>CM057341.1:298283386-300683386 GCA_030015575.1 Agapanthus africanus
GATCTCTACGGCCTCCTTGGATCTCCACGTCCTCCTCGGCTTCCTTTCCGTGATAGACGATCCACCCGAGAACCCTAATCCAAGCTTTACCTCTAAACTTGAGGTAACTAAGTTTCTCTAGTTGCTAATCAAAGTAACTTAGGTCATATAGAGTTAGGTTATGGAGTGATAAGTCTACTCTAATCCTTGTTCTCAACTCATGAGTGGTAGGATTAGGGTTTGAAGAAGAGAGTGAGCTTGAGGAGAGAGAAGGTGGAGATGATAATGAGAATGAAAAAGCTTCTCATTTGAATATATGAAACATAATGAATTATCAAATAAATGAATATAAATGATTATTCACCATGCTTCATTAATTCAATATGAGTGATTCACTATGTGAGTCATTAAGCAAATAAATGATGCATTAATGACATAGTGAATCACACAAATGAGTCACAATTTGCATTTAATGAAAATGCCACCTTAACCCCCTTAGTCACCATCCTTCTAGAAGCTTCCCGGAAAATTAGGAGAACGCCCCTCGCATCCGTGAAAACACGGAAAAAACTTTAGACTGTATAAATCCAATAACCCGATACTAGAATTTGGCTTAAACCAAAGCCGGCTAGTAAAAACTGTCTGAATGTCGTACGTGCGTTTAAACACGTATGCGTCCGAACCCTTTGTCGTAAAACCGTACGACCTCTATATCATTTCGCCTGGAGTTGGGAAATCTCTGTGTGGGACTCTAAAGACTCGACTACTACGCTGGCAGTGGGTTTAACCACAGACCGCAAGCGGCACTAGCAGTACGTAACGGTCCCCAAGTAGTTGTCGATAAGAAAGCCGATGAGGAAACCCATCCGAAATCCTACTGAGCCTGTCCGTGACAATATCAGCGCAGTCCGGTGTGTTCGTCTAAGAGTATCGCATGTATGGTCTAGGGAGGTGGTGGACGTCAGACCCCTAATAACCGTACAAGTCGTGTCGGCATGGCTCAAGACCACCCGAGAATCTACTGATCACTCCATCAGCAATTCTCAATCAGCCCTGGCCAGGGACTTATGGTAATGACCAACCGACCACAGTGCGACATCAACTCCCTATACCGGGAGAGACTAATCCCTAACAGTCGCTCACTGCCTCCACGTGGCTCAGGACTGTGCCCAACTAAAACCTGTTTGCACGACCCCTTTGAACCGTGGTAGGGTAATAATCAAAGCACAGTGGGAACTCACACGAGACAAATGATGACTTTAAGTCAACAGACTACCTGCACACATGTCACCTGAGAACTGCTATCTGACGTTAGGTATAATACCATCCAGTCAGTTCTCGGCGAGTCATGTCCGGTGTACTCACACCCAGTGAGCAATCTGTATACAATCTTAGGTGCACACCACCAATGGCTGCGGGACCAATCCATCGCCCCTCGTCAGGGTCTAGATATGTATACACTAGTCTACTCCAGAGTATCGATGCCCAATCTCGATACTCCTGCGACCAGGGACATCTAAGGATGTGCCTATTGACTATCCAGCTCCCACAAGTATGACTGCCATCACAACGCCGGTTGTCAGGAAAACACCCTATGGGCTTTACCAACATTTATATATATATATATATATATATATATATGAATATAACACAAAATATATCATATGTTAAGATAAAGACAAACCAAATAGCGTACTATCATATTAAGCAAGACTGTCATGTACATACATATCCCTAGCATCCTATACAATGAAGGCTCTAGGGCATATATATCCAACAATCTCCCACTTGCACTAAGGCCTATAATTGGCGCAATGAGTACCCACTGTCTGCACTAGATCCAGTTGTTGGCGTACCGCATGCCCAACATCTCAAACAGTCTCTCGAACTGGACTTGAGGGATGGCCTTGGTGAATGGATCTGCCGTGTTGTCTTTTGTATCTACTCTCCGTACCTCGATCTCCCGACGATCCACGATCTCCCTGATCAGGTGAAACCGCCTTAAGATATGCCTGGATTTCTGATGGGACCTTGGTTCCTTCGCTAATGCTACAGCCCCATTGTTATCACAATACAAAGGTATTGGCAATGGACGGAACCACTTGAAGTTCAGAAATGAACTTCCTCATCCAGACAGCCTCTTTTGCGGCTTCACTAGCAGCTATATACTCAGCCTCCATAGTTGAGTCTGCGACGGTATCCTTTTTGGAACTCCTCCAACATACCGCCCTTCCATTGAGGGTAAACACAAAACCCGAAATGGATTTAGAATCATCTTTGTCACTTTGGAAGCCGTAGTCAGTAAAAGCCTCTACCTGGAGGTCCCCATTACCGTAAACTAAGAACATCTCCTTAGTCCTTCTCAGGTACTTGAGAAATGTTCTTTACTGCTATCCAATGCTTCTCACCTGGGTCAGACTGATACCTGCTTACCACACCAAGTGCGTAAGCTACATGTGGTCTTGTACATAACATCGCATACATTATAGATCATACTGCCGAAGCATAGGGTATAATGCCCATGCGATCCCTCTCTTCATCAGTCTTTGGAGACATCTCTTTGGAGAGGGTGATCCCGTGACAAGCGGGAATATTACCACGCTTGGAATCTTCCATACTAAATCTCTTTAGTATAGTGTCAATATACCTGGACTGTGAAAGTCCCAACATTCTATTAGATCTATCACGATAGATCTTAATGCCCAAAATGTAGGTTGCATCACCCAAGTCTTTCATGGAGAATTTCTGTGATAAGAAGAGCTTTACTGATTGTAGCATAGGGACATCATTCCCTATCAGTAGTATGTCATTGACGTACAAAACGAGAAAGACTACTGCTCCTTCTACAATCTTCCTATAAATACATGGTTCATCTACATTTTTGATAAAGTCAAATTCCTTGACTGTCTCATCAAAGCAGATGTTCCAACTCCGCGATGCTTGCTTTAATCCATAAATGGATTTAAGCAACTTGCATACTCTTCCGCTGCTCCCACTGTCTAAGAAACCTTCTGGTTGATCCATGTAAACACTCTCTTCTAAATGTCCATTTAGAAAAGCTGTTTTTACGTCCATCTGCCAGATTTCATAGTCATGGAAGGCAGCAATCGCTAGCATGATCCGAATGGATTTAAGCATAGCTACAGGTGAAAAGGTTTCATCATAGTCCAATCCTGGTCTTTGACGAAAACCTTTTGCAATGAGTCTAGCTTTGTAGGTTTCCACTTGTCCAAATGCACCAATCTTCTTTTTGAAGATCCATTTTCATCCAACTGGTTTTACCCCAGGAGGAGCAACTTCTAAAGTCCATACTTTATTGTTGTACATGGATTCCATTTCGGATCTCATAGCATCCAGCCACTTCACTGAGTCGCTACTCGTGATAGCCTACTGAAAACTAGTAGGCTCATCATCATCGATGATACAATCCTCTCGATCTCCATCAAGAAGAAACCCTAGTATCTTTCAGGAGGATGAGAAAACCTACTAGATCTGCGGAGTGGCGTTGGTTCGTCATGTTCTATTGAAATCCGAGGTTCTACTAAGTCCTCGGTAGCAGTTTGAGGATCTGGAATTTCTTCCAGCTCTACCGCGCTCCCACTAATTTCTTTTGCAAGAAATTCGCTTTCTAAGAAGACAATGTGGCGAGCGACAAACACCTTTTGTTCTTCAGTGTGGTAGACCATATACCCCCTTGAATGCTTGGGTATCCTACAAACTTGCATAAACCGATCGTGCCTCGAGCTTGTCCGGATTATGCTTTTTAACATATGCCGGACACCCCCATATCTTGATATACTTCAGATATGGTCTCTTCCCACTCCACATTTCATATGGAGTGGTAGGCACAGACTTGGTTGGAACTCTATTCAATAGGTATGCTGCTGATTCTAGAGCAAATCCCCAGAAGGAAAGTGGTAACTCAGCACTACTCATCATTGATCGCACCATGTCTAACAGAGTGCGATTCCTCCTTTCTGATACACCATTATGCTGAGGTGTATAAGGTGGAGTAAGCTGAGAGAGAATTCCATTCTTTTTTAAGTATTCAAGGAAACTGGTACTTAAGTATTCTCCACCTCGATCAGATCGAAGTGTCTTGATGCTTTTACCAGTCTGTTTCTCTACTTCATTTTTATACTCCTTAAACTTCTCAAAGGCCTCGGATTTATGTTTCATTAAGAACACATGTCCAAACCTAGAGAAGTCATCAGTAAAAGTTATGAAGTAGGAGTGACCGCTTCGTGCATGTGTAGACATTGGACCACATACATCACTGTGTATAAGTCCCAAGAGTTCTGTGGCTCTTGCTCCGTGTCCGGTGAACGGAGATTTGGTCATTTTTCCTTTGATACATGATTGACAAGTTGCATATGATGAATATTCAAACGGATCTAGATATCCATCTTTATGTAACTTAGTCAACCTTGTTTCATTTATATGACCAAGTCTACAATGCCATAGGAAGGCTTGATTTGAATCCGGAGCCTTTCTTTTACGCGTGTTTTGAATATTGAAAATTTGAGGTTGATTAAGTATGTATATGCCGTTTTCCAGTGTGCCAAACCCAATCAGTTCTTGATTTAGGTGAATGTTCATAACATTTCTTTCAAGCGCAAAACTATATCCTTCATTCGATAACAAAGATACTGATATAATATTACACAACATACTGGAAATACAAAAACAGCTGTACAACACCAAAATGTGCCCACTAGTCAACCCTAGGTGATATTCCCCTATTGCAATTGCATCTACATGCATTCCATTGCCCATCCGGAGAGTCATATCACCTGTCCCCAGCACTCTACTATTTCTCAGATCCTGCAATGAATTACAGATATGAGAACCAGAACCGGTATCAAGTACCCATGATGTAGAGTTAACTGAAAGACAATTTTCAATTACAAACACACCTGAAGTAGAAGCAACTGCTTGCTTCATGTCCTTGGCTTTGAAGGCCTAACAATTCTTCTTCCAGTGTCCCTGCTTGTGACAATAGAAGCATTCGTTCTTTTCTGTCTTCACCCTTCCTGCCTTGTTCGTTCCCTGCACCTTCTTGACCCCACCTTTCGGTTTGGTGGCTTTCATCTTCTTCTTCCCTTTAGCTTTCGCTTTAGATTTAGAAGAAGATGATTGGCCAACATACAGAACGGGGGTCTTCTCCTTTTTCAAGGAGGTCTCTGCTACCCTCAACATATTGAGGAGCTTTGGAAGATCAGCTTCCATTTCGTGCATGTTGAAGTTCAGCACGAACTGAGAGAAGGTGTGGGGAAGGGACTGCAAAATCAAGTCGATGTACAAATCATTCTCTAGCACGCATCCCAGGTTTGCGAGTTCCTCAATGAGGGTGATCATTTTCAGGACGTGCTCTCCAACAGGTGATCCTGGAGCTAACCTCATCTGGAAGAGTTTCCTTATGGTCTCGTACCTCGCGATACGGGAGTGCTCTCCATACAAATCCTTGCAATGGAGAAAGATGGATGTAACATCCATACTCTCATGTTGTTTCTGGAGTTCATTGTTCATGGACGCCAGCACGATACACTTAGCTCGCTCACAGTCTAGATCCTAAGTTTTGCGAACTTCCTTATCCGCAACTGAGGAATCTGGTCCTGGGATAATGGGAGGAACAACGGTGGTAACATATGCTACTTTGTCATAAGTCAGTGCAATATTGACGTTCCTTAGCCAATCTTTATAGTTCTGCCCGGTCAGTATATTTTTTTCAAGTAATAGTTTAAGTCCTGTCATGGTAGCTGCCAGAGAGAGAGAGAAAAGAAAACACTCAGCATATGCTCTTGCAAGTTTAGATTGGTTTTTAATTTATCTAAACAGGATGGCTCCCACCGTTTCCTCAAATCCTTCTTCAAAACCTAAAAGAAGAACTAGTCAGGATTTAATCACACGTCACAATACTTGCTTAACCTTTCAGTCAGGCTGGTGTTGGTACATCGAGGAAGGTTTTCCAACGCTTTCGCGAAGTTCCTTAATTAAATAACCTCTTTTCCCTGGAGGCGTAGCCCCTCTAACACCTTTCTGGACACCTACTTGGTTTATATCATTGATTATTAAGTGAGAATGTTTCCCGAGAGTAATCCTACTCATCAGTGGGATTGGGATCCAACTATCATTGCATGATGCCCTAGATGGAAGCCACTCTAGTCACCATACTCCAGAAGGTATGCTAAATCTGCAAGTTTCCTTTATTTTTGAAACTCCCAATGTGATTTTTACCCCAAGCTCTTATGACCTTGACGTAGGCCAACAAATCATAAGACGCAAGTCAAGTTCTACCCGTCGTTGTCCTGATCAATTTAAGTACATCGTACATGCCCTTGACGTAGGACAACAAGGTGTATGTCTGTCTTAAACTAATGCATCTATCTATGCAACAAATAGGCAAACACACTGCTACCATACACTATGCCTTGACGTAGGCCAACAAGCATAACATGAATACGATGTGCTGTCTATTTGAAACGACGGAGGGTTACGGCTGGTTTTTGGCAAAAAACCATTAACGTAGTGATCTTGATTTAATCGAAGGAACCATGATAGCTTTTATTTAAAAGGAGTGGTTTAAGCTCCGCATTAAAAAATTGCTTTTTGAAGAAAACCGAGTGGTTTTGAAATTGTTCCAACGATTCAGTTTAGGTTTTATTTTTCTTTGCATTAAAAAATAATGCGTCCCATCATTAACCTATCATTACAGATAACAACGAAAATACAACGTCCTCTTATGCCATCCGCATTTGCCACGGGGTCCCGTCATCACCCGTTAGGTTACTTAACTAACGGCAGAGCGGAGGCTGGGCTAGCGCGGGTGTAAAACATAAGTGACGTCTAAATAGCTATCATATATAGATATTGTACATTCTTCAGACGCAATAATAGGCATTCCAGATCACAGATAAACTTTATTGGATATGCAAGCAATCCGCGTTTCTTTTGAGCCTGCAACGAAAGACGGATTACACAGTTATGATGAATAGCCATTACCCCACCCCAGACCCCTACGGGTACGGCAAACTACCCGCCAAATACCAGAAGTGAAGCGGTCTGCTGCAACACTTCAAAATACCCGGTAGTTTGTGCACCCCACCTTGGGTCTATCCTAGGAGCAAAAACAATAAAAAGAAATAATACAACGGTGGCTACAACCGCAACCCGGATGTGCCCCGCAAAATAATATTACAACTTATTACAATTATATCGAATGAATTAATACAATAAACCATCACAAAACCCGGCTAATCATCACAACAATCCAATACAGTTTATATACACAAACAGTTAAAAACAACATCACAGATATGTGCAACCCCCTGCCAACCGACATACTAGCAGTTAGGGGAGGTTTACGAACACATAATACAGCTCACAGATATAATCAAACAAGCAAACATCGTATCATTTCGATCGATTAAACACATTAAATTCTACTCCAAATCTTCTCTGTAAATTTGAAATCTGAGCAGAAAATAAAAAATACCAGAAAATACAAAATAACACTGAAGATGCACAGAGGAAAACTGGGCTGAATCGGCCCCAACTCGGCCGCGGATCCACGGCGGATCGGTGGGATCGGCCGCGGTTCCGCGGCTCAGTGGTCGATTCAGGAGCCCACTTTTCTTCTGTGTTCTTATAATTTCTTTTAGGGTAGTCTGCAGTCACCTGAAAAAATTTTGGACCTCATTTAAAAATCGACAGAAACTATATGATATCCGTGTATTTTCCGATTTGTTTTGCGTTCGAAATTCATACGACTTTGCAAGTGAGTCAATTATTGTTTAGTGAGGCTCTGATACCACTGTAAGTCGATGTGCAACACCCCACGAGTTGCGGGGAGGCGGAAATTTGAAAAACGATCTTGTTTATAAAGCAAATATCGACTAACCGAAGATCTTTTCTAAACGATAATTAACAACAACCATAGAGTTCTTAGCTACTATGTAAAGTGATTATACCTAATGATTCTAATCCTTCGTCTTTGTGATCTCTACGGCCTCCTTGGATCTCCACGTCCTCCTCGGCTTCCTTTCCGTGATAGACGATCCACCCGAGAACCCTAATCCAAGCTTTACCTCTAAACTTGAGGTAACTAAGTTTCTCTAGTTGCTAATCAAAGTAACTTAGGTCATATAGAGTTAGGTTATAGAGTGATAAGTCTACTCTAATCCTTGTTCTCAACTCATGAGTGGTAGGATTAGGGTTTGAAGAAGAGAGTGAGCTTGAGGAGAGAGAAGGTGGAGATGATAATGAGAATGAAAAAGATTCTCAGTTGAATATATGAAACATAATGAATTATCAAATAAATGAATATAAATGATTATTCACCATGATTCATTAATTCAATATGAGTAATTCACTATGTGAGTCATTAAGCAAATAAATGATGCATTAATGACATAGTGAATCACACAAACGAGTCACAATTTGCATTTAATGAAAATGCCACCTTAACCCCCTTAGTCACCATCCTTCTAGAAGCTTCCCGGAAAATTAGGAGAACGCCCCTCGCATCCGTGAAAACACGGAAAAACTTTAAACTGTATAAATCCAATAACCCGATACTAGAATCTGGCTTAAACCAAAGCCGGCTAGTAAAAACTATCCGAATGTCATACGTGCGTTTAAACAAGTATGCGTCCGAACCCTTTGTCGTAAAACCGTACGAACTCTATATCATTTCGCCTGGAGTTAGGAAATCTCTGTGTGGGACTCTAAAGACTCGACTACTACGCTGGCAGTGGGTTTAACCACAGACCGCAAACGGCACTAGCTGTACGTAACGGTCCCCGGGTAGTTGTCGATAAGAAAGCCGATGAGGAAACCGATCCGAAATCCTACTGAGCCTGTCCGTGACAATATCCGCGCAGTCCGGTCTGTTCGTCTAAGAGTATCGTATGTATGGTCTAGGGAGGTGGTGGACGTCAGACCCTTAATAACCGTACAAGTCGTGTCGGCATGGCTCAAGACCACCCGAGAATCTACTGATCACTCCATCAGCAATTCTCAATCAGACTGGTCGGTTGGTCATTACCATAAGTCTCTGGCCAGGGCTGAATGAGAATTGCTGATGGAGTGATCAGTAGATTCTCGGGTGGTATTGAGCCATGCCAACACGACTTGTACGGTTATTAGGGGTCTGACGTCCACCACCTCCCTAGACCATACATGCGATACTCTTAGACGAACAGACCGGTCTGCGCGGATATTGTCACGGACAGGCTCAGTAGGATTTCGGATGGGTTTCCTCATCGGCTTTCTTATCGACAACTATCTGGGGACCGTTACGTACAGCTAGTGCCGCTTGCGGTCTGTGGTTAAACCCACTGCCAGCGTAGTAGTCGAGTCTTTATAATCCTACACAGATATTTCCCAACTCCAGGCGAAATGATATAGAGGTCGTACGGTTTTACGACAAAGAGTTCGGACGCATACGTGTTTAAACGCACGTACGACATTCGGACAGTTTTTACTAGCCGGCTTTGGTTTAAGCCAGATTCTAGTATCGGGTTATTGGATTTATACAGTCTAAAGTTTTTCCGTGTTTTCACGGATGCGAGGGGCGTTCTCCTAATTTTCCGGGAAGCTTCTAGAAGGATGGTGACTAAGGGAGTTAAGGTGGCATTTTCATTAAATGCAAATTGTGACTCATTTGTGTGATTCACTATGTCATTAATGCATCATTTATTTGCTTAATGACTCACATAGTGAATCACTCATATTGAATTAATGAAGTATGGTGAATAATCATTTATATTCATTTATTTGATAATTCATTATATTTCATATATTCAACTGAGAAGCTTTTTCATTCTCATTATCATCTCCACCTTCTCTCTCCTCAAGCTCACTCTCTTCTTCAAACCCTAATCCTACCACTCATGAGTTGAGAACAAGGATTAGAGTAGACTTATCACTCCATAATCTAACTCTATATGACCTAAGTTACTTTGATTAGCAACTAGAGAAACTTAGTTACCTCAAGTTTAGAGGTAAAGCTTGGATTAGGGTTCTCGGGTGGATCGTCTATCACGGAAAGGAAGCCGAGGAGGACGTGGAGATCCAAGGAGGCCGTAGAGATCACAAAGACGAAGGACTAGAATCATTAGGTATAATCTCTTTACATAGTAGCTAAGAACTCTATGGTTGTTGTTAATTATCGTTTAGAAAAGATCTTCGGTTAGTCGATGTTTGCTTTATAAACAAGATCGTTTTTCAAATTTCCGCCTCCCCGCAACTCGTGGGGTGTTGCACATCGACTTACACTTATTCGTTTTCCCGGGACAAAACGAGGAGATTGTTCAAGATGGCGGTGCGCAACAGGCTCATCAACTTGCCGAATCCAAAACACCCATTGCAACCCGGTGAGGCTAATAATCCCAATTATTGCCCCTATCACCAAGCGATAGGCCATCCAATCGAAGATTGCTTCGTCTTCAAAGGGTGGATTGAGAACCAATACCAACAGGGCAAATTCGCACTGTCCGAGAATTGGAAAGTAAACCCGCCCCAACCACACGCTCTCAAAAAGGCAGACACACCGGGGGCATCATGCTCTTTTATAGAAGAAGCTCCATGGGAGGTCGTTTTTCAGACAAAACGAAAAGAATGCTGAAAGATCTCCAAACATGCCCGGTGATCAAATGGAAAAGTCCTCTGGAACCCGAAGTCATCAAGGGAATGCTGAAGCCGCGCCCAACTCCAAAGATTGATGGTGATAGTCAAAGCGCCCACACCCAGCCATCAAAGTCTTCGAAAAAGAAGAAAAAGACCAAAAAACCCGTAAAGCCTGATGACAGGCGCACGGACCTGCAAAAACATATTGACGTGCTGGAAGAATATAACCAGAAGGTGCGGACCCCAGTCACACTCTAAGATTTTCTTGGCCACGTCCTTGAGGACGGAGATGATGACAATGGAGAAGACTCGTCGGATTAACATGAGGATTATATGGCAAGCTGCCATATGATCTATCACTCGTTAATAAACGGTGAAGAAGCTCTGGATGCAGAGAAACTGGGGGCAGATCCTGAGCTGGAACTTCTAGGACCATCGGACGAAATGATTGACGCATTCCTGAACGAAGCTCTTCTGAAAAGCAAAGCTGATCGAGAGCGCGATATGGCCATATTTGAAAAGGCCAAACGCCGGCGACTGGACGAAAAGGTTGAAACACTCCCACCAGATCAAAGCACATCCACCGCCAATAAAAGCAGGTTCAAGACAAGGAAAAGGTTTGCCAAAGCCATATCGATGGGAATGAAGCTGCCACCCTCTGAAGGAAACACTTCTGATGAGACACACCTTAATGAAGAGGATGTGCATACTAATTACTGTTTATATCATCGAAGGATTGCGCACCCTACTGAAGAATGCAACGCCTTTAAAAATTGGTGGCAAGGGTATGTCGCTCACAGGCAGCACTTCAAGAGGATGAAGCGTGAAGCTCGTCGACTGCGGAAAAATGCGACAGACGAATGAGGAAAAGCTGCTGGCAACTGTCACATAGTTGATAACAGGGGATCACAAGTTCTTACCTTCAGGAGCGATTCTGAAGAAGAAATGACTCTCAGCCCTCTCTTTAGATAATCCACCCCAGGAAAAGAGGAAGAACAGAAGAGCTGCGAGAACATTCAGCAGCGCAACCGTACTTTACCTGAAAAGAATCTCGGACCCGCAAACAAGGGATTGAACAAAAAGGATAAGGGGAAAGAAAAGGTCCCTGAGGATATCGCCCTCGATGATCGGGTCGTCGAAGAGCTGGCAGCCAAGGACTCGCCCAAGAAAAACAAGGTGGATTACAACGTTCTGGCACACCTGAGGAAGATCCCCTCACAGCTAAGCATTCTCGACGCCCTTCTGCTATCTAAGGAGGCGAACGATTCTTTGATCAAGGCATTATAAGAGCCTGACCAATTTCAAGCTTTCCTAGCTGAAGAAAAGATGAAGGATGAGCTGGAAGAAGTGCACACGGCCGATATCACCTTCGGCGATGAAGACCTCCTCCTCAGGACATGCGAGCATAACCGTCCCCTTTATGTCTTCGGATACTGTCATGATATGAAGATAGGCAAAATCCTGATTGACAATAGGTCCACCGTCAATCTCCTCAATGTAAGAGTGTTGAAGGAAATCTGCATGAGCGTTCAACATCTCGCTCAAGATAAGATCACTATCTCCGGGTTTGACTCCCAGTCATCAAGGACGCTCAGGTCTGTGATACTGACATTACGCTTTGGGCTGCTCGTCATGGACATTAAATTTCACGTCATTGACGCCAAGACATGCTACAATGCTTTGCTTGGCAGGCCTTGGTTACATGAGTATAACATCATCCCTTCTACACAACATCAGTGTATGAAGTATTTCAAGGATGGTCTCGAGTATACCGTGATAGGGGAGTTGAACCCATTCTCCGTGAATGAAGTCCGAAAGTACGAAGAAGCAAAATATTTCTTACCAGATTTTGAAGACACAGAAAGATGCCATAAACCGAAGAACAAGGCTATAACCACTATTCCGGTCTTCGGGAGCGATACCGAGGAGGAGGAAGAAATAATTTATTCAGGGCCACCCCAATGCAACAAGCCGGGACCGTCCATCCCTATGCTAGTCTTCGGTAGCGACTCAGAAGATGAGGTCAATGCAGTATTTTCTGTTCGGCCGTCAATGCAAGCCTTCGCTGGTGATGATCGGAGTTTGCAAATCGCCATGGTTCCGCAAGAGCACTACAAAGAGCTCAACGCACTTGATACCTACAGTGTGCAAGAACTGCAGACGTTCTACGTCCCTCCCAGGCAAAAAGATGAAAATGCGATTCTCTTTTATCGATCCACGAAGACCAAAGTGGAGAAATAAATTTGGCATGGTGCCAATTCTCCGCTTGATAGGCTCCAGCCCATCCGTCTGCCCAGATACTACACAGAAGGATTAAAAAGACTGTTGAGGCGCCAAGGCGTACCCTTCAAATAGAATGCTCGACAAGCTCAGTTCTACAACAGGATCTGGAACGTCCCCGGAACTCAGCGAAAATTGTCCAACGGGAGAATGGAAGCAATCGGGCTTGGATATATCCGATCCAAGAAACGAGAGCGATTCCATGGCTGCTGCGTCATACATGATTTCGATGAAGAAGGAGATGCTCTGTGGGAAGATGCTAACCCTGAACCAAAACGAGGTCCAGCCGTGAAAGTGCCAAGTCCGTCGTTCGAAGAACAGATGGACAAGTTAATAAGGGAAGCGGGTCAAAAGGTCCGAGACGACCATAATCGCGAAATGGCTATTTACGAGAAAGTCAGGACGCAGCGTATCCTTCAGCAATCTACAAAGAACGACGATGCCCTTCGTCGCCAGCCCGTCACAAAGAAGACTCAACGCGGAAGCAAAAATAAACTGAAGAACGGAAAATATGTTCGACAGCAACATAGCGGATCTAAAAAGCCACGCGAGGCAGAAATGAGCAGCCGGGATCCGTCTCTTATAAAGAAGATGGGTCGAGCATATTCTTTTTCCCAAGACAAGACAAGGAAGATATTCAATCTTGTCATAAAACATCAGATAATGACGCTCCCGGAGTCCAAGCAACCTGAGCAAGCAGGTGAGGTTCATCATCCGGACTATTGCTCCTATCAACAAGCGATAGGGCATCCTCTCGAAGACTGCTTTACATTTAAAGACTGGGTCGAAGACCAGTATCAGCAAGGCAAGTTCGCTCTATCCAGCAGTTAGAAGGTAACCCCACCACAGAAGTATGAACCGAAAGCCACGTATGCAGCGAGAATAGAACCAGACCAACATCGGTCTTGGAAGCGATCTCGTACCTGTCACGTGATAACGCTGTTGGAAGAAGAACCTGAGAATATGGATGACCTCCCCTGGTGCTTCGAAAACGATGATGACGAGGTGATCTCAGAGTTTCCACCGGTGCCAAAAGAGTTGGAAGATGTGATATATACTACTGCAGATAACCTCAAGAAAATTGACTTGGGGACGGCAAGTGACCCGCGGCCGACATTCGTCAGTGAGCTATTGTCTGAAGAAAGGGTGGCTACGCTAAAAGACGTGCTCATGCAGTATAAAGACTGTTTCGCATGGAACTATTCCAAGATGCCCGGATTGGATCCAGAAATAGCCGTCCACAAATTGGCGATATCTCCGGACGTCAAGCCGATCAAACAAGCACTGAGAAGAATGCGGCTTGAACTTGAGATGAGCATCAATGCCGAGGTCAAAAAGCTAATCGACTCCGGCTTCATCCAAGAGGTTCAGTATCCTGACTGGATCGCCAACATCGTCCCAGTGATGAAGAAAAATGGGATGGTGCGCATATGCGTAGACTTCCGGGATCTTAACAAAGCTTGCCCGAAGGAAGACTTTCCAGTACCGGTCACCGAGCTGATGATAGATAATACGTACACTCACGAAGTTTTCTCTTTCATGGACGGCTCATCAGGATACAATCAGATAAAGATGCATCCCGATGACCTGAAGCATACCGCTTTCTGGACCCCTTTGGGCATATTCTGCTACAAGGTGATGCTCTTCAGTCTAAAGAATGCCGGTGCCACTTATCAGAGGGCAATGATGAAGATTTTCGATGACCTCATACATGAAATCGTCGAATTCTATATCGACGACCTTGTGGTGAAAAGCAAATCATACGAGGAACATTGGGAGCATCTGAAGATCGTGTTTCAGCGCCTTCGAAGATATAACTTGAAGATGAACCCTCTCAAATGCACATTCGAAGTTTCCTCGGGCAAATTCCTAGGATTCATCTTAAGATATCGAGGCATCGAAATAGACCCGTCAAAGATCAAGGCGATTATGGAAATGCCCCCGCCAAGAACACTCAAACAACTGCGGTCTCTCCACAGGAAGCTCGCGTATATCCGGCGGTTCATAGCTAATCTCTCCGGCAAATGCCGTCCTTACAGTCACAAAATGAAGAAGGGAACTCCGTTCGTATGGGATCGCAAATGCCAAAGCGCTCTAGACGAAATTAAGCAATACCTGCAGAATCTGCCGGTACTGACTGCCCCGGTCAAGGGGAAGCCCATCATCCTGTATACGACCGTCCTTGAGGGTTCTTTAGGCGCGCTATGGGCATAGGAAAATGACCAAGGGAAAGAAAGAGCCCTCTACTATCTGAGTTGAGTTCTCCTAGGGGCAGAAAACAATTACTCCCCCATCGAAAAACACTGCCTGGCGTTGATCTTCGCGATAATAAAGCTCAGACACTATGCGTTGGCACATGAGGTCCATCTCATATCAAAGGTGGATCCTCTCAAATATTTGATGTCAAAGGCCATATTAACGGGACGGCTCACTAAATGGGCCCTACTCTTAATGGAATTCTCGGTGATATACCGACCCTTCAAGGCAGTGAAAGGCCAGGCCATTGCCGACTTTCTCGCTGAGCATACGATACCTGCCGACTCTCCTTTGAACTGCGAATTGCCCGACGAGCACGCATTTGACACGATCAACAGGGAGAGAAGAAAGAATGATACCCAGTGGGAACTCTACTTCGATGGAGCATCTTCCATGAAGAAGCGCAAACATGGCACCCCCATAATCAAATCCGGGGTGGGCTTCATCTTCGTGACTCCGCAAGGAGGGATAATGCGCCTTGCCTTCTCCTTAACAGAGCCGAGGACAAACAATGAAGCCGAATATGAAGCTTTGATAGCAGGTCTTGAGATCACTGTCGACATGGAAATCGAGAACCTCCTCATATACGGAGACTCCCAGCTGATCGTTAGTCAAGTAAACGGCGACTATCAAACGTGCAAGCCAGAGCTGGTGAAGTACGGCGAGAGGGTGCAGCAACTGCTGAATCAAGTTCCCTCCTACATTCTGGAAAGTATACCGCGTGCGGAAAACAGCAAAGTGGATGCATTAGCCAAGCTCGCTAAAGAACTGGCCGACGAGAACCTCGATGACGTAAGGATCATTGTGCAAAGCCGTCGGGTTCTTGCACCGGCAGAAATATCTCCGGATTCTTCTGAAGAAAAAGGATCAACCGAACAAACGGCCCTACAAATAAAAGACCAGGAAAAGGCTAAGGATTGGAGAAAAGTCTTTATAGACTACTTCAAATCCCGTCGAACACCTGAAGATGCGTCCTCAAGACATCAGCTCATGAAACGAGCTCTATCTTTTGCCTTCGTCAATGATACTCTGTATAAGAGATCATTTGATTCTCTGTGGCTAAGATGCCTGGGACCTGAAGAGGAAAGGAGAGTCATCTAAGAAACTCACGACGAACTCTGCGGTTCTCACCAAGCCGGACCGAAGATGAAACTAAAGATCAAAAGGATGGGCTACTATTGGCCCACGATGATCCAGGACTGCCTTAAATACGCGAAGCATTGCCACTCGTACCAAATTCACGGGGACTTTATCCACCAGTATCCAAATCCACTACATCCAACAGTGGCTAGCTGGCCGTTCGAAATGTGGGGAACTGATATAATCGGACCCATTGAACCAGCATCGTCCAGAGGACATCGGTTCATATTGGCAACAACCGATTACTTCTCCAAGTGGGCAGAAGCGATACCGCTGAGAGAAGTGAAGACGGAGAATATTCTACATTTCTTCAAGACACACGTCATTTATCGGTTCGGCACTCCGCGACGGATTATCTCCGATAACGGGCCATCCTACAGAAGCCACAAGATCAGCCGCTTCGCACAACAGCATAACATAGACTGGAGATACTCTTCGGTCTATAATCCCCGAGCTAACGGTCTAGCTGAGGCTTTCAACAAGACCTTGACGAAGATCGTGAAAAAGACGGTGTCTCGAAATAAGAAGGACTGGCACGAGAGACTGCATGAAGCCCTCTGGGCGTATCGAACTACGTTCAAAACGGCCACAAACACAACGCTGTATGCATTGGTATTCGGCACAGAAGCGGTACTCCCCCTCGAGATGGAGTTACCCTCTCTACGAGTGGCGGTTCACTACGAGCTAACAGACGAAGAAAATACTCACCTTCGGCTTGAGGGGCTCGACGCCGTTGATGAAACCCGACTCATGGCGCAACAAAACCTAGAGGCTTACAAAGCAAAGATGACGCGCTCATACGAGAGATTCACTAGGCCGAGAACATTCTGCCAAAGCGAACTCGTGCTAGTGGTCAAGAGACCCATGATCCCTAATCGTTCCAAACGAGGGAAATTCGAGCTGAACTATGAAGGCCCGTACATCATAGACAAAGTTTACCAGGGTGGAGCCTATCTACTCATGGACATGCATGGAGAAAGACCCTTCAGGCCATAAACGGTCGATTCCTAAAAAAATACTACGCCTGACAAGTCACGGCCTAGGTCAACGATAGATGACGATGCCTATGTCCGCTTGCTATCTTCCTAAGCCTAAACTCTATAAGTAGTAGCCAGTAAACGGACCGAAACGCCCCTAAACTAACGACGGACCGAAACGTCCCTAAACTAACGACGGACCGAAACGTGCTTAAACTAACGATGGACCACTATGTCCTAAAACTGGATATTGACTGAGACGTTTATAAACTACTACGGACCGTAGCATCCCAATGCTGACACAAAAAAAAGAGTAAAAAAACGGTATGTCCATAGCCGAGATGGGCACGGATGAAAACCCGAAAGGGCTCCGTGTGTAAAAACAGCAGGACTACCGGCGAGTTTTGTGAAAACCCGAAAGGGCGCACTCGTTAAAAGACACTTGCAAGGTCCTCTCGACCCTGTAAAGAGAAACCACCTGCGTGAGATCCTTACGACTCACAAAGGAGAAATACGCTTAGGGATCCCCACGATTCCTAAGGAGAAATTACACTTGCGAGATCCTCATGATTTGTAAGGAGAACCCTCTTATGAGACCCTCACGGCTCATAAGATTCAAAAACCTTAAGCTACAGGGATCTGAACCTGTTCTTAAGCAGTCATACACCCCGATTTTGCCCTACAAGCGGTTCAATGCCGACCCTTGTATACAATCCACGGGCACGAATAAATATTTCCTTAACAGAGTTCCACCAGCGACTAGGGATATGCTCATACGGTGAACAAACACTTGTAGGTCCTCTCGGCTTGCAAGGAGAAAACACTCTTGTAAGATCCTTACGACTTATAAGAGAACACACACTTAGGAATCCTCACGATTCCTAAGGAGAAAACGCACCTACGAGATCCTCACGACTCGTAGGGAGAAATCTTTATGAGACCCTTACGGCTCATGAAGTCAAAAAGCCTTAGTCAACGGGATCCTAACCCTGTTTGCTAAGCCACCTTTGTTCGACATCGACAGAAGCAAATGATGATTCGCTTCTGGAAATATCCCAGTTGTAGCGATGCTGATGCTCAAATCGGTATCAAATCCTAAACTCGCAGCGAAAAGTCAGCGAGCCACAAATTCATATGAAATAGCCGAAATGATGGGGCAACTTGCAACAGAATTAGAAAGTAAAATATATGCATACAAAATAGCCGAAATGGTTGGGCAACTCGTAATAAAAAACAGCGAGTAAATAAAACAAATAGCCGAAATGATTAGGCACCGCGAAAAATAGCCGAAATGATTGGGCAATCGCGAATTTCGCGATATAAAAGCTGAAATGATAGAGCATCGCGGAAAGAAAAAATATATGAAATGAAACTTCTGCCCTACGGGTGAGATTACATTAATCCCTGTATACGATCCAGGGGTACAAACAAAAAGGGAACCATACCTTCCCACCAGGCTCCATCAGAAAGAGAGCCAAGTCTCGATGGCAACATCTGCATCTCGAGAGAACAACAACAGCGTTCCTCCTCATTCCAGCAAGATTCAAACGCGACAATCAACCTTGGAGTCATGGCAAAGTCCATGTTCCAAATCTCGACGGTTCACAGACAGCCTAGAGTTCACCAACAGCGTTCCTCCTCATTCCAGCAGGATTGAGATGCGACAATCAACCTTGGAGCTATGGCAAAACCCTGTTGCAAATCTCGACGGTTCACAAACAACCGAGAGAATACCTCCTGGTCCCATAGAACACGGCTAATGTCAATCCTGGCCCCATGGGAAATGCCCAGAGCACCTCCTGATCCCGTAAAACACGGCTAATGTCAATCCTGACCCCGTGGGAAACGCCCAGAGCACTCCTGACTCCGTGAAATGCGGATAAAGTCAACCCCTGACACCGTGAAATGCGGATGAAGTCAACCCCTGACTTCGTGAAATGCGGATAAAGTCAACCCCTGCCTCCATGAAATGCGGATGAAGTCAACCCCTGACTCCGTGAAATGCGGATGAAGTCAACCCCTGACACCGTGAAATGCGGATGAAGTCAACCCCTGACACCGTGAAATGCGAATGAAGTCAACCCTTGACACCGTGAAATGCGGATAAAGTCAACCCCTCCTGGCCCCGTAGAACACGGCCAGAGTCAATCCTGACTCTGTGGGAAACAGCCAGAGTAAACTCTCGAACTCCCCGCCAAAGCAATGCTTTAACTTGGGAGAAGGTCAACTCATCAACCACTTACAAGTCCTCTCGACTTGTAAGGAAGAAAATTCTCTCAGGAGATCCTTACGACTCTCAAGAAAAAACGCACTTAGGAATCCTCACGATTCCTAAGGAGAAACCACACCTGCGAGATCCTCTCGACTCGTCGGGAGAAAAGTCTTTATGAGACCCTCACGGCTCATAAAGTTGAAAAGTCTTAGGTGGCAGATCCTAACCCTGTCTCCCAAGCCATCATTTCCTCGAGAGAGATCAAGGTAGATTTTCTACATGCCACACACTCCTAAGTCAAACATCGACAAGAAAGGAAACAACCACTTACAACTCCTCTTGACTTGTAAGGAAGAAAATTCTCTTGGGAGATCCTTACGACTCTCAAGAGAAAACACACTTAGGAATTCTCACAATTTCTAAGGAGAAAATACACCTACGAGATCCTCACGACTCGTAGGGAGAAAGATCTTTATGAGACCCTCATGGCTCATAAAATTGAAAATTTTTAGGCGACAGATCCTAACCCTGTTTCCTAAGCCATCACCACCCTGCAAAGAGTCCAAGATGGACAGCTACATACTGTCTACAAGCCACACTTGCCAAAATTACAAGTCGTTGAAATCGAGATGCTGCTCAAGAGTACGTCAACCGCTCTGTGCCAAGTCAAAACAGAAAGGCATAACCTACAGACGTCAATCACATATTATGCAAGATAGTAAAAAGAACGTTTGATTCGCATCTGTTTAAGCGTTCAAAGCGTACCTACTCATGCGTGTGCAAAAGATTTAGTGCATAAAATAAACAGACGGAAACGAGGAATTTGCCATTCATACTTCAGAAAATTCTTACAGCGATGAAAATAGTGAATAAAAGCATCATTAAAATGTTTACAAGGGCAAAACATCGAATCCGGGACACGGATTAAGAAATTCAAAAGTAAGTCCGTCTAAAGTGTTTCTGGCCTTTCTGACCATTCTTGTGTGCATCCTTTCACGATCACAAGCGTCCGGATCTTCGCTGATATCCTCCATCCTCTGATAAGCAGTGATTACGTCGTCTGCTGGAAAACTTGATGCAAAATGTCAATGAGGTTATATCGCCGTTTCTTCGAGATCAGGCCCGTCAGATACACTGAGTGCACCTTATCTTCAGCATCATTTAGTGCATTAAGCGGCATGGCTTCATAAAATCCCGGAAGAGCTTCCCAAATTGCTCCCACTATAGTCTTCAAGAAAGCGGAGCGACGAGGGAGTAGTCGGCCGATGTGTGCATTGAAACGATTTATAATTTCGGCACATTGGGCGTTTGTGAACTCCTGGTTTTGACAACGGCCATGTACGTGAATGTCCTCATAGGAAATGATTTCGGTAAGGCAGTACAGATGAGCGGCCATAGCACCTGAAAACGAAAATCGGTGAGAGTTTAGCGGACAGACTGATCAAGACACGGAGATTTAGACAACTCTTGATATCCGCATGAAGAAAACAAGTGCTGACTAAAACACCCGACAGATTTAAATTTGTGCAATTAAGGGGAAAATGCTCAAAAGATTCTTATTCAATAAGAACCCTTCGGGCCGAGGAGTAAATCTCCCATTGAGAGCAGTGCTCTTCAACAGAGTGACATCTGTCAACTCTAATGATGAAAGGAATAAAATTCCTCAAGAAAATTCTAAGAGCCTTGCTCTGTAAAAGTGATGGAATAACCCAACAGAAAGCTTAAAATAAAATTTTTAATTAAAATTCCATGATCTTCAAGATCCACGAAAGAACTCTAAGAGTTCTTCATAAGAGATTAACAAATCTTTATGATTTGAAAAGAGCAAAGCTCTGTTAATGGGTTAAGAAACCCCAAGAAAGATCTTTTTAGATCTATAATTTCAAGAGAGCAAAGCTCTGAAAAAGGGTTTTCTTTAGATCAAAGATCTATGAAGAGCAAGGCTCTGTTAATAGGTGAAACCCTAGATTATTAAATAATCATTTAAAAGGTTTAATCTTTACCTAAATTTTGACAAAGTTCTGTCCTTAAGAAAGTTCTTAAAACAGAGAGCTATGCTCTGAAAGAGAAGTAATTCTCAGGAAAAAACAAGGAAGAAGATGAACAGAAATCATCTCAAGGGCCAAGGGTCCTATTTATAGGCACTGAGATACCATTTCAACTTCTGAGTTGATCTAAGGGCACAGATACTGCCACCGCTGCACTCACGTATGGGCCACGTGAGCGCAACGGTGGGGAGCATTTGTATCCCCCAATCAGAGCAAAACTCTGTTCAAAATTTCAAATTTTGAAATGAAGCAGCGCTTCATAGCAGTGCCAGCGCTGAGAGAGTCAAAGACTCTGAGGCAGCGCTCACGTACAAAGCACATGAGCGCTAGCGCTAAGAACGCTGCACTCTAAGCAGCGCACTACGTGCAAAGCACATAAGCGATGGCGCTAAGTGCGCTGCACTCTAAGCAGCGCACCACGTGCAAAGCACGTGTGCGCTAATGCTAAGTGCGCTGCACTCTAAGCAGCGCACCACGTGCAAAGCACGAGTGCGCTAGCGCTGGAACTAAAAGCTCCCCACCGTCAGATCAAAGATCCAATAAAGATGATAAATCATCAATTAACCAGAATAAAATTCCGTTAAGGAAAGATTCCTCAAAATCTTTCCAAACAAAAAGATTGTGCTCTGTAAATCAGAGCACCGTCGGATCAATGATCCAGTGGTGATTAAAAATCACTAAAATACAGAATAAATTCTGTGTGGGGAAAGATTTCCCAATCTTGTTAAAAACAAGAAGGTTGCCTTCTATAAATCAGAAGCCCTTGGATCAAAAATCCAACGATGGGAAAATTCCCAAATCAATTGGAGAAAAGATCTCCTTAACCGATTGAACAAATCAGCTTGCCCTATATAAAAGCCCCAAGACTTCAAGGCTCATATAGAGGAACCTCCCTATAAACTTTAAGGAATCTGAGAAAGAAGAGCAAGCTCTCGGAAGAAGAAGATTTTCTTCAAGGTAAAAAGAATAGAAAGACGAATCGGTCTCGTATAAAAGAAGAATTTACTTCTATTTTCTAAGATCATAGATCTAAAAGACCAAGGTCTTTCATAACAGCGATCAAAGTATCTCATCATAAAATAAGAAGAAGAACACAATTCTTCTCACAGATCATAGATCTATAAGACTAAGGTCTTTTACACAAAGAGATCATGAACATCTCATTATAAAAAAGGGGGGAGAATAAGTCAATTCTTTTAGGATCACGGATCCATAAAGGCAAAGCCTTTCACTAAAATAAGAGATTGAAATATCTCCTATAAAATAAGAACCGTGTTCTTAGAACCTTGAGACAAAGTCTCTTATAAATGAGAATTTATTTCTTGGATCATAAAACTGGTCAAATAGCGCTTTGCGCTCATGGACTGGCGCTCAGCGCCAAGCGCGCCACGTGCTTCCCACGTGTGCGCTACTTGAACAGAAGCGCTTTGCGCTCTTTGGACTGGCGCTCAGCGCCAAGCGCACCACGTGCTCCTCACGTGTGCGCTACTCAGCAGAATCGCAATGCACTCATAATCTGGCGCTCAGCGCCAAGCGCACCACGTGCTCCTCACGTGTGCGCTGCTCAGCAGAAGCGCGATGCGCTCATAATCTGGCGCTAGCGCCAAGCGCGCCACGTGTCCCTCACGTGCGCGCTGATAGAACATAAACTGTTCTTTAAATGAAGCCCCAGAGCTATGATGAATGCTCTGCATTCAATAAAAGACAAAAATATTGTCAGAACTCAAATCAATGCTCAGTATTATCAAATGTTTAACATTCAACTGAGTGGGCCGAGCCCAAGTTGGCCATAAACCCCACATTCAGATTAATTGAGCCCATATGTTCATAAATCTTTTGATCTTAGTCTCAAATTGGACTATAGATCTCTCAACCAAAATTGGTTCAAGGGTACATCTCTTTACTCCTCTGATATTTGTCGTTGTAATCCTTCAACGTTTTCAGAGAGGTGACAGGTCTCGACAACCAAACATTTCATGGACTGTGGGGTCCTTAAACTCATGGACCATGATGTCCTTAACCTTGGACTGTGGGGTCCTTAAACCCATGGACCATGATGTCCTTAACCTTGGACTGTGGGGTCCTTAAACCCATGGACTATGATGTTCTTAACCTTGGACTATGGGATCCTTAAGCCCATAGACCGAGATGTCCTTAAACTAACATTGGACCGAGATGTCCTTAAACTAACATTGGACCATAATGTCCCTAAACCAATCGACCGCAAAGTCCCTAAACTAAAACAATAGAGTTCAAATGCTCTTTTGTTGGATCTAAATGATCCCGTTAAGTTGATCTTAGTCTGAAATTAGACTAACGTGTCCTTAACAAACGTTAAGTTGATCTTAGTCTAAAAATTAGACTAACGTATACTTAACAAACGTTTAAGTTGATCTTAGTCTCAAATGAGACTAACGTATCCTTAAACCCAAATCTAAGAAAATATAGATTTGGACTAATCCACGCCCTACGAGCGACAACATAAATTAGTCTCCGTATACAATCCACGGGCAACCAAAAACAAAACAAACACGCACGACATAAGGTGACCATCTGGAGAAGGAGAAAGTTGTTACCGCGATGCGGTAGTGTAATTAACTGCAGGGGTTTGTGCCTGCAGGGAAGAGCGTCCCCACAATCAAAAAACCCTCAAATGAGGGGGAATCTGACGAAATCTGCTACAACGACCGCATCCGTCCAAACCTTCGATACATGGTGTCATAAATCAACTTGGCATCTTCGGAGAGGTGGACGGATAGCACCTAATTGCATCTGCCCTCGAAATTCAGGCCCGGACGTCCCAATGTCCCGGTCACGTCTTTTTGGCGGAGAATAAAGATATGGACATGTATTCCTGTTGAAACACAAGTCTGAAGCTTTTGAGAAACTCAAAGAATATAAGCACGAAGTCGAGAACCAAACGGGTAAAAGTATTAAGATCCTTCGATCTGATCGAGGAGGAGAATACTTGAGCAATGAGTTCCTGGACTATCTAAAAGAGAATAAGATTCTTTCTCAGCTTACTCCTCCGTATACACCACAGCACAATGGCGTATTAGAACGGAGGAATCGCACCCTATTAGATATGGTGTGCTCTATGATGAGCACCGCTGAGTTACCTATTTCCTTTTGGGGTTATGCGCTTGAGACAGCAACATATCTATTGAATAGAGTTCCTACCAAATCAGTGCCTACCACTCCATATGAGATATGGAATGGGAAGAGGCCATGTCTTAATTTTGTTCAGATATGGGGTTATCCGGCCTATGTAAAAACAAAAAATCCAGACAAGCTCGAGGCAAGGTCTGTTCTATGTAAGTTTATTGGATATCCCAAACATTCGCGAGGGTATATCTTCTACCACTCCGAGGAACAAAAGGTGTTTGTTTCTCGACATGCCACCCTTTTAGAAAAGGGTTTTCTTATGAAAGAAATTAGTGGCAATGAGGTAGAACTGGAAGAGGTTCCAGCTGCACATACTACGACAGAAGTTTTGGTAGAACCAGAGGATTCAGTAGTTCCCGACGAACCTCATCCGCTCCGCCGATCTGGTAGGGTTTCTCATCCACCTGAGAGATACTATGGTTTTCTTATTGATAGTGGGAGCGAGGACTGCATCATGGAAGATGATGACCCGACTAGTTTCGAGCAGGCCATAACGAGTGGGGACTCTGTGAAATGGCTGGATGCAATGCGATCTGAGATGGAATCCATGTACACCAACAAAGTATGGACTTTGGAAGTTGCTCCTGAAGGGGTAAAACCCATTGGGAGCAAATGGATCTTTAAGAAGAAACTTGGTGTAGATGGAAAAGTTGAGACTTTCAAAACTAGACTTGTTGCAAAGGGTTTTCGTCAATGGCAAGGTGTGGATTATGATGAAACCTTTTCTCCAGTGGCTATACTTAAGTCCATACGGATCTTACTTGCCATTGCTGCATACCATGACTACGAAATCTGGCAAATGGATGTTAAGACCGCCTTTCTAAATGGTGATTTGGAAGAGAGCGTGTTCATGACTCAGCCAAAGGGCTTCGTAGACAGTGGGAGCAGCGGAAGATGTGCAAGCTGCTTAAATCCATCTACGGGTTGAAGCAGGCATCGCAGAGTTGGAACATCTGTTTTGATGTGGTAGTCAAAGAGTTTGACTTCATCAAAAATGTAGATGAACCTTGTATATACAAGAAGGTGGCAGAGAGTAAGGTTGTCTTCCTCGTATTGTACGTGGATGACATACTCTATAGGAAATGATGTTCCTCTGCTGCACTCGATCAAGCTCTTCTTATCACAAAGATTCTCAATGAAAGATCTAGGTGATGCCTCCTGCATCTTGGGGATTAAGATCTATAGAGATAGATCTAAACGGATACTGGGATTGTCCCAATCCAGATACATTGATATCATACTAAAGAGATTTAGTATGGAAGAATCCAAGCGTGGGAATTTACCCACGATCTCTGGACTCACTCTCTCCAAAGAGATGTCTCCTAAGACTGATTTGGAGAGAGCTCGCATGCAAGAGATACCCTATGCTTCGGCAGTAGGCTCTATCATATACGCGATGCTATGTACCAGACCCGATATAGCATACTCACTAAGTGTAGTGAGTAGGTATCAAGCAGATCCAGGAGAGAGTCACTAGACAGCTGTGAAGAACCTTCTCTCAAGTACTTGAGAAGGACTAAGGAGATGTTCTTGGTGTATGGCAACGGAGAACTCCAAGTGGAGTCCTTTACCGATTCGAGCTTCCAAAGTGATAAGGACGACTTTAAGTCGCACTCGGGATTTGTTTTTACCCTCAATGGAGGAGCGGTTTGTTGGAAGAGTTCCAAACAGGAAACCGTGGCAGACTCGACGATGGAGGCTGAATACATCGCTGCCAACGATGCTGCCAAAGAGGCTGTCTGGATGAAGAAGTTCATCACTGAACTTGGAGTAGTTCCGTCCATTGAGCATCCAATACCTTTGTATTATGATAATAATGGAGCTGTGGCTTTGGCCAAGGAACTCAGGTCCCATCAGAGATCCAGGCATATTCTGAGGCGGTATCACCTGATCCGGGATATAGTTGATCGCCGGGAGATCGAGGTCAGGAGAGTTGATACGAAGGACAATACTGCGGATCCACTCACGAAGGCCATACCCCAGATACAATTTAAGAGACTCTTCGGAATGTTGGGTATGAGATACTACAACAGCTGGCCTTAGTGCAAGTGGGAGATTGTTAGTTATGTATATGCCCTAGAGGCCATTGTTGTACATATGATGTATATTATAGTGGATGCTTGGATATATAGAGAGAGGACTTTCTTGCTCGATATGATAGTATGCTATCCGGTTGCTCTTTGTCTTAACATATTGACTTGTATTGTGTTACTGTCTTGCTCTCATATGTTGATAAAGCCCTTAGGATGTGTACTTGACTGCTAGGACTATGATGCAGATCATACTAGTGGGGCCAGGGTAGTCCATAAGTACATCCTATAACTGTTCTTAGTCGAGGGTGTATTGAGACAGGGCATCGATACTCCAGAGTAGACTAGCGTATATGTATCTTGACCCATATGATGGGCGATGGATGATCCCACATCCATTGGTGTTTGACATCAAAGATGGTATACGGGTGCTCAGTGGAGACTGGATACACTGAACGGACTCGCCGAGAACTTCTAGATGGTATTATACCTATCGTCAGATAGCAGTTCTCTGGTGACACTGGTACAGGTTAGTCTGTAGACCAAAGATCGTCATAGAGTCGTGTGCGATTCCTACTGTGCTTTGATTTCCACCTTACCACGTTCATGAGAACGTGCAAAACAGTGGCTTTTGGGTACAGTCCGGAATCACATAGAGGCAATGAGCGATAGGAGAGGTTTCATCTCTCCCGGTATTGGGGGTTGATGTTGCGCTGTGTTCGATTGGCTATAACTGGAAGTCCCTGGCCAGGGCTGATATGGAGATCTACTGGTAAGTGTTATCAGTAGTTTCTCGACCCGTTATGAGCCACACATCGACACGACTTATCGGTTACTGGGTTATGACGTTTACCACCCCTAGACTGGATATGCGACATATCAGACGAAAAGACCGGACTGTACGGTAGTGTTATCGATTGGATTCACAGGAGTGTGAGCAGGCTTGCTTGTTGATTTTCTGATCGCTCAATACCCGGGTGGCTGTTACGTTTAGCTGACTGCTTGCAACTTGTAGGTGTTTGATACGATCATCACCTACTGTCGGCATACTGACGAGTCTTTAGAGTCCTACACAGAGGTTTCCTGGCACAGGCGAAACGAAGTAGAAGCACATATGTGATATGTGCGGGACCGAGATTGATACCATTATGTGATACCGTATTCTATTCTCGCGATATGTGATATCGGCCGGTTATATGTCATATAGCCGGGTTATCGGATCAAGTGTTGATTCGATAAAATGATATATATTATATTAGTCGGTTATTTGTAATATAACCGGATTATTAAATCAAGTATTGATTTAATAATTTATTGTATAATTATATATGTGATATATTACGTTACATTAACTAATATAAGCTCACTTAAGCAATTCTTTTTCTCACTTAGGATGCATTGATATATATGTGATATATGTTAAATGTATTCTTTTCTTTTGTTATAAAATTATATATATGTGATATGTATAATTGTAACATAATAGATTATACATGCAACTAGGGTTTATGAGAATCACACCATGGTTTGTGATAATAGTTAGATTTATATTCATTTTAGTTAATTCAAAATGTGTGGATTTTTGCTAAGATAATTTTCATGTTGACAAAGTCCACTCTTTTGATATTTTCTAAGATATTTATTAACCTAACCCTAATCACTAACCATGGTCTATTCTCTACAAAGGTTAAGCCATGATACTAACACATGGTTGCATTTCTAACCTCAAAACAATAATTCATTTCATCACTTGATCATCTTCTTCTTGCTCTCTCATTTTTTGCTCTCTTGCTTGTGATGAATTGATAAAACATTGTGAGAAAATAAAATCTAAAGTGAGCAAAATTCCTACTTCATCATTCTCTTCTATACTAGTCATATAGATTAGTGTGTTAGCTTCACTAATTCCATATTAGTGAAGTCATAGCTTGAATTCGTGCTTTCTCGAAGTAGATCATCTTGGATTTCGAAGTCTTCAAGCAAGCATGGATCATTCACCTTGCGGAGCCTCTCAAGAGTCCGGGAGTTCTTGGATCGCAGCGAAGGGACCACTACTTGGAGCTTGTGAAGTGAAGGAGAGGACTACAAAGGTTGTAATCTCTAATCACTTAGATGTAAAGTAGTTTGCATTTCGATTCCGCATGATTCTCTAGTTAAAGAACTTGTTTAGGGTTATTTAAGCATGGCAAAAATTTAACTTGGCATGGATGATGCCACCCGAAACCTTGCTGCGGTGCTTAGGAACCCTACAGATCCATATAGACGCACTCTTCCAAATTTCCATTTAGAAAAGCGGTCTTTACATCCATCTGCCAGATTTCATAATCGTGGAAGGCAGCAATGGTAAGAAGGATCCGAATGGATCTGAGCATATCCACTGGAGAAAATGTTTCATCATAGTCCAAACCAGGTCTTTGACGAAAACCTTTTGCAACAAGTCTAACCTTATAGGTTTCCACCTGTCCATCTACACCAATCTTCTTTCTGAAGATCCATGTTTACCGCCGGAAACCGGGAAGACGGACTGTCTTGCCTGAATCTGGGGGCAGATGCTAATTGGTGCTATCCGTCCACCTCTCCGAAGATGCCAAGTTGATTTATGGCACCATGTATCTAAGGTTTAAACGGATGCGGCCGATATAGCAGACTTCGTCAGATTCCCCCTCGTCTGAGGGATTTTTGATCGTGGGGACGCTCTTCCCTGCAGGCGCAAGCCCCTACAGTTAATTACGCTACCGCGTCGCGGTAACAACTTTCTCCTTCTCCAGATGGTCACTTCGTGTCGTGGGTGTTTGTTTTGTGTTTGGTTGCCCGTGGATTGTATACGGAGACTAATTTATGTTATCGCCGGTAGGACGTGGATTAGTCCAAATCCGTATTTTCTTAGATTTGGGTTTGGGGGTTTGGGTTTAAGGATACGTTAGTCTCATTTGAGACTAAGATCAACTTAAACGTTTGTTAAGGACACGTTAGTCTAATTTTAGACTAAGGCCAACTTAACCATTTGTTAAGGATATGTTAGTCTAATTTTAGACTAAGATCTACTTAATGGGATCATTTAGATCCGACAAAAGAGCATTTGGGCTCTATTGTTTTAGTTTAGGGACTTTGCGGTCAATTACCAGTTTAAGGACATAGTAGTCCAATACCAGTTTAAGGACGTAGTGGTCCAATACCAGTTTAAGGACTGTCCATTGTTAGTTTAAAGACATCACGGTCGAGGTTAAGGACATCATAGTCCTTGAGTTTAAAGACCTCACAGTCAAGGTTAAGGACATCATAGTCCATGAGTTTAAGGACCCCACAGTCCAGTTTAGAGACGTCATAGTCTGTGAAGTGTGTGGTTATCGGGACCCGTCACCTCTCTGAAGACGTTGAAGGATTACAACGACAAATATCAGAGGAGTAAAAAGATGTACCCTCGAACCAAAGTGGATTAAGTGATCTGTAGTCCAATTTGGAACCAAGATCAATTAATTAGATTATGAGCACATTTGGGCTCAGTTAAGTCTGAATTGAGGACTTATGCCCAATTTGGGCTAAGTCCAATTAAGTTTGAAATGTTGGCCCTTTGTTGGACCATTAACACTTGTCTGAGTTCAAGCCCACATTATTTAACAATGCTAAACATTTTCATCTTTGATTTCCTCAATTTTGAGATTCATTTGGAGGAGGGACTTTTGCCTCTGGAAAATTAGCCAATTTGGCTAAAAGTAGTGTTAAACACTAAAGAACAACAGTGTTAAACATTGGAGACAGAACTCTCAAATTAGTGTTAAACACTAAAAGACAATCAATGTTAAACACTGGAAATATAATCTTCAATTTAGTGTTAAACACTAGAAAACAATCGGTGTTAAACACTGGAAATATAATCTTCAATTTAGTGTTAAACACTAGAAAACAATCAATGTTAAACACTGGAAATATAATCCCCAAATTAGTGTTAAACACAAAAGAAAGAAGGGTCACGTGTGGACACGTGAGGGTGCCCAAAGGTGGGACCAGATCCCTCACTTTGTTCTGCAAATAAGTGTTAAACACTTTTTATTTTTATTTTGAGCATCACGTGTTGGCACGTGATGGACATTTATGCACTGATTGTTAACGCGTTTGCTAAGGAGTCACGTGGGGACACGTGAGAGCGCCTAAAGCTTATATTTCCTTTGCTTTTCCTTTCGGTGTTTTGTAAGTCACGTGGGGAGCACGTGAGGTGTTGCCTCAGAACTTTTTCCTTCTTGGTTTTCGGGGATCTTTTCAGGGGTCACGTGGGGCCACGTGACCTTAGTCATTTGCATGCATGGAGATCCTTCAAGTCTCTTTATTTTTAAGAATTGAATTCTTTTATAGGGTTAAACCCTAATTATGATTTTGGTGGAATTAAATTTCTTTTGTGAAAGAATTAAATTCTTATATAGGGTGAAACCCTAATATCATTTAGGAGGAATTAAATTCCTGTAAATCTGAGAGAACTAAATTCTCAATTAGGGTCAAACCCTAATTCTGTCCATCTTGAAGGAATTAAATTCCTGTGAGTTTGGGAGAATTAAATTCTCTAAACTCAATTCCCCCTCTAAGTTTTGGATCTGCATGGCAGGATCTCAACCCGATGAGAATTAAATTCTCAACTTATAGGGAGATGTGCTCTTTGCAGATCTTCAACTAGAGGAAGAACTAAGTTCTTTTGTGCAGAAGAGTTAAACTCTTAGATTTGAGAATTAAATTCTCTGTTTGAAGTTTTGATCCCCTTTCTTTTCTCACCTAGGGTTTTATTTGTTGAGAATTAAATTCTTCTTTCTTTTCTCTCTGTTCTTCTCTCAAAAAAAAAGTTCTTTTCTCTTTTCTTCTTGGCTCCTATTTATAGGAGAAAGAAAAGAATCAAATTGTTTAGTGAATCTTTCATTGAAAGATTTTGGTTGTTTTTGTAACCAACATGATCTTTTAGATCACTCAGTGAATTTTATTCACCATTGGATTTTTAATCCAAAAGATATTCTGTTTGTTATTCTTGGTGAATTTTAGGGAAATCTTTCTTTGTATAAAATCCTTCCATAAATTGGTGATTTTTAATCACCATTGGATTTTTAATCCAACGGTGCTCCACTTTACAGAGCACAATCTTTTTGTTTGGAAAGATCTAAATAAATATTAGGGTTTTTGATTTCCCTTAATTTAGAATTTAATTTTATTAATTCAGAAGGCTTTTAAAGCCCATCACGTGTTGGCACGTGATCCCAATGTTTGATAATCTAATTCTATCAATTAAAGAGCTGAGGGACCTGTCACATGTCAGCACGTGACCCTCTTTGATTAGCATTTTAACCAGAATTCAATTCTGCTATTTTAAAGAACTAAGGAATCATCACGTGTGAGCACGTGACCCTTGGTCACGTGTGAGCACGTGATGCCCCATTGGGGTTTTCCCTTAGTTTTTATTATATCTTTTAATCCTTTTCAGTGGGTTTAAAGGCCCATCACGTGTTGGCACGTGACCCCATTTAATTATTTATTTTATTCAGTGCCTACAAGCTTTGCCTGTAAATGGTCACGTGTCTGCGCGTGATGCCCGGTCACGTGTGGGCACGTGATGCCCGGTCATGTGTGCGCACGTGATGCCTCATAACTTTTGATCCCGGATAAATTATGAGGCCCATAATATATCAAATCGAAGGATTTTTCGAGACGCTTTCAATACCATCCGAATTTAGCTGTTTCACATTCGGGAGTTTGTCAAAAAACAGCCCGGAAAATACTGGTTCGCATTTTCTTAATCGTATTACTGTCATTTGATACCTTGGGCTCTTTTGCACAGAAATTTTTGACGGGAACAAATGCCCCCCACTACTTTGCCCACGTAAGTATGTACGTGGGTGAAGTAGTGCAGAGTTATGCATGACGTATGACTAGTTTCGGGTTGGTATATAACTTTCAGAATCATGATCTAAGAAGATAACGAGCGGACACAAGTGTCGTCATTTATCATTGACTCAAATCTCAACTCTTAAGGGATATAGTTCCAAACTCTCAGCCCCATGAGCCGCACCCTTCTATTTCTTTATGTCTTACTCTGGTGTGAAGGAGTTTATATGCTCATGAGTAACTTCTCCATTTCAGTGACATGTGGCTTTGGCAAGTGTGGCCCATAGATGGTAGATAACAGTTCCTCTTGAACTCTTTATAGGGCAGCGATGGCTTAGGAGACAGGGTTAGGATCTGTCTCCTAAGACTTTTCAACTTTATGAGCCGTGAGGGTCCCATAAAGAATTTTCTCCCTACAGGTCGAGAGAATCCCGTAGGTGTATTTTCTCCTTAGGGGTCGTGAGGACTCCTAAGTGCGTTTTCTCTTGAGAGTCGTAAGGATCTCACAAGAGAATTTTCTCCCTTACAAGTCGAGAGGACTCATAAGTGATTGTTTCCCTTCTTGTCGATATTTGACTTCGGGGAATGTGGCCTATAGATAGTCCATCTTGACCTCTCTGTAGGGCAGTGATGGTTTAGGAGATAGGGTTAGGATATGCCACCTAAGACTTTTCAACTTTATGAGCCGTGAGGGTCTCATAAAGACTTTTCTCCCTACGAGTCGAGAGGATCCCGTAGGTGTATTTTCTCCTTAGGAGTCGTGAGGACTCCTAAGTGCGTATTTTCTCTTGAGAGTCGTAAGGATCTCACAAGAGAATTTTTCCCGCTTACAAGTCGAGAGGAGTTGTAAGTGGTTGTTTCCCTCTTTGTCGATGTTCGACTTCGGAGAGTGTGACCCGTGAATAGTATGCAAGAGTTCATTTTGGATCGACTTGCAGGGCCCCAGTGCTTAGGAAACATGTTTTTTTTAATCACCATTGCCTAAGGCTTTGCCTTACGAGTCGAGACGAATCGAGAAGTTCTCTCAAAGATGTCCTAACGTCACAGTTAACCTCTGCTCTTTACGACAGAGGTCCGTTAGGGTCTGTGGTACTAGGGTTTTGCCCGTTGTATCGTCGCGTTGGCTGATGTATTCCTCAATAGGCAATCTTGCTGTTCGAGTAGCCTTGCGACTGCCGTGTCTCTGATCCCTTCGGGGGCTGGACAAGACGTCTTCAAGCAATCTTTCTAGGCAGTTTGACCGTCGGAAGAGCAAGCGTTAGGAATTTTGCCATGCCGCTTTTTACTTGAGGTTAGGCTCATTTTGGAGAGCCCCGATGAGTCATAACCACTCCGCGCTGGTGTGGGATGATCTCCGATAGTCTTTCAGGTTTTATATGAGTTGCCTTCAAGACCCTGAAGCTAGGAATTTGGCCTTTGCTTCGTTTGCTGGCATTGCATCTGCTGTATCGAGACGAATGTCGCGGTTGTCTCTAGGTTGTTGATGAACCGTCGAGGTTTGGAACTAGGGATTCTGCCGTGGCTCCGTTATTTGATTGTCACGTCTGAATCCTGCTGGAAGAAGAACGCTGTGGTGACATCTCATCTGTTGTATCGAGACGAACGTCGAGGTGGTGACCACTCCATGTGGGATGATCTCCGGTAGTCTTTCAGGTTTTATATGAGTTACCGTCAAGACCCTGAAGCTAGGAATTTGGCCTTCGCTTCGTTTGCTTTGGCGTGTCCGGATCCTGTTGGAGGAAGGACGCTGTAGTGACATCTCGTCTGCTGTATCGAGACGAACGTCGAGGTGGTGACCACTCCATGTGGGATGATCTCCGGTAGTCTTTCAGGTTTTATATGAGTTACCGTCAAGACCCTGAAGCTAGGAATTTGGCCTTCGCTTCGTTTGCTTTGGCGTGTCCGGATCCTGTTGGAGGAAGGACGCTGTAGTGACATCTCGTCTGCTATATCGAGACGAACGTCAAGGTGGTGACCACTCCATGTGGCATGATCTCCGGTAGTCTTTCACGTTTTATATGAGTTACCGTCAAGACCCTGAAGCTAGGAATTTGGCCTTCGCTTCGTTTGCTTTGGCGTGTCCGGATCCTGTTGGAGGAAGGACGTTGTAGTGACATTTTGTCTGCTGTATCGAGACGAACGTCGAGGTGGTGACTACTCCATGTGGGATGATCTCCGGTAATCTTTCAGGTTTTATATGATTTACCGTCAAGACCATGAAGCTAGGAATTTGGCCTTCGCTTCGTTTGCTTTGGCGTGTCCGAATCCTGTTGGAGGAAGGACGCTGTAGTGACATCTCATCTGCTGTATCGAGAAGAACATCGTGGTGGTGACCACTCCATGTGGGATGATCTCCGGTAGTCTTTCAGGTTTTATATGAGTTGCCGTCAAGACCCTGAAGCTAGGAATTTGGCCTTCGCTTCGTTTGCTTTGTCGTTGCGTCTGCTGTATCGAGACGAACGTTGAGGTGGTGACCATTCCGCGCTGGTGTGAGATGATCTCCGATTGTCTTTCAGGTTTTATATGAGTTACTGTCAAGACGCTAAAGCTAGGAATTTGGCATTTGCTTCGTTTGCTTTGGCGTGTCCGGATCCTGTTGGAGGAAAGACGCTGTAGTGACATCTCGTCTGCTGTATCGAGATGAACGTCGAGGTGGTGACCACTCCGCGTTGGTGTGGGATGATCTCCGATTGTCTTTCAGGCTTTATATGAGTTACCGTCAAGACCCTGAAGCTAGGAATTTGGCATTTGCTTCGTTTTGACCGTGAGGTCTTTTGTTGACGTTGCGTCTGTATCCTGCTGGACTGCGAAGGAACGCCGTTGTTGACATTGTGTCTGGTGTAACAAGACGAATGCTGAGGTGGAGCTGGGATTTTGCCGTCACTCCGCTTTGTTTCGACCATGGGGTCTTTCGTTGACGTTGCATTTGAATCCTGCTGGACTGCGAAGGAACGCCGTTGTTGACATTGCGTCTGGTGTAACGAGATGAATGCTGAGGTGGAGCTGGGATTTTGCCGTCACTCCACTTTGTTTTAACCGTGAGGTCTTTTGTTGACGTTACATCTGCATCCTGCTGGATAACGAAGGAACGCCGTTGTTAACATTGCGTCTGGTGTAACGAGACGAATGCTGAGGCGGAGCTGGGATTTTGCCGTCACTCCGCTTTGTTTTGACCATGAGGTCTTTTGTTGACGTTGCGTCTGTATCCTGCTGGACTGCGAAGGAATGCCGTTGTTGACATTGCATCTAGTGTGACAAGACGAATGCTGAGGTGGAGCTGGGATTTTGCCGTCACTCCGCTTTGTTTTGACCATGAGGTCTTTTGTTGACGTTACATCTGCATCCTGCTGGATTACGAAGGAACGCCGTTGTTGACATTACGTCTGGTGTAACGAGACGAATGATGAGATGGTCTCCAGGTTGTCTGTGAACCGTCGAGATTTGGAATTAGGGACTATGCCGTGGCTCCGTTTGATGGTGTAACATCTGCGTCCTGCTGGAATGAGGAGGCATACCGTTGTTGACATCTAGCCTGTAGATGTGGCCATTGAGATTTGGAACTAGGGACTTTGCCATGGCTCCGTTTCATTGCGACTCTGAGGTCGGTTGTTGACGTCACGTCTGCATCTGGTTGGAGTGAGGAGAAACGCCGTTGGTAATCTCTAAGTTGTCGATGTTGACGTCGAGACCCTGAAGCTAGGGATCTTCCTTTGCTTAGTTTGTTGACATTGTGTCTGCAATATTGCGACAAATGTCGAGGTTGTCTCTAGGTTGTCTATGAACTGTCGAGATTTGGCTTCGCTTTCTGATGGAGCCTAGTGGGGAGGTATGGTTCCCTCTTTATTTGTGCCCCTGTATTATATACAGGGATCGATGTGATCTCACCTGTAGGGCAAAAAGTTTTATTCTTTCATCATTTTTTTTATTCTTTCCGCAATGCTCTATCATTTCAGCTTTTTATATCGCGAAAATCGCGATTGCCCAATCATTTCGGCTATTTTTCGCGGTGCCCAATCATTTCGGCTATTTTTCTTTTTACTCGCTGCTTTTTATTGCGAGTTGCCCAATCATTTCGGCTGTTTTTGTATGCATACATTTTTACTTGCTGATTTCGTTGCAAGTTGCCCCATCATTTCGGCTATTTCGTATGCATGTGTGGCTCGTTGGATTTTCGCTGCAAGCTTGGAATTAGACACCGATTTTGGCATCAGCATCGCTACAACTGGGATATTGCCGGGAGCGAATCATCATTTGCCTCTATCGATATCGAACAAAGGTGGCTTAGTAGACAAGGTTAAGATCCTGTCGACTAAGGCTTTTGACTTCATGAGCCGTAAGGGTCTCATAAAGGTATTTCTCCCTACAAGTCGTGAGAATCTCCTAGGTGCATTTTCTCCTTAGGAGTCGTGAGGATTCCTAAGTGCATGGTCTCTTATAAGTCGTAAGGATCTTACAAGAGTGGTTTCTCCTTATAAGTCGAGAGGACTTACAAGGGCTGTTCACCGTGTAAACATATCCCTAGTCACGGATGGGACTTTATTAAGGAAATGTTTATTCACGCCCGTAGATTGTATACAAGGGTCAATACTGAACCGCTTGTAGGACAGTATTGGAGGTTGTGGGGGGGCGCTTAAGAACAGGTTCAGGTCTCTGTCACTTAAGACTTTTGAATCTTATGAGCCGTGAGGGTCTCATAAGAGGGTTCTCCTTACGAGTCGTGAGGATCTCGCAAGTGTAATTTCTCCTTAGGAGTCATGGGGATCCCTAAGTGTGTTGCTTCCTTTGTGAGTCGTAAGGATCTCACGCGGGTGGTTTCTCCTCACAAGGTCGAGAGGACCTTGCAAGTGTCCTTTAACGAAGTTGCGCCCTTTCGGGATTTCATAAACACTCGCCGGTAGCCCTGCTGTTTTTACTCACGGAGCCCTCTCGGGTTTTCATCCGTGCCCATTTTGCTTATGGACATACCATTTTTTTTGTTTTTTTTTACAAGTCTGCGCCCTTTCGGGTTTTCACAAACATCGTCGGTAGTCCTGTTGTTTTTACTCACGGAGCTCTTTTGGGTTTTCATCCATGCCCATCTCACTTGTGAACGTACCCTTTTTTCTTCTTCTTTTTTACCACGTCAGCCTGGGGATGCCGCAGGTTGGTAGTAGTTTAACGACGTTTCGGTCAATAGGTCAACGTACAATTACGCAGCTAGATTTTGCCGCAAATCTTCGCATGTTTTGTGCCGGAGGTGGATTCCTTGAAGAGAGGGCTGTGGGCGATTTCTTCGTCAGAGTCGCTTCCAAAGGTGATAACTTGCGATCCCTTGGTGTCGGCTATGTGACAGTTGCCAGCAGCTCTTTCGCGCTCATCTGTCGTGCTTTTCTTTTCCCGACGAGTCTTGCGCTTCACTCGTTGAATGTGTCGTCGATAGGCAACATATCCCTGCCACCAGTTTTTAAAGGCTATGCACTTCTCGGTAGGGTGTGCAATCCTCTGATGGTATAGGCAGAAGTTAGGATGTATGTCCGCTTCATCAAGACGTATATTGCCGGGGGAATTTTCTTTGAGAGAGGGCAACTTCATTCCTATTGCCAGGGCCCTAGCGAATTGAAGATGGGTCTCCTTCTTCTTCCTCTCGGTTGACCGGATCTTGGAGAAAGGGGTGAGATTTAAAAATCTCCCCTTCTTGAGATCTGATGGAAGATCTGAGCTCCCTTTTATGGGTTTTGTGGTGAAAAACTATTTAATTTTGGAAAAGAAAGCGTAAAACTCTTGATTTAATTGAAAAGGGGAAGAAGGTTTAGAACCTTGAGGAAGGAGAAGGAGGCACAAAAACCCTAGAGTTTGAAAGAATGAAAAAGTCACTATTTTATTTCATTATTATGTTGCCTTATATAGGCTTACACATTTACATATAGCTCCTTGCGCTTTACAAAATGGCATTTTGCCCATCTCATGGCTCATGTGCTCATTTCTTTTGCACATAAGCCATGGGCTTTACAAAAATTTGGCTTTATACCCGTTCATGCATAAAACATTACATTAAAATTATTTATTACATGGTTTTTATGTTGGCATGGGGAGGCTGGCCGCAGGCTCGACTTGGGCATGGGCCCACTTGGCCTGGACTTGGGCCCATCTGGTTTGGGGTTGACTTTGACTTTGACTTGGTCAACCGGGGTGTAATTTTGACCCCAACAAAGTGCACACCGCATATGTGGGTCGTGTGCATGAAATTGATGAATTTTCTTTCACATGGAGGCGGCTTGATTTGGTTCCCTCTTTTTAGGAAGCTGGCACTTCCCGTTTTACGATATGGACGGTCGACGCTTGACGCGTCTATGAGACGGAGTGTCCATGGTAGACGTTTTCCCGGCACGGAGTGATTTGGTTCCCGCTTTGTAGGAGGCTGGCACTGCCCTTTATACGACATGGACGGTCGACGCTTGACGCGTCTCCGAAAAGGAGTGTCCATGGTAGACGTTTTCCCAGCACGGAGTGATTTGGTTCCCGCTTTGTGGGAGGCTGGCACTGCCCTTTTTATGACATGGACGGTCGACGCTTGACGCGTCTCCGAAATGGAGTGTCCGTGGTAAACGTTTCCCCGGCACGGAGTGATTTGGTTCCCGCTTTGTGGGAAGCTGGCACTGCCCTTTTTACGACATGGACGGTCGACGGTTGACGCGTCTCCGAGACAGAGTGTCCGTGGTAAATGTTTCCCCGGTACAGAGTGATTTGGTTCCCGCTTTGTGGGAAGCTGGCACTGCCCTTTTTACGACATGGACGGTCGACGCTTGGCACGTCTCCGAGACGAAGTGTCCGTGGTAGACGTTTTCCCGGCACGGAGTGATTTGGTTCCCGCTTTGTAAGAGGCTGGCACTGCCCTTTTTACGACATGGACGGCCGACGCTTGACGCATCTCCGAGACGGGGTGTCCGTGGTAGACGTTTCCCCGGCACGGAGTGATTTGGTTCCCGCTTTGTGGGAGGCTGGCACTGCCCTTTTTACGACATGGACGGTCGACGCTTGATGCGTCTTCGAGACGGAGTGTCCGTGGTAGACGTTTCCCCGGCACGGAGTGATTTGGTTCCCGCTTTGTAGGAAGCCGGCACTGCCCTTTTTACGACATGGACGGTCGACGCTTGACGCATCTCCGAGACGGAGTGTCCGTGGTAGACGTTTTCCCGGCATGGAGTGATTTGGTTCCCGCTTTGTGGGAAGCTGGCACTGCCCTTTTTACGACATGGACGGTCGACGCTAGACGTTCCCCGGCACGGAGTGCCCGTGGTAGACGTTCCCCGGCACGGAGTGCCCGTGGTAGACGTTCCCCGGCACGGAGTGCCCGTGGTAGACGTTCCCCGGCACGGAGTGATTTGGTTCCCGCTTTGTGGGAAGCCGGCACTGCCCTTTTTACGACATGGACGGTCGACGCTTGACGCGTCTCCGAGATGGAGTGTCTGTGGTAGACGTTTTCCCAGCATAGAGTGATTTGGTTCCCGCTTTGTGGGAAGCTAGCACTGCCCTTTTTACGACATAGACGGTCGACGGCACGAAGTGTCGCTGGTTGATTCTGAGTCGAAGCATAATTCCGACAGGGAAGGCAGATACACTGAGGCGAAGCATGATTTCGACATGGGGTACACTCTGAGACGAAGCATGATTCCGACGCAGAGATTGTTGATTTGATTTGATTTGGGTTAGCTTCAGCATCGCTACACTAGAATATGGTACCAGAAGCGAATCATCATTTTCCATAAGAGGATTTGGGGATTTTGGTTTTGGTCGGCATCTGCATGGCTGCACTAGAATAATTCCAGGAGCAACTCATCATTTGCCCCGAGAGGATTTGGGAATTGGTTTTTGGGTCAGCATCAGCACCGCTACACTGGAATATGGTACCAGTAGCGAATCATCATTTGCCTTTGCTTATTGGGAAGCGATGGCTTAGGGGACAGGTTTAGATCCCTATCACCTAAGGCTTTTCAATTTTATGAGCCGTAAGGGTCCTATAAAAGCATTTTCTCCCTACGAGTCGAAAGGATCCCATAGGTGTATTCTCCTTAGGAGTCGTGGGGACTCCCAAGTGTGTTTTTCATTTGTGAGTCGTAAGGATCCCACGAAGGTGTTTTCTTATGAGTCGAGAGGATCTCGTAAGTTTGTTCTCCTCATGTATCGTGAAGACACATGAGTGGATTTCCCTCGTTCCCGGTTTAATGACTTAGGGGTCATCTGTTTCCATTTTAATGATTTAGAGGTCATCTGTTTCCAGTTTAAAGACTTAGGGGTCTATTGTGCCCAGTTTAACGACTTAGAGGTCATCTGTTCCCAGTTTAACGATTTAGAGGTCATCTGTTCCCAGTTTAATGACCTAGGAGTCTATTGTGCCCAGTTTAACGACTTAGAGGTCATCTATTTCCAGTTTAACGACTTAGAGGTCATTTGTGCCCAGTTTAACGACTTAGAGGTCATCTGTTTCCAGTTTAATGACTTAGAGGTCATTTGTGCCCAGTTTAACGACTTAGAGGTCATATGTTCCCAGTTTAACGACTTAGAGGTCATCTGTTCCCAATTAAAGACTTAAGGGTCTATTGGATCGGAAGTTTGGAATTTTGGGGTAAGGGTCGGCATCAGCATTACTAACACTGAAGCACAGGTGCCAGGAGCAATTCATCATTTATCTTTACCCGTTGGGGAGCGATGGCTTAGGAGATAGGTTTAGGTCCTTATCACCTAAGGCTTTTCAGTTTTATGAGCCGTAAGGGTCTCATAAAAGCATTTTCTTCCTACGAGTCAAAAGGATCTCGTAGGTGTACTTTCTCCTTAGGAGTCGTGGGGACTCCCAAGTGTGTTTTTCCTTCGTGAGTCGTAAGGATCCCATGAAGGTGTTTTCTTACGAGTCGAGAGGATCTTGTAAGTTTGTTCTCCTCATTTATTGTGAGGACACATTAGTGGGTCTTCCCAAATGGAGAATAATTCCGAGGGCGGAGACCGGCCGCTGGACTGGTGACTTCGGTGGGGCATGGGTGTGATGAGAATTATTTGAGGCCGTGGATTGTATACGGTAGTCAATTTGGGAACTGGCCGTAGGGCTGGGAGAATTTTGGGAAATTGGATTTTGGTTGGCGTCTGCATCGCTGCACTGGAATATCGTATCAGAAGCGACTCATCATTCGCCATTGGGACATTCAGAGATTTGAAATTTTGGTTGGTGTCTGCATCGCTGTACTAGAATATGGTACCAGGAGCGACTCATCATTCGCCATTTTTTTATATTTTTACCGCGATTGCTCTATCATTTCATCTTTTCTTATCGTGAAGGTCGCGATTGCCCTATCATTTCGGCTATTCATTCGCGGTTGCCCCATCATTTCGGCTGTTTATTTTCATTTTTATTTTACTCGCTGATTTTTATTGCGAGTTGCCCCATCATTTCGGCATTTTATTTATTTTTATTTTTTATTTTTTTATTTTTGTTTTCTTTACACATTTTTACATCCCCAGTTTAACAACTTAGAGGTCGACTGTTCCCAGTTTAACGACGTGGTGGTCATTTATTTCCAGTTTAACGACTTAGAGGTCATCTGTTTCCCGTTTAACGACTTAGAGATCATCTGACGGTGAGCTTAGAGAAGATACCCGATTGAGCAGTTGTCAGGGACACCGCTGGAGATTACCCGAGATGCCTTATTACTTTGTCGGTGTTGATAGCCTTTCCCCCAGTTGGGGCCAAGGAAAGTCGTTCAAATACCAACTTGCGTTCGAAGATGGCAATTGAAAATTGTTAACCTATACAAAGAAGCATGATTTCAGTACAGACAATCAATGTATATATTGATTGAATTCGCGTGAACGTTTAACCCGAAATATGGGAGGAGGGATATGTCCCACCGGGCGTGCCAAAATTTGTAGGGTGTTTTTCGTCACCCCATTGAGATGGGAATATGCGCGCGCTCGTCAGGCGTACCACAGATTCCCCCCGCCTAAGATAGGCTAGGGTTTATTGATTGCGAGGATCCGAATCTCTGACAGCCGCGAACTAAGCTGCCGTTAATTACCCCCTCGCCTTTGAAGCAAGAGAACCTCTGATTAACGGGTCAAACAGGTTATGCGAACTCAATGTGCAGTGTTGTGTTTTGAAGGGGTTTTGAATATATCGGGGGTCCCGCAGAGTTTTTACGGGATTCCCGCTACCTGGATAGCGGGCTGGGGGTCAAGGAGGCAAGCAGCCCCCTTGCGGGGTGCGGGGCAGCGCCCCGTTAGAAATTTTTTCTAACGGGAACAGTGTTGTGGAGTGTGTGTATATAAAAAAAAATGGAAGAATAGCGTCCAAAGGACGCGTGGGCGCTGGGCGCCTCACGCGCTTGGCACGCGGGCGCTGGACGCCGGCGCCCCACGTGCTTGGCACGCGAGCGCGGGGCGTCGGCAGGAAAAGGCACTTTGTCCCTGCACTAGGAGCTGTGCTCCCGATTTGACTTCTGGAGTTAAACTCCTAAAAAGAGATTAATTTATGGAGTTGAACTCCAATAGATCTTGAATGGAGTTAAACTCTTAAAAATCTTTAGAAATAATCCCCTTTGGCCCAGGATCTTCCCAAGATGGGATTTTTGAAGATGGGTCTCCTTCTTCCTCTCGGTTGACCGGATCTTGGAGAAAAGGGGTGAGATTTAAAAATCTCCTCTTTTTGAGATCTGATGGAGGATCTGAGCTCCCGTTTGTGGGTTTTGTGGTGAAAAACTTTTTAATTTTGGAAAAGAAAGAGTAAAACTCTTGATTTAATTGAAAAGGGGAAGAAGGTTTAGAACCTTGAGGAAGGAGAAAGAGGCACAAAAACCCTAGAGTTTGAGAGAATGAAAAATTCTCCTTTTTATTTCATTATCATATTGCCTTATATAGGCTTACACATTTACATATAGCCCATTGGGCTTTACAAAATGGCATTTTTCCCATCTCATGCCTCATGTGCTCATTTCTTTTGCACATGAGCCATGGGCTTTACAAAAATTTGGCTTTATACTCATTCATGCATAAAAAATTAGATTAAAATTATTTATTACATGGTTTTTACGTTGGCATGGGGAGGCTGGCCGCGGGCTCGACTTGGGCATGGGCCCACTTAGCCTGGGCTTGGGCCCACCTGGCTTGGGGTTGACTTTGACTTTGACTTGGTCAACCGAGGTTTAATTTTTGACCCCAACACATGGTCCCCTGCAGATAACCTGACAGCCAACCTCGCTTGAAGCAATATCTTCGAAGTCTCACATCTTGCTATACGAGATTGCTCTCCATATAAAACTTTGGTATGGAGGAAGATGGAAGCTAAGTCCATCTTCTCGTGCTGCCTCTGATTTTCAGTATCCATGGAGGCTAACACGAGGCACTTGGCTGCACTTGGCTCTCGCACAATCCTTTTCCCATGTCAGACGGATATCCATATCCGCGACGGTAGAACTTAGACCTGGGAGGGCGGGGGGTTTTGTAATAAAGATGCAGTCTAACTTGTCACAGGTAAGTGCCATCTGGACATACCGTAGCCAATCAATATAGTTTGGCCCAGTCAAATTATTAGATAATAACCTGTCACGACCCAAAATTTGGCACGTGACAGGCACTCAAACCACGTAACGTCTACAGGCGTAACGTAATTTAAGTAAGCTGAAAACCCAGAAATCTAAACCATCAAAAGTAGTAAGTGATAAAAACGTTGTTAAAAACATTTGGAAATCTCAAGTAAAAATCTTTAAAGTTTAAATCATTTTCTTAAAAATTTCGGCAGCACCGCCTTTGTAAAAACTAGCCCCGAAACGGGTACAAACATAAGATATAAGTAAAGCAACATATGATATAAATGAAGCATTCCCAAACGGGAGCAAATCACGCCCAACGACGAAAACAATCACCACAAGCATAATATACGATGCCGTAGCGAAGAAATGGACAATATAAGTGAAAAACAGCATAAAAGATAAAAATGCGTAATAAAAGCCGGCTCACATGAGCTCGACACCCAGAGTCACAAAATAATATACAATTTCTTCCTCACATCTCGTCTCTAAGTCAATACATGAAGTGGTAGATGGAGAGTACTAGATACAATGAGAGATATACAATAAATATAAACGGATAACCGCAAAACCCACCTATAGCAAAACAGTTCACAGCCAACCATAGCGGTATCCGCTGCAAAAAGATACGATAAGATAGCCCTGCCGCGACTACTCTGAGGGTCAACCTGCAAAACACTGTGGCATAACGGGGGTGAGTTGCCAACTCGTGAATAGTAAGTAACATCATACATGTAATCGCAGGTATGCACGTACTGCGATACTCTATTACATGCAATCTGATAGTATCAATATACTAATATGGATATGCAACAATCATGAAAGGTACTCTATCAGGTAATAGAAATACATGAAGCAATGCATATCAATGAATGCTGAGTATGGGATAAAACATATCATCATCACGAATCATCATCGTGGAAAAACCCGGTGTCCATCAACGACACCCCAAATCCCAATACCTCAGACGCCGTCACTCTAACCGGCCCTCATATCATGTAAATCTCATGGAACCTGAGTGCCCAACATCGGCACTCGAAAATATCATGAAATACTCGTGTCCATCATCGACACGCAAATCCACATATATCGGGCTCCGTCGGTCCGGATCGGCCCACGGGCTCCGTCTGTCCGGATCGTCCCTCGGGCTCCGGCAGTACGGGTCGGCCCATATCCATCTCTCGACTCCGGTTGGTATCCTCCGGATAACCGCCAGGTCCAACCAATCACCGGTAGGTAGTAGTCTCTCTGCCAGGCTCATTGTCTACACCACAAAAATCCTTTCTCGTCTCGGGGTACCATACCGGGTCCACCATGCACCCGCAGATGGTGCCTCCCGCTCCTCGAATCGGGTTTCTATCACATATCTCAGAACCGAGAAAACGCATTATGGATGCACTGAAATATCATATCAAGAGAAACCGGATTTTCAAAACAATGCATACTTTCTTGAAATAATACAACGGTTCTCAAATCCATAAATCACATGAAATCCGTATCTCAATGCATAAATCCATGAAATATGATATATGCAATATAAAACCCTAATATGAGCATATCGAGGGAAAACCGCTCTTTTAAATGAATCCAGTTTTAAAATATATCATGCGGTTTCCAATTTCTCCAAAATCAAATCCAATATCATCTAAAGATGCACATGTAGCTATAGCAAGTATAGGTGTGTACATGTAAGTATGTATCTCATGTGCGCAATAGAATAATAATACATATGTCAATATCAATAACAATTACAATACAGCATATGCGTATAGGTTGTGAGTGTCATGGCAATTACCAACGGTGTGGGTGTAGCATACAATTTAGTGCTCGTGCAACATGAACCGTGAGTAATGGTGCAGTGTCCACTAGATACTAAGTCAAGGCACAACAATGTAATAGTATGTAATGATGCTCATGCACAATCAACATATATGAATATAAACATGCGGCTATAATATCCTATCAAGCCCTGACGCATAACGTCATACGGGTGATTTCCCTGTAGATATTAAATCTACTCACTGGTGATCTCGAGCTAAGTATATCCAATCACCTGCTTCCCTTTCTTCGTAGCGACCGAAGTCCCCGCCCTCGCCCCAAAAATCACACAAATATAGCAAATGCACTTAGAAATCGACCCATAATACATACAATTACGTTTAAATCGACGCACCGACTCCAAAACCCTCTAACGTGTTCGCTTAGCGACTAACGTGTGTGGCAACACCACTAAAACAAACCAAAGTCCAGAAATCACGTGAAGCACAGAACTGAGTCGGACACCGTGTCGGATATCGGAACATGCGTCGTCGAAACACTAAAAACTAGCCAATCGATCCCAGATTTTTCCCACAGTCAAAACATCAAAATCTAGTAGTACCAAACACTTTTAAACCACTGCAGACAGCTACCCTGGAAACTACAACCCCCAAGTCCCTCGTACGGCCGAGCTCGCCGGACCTAGCTCAAGTGTCGCCGGCCAAAACCGGTGAGTTTGGGTTCGTGCTTCAGGTGAACATCCAGGGTAACTAGTACAACACTTCTACACTGCTGGTTTTTACAGTATCAACTCGGGATAACAGCAGGTTACTAATACTCAAAAACGACACTAAAATACGATATGTGATCTAAACTACCTCTTATGTGTTCTAATTAACAATTACCGAGCCACACAACAATAAAACAACATAATTAACAGTTTAGAGGTTATACATATCCACAGTTCCTCAAAACCCTAGCTTCCCAAGATCCAAGTGATCTTTAGTGGCTAATCTTGACTTGTGAAGGGTTTTATTGAGTTGGGTGGAGATTTGTTTGGGTTTTGTGAGGGTTGGGTGAGGGTTTCAGTTGAAGGATGAGGGAAGAGATGAAGTGAAGAAAAATATGAGAAGGAGAAAATGATAAGTGAATGAGAGTGAGGGAGTGTATGTGTGAGGGTGCAAGTGTCAGTGAGTGATGAGAGAATAAGGGTGTGAGTTTAGTGTAGAGCCATGCCTCCCACTTCTCTCTCCTCATTTAATGCATGGCATGCTTGCCCCTCCCTCATCATGCCTTCTCTCTCTCCTCAAGTCAACCTAATTTAAATAAAAAAACCTTTTTATTTTCAAAACTAATTAATTAACTAATTACATAATACTTAATGGAATAGGGTTAAATGTCATGGCTACTTAAGCATGGTTTAACCCCAAATTAACCTTAGGTTGACATGCACATGTGTGTGCAAGCCCGCAATAAATATTAATAAAATATTAATTAATTTTGATAAAATATTTGAAAACTATTTTGGTAAACTTTTTTACTAAAAAATCCGCATTATCGCTTAATTAACACCGATCGCATTCTAAGGTGTTACAATCTCCCCCTTAAAGAAATTCGTCCCCGAATTTAAAATCTTATTATGCGTATCTTCAAAGAGATGAGGGAATTTCTTCCGCATCTCGCTCTCGGCCTCCCAAGTGACCTCTTCATTATTCGGGCTACGCCAAAGAACCTTCACAGATGGCAAGACCTTCAACCGAAATTTCTTCATCTGCCGATCCAATATAACTACCGGCTGCTCGGTGAACGAAAGATCGCGCTCTAGCTGAACGGTCTGGTGCCGAATCATGTGAGAAGGGTCATGAAGGTATTTGCGAAGTATCGACACGTGGAATATGGGGTGAACATCCAGAAAACTGGATGGAAGTGACAAACAATAGGCAACGGTACCAACTCGCTCAAGGATATCAAAAGGACCTACAAATCTAGGGCTAAGCTTCCCTTTCTTCCCAAATCGCATCACGCCCTTCGTCGGAGAAATCCGTAGGAATACATGATCCCCCACTGCGAACTCGAGCCTGCGACGACGACGGTCGGCATAAGACTTCTATCTGCACTGGGCTGCTCTCATCCTATCCTGAATCAACTGAATTTTCTCTGTAGTCTCTTGAACTAGCCGGGGTCCCAAAATCCTGCTCTCGCGAAGTTCGGTCCAACAGACTGGCGATCGACACTTTCTACCATATAAATCCTCAAAAGGTGCAATCTGAATCGTCTCCTAATAACTGTTATTGTAGGAGAACTCTATCAACGGTAAGTGACAATCCTAGCTGCCACCAAAATCAAGCACGCACGCACGAAGCATATCCTCCAGAGTCTGTATAGTCCGCTCTGACTGACCATCGGTCTGCGGATGGAAAGCGGTGCTAAAGCTCAAACGGGTATCCAAGGCTTCCTGAAGCTTCTGCCAAAGACGACTAGTGAACTGGGTGCCCCTATCGGACACGATGCATATGGGAACGCCGCGCAAACGCACAATCTCATCAATGTACAACTGAGCATACTGAGCATAACTGAAAGTGGTCTTCACTGGAAGGAAGTGAGCCACTTTCGTCAACCGGTCAACAATCACCCAAATGGAGTCATACTCTCGACTAGATCTGGGTAGACCCACAACGAAATCCATGGAGATCTGTTCCCATTTCCACTCCGGAATGAGTAAAGGCTGCAATTCCCCTGCCGGTCTCTAATGCTCAGCCTTGACTTGCTGATAAGTCAGGCACCTCGAAACGAAATCTAAAATATCACTCTTCATCCCTGCCCACCAGAAGATATCTCTCAAGTCAGGTACATCTTGGTGGAACCTGGGTGAACACTAAAAGCTGACTGATGTGCCTGCTCTAGGATCTCATGCCTCAACCCATCGGTATTAGGTACACAGAAACGAGTCCCAAAATGTAGCACACCCTGGTCATCAATCTCAAACTCCGAATCTCGACCCTACCGAACATGCTCCAGAATCTCAGACAAACGGGCATCGGCGGGCTGTGCCTCACGAATATGATCTAGTAGAAGTAGACGGGCGCGGACATGAGTAAGTTGTCCCCCAGTGGAGGTGAACTCAAACTGTACTCTGCTATCGCACAAGATCTGCCAATCTACAGAAAACTGTCTCTGAACTGCGCTCAACTGGGACAAGCTACCCCCGGTCCTACGACTCAAAGCATCGGCTACTACATTCACCCTGCCCGGGTGATAAAGGATCTCACAATCATAATCCTTCACGAGCTCCATCCAACGGCGCTTTCTCAAATTCAGATCCCGCTGCTGGAAGATGTACTTCAAGCTCTGGTGGTCTGTGAAAATCTGACACGACTCCCCGTACAAGTAGTGTCTCCAAACCTTAAGCGCAAAGACCACCGCGGCCATCTCAAAATCATGAGTGGGATAATTCTGCTCGTGCTTCTTTAACTGCCGGGAAGTATAAGTGATAACTCTATCATGCTGCATCAATACACAACCGAGCCCCACTTGAGAAACATCACAGTAAACAATAAAGCCGCCCGATCCAGAAAGCAAAGATAAAACTGGTGCAGTCGTCAACGAGTCTTCAACTGCTGAAAACTCTGCTTGCATGTCTCAGTCCAAAGAAAAGGAACCCCCTTCCTGGTCAGTCCGGTCAGTGGTGCAGCGATACTCGAGAAGTCCTTCACGAAACGGCAGTAATAACCAGCTAAGCACAAATAGCTGCGGACCTCTATCACTGATACAGGTCTGGGCCAAAGCTGTACAACCTCGATCTTCCTCGGGTCCACACGAATACGTCTCCTGTAACCACATGACCTAGGAAGTCAACACTATCAAGCCAGAAGGCACACTTTGAGAATTTAGCAAACAGCCGGTGCTCTCTCAAAGTCTGCAAAGCAATCCTCAAGTGCTGATCATGCTCCTCAGGACTCTTGGAATATACCAGAATGTCATCAATAAACACAATAATAAACTGGTCGAGGAACGACTTGAAAATACGGTTCATCAAATCCATGAACGCTGCTGGAGCATTGGTGAGTCCAAACGACATCACCAAAAACTCATAATGCCCGTAGCACGTACGAAAAGTAGTCTTCGGAACGTCATCATTCCGAACCCGCAACTGATGATAACCTGATCTCAAATCAATTTTAGAAAAATGTCCCGCACCCTGGAGCTGATCAAACAAATCGTCAATGCGAGTTAAAGGATACCTATTCCGCACCGTAGCTCGGTTCAATTGATGATAAACAATGCACAACCTCAAACTGCTGTCCTTCTTCTTGATGAGCAGGACAGGAGCTCCCCAAGGCGAAACACTCGGACGTACAAGTCCCCTATCAAGCAACTCTTGCAACTGATCCTTAAGCTCCCTAAGCTCCGTCGGGGCCATCCGGTAAGGCGGTATTGAAATAGGCCCCGTGCCGGGGATCAAATCAATGCAAAACTCAATCTCACGCTCTGGCGGCAATCCAAGTAACTCATCGGAAAATAATGTTAGTTATATGTATGCCCTAGAGGCCATTACTGTACATTGGATGTATATTGTAGTGGATGCTGGGACATATATAGGTAGGACTTTCTTGCTCGACATGATAGTACGCTATCTGGTTGCTCTTTATCTTAACATGTATACTTTCTGTCTCTCTGTTACATGTTGATAAAGCCCTTAGGATGTGTACTCGACTTCCAGGAATATGATGTAGATCATACTAGTGGGGCCTGGGTAGTCCATGAGTACATCCTTCAATGTTCCTAGTCGTGGGAATATCGAGACGGGGCATCGATATTCCAGAGTAGACTAGCGTATATCTTCTCGACCCATGTGATGGGCGATGGATGATCCCATATCCATTGGTGTTTGACATCAGAGATGGTATGCGGGTGCTCAGTGGTGACTGGGTACACTGAACGGACTCGCCGAGAACTCCCAGATGGTATTATACCTCACGTCAGATGGCGGTTCTCTGGTGACACTGGTACAGCTTAGTCTGTTGACCCGAGATCGTCATAGAGTCTTGTGTGTCTCTCACTGTGCTTTGATTTCCACCCTACCACGGCTCTACTGAGTCGTGCAAACAGGTGGTTTTTGGGTACAGTCCCGATTCACATGGAGGCAATGAGCGATAGGAGGGGATTCGTCTCTTCCGGTATTGGGGGTTGATGTTGCGCTATGCTCGACTGGACATAACTGGAAATCCCTGGCCAGGGTTGCAGTGATATACTGGTAAGAGTTATCAGTAGTTTCACGCTTATTATGGACCTTACATCGGCATGACTTATCAAGCTACTGGGGTCTGACGTTTACCACCCCTAGGCGAGATATGCGACATATCAGACGAACAGACCGGACTGTACGGTAAGTGTTACTGGTTGGATTCACTGGAGTGTGAGCGGGCTTGCTCGTTGATCTTTTGATTGCTCAATACCCGGGTGGCCGTTACGTTTAGCAGACCGCTTGCGGCTTGTGGGTGTTTGATATGATCATTACCTGCTGCCGGCGTATTGACGAGTCTTTAGAGTCCTACACAGAGGTTTCCTGGCTCAAGCGAAACGAAATAGGAGCGCATATGAGATATGTACGGGACCGAGAATAATACCAGTATGTGATACTGTATTCTATTCCTGCGAATTGTATCATTGGACGGTTATATAAGATATAGCCGGGTTACCGAATCAAATGTTGATTCGATATATTGATACACTTGATATTAGTCGGCTGTATGCAGCATGACCGGATCATTAAATCAAGTGTTGATTTAATGATTTAATGTATAATTATATATTTGATATATTACTTTACATTAACTAATATTGGTTCATTTAAGATTGATTTTCTCACTTGAATGTGCACATTGTTTATATGAGATATATGCAAGTGTACATGTTTGTATCATGCTTGATGATACATACAAGTTGTGTGTATGAGACTTGAACCAAATTGGGGTTAAATTAGGGTTTACTAATTTCCTAATAAATAACAAATGAAATAAGACTTTGGTCAAAGTTATCAAGCTTCATGAAGCTTGAAAAAACTTTGAGAAAGTCAATTTCTTTTGTCATTTCTTTAAGATGCTAGTTAACCCAACCTTTAACCCAAGTCTTTGGTTAATTCTCTACACAAGTTAAGCATGAGGGCTTAACTTAACCATGGTACCATAATTAAAAGGATAAGTCTCATTCTTATTTCACTATCCTTTTAATTCTTTCTTCTTCATCATCTTCATCAAGCTTCATGAAAGCTTGCTAGCTCCAATGGTGCCATGAGAAAAAGAGTGAGAAATCCAATTCTAAAGTGAACCCACTCCCTATTTCTTCATCCTCTACCACTTGCCATGTAGTAGAGTATGTTATCTTTACAAGTTTTATGAACAAGTGAAGATGGAGCTTGATCTTGAGTTGCCTCGACGTAGATCATCTTCGGCATCGAAGTCGACGACCTAGCCTGCCCATTTCTCCGATGAAAACGACGCTAGAGTCCGGGATCCGATGATCGCAGCGGAGGGACGTCATCACGGAGCTAGAGAAGTGGAGGACCGGATCTACAAAGGTTGTAGTCTCTTTCACTTTTAGTTAAAGTTGTTAACTTGTATGTTTCGCCTTACCTCTAGTTAACAATCTAGTATAGGTTCTTTGGCACATGGAAATTTTTGATTTTAGCATGGTTGATCAGTTGTAGAACCTCATGGGTGTGCCTAGGAACCCTACAGTGGTATCAGAGCCTAGCTAGAGTTTTAGGCGATGTGTAGAAGAAGCTAGAAGTCCGATCGAACCCGATATCCCCCAATTTCACCCCTCTCTGTACAATTTTTGAAATCGTGGATTTTTGTGAATTAAAAATATACAGAAAAATCAGCAGAGTTTTCTAAGAAATACTGTGCAACACGTGCGCCTGAATCGATCAAGGCGCCGCGGAACCGTGGCACGAGCATGGCTCGTGCGGCGAAGAAGCGGCCGTACGGTCGCTTCTTCCATCAATGTTTGCACAGTAATTTCTTTATTGTATTCCTGAATTTTCTGGGAATTTTTAATTTGCACTCAAGAGTTGAGTTTTCTGGGTTGTATTGGGAGTTCGTTGTTTCGATCGGATTGTTTAGCTTTGTCTATGTGTTTTTTCGGGTAATTTTAGAACATGTTAAAAAGTTCGACCGGATATAAATACCCACTTTTTCCCCTGTCGGGAAATTTCCAAATGTTGGATTTTTCCGTGGTTTAAAGACGTTCTAAGTAGTGCAAGTAACTCGATGGACCCTCTAGAAGACAACAAACCTTAACTCGATTATGTGACCGTCTTGAACTGCCCTTTGAACCTTAGGGTTTGGGGCAGTACGGCGTGCCACATGTGAGGCGTTGGCTTGACCCTTCTACGACTAGACCGTTGGTACTGTGGCATGAAGTGAATGTTTTTAAACTTATTTCATGTGTTGAGCTGTTTCGGGAAAACTTGGGTGTTTGATTGTTCGATCGGAAAGTTTAACATTTTCTATTTATCTGGAATGTGATACAATATTTGGAATCCACAAGTAGTTATGAGATAACTGATTTGGATGTTATAAACATAGCACTTTAGTCTCACTTGATCGGTTGCCACAGAATTTTGATATGATCAAAAGTTCGTCGCAATCACGTAGCGTACGCGAATACTCGCCGGATAAACTTAATGGACAGCCACGCCCCATAGCCCCGACCAAGTGACTGTAGGAGAACCCCGTCGCCGAAAGCATCCGTTCGGGTGCTCGTGGTAGCGGTGTTCCGCCTTAGTGCACTTCGTCGACGGCATTAGGGGTGCGTCCGTCTACTAAAGTTTGCAACGAGCATTCGTTCTGGATGTCGGGAATCTTGTTGAATTGCCCGACTTGGTATTGAAAAGAGTTTTCGATAATGAGACTAAAATGCGGGGTTTATAATTGTTAGGCATGCGATGTCTAAGGGATTCATTTGATTAGGCATGCGATGTCTAAAGAGTTTGCGGATTCCAACTGTTGTAGTTTTACACTTTCTTTTCTGTGACCGTAAGTGTAATATATGATATCGCCGGTTTCGTTGCTATATGTCAACGACAATTAGGATGCGCATATTTACTTACGTTGATGACATGTGATGTTATGTGTTGCTGGATATGTTATATTGGATCGTCGTGTTTGAATAGCCGGGGGTTTTTATGTGAGATGAGTGTTTTTTATTTTCATTCATGTAAAAACTTGTATGTAATATTCTTTTATTGGGGCACTTCCAGGTTGCGGAAGATGTCACCTTTTGTATATTATTTACTTTTCCGCACTAGGATAGACCCAAGGAGGAGGGCACAAGTAACCGGGTTCTGGAGTCCAGTGGGAGACCAACTCGAGGAGTCGAGTCCGGGTCTCCTAACTCTAGAATTGGTAGGGTTGCTTGCCGCTCTCGTAGGGGTCTAGGGGTGTGGGTTTGGCTATTCATCGCGACCGTGGAATCCGTGTTTTATACTGGGTCGTATTAAAAACATGGACGTCCTAGTATATCCAATATTTCATATGATATTTTCTGCTACGTTATCTGTGATGTGATCATGTGATATGTTCAGATAGATATAGTATATAGTATATATGATATATTATATAGACGTTGCTTATGTTTTACACCCGCGCTAGCCCTGCCCCGCTCTGCCGTTAGTTACCTAACCTAACGGTGCAGACGGGACATCGAGGCGAATACGGATGGCATAAGCGTACGTTATATTTATCTGTGATGTTTAGGTGGACTTAAATGATGGGACATTCATTAATGAGATTAATGAAAGAAAATAAACCTAAAAGATGTTGTGGAATCGAATTTCAAAAATAAAAACAGGTAGCTACAGTTCTTGCTTTGCATCGCGGTGTTCCTTGTAGAACATCCTGCACCTTATTCGATAAGGAAAGGACCGAGATCCCTTCAACGGGAGTGACTCCTTTAGCAATAACTGGAAGATGCTACAACCCTCGGTTTGTCTTTTAATTGCTTCTAGAGTTTTTGCTTTGCACAGCGGTATATATGATATATCCTGCATCTTATTCGATGAGGAAAGGGCCGACGATCCCTTCACCGGGAGTGACCCCTTTAGCAAAACTAGAAAAGCCTCAAAAACACTCCATTTAAAAAACCATTTAATTCCGCAACGAGATCAAGTTCAAAGCGTTAAAGGTTTTCATAAAAACCATCCGCAACCCTCCGTCATTTTAGGAAGTAGAGTACTTAGTATTCATGCTGTGTTTGTTGACCATAGTCAAGGCACAGTGTACGGTAGCTAAGTGATGTCTTCCTACACCGCATATGATGCGATTAGTTAGGACAGTCGCGTGACTTTGTTGACCTTAGTTAAGGGTCATGTGGGTGGGTCTAATTAATCACGAAATGACGGGTAGAACTTGACTAGTACTTATGATTTGTTGACCATAGTTAAGGTCATAAGTGCTAGGGGTAAAATCCTTTATCTGGAGTTTCAAGTGTTGAAATTTGCAATGAGATTGCATACCTTCTATATGATAGTTGGATCCCGATACCCACTGCGAGTAATTGTTACTCCTACGAGAGTTTTGCACTTTACAATTAGCCGATCAAGTAGGTGTCTAGAAAGGTGTCAACGGGGTTACGCCTCTGGGAAAACGAGGTTTATTTTAATTAGGTCCGTGCAAAAGCACGGGGAACCTCCCTCAAAGTACCGACACTGGCCTGGCTGAAAGATTGGCGAACTTGTAGAGTGTAATTAATCCCGGCTAGTCATTCCTTTTAAGGTTTGAAGGAAGATTTGATAAAAACAGTGGGAGCCATCCTGATTAGATAAAATATATAACCAATCTAATCTTGCGAGAGCGCACGCAGAGTGTTTTCTTCTCTCTCTCTCCAGGTAGCGATCATATCACGCCTTAATCAAGATAATAATATGGATGAATTGACCGAACCCGCTTGTTATACTGAGCTGAGGAACGTTGGTCCCGCTCCAACTTATAATTGTTATAAGACAGAGCAGGAAATATGGGAATACCAAGATTCCCATGCCGCCCAAACGAAGAAAGTGCATATGATGCATCTTCTTCGGGTGTGTTCGTTACACAGAACTGTTTCTCAGTATCCTCTGCGTCCTGGGTATCTGATACCGGATCAGGATCCCAGATATGTAATCTATTACATAGGGCTACAGAAAGGCAGAGAACTAAGAACGGGTGATAAGTTTCATGAGACAGAAAACGGGGCAAGTGTTGCAGCCAAGTCTGTTGGTCACTGTCACCCTGTATTACCAATACATTGATTCTGAACAAATGCTATTAGATACCGAACCTGATGTACAAAATCATATCAATCTCTTTATTAGTAAAGAAGGATATAATTTTGTATTGATGGATAATGTTTTGAACATTTCCTATTTCAAAAGTTGATTGGTTCAGGCACGTTATCTAAAAGCATTGACGTTCTAAATCAAACTACAGTTCCTAGTATACAGAACACACACAAGAGGAAGAGTTCAGAAATGAACGAATCCTTCTTGAGGCATTGTAGACTAGGTCATATCAATGCGACCCGACTGGCTAAAGTTACATTTAGATGCATATTTAAATCAGTTTGAATTTACATCTTGTGAAACTTGCCAGTCATGTCACAAAGATTAGATGACCATAGCTCCGTTTACTGGAAACAGAGAAAGAGTTAGTGAACTCTTGAGACTGATACATGATGATGTATGTAAGGTCCCCTGTCTACACATGCCAGGACCGGTTCTTTGTATTTCATTACATTCTCTGATAATCTCTCAAGATTCAGACATATGTTCCTGTTGAAACACAAGTCCGAACCTTTTGAGATATTCACAGAATATAAGTTAGAAATAGAGAACCAAAAACCGGGTATAAGTATTATGTCCTATGATAAGATCAGGGAGGAGAATACTTGTGCATAGAATTCCTGGACTATTCTAAAGGAGAATGAGATTCTCTCTCCGTATTACTCCTCTGAATATACCACAGCACAACGGTGTATCGGGGCGGAGCAATCGCACCATATTAGATATGGTGTGCTCTATGATGAGTATTACTGAGTTACTTGTTTTTTTAAGGGGTTGTGCACTTGAGAAGCTGCATACCTATTGAATTAGGTTCGAATCAAATCAGTGCCTACCACTCCATATAAGATATGGTATGGGAAGAGCCTATCTCTTAAGTAAGTTAAGATTTGGGATTGTCCGGACTATGTCTAAAAGCAAAATCCGGACAAGCTCGAGGCAAGGTCTGTTAAAGTAGAACTGGAAAGGTTCCAGCTATACAAACTACGGCTGATGATTTGATAGAACCAAAGGATTCAATAGTCTCCGACGAACCTCAGCCTCTCCGCCGATCTAGCAGGGTTCCTCATCCGCCTGAGAGATACTTCGGTTTCTCGATGACAGTGGGAGCGAGGATTGCATCATGAGATGATGACCCAACTAGATTCGAGCAGGCCATCGAGAGTGGGGACTCTGTAAGAATGGCTGGATGCTTAGCGATCTGAGATGGAATCCATGTACACCAATAAAGTATGGACTTTGGTTGCTATATCTGAAGGGTTAAATCCCCATCAAGAGTAAGTATATCTTGAGAAGATTACTTGGTGTAGATGGAAAGGTTGAGATTTTCAAAGCTAGACTTGTTAAAGGTTTTCGTCATCGACCAGGCGTGGATAATGATGAAACCTTTTCCAGTGGCTATGTTTAAGTCCATCTGGATCCTACTTGCCACGGCTACATACCATGACTACGATATCTGGTGGTTGGGTATCATGACTGCTTTTCTAAATACTGATTTAGAAGAGAACGTTTATAAGAACACAGCCAGAGGGCTTCGTAAAAGGTGGGAGCAGCGGAAACGTGTGCAAGTTGCTTTACAGGATAAAGCAGGCATCGCGAAGTTGGAACATCTGTTTTGATGTGGTAGTCAAAGAGTTTGACTTCATCAAAATAGTAGATGAACCTTGTATGTACAAAAAGGTAGTATGGAGTATGGTGATGATCCTCGTAGAGTACGTGGATGACATACTCTTGATAGGAAAAGAGTTTCCTATACTACACACGGTCAATCTCCTCTTATCACAAGGATTCTCCAACAGGATCAAAGTGATACCTCCTAAATCCTGGGATTTGGAGCTATGAGATAGATCTAAATGGATGTTAGGCTTCTCACTAGGTTTAGTGAGATGGTATCAATCGATCCTGGGGAGAATCACTGGAATGGTTCCAGGGTGATAAAGACGACTGAATGTCAGTCGCAGGCATTGTCTTTACCCTCAGTGAAGGGACGGTATGTTGGAAGAGTTCCAAGCTAGATACCGTGGCAAACTAGACGATAAAGGCTGGTAACATCGCTATTAAAGATACTACCAAAGAGGAAGTTTGGGTGTATATTGGTTCATGAGATGAACTAGGTTCCTACCATTGTGTGACAATGGAAGTGTGGCTTTGGCCCAGGAACCCCGATCCCATCAGTGACCCAGACATATTCTGAGGCAGCATCACCTGATCATGGAGATAGTTGATCTCCAGGGTGATCGAGGTTAGGAGAGTAGACTTAGAGGACAACACAGCGGATCCACTCACGAAGGCTTTTTCCCAGAGAGAGACTTTTATAGGATGGTTGAGTATTAGATACTGCAACCACTGCTACAGATGGCCCTAGTGCAAGTGGGAGATTGTTAGTTATATGTATGCCCTAGAGGCCATTACTGTACATTGGATGTATATTGTAGTGGATGCTGGGACATATATAGGTAGGACTTTCTTGCTCGATATGATAGTACGCTATCTGGTTGCTCTTTATCTTAACATGTATACTTTCTGTCTCTCTGTTATATGTTGATAAAGCCCTTAGGATGTGTACTCGATTTCCAGGAATATGATGTAGATCATACTAGTGGGGCCTGGGTAGTCCATGAGTACATCCTTCAATGTTCATAGTCGTGGGAATATCGAGACGGGGCATCGATATTCCAGAGTAGACTAGCGTATATCTTCTCGACCCATGTGATGGGCGATGGATGATCCCATATCGATTGGTGTTTGACATCAGATATGGTATGCGGGTGCTCAGTGGTGACTGGGTACACTGAACGGACTCGCCGAGAACTCCCAGATGGTATTATACCTCACGTCAGATGGCGGTTCTCTGGTGACACTGGTACAGCTTAGTCTGTTGACCCGAGATCGTCATAGAGTCTTGTGTGTCTCCCACTGTGCTTTGATTTCCACCCTACCACGGCTCTACTGAGTCATGCAAACAGGTGGTTTTTGCGTACAGTCCCGATTCACATGGAGGCAATGAGCGATAGGAGGGGATTCGTCTCTTCCGGTATTGAGGGTTGATGTTGCGCTATGCTCGACTGGACATAACTGGAAATCCCTGGCCAGGGTTGCAGTGATATACTGGTAAGAGTTATCAGTAGTTTCACGCTTGTTATGGACCTTACATCGGCATGACTTATCAAGCTACTGGGGTCTGACGTTTACCACCCCTAGGCAAGATATGCGACATATCAGACGAACAGACCGGACTGTACGGTAAGTGTTACTGGTTGGATTCACGGGAGTGTGAGCAGGCTTGCTCGTTGATCTTCTGATCGCTCAATACCCGGGTGGCCGTTACGTTTAGCAGACCACTTGCGGCTTGTGGGTGTTTGATATGATCATCACCTGCTGCCGGCGTATTGACGAGTCTTTAGAGTCCTACACAGAGGTTTCCTGGCTCAAGCGAAACGAAATAGGAGCGCATATGAGATATGTGCGGGACCGAGAATAATACCAGTATGTGATACTGTATTCTATTCTCGCGAATTGTATCATTGGACGGTTATATAAGATATAGCCGATTTACCGAATCAAATGTTGATTCGATATATTGATACACTTGATATTAGTCGGTTGTATGCAGCATGACCGGATCATTAAATCAAGTGTTGATTTAATGATTTAATGTATAATTATATATTTGATATATTACTTTACATTAACTAATATTGGTTCATTTAAGATTGATTTTTTCACTTGAATGTGCACATTGTTTATATGAGATATATGCAAGTGTACATGTTTGTATCATGCTTGATGATACATACAAGTTGTGTGTATGAGACTTGAACCAAATTGGGGTTAAATTAGGGTTTACTAATTTCCTAATAAATAACAAATGAAATAAGACTTTGGTCAAAGTTATCAAGCTTCATGAAGCTTGAAGAAACTTTGAGAAAGTCAATTTCTTTTGTCATTTCTTTAAGATGCTAGTTAACCCAACCTTTAACACAAGTCTTTGGTTAATTCTCTACACAAGTTAAGCATGAGGGCTTAACTTAACCATGGTACCATAATTAAAAGGATAAGTCTCATTCTTATTTCATTATCCTTTTAATTCTTTCTTCTTCTTCATCTTCATCAAGCTTCATGAAAGCTTGCTAGCTCCAATGGTGCCATGAGAAAAAGAGTGAGAAATCCAATTCTAAAGTGAACCCACTCCCTATTTCTTCATCCTCTACCACTTGCCATGTAGTAGAGTGTGTTATCTTCATAAGTTTTATGACCAAGTGAAGATGAAGCTTAATCTTGAGTTGCCTCGACGTAGATCATCTTCGGCATCGAAGTCGACGACCTAGCCCGCCCATTTCTCCGATGAAACCGATGCTAGAGTCCGGGATCCGATGATCGCAGCAGAGGGACGTCATCACGGAGCTAGAGAAGTGGAGGACCGGATCTACAAAGGTTGTGGTCTCTTTCACTTTTAGTTAAAGTTGTTAATTTGCATGTTTCGCCTTACCTCTAGTTAACGATCTAGTATAGGGTTCTTTGGCACATGGAAATTTTTGATTTTAGCATGGTTGATCAGTTGTAGAACCTCATGGGTGTGCCTAGGAACCCTACAAATACGTCGGGAAACTCTCGCACGATAGGAACCCGGTCCAATGAATCTACTGTGGCTCCGGTATCACGAATGAAAGCCAAGAATCCCCGACATCCTCTCCTTAAAAGCCGACTAGCGCAAAGGGCTGAAATCAAACTGTGAGGGGCAGCACCACGGTCCCCCTGCATAACAAGAACTAACTAGCCGGGAAAAAAAACCTGACTGTCTTCTCGCGGCAGTCCACGGACGCATAGCAAGTAGCTAAACAGTCTATGCCCAGAAGAACGTTGAATTCCAACATCTCAAGAAGGATCAAGTCGACGGACGACTCTCTATCTCCAATACGGACAACACACGACCGAAACACGTGCCGCGATACAAACGACTCGCCAACAGGAGTAGTCACAATAAGCGGCTTATCTAGAAAACATGACTCCCGGCCCAACCTCGGCATGAAGTGTGTAGAAACATACGAGTGCGTAGATCCCGAATCAAACAACACGTGTGCATCAAAGGAACATACTGAAAGAGTACCTGAAACCACTGCATTGGACGCCTGCGAGTCCTGATGAGTCAAAGCAAAAACTCGTGCCTGCCCTCTACCTGCAACCGGCTGTCCTCAGCCTCTACCACCCCGTCCTCTCTGAACAAACCCTCCGCGACCACAACCTCTCTGAGCATAAGTCTGACGCGGAGCAACAACAGGCGCAAGAGGCAACACTCTCTGAGGTGGAGAAGGTGGTAAGGTAACATGTGGTACGGCCGCTTCTCTCTGGCGTATCATGGTACAATCCCTAACGAGGTGATGTAAACTGCCACACCCAAAGCACCCATACGACGACTGCTGACCTTCCTGGGGATAAGAGTTGAATAACTGGCCTCGTCCCAAGTCTCTGCTACTCCCCGTACCTGAACAAAATCTGTCGCGGTGTCTAAACATCTGTCTCCGGGTTGATATACCAGTACGAACCCTTTTCGGTTCCGGAACGACCGACGTCTCGGAAAGACGCTCCTCAACTAATAGGGCTGTATCCACTGCTGCTGCATATGTATCACAATGTTGGGCGCTGATAGCGAGGAACAACTGGGTAGGCAGGCCTTGAAAAAACCTCTTGATTCGCATCTCCTCGGTATTTACCAAATACAGAGCATACACAGATAGCTCAGTAAACTGCACATCGTACTCTGCCACCGTCATACCCGGAGTCTGGCGTATCGACTCAAAACTGCGCGCTCGAGCATCCCTGACATTCTGCGGAAGAAAACGGGCAAGAAAAACCATCACGAACTCAGCCCATGTCATAGGAGAAAGACCTGTGGCTCTGCCCCTCTCTAAAGACTCGCACCACTTCTGGGTAAGACCTTCCAGACGAAAACTCGTGAACTCTACCCATCACACGTCGGAGCATCTCAGCGAACGATATTCCTGGCCATCCGATCGATAAATGACTGTGGATTCTCAGTTGCATCAGTGCCAGTGAAAACTAGAGGCTTCAGCCTCATGAACTCAGATAACGATACGGTGATAACCTCCGTAGCTACAGGTACAACTGCCTGAACAGTAGGCACCATCGCGGTCCCCATAACAGGTGGGACAACCTCCTGTCGCTGCGCTCGACTGGCCTCAACTAGTGATCCCATCATCTGGCGCAAATCCTGCATCCCGGCCTCTAGCCTAATAATACGATCAAGCTAAGGTGGATCAATCTGCTCCTGAACAACGGGCGTACCGCCCTGGTCAGTCCTTGTCTCAGACGAGCCAACTCTGACCTCGGCTCTCACGGCCGCTCTCTGCGCCCTCATAGTCTTCGGTGGCATATTGGCTGGAAATGAAAACAGGATTCGATAAGAACATGGAAATTGAATCACAAGGATGTATATAATCGCGGAAGGAATTTCAACCAACAAGTTCTAAGGTCACTTAGGCGGAGTACTGTGTCGTAAGTATGCCGCGGAACATACACACGCTACGTCACTCTGCTTAAGCTACCTACTCCATCATACCAAGGTCATCCTACACTCCGAAAGGTAAAACCTGGCTTTGATACCAACTTTGTCACGACCCAAAATTTGGCATGTGACCGACACTCAAACCATGTAACGTCTACAGGCGTAACGCAATTCAAGTAAGCCGAAAACCCAAAATTCTAAACCATCAAAAGTAGTAAGTGATAAAAACGTTGTTAAAAACATTTGGAAATCTCAAGTAAAAATCTTTAAAGTTTAAATCATTTTCTTAAAAATTTCGGCAGCACCTCCTTTGTAAAAACTAGCCCCGAAACGGGTACAAACATAAGATATAAGTAAAACAACATATGATATAAATGAAGCATTCCCAAACGGGAGCAAATCACGCCCAACGGCAAAAACAATCATCACAAGCATAATATACGATGCCGTAGCGAAGAAATGGACAATATAAGTGAAAAATGGCATAAAAGATAAAACTGCATAATAAAAGCTGGCTCACACGAGCTGGACACCCAGAGTCACAAAATAATATACAATGTCATCCTCACATCTCGTCTCGAAGTCAATACATGAAGTGGTAGATGGAGAGTACTAGATACAATGAGAGATATACTATAAATGTAAACGGATAACCGCAAAACCAACCTATAGTAAAACAGCTCACAGCCAACCGTAGCGGTATCCGCTGCAAAAGGATACGATAAGATAGCCCTGCCGCGACTACTCTGAGGGTCAACCTGCAAAACATTGTGGCACAACGGGGGTGAGTTGCCAACTCATGAATAGTAAGTAATATCATACAGGTAATCGCAGGTATGCACATACTGCGATACTCTATCGCATGCAATCTGACAGTATCAATATACTAATATGGATACGCAACAATTATGAAAGGTACTCTATCAGGTACTACAAATATATGAAGCAATGCATATCAATGAATGCTGAGTATGGGATAAAACATATCATCATCACGAATCATCATCGTGGAAAAACCCGGTGTCCATCAACGACACCCCAAATCCCAATACCTCAGGCGCCGTCACTCTAACCGGCCCTCATATCCTGTAAATCTCATGAAACCTGAGTGCCCAACATCGGCACTCAAAAATATCATGAAATACTCGTGTCCATCATCGACACGCAAATCCACATATATCGGGCTTCGTCAATCCGGATCGGCCTACGGGCTCCGTCTGTCCGGATCGGCCCTCAGGCTCCGGCAGTACGGGTCGGCCCATATCCATCTCTCGACTCCGGTCGGTATCCTCCGGATAACCGCCAGGTCCAACCAATCACCGGTAGGTAGTAGTCTCTCTGCCAGGCTCATTGTTTACACCACAAAAATCCTTTCTCGTCTCGGGGTACCATACCGAGTCCACCATGTACCCGCAGATGGTGCCTCCCTCTCCTCGAATTGGGTTTCTATCACATGTCTCAGAACAAAGAAAACGCATGGTGGACGCACTAAAATATCATATCAAGAGAAACCGGGTTTTCAAAATAATGCATAATTTCTTGAAATAATACAACGGTTCTCAAATCCATAAATCATATGAAATCTGTATCTCAAGGCGTAAATCCATGAAATATGATATATGCAACATAAAACCGTAATATGAGCATATCGAGGAAAACCGCTCTTTAAATGAATCCAGTTTTAAAATATATCATGCGGTTCCCAATTTCTCCAAAATCAAATCCAACATCATCTAAAGATGCACATGTAGCTATAGCAAGTATGGGTGTGTACATGTAAGTATGTATCTCATGTGCGCAATAAAAAAATAATCCATATGTCAATATCAATAACAATTACAATACAGCATATGCGTATAGGTTGTGAGTGTCATGGCAATTACCGACGGTGTGGGTGTAGCATACAATTTAGTGCTCGTGCAATATGAACCGTCAGTAATGGTGCAATTTCCACTAGATACTAAGTCAAGGCACAACAATGTAATGGTATGTAATGATGCTCATGCACAATCAACATATATAAATATAAACATACGGCTATAATATCCTATCAAGCCCTGACGCATAACGCCATACGGGCGATTTCCCCATAGATGTTAAATCTACTCACCGGTGATCTCATGCTAAGTATATCCAATCACCTGCTTTCCTTTCTTCGCAGCGTCCGAAGTCTCCACACTCGCCCCTAAAATCACACAAACATAGCAAGTGCACTTAGAAATTGACCCATAATACGTACAATTACGTTTAAATCGACGCACCAACTCCAACACCATCTAACGTGTTCGCTTAGCGGCTAATGTGTGTGGCGACACCACTAAAATAAACCCAAGTTCAGAAATCACGCGAAGCACAGAACTGAGTCGGACACCATGTCTCAGAACAAAGAAAACGCATGGTGGACGCACTAAAATATCATATCAAGAGAAACCGGGTTTTCAAAATAATGCATAATTTCTTGAAATAATACAACGGTTCTCAAATCCATAAATCATATGAAATCTGTATCTCAAGGCGTAAATCCATGAAATATGATATATGCAACATAAAACCGTAATATGAGCATATCGAGGAAAACCGCTCTTCTTCGCAGCGTCCGAAGTCTCCACACTCGCCCCTAAAATCACACAAACATAGCAAGTGCACTTAGAAATTGACCCATAATACGTACAATTACGTTTAAATCGACGCACCAACTCCAACACCATCTAACGTGTTCGCTTAGCGGCTAATGTGTGTGGCGACACCACTAAAATAAACCCAAGTTCAGAAATCACGCGAAGCACAGAACTGAGTCGGACACCATGTCGGATATCGTAACGCTCGTCGTCGAAACACTAAAACTAGCTAATAGATCCCAGATTTTTCCCACGGTCAAAACATCAAAATCTTGCAGTACCAAACACTTTTAAACTACTACGGATAGCTACCCTGAAAACTACAACCCCCAAGTCCCTCGTACGGCCGAGCTCACTGGAACTAGCTCAAGTGTCGCCGGCCAAAGCCGGTGGGTTTGAGTTTGTGCTTCAGGTGAACATCCAGGGTAACTAGTACAACACTTCTACACTGCTAGTTTTTACAGTATCAACTCGGGGTAACAGCAGGTTACTAATACTTAAAAACGACACTAAAATACGATATGTGATGTAAATTACCTCTTATGTGTTCTAATTAACAACTACCAAGCCACACAACAATAAAACAGCCTAATTAACAGTTTAGAGGTTATACCTATCCACACTTGCTCAAAACCCTAGCTTTCCAAGCTCCAAGTGATCTTTAGTGGCTAATCTTGACTTGTGAAGGGTTTTATTGAGTTGGAGTGGAGATTTGTTTGGGTTTTGTAAGGGTTGGATGAGGGTTTCGGTTGAGGGATGAGGGAAGAGATGAGATGAAGAAAAATATGAGAAGGAGAAAATGATAAGTGAATGAGAGTGAGGGAGTGTATGTGTGAGGGTGCAAGTGTCAGTGAGTGATGAGAGAATAAGGGTGTGAGTTTAGTGTAGAGCCATGCCTCCCTCTTCTCTCTCCTCATTTAATGCATGGAATGCTTGCCCCTCCCTCATCATGCCCTCTCTCTCCTCAAGTCAATCTAATTTTAAAAAACCTTTTTATTTTGAAAGCTAATTACATAATACTTAATGGAATGGGGTTAAATGTCATGGCTACTTAAGCATGGTTTAACCCAAAATTAACCCTAGATTAACATGCACATGTGTGTTTGAAAACTATTTTGATAAACTTTTTTATTAAAAAATCCGCATTATCGCTTAATTAACATTAATCGCATTCTAAGGTGTTACATAACCTATGTCTGGTCGTTGTGGTCACTGCAATTAAGAGAGAGAGAAGAAACACTTAGCATGATACTCTTGTAAGTTTAGATTGGTTATTAGTTTATGTAAATATGATCGCTCCCACTGTTTCCTTGAATCCTTCCTCAAACCATAAAAGAAGAATTAGTCAGGATTAATTTCACTTTTACAATTCTTGCTTAACCTTTCGGCCAGGCTAGTGTTGGTACTTCAAGGGATGTTTTCTAACGCTTTCACGAAATTCCTTAATTACATAACCTCTTTTCTCTGGAGGCGTAGCCCCGCTAACACCATTTTAGACACCTACTTAGTTTATAACATTGATCATTTAGTGAAAAAATCTCCCGAAGAGTAGCGCATACTCACAGTAGGATCGGGATCCAAATATTATTATGTGATAACCAAGAAGGAAGCCTACCATGATTATCACACTCCAAATGGTATGCAACACTAGCAAGTTTCAGTATTTTAGAAACTCCCGATGTGGATTTTTTCCCCATGCACTTATGATCTTGACGAAGGCCAAACATATCATAAGTCACATGTCAAGTTCTACCCATCATTACCCATGTTAATTTGAACCCACCCATACATACTCTTGATGAAGGCCAACATAGTAGTACGGCTGTCCCAAACCAACGCATCTATCTATGCTACATATGAATACCCAGCAGCTACCAATCACTATGTCTTGGCGAAGGTCAAAATACATAGGTTGAAGACTACTGAATATTCATATGAAATGACGGAGGGCTACGGATGGTTTTGGCGAAACCGTAAACGTAGTGAACTTGATATAGTCGAAAGAACCGTGATAGCTTTTTAAAAGGAGTGGTTTAAGCTCCGCATTTAAAATTGCTTTTTGAAGAAAACCGAGTGGTTTTGAAATTGTTCCAACGATTAAGCTTTTGTTTGTTTTATCTTTACATTAATCAATGTTAACGTGATCCCATCATTTAAATCCTATCATTACAGCAAAAGAAACAAAAATACAACGTAAGCTTATACCATCCGCATTCGCCACTGGGCCCCGTCTTACACCGTTAGGTTACTTAACTAACGCTAGAGCGGGGGCTGGACTAGCGCGGATGCAAAACATAAGCAACGCCTATTAGATATTATATATATATATATATATATGCATTCGTCTCATGCAATAATAGGCATTCCAGATCACAGATGAATATATTGGATATATTAGGAATTCCGCGCTTCGTTTAAGCCTGTAACGAAAGACAGATTCCACAGTCGTGATGAATAGCCAAACCCCACCCAGACCCCTACGGGTTTGGCAAACTACCCGCTAAATTCCAGAAGTGAAGCAACCTACCTCAGTAAAATGAGTAGGCCACTCGGCACTTCAAAAAACCCGGTAGTTTGTGCACCCCATCTTGGGTCTATCCTAGGAGCAGAAACAATAAAAGAAATAATATACAACAGTGGCTACAACCTTAACCCGGATGTGCCCCGCAAAATAATATTACATCAATATTACAAATTATATTGAATGAAAGAAAAGAAAACACTCTTCTCACATCCCCCGGCTATTCATCCACGACGATCCAATAAAATTCATATCCACAAACCATCACAGATCACAGATATGTGCAACCCTCAACTAATCGACGTATAGCAATTAGCGGAGGTTTACGAACACATATATCAAACACAAAAAACCCGATTAGCTAAAATACTTAGAATTTTGATCGATAACCAAATTTGAATTTACCCCGAGTACATCACTGTACACAAAAGATCCTGGGCAGAAACAAAATATCCCAAATATCACAAATCACCAATATAGACACACTGTAGAAAATCGGGCCGAGTCACCCTTGACTCGGCCGCGGAACGGCGGCCAAACGCATGGTTTGGTCGCATTTCTGCGGCAATCTTAGGGACTCAGGAACCCAAATTTCTATTGTGATCTCAGAAAACCCTGCATGTATTTTTCAGTCCCATGAAAAGATTTTTGGACCTGTTTTAAAAATCGATAGAAACGGGGTTTTTCATACGTAATTTTGGAATTTTTCCACGATCGAATTTCTAAAAACTTTGCTAACTAGCTAGTTATGGTTTTGTAGGCTCTGATACCACTGTAAGCCGATGTCGCGCACCCCGCGATCCGCGGGGAGGCGGAATTTTCAAAAACGATAATATTTGACTACGCAACACCGGCTATAACTCCAGGATCTTTACTAAAATCTTAACTAGCTAATCTATTTAGAGGTTTAGCTGCTCTGTTAGAATGGTTATACCTCTAAAATCGAGTTCTTCGGGTCTTCAAGTGTTCCTTTCCAAGGATTCTCGGTGATCGGATCGGGCCAGCTCCATCGGCCTTCTTGCGTCAAAGATGATCCACCGCGAGAGAATGTGCTCCAAGTTTCAACCTCTAAATGAGGTAACTAAGGTAGATGGTTCGTTAAACCAACTAGCCTAGGAGATGTAGAAAGTCTAATGGATTGTTTGTCTCACTAAACCCTTGGCTCACAACACATGTGAAGGTTAGGGTTTAGTTTTTGAGGAAGAAGGAGATGGAGGAGCTCAAGAGAGCAAGAGAGGAGAGCAACTCAAGAAAATCTCAAGAGGGAAGAATGAACCATCAAGAGAAACAAAGTGTAGAGAATGGCTAAGTATTTACTCACTTATTGAGCCATGGAATATATCACAATAGAATATATGTGCCATGCCTCAATAGTGAACCCAAAGCAAATAAAATAATCAAAGCCCATTCTTTACACCATGCCATAATAAGTCTCCTCCATTTCCACCTCATTAATCCATTAGGAAAATGGACAATACAAATAATGAGGTGGCACCTTCTAGAAGCATGCCTTGACAAATTACAAGAATTCCCCTCTCACCGTATATACATACCCGTATCCGTATTCCGAAAAAATACGGATACACTGAGACAATAACAATCCAATAATACAATACTAGGATCTGGCTTAAACCAAAGCCCCTAAGTATTGTCCACCCGATCAGCATCCGTGTACAAGTACATGTACGTGATCAAAGTCCAGTCGTAAAACCATACGACGTCTACATCAATTGCCTGAAGCAAGGAAACCCTCTGTGTGGGACTCTAAAGACTCGACCGTATGCTGGCAGTGGGTTTAACCACAAGCCGTCAACGGTACTAGCTGCACGTAACGGCTACCTAGGTATCTGTCGATAAGAAGACCGATGAGCAAACTCACCCGGACTCCTACTGAGCCTATCGGTGACAATCTCCGTACAGTCCGGTCTGTTCGTCTGAGATACTCGCATATCCGCCTAGGGGATGGTAAACGTCAGACCCCTAACAATGTGATATGTCGTGCCGAAGGAGAGCCCAATACACCATGAGAAACTACTAGAGCACCTTACCAGTATTTCTCGACTGCCCTGGCCAGGGACTTTGTATTACGGCTTTCCAAACACTGCACGATATCAACCCCCAATACCGGGAGAGACGAATCATATCTGATCGTTACTGCCTCCAAGTGCTTCGGGACTACACCCAACTACTACCTGTTTGCATGACTCCTTTGAGCGTGGTGTCACGACCCAAAATCTGGCCCGTGACCGGCACCTAGCCGCGTAACGTCTACAGGCGCGACGCGACTAAGTAAGCCGAAACCAGAAATCAAAACCATTAAATATAGAGTGTTAAAAAAATTTGTAAAAACAGTTGTAAATGTTTAGAAAACCTTTTTTAGTTAATTTAGTAGAAATCCCTTTTTAAGTTCAAGTGTTTAATTAATATTTTTTTTGTGCGACATTTTCTTTATAAAAATTTGTCCCGAGAGGCGGGTAAAGACAAGATGTAAGTAAAATGATATGTTGAATAAATAGAGCATCACAATGATAATGTACGACTGAGTAAAAATGAAATGAAGATAGCAAGAAATATAAGTCTGCATAAATAAAGTCGGCTCACAACGAGCTCGACACCAGAATACAAAATAACATATGTCGGCATCACAACTGTCTTTAAGTCAATACATGAAGGTAGATGGAGAGTACTAGATACATCAATATACAAATGAAATGTAAACAGATACCATACAAAACCCACCTACTAGCAAAAGGGCTAACACGCCTCAGCAAAGGTATTTGTGTCAAAAGATGCGGTAAACAGCCAGCCGCGACTACTCCCAAGGGCAACCTGCAAGCACTGTGGCACAACGGGGGTGACTTGCCAACTCGTGAGTAGTAGATAACATATAAAGGTAATCGCGAGTATGCACGTGCTGCGATACTCTAACCTATGCCAACAGGTAATATCTATATGATGAACTGGGTGCTCAATATTATGCAACAAGTGCTATCTAATAACATCACTAAGTAATGAGCAAGATATGTGATGATCAGAGATGGCAAAATAATCTAACAACCCTATATATGATGAGCAGGGTATGCAATGATATGCAAGCATGTATACTCTATCAGGTTTGCAAGCTACAGGATGAGATGTCAAGTACTAAATGCTGAGCATGGGAAGAAATAATGTCTGCACGGAATATCAACGTGGAAAATAACTGGTGTCTATCAATACACCCAAATCCCAGTACAACTCAGGCGCCGTCATCCACATCGGCCCTCAAATCCTGTAATCTCATGAAATCGTGGGTGCCCAACATCGGCACCCAAATCTCAAGAAAACTCGTGTCCAGCATCGACACGCAAAACCTCATATCTCGGGCATCCGTCAGTCTGGGTCAGCCCACAGGCTCTGTCTGCGGTATCGGCCCTCGGCCCCCGCAGTACGAGTCGTCCCGTATCCATCTCTCGACTCTGGTCATTATCCTCCGGATAACCGCCAGGTCTAACCAATCGCCGGTAGGTTGTAGTCCCTCTGCCAGGCTCACCGTCTACTGCACAGCGATCCGTTCTCGCCCCGGGGTACCATACCGGGTCCACCATGTACCCGCAATCGGCCTCGTCCAGCTCCTCGACTCGGGTTCACATGTATCGCTCTAGCACCGAGAAAACACATGGTGGACGCACTGAAATATCATATCAAGGGAAACCGGGTTTTTAAACAGTGCGTATTTTCTTAAAATAGTACTCCGGTTCCCAAATTCAGAAATCACATAAATCAATCTAATGCGTAAATCCATGCCATGCGTCGTATGACACTAAGAGTAAAAGGAAAGGGAAAACCGCTCTTTTTTTTTAAAGATCCAGTTTGGAGAATATCATATGCGGTCCCTTAGTTTTTAAATTAAGTCAATATCATCCATGTATGTAACAAATGAATATGAGTATAGGTATGGATGTGCGAAAAGATAAGTATGCTAAGTGAATGTAGCAATGTACATGTGCACTAATGTGGACATATGATGTATATGTGTCCAAGTACGAATAGATGATATATGTGGCACAAGCATGAATATATATGACATATAGGGCACAAGTATGAACATGTGATGTATCCGTGCCAAGTGTGAATATATGTGATGTATATGGCACAAGTATGAACATGTGATGTGTGTGTGCCCAAGTCTGATTATATGAGGTGTAGAGGCACAAGGGTAAACATATCAAGATATATATATATATATATATATATATATATATATATATATATGCCCTATGATGAAATATAAGGGTACATGAGCACAGGTAGTGATATATCAATGAAGGTATGCACAACCGTAAGTATATAGTGTACATGATATGAATATAGCATATGCTAGTATGTGGCAAAATATGACAATGTCAATAACACGGAATCAATATTATATATGATTTCTAGCAATCCTATACTATGCGTGTCATGGCAATCACTAACGATGTGAGTGTAGCATATCAATCGTGCTCGTGTAACTTGTACCGTTAGTGACAGTGCAGTGTTCTATACTACCAGTTCTATATATAACAAAGGCATGCTACTATAGTATGTCTATATGAACACATAAAACTAAATATCCTATTACGCCCTGACGCTTAACGCCATACGGGCGATTTCCCCGTAGATGTTAAATCTACTCACCTGGTCGCGTGCTAAGTATAGCCGACCACCTGCTTCTTTTTCCTGGCGGCGTCTGACGTACCCGCCTGCGAACCTGGAATTTACACAAGAATCAAAATATAATCAAAAATCTCGCAAGACGCAATATCGAAACAAAGAGAGAAACTCACGTCGCGAATTAACGCGCGTGTGTGCGATACGCTGTAACGTGCGTGTATGTGCCTAACGCTTAACCCGACGCGCCGCGATACGCTGAATCATAGAACCCACTCGCGTATCGCGCGTATCGCGCAAACTAAAAACACCAAAAATCGATATAATGCCCCAGATCTTACCCAGATCAAAATATTACAAAACTATATATACCAGAGACCTACAAAATGTAGCAGACACCTGTAGAAAAAACCCTAGGACCTATCTCCCTAGTCTGGCCGCAATTTGCGGCCAGAATGGATTTTCTGGCGGCCTGGGTTTGGGTTGGTAGGGTCGGGCTCTGGTGGTGTGGTCAGGTCATCCCCAGTAGGCTACAGTCCACTCAATTTCATCATGAACTCACTGGGTCTTAAGCAGATTTAAAAAAACTAAGTTTTGCCCAAAAACATCAAGTTTTGCACCAATTTGAAAACTCGTGGTATTTTTTGTGTAATCTGGGGTTTCCTAGGTTAATTTGGCCATAACAATACCTATTTAGGATAGTCTAAATTACACTAACATTACTTAACACAAATTCACACAAATCACCAAAATCGTATAATTATCGCTAAAGGACACGCATGCGTGAAACTAAATGCGCGCGCACACGACACGTCGCGACGCGTGCGAACTTACCAGAACCAACTTCGACGCGCTGTGTCGCGCAGCGCGCCACAGAACCATGCGGATCACGCGCGTGTCGCACAAGGTTAAAAACATCGAGAACACGTTATTAGCTCCAGATTTTGCCTATGGGCCTAACATAAAAAGTTGCAGATACCAAAACACTAATCTACACAGAACACCCCCACACACCAAAACCTAACCCCCCACCCCCTACTCTGGCCGTAAATTGCGGCCAGAACGAATAAACCGGCGGCCTCATGAATGAGGTGGATCCTCGTGCTTTGTGTGTGTGTGTACTAGTCTCACCATGCTACAGTTTCACCAATTTTATTCTGAAGGGCTCGGGTCAACAGCAGATCTCACAGAGGCTAAAAAGTCGTTTAAACTGCTAAATTACGCCAAGTCGGATAAATCGGGTATTTTTAAGAAATCTGGGACCAAACTTGGGTGATCTAGTTTCAACAGCACCTAATTGGGTTATACTAACCATTAAAACCATCACTTGGTAATATCTCACTCAAAATTGCTAAAACTAGCACTAAACTATAAGTTATGAATACTAGTTACACTATCGATAATAACTTAGCATTAAGGAGTTTATTTGAGGGGTTATACCTCTAGATATCCTAGGTGAAGGAGAAGAGAACAACGAGGAGGGGGAAGGAGGGTTGTTGCTACTGCTGAACTGCTGCTTGGTTGCTGTTGCTACTGTTGCCTTTGCTGCTGCTGAAGCCTGCTGTAGCAGCTGCTGCAGTTTGTGCTGAAGCTTGATTTTTAGTGTTGTGTTGTTTTGTTTGTGTGTGAGTTGCTGCTGTAGCAGCTGGGGAAAAAGGTTGTGTGTGTTGTTGTGGTGTAGGGTTATGTATAAGATGGTGTGTGGGTGTATGAGTGATTATGAAGTGGGCTGTTTTTTTTTTTGCAGCTGATGTTGCTGTTTGGTGCAGAAGTCGAGGCTGTTTGTGATGTTTTGGTGGCTGAAAAGTACTGGAATTGGGCTGATGTGAGGGTGTGAGTGAGAGGTGTGAGTGTGAAGAGACATGCAAAAAGGTTTGAGTTGAAATGGTGTGACACAACCTTAAACCATCATGACAACCATCACATCTCTCTCTCTCTCTCTCTCTCTCTCTCACAACAAGTCAACCCAAAATCTTAATCACCCTCAATTAAACTAACTAGCTCAAAATCCACCCAATTATCTTAACCAGGGGCCTAACCCACCATGGTTGGCTAAACATGGTCAACCCACCATGCACACCCAAACTAGGTCACCCTAAGCTTAACCCTAGTTAACGTGCACAAGTGTGTGCGGTCGGGATAAAATTCTACTAAAATAACCATAAAACCGGATAAATTACTAGAGTCCCGTTTTGGTAAGCTTTTTACCAAAAACCCCATATTAACACACCATTACCACTAACCCTAAACTCAGGTGTTACAGTCTTCCCCCCTTAAGAAAATTCGTCCCCGAATTTAAAAATATATAACTACGCGTACCTTCGAAGAGATGAGGGAATTTCTTCCGCATCTCCCCCTCGGCCTCCCAAGTGATCTCCTCACCACCCGGGCTGCGCCAAAGAACCTTCACCGACGGCAGGACCCTAGATCGAAGTTTCTTCACCTGTCGATCCAATATCTCAACTGGCTGCACGGTGAACGAAAGGTCGGGCTCAAGCTGAACTGTCTGATGCTGGATCGTGTGGGAAGGGTCATGAAGATATCTGCGTAGCATCGATACAAGAAAGATGGGGTGAACATCCGAAAGACTGGGTGGAAGAGCCAAACGATATGCGACCGCGCCTACCCACTCGAGGATCTCGAAAGGACCTATGAATCTGGGGCTAAGCTTCCCCTTTCGTCCAAACCTCATCACTCCCTTCATTGGAGAGACCCTCAGAAAAACGTGATCGCCAACTGCGAACTCTAATCTGCGGTGGCGTCTGTCAGCATACGACTTCTGCCTGCTCAGAGCTGTCCTCATCCTGTCACGAATCAGCTGTATCTTCTCGGTCGTCTCCTGTATGATCTGTGGCCCCAAAATACTGCTCTCGCTCTGCTCTGTCTAACAAACGGGCGATCTACATCTTCTCCCATACAAAGCCTCGAAAGGTGCCATCTGAATAGTGTCCTGGAAGCTATTGTTGTAGGAGAACTCTATTAAAGGTAAATGATGATCCCAGCTACCACCAAAGTCTAAAACACATGCTCGGAGCATGTCCTCGAGAGTCTGAATAGTCCGCTCTGACTGTCCGTCGGTCTGCGGATGAAATGCCGTGCAGAAACTCAAACGAGTTCCCAAAGCCTCCTGAAGCCTCTTCCATAATCGGCTGGTAAACTGGGTGCCTCGGTCGGACACAATACACGTCGGGACCCCATGTAGTCGTACAATCTCGTCGATATAAATCTGAGCGTACTGAGCAAATCCGAAAGTCGTCTTCACCGGCAGGAAGTGAGCCACTTTCGTCAAACGATCCACGATCACCCAAATAGAGTCATACCCCCGTCTAGTCCTGGGTAGACCCACAACGAAATCCATCGAAATCTGTTCCCATTTCCACTCCGGAATGGGTAACGGCTGCAGCTCTCCTGCGGGCCTCTGGTGCTCGGCCTTGACTTGCTGACAAGTCAGGCATCTCGATACGAACTCTGCGATGTCCCTCTTCATTCCGTCCCACCAGTATACCTCTCTCATATTATGGTACATCTTGGTGGAACCGGGGTGGACACTATACACCGATCGATGTGCTTCCTCAAGAATATCGCACCGAAATCCCTCAGTATCTGGTACGCACAGTCTAGACCCAAATCGTAATACCCCCTGATCATCAATCATGAACTCTGAGAATCTGCCCTGTCCAATCTGTACCATGATCTCTGAGCAACGGTCATCCCCGCGCTGTACCTCATATATATGGTCAAGCAACTGTGGGCGTGCACGAACGTGCGCAAGCTGTCCCCCGATCTGCGTGAACTCGAACTGCACTCGGTTGTCGCATAATATCTGCCAATCTGCTGACGACTGCCTCTGTACTGCACTCAAACACGCTAGACTACCCTCGGGCCTCCTACTCAAAGCATCTGCTACTACGTTAGCCTTGCCCGGGTGATATAAAATCTCGCAGTCGTACTCTTTCACCAGTTCCATCCAACGGCGCTATCGGAGATTCAGGTCTCGCTGCTGAAATATATACTTGAGGCTCTTGTGGTCCGTGAATATCTAGCACGACTCGCTGTATATGTAGTGTCGCCGGATCTTAAGTGCAAAGACCACTGCAGGCATCTCCAAATCGTGAGTGGGGTAGTTCTGTTCATGTTTCTTCAATTGCCGGGAAGCATAAGCGATCACCCTTCCATGCTGCATCAATACGCATCCTAGCCCCACTCGTGAAGCGTCACAATAGACTACAAATCCGCCCGATCCTGAAGGCAATGATAACACTGGCGTTGTAGTCAAACAAGTCCATAGCTGCTGGAAACTGCGCTCGCACTCCTCCGTCCAAACGAAAGGAACTCCCTTCCGGGTCAATCCGGTCAAAGGTGCAGCAATACGGGAGAAGTCCTGTACAAATCTCCTGTAGTAGCCGGCCAGTCCTAGAAAGCTGCGTATCTCAGTAACGGATGTAGGTCTGGGCCAACTCCGAACGGCCTCGACCTTCCTCGGGTCTACACATATACCATCCCGTGTAATCACGTGACCCAAGAAGTCCACGCTGTCTAACCAGAACGCGCACTTGGAGAACTTTGCATAAAGCTGGTGCTCCCTCAAGGTCTGCAGTGTGATTCACAGGTGCAGCTCGTGCTCCTCTCTGCTCCGGGAATACACCAATATATCGTCAATGAATACGATGATGAACAAGTCGAGATACGGCCTGAATATACGGTTCATCAAGTCCATGAAGGCTACTGGCGCGTTGGTGAGTCCAAACGACATCACCAAAAACTCATAATGGCCATAACGCGTACGGAAAGCTGTCTTCGGAATGTCCTCCTGTCGAACTCGCAGCTGATGATAGCCTGATCGCAAATCAATCCTCGAAAAATATCCTGCCCCCTGAAGTTGGTCGAACAAGTCGTCGATGCGTGGCAACGGATATCTGTTCCGCACGGTCACCCGGTTCAGCTGCCGGTAGTCGATACACAGATGCAAACTGTCGTTCTTCTTCTTGACAAACAGGACCGGAGCACCCCAAGGAGAAACACTGGGTCGAATGAGTCCCTTGTCCAACAAATCTTGCAACTGACTCTTCAACTCGCTAAGCTCCGCCGGAGCCATCCGATAAGGCGGTATAGAAATAGGCCCCGTGCCGGGAATCAAATCAATACAGAACACAACATCACGCTCGGGCGGTAGCCCAGGAAGCTCGTCAGGGAATACGTCAGGGAACTCACATACAATCGAAACCTGATCCAACGGAACATCCGTAGCTCTAATATCAGAAACATAGGCTAGGAATCCCTGACATCCCTTCCTCAAAAGCTGTCCAGCGCGAAGAGAAGAAATCAATCTGTGAGGGGCGGTACCACGGTCCCCCTGCACAACAAAAGCCAACTCGCCGGGAAAACAGAATCTAACTATCTTCTCGCGGCAGTCCATAGAAGCATAGCACGTAGCTAACCAATCCATGCCCAAAAGAACGTCTAAGTCCAACATCTCAAGAAGGATTAAATCGACAGGCAACTCTCTCTCGCCAATACGGACAACGCAGAATTGGAACACGTGCCTAGCAACAAACGACTCTCCCACGGGAGTGGTCACAATAAGCGGCTGATCAAGAAACCCAGACTCTCTACCCAAACTCGGCACAAAATGTGTGGAAACGTACGAGTGCGTGGATCCGGGATCGAATAATACGTGTGCATCAACAGAACATACTGATAAGGTACCTGAAACCACCGCATTGGACGCCTGCGCGTCCTGATGCGTCAACGCGAAAACTCGTGCCTGTCCTCCACCTGCAACTGGCGGTCCCCTACTGGCAACTGGCTGTACTTGGCCGGTAGCTGGTTGTCTTCTGCCTCGACCGCCTCGCCCTCTGGGAACAAACCCTCCGCGACCACGGCCTCTCTGTGCCTGAGTCTGACGCGGAGCAACTGTGGGTATAATGGGCAACGCCCTCTGAGGTGGTGAAGGTGGTAGTGTGACATGTGGTACTGCTGCCTCCCTACGGGGTATCTCAGGACACTCTCGTACACGATGATAGGAACTCCCACATCGGAAACATCCGGATGATGCTGGCTGACCCTCCTGGGGATAAGAGCTGAAAAGCTGACCTCGTCTCGAGCCTCGGCCACCTGCGAGGTGTCTGTCGCGGCGCCTGAATGGTCGTCTCTGTGCCTGCGCATCAGTACGAACTCTCTTCGGCCCTGGAACTGCTGAAGTCTCTATAAGGCGTGCCTCGACTAATAGGGCTGCGTCTACGGCTGCTGCATATGTCTCGTAATGCTGTGCGCTGATCGCAAGGAACAGTGGTGTAAGCAAGCCTCGGACAAATCTCTTGACTTGCAACTCCTCAGTGGCCACTAGGTACGGAGCATAGACTGATAGCTCGGTGAATAGCACATCGTACTCTGCCACGGTCATCTCTGGCGTCTGGCGCAAGGACTCAAATCTGCGTGCTCGGGCATCCCTAACACTCTGGGAAAGGAAACGGGCAAGGAACATCGTCACGAACTCTGTCCAGGTCATAGGAGGAAGACCTGCTGCTCTGCCCTTCTCAACCGATTCGCACCATTTCTGCGCAAGTCCTTCCAGGCGAAAGCTCGCGAACTCGACCCATCTCGTATCTGAGCATCTAAGGGAACGGCATATCCGGGCCATCCTATCAATGAAGGACTGTGGGTCCTCGGATGGATCGGTGCCTGTGAAGACCGGAGGCTTCAGCCTCATGAATTCTGCTAACGATACTGAAATCACCTCCGTGGCTGCAGGGGCAACGGCATGTGCTGTAGATACCATCGCGATCCCCGTGACTGGTGGAGCTACCTCTGGTCGCTGCGCTCGAAGCTTCTCAACTAGCGATCCTATCATCTGGCGCATCTCCTGCATGCTGGATCCCACCGTCTGGCGCATCTCCTGCATGCCAGCCCCTAGTGTGGCGATCTGATCTGTCATAGGAGGGACAGTCTGCTCGGGTGCAATGGGTGTACTGCCCAGATCAGTCCTCATCTCGGACGAGTCAACTCGCATCTCGGCCCTCGCGGCCGCTCTCTGTGCCCTCGTAGTCTTTGGCGGCATATTGGCTGAAAGGAAAGTAGGGTTCGCTGAGGATACGAAAATCGAATCGCAAGAATGTATATATAATCAAGAAGGAATTTCAATCAAATAGTCCTAAGGTCGCTTAGGTGGAGTACCGCGTCGTGAGTATGCCGCGGAACATACACACGCCACGCCACTTTGTTGCAGCTACCTACTCCATCATACCAGAGTCATCCTACACTCCGAAGGTAAAACCTACGCTCTGATACCAACTATGTCACGACCCAAAATTCGGCCCGTGACCGGCACTTAGCCGCGTAACGTCTACAGGCGCGACGCGACTAAGTAAGTCGAAACCCAGAAATCAAAACCATTAAATATAGAGTGTTAAAACATTTTTGTAAAAACAGTTGTAAATGTTTAGAAAACCTTTTTTAATTAATTTAGTAGAAATCCCTTTTTAAGTTCAAGTGTTTAATTAATAAATTTTTTTGTGCGACATTTTCTTTATAAAAATTTGTCCCGAGAGGCGGGTAAAGACAAGATGTAAGTAAAATGATATGTGGAATAAATAGAGCATCACAATGATAATGTACGACTGAGTAAAAATGAAATGAAGATAGCAAGAAATATAAGTCTACATAAATAAAGTCGGCTCACAACGAGCTCGACACCAGAATACAAAATAACATATGTCGTCCTCACAACTGTCTCTAAGTCAATACATGAAGGTAGATGGAGAGTACTAGATACATCAATATACAAATGAAATGTAAACAGATACCGTACAAAACCCACCTACTAGCAAAAGGGCTAACACGCCTCAGCAAAGGTATTTATGTCAAAAGATGCGGTAAACAGCCAGCCGCGACTACTCCCAAGGGCAACCTACAAGCACTGTAGCACAACGGGGGTGAGTTGCCAACTCGTGAGTAGTAGATAACATATAAAGGTAATCGCGAGTATGCACGTGCTGCGATACTCTAACCTATGCCAACAGGTAACATCTATATGATGAACTGGGTGCTCAATATCATGCAACAAGTGCTATCTAATAACATCTCTAAGTAATGAGCAAGATATGTGATGATCAGAGATGGCAAAGTAATCTAACAACCCTATATATGATGAGCAGGGTATGCAATGATATGCAAGCATGTGTACTGATTGTTACGAAAGAGTGTTTGTAGTTTAACCACAATCAGAACGGTGTCGCGTGTAGCTAGACCGAGATGAGTACGGGTCGTCCTCAGGGAAACGTGGAACTTTTTACTCTTACTTTAGATGTGTTGAAAAAAAGAGGGGGAAATAAGAATTTTGTGAAAAGTTTCTAGATCTACGTTAAGCAAGAATGCAAAAATATAGATCTAGATTATTTTAGGGATGTAGTAAATATAATAAAAGGGCTTATAGGGTTCGTTAGGATTTAGTAGTTATGGACGATTAATTAAAAGTTACCCTTTTTATCCATTAATAGATTTATAACTAGAATGACGGTGATGCGTGTAGATTAAGGTTTCTGGAGGGAAAAGGAATCCCACTCTTAACCCTTATCTCGACACGGAACTCCGTTCAAATCTAGCCTTTACCAAAACAATCATTAATCAAATCTCTAATCGCGGTCGGAACTAGCAAAGAATTGCTAGCGCGCCCGATTAGGATGTTAATGATTGTTTTGATAAAGTTCATAAACTTTATAGGACTTAAAAAGGGTTTAGGGATGTTCATCATCCATTAGCCTACCCTAATCCTACGAACCCTAACAAGCGGAGAATTACTCGCGCGTGTTGGGAAAAGAAGATGAAAAGACAGAGAGAGAAAACATAATGTAAAATGCAAAAGAATTAAATAAAACAACTACCTTTATTAATCAACTTGAACAATCTACACTTTATTCCTAAGAAAATGATTACAAAAACTTGGTTTGCTTCTCGAACTCTTCCGAAGGAGGTAGATGAACAGTTGATGATCAGCCTGGATGCGTGAGCCTCTGGAGCTTCGTGATCTCTTCGGCTTGATAACTTTTCCAAGAGGCTCTCGGTGCTCTTTTATAGTGCAAAGCCATAATCTTCTTGTTGAAAACTTGGTAAAATTTATCATAGATTTATGCCAAAAAATCTCATGCTCTAACTTCCTGGAATTGCGGCGGATCCGCGGCCCAAGGGGGGTTTGGCCGCGGATCCGCGCTCAAAGGTAAGGATCTCTTGACAGGATTTTTTGGGCTTGCATCTTGTGACATGTGGCAATTCTAGGCACCTTCAGAATTCAAAAACCTTTTCTCGGTTGCTTCCAGACTTGGTCCCCAAGTTTTGCTTCTTAATTTGGCAAGTTTATTTCAACAACTTGATTTGTTTGATAAATTCTGCATAACAACTTGGAAAATTCTGCACAATAATCTCAAATAATATTTAGTAGGCTTATTTCTACTAGGATTTGGTCAATGGATTTATTTGCATACATTTTCCTACCAAATGATAATTAAAATATATTAACACATGGAAAATGGTGTTTTTACACATAAACCCTCATATGTATAATATATTATAATAAAGTCCTTTTTTAATATGAAAATGGTAGGAAAAATGTAATACAAATGTGCAGTTTTATCAACTGAACAAATACCCCCAAACTTATCTTTGATCGTCCCGAGTAAACTAGTTTATTTATGAGGAGAAAAAAAAGAAAGGAGAAAACTAAGAACACTTTCGTAGGCAGACACGATTGCACTGAGCACGTGCAACAAGCCGTTAAACCTCTAGCTGTCCCTAGTAGGAGGAGTGTTGTCTCCTGAGGGTTTTCAGCGGATTACACCCACAAAATCCAATAACAAAAAAGAGATGGTGAAATTTACATATAAAGATAAGAAGCATAAAAGAAAGACTTTGAAAATAAGAGTTTCCAACTATACTAGCTTTTCAGTTGTCTTGAGCCCTATCTTAATAGTCATGAAAAAATGTTAGAAATCACATCATCCCTCAATAAAACAACGTCTTTATTTTTCGTTCCTACCTTTCATCCAAACATTGATCATATAACCCCACGTGTGTGTTAAGAACATCCCTACACTCGGAGAATTCAATTCAAGCTATCATACTCTTGTCCATATACCTTAGTACTTTTTAACTTGATGAATATTTAGGGTTGCTCACACCTTTTCATGCGACCGTTAATACTTCTTGAGATACTAACTGACCGATTACTCATGTGCTTACTGATTAGGTGATAATATCTTCCTCGTCTTGCACCACCTAAGGTTTAGCAGTGACTCCCAGACCAGTTGGCCTTAGGGCACTAGGTGAAGAGGCACCCTTGCTATATTTTTTTATTGCTGCCTTAGCGATAACAAAACCAGTGTTCATTTTTCTTTTCACCATTTTTATATTTTCTTCATTTTCTTTTATTTCCTTCATACTTTGGCTTTTAGACAAGAGCATTTCAAGGTATCCTCTACTATCCCGAGTTTCAAGACGTGTGTAAGTGCATATAGTAGGGTATCAACATTCAAATGTTTGGCTTCCAGAATAGAAACTATTTTTCAGACTTATTTTTATTCTCAGATTAGTGACTTCCTTCATCTTACTAACCCTTGGGATAACAGCTCATAACTACTTATTACCAGTTCGTCTAAGAAAACTTCTAATTTTCTTAGTTTTCTTAAACTATTCCTATCTTTTGGATGTAATTTTTCACTTTCTACTCTTTTGTTATAAAAGAATTTTTTTTTTTAAATTTTTGAAAATATTGTGCTTATGGAAAATGTGATGCAAAGTGATGCTTAAATAAGCACAAACCTCCCCCAAACTTGTTTTCAACAGTGTCCTCACTGTTGCTATCTGCTGGATCACAAAAACCTGTAAGCTTGGGAGGACATTATTAATGGGGGCAACAATATATGAAAGTGAAAATCCTCCCCCAAACTTATTTTTGGCTCACAAATTTGAGGACAAAAGTTATGTTCAAGAACCAAAAATATACCCCCCCTCAAACATGAGTTAGACAATATGAAGCATTTTAAGAGGGGGTGAGTCATTTGGTCAAAGTAAGACTTTACAAAGACCGAAAGTTAACACCAACCATTCAAAGATTTTATCAGTATAGCGTATAGGTTGGTGGAAGAATGTGTTGTATCGAGTCAAGAAAAAGTGGGGAAGGGATAAGAGGTGGTCTGGAAAGGGTTTGAAATTAGAGAAAAGAAAGAATGAGGATGAATGTGAATGATTAGGAAGAAGGAATGGTGACGGTTCAACCTCTATAGGTGAAGATTGATCAATCACAAAATCCGTATATTTTAAAAATTCAAGTTCGTCAGCAAAAAGTTCTTCAAAACTTTTATCAATGGTGTGATTGAACATTTTGCTGTCAAAGAGTTTTGTGCCAGAATTTATCCTACTTGATTCATCAAAAATCATTGAGGTAGAGGACTCGAAAAACTCATTTACCTCATTTTCAAAAATATCCAAATCAAGTTGAATTTCTGGTATTGTTGAACTTGAATTAACGGATTGTGATTCATCAAAACTCACTGAAACTATAGAAACAGAAGAAGAACCGGAGAAAGTAGAAGGTGAAATGGGTAAACAAATTGGTGTGTCGAGTGTTGCTGAACCAGATGTGGAAGATGGAGGCTGTATTTCGGTCTGATCTTCGGGTATACCATTATCATCAACTTCAAGACATATTTGGGATTCTGGAAGAATTAAAGGCTCAAGATGATGACCACAAGGAAGTGAAAGGATTTGATGAATTGGTGGGACAAAATCATCCAAAATTTCGGGTTCATCAATCAAAATATCCCCAACGTCAATCACCTCATTCAAGTGAAGGTTAAAATTCTCAAACTCCTCATCAAAAGTATGGTTTTCAATCAGTTTTGGTTCAAGAGTGGAGGTGTAGAGATCACAAGGGTTGGGTATGGTTTCACTTGAAATGGACCCTTCACAATCGGGTAAATCAAACACTACAAAGTCACACAACTTATCAGACATTCTATCTTCAATTGATGAATCATTTGGTGTACTTGATAAATCTATGAAACTGGAGTTGTGGATTTCAGTTTGGAAAGGGGAGGTTTGATTAGGAAGGGTATATAATTCTGTCTCTCTACCCAAATTCTCATTTTGTCCGATACCCGTATTATATACTGAAAAATTTTGAGCTGGTTCGGAACTCGTTGCCCTTTCATATTTAGCCATGCTTTCCTTCCATTCCTCTCTAATGCGGTTCATCGTCACTATACCTTCTTCTAATTTCCGCTCAAGACTAGACTTTGGTTGATAAGGGGTTTCGGTATAAGATTGAAATTCCTGTGGATAATTAAAACTCCCAAATGACTGATTAGAAGAACTGTCTAGAGAAGGTGGAAAAGTCGGATTGGATTGATAGGAATAGAATGGTTGCGAAAATTGGATAGGAGTAGGATCAACATTATGATAAGAAGAATATTGATAGGGGTTGGTCGGTTGGCTATCAAACTCTTCTTTGGAAAGTGGAGGTGATGGTTGATATTGGTCCGGGTTGAAACTTTGGCCTCTAGCCCTAGCAATGTGCTTAGCAATGGACATTCGTCTAGGGGCTTCCTCACTCTGGGTATCAACTGAAACAGGTGTAGGATTAGGATACGGTTGATAAGACCTAGACTGAGGTGGCCAATGATCTCTTAAGGACATGGAAGAGCCGGACGGTATACCGAATGGATTACGAAAACAAGAGATATCTGGTTATGGACAGCAAAGCTCGGCAAGTGTTCTTCTGTTTAGGTCACCCATTATAAGAAGAGAAGAAGGGGGAAGGGGAGAAAATAATTGGTTTGTTTTAAAAAATGACGGATTTAGACAAATCACACAAAAATGCACAAACAACCCTAGAACTATGGTTACCTAGGTCCAGTCTCTAGACCGCTCCTAGACTTCCAAAGGACAAGCCGCAGGATCAATCCTCTACCGCCTCCGTACTACCCTTGTAGCCAGGTAAGTGCCAGGTAAGTGGGAAGGAACCACAGTAGTGGGCCTAATTAAAAACCACTAGCCTTTGACACACTTGCCTAGGCACTACAAAAGTAATGCGGATAAGCGATAGATTACCCACGACCTTCCTCTGTCCTTATTGAGCGCGACAGTCCTTAGAGTCTGGTCTAGATATTTTTTAAATTAATGTAGGGTTGATGCAGATGCTCGGTTTGTGATTTGTGGGGCTTAGGCAGGGTGATGAAATCCCCACCTAATCTTGATTTGGTCTTTGCCCCTTAAAAATCCGTATTAAAATATGCAAAAACAAACCGCAAGACAAAACTTTGCAAAAAGATTTTTGAGCGGCGATATTTTGCAAAGAATCCTGCAGAAAATAGATTTTATTGGATTTGAGAGGAGAGAGAAGGAGTTAAGAAAGATACCAAAGAAATGTGAAACCCTAGATCTCCTGTTTCCTCAAGTCTGTGACTCCAGATTCCCTCGCAAAATTCACACACAAATCGTTAAATATGCAATTTACAGTTTTGTTTTAATAATGATATGAATCGTCTAAGAATTCAACACAAATAGCAAGAATAAAAAATTACGCACGTTTCCCCGGCAACGGCGCCATTTGATTGTTACGAAAGAGTGTTTGTAGTTTAACCGCAATCAGAACGGTGTCGCGTGTAGCTAGACCGAGATGAGTACGGATCGTCCTCAGGGAAACGTGGAACCTTTTACTCTTACTTTAGATGTGTTGAAAAAGAGAGGAGGAAATAAGAATTTTGTGAAAATTTTCTAGATCTACGTTAAGCAAGAATGCAAAAATATAGATCTAGATTATTTTAGGGATGTAGTAAATATAATAAAAGGGCTTGTAGGGTTCGTTAGGATTTAGTAGTTATGGACGATTAATTAAAAGTTACTCTTTTTATCCATTAATAGATTTATAACTAGAATGACGGTGATGCGTGTAGATTAGGGTTTCTGGAGGGAAAAGGAATCCCACTCTTAACCCTTATCTCGACACGGAACTCCGTTCAAATCTAGCCTTTACCAAAACAATCATTAATCTAATCTCTAATCGCGGTCGGAACTAGCAAAGAATTGCTAGCGCGCCCGATTAGGATGTTAATGATTCTTTTGATAAAGTTCATAAACTTTATAGGACTTAAAAAGGGTTTAGGGATGTTCATCATCCATTAGCCCACCCTAATCCTACGAACCCTAACAAGCGGAGAATTACTCGCGCATGTTGGGAAAAGAAGATGAAAAGACAGAGAGAGAAAACATAATGTAAAATGCAAAAGAATTAAATAAAACAACTACCTTTATTAATCAACTTGAACAATCTACACTTTATTCCTTAGAAAATGATTACAAAAACTTGGTTTGCTTCTCGAACTCTTCCGAAGGAGGTAGATGAACAGTTGATGATCAGCCTGGATGCGTGAGCCTCTGGAGCTTCGTGATCTCTTCGGCTTGATAACTTTTCCAAGAGGCTCTCAGTGCTCTTTTATAGTGCAAAGCCAGAATCTTCTTGTTGAAAACTTGATAAAATTTATCATAGATTTATGCCAAGAAATCTCATGCTCTGACTACCTGGAATTACGGCGGATCCACGGCCCAAGGGGGTTTTGGCCGCGGATCCGCGCTCAAAGGTAAGGATCTCTTGACAGAATTTTTTGGGCTTGCATCTTGTGACATGTGGCAATCCTAGGCACCTTCAGAATTCAAAAACCTTTTCTTGGTTGCTTCCAGACTTGGTCTCCAAGTTTTGCTTCTTAATTTGGCAAGTTTTCTTCAACAACCTGATTTGTTTGATAAATTCTGCATAACAACTTGGAAAATTCTGCACAATAATCTCAAATAATATTTAGTAGGCTTATTTCTACTAGGATTTGGTCAATGGATTTATTTGCATACATTTTCCTACCAAATGCTAATTAAAATATATTAACACATGGAAAATGGTGTTTTTACACATAAACCCTCATATGTATAATATATTATAATAAAGTCCTTTTTTAATATGAAAATGGTAGGAAAAATGTAATACAAATGTGCAGTTTTATCAACTGAACATGTACTCTATCAAGTTTGCTAGCTACAGGATGAGATGTCAAGTACTAAATGCTGAGCATGGGAAGAAATAATGTCTACACGGAATATCAACGTGGAAAATAACTGGTGTCTATCAATACACCCAAATCCCAGTACAACTCAGGCGCCGTCATCCACATCGGCCCTCAAATCCTGTAATCTCATGAAATCGTGGGTGCCCAACATCGGCACCCAAATATCAAGAAAACTCGTGTCCAGCATCGACACGCAAAACCTCATATCTCGGGCATCCGTCAGTCTGGGTCAGCCCACGGGCTCTGTCTGCGGTATCGGCCCTCGGCCCCGGCAGTACGAGTAGTCCCGTATCCATCTCTCGACTCTGGTCATTATCCTCCGGATAACCGCCAGGTCTAACCAATCACCGGTAGGTAGTAGTCCCTCTGCCAGGCTCACCGTCTACTGCACAGCGATCCGTTCTCGCCCCGGGGTACCATACCGGGTCCACCATGTACCCGCAATCGGCCTCGTCCAGCTCCTCGACTCGGGTTCACATGTATCGCTCTAGCACCGAGAAAACACATGGTGGACGCACTGAAATATCATATCAAGGGAAACCGGGTTTTTAAACAGTGCGTATTTTCTTAAAATAGTACTCCGGTTCCCAAATCCAGAAATCACATAAATCAATCTAATGCGTAAATCCATGCCATGCGTCGTATGACACTAAGAGTAAAAGGAAAGGGAAAACCGCTCTTTTTTTTTAAAGATCCAGTTTGGAGAATATCATATGCGGTCCCTTAGTTTTTAAATTAAGTCAATATCATCCATGTATGTAACAAATGAATATGAGTATAGGTATGGATGTGCGAAAAGATAAGTATGCTAAGTGAATGTAGCAATGTACATGTGCACTAATGTGGACATATGATGTATATGTGTCCAAGTACGAATAGATGATATATGTGGCACAAGCATGAATATATATGATGTATAGGGCACAAGTATGAACATGTGATGTATCCGTGCCAAGTGTGAATATATGTGATGTATATGGCACAAGTATGAACATGTGATGTGTGTGTGCCCAAGTCTGATTATATGAGGTGTAGGGGCACAAGGGTAAACATATCAAGATATATATATATATATATATATATATATATATATATATTGTAGGGTGTTTTTCGTCACCCCATTGAGATGAGAATACGCGCGTGCTTGTCAGGCGCATACTACAGATTCCCCCTGCCTAGGGTAGGCCGGGGTTTATTGATTGTGGGGATCCGAGTCTCCGGCAGCCGCGGACTAAGCTGCCGTTAATTACCCCTCGCCTTTGGAGCGAGGGAACCTCCGATTGACGGGTTAAACTGGTCATGCGAACTCAATGTGCAGTGTGCGTGTGTTGTGTTTTGAAAGGGGGTTTTGGATATATTGGGAGCCACGTAGAGTTTTTACGGGGGTCCCGCTACCCGGATAGCGGGCTGGGGGTCAAGGAGGCTAGCAGCCCCCTTGCGGGGTGCGGGGCAGCGCCCCGTTAGAAATTTTTTTCTAACAGGGACAGTGTCGTGGAGTATGTGTGTATGCACATATGTATACATATGTGTGTATATATATATATATATGTATATACATATAAAAAAAAGGGGAAAAGGCATCCAAAGGATGCGTGGGGCAGCACCTTGGGCGCTGTGCGCCTAGGTGCTGTGCGCTCAGGCGCTAGAGTGCCACGTGTCGGCACGTGGGCGCTCTGTGCTTGAGCGCAAGTGCGCCACGTGTCGACACTGGGGTGACTTGCGCTCGAGCGCCTGCGCTGGAGCGCAAGCGCCCCACGTGTCGGCACGGGGGAGACTTGCGCTCGAGCGCCTGCGTTTGAGCGCAAGTGTGCCACGTGTCGGCACGGGGGCGAGTTGCGCCTGAGCGCTTGCGCTTGAGCGCAAGCGCGCCACGTGTCGGCACGGGGGAGACTTGCGCTCGAGCGCTTGCGCTTGGGCGCAAGCACGCCACGTGTCGGCACCGGGGCGACTTGTGCTCGAGCGCTTGCGCTTGAACGCAAGCGCGCCACGTGTCGGCACCGGGGCGACTTGCGCTCGGGCGCTTGCGCTTGAACGCAAGAGCGCCACGTGTCGGCACGTGGGCGACTTGCGCTCGGACGCTTGCGCTTGAGCGCAAGCGCGCCACGTGTCGGCACGCGGGCGCTCTGCGCTTGAGCGCCGGCAAGAAAAAGAGGCTTTTAGCCTAGAAAACAGAAGCTATGCTTCAGAAAGGAAATATTTGTTATGTATATATGTATGGAGTTAAACTCCTGGGATGTTTTGAAGCTGATGAAGGGGGTTCTTCTTCTTCCTTCTGTTGTTTGGCCGGATCTTGAAGATCAAGAAGTAGGAGATTTTAAAAAAATCACTCCTTTTTGAGATCTGATGGGAGATCTGAGTTCCCCTTTGTGGGTTTTATGGTGGAAAACTACTTAGTTTTGGAAAAGAAAGAGTAAAACTCTTGATTTAATTCAAAAGAATTGAGAAGGTTTAGAACCTTGGAGAAGGAGAAGGAGGCACAAAGAACCCTAGTTTTTGGGGGAATGAAAAGTCCTGCTTTATTCATCATCATGTTGCCTTTTATAGGCTTACATATTTACATATAGCCCCTTGGGCTCTACAAAATGGCATTTTGCCCATCCCATGGCTTATGTGCCATTTCTTTTTTGCACATAAGCCATGGGCTTACAAAATATTGGCTTTATGCCCATTTTGCATACATTCATGCACAAAAATTACATAAAAATTATTTGTTACATGATTTTTGTTGTTGGCATGGCGGAAGGCCGGACGCTTCGTGTTCGGGCTCGATCTGGACATTGGCCCACTTGCTTGGGCTTGGGCCCACCTGGCTTGGGGTTGACCTTGACTTTGACTTGGTCAACCGGGATGCAAATTTTGACTTCAACATATATATATATATATATATATATATATATGCCCTATGATGAAATATAAGGGTACATGAGCACAGGTAGTGATATATCAATGAAGGTATGCACAACCGTAAGTATATAGTGTACATGATATGAATATAACATATGCTAGTATGTGGCAAAATATGACAATGTCAATAACATGGAATCAATATTATATATGATTTCTAGCAATCCTATACTGTGCGTGTCATGGCAATCACTAACGGTGTGAGTGTAGCATATCAATCGTGCTCGTGCAACTTGTACCGTTAGTGACAGTGCAGTGTTCTATACTACCAGTTCTATATATAACAAAAGGCATGCTACTCTAGTATGTCTATATGAACACAGAAAACTAAATATCCTATTACGCCCTGACGCTTAACGCCATACGGGCGATTTCCCCGTAGATGTTAAATCTACTCATCTGGTCGCGTGCTAAGTATAGCCGACCACCTGCTTCCCTTTCCTGGAGGCGTCTGACGTACCCGCCTGCGAACCTGGAATTTACACAAGAATCAAAATATAATCAAAAATCTCGCAAAACGCAATATCGAAACAAAGAGAGAAACTCACATCGCGAATTAACGTGCGTGTGTGCGATACGCTGTAACTTGCGTGTATGTGCCTAACGCTTAACCCGACGCGCCGCGATACGCTGAATCACAGAACCCACTCGCGTATCGCGCGTATCGCGCAAACTAAAAACACCAAAAATCGATATAATGCCCCAGATCTTACCCAGATCAAAATATTACAAAACTATATATACCAGAGACCTACAAAATGTAGCAGACACCTGTAGAAAAAACCCTGGGACCTATCTCCCTAGTCTGGCCGCAATTTGCGGCCAGAATGGATTTTCTGGCGGCCTGGGTTTGGGTTGGTGGGGTCGGGCTCTGGTGGTGTGGTCAGGTCATCCCTAGTAGGCTACAGTCCACTCAATTTCATCCAGAACTCACTGGGTCTAAAGCAGATTTAAAAAAACTAAGTTTTGCCCAAAAACATCAAGTTTTGCACCAATTTGAAAACTCAGGATATTTTTTGTGTAATCTGGGGTTTCCTAGGTTAATTTGGCCCTAACAAATTCACACAAATTCACACAAATCACCAAAATCGTATAATTATCGCTAAAGGACACGCGTGCGTGAAACTAAACGCGCGCGCGCACGACACGTCGCGATGCGTGCGAACTTACCAGAACCAACTTCGACGCGCTGTGTCGCGCAGCGCGCCACAGAACCACGCGGATCACGCGCGTGTCGCACAAGGTTAAAAATATCGAGAACACGTTATTAGCTCCAGATTTTGCCTATGGGACTAACATAAAAAGTTGCAGATACCAAAACACTAATCTACCCAGAACACCCACACACACCAAAACCTAACCCCCTACTCTGGCCGCAAATTGCGGCCAGAACGAATAAACCGGCGGCCTCATGAATGAGGTGGATCCTCATGCTTTGTGTGTGTGTGTACTAGTCTCACCATGCTACAGTTTCACCAATTTTATTCTGAAGGGCTCGGGTCAATAGCAGATCTCACAGAGGCTAAAAAGTCGCTTAAACTGCTAAATTATGCCAAGTCGGATAAATCGGGTATTTTTAAGAAATCTGGGACCAAACTTGGGTGATCTAGTCTCAACAGCACCTAATTGGGTTATACTAACCATTAAAACCATCACTCGGTAATATCTCACTCAAAATTGCTAAAACTAGCATTAAACTATAAGTTATGAATACTAGTTACACTATCGATAATAACTTAGCATTAAGGAGTTTAGTTGAGGGGTTATACCTCTAGAGATCCAGGGTGAAGGAGAAGAGAACAAGGAGGAGGGGGAAGGAGGGCTGTTGCTACTGCTGAACTGCTGCTTGGTTGCTGTTGCTACTGTTGCCTTTGCTGCTGCTGAAGCCTGCTGTAGCAGCTGCTGCAGTTTGTGCTGAAGCTTGATTTTTAGTGTTGTGTTGTTTTGTTTGTGTGTGAGTTGCTGCTGTAGCAGCTGGGGAAAAAGGCTGTGTGTGTTGTTGTGGTGTAGGGTTATGTATAAGATGGTGTGTGGGTGTGTGAGTGATTATGAAGTGGGCTGTTTTTTTTTTTTGCAGCTGATGTTGCTGTTTGGTGCAGAAGCTGAGGCTGTTTGTGATGTTTTGGTGGCTGAAAAGTGCTGGAATTGGGCTGATGTGAGGGTGTGAGTGAGAGGTGTGAGTGTGAAGAGACATGCATTTGAGTTGAAATGGTGTGACACAACCTTAAACCATCATGACAACCATCACATCTCTCTCTCTCTCTCTCACAACAAGTCAACCCAAAACCTTAATCACCCTCAATTAAACTAACTAGCTCAAAATCCACCCAATTATCTTAACCAAGGGCCTAACCCACCATGGTTGGCTAAACATGGTTAACCCACCATGCACACCCAAACTAGGTCACCCTAAGCTTAACCCTAGTTAACGTGCACAAGTATGTGTGGTCGGGATAAAATTCTACTAAAATAACCATAAAACCGGATAAATTACTAGAGTCACGTTTTGGTAAGCTTTTTACCAAAAACCCCACATTAACACACCATTACCACTAACCCTAAACTCAGGTGTTACACATGGTAGGGTAGTAATCAAAGTGGAGTGAGAACACACTCGAGACGAAGCAGCGATGGTAAGTCAACGGACTAAGTTGTACTCATGTCACCTGAGAACTGCTACCTGACGATGGGTATAATACCAACAAGCAGTTCCCGATGAGTCCTATCCAGTGTAACTCACAACCCAGTGAGCACCTGCATACATTCTCCAGTACGTCATACTAATAGCTGTGGGACAGACCATATCCCCTGCTGGGATGAGAAGCGTACACACTAGTCTACTCCGGAATATCGATGCCCTGTCTCAATAATCCAACGACTAAGGACCTGTATAAGGACGTGCTTATAGACTACCTAGCCCCCACGAGTGTGGCTGCCATCATAACGCTGGTAGTCAAGCAAAGATCCTAAGGGCTCTACTAAAAGAAACACATGCACATATTGAGGTAGAATCAAACCAGGTAGCATACTACCATATCGAGCAAGACTGTTATTATAACTGTGAAATATTTCAAGCATCCAATATATAATATACAATCCAGTATGATACAATAATGGCCTCTAGGGCATATATCACTAACATTGGTGCCCAGCATCTCGATACCTATGTTGAGGCATTTGATGCAGCCATGCAGATAAAGAAACATTATTTTGATATTGGAGTGACTCCGGAGCTGAAGCAAACTCGAGTTGAAACTCTATCTGTTGAGCAGGAAAGTGGTGACGTGAGTGGATGGCCCCGAAAACAGCCATTCGATACCGATAGGATGCAGAGGCCAGCCCGGTTGTGTTTTAATTGTATGAGGCCCAATCATAAAGCCAGGAACTGTCCTGCAAAGCGTCAGAATAGGATAGCGACCAGACGTGCTGCATCGTTTTTTTTCCCCCTCCACCGGTGATTACTCAGGTTTCATCCGAGAATCGGATGGGTGTGGATATAGTGGTGTTGTGCACAAAAGATAAGGATCCAGAGATAGAGGACGTCAGGCTATGACCGGCAAGCAAGCAAGTGTTCTTGTTCGGATTGCTCCAGGTGCTCAGGCACCTTTTGAGTTGAAGCATGTATGCTTCAATGTGAGATGCGTTGATTTGTGTTTTAGGGTGATCGGAGTACCACTCCTTATTTTGGCTTTGATATTTTAGTGATCTGGACATTACCTTTGTTTTGGCCTCGATATTTTGATAAACGGAGTATCGCTCTTTTTTTCATGCACACCAGTTGCATTTTAGTATTGTTTTGTGCAAACTAAATGCACTTGATGTTGTTTTCGTATACGTACGTTGGATTTGATTTCGTTTTCATAAATCACACGTAGTATCGTAGCTAGTGTGGTTAGTGTGTCTGTGTTGGAGTTCCAGTTATCTAGGTATCATATGTTCGTTCGATATGCATATACATTGCATATGATATTTTGGTATTTCATGGGTCGATGATTGGCACAGGATTTCGATGAAAGTTTTCTATTTGTGCATGATCTATTAGGATGTGCTTGTATGTACGTATGCTATTTAAACCGTTATCACACATTATGTAGTATTTTGAACTTGTGTGAGGCTTCAGAACCCCATGGATTTGATGTATTAAAATGTTTTAAGATTTGGGTTTAAATTTAAATTCGGGGACCGAATTTATTTAAGAAGGGGATATTGTAACATTTCAGAAAAATATTAAATGTTAATTTAGAATTTTTCATAATGATAAAAGAGTTTTATTAAGATTTTGGTATTTATTTGTAAAAAGGAATTATTTGTAAAAGGAATTTTTATGTAAATAAAAGTGGTTGATATATGTTAGGTTAGAGTAAACCTTCACACACAACATACCATAGCATACCATGTCATGGCTCTACCTCCTCCTTGCTCTACACTCATTTTCTACACTTCCTCCTTCTTTTATCTCATAATCCTTATGAGCATTTCTCTCAAACTGAACCTATCATTTTTCTTCAACCTTCGTCTCAATTTTTAGCAATCCTTCACAAAATCACCAAGAGTTTGATGATCTCTTCATGAAAATGGTTCAAAACTTCAAGCTAAGCAAATACAACTTCAAGAAGCCTCAAGTAATCACTTCAAGAGCTTGAACTTCCCTTGTATTCCATCCAATAAAAATCCATCATCTTCAGATTATCAAAGTGTTAAAGTTTTAGATTTCTTGATAGATGTCAGAAAAATATGATTTTTGTAAGGTTTTTGGTGTTCAAATCAATTTTGAGATGAACTAGGACCTTTATAAAATATTCTGAGTGTAGAATTGGCCTAATAGGATCACCAGAAGACATCCACAGAAGCATGAACCCCTGACTCAAAGTTAGAACCACAAATTACCATTTTATGGAATATTTTGACGGCCCAATTTTTGAGTTAGGGTGTGGGTCTTGGTCTAAGACTTGTTTATGAGCAGAATAAATCTCTTTTATACATTGTTTTCCTCCAGGTTTTCTGAGTCAAAATCTGGAAGTGTTTTAGTGTAATTTGGCGATATTTTAACGTTTTAAAACTTGTGTTTTCGTATTTATAATTCTGGTTTCGGTGGATTTGGTTGGATAGCAATGTCGGAAGGGTAATTCCTTATTGTCAGCATTCGTCTAGTTTTTGTTGGTCATAAGTTCTAACCTATGCACCTTTACGTGATACATCAGTTCCGATATGCTTCTTATGTGTGTTACGTGATTGTATGAATGCTAGGTTTCGTTGCGGAGACCTCCGAGGCGGCACGGATGCGCAAGGAGATTATTAGATATGACTAGCGCAATCGCAACAGTGAGTAGATTATATCTACGAGTGGGGAAATCCGATGGATGTTGTATAGCACCCTCATGAAATATATTGCTTATAATATCATTGAATGCGTTTAGGATACTTGCCGTGTATGTTTTAACATGTCCGATATGTAGCATATTTTGCTAATATCGTTAGTAGACCCATAGTAGAAACACTTGATAGAATACAAGCACAAATACTAATGATTGCCATGTACACAATCATGGACTTGCATGTTATACTTGTAACAATTCTAAACTTTCTGTATAATTTTTTTTCAAAAAATACAGAAAGGGGTATTTTTTCCTGAGCACAAGTTATAAATTTGATTTGCTTTTGAACAACAAGAATGAGTTTGTAGCTCACTGGTAAGATCTTGAACTGCTGAACCAAAGCACCAAAGTTCAAATCCCATCAGCCACATTATTTTTTAATTAGTTTTCTTTTAATCTTTTTAGAAGCTCAAGAGTCTACACGTGCATAACCCGTAAAACTAAGAGTCACGCATAAAACAAACGAGTCCACTGAAGTAGTTAAAGCATCGGGGACACGTGGCGTCGAGGGGAGCCCCGACTCGGCCGACTCGGGCCGGCGGGAAGCGCGAATCGGCCGCCGCCGCCGGCCGACTCAGCTCGAAACCCTATTTTTTTTTCATTTTTCTGGCAACTCTTGAACTCCCCATAACCCCTGTATTATTTAAATTCCCTGCACATTTACAGAGCAAATTAAAACCCTATTTAATTCATTTTTAATACAAATTTTAATACACCCTTTCATTACCCTAAACCCTAATTTTTCCTATAAATACCACACCTCAAATCACCCCCTTCACTCTCAAATCTCTGCCCAAACTCTCAAGAAAATTCCCAGGACTTTTTGTGTGCAAGCGGAGTTAGCAAAGGGCGAAACTCCGACGAACTTCCGACGACTATCCGAGAAGTTTCCGGCGACGAAACGACGCACCGGTACTTCCCCAATCTTCCTCTTCCTCTTCTCTTGATCCTAAACCTGTAAGTCCCCATTTTCTCTCTCTTTCACTATTCTCAAATTCTTGATTCTTAAAATGTGTCGGAAGCGGAGTTATCCGGCTTCCGATTATCTTTTCATTTAAAAAATACAACATTTTCTTAATAACAAACCTACAACTTTCGCTATCTTGTTTAATACTCATTAACTAAGACAATAGAACAAATTTGACATCAAAATAATAATCGTAGCAAGTTTTATTTCAGTTTTACATTAAAATACCTCTATGTTTCATATCGACATGTTTATACTTTTTAACCATGGTAGCTTTAGAAAACTCACGAGGTAATGACCTACCTCCTCATAACACTCATATGTAACATAGCACGATGATATTTGGGAACATAAATTTAGGAAAAATACGATTTTACACATAACTACCTTCGACTTATAAAAACATTTTTCTACAAGATGTGTATTTTAACAAATCTTTGCAAATGCGCCTCTACAACCCATTTCGGGGAACCCTTTCGGGATGGTGCGGATTATCGCACATCATCGGGCTTAGTAGTGCGAGATGCAGACCTCCGCAAGGAGCATACGGTTTCGAAAGATTTTAAAAAATACAATTTTCTTTAGAAAATGTGATTTCTATTATAAATAAAACTTATATTTTTAATAAATAAATATGTATGTAAGTAATATCAAAATATCTATTTTTAATATTTATAATATTTCACATTTCCAAAATTCAAGAAAATATCTCATTTACAAGAAAATACCATACAATTCCAATATTACAAATAAATACCATATATTATGAAATTAGGTTTTATTCACTAGAAATGTCATATTGATAAAATATATATCAATGGAAACTTTAAAGACGATAATAAAATACTTGAGGTGTATTTTGAAAATTATACAAAATTATTTTTACATAAAATCCCCTCCAGTTATACTAAATTACAATAAGGACCCTAGTAAACATAGGTTTAAGCGGGACCAGTCTCTTGAGCCTCAGAGAGCTGGAGATATGGGTGCTTGCCTATTTAAGGTAGACAACTTAACAAACAGTGTTATCAATACTGTAATCGTCTTTGAAAAAGACACAAATCCTGCCGTCCATGTGCAGCAGTTACCGATAACACCAAAACCTAATTCAGGATTCAATTTCTTTTCTAATTTTCTGACTCAGACTGAGTCTCAATATAATTAATCTGACTTGAATATGATTAAAGTATCAAAACTACAATACATCATGGATCTATGAATCCGTTTATTTAATATATATTGACCGAACCGAACCATGGATATACATCCATCTACATGATTGTCCAGTTACATCTATTTACTGATATCATGATTTTGGCAAGTCATCCATCTATATATAATATACGATTCAAACAATACAAACAATACAATCAAGACATCGCGGGGTTTATAAGGGGTAGACTGGTATGGAACATATTAAAGGTGGCACGAGGTGGTCACTTAAGACGTAATTACATCCATGCCGTTATTCCATGGTATTATCGACGGAGCCTTGTACTCCTAATACCTTAGTCTCCGGGGAAAGTGAGACTCCTCTCGTATACACTGGCATCTTCTGTACCAAGCTACAAACAACAGCGTTAACAATATAATATAACTTTAAAAGTTACACACTCTCTCTGTCTATCCTACTTCTCATTCATTTTTGGGACTTACCGAGCGATTTGTTCGCTGACGACATTCTCTTTCTTCTTCTTCTCTGGAATGTCGTCAGGTGATTTGGACTCACTGGAGATTGAGCCCACCAGCGAGAATTTGGACCAGCTAGTTTTCGACCCAGAACTTTAGATTCCTTGTACGCATTTGCATTCTGTATTTTTCCATTTCTGTTATGCCACTATTTATGCATTGCTTTCCATTCCATATATTTACTTTCCAGATGTATTGTAAAAAGAATGTTTAATAAATAAAGTTGCTGTTCAATTATATTTATTGTCTACATATCTTGTGCATTTTACTTATATTGCTTAGATACGCTTAGCGTGTTTACTTCAGAGTAAATACGTAGCGGCCTAGTCACGTTCCCTTCGCCGTACACCGGGAAGTGGGGCGTGACAATACTACACATCATTAGTACTGCCATACCATGTAGAACTGCCCTACTTACATATCATAAAAGAATTGATGTTATAGTAGGATTATTTTATTATATGAGCTATGTTGGGTGTGCGTACGGGATTAGATGTCCGCACTTATTATCGGGAGAGTACGCGATTGGAGGTCCGTACTGGTCGTCGTATGTGTATATGACATGAGATGTCCGTACGGATTGTTGTACGGATGCGTTGACGAGATATCCGCATCAGTCGATGTATGCGTACGTAGACTTACGGGTTGCGAGGTGTGCGTAGACTTGAGGTCCGCACTACTATTGTTGTATGTTAGGTACATAGATTAGATATTCGTACTGATCATTATTATTATACAATGATATATCCAATGGTTATTGTATGAGGCAAGATTTCCGTACTGGATGACATGATGATGAGGATTTCCGAATACAGCTTATTGATTTTGACTCGTGGAGTCTTGTTTTACTCTGATTAGGAAATTATAATATTCGGAGTGTAACCCCTAATTTCACAACAACGATTCGTTTCATATTTTCAAAAGAAATAATTAGGATGTGCAGTTGGATTTTTAAAAAAGGCATATACATATTTTAAAACACTGCAGCCTCCTTATTTACAACCAACGTTTCGTTATATTTGACAAATGTATATATGGGGTTACTTGCAATATATATTCATTTACTGTTCGTTTACGTTACGCTTACCGTACATGTTATTCATTTACACGTTATTCATTTTATCTGATATGCTACGTTTAGATTATCATTCGTGTTGCTATTATTAATATATTCGCTGATACTGTTGTATACTACCCGTCTGTACTATGACTAATTCACACAGACAAAAAAGGATACGAGGATATGATGTGATATGATTTCAATCAAAAGAGATTGAGAATATATATATATATATATATATATATATATATATATATATATATATATATATATAAAGAAAGAAAGAAAGAATATGAGAAAAGAGGATCATGATTCGAACGTGGTGGATATAGCCGGAGATCCATGAGGTATATATATTTGTGATCAATCCATGAGAGATTGAGGGTAGCTGACACAGGATATCTCTACGGATATATTTGTGATCGATCATGAGAGATTGAGGATAGTTGACACAGGATATCTCTACGGATATATATATGTTAGGGATCGATATAGATGTTCTGCATTGAGATGAATATATATATATATATATATATATATAAGGGATTGAGATAGATATTCTGCACTGATGAGATATAGTATGATGTATATATAATAGCCGGACAGGACTGGTCCATGAGATAGCACTTGACTAGTATTTTCATATATCGATGTATACCAAAGAAGGTTTTATAAAGAGTTATAATCTCATATTTTCCTTCTGTCTATTATCAGCACAGAAACTTTCAAAAAAAAAACACTTTCTTCATCATTTTCAAATAAACAAAAGCGGGACGTATATTTAAATGAAACATCTATTTTCTTCTTGCGTTAACGTCCGCCGCTAGTGTGTCTTGATATAGACATTATATGGCTATTTTGAAAAGATTTAATATACATACATTTTTCGACTACTTTTATAGGATTGCATATGAATGTATGCTATATGTATTATAGTTTGATTTTATTTATATTTGGTCGTGTGCTATAAATATTGCACTACGACTACGGTAATCGTGATTTGACACCGGTATATTGGTACATAGTGAGTTACCATTTATTGATGATGGATCATCATTACGTTGTATCGTATTGCTTTTATTTCCATGACTCGTATGCTTTCAGATACCTATTGTTATGTTATGTCCATACCAGACTTGATACTGTTTAGTTGATATTGACATGATAACCACACACAGATTCACATGTAGGATAGTGGCACACGAGTTGCACATGAGGGTTTATTATCATATATTTTATTGCTCGAACTCTAGTTTCGATGCATACTATTTTACCCTTCTTGATATACACATTTATATTGTTTAGACATTTCACCGCTTATCCATGCGATTTTTAGCTCGTTATATAATACTATTCATGAGTTGGCAACTCATCTCCGTTGTGCTGTAGTTCTGTGCACGTTTGAGCGCATGGATCAGTAGTGGCTTGTTAGAGCACATATCTGTTTTGTGGGCGTAGTTGCGCATGTACATGAGTGGTGTGTTATTTCTGTATCGGCATTTGACTTGTACCTGTTGTATCTAGAAGTACTCTATCAAAGACCAAGTCTGGTTATTCGTCGTGATCTTAGCGCTGTCGTGACTTGAAGTATATTTATTCTATTTACTTTGCGTATTTGATCTTCCGCCGAGACGTCGTGTGACGGGTATCTAATTTCCTTAATGCGTCCATTCTTAATAATATTTATTTCATATACCAAGCTTCCCACGTCCAATATTGACATATATGATTGAGTCAATTTAGAAATTGTGTTCCATTATCTAGTCCCTTCATTCAATTTTCAATTCTCGTTCAAAGGGATTAAAAAATTCGCAATATACCAAACTCAATAAGTCAAGATGTTTACAGCCCTTTTTTTTTGGGCCCACAGCACATTTAGATCACACTTGCTGCATGGAATAGCCAGCTAATGGGATGACCGGATATATAATTTTAAGAAATATTGCATTAATATACTTAGTATATTTTAATCATTCCTTATATATATATATATATATATATATATATATATATGCGCGCGCGGGACGACGAGGCAGGAGGAGAGCCGGTGGATGACGGTGAGGCCGGCGACGAACGAACGGCGGTGGGCCGGCTGTCACGATCCACCCCCAGATACAGACGGTATTGTCCGCCATGACCGAAACCGTACGTTTTTGTCCATTTGAATGAACCGGACTCAAGAAGGAAGCTACTTATCAGTAGGTCGCCCATCCCAGAATTTCCCCAGCTTAAGCGCGCTTAACTACGGTGTTTTTCAAACTCAAAAACTCCGAAGTTCCGATTCATCCAAAAGGCGCCTCAGTGTTATAGACGTGATATCGTTCCATTTATAGTTTTGATCGTGCCTTCTTTCGGAATGGAATTCGATACCCCCCATTGTTCTACAGTGGGTCCCCGTGTGTTTGTATCGGTTACATCCCCATCTCGATACCGGATAACATCTTACTTCTTTCAGGGTAGGTGGTATTCATCCCCGACTCCATCTGGGGTATTACACCGGCCGTCGATCAACTTTTGATCGGCGGCGGGCCGACCGATAAACGATTGGCGATAACTGGCGGCGAACGGCCGGCGGACGACCGATGATGGGTGGCGGGACTAGCCGACATACGGGTGGCGAGGGAGGCCGGCGACGGATGGTCATGGCCCATTCATGTTAGACGGAAATATTTCGTGGTAATTTAAAATCGAGACATGTTTTGGGGGATTGGATAACCATGAAATGAGATCATTTAATTACAATGGTAAAAGATATTTCCGAAAATATCTTTTACATATTAACAAACATGATAATATTTCATGATAATCTAGTATCACCGTCCAGATCACCTCTACCAAGCGCATCCTTGATAAATTCCAATCGAATCAATTAAGATTTTAATCTCCAAATTGATCTCGCTGTAATAATATAATAATATATACTAGTACAAGTAATACAAAGCAAAAGCGAAAGCAAATTATATCCACTGGTGACCCGCTCATCACCAGCTGCGCAGATCCAACAGTTGAGGTCCGTCCTCGCCCGTTCAAGATTCGTGCGGTGACAGATCGGATCCAGCTCGAAGCGGATCCCGTTGCATCCGCATTCCTTTTCCACCGTTAACACTACACAACAAAATAAAAATTTGCATAATCAGTCCAATTTAAGACGACGCTCTCTCTCTCTCTCTCTTCTGTTTCAAAGTCGCCATTACTTTCTCTCTCTAAAAAGCTCAAAGCCAAAGCTAAGGGCTTTCTCTCTCTTGTCTAAAGGAATGGACGAAGAGGAGGGAGGATCGCTGGTGGACTCGATGATCGACGCGGTGGAGGAGATTGCGTCGATCTGCGACTATCGAAACCCTTACAGGAAGCAGCTGTGCAATTTGGCGAGGAGGATCAAGCTCCTGGTGCCGATGTTCGAGGAGATCAAGGAAAGCAAGGATCCGATCTCCGATGAGGCGGCGAAGATCTTGGAGCCGCTGAAGGCTGCGCTGGATTCGGCCAAGGTGCTGCTGCGATTTGGGAGCGATGGGAGCAAGATCTGCTTGGTATGCTGAAATTTTTCTTTTTTTTAATTTGCTGTTCGTGTTTCAGCTGCGTTTGTTGAATTTTTTTGATTGTGGAGTCGTTGGTGTCTGGGGTTGACTTATTTGGTGAAGTTTTTAGTTGGAGTGAGAGAGATTGTGTTGCGGAATTGGAAGCTGTGCTGTTGGTTGATCACCGAAATTTTGCGGATTTTGTTGATTTTTGAGTGAAATTATGTCGTGTAATGGTTGAATTGCTTCCTAATGTTGTGTGATAGTTGAAATTAGATTGAATTAGAGGACATCATCTTGCATTATTCGTGTTAAAAGACACAAAAACGTGTGATTTGAACATAATTCCCGATAAGAAAGCTAATGTTTTGGAGAGTTTGGAGTTATCAACGATTATCCCAAGTACCCCTCTTGACAGTAGTTTCTGGTCTATGAATTTCACTCTATTTGAGAGAGGGTTTATGTTTGTGACGTCAAGCTAGTTGCAAAACTTTGTCAATTCTTTCGTTGAGCCTTGCATTATTAATGCCCCATGTTCCAAGAAGTTGAACAATTGTCTTGATTGAGATCATTGAATGATTTTACAAGTGTATACTTGGATGGGCTCAAGATGGTTCTTTGACCTGGCACATGGAGAAAAGGGATGATGGAGTTGTTAGTATAACCCTTCTTATTATGAATTGGTATTTTGTTGATTAGCATAAACTTACTGAATATCGAAAGCGACCTTCAGCGACTCAGCGTACATCAACAAGTACTGTATGGTAAAATTAAGATCTTTTTACTATTGAGAGCTTTATAAGTTCTTGAGTAGTTCAATAAGACTGTCTTTAACATCAAATCCATGTGTATTTTACAGATTCATGTATAAAAACCACAAAGCGTAGAGCATTAGATTGGCTTAAGAACTGTGGATGATGGCCTAATGAAATGAACAACAAACGAAGAAACAGAAGACATGCAATGTCGTATAGCTTCGGGTTATCATCTTTGTTATGCAATTGATAGTGAATATTACCTTTTCAGCCCTCTTCATTGTTTGATAGATAACCTTTTTTTTTAATTCTTCGGTTCACTTCTTATGCTAAATATGCACTTCTTCATGCTCTTACACAATTTACTTTCTCAATGTAAAATTTGCTCTCTTGCATTTCAAAGAATAAGATGGATGTCTAAATAGTTAGATATGTGGCTGACGTGAGTGGTATGGATTTTGCTTAAAGTCAGCTGGGTCAACACATACCTTAGGACTTTGAGAAAGTTTTCTATGCCTTGGAAGCTCGGATGTTAATGTTATCTGTCATTGGGTTCATACATTTCTAGAATATGCAATTAAATTCCACCATTTGAGAAAAGCAGACCCAGTTCAAGAATACAGATTATATTTGTTTCTCATGTTAATTATTTTAACACTAACTCACATGTATTGCTATGACTAGAGAAGGAGATTTATAATACTTTTTTAAGGTAAGGTTGGACTCATCTGGGGCCCACCACCGCCCCAAAATAAATATGGCTGGTCTCCTCTTCCGTTTGCATTGGTTTAATTGAATGCCTTGAACCTTATTGCGATAATTTCAAAGCATACCAGTTATCCTCACCTCTTTCAGTGACGTATTACAAGGATCTCAATTAAAGTTTTACTTTCTGTTTGAAGAACGAGATATTGTACACATGAAAATTGTTGAACCACAACACATGCCCTGGCGACTATATCCTCTTCTCATACCCGAGACACAGTGAACATTGTATCAAGCCGTCAAGGGAACTCCCGTTGGTCGGTTTACATGGAAGATCGTTGGTTTGATCGTGACAATTGGAGAGGGTGAAGTGAAAGGGGGAGGGAAAGGAATTTTTTTACTTGGGGTTTTTTGGTGTTGACAAGCTAAAAAAATGGGTTCTTCATTTAGCCAGTCAGGTAGGTTGATCCTATAGTTGCCTGCAAGAAAATTAGAAAGACTTGCTTTGAGGCTCGTCTTCCAATTGTCTATTTCATATGTTGAATAAAGGCTCCTGTCTCTTTCTTTATTCTTTTTTAAAAAGGCTTACAACAACAACAACTGAGCCTTTTATCCCAAGCATATGGGGTAGGCTACTGGAACATCCTAGCTCAGTTATAGCATGTTCGATTTGATTATTTTATTTATTCTGTGGCTATTTCTTGTTTTATTCGTTTTGGGTGCGGATAATGTTTTGGTTTCTGTGCTTGGTATCCGACCCGACCCGCATGCTTGAAACCTGTCTTGGTTCTTGATTACATTTTATCCTTGCTAGTTCTGAGAATCCGTGCACACATATGTTCTGTATACCTGCATTATATCTGGCATATGCATTTTTTAATAATACGAATATAGTCAAATAATATATTTTTAAATACTTAGCATGGTCTGCATCATACCCCAGACCTTATTGTTGCATCCGTATATTGTGTTGTTGTCCCGTTTAGTGAAACATACTCGTTTGGGTCGTTACGTGCATACACGTGTATCTGTTCTTGGGGTATGCATTTTCTTTAACCGGATATCGTTTTTTGGTTTTGGTTGACACGTATATTATCCGTATTTTCAAACCGTAATTTTAGACCCAACCCGGGCATATTTTGGAGTATTTTTGTATTAGGCAGAAAACCCATATATTTTATATTTTATTCTTAATATATTTAAACTGTCAACATATTAAATATATTCCAAATATTTTTTTAAGTATCCAAATCCTATTCTAATCCGCACTTACTTCCTCTATCTGTCTCTCTCTGCATATTTTTTAAATATTTTGTTAAATCCAAATCTTAACCCACTCACCAATCACCTCTCTCAGTCTCTCTGCATATTTATATATATATTATTTCTTTTAATAATTTTTTTAAACCCCATATAAAACTTTATACCCATGTCATTTCTCTTCATCTGTTCTCGTGTTCCCGCTGCTTCACCTCACGAAACCCTAACCTTACCCACGCCCACACCTCGCTGTGACCAAACCCGACCCTGCAACTCGCCTGCACACCCCGCCTCATCGGAACTCCGACCCTGTCGGCCCTTTGTCCTCGCCACTACCTTCCCCCTCTCTCCTCTCTCTTACTCCCGATAGCACCCAAGGCTTTTCCCTGCACACCCGAGCACCTCACCCGACGTCAAGAACCCGATCTACCGCCCATCGCCGGAAAACCCACCGTCGACGTCCCCCTCGCCTCGTCTCTGTCCCCGAACACCAGAGAACCTTAGAGCACCAAACCACAGTGCAACCCTCCTCTTCTCTTTCTTTTTCTTGATCTCGTGTTTCCCGGTGATCGCCGGAGCCGTGCTTGTCGCCGACGATCTGGGCAATCCAGTAGACGTCCTCATCCAGCGTGGTCGCGTTCTGTACGCGCGTGTGTATCGCGATATTTACCCGACGTCGGACGCAGCGTACGCATCCCGTCGTGAGATTCGATCAGGTAAATATTCTTGCTTAACTTTTGGTCGATGTACATCAGCATTCCTGTTAAAATAAAAGAGAAATGTGTTAGTACCTATTTTTTGTTATACCGTACAAAAAAATATATAGGCAAACTTTTATGCAGCAAGTAAGAAAAATTAGCAAGTGGTTTTAAAATGAGATTTATTTTAACTACAAATAAAGTTCGAAAGTTGTCAACCTATCTCACATTTATATATTTCTAGTCAGAGTGTGATTAGTATATCCATATTAAGGTTAACGGTGAAGATAACAATTGCGACTCATACCAGCTTGTGCACCGCCTTCATGCAGTTACTATTACCAGATAACAATTACATTTGACAAGTCATGACTATTCAATACTCTAGTCTTTATGAACGAGATCGCTGATAAGGATGCTGAACTACATAACATGACACACTACTATTTACCATTTTCATTTCTATACAATTAGCATATCACAAGTTCCAGTCTTTTCAGTATTCTTAATTAGTGATCTAATCATTACCATAGTAGTTATAAATACGCGGGTGTTGGGATAGTTTGAGTATGCGTTCGTACAACAGGATCTCAGAAGTCCTATGCTGGCAGCTGGTACCGGGCTATAACGGTCGCATGTTATTACAGCTGGTGCCGGGCTATATCGGTCACATGTTATTACAGCTCGTACCGGGCTATATCGGTCGCTTGTTCATTCCACAGTTGGGCCCGTGTTTCCTAGCCCTTGAGGCACTACTCTTGGGTTAGGAATACTCCTGCAGAGGTTGACGCACACTCAAACTCACGATATGATAGTTTACCTTTTAGTGACCAATAGGATGTGACATGCCCTGTTTACATGCATGTTTCATAGTTTTAATGCATATATATTTACATCTATTTCTACTTGCGCATACGGGCTTCACTACATTCATATATTCATGTTATCATACCATATACACACCTTATGCGTTGAGTACTTGTTGGGATGTTCTGACATCCCTGAGATTTGCCATCTAAGATTTAGAGACAGATTTTCAGGCTGAGCAGGATTGCAGCGGCTATCAGGACTTTGCCGAAGATTAGTAACCCATAGGTTTATTTCCTTGCTGTTAGTATTTAGCATGTGCGCCCTTGTGAGACATTAGGACTTTGTATCTTTTCAGATTTTGTTTTCTTTTCGAACCTATTGTATTGGGTATTTATTTGCATCAATTATGCAGTGGACCCATTTTTTAGTATTCCTTGTAGTTTCGTTGCAGCATGATTATTAGTATTATCCCTTTTGGTATTGGATTTTATTTTTGACAGGCTAATCTAGACAGCCTTATGTGACTATGGAAGGATCTTTCCTTACCGTAGGTAGCATGGCTGGCCTTCGTCGTTCTCCGTATTCCGTATTTTGGGAAGCGGGACGTGACAAACATATGAACCAACATGAGAATCATGCCGGGTCCAGCACATGAACCCTCCGCCTCCACTCACTCCTATCGAACAATATACTTTCATTGAGGCCTTTGGCAACTATATCTTTTCGTATCACCTCCATCCATGTTTTCTTCGATCTTCCGTTCGCCCTTTTGACGTTGCCTATATCGATAGTATCCATTCGTCGAACCGGTGCTTCCATAGGTCTGCATCGCACATGACCAAACCATCTAAGCCGGTTTTCCCGCATCTTCTCCTCCACAGGTGCTATACCAACTTTTGCACGAATATCCTCATTTCGCATCTTATCTTTTCTAGTGTTACCACACATCCAACGAAACATGCGCATCTTCACTACGTGTATCTTCTGTGTATGATGCTTCTTAGGAGCCCAGCATTCTGTACCATATAATAAGGTAGGCCGAATGGTGCTCCGATAAAACTTCCCTTTCAATCTTAACGGAAAGCTACGATTGCACAAAATCCCTATTGCACTCCTCCATTTCAACCAACCAGCTTGGATCCTTTGATTAACATCGCTATCGATCTCTCCATTCTTTTGGATGATGGAACCTAGATATATAAACTGATCGCTCGGTGACATCTCTTGTCCATCCAGTGTTATACAAATGTGGTCTCGACTTCTCTGTGTTGGAGATAGTGCCCTCAGAGTCAATTATTCGGTCACAGGTACGTGATTGCAATGATTGATGGAGGACCTATCCCGGTAGGACAGTCTTACTCGAGATGATAGTATGCTATCTGGTTTACCTTTATCATCGTGTACTGTTTTAGGTGACCTGACAAGTTGCTATTACACTTTGATAGAGCCCCTAGGATTCTTGCTTGACCACCAGCAGTATGAGAGCGATCATATAAGTGGGAGCTGGGGGTCTATAAGCATATCCTTAAATGGTCCCTAGTCGTGAGAGTTTCGAGACAGGGCATCGATACTCCAGAGTAGACTAGTGTATACAGTCGAGACCCCGACGAGGGGCGGTGGCCGGTCTCACAAGCCACTGGTGTCAGTTGGATCACCTAAGATGTATACAGGTGCTCATTGGGTTATGAGTACACCGGACAGGACTCGCCGGGAACATACTAGTTGGTCATATACCAGACGTCAGATGGCAGTTCCCTGGTGACATGTGTACAGGTTAGTTCATCGACCTGGGGATCGTCATTTGTCTTGTGTGAGTTCCCACTGTACTTTGATTACTACCCTACCACGGCTCAAAGGAGTCGTGCAAACAGGTTTTAGTTGGGTACAGTCCCGAGCCACATGGAGGCAGTGAGCGTATCTTCAGGGGTTCGTCTCTCCCGGTATTGGGGGTGAGGTCGTGCTGTGTCTAGAAGAGCCATTACACGAAGCCCTCGGCCGAGGCAAGGAGATTTACTGGTAGGTATTCCAGTAGTATCTCAGGGTGTTATGGGCTACACTCCGACACGACTTGTACCGCTTTTGGGGGTCTGACTTTTACCAACCCCCTAGGCCCGCCATGCGATGCTCATAGACGAACGGACCGGACTGTACGGATATTGTCACTGACAGGCTCAGTAGGGTTGTCAGGCTGAGTTCGCTCACAGACGTCCCTTTTAGTCAATACCTGGTAGCCCGTTACGTATTGGCTTATACCTCTGACGTGCTAGTGGTTAAATCCACAACCAAGGTGTTGACGAGTCTTTAGAGTCTCCCACATTCTGTTACTCAGCTTTCGGGCGAAAAGTTGTAGAGGCCGTATGGAGATATGGCAAGGTCCGATCAGATACGTGCGGTATTGCACGGATCAGGATCGGACAGTTTGTACTACTGGCCGTATGGTTATATGGCAGGGTTCGATCAGATACGTGCGGTATTGCACGGATCAGGATCGAACGGATATTACTGGCCGGCTTTGGTTTAAGCCGGATCCTAGTATAGTACAGTGTAGATTTTGTCTCATTGCATTTGTATTTCGGTCGGAATACAAATGCGGGTGTGTATGCACAGTATCGGGGTTTTCCTGTAATTTATTACGGGACCAGTTTTCTGGAGTTGCCAGTTTGCTTTCCGTTTCGGCCACTTTCCTTTGTATCGTTCATTGGTCGAAGATTGGTGGAGCAGGGCTTATTTGCATTGTTGCAAATAAGTGTTTGTGGAGGGGGTTCTTTGCATCTTGTTGCTTCATGATGACTTCACCATCCATTGACCTTGACTTCTTCTTCTATCATTGCTTGACTTGGTGAGGTGATGGTTGTGGTGGAGTATTGGTTATTGTTTTGTCATCATGGTTGTTGATGATGAGGTTGTTGGAGTGTTAGTTTAAGCTTGTGATCATTTCCTTTTGCATGATAGCCTTCTCTCTCTCCATTGTATTATTGGATGGCTCTCTTATTCTATTATCTCACTCCCTCATTTTCTCACTCTCCCCACACAAGTAATGGCCGGCCAAGCATGGAGGAGGGGTTGCCCATTTTTTTGTAGTGGGGATTTTTGCTCTCTTGATGCTAGAAAAATCCCCAAGTTCCTCCACAAAAAGTTCATACCTCATTTCCTCCACCAAAATGGCACCTCCTTCAACCCCAATAGAGACAATAGCTCACTACACATTCTACAGCAAACCTTGGGCACGTCGACTAGCCAGCTTCGTGCCCGAGTTGCCTCGGCATTGAGGTGGGAGCCCGTAAAAGAAGTAGGCGATGTGGTGCACTTCCGGCGACGAGGAGGAGACGGGACATTCCGTAGGGGATCGGGACGACGACGAGAAGACCGGAGGACTCGGATCTGTCGGTATATCTCTCTTCCCTTTCTTGTAGTTAGCTAGGACTAATTAATGGTTCGATCCGGGTATTAGTGCGCGGCGGTTTGCCAGTTCAAGAAAATTTAAAGTTTATCACCGCTTCCGCATTTGGCCGTCGGATTGACGGCCGGGGCGCCGCCGTGCACTTACACTCTGTTTGCTAAATTTGCAATGCATATATGCTGTCTTGGACCTGCTCAATTTGAACCCCGAGATTCTAATGTTTGCCTCCATAACTTCAATTTGGTATTAACCCTGCTTTCGTCTCATTTACTAGAACAATATCATCAGCGAATAGTATACACCAAGGCACCTCATCTTGGATAGTTCTAGTAAGCTCATCCATCACGATGGTAAACATGAATGGATTTAATGCAGATCCTTGATATAAACCAATTGTAATCGGAAAATCACTCGTTAGGTCGCCGCAAGTTCTGACATTTGCCACCGATCCATCGTACATATCCTTGATTATGTCAATGCACTTGACGGAGACCTTTTCTTTATCATTGTCCACTATAATATCTCTAGGTAACTTGTCGTACGCTTTCACTAAATCAATAAATATTATATGCAAATCTCTTCTACTCTTTCGAAAACGCTCGACAAGTTGACGAAACAAATGAATAGCCTCTGTCGTCGATCGTCCAGGCATGAACCCAAACTGGTTCTCTGTTATCTTAACATCCTTCCTTAACCTATGTTCAATCACTCTCCTAAACTTTCATGGTGTGAAACATAAGTTTTATTCCACGGTAGTTTGAGCAACTTTGAATGTCACCCTTGTTCTTGTAGATAGGTTAGGGGTATTTTTTCTCTATTCATTTGGTAACTTTTTGTTTTGCCAAATCTTATAAAACAGATCAATCAGCCATTTAATGCTTATTTCTCCTAAGTATCTCCAAATCTCGATAGAAACCCCGTCTGGACCAATTGCTTTTCTTGATCTCATTCTTTTCATAATCTCTGGTATTCTTATTTTACGCATGAAATCACGGTTTATATCTTGAGATTGAATGACAAATCCATCCAAATTCTCTGTAAAACTCTCATCGAACAATTTGTCAAAATAATCTCTCCACCTTTCCTTTATATTCTCATCTCGAACTAAAACCTTCTGATTTTCATTTTTGACACACTTCACTGTACATAAGTCTTTGGTCTTCCTTTCCCGTATTCGAGTAATCCAGTATATATCATTTTCAATTTTCTTAATGTCCAACTTCTCATACACCGTCTTGTAGACCTTAGGTTTAGCTTTCCAAACAGTTTTCTTAACTTCCTTTTAAGTCATTTTATACTTCTCAAATCTCTCCGCATCTCTGTTTTCTTCAAATTTTTATAAGAATCTCTTTTGATTTTAATAGCAGTCTTTACTTCGTTTCACCATGATGTGTGCTTAGATGGTGGAGCACCACCTCCCGACTTACCAAGTAGGTCTCTAGTTACTCTTGATACAACTAGTTATCTTGTTCCATATTTTGTCTGAATTATCTTCAGACTGCCCATCCGCCTCTTAAACTACATGATCTATAAAATCCTTTTCGTTATCTTCCTTCAGCCGCCACCACTTAATTTTAGGTTCTATCTTAAGTCTAATTTTCCTAGATCCTTTTCTAAATCGAAAATTTAGAACGAAAAGTCTATGTTGAGTGGTTGCACTCACCTGACACTACCTTATATTCGATGCAACATCTATCTTTCCTTATCGTCAGAAAAAAGTGTATTTGATTTGCACTTGATCCGCTCTTAAAGGTGATAAGGTGACTCGCTTTTCCTAAATCAAGTGTTTGCTAAGATCAAGTTATAAAACAAGGCAAAATCTAGAATCGAGCTACCTTCTTCATTCCTTTGTCCAAAACCAAAACCTCCATGGATAGTATCAAACCAACTATGACTAGTACCTATATGTCCATTGAGATCATCACCAATAAATAACTTTTCTCCACTAGGTATCATTTACACCATCTCGTCTAAATCCTCTTAGAATACACGCTTACTAGCGTCAACAAGGCCTATCTGTGGTGCATAAGCACCAATAACATTAAGAGTCTCCCCACCTAGAGTAAGCTTAACCAGTTGAATATTATCACCTTTTCTCTTAAGCTCAACTACATTCTCAAGCAACCGTCTATTTATGAATACGTCTGTCCCATTACGATTTTTATCTCTACCTATATAGCAAAACTTATAACCCCGCTCTGATTCTATCCTTTTTATATACCCACTTAGTTTCTTGCAAACACATAATACCAACTCTCCTCACAATCACCATCTTCACTAATTCTGTTAGTCCATCCGTAAGGGAACCTATGTTTCAAGAAACTAGACGGATCATATGAAACTCTTGCTTATTTGTCATTACACCCGGGGTCCGATGTAGCGCGCCGCTTCCGGACGACGAGCTAGAGCCCTTTGCATACTTAACACTACATCCCGGTTCCAATGTAGCGTGTCGCTGAGTAGGAGACGCCCCAACGATATTTTTATTATGGTTCATGTCATAAAATATGACAAAGTTTTACGTTGGCTATCACAAGTCTACCACAACCCTCACCCTCTGGACTTGGGACCGGCAACGGTGGGTTTCTTTTTCTTTTTTAAAAAAGGCTTGAATCGATAAAACTGCCAACTAATTTTCTTATTTTGCAACAAACTACCAAATAGTCTCAAAACTACAAGTAACTACCAAATTTACCGGTGACACGTTAGTACCGTTAATTCCACGTCTGCGCCACATCAACATATTTGCCACATCATTAAAATTTTAAAATTTTCCAAAACAACCCTTCTTCCTCAACTGCTAACCCTACCTAAACCCGATCCTACCACCACTAACCCCACTTCCCGCTGATAGCACTCCTCCGGTGCCCCCTCTCCACACCTCCTCATCCATGGCCGTCTCCTCCAACATTTCTCCATTCCACCCTCCCCAAAGCCGACTCCTACACCGTTGTTGCCGCCATCCTAGCCACCCTCGCCATCGCTTCCTAGCCACCCCCCTCGATACCCATGCCACCTCATCATTGTCTTCCTCCGTAAGCCAACCCAAACGCTAACCCTAATTCTAACCCTAGCCACCTCACAGATGGTGCCCTAGCCACCTCTGTCGTTTCTACCCTAGCCATCTTGCCTGCCGCCGCTGCCGTAGCTGTGTCATCGTCTTCCTCCATATGCCAACCCAAACCCTAACCTTTATTCTAATCCTAGCCACCCCGCCTCCTCGCTCGACGTCGTTGTAACCGCCTCTCCCATCCTTCTCCACCACCACCATTGACTACCTCCTCCACCGCTAATCACCACCGTTGCATGGATTTTTAGTATTAATTATTTTTAATGCAATAATTAATATTTATGTAATTAAATTAATTAAAAGGGCAAGCTTGTCATTTTACATACGCAATTAGCGTTCACCACTATGTATGTTTATTTGGGTAGTTATTCGTAGTTTTGAGACTATCTGGTTGTTTGTTGCAAAGCATAGAAACTATTTGGTAGTTTCCTGGATGAAGTAACGAGCCTTATAAAATGTTTGAAAAAATAAAGGTCATAATCATTGCCTAAGCAGGATTGTCCTCTCTTACATGATGTAGGCTTTACCATGTTCTATTTATAGTTTATTGTTATTATGCAAATAACAAGTCTATAAACAATTTGTGAAGCAGCAGTCATGTTTTTTCCTTATTTGTAAGCATATAATGAACCGCATAAATCTACTAGGTTCGCCTTTTATTATCCTAATTCTTTTTCTTGTGTTTGTTTTTTTAGTTTGGAATATTCTGTTAATTGTTTTAAGTACTAATGACTGTAATATACCTATAATGTTTGTAATTCTTGTTATCTGTCAATCTTTTTCTTAACAGGTTGGCTTTTTGTTATTCTAATTCCTTTCCTTGTGTTTGTATTTTTAGTTTGGAATATTGTGTTAGTTGTTGTAAATACCTATGACTGTAATATACCTATAATGTTTGTAACTCTTGTTATCCGTCAATCTTTTTCTCAACACATTCTTACTTCTGTCCAACAATCCATTTGACCTGTAGATATAAAATCTACACTAAAATTACAGTTTTCTTTTATGTATATTAAGTCGGTAATTAGTCTGTAGATAGCCAAGATACCTCATAAGAGCTATGAAAATGCCTCTTTAAATACAAGACATTAAGGTGCCATGAGCAAGATGTAGACCTCCCATAAAATGCTACACCAAATACACATGCTTAGGTATAGTGGGGGTGCATGTCTGAGAAAAGGAATATGGAAGATGGAGTAAACGTAATATGGAAGATGTAGTTATGCTTTTGATTGTGGTCTACAAAGCTAGCTCAGTTGGTACCAATTTCCTCTCCAATTTGAGAGATCACAAGTTTGATCCCCGAAAGGGGTTGATTTCAAAAAATACAAAACTAGCTGAATTGGCTAATATTCCGGCAAGAAGTCATGATGGCACAATACACAAACTAGAGGGCTAATATGAGATGAGAGGAACATGTGAACAATTACTCTTTAATTTAATATGTAAATGACCAAACTAATCTTATCATCGCTATGACCTAAACTTAATGAGTAACCTGAACAATGCAATGCGGAAGTATAAGGATGTTGCAATTTTGCAAACATATACAATATGATGCGAAGCAAACTACAAATCTTATGCCAGACAAAGCACACCCAAAATCCAATATAACAAAGAGCAAGAAGTTCTTTCTATCTAGCGACATGATACATTGCAATGTACTCAAGAGAATCGAAGTAGACACCTGAATAATGTGAAAAATTACATGAGGGAAGTTGACCAGTCAAAACACTCCTTTATTAAGGTTTCAACCGCATTTCCTTCATCGGAGTATTCGAGCTTTGTATGTAACTATGGTTTTAGATTTAAGATCCGGGGTTTCAAAGGCCAAAAGTTAGGGTTGTCGGTCAGATCTTTTTCAGAGGGATTGTTGTTGGTCAGATCTAGACTTGTGTGTGTGAAAGCGGAAAGATGCATACATGTTTTGAATTGGACTTTAAACTCAAAATGAAGGGGAAAGATTGTTATGATGTTTGTTATAAATAATATGTCAAGAATCTAGCGTTTGGGGTGAATAAGATGGAAAACTTACCGGCTTGGGATATTGTTACTGGAACAATGTGGCTATGGCACGTACTGGTTTGGGTTCTGGATGAAGAAGGTAGATGGCTTGTCTGATTGTTGTGCGGTTAGGGAAGAAGAACAAGGAATGAGATGGATTCAGAAATCAAGATTTTGATGAAAATAACAGATTAGAATTTGTTTAGAATTAGGTTAAAGGTGTCGGCTGAAAGGATCCAGTTATGATTGCATTTAAACAAATAAATAAGACCCATGTTGCATCTTCCTAAGATTTCGGACATCACTTCCATCTGCATCGTCACAAACTGAATATTTGGAAAGAACATCTATAATCACTACTTCATGTAACGCTTTATTAAATAACATGGTGATATTAATTTTTTTCATCTTTATTCAGAATCCACCATTGTTATAATCACGAGAGAGAGAGAGAGAGAGAGAGAGAGAGAGAGAGAGATTCCTGCTGATTACATGATTGCCACTACAAATAACTTTGATCCAATAAGCTAATTTTGATGACCCAATAGCCTCCTAATAAAACACAATACTGGTGAAGTAAGAAAAAGCGTAACTAGAGTCTAAAGATCAGAAAAGACTAAATCTTGGTTTCAGATCACCATCTCAAGATGTGATCTAGACTACATTGATCTTAAATCTCAAAGCATGCAACAAATACAAGGCAGAGACAAATAAAGACGCAAACCATGCAATATAAGCAAGAGATCGGAAGCCCATTTCCAATTATACAAGATATAAGTTACCTGTTCTCTTGAACTGCTCATTTATGCTTTTATCCTATCCAATAAACCGGTTGAGGGTTTTTTTCTTAAAAAAATATTTTATTTTTATTTTATTGCCTATGCATGACATACAATTGGCGATTGAAGTTTCATGCTGTCAAATTGTCAATACCAATTTATTGTTTCAAGCTCCTTTTTTTTGTCTTAACCCGATTAACATTCCTTATTTAGTCCTCGAGTTGAGTATAAGTATCTTTCTCTATGCATCTAATGCCAGATTCTTGAAGATCCAAGATATTGAAGTGCATGCGCAAGATTTTTAATTAGACTTAGTCTGACTGACTATATATATCTGCAGGTTCTGGAGAGAGAGAAATTCATGAAAAGATTCCAGGAAGTAACTGCACAGTTAGAGCAAGCCTTGAGCGAAATTTCCTTTGAATCACTTGATGTATCAGATGAAGTTAGAGAACAGGTTGAACTCTCTAGTCCCCGGATCAATTTCTATATATCAAACTTGGTTTATGAGTTTTCTTTTAGTTTTATGAGATCTGGATCATTCCCCAGTTCACTTCCCATTTGCGCTACACATTGCCAAAGTAAATCAATCACTCTTTTCAGGTTGAACTTGTGCATACTCAGTTCAAGAGAGCCAAAGGTCGAGTTGATATACCCGATGAAGAGCTATTTACTGATCTTTCAGCTGCATATAACATCGCCGACGCTAATTCACTGGACCCAGCCATCCTACAAAGACTAGCAGAGAAGTTACAGCTAACAACAATATCTGATCTCAAACAAGAGTCACTAGCAATGCATGAGCTAGTTGTTTCTAGTGGTGGTGTAGACCCTGGAGAAAACATCGAAAAGATGTCAATGTTGTTGAAAAAAATCAAAGATTTTGTGCAGACTCAGAACCCTGAGATGGGCACTCCAGCGAATTCCAATGTTTTTCATGCTGATGAGAAGCTGAAAGTCGCAGTGATTCCAGATGATTTCCGCTGCCCGATATCTCTTGATCTGATGAAAGATCCAGTAATTGTGGCCACTGGACAGGTTATTCTACAATCCCTGATTCTCTTATTATGATAATTACATAGCATCCTCTTATTTTTTGGGGGTTTAATTCCATGAATCATCCTCAATATTTAGCTGAAGATACCGCCATCAGCTATTCAAATCCTGCACATTATCCCCTACTTTCACATATTTTAGCGATTTCTTTGATTTATGGTTGTTAGTTGCCCTTGCTTATGTAGTACTTTCATCTAGGCGTATTTTGGGAATGCAAGTGGCAGAAAATAGAGAAATAAGAAACTTAGCATCTGAACAAAGTTGGTGGTAACTTGTTGTATGCTGAAAACTTGCAGGCATGATTTCTTTTTCGACCAAAAAAATTGAAAAAGTAGGCTATTTTTGAGTTCCTACAATGAACCATACAGACTCTTTTCCGAAAATATAGTTAACTTTCAAAATGCCCGAGACTACCACATTTCCATGTACTAGCCTACTTTATTTCTCTGATAGTATACGGACATTGTTAGATATAATACCTTAATGACTCTCTATCCTATTATATAAAGTTTTGGGCTTAAAATAAAGTGGGAGTTCTAAAACCCTATGGTAGTTTCCATACCTCCCTGTGGTAGTTTCCATGACTCCTTGATTGATGGAAGGGTTATATATAAAGGAGTCCTTGCCTACACATAATTAAGACTTGCGCATTAAGTTGGTTTTTCTATCTATTAAGAAAACTCTAAAGGAAATGCAGTAGGCAAGAAAGAACCATGCCATATAGATTAAAGAAATATAAATTATACATTTCTTACAATTGTTATCAGAGATCAATGGTTTGATTTCGGCCAAATTTCGATCAAAATCGAATTCACCATTGATTTATAAGAAAAGTGAATTTTCTTCTTCTTTCTTTATCTTTGAATTTTTCGGCAATGGCGTCACGACGATGAAGTGGCCGGCCTCCAGCATCATGCCTCTGGTGTCACCGGAGGCGTCTGTCGCGGATATAGGGTGGCCATGATATCGAGAAAGAGAAGAACCCGTCAAGTTTTTATTGGGTTTGTTGATACTATCAAACTCTAATAAAGGGAGCATGAAAATTATTAGAAGGCCCTTGAAAATTGTTTGGGTTATTTAATTTTCCAATTTTTTATAACCATATTTCTCCTGTTAAGCCTATGTGATAATGGCGTTTTGAAACTTGTATATATTATTAGCAAGGAAAAGATAGTTCTACTCCTTAATTGTTGGTTTCGACCATTTTCTTAAGAGATTAGCATTCTAAATCCTTGCATTTTGTTATGATATTTTTTGGTATAAATTTTAAATTGATTATGCTCTACTCTATTTAAAATTAACTTTTATGCTCTACTCAATAAAGAGTAGTCTACAATTAATTCATTAAGTTTATTAATTTTTATGTATATTCAAATTTGTTTGAATATTCCATCATCTTTTATTTTCTTGATCAATATTGACTTGTGGTTTAAATCCATTTTCTGAATTAGATGCAAAATTGATTCATTTTATTTTGGATAAAATATATTATTTAGTCAATTTTCGGATCTAAATTATTTATGCAAATTTTGGACTATTTGCAATTATTTAATCTTTTCTGCAATTACAGAATGCAATTTTCGTAATTATTTGTATCTGTTTGCAAAAAATCTAAATAGAAACTAAATCCAGGGGTTTTACGGCAAATGTTATAGTAAATTTCAGTATTTACAGAACGGTCCAGAATATCTGTTTTGCAAATTTCTGGGGGCTGTTTTGTAACAGCCTAAATTCATTATGCAAGATTATTGTTTTATGCCTATTTTTAGTAGTTCTTTCATAGAAGTTTGGGTGAAAATAATTCATATAACTTGCTTATTATGTTATAATCATGTTAGAGTTATCTTATATGGAAATTATATGGATTATACATGATATTTGGTTAATTTTATGAATTGCAAATTATATAAGATATACTTATTCGTTTTTGATGATCCGGCATTCGTTGGAGATTTTTCTAAAAAAACATTCGTTGGAAATTATTTCTCATACTAAATACATTGTCGATTTATACTATCATATACCAAGTATAAATATTGTGTTTATGAACATGTGTCGTTTCATCATATATATTTAAAATGATGGATTAAAGTTTAGATGTCATTCATAACTAAATTATCTTATGAGTTAGGAGTAACCACGACATCCTAATTCATGTGATGGTTTTCTTCACATCATGTTATTAGTTGTTTTTTGTATTTAGACATCTAATATTGCAATTATTTTCATTCAGATAATTACTTGGCCTCTCAGGGGAGTGATTATTTATGTGATTCGATTGGTATAAGATAGCTTAAAAAATATTAGAATAGAAGTTTTTTATGCCCACATGAAAAGAAATTGTCTATCTAATATTACATTCCTAGTCTTATTATGGAGTTTTCTTTTTTTAATTGGATTAAGATGGCTTAAAAAATGTTGAAATAGAGATTTCTTATGCCCACAAGAAAAAATGATTTCTATTTTGATATTAAATTGCTAATCTTAATATATATTGTAATTAGTGAATTCATGCATTTAGCAATCTCTACCACAAGAAGGTTGAATTTACTAATAAAAGTAGATATTGATCTATTTTAATATATTAGGATATCATAGCAATGATACGTATATTAACTTGATTATAAAGTTATTAATACTTGTGATCCTTGCATATGTTTCCAATATAAAGTTTAAGAATTTTGAGATCAGTGGGAGTAAATTTTCTTGTACGTAAAGTTTGAGAAATTATTTTACCTTTCTAAGAACATAAAGAAAGTTAATGTGGTTCACTCCCGTTGTTAACTAACTCATAAAACTTAATTTGTCCAAAATATGGATACTTTGGATGAGCCATTGGAAATAAAGATATTTTCGATAAAAAAAGATTTAAGCATGAGATTATAGAAAAATGTCATTGCAACGACTCATGATGAGGAAAATATGTCTGAAGATAATGGAATAAATTTATATATTGCTATGAGGCTTTCACAAGTGTTATGGTTGAGAAATTTGTCATAAGGCTTAAAGAAATTAACATATATTAAAGGCTTTACCATCTACTATGATAAGTCTTAGTTTGCTAACAACAGTAAATTAAAAGTCGATTAAAGGCATATCGACATAAGATTTCTAAGATTATAGATCAATTTCATGAGCACATTTGGTTTTTTGCACATAAAGATAGAGTCCATAATTATTGACCCATTGGCTAAAGTATTATATGTGTCATTCCATTTATGGGTTATGTAAGAAATATGAGACTCATAAGGTTTTAAGTGTTGCATGCCATTTTCTATGATCTATATATTTATACGTCCAGACATATGGATATTAATATTTTGTACATGACTAATATGGTATGTACAATAAATTTAAGTTATGTGATTATTGTTAATTGAAGCAATAAAAGATTGGATTCTGAATAACTGCTTATAAAGTTACATGTACATGTTTGAAAATTCTTAAAGATAGAATATTTGCTCAGTTAAGTACAACTATTTAATTTGGCCATAAAGTATAGTTGCAATGCTGTATCTTTAATAGGATGATTAGAGTCAAGTGGGAGAATGCTAGATATAATATTTTAATGACTATATTCCATTATATAAAGTTTTGGGTATAAAATAAAGTGGTAGTTTCTACAACTCCCTGGTAGTTTCTACAACTCCCTGTGGTAGTTTCCATAACTTTTTGATGGAAGAGTTATATAAAGGAGTCACTGTTTACACATAATTAAGAGTTGTGAATTAAGTTGGTTTTTCTATCCATCAAGAAAACTCTAAAGGAAATGAAGTGGATAAGAAAGAACAATAGAATTGTTTAATTCTTATTCTTCAAATCATGGTATCAATGTATGTTTTTCTAAACTCATGTTGACATGTACATGAGATTATAATATTATGAATCATGCTATATGGATTAAAGAAATATAAATTATAAATTTCTTATGTGATATTTTAAGGACAGATTTACCCATCTCTCTTACACTCTCTCTCCCTCCCACACACACATCATACAACACTTTAAATATGGGTTTAAACCCAATCCATACAAATCTTTATGAATCTTTCTTGATAAATTTCATCAACTATCTTATCTTAAGTGTTCATAATTGGCGTACACCAATTACATCATCATTTTAACTTAAATTCACTTATTAGCCTCTTTATCCACTACTTCCTAAAACACACAGCTCTCTCTTTGGAAGCCTTTTCTCACCGACCCCTGACAAGACTGTAGCCTATATCAATCTATGGTTCTCCGGTCTTCAATTTGGTTTAGGGCGAAAATTCTAGGGTTTTAGATTTTGAGTTCAGCACAAGATGAGTTAGTAATGGAGTTGATAAGCGTTTGATGAATATTGATTTGATTTAGATGAGTCTCAGGTTGAAATTAACATTTTTTAGTAATAGGGATTTGAGAAATAAAAGGGAGGAGGAAGAAGAGATAAGGGCAAATAGGTCTTTTTATGTATTTGTTAACACCCTTAACCAATACTATGAAAGTCCATGGTATAAATTATTAATTTTAGGAGTTATGTTTCTAAAAAGAAAATCAGTGTAGTTCATGGTAGCAACTTGAAAGTAGCTGAAAAGAAAACATTTTTCTTCTCTCCTTTGAAATTTTGGTAATTACAGATATCTCTCCTACACCGAGAAGAAAAGTTTAGCAAAAAGTGAAATTATGATAAACATACAGAAAAAGGCAAAAGAACCAAGGTTTGAGGTTTCGGCCGAAACCACCGATACGTAAACGTACAGAAAAAATGCAAAAGAACCAAGGTTCGAGGTTTCGGCCGAAACCATCGATACGTGTTGGTTTCGTATCGGTTTCGGTGGAGATCGATATGAAACCAACCGAGACCGATACGAAACCAACCATACAATATTGTTTCGGCAATCATGGCTGGATTTTTAAATACTAGAATCATTGTCTTGTAATATAGAAGTATAAATTTAAGTATTTAATATATCTACACTTATGTATGTTGTATTACCGTCGAAACCGAAACCCAAACCGAGATTAGCGAAACTAATAAAATTACAAGAGACCGAAACCAAAACCGAGTTCTTGAACCTTGAAAAGAACATAATAGAGATCCAGTGCCCTCGTCTTATGAGTACATATTCTTCTTCCTTGCTCCGTCTGAATGCCAACAATTTCTTTTCTTTCTTTTTCCAGACCTACGAGCGTGGTTGCATCGAGAGATGGATCGACTCTGGACACGACACCTGCCCGAAAACGCAACAAAAGCTCCAAAACACATCCTTAACCCCAAACTATGTCCTCCGAAGCCTGATCGCACAATGGTGTGAATCCAATGGCATCGATCCCCTAGAACGCCCCTTGAACCCTAGCAACAAACCCCCCTCAACTTGCTCCTCGCCTGAACACACAAGAGTCGTCGAGCTCATCCGTAAACTCTCTTCTCATAACCCTGATGAGCAACAGCTATCTGCTGGCGAGCTCAGACTCCTTGCCAAGAGAAGCTCAGAAAATCGCCTCTGCATCGCCAAGGCCGGCGCCATTCCCCTTTTAGCTGGTTTACTATCTTACCCCGACCACAAAACTCAAGAGCACGCAGTCACTGCGCTTTTAAACCTTTCAATCTGTGAGGAGAACAAGGGGCTTATAGTTTCCTCTGGAGCTGTTCCGGGTATAGTGCACGTGCTTAAGAAGGGGAGCATGGAGGCACGTGAAAACGCGGCCGCCACGCTCTTCAGCCTCTCTGTAGTTGATGAGAATAAGGTTACCATTGGTGCATCTGGAGCCATTTCGGCTCTAGCTTCTCTTTTAAGCGAAGGGAGCCAGAGAGGGAAAAAAGATGCAGCGACTGCGCTATTCAATCTATGCATATATCAAGGAAACAAAGGAAAAGCAGTGCGAGCAGGGGTAGTACCAACTTTAATGAGGCTTCTGACCGAGCCTGGAGGTGGAATGGTTGATGAAGCTTTAGCGATTCTCGCGATATTGTCCAGTCATTCTGAAGGGAAAGCAGCAATTGGTGCAGCTGAGGCCGTGCCTGTACTTATTGATATAATAGGAAGCGGGTCCCCCAGAAATCGAGAAAATGCAGCAGCGGTTCTAGTTCATCTTTGCAGCGGAGAGCAGCAGCATCAGAGATTAGCCGAGGTTCAAGGGCTCGGGGTTATGGGACCATTGAAAGAATTAGAAGCCAATGGTACGGATAGAGGAAAGAGAAAGGCCGTGCAGTTAATCGAGCGGATCAATAGGTTTTTGGAGCAGCAGAAGCAAGCTGAGGCTGAGGTTGATGCGCAAGCAGAGAACTTTTGTTTGTAGGTGAAAGGTTTCTGTTTCCCATTGTTGGGTCGTTAATTATTTTGGGAGGCGGAAGATCGCCTGCCGCGGTTTAATTGTAATTTATGGGGTGTGATTCCGTGGTTTTCCGATGGAGTGAGACTGAGGTTTTTATTTCAAGCTACCTTCTGATGGAATTGGGGAGGGTCGAAACAGTTATCAGTGTAATTTATTATGTGCGACGGCCTTTAATGCAACATTTTCAATTTTTTTATTTTATTTTTCCTGAGTAAATTGTATGTTGATAGTACTGGGACCTGAATGTGAAACTTTTCTGTGTTGAGTAGAATGAAAGAAAAGTTTCCTTGGTTCCAGATTCTGGAGGGAAACTAACTGGAATATATTTGTTTTTAGTTGCCATTTGATCAATTTACTGGAGACTCTATTATAAGAGATGCCAATGTTTTGAGAATCTATGCTGTTTCCATGTGCTCATAGTCATATTTGCATTATGTTTTATTCATGCAATTACTCAATTTGAATAATATTTTCATTCCCAATCAGAGGAAGAGTTTGATTACAATAGTGAAGTCTGCTGTTTCCCTCGTTGTTTTCTTTTTCTTTTTTGGCATCAGTGCTAGTGAATTTTTGGCCTACAGCATCTAGTTCATGAGTAAGGCAACCAGTAAGGATTTGGAGATTAATTATTTCATACCAAACTTCATGGAAATCTCTCTGTTTTCCTCTTATTAGCTTATTTGGTTTTTGGTCTTGAATGCACGAGGACAGAGGCCATGGGAGGGAAGTCCTTTGGTCAAAAGCCAACCCTACATCATTTTTCTAGATGTTTTACATTGCCATCTACATTTTTCACATCTAAAACATAGATGCAAAAAGATTCATGTGATTCTAATATGGCATAACTGGCGATAGTACGGCGTAAAAATATACTACTATTGGAAAACCATTTATTTTGCAACAACTAAATCCACGGATTATAAGTATTAGAATCGTATAAAATTTTATGTATCTATATCGTAGATGCTGAAGATGAAGATGAACAACGTCCATTGACCAAAAAGTTGATGTGGTTGATTTTTGACTATCCCTAAAAGGATTTCACTCTCATGGTCTTTATCCTCCATTAAACTCTTTGGAACGCATTTGTTACCTTCTATTCCTCTTCTTTAGACCTTTCCTCAGGGATAACGCCTGTTGGTTTTACTGTTTTGGAGCTAGAAATTTGGTACTAATTGAGAGAGTTGACAGCAGATTATAAAACTTTGTCATGGTATTTTATGGAACATTATCAAACCTCATTGGCATTCACTTAATTATGACCAACAAGTTATCTTTCACTTTACCAAACCCCACACAAACCGAGCAGCCATGATTCCACCAACATTTTGCCTATCCCTTATCTGCCTAAATTCCTTGTGGGCCCACGGAGAGCCACAGAATTTTGTTCATTGAGGCCCCAACATCAATTTGCTTTTATCTTTTGCATTTTCAGTTTATCTGTTCGTTTGTGCATGCACTGTCTTTGAACCACCTGCATTATTGGTACCCCAAGGGAAAAAATTAATCCTGCAGGCAAAGGTACCACAAACACAATCATGAGATTTGGGCCCCACAACACATGGCACTTTCATCCTGGGGACCTGCTGCTAGTTTTAAGGATAGGGTTTAGGCTTTAGCCATGGTTAAAGAAACCGGTATCCAACGAACAAAAAAGATATTAAATGCCAATGTTCATCCAATTCTTATGTGTTTGTATTATGTATGATCAGCTCATTTGTTATTTGCTTATGAACAACTGCTTTGGTTTACTTCAACGGATGAGCTTACGTGTTCGCTTGGATACAGTTAGAGACGCTGTACATTTTCAATAAACAACAGACAGTTTATGTCACGAATTTTGAAGATCATATATTGTCAAAATTGTTTCTACAATGAAATTAAGAGACAAATGATGCTTTTTTTTATGCCATTGTAAAGCACTCATTGCCTGAGGAAATGTTGAAGATTGAAAGATACATGAAGATTGAGTAGCTATTATATATTCTAGTTCTGGAAGAATAAGGATATTTGGGAATGAGTAGTGACTGCTACAGACAAGGTGCCAATGCCTTCATTGTTATGAGCAAAGCTTCTCTTTTTCTTCTTTTTGCATCTTTTTGACTCAAAAAAGAGAGAGATCAAGAATGAAGATCTTTATGTATGAAGACCAGATTGATAGCCAGGCCTTTTGTGTTGGAAAAAATTGGCATTGGCATTCATTCCTGAGGTTAATTTAAAAGAAATTTTATACACCTCTGCTGTATATTTTGTATCTGGGTTGTTACCAAATTGATTTAATTAAGAGGATCGCTTAAAACAATGAAACCTACTCCAAAAACTCTTAGTACACCGCGAAATAAGTTTATTTCATTGGAACAATCATTCCCAATCGAAGAAAATGGTACTTAATTCTTCGGCGTATTACCGACGAAATTTGTTTATTTCATGGATATTTCTTATTTCGTCTGGAATTTTCTGTTGAAATTACACCGCGAAATAAGTTTGTTTGGTCGAATTTTTTTATTTATTTCGTTGGCCATTTATTTCCTCGGAAATACATTGACGAAATAAACCTTGATTCTAGTCAATATGAACAGCTTATTTGATTTAGTACAAATGATATATAATTAAATAAATTAACACAACAAAACAAATAAAAGGATTATCAAACTTATTGGGGGTACTTCCTTGTCGCGCTTGATCGTAAGAAGTTATCAGTTTTAATCTTGCTCAAGCCTACGCATTCATGCTGGCACTGGATCTGGATCTGGATCTCGATCCGGAACCCCGATGAGGAGGCTCCTGCTCCACGATGGTCTAGAGTGGACGAAGACGCTCTGTCTGGTTGGTCCAGCGGTTGTTGTCACGTCCCGCTTTCCAAAGACGGTAGCAGGTACGTGATTAGGCCTGCAGCGTATTTATACCGAAAAAGGATCTTTATCGAAATAAATACGTTGATCGTTAAAATAAGCAGTTTAATTACAACAAGAATTTAACAATAAACAAAATCCAACTACATTATTACATTTCAAATTTCACAATATTCAAAACAACTGACAACGAGTCTGAATATCCGATACAACTGAAAATAGAAATAAACGAAAGCTTTAACAAGCAGACGTACTGAAAAGATAAATAATGATAAGCGACTAGTAATCCGTCTCAGAGGACAACTGCAAATAATCCTCCTCCAAGGGTTCAACCTCTCCTCCTATTGTCTCGTCTGTCCTTAAGTCACCCGACGGACATTCTCAAAAGAAAAAACAAAAATGGAATGTCCGTCAGTGATTTTTCGCTCAATAAGTCCTCAAGTTTAAAAGGATTAAAAGCATAGTAATTTAACGATGAAATATATAAGCAGATAAGAGTAATGCATAGTGGCGCAACGAAGAGCTTGATGCAGCAAATAAGCATGGCAAGATAATTGAACAAGGTAAACTATGTAAATATGGCAATTCTACGGTTACGTGTGTTATTGTAGTTCTAATAATGAAAATATACGTGTAATGAGAGTAATTCGTCAAACCCATGGACCAACATTACATGATGATGTTAACGCCCCATCAAACCCACGGAACAACGGTACAAGAGATTCATGAATAGTTAGTAAATGATGTGGACTCTCGTGACACGAAGTACGTTCATTACCAAACTATCCCTTCTCCCGCGTGACCGTATGTTAAATTTCTAGAGTTTGACATGACCCTTAATACGAATCCATGAATACATCTAAAGTGTTGCAAGTTCATGTCAAGTTCGCATGTTCATGTATTCACGTATTCATGTATACACATATTCACTGTTCGAGTCAGCTTCATATTAAGCATGCAATACATCTAACCATATGATTCATATAAGTGCAACATTTTGAAAGTCAGGCTACATAAGTTTGCATGACATGAAACGATACAAACCGAAGTATCCACAGGGTATAAACTGGAAACAGTAGTATAAAAAAGTAGCGAAAACTAGCAGATAATCAGCTCATATGAACTTAGGATAAACAAGATAAATGTAGTCCTAGTTGTTACACAGACATGAGTTCAAGTCTTGACTAATTCCGATTATTGATTTAAGAGATAACCGCGTTTTGGTATCGCTCTGCGGTGCAGGACAACATTTGTTCAGTACTGTCATATATTTTAAAAGTGCAGTTTATGATATTTTCTGTCTGTTTTCAGGTCTGGTGTTGAACTAGAAAAAGATAATTCTCTCAGTCTAGTTATCAAAACAATTTGAGTTTACGCGATTTGGATCTCTGAAACTATAGTTATAATTATTTAGTCTAAAAGTATAAAACAGATTTTTATTTTCCGTGACAACAACAAGGGGTAATTTGTAGGGCATATATCATATGCCGATATATACATTTCTGAGTCTAGGGATCTCAAGAAAGTTGTAAGGTTGTCAAATCGGTATTCATATATCTAAAGTTTGTCGTAATTTGAGTTCTGTAGAGCTAGATATGTTGGATTGAAAAAATAGCGCAGATTATGACAGAATCTGTCCAGACTTGACACACAAATTTAAAAAGCAGAAATAAAATATTTCCGTCGGTTTTTTGAAGTAGGGTTGAATTAAGAAAAGATAGATCTTTCGATCTAGTCGTCAAAACAATTTGATTTCACTCAATTTGGGTATCTGAAACTAGAGTTATGAATTTTTGAAGAGAGCTTTCAAAAATAGTTTTCAGAGTTACAAAACAGCGACAAAAAATGATGTAGAATCCTAAACCATATTCCAGTTCGATTGGAAATTTTATAGTATGTATAAAAAAATATAAGTCATCTTAAATAATTTTCTTAAAAATTCCCGAGGTCAAATTAAATTCTAAAAATTATTTCGAAGATAATGGTGTTATTATGGTTATATTTGTGAAGGACAGAAATAAATGTATTTCCTTGCAACCTCGTTTTGCTTAACCCAAAATTAAATATAAATAATTAAAATTTCAACGAAAAATAACATGAAAACCCAAAATTAAATATAAATAATTAAAATTTAAGCGGAAAATAACATGAACTAAGCTATGTGAAGCATGCATATGAGCCGATCATGATCAAAGGCTAGGTCAACAATAAAAAAGTACTATGTCTGAAAAATATAAGCCTTGTATTTGTTTCATGCTAGTATTTTGTTAAAAACTATTATACGTTCCCGTATCTACTTTCTTCACACCACAAATCCATGCAACAAAATTACAACATTACTTGACATGCTATCAACTTGTGGGGAATGTATCATTAATAAACATATATGTTTTCATGTTAACCTTTTTAATTTTAAAAGAATATTATTTGAACTTGGATTTAACAAGAATCGGACATGGACGAAAGCATGGCAAAGAGGAGTGGCAACATACAAGGAAAGATACAATGAGGGTGAAGAGCGAAAGGAATAGGGAACTTACTCGTTTTGCAATACGGTACAGTAACCGTGTCGCCAAATGCCAAAAAGCCTCGATTTATGCGAGACTTCGAAGGTTGAGGAAACACCAACGCTCTTCAAAAGTTTAAAGGGGATTGGATTTTTAGAGTAGGTCAAGAGGAAATGAGCTAAGGTAGGATGGGGAAGAAGGATTTATTTGTATTAAAAGGAAATTAAGCTAGATTTAATGGTGATAAAAACTCTTCATAATAATTCTAATTTATTATAAATTAATTTTGGGAGTTAAAAAAAGGAATTGAAAGGTCTCATTTATAGGTTGTGAGAATTTTAAAAGAAAAAAGATTTGATAAAAAATAATTGTAATATTCGGAGATCGAACATGTGGCATATAGAACATCAATGCAATGACTTAACCAATGGAATACAAGTTTGCTCTTGCACATATTGAACATGAATTAAATATATACCATTGTTCGAAATGAAAACGCCTTTTTATTAAAATGAGAAAATACAAAAGGTACAGGGATTTTGGGGTCGTTGCATCCTACCCTTCTTAAAAATAATTTCATCCTCGAAATTATTGAAGGAGAATGTTGCAACACAGTAAGGAAAATGGTTAGGATAACGCAGTCACATTTTGACCGCGCTCCATCAATTGGTACTCTAATCGATGAAAATGTGTGCAACTGGAATAAATTGCGAGGGAATTAAAAATAGAAGAACAAAAATGGTGAGATATTTCGAGTCAAATAATTTGAAGGTCGACATAAGGTTTCTAGGATAAGTTCCTAAGTGGACGAGAATGATTCAAGGATGTATGCAAGGGGTAATTATGGATGCAAATAAGAAGAAAAAGAATTGACTGGAATTTAAAAAGTAGGAGAAATCCAATAAGAAGGAAACAATAAAAAGGTAAGGAATATATAAAGATCATGCAGTCGCAAAGGCTGGGATCGGAGCTACTAGTATCGTACGAATTGTTTTAAAGGTGGAAGAAAGATGGTCCAAGAAATGTAAGTATGGAGGTAAATTGAATGGAATCTAAAAGTACTTCCGAAGATGAATGTCGTTAATTGAGAATCTCGAACACTACTCTCTTTTGAAGACAGTTGAGAGTAGCGTAGAAAGTCCGCAGCCAATTGCTCGCCGCCGAAAAGATCCCCGGAAGAAAGACTCGGGGTTTTTAAGGGGTCAGATCGATGGAGATCTGCCTGTCTCCTCAGCATGAAGCATTGCTGTGACACAATATGGCTAAGGGTTCAAGCGGATACGATCGATGTAGCGTGACTTTACAGATTCATCCTTCAAAAATGACTTTTTGGTTGTGGGGACAAGATTTCCTACAGGCGCAATCCCCTATAGTTAATTACCCTTCCGTATTAAACGAAGAGAACTTTTTAAAAGTGGTTTATTTCTGAGTGTATTAAACATAAAAGAAACACAAATGACAATGGCGTGTGTGTGTGTGTGTGTGAGTATTCAACATCAAAAATATGTAAAGACAACAATTAGAATATGTATTTCATAATCATCATATACAATATTATACATCTCAATTTACATTTTTCTCTACCACTGAGAAAACATGTACTCGAAATGCTATTCACGCCCGTGGATTGTATACGGTTTTGTAGAATGTATTATCCAGACCGTAGGGCAGGTATGAGAGAACATGTAATATGTGCTTGTGGGAAGAAGCCCGTAGATGGTATACGCCAAGTGGGACAAGTATGGTTGGCTTCTACGCCACAATGGTCGCCCTTGAATTGTGTATGACAAGTTATTTACTTGCCGTAAGGCCTTTTTTGGTTTTGGTGTATCTGATTTGGGACATGGGTAGCAGTTTAGAGTGATTTCGGATATGAGTAGTAGTTTAGAGTCGTTTCGGACATATGGTATTAGTTTAAAGTCATCTCGGACATTTTGGGGATTTTGGCAGAGTTCTCATTTTTAAAGACATGGAGGTCCATTGGCATCCAGTTTAGGGACGGAGTGGTCCATCGGATCCAGTTTAGGGACTTGGGGGTCCGGTGTTATATGTAGTTGGATTCTATGTCATGATGATCGTCCGTGGATAGTATACGAAAGACTAATATAGCATAGTCTGCCGTAGGGCATAGCACGCTTAGTGGGACGAATGGTATGTTTGTTGACTTCTGTATCACGATGGTAGCCCGTGGGTAGTATATGACAAGTTATTTTACTTGCAATAGGAAAAGGACTGGGTTGGTAGGGTTTTTGACTTCAATGTCATGAGGGTTGCCCATGAATCGTATATGGCGCGCTTGAAGCGTCAGGCCCGTAGGGCATGGTTTGGTTTTGGATGCAGTTGAATTCAATGTCATATTTTAACTTCTATGTCACGAATGGTATCCCGTGTATAGAATACGGGAGACTGATATAATATAGCCCGCCGTAGGACATTTTTGGGATCTGGTTGTATTCGACTTCTGTGTCACAAGTTGACTTCTATATCACGATGGTAACCCGTGGATAGTATACGATAGCTAAATTTAGGCCAAACGTAGGGCAATTTTGGTTTTAGGAGCGAGTAATATATTGTTGACTTTTATGTCACGACGGATGCCCGTGGATTGTATATGGTAGGTTAACATAATATAACCATGACATAGGGAAAGTTATAGGTACAATTTGTAAGTATACGGTAGCGCCCCGGCTGTCGATCCGAGGCCAAAATGCGGAAACAAAACTTTTTCAAAACTTGAAATTGGCGCTAACGTATACTATAAAACCCGGATCGAACCATTAACATTAACCAGCAACTAGAGAAAGGTTAGAAAGTGGCTATACCGATCGATCCGTGTCCTTCGGTCTTTGGCCACCATCCCAAGCTCCTCGCGGCATCTCCGATCTCCGATCTCCTCGTCGGAAGGGCACCACATCAATGAGTCTTTTTACGGGCTCCCGCTTCATCCGAAGCAACTCGGGCACGAAGTTCGCTAGCCGACATGTCCAAGGTGAAGTAGAGAATGTGTGCGATCACTTTGTCTCAAGCATCCATTGATTCTCAACGCATGAGAGTGTATGGATGGAGTTTGAAGATGATGCCATTAATGGAGATAGTGAGCTCAAGAGAAGAAAAGAGAAGAAGAAGAAGAAGCCTTTTCTTTTCTTTTTGTGTTTCTATGATAAAATGAGAGCGAGTTACATAATACAAAAGCTAACCACTATCATATGGCTGCCCTCTCTCTCTCCTCTTATCATTTCACACCCTCAATCAATCAATAATGTGACATATGCATAAAAAAAGAGACCATGAGTCACTACCCTTGCACATGCCATATTAAATGCACTCCATCATGACCTTGAGCTCATAATTTCCATTTGCAAACATTAATCCAAATGTTTGCAACAATAAAAAGAGAATGGCATCTACTAAAGTAAACTCATGACGGATCACAAGGATACCCCTCACCTGTATATACATACCTGCATCCGCATTCCGACTGAATGCAAATGCAATGAGACTAAAGTAATCCAACAAATCTAATACTAGGATCCGGCTTAAACCAAAGCCCACTAGTATGATCTGTCCGATCACGATCCGTGCACTACTGCACGTATATGATCGAACCCTGCCATAATACCATATGGCCTCTACAACGTTTCGCCCAAAACTTAAGAAACTGTCTGTGGGGGACTCTAAAGACTCGTCAATACACTGGCTATGGATTTAACCACTAGCACGTCAGTGGTACTAGCTGTACGTAACGGGCTACCAGGTTTTGACCAAAAGGGAGGTCGATGAGCGAACTCATCCTGACACCCTACTGAGCCTGTCAGTGACAATATCCGTACAGTCTGGTTCGTTCGTCTATGAGCATCGCATGTCGGGCCTAGGGGGTTGGTAAAAGTCAGACCCCCAAAAGCGGTACAAGTCATGTTGGAGTGTAGCCCAGAACACCCTGAGATACTACTCGAATACCTACCAGTAAATCTCCTGCCTTGTCCAAGGACTTCGTGTAATGGCTCTCCTAGACACAGCGCGATCTCACCCCCAATACCGAGAGAGACGAAACCCCTACCGATCCGCTCACTGCCTCCATGTGGCTCGGGACTGTACCCAACTAAAACTTGTTTGCACGACTCCTTTGAGCCGTGGTAGGGTAGTAATCAAAGAACAGTGGGAACTCACACGAGACAAATGACGATCTCAGGTCGATGAACTAACCTGTACACATGTCACCAGGGAACTGCTATCTGACGTCAGGTATAATACCAACTAGCATGTTCCCGGCGAGTCCTGTCCGGTGTACTCATAACCCAATGAGCACCTGTATACATCTTAGGTGAACCAACTGAGACTGGCCACCGCCCCTCATCGGGGTCTCGACTGTATACACTAGTCTACTAATAGAGTATCGATGCCCAGTCTCGAAACTCCTTCGACTAGGGACCTTTTAAGGATGTGCTTATAGACCCCAGCTCCCACGTATATGATCGCCATCATACTGCTGGCAGTCAAGCAAGAATCCTAAGGGCTCTATCAACGTATAATAGCGACCTGTAAGGTCACCTAAAGCAGTGCACGATGATAAAGATAAACCAGATAGCATACTATCATCTTGAGTAAGACTGTCCTACCGGCATAGGTCCTCCCTCAATCATTGCAATCACGTGCCTGCGATCCAATAATTGACTCTGAGGGCACTATATCCAACAATCTCCCACTTGCACTCAAGGCTAATTATTGCGATGTCGCATACTCACAGCCCGTGTGATACCGAACACCCAAGTCCTCTACTAATCAGTCTCACAAAGCCCGTTTGCGAAACTATTGCGTTCGAGGAATAGCCTTAGTGAGTGGATCCGCCCTGATGTTTCTTTCTATGTCTCTTTTTATCTAAAGACCGCGGAGAAAGCCATCTCCCGAAATGAGCAATACCTGTCTTAGAATATGTCTGGATATCTGATGGGACCTAGTTCATAAATGAACTCCAAATCCAAACTTCTTAGACTGTATCGTCAACTGAACTTAATCAGTATCCTGCGCTATGCCTCCCTCAGTATCCGCTTGGACCTCCTCTCCAAACTACTTCCCCTCGTCAGAGGGAAAACTATAACTCTGACAGTCACTCTGTCATCCAGGTCACCTTGGAAGCCTGGAATGATAACTGTCTCCCGAAGGAGGATACCATTATCATATCCCTAGAACATCCACTTATGTTCTAAAACTGCTTCCGAATGTTTCTCCAGGATTGGATTAATATCAACTTATTGTATCTAGTGCAAAAACAACATCTGGTGTGGTACTTGACATCTCATGATCAACTCAATTGCCTAAGCAAGTGATCTGCCAATCATGCACATCCCTCTCCCCTTTAGTCTGTAAGACACCTTTAGAGAGGGAGACTCCATCACCTGCAGGTACACCACCATGCCATGAGTCGTTCATTCTAAAACACATTCAGAATGTTGTCTAAGTACCCATATTGGGACTCTTCCCAAATTTAGATCTAAAACTATAGATCTAGTAACCAGAATGTCTGATATAATATCCAAGTCCTATGTAGAGAAACCACTGTGTGACAACCAAAGTATAACCGATCGTAGTGCAGGAATATCACTTCCTACTATGTGTATGTCATCCAAATACCAGGACATCACACCCTACTACCTTCTTAACCGATCCATCTCCTATTCTGATGAAGCCAAACCTATGACTGTCACATCAGAAATAGATGATCTATCTCCGCTATATCTGCTTTAGTCTATAAATAGACATAAGCCACTTGTCCACTATGCTCCCACTGACTACGACAACCCTCTGGCAGAATAATATACACGTGCACTTCTAAAGCCAGTTCAGAACGACGCTATACTCATCCTCCTGCCGGGTCTCATAGTCTGGAACAACAGTAGTGTCAAGTCTGGGTAAACAAGAACTTCCCTGTCACCGTCTTTGAGCATACTGAAATACCTCTCGAGTGCCTGAGGTTACCCACCATATCTGCGAAGTGGCCAATGGAATGTCAATCCAGATTGAATCTTTAGGTCCTATTAAATTTTCAGTAATCGTTTGCGGTTCTAGAATCACTTCCAGTTCTACCATACTCCTACTACTGTTTTCTGAAAAAAATCCATTTTACTAAAACTGTGGCGAGTCAAGAACAATATCACTATTGATCTTCCAGATGGTAGAAAGTCAACCCCCGTCATAGTCCGGGTCAACCCACAAACAACAATTACAGAAACGTGCCTTGAGTTATCCAGAGTCTGGTTTTAAGCATAAGCCGGACAACTCCCCGTACCTTAACATCGTTAAGATATGAACCGTTCTATATCCAATATAGAAACAGAGGCACTGATTTAATTGGAACCAGATTCAAATCATGCAGCTGTCTCCAGTGCATGTAAACTAAATGGAAGGAGGCCGATCAGCGTTACTCAACTTAGGAATGCATCCAGATATGAGTAACCTGAAAGAGAAACAAGTTTCTCAAAAACCATTACTATCAACTGAATACCATACACAAGTATCTACATCTTCGATTACCTTGAAGAATCCTGATACTTGCAACACCTGGTTCTCTGCTTTATTCTTATACCTATAACTTCTCAAAACTTAGATCTTGTATTTCTACGAAACACCTGTCTAAAAACTAGAGAAGTCACAAGTAAAAAGAATATAGTACGAGGACCAATCCCTCTGTCCTAATGGACACTGGACAACATACAATACTTTGTATAAGTCCGCTGAGTTGAATAACTCAAACCCTGTGCGTCGTAGGTTGAAAACTGTACTTATGGTTAAGAAGAATTACATCGCTTTTTAATGCTCCTTACGTAACCATCAACTGATATAGGTAAATGTCATGGACATAATTGCAAAAGGTTATATCTCACTTTATAAAAATAAACGTACAGATATATCAATTTGAAATTGGTGCATAACAACGGATATTCAAAACCAAATATTTGCCGTCCGGCAAACAACCCAGGCGATTTCCTCAAATATCACCAATTACAACGAATCCCGATATAATGAGGATGATCACCTAATTCCCAATAACTTACTCCCACTCATCATCTGTAAAACCATACAGATGTGAGAATCATACCTGGTAAATACATACCCTGGAGCAAGTGTCTAATTGGAAAATCAGTTTTCTATTAACAATGCACAGTGAAACTGAAACATGAATATGTTTCGAAGGGGTTTCCGGGTATTCCTAGTAATGCCTCTTCCATTATCAGATTCACAACTGTAACCGTATATCTCTTTGCCATCTCTCCAAATCCCTTTATATGTCTTCAGTCATTACCTTCTGTACACCCATTTAGGCTAAATGGTTTTCTTCATTCCTTACCGTTCGGCACCAGCCTAAGATTTGGAAGAAGACTATCCAATAAGCGTAATGGGTGTACTCTCCTAATCCTAGGAGTACTGGCAACCTGAGAGAAGGTGAAGATAAAAGACAACTGAATAAACCTTATTCCTATTTCTCCTGAACCAGAATCCATCCCCGAACTGGAACAAGTCCCTTCGAGTTCGTATATAACCATACGATGGAGTATCCAAATAACCGTGGATCTTCGTAGTGATACGGGGTGTCCTGGAGAAATACAAAGGTGAAGTAGGAGTGGCGATGAAATACTTGGTTTGGTCGTGAATGATAGCAGTTGCAATTTACTTTGCCCTCTTTCTGATCCCTTTATTTGTCTTTACTTAATACCTTCTGTACACCACACTTAGGCTAATTGGTTCTCTTCATTCCCCACCGTTCGGCACCTGCCTATGGTTTGGAAGAAGACTATCCAATTAGCGTAATAGGTGTACCGTCCTAATCCAAGGAACACTCGCAGCCTGAGAGAAGGTAAAAGGAAAAGACAACTGAATAATTCTATTCATTTTCTCTAGAACCGGACCATCATCGAATCTGGAACAAGTTCCTTCAAGTTCGTATATAACCATACGATGGTTTTATCCAATGGAAGTGGATATTCGTAGTAATACGGGGTGTTCTAGAGAAAAGGGTAAAAGTAGGAGTGGCAATGAGGTATGCAACTCAGACAATCCAAAAGCCAGTGTTTTAAGAAGGTTCGGTTAATCTTGGTCACTGAGTCATAGTCAAGGGTCGGGCCATGATCGCTGCCAAAGAGAGAGAGAGAAAAGAAACACTCTGCATGCACTCTAACCTAGATCAGAATGGTTATCACTTTATCTAATCAGGAAACCTCCCACTGTAACCTCAAATTCTCCTCCAAACCTGAAAGAAGAATTAGTCGGGATCACCCGAGGAGTCACGTCCCGAAAGTACGGAATATGACCGGCACTTAAACTACGAACGTCTCGAGGCGTACGTAACCTAAGTAAGCCGAAAACCCAGAAACCCAAACCAAGAAAAGTAGTAGAGTGAAGGAAAACCAATTTAAAACAAGTAGTTTTAATAGCATAAGCCGAATTATGCGGTTTTAAAAAAAAAACATCAAATATTTCCCGAAAATTTCGGCAGAGTCTCCTTTGTAAATACTGGCCCCCAAACGGGATACAACATGAATAGTATACGAAATCAATAAAAAGGCATCCCCAAGCGGGAGCTAGCTCTTCGTCAAACGACGGTCACAACCACACAAGCAATATAATATACAACGCCAACGGCGAGGATCAAAATTCAAAAGGAAACTCAAAACCACAAGAAAACCACAGAAATATAACGCGCGACTCTAAGGTCGAAGGAATAACATCACTGGTCTCTATCTCAAATAAATACATGTTTGGTTGATGGAACTTCTAGATACAACAGAATAATAATATACAAGATATATAATGGGGGTACGATACAAGTAAACCCACCTACTAGCAAATCACCCGAAGGAAACTATGCCCGCAAGCCGTAATGAAACCTGTACGACAAACCTGCAAGAAACTGGGGCACAACGGGGGTGAGTTGCCAACTCGTGAATAGAAAAACATCTACGGAAAGAAATCGCATAAATAACGCAACCTAGGTCAATGATCATAATATATCCTCAATTATATATATAACATGCAACCTATAACAAGGCTAGGGTAAATATCTAACCCGAGTGTAATCTCATGTGCCCGTGTCAGTGCCTCAGGTAGCAATATATCATATGAATGAGGTATGAATGCATGAAAACAGAATACATGTAAATGAAGAACTGTTTTCATAATTTAGTGAGATTTCTTTTGTATTTTTAAAATGAGGTATCATAATGAAATCAGCATAAAACAGTGCCTAGCATCGGCACAAAACGTAATCCCAATATCTCGATATCTCTGTATCACAGTCTCTGTACCTCAATATCTCAAAATCTCAATGTCTCAATCACAATATCTAGGGCGCCGTCAGTCCAGACCGGCCCCTACCATCCATCTCAAGACCACGACGGTATCCTCCGAATATCCGACGCGTCGGGTAAAATCACCGGTTGGTAGTGCTCCCCTGCCAGGCTCACATCGTCATCATCACGCGCTTCTTGCCCCGGGGTACCTTACCGGGTCCACCATGTATCCGAAACGGTTCATCCGTCTCTTCGAATCGGGTCTCGAAATCCATCAGCAAACTCATGGTGGACGACTCATACATCATGGGAAAAACCGCACTTTTTATTTAAAAAGAGAGAAATCAGTTTATATAAGTTTTGCGGTTTTCCCCCCCAAATCCAGAAAATTTCATGGAAATCCGAATCCAAATCATCAATAGCATGTAAAACCATGAATATAGGCATAACAATGAATAACAGTATGCATGAAGTGACAAGTAATAACTACAATGTTAAGCTGGCATATAAGGCAGGTACACTAATATCATGTCAAATTATTAACTAACAAGCTAAGTCAAGCAATAATATTTTCTAAGGTGTACGTGACATGGCAATTACCGATGAAGATGTGTGTGAGCCGGCAAGTAAGTGTACGTGGTACATACGCATCATCGGTAATGGTGCTGGTGTCCTAACAATATGATATCAACATTGCAATAAGAAATTATAACATAAGTATGCGATGCGAAGCGAACCACAATAATAAGCGGGAGCTGAATACTAGACGCAATTGTAACTAACCTGCATTAATCTAATATAAGTCCTACAAATGGTGCCTTTTGAAATAACACGAATCATGGGGTTTTGAAAATAGGGGCTGCGGTGTTTTTATGAAAAGATACGTCTTTTGAAATATCCGTAGGATCCCTTGGGTTGTCTTTTAAAATACCCAGGATTCGTTAGTTTTTTAAATAGGTAAGAATCGAATCTAATCTAACAACTAAACTAAACTAAAGGGCTAAGCTAACAAGCTGGACTACAGGTAAGGAAACCGCCTAGCATCTGAGTCGATCCATATACATACCTGTATATATATTAGTCGGTGATCCCGCCTCAATAATATCATATCCGATACCATATCTACAATCAGACATCCCAAGTCAAGAGTGCGGATCAATCATCAAGATATAGCTCGTACGTAAATCCGTCGTACGGCATCCCCAAATCTGGGTACGGGTCAATATCATATTCCTCAGACCATTCCTCCGGTATCCTCTTTATTCAAGATCATAGTCTAGGGTACTGACCTATGTCTAGTACAATACTAATATCCTCAATATACTCATGATCTGACTACAGATCGACAATCTCGTACAAACCGATGCCGTCAGCACATAGCATCATCAAGGGTATACATCGCCCGATACGGCCTAATATCAATATCCTAGCATATCATGCCTCATATCACGATCACATGTCGACCATTTTATTTATAACACTATTCACCCGTATCGTCGCCCCAAGATCCGCTATAACACCAGGACGTACCTCAAGTACGAATCCTGCCATATCACCGATATCACAACCACAAAACAAATCTCATCGACTCAGCTCAATCCCAAGTATCATCCTCAAATCCGTATGTGAACACATAGTCCCATACCCATGTGATCACATAACTATAAAGAATCCCATGAGCACATATAAATAGGAATGTATACAAGTATGTAGGTGTGTATGTGTAGTGCAACACTACCCTAGGGTTCGCAACACTAAAATAATCCAACACACCAATATCCATCCTAAACATCGTTATTAATCCCAAATAACATATAATAATTGTTGTTGTGTATACGCATCCGTATACACCACCACGGACTGCGGGGGTGCTATACGCCATCCACCCGACTTCTCCCCGTAGATATAAATCTACTCACCTGGTCCTCGCTCGCCAGTGCCGACGTCGCCACGCGCTTGCTTGTCGTCTCGAAGTCCACATGGGGTACCTACATATCATAACGCACCGTATCGCATTAAAATCCGACTCATGACCAAAACGACTCACGAATCCCACATAGGTCAAAACCTATGGTTTGCTTCCACAAATCAACTTAAAAACCCTCGACGTCGGCGTACAAACGCCAAACCATCGAGAAAAACCCAAACACACTCATTTGTACAATCACAAGAACTAATTATAATATGAAATAGGTTGCAATTCACAAAAACCTCAAACTCACTTTAAAAGCTATTTTTCCGAAAATCTAGCAAGCAAAATTTACCCGTTTTTGTACAAAACATGATGTTTTAACAAAACTAATGGCCATAAGGCTCACTAACCATCTTAATTAAGTCATACCAATGTTAATTAGATTTTAAACTTAATTCTTAATATCAATCTCAAAAATCTAGTTTGCAAACATAACCAATTTTAATAATTTCATAGCAAAAATGCACAAACTACAATTTAGCTTGGATTTGCATGATCTATAACATTAAACTACACTTTAAAATGTTAATGAAGTCATGAAAAACATATTTAGATTTTTAACCTAACATTTGCAATTAAATTCCAAAACCTAGTTTGCAAATTAGTGTAATTACCACAATTTCAACCTAACAATTTGCAAACTAGCAATTAGATTAGGTTCTCCATTTCACAATATGATGAATTACACTATGCATCCATAAACACACAAAAAAGAAAAACCCTAACTATAAATTAATCCTTCTCTTGAAACTCAAATCTTTCAATTAGAACCATAATTAATTTCCTAATTAAGCTAAATTAAAGCAATAACCAACAAATTAAGAAAAAGGTTAGAATTATACCTCATGATCAAGAGATCAAATATGGAAATCAAAGCCTCTAAAATGCCAACTTATTCCCTAGATCCATGCAAGTTTGGCTAATGAGAAATGGGTAGGGATTAGATTTTGAGTTTGCTTTGATTTGTGTTGATTTTGGTTGATTTTTGAATGAATTTGGAGGTGAAGGAAGATGAGGACTTGGAGAAAAATGGGAGGGCTGCCAACAGTTCAGATTTGGCTAAGGGAGGAGAGGAGTGAGGTGTGGTGTGGGTGTGGGTGAAGTCAATGGGAGAAAAGAAGACCAAGTCAACAAAAGACTATACTCTTTTTACTATTTTCTCACTTCCTTTGTTTTCTTTCTCATGATTTCTTTTCTTCTATCAATAAGTGAGGAACACTTGGAGAGGGCTGCTGAATATGGGGTTGTGTGAGTGTGGGTGTGTGTGTGGGGTGAGGGAAAATGATAAATATAATACCCCAAATCTCCATTTAACTTATTTTCACCATTTAAGCCTTTTTCTTCAATAATTTTCTAAACCGTTTTGGCAAACGATTTCGTTTCAAAAACCACATGATAAAATTTTATTTAATGTTTTATGATGCACAAAATTTGTTTCAACTCATTCCAATTTGTAATTTTCCCTCATTAAATATATTAGTGACGGCTTAAAATAATATTAAAATAATTAATTTCGGAAAATTTTTCAGAAAATTTGAAATTTCACCAGTGGCTCAATAAACACCAAATACTAGCAATTACATAGCTAGAATATGTATATTTAATTTTATAATAAAGATATTTGCATTTTGACTTTTTACAGAAAACCCCCTTATTTTACCGTTTTTTCGAAATTTCACCGAAACGATTTTCAAAACGTTACAGTAAACCAACTCATCAGTGAGAATCGGGATCCAACTATCACCGCATGATAACGTGATGGAATCCACTCACGTTATCACACTCCAGAAGGTATGCACATGCTTGGCAAGTTTCAGTTTCTTTAGAAATCCCCGATGTGATTTTTACCCCATGCTCTTATGACCTTGACGAAGGCCAACATATCATAAGTCACATGTCAAGTTCTACCCGTCATTATCCAGGTTAATTTGAACCCACCTGTACATACCCTTGACGAAGGCCAAAATAGTAGTACGACTGTCCCAAACTAACGCATCTATCTATGCAACAGAAAAGTAACAAATAGCTACCATACACTATGCTTTGACGAAGGCCAACATACATAGCATGAATACTAAGTGCTACCTTTCTGAAATGACGGAGGGCTACGAATGGTTTTTGGCGAAAAACTTTTAACGTAATGAACTTGATATCGTTGAAGGAACCGGATAGCTTTTTATAAATATAGTGGCGAAAACCTTTGCTAAAGAGGTCACTCCCGGTGAAGGGATCTCGGCTCTTTCCCCGTAGAATGAGGTGCAGGATATTCCAACTGAATACCACGATGCAAAGTAAAAAGTAATCGACTATAGTGAAGTTATTACCCTGACGCAAACTTCTGTCCAAGGGGTCACTCCCGGTGAAGGGATCTTGGCTCTTTCCCCGTAGAATGAGGTGCAGGATATTCCAACTGAATACCACGATGCAAAGTAAAAGGCAATCGGCTATAGTGAAGTTATTACCTTGACGCAAATTTCTGTCCAAGGGGTCACTCCCGGTGAAGGGATCTCGGCCCTTGCCTCGTCGACTGAGGTGCAGGATATTCCAACTGAATACCACTGTGCAAAACAAAAGAGAACGTCCTTGTAATAACAGCTTTTTGAAAAATGTTCCAACAACATCAGAATAGGTTTGTTTAACTTGCATTGATCCGAATCAATGCAGTCCCATCAATTAATCACACCACAAAAGAACGAAAATATGATGTACGCATATGCCATCCGCATTCGCCATTGGGTCCCGTCATCACCCGTTAGGTTGCTTAATTAACGACAGAGCGGGGACTGGACTAGCGCGGGTGTAAAACATATACAACATCTACTAGTATATATATCAATATATAATAATCGCTCAAGGTGTGATAAATGCAATATCACAGAAATGTAATAAGCATCACAGAACAATACAGATAATCTGGAACCCCCGGGTTTCACAGAGCCGCAACTGAAACCTGACGTTCCCCTGGTCGTGTGGATAGCCTGTGCAATGAAATCCTAGACCCCTACGGGCGCGGCAAGTTACCTGCCAAAACCTGAAGCGAGGCAGCCCCCTTCAGCAAAGTGAATGGACCACCCAGCACTTCACGGAATCCGGTAACTTGTGCACCCCTCCTTGGGTCAACCTATACCCCCTACGAGTGCGGCGAACAGCCCGCCAATTCTAGAGTAAAGCCCCCTCTGTCTCAAAGCCATGAGATGCGGGCTCGTTGCCCTCTAGAACCCGGCTATCCGTGCACCCCACCGCGGGGTAATCCTAGTACAGAAAGTAAAATATATACAACGGGTACATCGACCTCAGCCCGGTCGTGCCCCAAAAGAATAATATACAAACAGGCAGTGACGACAGTCCACATGTCGGACGCTCGCCCCGCAATATCAAATGTACAAATATAACTAAACTGTACTAACATTGCATCCAGGCTATCCACCACGACAAATCCGCAACATCACAGCACAACACAGAACATCAACGTGAATGTCACGTTCGCAAACCCGTCTAAAAGGACTATAGCAATTAGACAAGATTTACCGCTCGAATGACATTCACGGTCGCAGATATAATGTAAGTACTGTAAACTAACGTATTTAAAATTTCGATCGACAAAACTTCCCGAAATGGGCCCCAAGTACAATTCCAGCACTCAAAATAATCTGGGCCAAAACTATATATCACAAAAATCATATTTCCATGAAATAAAGCCCCAGCAAAAGTTTGGAGACCTAACTCCAAAATTCCGCCGCGGAACCGCCGCGCAATGTCGCATTTGGCGGCCCTCTCTCGAAATTTTTTTGTGCTCTGATACCATGTAAGTGTACGGTAGCGCCCCGGCCGTCGATCCGAGGCCAAAATGCGGAAACAAAACTTTTTCAAAACTTGAAACTAGCGCTAATGTATACTATAAAATCCGGATCGAACCATTAACATTAACTAGCAACTAGAGAAAGGTTAGAAAGTGGCTATACCGATCGATCCGTATCCTTCGGTCTTTGGCCACCATCCTAAGCTCCTCGTGGCATCTCCGATCTCCGAGTCGGAAGGGCACCACATCAATGAGTCTTTTTACGGGCTCCCGCTTCATCCGAAGCAACTCGGGCATGAAGTTCGCTAGCCGACGTGTCCAAGGTGAAGTAGAGAATGTGTGTGATCACTTTGTCTCAAGCATCCATTGATTCTCAACGCATGAGAGTGTATGGATGGAGGTTGAAGATGATGCCATTAATGGAGATAGTGAGCTCAAGAGAAGAAAAGAGAAGAAGAAGAAGAATCCTTTTCTTTTCTTTTTGTGTTTCTATGATAAAATGAGAGCGAGTTACATAATACAAGAGCTAACCACCATCATATGGCTGCCCTCTCTCTCTCCTCTTATCATTTCACACCCTTAATCAATCAATAATGTGACATATGCACAAAAAAAGAGACCATGAGTCACTACCTTTGCACATGCCACATTAAATGCACTCCATCATGACCTTGAGCTCACAATTTCCATTTGCAAACATTAATGCAAATGTTTGCAACAATAAAAAGATAATGGCATCTACTAAAGTAAACTCGTGACGGATCACAAGGACACCCCTCACCTGTATATACATACCTGCATCCGCATTCCGACTGAATACGAATACAATGAGACTAAAGTAATCCAACAAATCTAATACTAGGATCCGGCTTAAACCAAAGCCCACTAGTATGATCCGTCCGATCACAATCCGTGCACTACTGCACGTATATGATCGAACCCTACCATATACCATACGGCCTCTACAACGTTTCGCCCGAAACTTGAGAAACTGTCTGTGGGGGACTCTAAAGACTCGTCAATACACTGGCTGTGGATTTAACCACTAGCACGTCAGTGGTACTAGCTGTACGTAACGGGCTACCAGGTTTTGACCAAAAGGGAGGTCGATGAGCGAACTCATCCCGACACCCTACTGAGCCTGTCAGTGACAATATCCGTACAGTCCGGTCCGTTCGTCTATGAGCATCGCATGTCGGGCCTAGAGGGTTGGTAAAAGTCAGACCCCCAAAAGCGGTACAAGTCGTGTTGGAGTGTAGCCCAGAACACCCTGAGATACTACTGGAATACCTACCAGTAAATCTCCAGTCTTGTCCAAGGACTTCGTGTAATGGCTCTCCTAGATACAGCGCGATCTCACCCCCAATACCGGGAGAGACGAAACCCCTGCCGATCCGCTCACTGCCTCCATGTGGCTCGGGACTGTACCCAACTAAAACCTGTTTGCACGACTCCTTTGAGCCGTGGTAGGGTAGTAATCAAAGCACAGTGGGAACTCACACGAGACAAATGACGATCTCAGGTCGATGAACTAACCTGTACACATGTCACCAGGGAACTGCTATCTGACGTCAGGTATAATACCAACTAGCATGTTCCCGGTGAGTCCTGTCCGGTGTACTCATAACCCAATGAGCACCTGTATACATCTTAGGTGAACCAACTGACACCAATGGGTTGTGAGACCGGCCACCTCCCCTCGTCGGGGTCTCGACTGTATACACTAGTCTACTAATAGAGTATCGATACCCAGTCTTGAAACTCCTTCGACTAGGGACCTTTTAAGGATGTGCTTATAGACCCCAGCTCCCACGTATATGATCGCCATCATACTGCTGGCAGTCAAGCAAAAATCCTAAGGGCTCTATCAACGTGTAATAGCGACCTGTAAGGTCACCTAAAGCAGTGTACGATGATAAAGATAAACCAGATAGCATACTATCATCTTGAGTAAGACTGTCCTACCGGCATAGGTCCTCCCTCAATCATTGCAATCATGTGCCTGCGATCCAATAATTGACTCTGAGGGCACTATATCCAACAAAATTGACTTCTATGTCATGACAGATTCCCGTGGATTGTATATGGTAGGATAATGTTATGTTAACCTGCTATAAGGTAGCTCTATATATGGTTTGCATACGACAGATGTCAAAATGGATTCGATAGCAAGTGCAGGGACCTCTGGAGGGTGCTCTGTAAGTTGATGTCGCACACCCCATGCACTTGTGGGGAGACGGAATTTACAAAAAACGATTTTCATACTATACAACACTGACTAAAATTCCTGGATCTTAACAGAAACCTTAACTAGATATATCTACTAGGAAGCTCTAACTACTATGTTAGGGTTTATACCTCCTTTTATACAAGTCCTTCGGGTCTTCTCCTCCTCCTCCTCTTCTTGAGCTCCTCGAAGATCGGATCGCGCTTGAAACGTCGGCCTCCTCGTGTCGAAGGCGATCCACCTGAGAGTATGTACTTCAAGCTCCAACATAAATGGAAATTCATGTATTTGTCCGATGATAAATGCGAAACAAAAACAAAAGATAGCTACTATTTATACTGGAGCCAATGGATATCTTGATTCGTTAGAAATTGGATAGGTAAAGAAATTTCTCATTAAGTTACGTACCTACTTAAAAAAGAACCAAACCAAGGGTCTATCCTACGTGCGGTGGTGGCCAATGTAGTGATCACTCGCTCTTGTGCATGGATCGCTGCTAGGGGCACTCTTTGATGAAAGGTACAACGTCTCGCTCGGCTTTGCCCGGTTAGGAACCCGCTTCAGAGACCATGTGAACGAAAGATTCAGTAGTGGGAAAAATGCCCTACCTAGAGGTTGTCGATCTAAGAATTAGTGATCCAACTGGGCATCTTACATATGAATTTGTGCTCCAAGTATGGGCTCTTGCCCTGTCTCCATAAAGGAAGAAGAAGCCAAGACTAACCCTCGGGAGCATGAGAGCGGGTGGTTTTCCTTAAGGTACCTAGTTTGCTAAGCTTAGAAGATGTAGAGTATCTAATGGAGTATTTAATCTCAATAGACCTAATGGCTCACAACACATGTGAAGGTTTTATGTCTTGAGGAAGAAGAAGAGAAAAATGGAGTAAGAAAGTAAAAATGCAAATGAGCTAGTGTTACGGTAAGTGAAGAATGGCTCTTACATTCATCTCACTCAAGCATGCAATATTTTCTAATTGAAAATATCAACTATGCTTGAATAGTGAGTCCAAACCAATAAACAAATGCAAATGAGCCATGCTTCACCATGCCACAAATATCTCCATTTTCCACCTCATTAACCTATTTCTCAAAATAGATAAATCCAAATAATGAGGTGTCCCCTTCTAGAAGCATATCTTGTGTAATTACAAGAATGCCCTCACCGTATATACATACCCGTATTCGTATTCCAAAAAATACGAATACAATGAGATAATAATAATCCAATAATATAATACTAGAATCTGGATTAAACCAAAGCCCATTAGTATTATCCATCCGAACAACATCCGTGTAGCCAGTACACGTATATGATCTGAACCCTGCCATAAAACCACACGGCCTCTACATCGTTTCTCCCGAAGTAGGGAAACCCTCTGTGTGGGACTCTAAAGACTCGACAGTATGCTGGTAGTGGGTTTAACCACAAGTCCGTCAGCGGCACTAGCTGTGCGTAACGGCTACCCAGGTATCTGTCGATAAGAAGCCCGATGAGCAAACTCATCTGAACTCCTACTGAGCCTATCTGTGACAATCTCCGTACAGTCCGGTCTGTTCGTCTAAGATACTCACATATCGGGCCTAGGGGGATGGTAACCGTCAGACCCCTAATAGTGCAATAAGTCGTGCCGGGATATAGCCCAATACACTATGAGAAACTACTGGTGTACCTACCAGTAAATCTCACTTGCCCTGGCCAGGGACTTTGTGTAATGGCTTTCCGAACACAGCACGATATCAACCCCCAATACCGGGAGAGACGAATCCTATCTAACCGCTACTGCTTCCAAGTGCTTTGGGACTGCACCCAACCACTACATATTTGCATGACTCATTTGATCCGTGGTAGGGTAGTGATCTAAGTACAATGGGAACACACTCGAGACGAATAGTGATGTCAAGTCAGCGGGCTAACCTGTACTCATGCCACCCAGGAACTGCCACCTGACGATAGGTATAATACCAACCAGCAGTTCCCAATGAGTCTGTCCAGTGTAACTCATAACCCAATGAGCACTGCATACTATCTCCGGTACGACATACCAATGGCTGTGGGACAAACCATCTCCCCTGCTGGGATGAGAATCATATACACTAGTCTACTGTGGAGTATCGATGCCCCGTTTCGATAATCCTACGACTAGAGACCTGTATAAGGATGTGCTTAGAGACTACTCGGCCCCCATTAGTGTGACTGCCATCACAACGCTGGTAGTTAAGCAAAGATTCTAAGGGCTCTACCAATATGTATTAGCGATATGCTAAAAGAATCATATACACATATTGAGGTAGAATCAAACCAAGTAGCATACTACCATTTTGAGCAAGACTATTATTATATCTGTGAATATCCCAAGCTTCCAAAATGTAATATACAATCCAGTACTATACAATAATGGCCTCTAGGGCATATATCACTAACAATCTCCCACTTGCACTAAGGCCATGTATTGGCATATCACAGACCTATCATCTCGAACTGTGTCTGAGGGATGGCCTTTGTGAGTGGATCTGCAGTGTTGTTCTCTGTCTCTACTCTCCGCACCTCGATCTCCCGGCGATCAACGATCTCCCTGATCAGATGGTACCGCCTCAAGATATTTCTGGACTTCTAATGGGACCTTGGTTCCTTCGCTAAAGCTTTAGCCCCGTTGTTGTCACAATACAGAGGTATTGGATCAACAATGGATGGAACCACCTGAAGTTCTATAATGAACTTCTTCATCCAGAATGCTTCCTTCGTGGCGTCACATGCAGTGATATACTCCGCTTCCATCGTCGAGTCAGCAACGGTGTCCTGCTTGGAGCTCTTCTAACAGACCGCCCTCCATTGAGGGTAAAGACATAACCCGACATGGACTTGGAGTCATCCTTGTCACTCTGGAAGCTGGAGTCGGCGAAGGCCTCGATATGGAGGTCTTCACTTCCGTACACCAAGAACATCTCCTTAGTCCTTCTTAGGTACTTGAGAATGTTCTTAACTGATGTCCAGTGCTTCTCCCTTGGGTTTGACTGATACCTACTTACAACGCTTAGTGCGTAAGCTATATCTGGTCTGTTACACAACATCGCATAAATTATAGAGCCTACCACAAAAGCGTAGGGTATAATAGTCATGCGATCCCTTTCCAAATCAGTCTTGGGAGACATCTCTTTGGAGAGGGCGATTCCGTGACAAGCCGGTATATTACCGCGCTTTGAATCTTCTATACTAAATCTTTTCAGTATGGTGTCGATGTACCTTGACTGTGAAAGTTCCAACATTCTTTTAGATCTATCACGATAGATCTGGATCCCCAGAATGTAGGAGGCATCACCTAGGTCCTTCATGGAGAACCTTTATGATAAGAATCCTTTGACTGATTGTAGCATAGGAATGTCATTTCCTATCAGGAGAATGTCATCCACATACAAGATGAGGAATACCACAGTTCCCGTTACAATTTTACTATAAATGCATGGTTCATCTAGATTTTTGATAAAGTCGAATTCCTTGTCCGTCTCATCAAAACAAATGTTCCAACTCCGCGATGCCTGCTTTAATCCATAAATGGATTTAAGCAACTTGCACACTCTTCCGCTACTCCCACTCTCTATGAAACCCTCCGGCTGATCCATATAAACACATTCTTCCAAATTTCCATTCAAAAAAGCGGTCTTTACGTCCATATGCCAAATTTCATAATCGTGGAAGGCAGCAATGGCAAGAAGGATCCGAATGGATTTGAGCATAACCACTGGAGAAAAGGTTTCATCATAGTCCAAACCAGGTCTTTGACGAAAACCTTTTGCAACAAGTCTAGCCTTATAGGTTTCAACCTGTCCATCTATACCAATCTTCTTTCTAAAGATCCATTTGCAGCCTACGGGTTTTACCCCTTCCGGAGCAATGTCCAAAGTCCATACTTTGTTGGTGTACATGGACTCCATTTCGGTCCGCATTGTATCCAGCCATTTTACCGAGTCTCTGCTCCTAATGGCTTGCTGGAAACTAGTTGGCTCATCATCGTCGATGATGCAATCCTCTCTATCCCCGTCTATGAGAAAACCGTAGTATCTCTCGGGTGGATGAGACTGCCTACTAGTCCTGCGGAGTGGCACGGGGATGTCCGGTTCTTTCGAAACTTCTGGTTCCACCATGCTTTCAGTAATAGCTTGTGGTTCTGGAATTTCTTCCAGTTCTATTGTGCTCCCACTTATTTCTTTTTCAAGAAATTGAGTTTCCAAAAAGTGGGCATGCCGAGAAACAAAGACCTTTTGTTCCTATGTGTAATAGAAAAGATACTCCCTGGAGTTCTTTGGGTATCCTACAAACTTACACAGTACTGAGCGTGCCTCGAGCTTGTCCGCATGCTGCTTTTTTACAAAATCTGGACATCCCCATATCTTTAGATACTTAAGATAGGGTTTCTTCCCATTCCACATCTGATATGGTGTGGTAGGCACTGACTTAGTAGGAACCTTGTTCAAAAGATATGCAGCTGATTCTAGTGTATAACCCCAGAAGGATCGCGGTAACTCAGCGTTACTCATCATGGAACGCACCATATCCAATAAGGTTCGGTTCCGCCTTTCCGATACACTGTTGTGTTGAGGTGTGTATGGAGGAGTAAGCTGAGAGAGAATTCCATTCTCTTTTAAGTAATCCAAAAACTCGGCACTTCAGTATTCACTACCTCAATCAGATCTAAGTGTCTTGATACTTTTGCCGGTTTGTTTTTCCACATCATTCTTGTATTCCCGAAATTTCTCAAAGGCCTCGGATTTATGTTTCATCAAGAATACATGTCCATACCTTGAGAAATCATCCGTAAAAGTAAGGAAATAGGAATAACCACTTCTTTCATGTGTAGATATTAGACCACATACGTCGCTGTGTATGAGTCCCAAGAGCTTGCTTGCTTTTACCCGTGTCTAGTGAACAGAGTTTTTGTCATCTTTCCTTTGAGACATGATTGACAAGTTGCATAAGACGGATATTCAAACGGATCCAAATATCCTTCTTTATGTAACTTCGTCAACCGTGTTTCATTGATGTGACCCAGTCTACAATGCCATAAAAAAGTCTGATTTAATTCCGGAGACTTTTTTTAAGTGTGTTCTGGACATTGAAAACCTGAGCTTAATTTAATACGTATATACCATTATCTAGTGTACCTGACCCAATCAAATCTTGATTAAGGTGGATGTGGACGACATCGCTTACAAATGTAAAATCATAACCTTCTTTAGATAGTAAAGATACAGAGATGATATTACATGCCAAACTAGGTACACACAAATAGTTACGCAAAATCAAAATCTGCTCATTTGTCAATCTTAGGTGATATTCCCCTACTGATACAGCATCCATGCTCATTCCGTTAGCAACCCTGAGAGTCATATCACTAGCCTTGATAACTCTACGATTTCTCAGAGCCTGCAATGAATTACAGATATAAGATCCTGATCCGGTATCTAGTACCCAGGAAGTAGAGTTAATTGACAGACATTTTTCAATCATAAATACACCTGAAGCCGAAGCCACAACGTGCTTCGAATCCTAGTTTCTGGCTTTCCAAGCTCTGCAGTCTTTCTTCCAATGCCCTTTCCCGTGACAATAGAAACATTCCTCCTTCCCTACTGTCAGCCCCGAAACTTTTGCCTTGCCCTTTCCCTCTACCTTACTAATACCGCCTTTCGGCTTGGTGGGGGCCTTCTTCTTCTTCCCTTTGGCTTTCACCTTGGATCTAGAAGAGGAAGATTCCTCAATAAGCAGAGCGAGCGTCTTTCTGATTTTCTGTAGGGTGCCATCTGCACTCCTCAACATGTTAAGGAGTTCTGGAAGTGAAACTTTCTTACCCTGAATATTGAAATTCAAGATAAACTGGGCGTAGGTAGAGGGGATGGACTGTAGAATCAAGTCTGTATAAAACTCGTTCTCCAACGTGGTTCCAAGATCCGCGAGCTCTTCAATATAGATGATCATCTTAAGGACGTGATCCCCTACAGATGACCTGACAGACAATCTCGCCTGAAACAATTTCTTCGAGGTCTCATAGCTTGCGATACGAGATTGCTTTCCATATAAATCCTTGGTATGGAGGAAGATGGAAGCTAAGTCTATATTCTTGTGCCGCCTCTGATGTTCATTATCTATTGAGGCCGACACGAGGCACTTGGCTCTCGCACTGTCTATTTCCAAAGTTTTACGGATTTCAACATCCGCGACGGTGGAATCTGGACCTGGGACGGCGGGGGCTTTGGTAGTAAGGAGGTAGCCCGGCTTGTCATAGGTAATGGCCATCTGGATATTCCTTATCCAATCTTTATAGTTTGTCCCAGTCAATTTGTTTTTATCTAGCAGTAACTTAAGCCCAGTCATTTTGGTCGCTGCTGTCAGGAGAGAGAGCAGAAACACTCAGCATGATACTCTTGCAAGTTTAGATTGGTTACTAGTTTATCTAAGCAGGATGGTTCCCACTGTTCCTCGAATCCTCCTTCAAACTATAAAAGAAGAATTAGTCAGGATTAATCTCACCCTACAATTCTTGCTTAACATTTCGGCCAAGCTAGTGTTGGTACTTCGAGGGAGGTTTTCCAATGCTTTCGTGAAGTTCATTAATTGCATAAGCTCTTTTTCCTGGAGGTGTAGCCCCGCTGACACCGTTCTAGGCACCTACTTGGTTTATAGCATTGATTGTTTAGTGAAAAAATCTCCCGAAGAGTACTGGATACTCACAGTAGGATCGGGATCCAAATATCATCGTGTGACAACTTTGAAGGAATCCTACCAAAATTATCACACTCCAAATAGTATGCAACACTAGCAAGTTTCATTTTCCTTTGAAACTCCCGATGTGGATTTTTTCTCTAGGCGCTTATGACCTTGACGAAAGCCAACATACCATAAGACGCAAGTCAAGTTCTACTCGTCATTATCCAGGTTAATTTGAACCCATCCGTATAAACCCTTGACGAAGGCCAAAATAGCTGTACGACTGTCCCAAATCAACGCATCTATCTATGCTACAGATGAATACCCAGCAACTACCAATCACTATGCCTTGGTGAAGGTCAAAATACATAGCTTGAATACTACTGAATACCCATCTGAAATGACGGAGGGCTATAGATGGTTTTGGCGAAACCGTGAACGTAATGAACTTGATATAGTCGAAGGAACCATGATAGCTTTTAAAAGGAGTGGTTTAGGCTCCGCATTTAAAAGTTTTTTTTCAAGAAAACCGAGTGGTTTTGAAATTGTTCCAACGATTTAAACTTTGGTTTGTTTTCCTTGCATTAATCAATATTAATGCGGTCCCATCATTTAATCCTATCCTTGCAGAAAAGAAACAAAAATAGAACGTACGCTTATGCCATCCGCATTCGCCACGGGGCCCCGTCATGCACCGTTAGGTTATTTAACTAACGGCAGAGCGGGGGCTGGACTAGCGCGGGTGCAAAACATAAGCAACATTTATTATATATATATATATAGCCATTCGTTTCACGCAATAATAGGCATTCCAGATCACAGATGAATATATTGGATATACTAGGAATTCCGTGTTTCGTTTTAGCCTAGAATGAAATACGGATTCCACAGTCGTGATGAATAGCCAAACCCCACCATAGACCTCTACGGGTGCGGCAAACTATCTGCCAAATTCTCGAACTGAAGCATCCTCCCTCAATAAAATGAGTAGGCTATTCGGCATTTCAAGAACCCGGTAGTTTGTGCTCCCCACCTTGGGTCTATCCTAGGTGCAAGAAAAAGTAAATGAAATAATACAACGGTGGCTACAACCTCAACCCGGATGTGCCCCGCAAAAATAATATTACATCAATTTACAAATTTATATGAATGAAAGAAAAGAAAACACTCTTCTCACATCCCGCGACTATTCATCCACGACGATCCAATACTTCATATATACAAACCATCACAATACAGATATGTGCAACCCGCACTAATCGACATATAGCGATTAGCAGACGTTTAGCAACACATATATAATCACAGAATCACATATTAGATAAGAACTTAGAATTTCGATCGATAATACTTATCCGTGTTTACCCGATGCACAAACCAGTACACAAACAATCTGGGTAAAAACCAAATATACCAAAAATCATAATTCCAAGAACCAAAACCACAGAAAAAATTGGGAGCAACTCGGCCACAACTCGGCGGCAGTTCCCCCGCCAAATGACCTATTTGGCAACGGTTCCGCCGCAAAGTTGATGAGTTAGGTGCTCAGATTTTTTTAGGTCTTAGAAATGCTTGCATGTATTTTTAAGGTCACTGAAATAATTTTTTGAATAGTTTTAAAAAATCGACAGCAAGCATATCTCAGAAATTTAATTTTGGGTATTTTTCTGTTGATCGAAGTTCTAATTACTTGCTAATAAGCTAGTTAAGGTTTAGTAGGCTCTGATACCACTGTAAGTGAATGTCGCACACCCCACGCACTTGTGGGGAGGTGGAATTTACAAAAAACGATTTTCATACTATGCAACAACGACTAAAACTCCAGGATCTTAACAGAAACCTTAACTAGCTATCTCTACTAGGAGGTTCTAACTACTATGTTAGGGGTTTATACCTCCTTTTTTATAAGTCCTTCGGGTCTTCTTCTTCTCCTCCTCTTCTTGAGCTCCTCGAAGATCGGATCGCGCTTGAAACGTCGGCCTCTTCGTGTTGAAGACGATCCACCCGAGAGTATGTACTTCAAGCTCCAACCTCTAGACTAAAGTAACTAAGGTACCTAGTTTGCTAAGCTAGGTAGCTTAGAAGATATATAGTGTCTAATGGAGTATTTAATCTCAATAGACCTAATGGCTCATAACACATGTGAAGGTTTTAGGTCTTGAGGAAGAAGGAGAGAAAAATGGAGAGAGAAGGTGAAAATGCAAATGAGCGAGTGTTATGGCAAGTGAAGAATGGCTCCTACACTCATCTCACTCAAGCATGCAATATTTCCTAATTGAAAATATCAACCATGCTTGAATAGTGAGTCCAAACCAATAAACAAATGCAAATGAGCCATGCTTCACCATGCCACAAATATCTTCATTTTCCACCTCATTAATCTATTTCTCAAAATAGATAAATCCAAATAATGAGGTGTCCCCTTCTCGAAGCATGTCTTATGAAATTACAAAAATGCCCTCACCGTATATACATACCCGTATTCGTATTCCAAAAAATACGAATACAATGAGATAATAATAATCCAATAATATAATACTAGAATCCGGCTTAAACTAAAGTCCACTAGTATTATCCATTCGAACAACATCCGTGTAGCCAGTACACGTATATGATCGGAACCCTGCTGTAAAACCATACGGCCTCTGGATCATTTCGCCCGAAGCAGGGAAACCCTCTTTGTGGGACTCTAAAGACTCGACAGTACGCTGGAAGTGGGTTTAACCATAAGTCCGTCAGCGGCACTATGTTACACCCCGCTTCCCGGTGTACGGATAAGGAGACGCGACGAAGCACGCGGCGTATTTACTCAGAAGTAAACACGTTAAGCGTAAATAAGCAATATAATATAAATGTACACAAGAATGACATGCTATGTAAATGAACATCAACTTTTTATTTATTAAACATTCTTTACAATACAATAGGAAAGTAAATACAATACGGAAAGCAATGCCTAAACAATAGCATGAACTGAAAGTAAAAGTATATACAAGTAAACTAAAGCTCGGGGTCCTCAATAAACTGCTCCAAATCTTCCGAGCCGGGCTCTATCTCCAAAGAGTTGGATCCTCCTGACAACATTCCAAAGAAAGAATAGAAAATGAATGTCGTCAGCGAACAATCGCTCGGTAAGTCCCAAAAGAGAGATAGAAATAGAATAGACAGATAAGGGAATATAACCGGTATAATGTATGTTTGTTATGTTAACGCAGTTGTTTGTAACTTGGTACAGAATGTGCCAGTGTATACGAGAGGAGTCCAACTTACCCCGTGGACTATGGTATATGGAGTACAAGGCCCCGTCAAAACCCACAGGACAACGACAACGGATGTTCAGGTTAGGTGTATTATATTGACCATCATCGTGCCACTTTTAACATATTCCGTACCATTCTACCCCTTTAAAAACCCTGGAATGCATGTTGTGTTGTTTATAGATGATTTGCAGATATAAGACTTGCCGAAACCATGATATCAATTGCTCATGTAAACGGATAAGGATGTAAATGGATAGTCATGTAATCAAATCAATGTATATCCATGGTTCGGTCAGTTCAAGTCATGTTGATATAGATTGTATTCTGGTATTTATGTTCAAGTTCCAGTATATATGGATTCATGTTGTATTGGAGTTATATTTGAATTTTATGTAGGTTGGAATTGTATTCAGATTAGATTGAGACTCAGATTGAGTCAGGCACTTAAACAGAATTGGATTCTTGAATTAAATTTTGGAGTTATCGGTAACTGCTGCACATGAACGGCAGGATTTGTGACATTTTCCAAGCCAATTACCATTGATAACCCCGTTTTAGTTTTCTACCTTAAATAGACAAGCACCCAGTTTCTCCGGCTCCCTGAGGCTCAAGAGAATTAGTCCCGCTTAAACCTATATTTACTAGGGTCCTTAATGTAAATTAATATAACTTGAGGGGGTTTTATGACAAATAGTTTTAGTATAATTTCAAAATAATTCTCAAGTATTTATTTATCGTATTTAGGGTTTTCATGGATATAATTTTTAAATGTGAAGTATTCTAGTGAATATAAACCTAGATTGAATAGTATATGGTATTTTAGTGTAAATTGGAATTGTATGGATTTGTGATGGTAGAATCATGAAATTTGTGATTCCTTTGTTTAGAAAACATAGAATTTATTATATGTATTTAAAATAGATAATTTGATAATATTATATATAATTATTAGAAAATAAATTTATTTATTAAATAGAAATTGCACTTTCTTAAAAATTGTAATAAAAATTCCATCGAGATCGGATGCTCAGTGAGAAGGTCTGCATCTCGATCTACTAGTACCGAGGATGTGCGATAACCCGCACCATCCAAATCGGGTTCCCCAAAATGGGTTGTAGAGGCTTAATTGCAAGGAATTTAATTTAAAACAATCTTAAAGAATACGGTTTTATTAGTTTAAGGTATTTTATTGTAAAATTATATTTATCCCAAAATATTGTAAAGAGGCAATCGTGCTATGTCATGATGAGTGTTGTGATGAGGTAGGTCATTACCTCGTGAGTTTTCTAAAGGTAATATGAGCAAATATAATGAAATAATGTCGTAGGTAAACTTTGTGGTATTTAAATGAAAAAGTGAAATAAAAGTTGTATAACATTGTATTTTGAATTGAAACTTGTTCTAATTATTGTTTTATGATTGCTAAACAGTATATAAAGAAATGGTTAATTTGTTATTAAGAAAAGTTGGGTTTTAAACAATTTAAGAATCGAAAGTCGGAATAACTCCACTTCTGACGAGTTTTGAAAAGAGATCTTTTTAGAATCGAAAGAGAAAAGAGGAGAGGGAACTTACTGGTTGAGAAGAGAGAAGGGAGGTATAGGAATGGTTTGAAAGCATCGTGGAGTCACGGTGTTGCCGGATTTGTCCCGAGTCGTCGCCGGAAGATGACCTTGGGCTAACTCCACTTGTACAGCTTATTTGACTTGGAAAATTTTGAGAGTTTTGATAATAGATTTCAAAATAGAGAGGGCTAGAGTGTGATGTGGTATTTATAGGATTGAATTATGGTTTAGGGAATTAAAAATGAGAATTAAAATGCATTTAAAATTGGATTAATGAGTGATTTTAATCCTCTGTTATGTGCAGGAAAAACAAATAGAAGAGGAGTAGTGGGGGGAAGGCCAAGGGGTGTTGGGACAAAATTTGGAGGCATCACTGACGGGGGGGCCCGGCGGCGCCGGCCTTAAGGGCATCTTAGCCCGTCGTTTAAGTGAGGTTGGGTCTTGGATTGCTACCATGTGTCCCTATCTGTTCATATATCATTTTCCACATGTTTGATTTTAGTGACTTTTCATTTTTACGTGTATTGCATGTGTAAACTTTTGGGCTTCCAAAAGATTTAAAAGAAAAATCATTAAAAATAATATGTGGCTGATGGGATTCGAACACATGGGCTATGTCACAGCAGTGCAAGGCTTCACCAATGAGCTACAAATGGTTTCTTGCCGTTCTTAAACAAATTAAATACTTATAGCATACTCAGGGTTGCAAATACTCCATTTAGTACTTTAAGTTTAGACAAATTTTGTACATTATAAACAGAGCGTTACATTCTACCCTTCTTACAAAAATTTCGTCCTCGAAATTTACAATTATTTAAGGACTAATTTACAGACAAGTAAGGGTATCTTGCACGCATGTCGTCTTTTCTTTCCTACGTTGATTCTTCTGGTGAGTCTTTCCTCCACATCACTCGAAACAAGTTTACTTGTTCCTAAGTGACTTTACCTTTCTGTCCAGGATTTCAACGTGTTGTTGCTCACAAGATAGATCTGTCTGTACAGTGAACTCGGAGTGATCAAGAATGTGACTGGGGTCACTCACATACCTTCGGAGTTGGGATATGTGGAACACATTGTGGACTCCTTCCAATGAGGGTGGAAGTGCCAAGCGATATGCCACTTCTCCGACTCGTTTGAGTATGTCGAATGGTCCAATGTAACTCGGACTTAGCTTACCCCTCTTTCCAAAGTGAATCACTCCACGGTTTGGAGAGATCTTTAGAAAGACATGATCTCCCAGTTGGAACTCCAAGTGACGATGCTTTGCATCAGCCCAGTGTTTCTGTCGGTCTTGGGTTATGCGCATTCGTTCCCTGATAGTGTGAACTACATCTACAGTCGCCACTATCATCTCAGGTCCAAGGAGTTCCCTATCTCCGATGTTGTCCCAATTTAATGGTGAACGACACTTCCTTCCATAATGCGCTGCAAACGGTGCCATTCCATACTCACTTGGTAGCTGTTGTTATATGAAAACTCCATAAGATGTAGGTGATCTTCCCACGATCCTCCGAAGTCTAGCATACAAGCTCTTAGCATATCTTTAAGGATCTAAATTGTTCGCTCAGACTAACCATCTGTTTGTGGATGATAAGCTGTGCTAAAGTTCAGACTCGTTTCCAAGCTAGCTTGCAGACTCTGCCAAAACTGCGATCGGAATATGGTGTCACGATCGGAGACAATGCAAACCGGTACTCTATGTAATCTTACGATCTCCTACATGAGTTCATGGGTATCAGTGATAGTACACATTGAAGAGTTAAATCTTACTTAGATTCAAACTTACCTCCATGTACTTCTTTGCTAGTGTCTCGGTAGATTGGCCAACTTGACAGGGAATAAAATGAGCCGACTTTGTGAGTCGATTTACAATAACCCATACCGCATCGTTACCTTTTATGCTGCGAGGAAGAGCAGTCAAAAAATCCATGGTAATGTGTTGCCACTTTCATTCTGGGATAGGTAACGGTTGAAGTAAACCAGCAGTCCTGTGGTGTTCAGCTTTTACTTGCTACACACCAAGCATTTGGCTACGCTTCTGGCTATTTCACTCTTCATTCCATGCCACCAGTAATGTTGCCACAGATTTTTATACATCTTTGTACCACCAGTGTGTACTGAGTATGGGGAGCTGTGAGCTTCTTTCATCAACTCTTCCTGAACAGGACCTTGTGGTACACACAATCTGCTTCCGTATCTCAAAGATCCGTCTTCATGGATGATGAAGTCTGTTCGAAGTCCACTTTCTACTTGTTCTCTGATCTTTTGCAACTTGGCATCACTTGCTTGAGCTGGTTTGATCTGATTGACAATTGTAGACTGAACTTGTAAGTTCATCAAACTTGATGCGTTACCTAACATGATCACTTCTATCTCCATCTGATGCAAATCTTGCTGTAGCTTCCACTGTGCGGTGAGATGACTCATTGATAGTGGTTGGTGACTAAGTGCATCAGGTACTACATTCACCTTCCTTGGATGATATTGTAGGTTGATGTCGAAGTCCGCCATAAGTTCTAACCATCTTCTCTGCCGCATATTCAACTCTTTCTGAGTAAACACATACTTTAGACTTTTGTGGTCTGTGTAGATATTTACCCGTTCTCCAAGAAGATAATGGCGCTAAATCTTGAGTGCAAAGATAACGGCTGCCAACTCCAGATCATGCGTCGAGTAGTTGCGCTCATGAACTTTCAGCTGTCTTGATGCATAAGCTACAACTTTACCGTGCTGGTGTAGAACACATCCTAATCTCTTACCGGATGCATCACAATGCACTACGAAACCTCCAGATTGGTCCTGTATTACAAGAATAGGCGCTGTTGTTAATCTTGCCTTGAGTTATACGAAATCTTGTTCGCATTCTTCTGACCACACGAATTCTTCATCTTTACGTATGAGCTTGGTCAGAGGTGTTGCAATTTTCGAAAATCCTTCAATAAATCTTCGGTAGTATCCAGCTAATCCTAAGAAACTTCGAATGACCTTCATTATTTTTGGTGTCGGACATTTGCTTACTGCTGATACTTTAGCTGGATCCACAGGGATTCCTTCACCTGAAACGATATGTCCGAGAAATCCGATTTGTTCTAGCCAAAACTCGCACTTGCTGTACTTGGCATAGAGTTGATGCTGTCGTAAAGTCTCTAGGACAATTCGTAAATGTTCAGTGGGCTCTTTCCAATTCTTTGAATATACCAGGATGTCGTCGATGAATATGACAATGAACCTGTCTAGGTACTCTTGGAAAACTTGATTCATCAGGTTCATAAATATGGCTGGTGCATTGGTCACTCCAAATGGCATCATGAGAAACTCATAATGTCCATAGCGAGTCCTGAATGCCGTCTTCGGAATATCAGACTCTTTGACCTTCACCTGATGATAACCCGAATGAAGATCTAACTTTGAGAAAATGCAAGACCCACTTATTTGATCGAACAGATCGTCGATTCGCGGTAGTGGATACTTGTTTTTTATCGTGACTTCGTTCAAAGCTCTATAATCAATGCACATTCTGTATGAACCTTCCTTCTTCTTCACAAGCAACACTGGAGATCCCCAACTTGAAGTACTGGGACGAATCCATCTTTTCTGCAGAAGTTCGTCTAGCTGAGTACGAACCTCCTTCAAACCTTCTGGACTTAATCGGTATGGTGCTTTGATCACCAGTTGTGCTCCAGGTACTAAATCAATTCCAAATTCAAGAGCTCGATCAGGAGGCCAACCTGATATTTCTTCAGGAAATACATCATCGAATTCTCGAACTACCTCTGTCACACCCCGCTTCCCGGTGTACGGATAAGGAGACACGGCGAGGCACGCGACGTATTTACTCATAAGTAAACACGTTAAGCGTAAATAAGCAATATAATATAAATGTACACAAGAATGACATGAGATGTAAATGAACATCAACTTTTTATTTATTGAACATTCTTTACAATACAACTGGAAAGTAAATACAATACGTAAAGCAATGCCTAAACAATGGCATGAACTAAAAGTAAAAGTATATACAAGTGAACTAAAGCTCGGGGTCCTCAATAAACTGCTCCAAATCTTCCGAGCTGGGCTCTATCTCCAGAGAGTCGGATCCTCCTGACAACATTCCAAAGAAAGAATAAAAAAGGAATGTCGTCAGCGAACAATTGCTCGGTAAGTCCCAAAAGAGAGATAGAAATAGAATAGACATATAATGGAATATAACTAGTATAATGTATGTTTGTTATGTTAACGTAGTTGTTTGTAGCTTGGTACAGAATGTGCCAGTGTATACGAGAGGAGTCCAACTTACCCCGTGGACTATGGTATATGGAGTACAATGTTCCGTCAAAACCCATGGGACAAAGGCAACGAATGTTCATGTTAGGTGAATTATAGTGACCATCATCATGCCATTTTTAACACATTCCGTACCAGTCCACCCCTTTAAAAACCCCTTAAAGCATATTGTGTTGTTTATAGATGATTTGCAGATATAAGACTTGCCGAAACCATGATATCAATTGCTCATGTAAACAGATAAGGATGTAAACGGATAGTCATGTAATCAAGGCAATGTATATCCATGGTTCGGTCAGTTCAAATCATGTTGATATAGATTGTATTCTGGTATTCATGTTCAAGTTTCAGTATATATGGATTCATGTTGTATTGGTGTTATATTTGAATTGTAGGTAGGTTGGAATTGTATTCAGATTAGAATGAAACTCAGATTGAGTCAGGCACTTAAACAGAATTGGATTCCTGAATTAAATTTTGGAGTTATCGGTAACTGCTGCACATGGACGACATGATTTGTGACTTTTTCCAAGCCAATTACTATTGATAACCCCGTTTTAGTTTTCTACCTTAAATAGGAAATCACCCATTTTCTCCGGCTCCCTGAAGCTCAAGAGAATTGGTCCCGCTTAAACCTATATTTACTAGGGTCCTTAATGTAAATTAATATAACTTGAGGGGTTTTTATGAAAAATAGTTTTAGTATAATTTCAAAATAATTCTCAAGTATTTATTTATCGTATTTAGGGTTTTCATGAATGTAATTTTTAAATGTGAAGTATTCTGGTGAATATAAACTTAGATTGAATAGTATATGGTATTTTAGTGTAAATTGGAATTGTATGGATTTGTGATGGTAGATTCATGAAATTTATGATTCCTTTGTTTAGAAAACATGGAATTTATTATATGTATTTAAAATAGATAATTTGATAATATTATATATAATTATTAGAAAATAAATTTATTTATTAAATAGAAATCACGTTTTCTTAAAAATTGTAATAAAAATTCCATCAAGATCGGATGCTCCGTGAGGAGGTCTGCATCTCGCTCTACTAGTACCGAGGATGTGAGATAATCCGCACCATCTAAATCGGGTTCCCCAAAATGGCTTGTAGAGGCTTAATTGCAAGGAATTTAATTTAAAACAATCTTAAAGAATGCGGTTTTATTAGTTTAAGGTGTTTTATTGTAAAATTGTATTTATCCCAAAATATTGTAAAGAAGCAATCATGCTATATCATGATGAGTGTTGTGATGAGGTAGGTCATTACCTCGTGAGTTTTTTAAAGGTATAATGAGCAAATATAATGAAATAAGGTCATAAGTAAACTTTATGGTATTTAAACGAAAAAGTGAAATAAAAGTTGTATAATATTGTATTTTGAATTGAAACTTGTTCTAAATGTTGTTTTATGGTTGCTAAACAGTATATAAAGAAATGGTTAATTTTTTTATTAAGAAAAGTTGGGTTTTAAACAATTTTAGAATCGAAAGTCGGAATAACTCCACTTCCGAGAAGTTTTGAAAAGAGATCTTTTTAGAATCGGAAGAGAAAAGAGAAGAGGAAACTTACTGGTTGAGAAGAGTGAGGGGAGGTATAGAAATGGTTTGAAAGCGTCTTGGAGCCGCGGTGTAGCCGGATTTGTCCCGAGTCGTCGCCGGAAGTTGACCTTGGGCTAACTCCACTTGTACACCTTATTTGATTTGGAAAATTTTGAGAGTTTTGATGATATATTTCAAAATAGAGAGGGCTAGGGTGTGATGTGGTATTTATAGGATTGAATTAGGGTTTAGAGAATTAAAAATGAGAATTAAAATGCATTTAACATTGGATTAATGAGTGATTTTAATTCTCTGTTAATGTTCATGAAAAATAAACAGAACAAGAGTAGTAGGGGGAAAGCCAAGGGGTGTTGGGACAAAATTTGGAGGCGTCACCGATGGGGGGCCCGGCGGCGCCAGCCCTAAGGGCATCTTGGCCGGTCGTTTGGGTGAGGTTGGGTCTTGGATTGCTGCCATGTGTTCCTATCTATTCATATATCATTTTTCAGATGTTTGATTTTAGTGACTTTTTATTTTTACATGTATTGCACGTGTAAACTTTTGGGCTTCCGAAAAGTTTTAAAAAAATCATTAAAAATAATATTTGGCTGATGGGATTCAAACACAGGGGTTATGTCACAGCAGTGCAAGGCTTTACCAATGAGCTACAAGTGGTTTCTTGCTGTTCTTAAACAAATTAAATACTTATAGCATACTCAGGGTTGCAAACACTCCATTTAGTACTTTAACTTTACACAAATTTTATACATTATAAACAGAGTCGTTACACACTAGCTGTGCATAACGGCTACCCAGGTATCTGTCGATAAGAAGGCCGATGAGCAAACTTATCCGAACTACTACTGAGCCTATCTGTGACAATCTCCGTATAGTCCGGTCTGTTCGTCTAAGATACTCGCATATCGGGCCTAGGAATATGGTAACCGTCAGACCCCTAATAGCGCAATAAGTCATGCTGGGGTAGAGCCCAATACACCCTGAGAAACTACTGGAGTACCTACCAGTAAATCTCGCTTATCCTGGACAGGGACTTTGTGTAATGGCTTTCCAAACACAGCGCAATATCAACCTCCAATACTGAGAGAGACGAATCCTATCTAATCGCTACTGCCTCCAAGTGCTTTGGGACTGCACCCAACCACTACCTGTTTGCATGACTCATTTGAGCCGTGGTAGGGTAGTGATCTAAGTACAGTGGGAACACACTCGAGACGAATAGTGATGTCAAGTGAGCGGACTAACCTGTACTCATGCCACCCGGGAACTGCCACCTGACGATAGGTATAATACCAACCAGAAGTTCCCAATGAGTCCGTCCAGTGTAACCCATAACCCAATGAGCACCTGTATACTATCTCCGGTACGACATACCAATGGCTGTGGGACAGACCATCTCCCCTGCTGGGATGAGAAGCGTATATACTAGTCTACTCTGGAGTATCGATACCTCATTTCGATAATCCTACAACTAGGGACCTGTATAAGGATGTGCTTATAGACTACCTAGCCACCACTAGTTGTTAGTGTATATGCCCTAGAGGCCATTACTGTATCATACTAGTATGTATATTACTTGATGGATGCTTGGGATATTCACAGTTGTATATACAATCTTGCTCGAAATGGTAGTATGCTACTTGGTTTGTCTCTACTTCAATATGTGCATGTGTTTCTTTTAGCATATCGCTTATATACATATTAGTAGAGCCATTAGGATCTTTGCTTGATTATCAGCGTTGTGATGGCGCTCACACTCGTGGGGGCTGGGTAATCCATAAGCACATCCTTATACGGGTCCCTAGTCATTGGACTATCGAGACAGGGCATCGATACTGTAGGGTTCCTAGGCACTCTAATGGAGTCTCCCAAGTGATCAAACATGCACAAATCAAAAATTCCTAGTGCCGAGAAAACCTAGAACGGATCGTTAACTAGATATATAGGCGAAGTAAGCAAGTATACGGAAATATAGCTAAATGGAAGGGGCTACAACCTTTGTAGATCCGGTCCACCACATCCTAGACTCCGTGACGAGGTCCCTCCGCTGTCCAAATCAAATCCATGACTCTGGCATCGGCTCCATCGGAGAATGGGCGGGCTTGATCGTCGGTTCGATGCCGAAGATGATCTACGTCGAGGCATCACAAAACTCGAGCTCCGCCTTCGCCAAGTCAAGAAACTTGTGAAGACAACACACTCTACTACATGATAAGTAGTAGAGGATGAAGAAATAGGAAGTGGGTAGACTTTAGATTAGGATTTCTCACTTGATTTGGCTAGTTGCCATTGAAGGTGCAAGCTTTTTTCAACTTGAAGATGAAGAAGAAGATGATAAAGAATTATGATAAGATATATGAAAATAGAAAATAAATCATTCTTATCATAATGTCAACTATGGTTAGATGTAGAGAACAAACTAAGGTTAAAGTGAATGGTTAAGGTTAAGGAAACAAACAAAATAGTCAACCATTCAAAGCTTCATGAAGCTTCAAAGATTATCCAAACTTAGCCACTATTTTATTTCTTTCAATAAAGAATAAATGAATAAATAAATAAGCAAATAAAATGAAACCCTAACCATTCATATAACCATGGTCAATTCTTTACAGAAACCCTAGCTTGCATGTATCATCAAACATGATACAATCTTGTGCATAAAAGTATATCACATATACAACTTGTGCATACCAAGTGAGAAAATCCATTTAAAGTGAACCAATACTAGTTAATGCAAAGTGATATATCAAATATAAAATTATACATTAAATCATTAAATCAACACTTGATTCAATGATCCGGTTATATCGCATATAACCGGCTAGTATCCAATGTATCGGCTTATCGAATCAATCCTTGATTCGATAACTAGGTTATATCGCATACAACCATTCGACACATTCATCGCGAGAATGAAATACGGTATCATATACACGCATTATTCTCGGTCCCGCACATATCTCATATGCGCTCCTATTTCGTTTTGCTTGAGCCAGGAAACCTCTGTGTAGGACTCTAAAGACTCGTCAATACGCCGGCAGCGGATGATGATCATATCAAACACCCACAAGCCGCAAGCGGTCTGCTAAACGTAACGGCCACCCGGGTATTGAGCGATCAGAAGATCGACGAGCAAGCCCGCTCACACTCCTGTGAATCCAACCAGTAACACTTACCGTACAGTCCGGTCTGTTCGTCTGATATGTCGCATATCTCGCCTAGGGGTGGTAAACGTCAGACCCCAATAGCTCGATAAGTCATGCCGACGTAGGGTCCATAACATTCGTGAAACTACTGATAACTCTTACCAGTATATCACTGCAACCCTGGCCAGGGATTTCCTGTTATGACCAGTCGAGCATAGCACAACATCAACCCCCAATACCGGGAGAGACGAATCCCCTCTTATCGCTTATTGCCTTCATGTGAATCGGGACTGTACCCAAAAACCACCTGTTTGCACAACTCAGTAGAGCCATGGTAGGGTGGAAATCAAAGCACAGTGGGAGACACACAAGACTCTATGACGATCTCGGGTCAACAGACTAAGCTGTACCAGTGTCACCAGAGAACTGCCATCTGACGTGAGGTATAATACCATCTGGGAGTTCTCGGCGAGTCCGTTCAGTGTACCCAGTCTCCACTGAGCACCCGCATACCATCTCCGATGTCAAACACCAATGGATATGGGATCATCCATCGCCCATCGCATGGGTCGAGAAGATATACGCTAGTCTACTCTGGAATATCGATGCCCCGTCTCGATATTCCCTCGACTAGGAACATTTCAAGGATGTACTCATGGACTATCCAGGCCCCACTAGTATGATCTGCATCACAGTCCTAGAAGTCGAGTACACATCCTAAGGGCTTTATCAACATGTAATCAGAGAGACAGAAAGTATACATGTTAAGATAAAGAGCAACCAGATAGCGTACTATCATGTCGAGCAAGAAAGTCCTACCTATATATGTCCCAGCATCCACTACAATATACATCCAATGTACAGTAATGGCCTCTAGGGCACACATATAACTAACAATCTCCCACTTGCACTAGGGCCATCTGTAGCAGTGGTTGCAGTATCACATACTCAACCATCCCCTAAAAGTCTCTCTTTGGGAAAAGGGCCTTCGTGAGTGGATCCGCCGTGTTGTCCTCTGAGTCTACTCTCCTAACCTCGATCACCCTGGAGATCAACTATCTCCATGATCAGGTGATGCTGCCTTAGATTATGTCTGGGTCACTGATGGGACCAGGGTTCCAGGGCCAAAGCCACAGTTCCATTGTCACACAATGGTAGGAACCTAGTTCATCCTATGAACCAATATACACCCAAACTGCCTCTTTGGTAGTATCTTTAATAGCGATGTTACCAGCCTTTATCGTCTAGTTTGCCACGGTATCTTGCTTAGAACTCTTCCAACATACCGTCCCTTTACAGAGGGTAAAGACAATGCCTGTGACTGACATTCAGTCGTCTTTATCACCCTAGAACACTTCCAGTGATTCTCCCCAGGATCGATTGATACAACCTCACTATACCTAGTGAGAACCCTAATATCCCTTTAGATCTATCTCATAGGTCCAAATCTCAGGATTTAGGAGGTATCATCTTTATCCTATTTGGAGAATCCTTGTGATAATAGGAGATTGATCGATCGTAGTATAGGAAACTCTTTTCCTATCAAGAGTATGTTGTCTACGTACAATACGAAGATGACCACCTTACTCTTTACTACCCTTTTGTATATACAAGGTTCGTCTACCATTTTGATGAAGTCAAACACTTTGACTATCACATCAAAACAGACGTTCCAACTCCGCGATGCCTGCTTCATTATGTAAAGCAACTTGCACACGTTTTCGCTGCTCCCACTGTTTACGAAGACCTCTGGCTGTGTTCTTATAGACGTTCTCTTCTAAATCAGTATTTAGAAAAGCAGTCATGGCACCCAACCACCAGATATCGTAGTCATGGTATGTAGCCGTGGTAAGTAGGATCTGGATAGACTTAAGCATAGCTACTGGAAAAAGGTTTCATCATTATCCACGCCTGGTCGATGACGAAAACCTTTAACAAGTCTAGCTTTGAAAGTCTCAACTTTTCCATCTACACCAAGTAATCTTCTCAAGATATACTTGCTCCTGATGGGGATTTAACCCTTCAGATATAGCAGCTAAAGTCCATACTTTGCTGGTGTACATGGATTCCATCTCAGATTGCTAAGCATCCAGCCATTCTTACAGAGTCCCTACTCTCGATGGCCTGCTCGAAAATAGTTGGGTCATCATCTCATGATGCAATCCTTGCTCCCACTGTCATCGAGAAACCGAGGTATCTCTCAGGCGGATGAGGAACCCTACTAGATCGGCGGAGAGGCTGAGGTTCGTCGGGAACTATAGAATCTTATGGTTCTGTCAAATCATCAACTGCAGTTTTGTATAGCTGGAACCTTTCCAGTTCTACAGAACTGATCCTGCCTCGATCTTGTCCGGATTTTGCTTTAAACATAGGCCGGACAACCCCAAATCTTAACTCGCTTAAGAGATGGGTTCTTCCCATACCATATCTTATATGGAGTGGTAGGCAGTGATTTGATTCAAACCTAATTCAATAGGTATGCAGCTTCTCAAGTGCATAACCCCAAAAGGAAATAGGTAACTCAGTAATACTCATCATAGAGCACACCATATCTAATATTGTGCAATTGCTCCGCCCTGATACACCGTTGTGCTGTGGTGTATTCAGAGGAGTAACACTGAGAGAGAATCTCATTCTCCTTTAGAATAGTCCAGGAATTCTATGCACAAGTATTCTCCTCCCTGATCTCATCATAGGACATAATACTTATACCCGTATTTTGGTTCTCTACTTCTAACTTATATTCTGTGAATATCTCAAATGGTTCGGACTTATGTTTCAACAGGAACATATGACTGAATCTTGAGAGATTATCAGAGAATATAATGAAGTATGAAGAACCAGTCCTGGCATGTGTAGACAGGAGACTTTACATACATCATCATGTATCAGTCCCAAGAGTTTACTAACTCTTTCTCTGTTTCTAATAAACAGAGCTATGGTCATCTAATCTTTGTGACATGACTGGCAAGTTTCACAAGATGTAAATTCAAACTGATTTAAATATGCATCTAAAATGTAACTTCAGCCAGTCGGGTCGCATTGATGTGACCTAGTCTACAATGCCTCAAGAATGATTCGTTCATTTCTGAACTCTTCCTCTTGTGTGTGTTCTGTATACGAGGAACTGTAGTTTGATTTAGAACGTCAATGCTTTTAGATAACGTGCCTGAACCGATCAACTTTTGATATAGGAAATGTTCAAAACATTATCCATCAATACAAAATTATATCCTTTCTTTACTAATAAAGAGACTGATATGATTTTGTATATCAGGTTCGGTATCTAATAGCATTTGTTCAGAATCAATGTATTCGTAATACAGGGTGACAGTGACCAACAGACTCGGCTGCAACACTTGCCCCGTTTTCTGTCTCATGAAACTTATCACCCGTTCTCAGTTTTTCTACCCTTTTGTAGCCCTATGTAACAGATTACATATCTGGGATCCTGATCCGGTATCATATACCCAGGATGCAGAGGATACTGAGAAACAGTTCTTTGTAATGAACACACCCGAAGGAGATGCATCATATGCACTTTCTTCGTTTGGGCGGCATAGGAATTCTGGTATTCCCCAATTTCCTGCTCTGTCTTATAACAATTATAAGTTGGAGCGGGACCAACGTTCTCCAGCTCAGTATAACAAGCGGGTTCGGTAAATACATCCATTTTATTATCTTGATTAAGGCGTGATATGGTCGCTACCAGGAGAGAGAGAGAAGAAAACACTCTGCGTGCGCTCTTGCAAGATCAGATTGGTTATATATTTTATCTAATCAGGATGGCTCCCACTGTTTTTATCAAATCTTCCTTCAAACCTTAAAAGGGAAGACTAGCCGGGATTAATTACACTCTACAAGTTCGCCAACCTTTCAGCCAGGCCAGTGTCGGTACTTTGAGGGAGGTTCCCCGTGCTTTCGCACGGACCTAATTACAGTAAATCTCGTTTTCCCAGAGGCGTAACCCCGTTGACACCTTTCTAGACACCTACTTGATCGGCTAATTGTAAAGTGCAAAACTCTCCCAGGAGTAACAATTACTCGCAGTGGGTATCGGGATCCAACTATCACATAGAAGGTATGCAATCTCATTGCAAGTTTCAACACTTGAAACTCCCGATAAAGGTTTTTACCCCTAGCACTTATGACCTTAACTATGGTCAACAAATCATAAGTACTAGTCAAGTTCTACCCGTCATTTCGTGATTAATTAGACCCACCCACATGACCCTTAACTAAGGTCAACAAAGTCACGCGACTGTCCTAACTAATCGCATCATATGCGGTGTAGGAAGACATCACTTAGCTACCGTACACTGTGCCTTGACTATGGTCAACAAACACAGCACGAATACTAAGTACTCTACTTCCTAAAATGACGGAGGGTTGCGGCTGGTTTTTGTGAAAACCTTTAACGCTTTGAACTTGATCTCGTTGAGGAATCAAATGGTTTTTAAATGGAATGTTTTTGAGGCTTTTCTAGTTTTGCTAAAGGGGTCACTCCCGGTGAAGGGATCGTCGGCCCTTTCCTCGTCGAATGAGGTGCGGGATATATCATATATATCGCTGTGCAAAGCAGAAACTATAGAAGCGATCAAAAGACAAACCGAGGGTTGTCGCATCTGCCAGTTATTACTAAAGGAGTCACTCCCGGTGAAGGGATCTCGGTCCTTTCCTTATCGAATAAGGTGCAGGATGTTCTACAAGGAACACCACGATGCAAAGCAAGAACTGTAGCTACCTGTTTTAATTTGAAATTCGATTCCACAACATCAATTAGGTTTATTTTCTTTCATTAATCTCATTAATGAATATCCCATCATTTAAGTCCACCTAACCATCACAGATAAATATAACGTACGCTTATGCCATCCGCATTCGCCTCGATGTCCCGTCTGCACCGTTAGGTTAGGTAACTAACGCCAGAGCGAGACAGGGCTAGCGCGGGTGTAAAACATAAGCAACGTCTATATAATATATCATATATACTATAATATCTGTCACAGAACATCACATGATCACAGATAAATCACAGCAGAAGAAACATATGAAATATTGGATATACTAGGACGTCCGTGTTTTCAATACGAGCCAGTATAAAACACGGATTCCACGGTCGTGATGAATAGCCAATCCCACACCCCTAGACCCCTACGAGAGCGGCAAGCAACCCTACCAATTCTAGGGTTAGGAGACCCGGACTTGACTCCTCGAGTTGGTCTCCTATTGGACCCTAGAACCCGGTTACTTGTGCTCCCCTCCTTGGGTCTATCCTAATGCGGAAAAGTAAATAATATACAACGGGTGACGACTTCCGCAACCTGGAAGTGCCCCAATAAAAGAATATTACATACAAGTTTTTACATGAATGAAAATGAAAAACACTCATCTCACATAAAAACCCCCGGCTATTCAAATACGACGATCCAATATAACATATCCAGCAACACATAACATCACATGTCATCAACGTAAGTAAATATGCGCATCCCAATTGTCGTTGACATATAGCAACGAAACCGGCGATATCACATATTACACTTACGGTCACAGAAAAGAAAGTGTAAAACTACAACAGTTGGAATCCGCAACCACCTCAGACATCGCATGCCTGACCAAATGAATTCTTTAGACATCACATGCCTAACAATTATAAACCCTGCATTTTAGTCTCATTATCGAAAACTCTTTTCAATATCAAGTCGGGCAATTCAATAGGATTCCCGACATTCTGATCGAATGCTCGTCGCAAACTTCAGTAGACAGCCGCACCCCCGACGCCGTCGACAAAGTGCACCAAGGCGGAACACCGCTACCGCGAGCACCCGAACGGATGCTTTCGGCGACGGGGTTCTCCTACAGTCACTTGGTCGGGGCTGTGGAGTGAGGCTGTCTATCAAGTTTACCCGGCGAGTATCCGCGTACACTACGTGATTGCGACGGACTTTTGATCACATCAAAATTCCGTAGCAACCGATCAAGTGAGACTAAACTGCTATGTTTATAATATTCATTCCGTTATATCATAACTTTTTGTGAATTCCAATTATTGTATCAAATTCCGGATAAATAGAAAATGCTAAACTTTTCGATTGAACAATCGAACACCCAAGTTTTCCCGATACAGCTCAACACATGAAATAAGTCTAACAACATTCAGTTCGTGCCTCAGTACTAACGGTCCAGCCGTAGAAGGGTCAAGCCAACGCCTCACATGTGGCACGCCGTACTGCCCCAAACCCGAAGGTTCAAAGGGCAGTTCAAGACGGTCACATAATCGAGTTAAGGTTTGTTGTCTTCTAGAGGGTCCATCGCGTTACTTGCACTACTTAGAACGTCGTTAAACTACGGAAAAATCCAACGATTGGAAATTTCCCGGCAGGGGAAAAAGTGGGTATTTATATCCGGTCGAACTTTTTAACATATTCTAAAATTACCCAGAAAGCCACACCGACAAAATTAGACAGTCCGATCGAATATACAGAGTTCCCAATACAAGCCAGAAAATAAAACTTTGGAATAAATATTAAAATATTCCCAGGAAAACCAACACCAGAAACTAGGAGTTACTGTGCAAACAGTATTGGGCATTGTGACTGTACTGCCGCGGAACCGCCGCAGAAGCCATGCTTCTGCCGCGGTTCCACCGCACTCTTGTCGAATCATGGACACGTGTTGCACAGTAATTCTTAGGATTCCCTGCTGATTTTTCTGGATATTTTTAATTTCGAAAAATCCACATTTTATAGAAAAGTCCAGAGAGCAATTTTCAAGTCGGGTTTTGGGTCGATCGGACTTCTGATTCCGTCGGGACTTCGCCTAAGGCTCTAGCTAGGCTCTGATACCACTGTAGGGTTCCTAGGCACTCTAATGGAGTCTCCCAAGTGATCAAACATGCACAAATCAAAAATTCCTAGTGCCGAGAAAACCTAGAACGGATCGTTAACTAGATATATAGGCGAAGTAAGCAAGTATACGGAAATATAGCTAAATGGAAGGGGCTACAACCTTTGTAGATCCGGTCCACCACATCCTAGACTCCGTGACGAGGTCCCTCCGCTGTCCAAATCAAATCCATGACTCTGGCATCGGCTCCATCGGAGAATGGGCGGGCTTGATCGTCGGTTCGATGCCGAAGATGATCTACGTCGAGGCATCACAAAACTCGAGCTCCGCCTTCGCCAAGTCAAGAAACTTGTGAAGACAACACACTCTACTACATGGCAAGTAGTAGAGGATGAAGAAATAAGAAGTGGGTAGACTTTAGATTAGGATTTCTCACTTGATTTGGCTAGTTGCCATTGAAGGTGCAAGCTTTTTTCAACTTGAAGATGAAGAAGAAGATGATAAAGAATTATGATAAGATATATGAAAATAGAAAATAAATCATTCTTATCATAATGTCAACTATGGTTAGATGTAGAGAACAAACTAAGGTTAAAGTGAATGGTTAAGGTTAAGGAAACAAACAAAATAGTCAACCATTCAAAGCTTCATGAAGCTTCAAAGATTATCCAAACTTAGCCACTATTTTATTTCTTTCAATAAAGAATAAATGAATAAATAAATAAGCAAATAAAATGAAACCCTAACCATTCATATAACCATGGTCAATTCTTTACACAAACCCTAGCTTGCATGTATCATCAAACATGATACAATCTTGTGCACAAAAGTATATCACATATACAACTTGTGCATACCAAGTGAGAAAATCCATTTAAAGTGAACCAATATTAGTTAATGCAAAGTGATATATCAAATATAAAATTATACATTAAATCATTAAATCAACACTTGATTCAATGATCCGGTTATATCGCTGTTCCCCGCCGAAAGACGGCGCGACATGACGTCTCGCCTGAGATTCGGGGCAGATGCTAATTGGTGCTATCCGTCCACCTCTCCGAAGATGCCAAGTTGATTTATGGCACCATATATCGAAGGTTTAGACGGATGCGTCCGATGTAGCAGACTTCGTCAGATTCCCCCTCGTTTGAGGGGTTTTTGATTGTGGGGACGCTCTTCCCTGCAGGCGCAAGCCCCTACAGTTAATTACGCTACCGCATTGCGGTAACAACTTTCTCCTTCTCCAGATGGTCACTTCGTGTCGTGGGTGTTTGTTTTGTTGCCCGTGGATTGTTTACGGAGACTGAGTTATGTCGTCGCCCGTAGGGCGTGGACTAGTCCAAATCCGTATTATCTTAGATTTGGATTTGGGGGTTTGGTTTGAGGATACGTCAGCCCTACTTGAGGCTAAGATCAACTCAAACGTTTGTTAAGGATACGTTAGTCCGGTTTGAGACTAAGATCGACTTAACGGGATCGTTTAGATCTGACAAAAGAGCAATTGGCTCTAATGTTCCAGTTTAGGGACCTAGTGGTCCATTAAATGTATAGCCGTCGGGACCCGTCACCTCTCTGACGACGTTGAAGGATTACAACGACAGATGTCAGAGGAGTTCAGAGATGTACCCTCGAGCCAGAGTTAATTAGGGGGATTCATAGTCCAGTCTGTTTGAACGTTTAAGGATACGTTAGCCATCTTTGAGGCTAAGCTCAACTTAAACGGGACCGTTTAGATCCGACAAAAGAGCATACGGGGCTCCATTGTTCCAGTTTAAGGACATTGCGGTCCATGGGTAGTTTAAGGACGTTGCGGTCCATTGTTAGTTTTAAGACATCTCGGTCAAGGTTAAGGACGTCGTAGTCCATGGGTTTAAGGACCCCACAGTCCATTGTTAGTTTTAAGACATCTCGGTCAAGGTTAAGGACGTCGTAGTCCATGGGTTTAAGGACCCCACAGTCCGTTGTTAGTTTTAAGACATCTCGGTCAAGGTTAAGGACGTCGTAGTCCATGGGTTTAAGGACCCCACAGTCCGTTGTGTGCTCTGGATGCTTCATACGGGTTCACTGCCGTGCTCTGCGAGGACCAGGCTCCGCTCTGGACGTTTTCCACGGGGTCAAAGAGTGACATTATCCGCGTTCCACGTAACCAGGAATTTTGCATTAAACACGGGTTTAAGGACCCCACAGTCCGTGTTGATGTGTGGTCGTCGGGATCCGTCACCTCTTTGAAGACATTGAGGGATTACAATGCCAAGTATCAAAGGAGTGAAGAGATGTACCCTAGAACCGGAGTGGATTAAATAGTCCTTGGCCCAATTTGGGATCAAGACCGATTAATTATGTTATGAGCCCATTGGCCCAGTTAATCACAAATTGAGGACTTATGGCCATCTTGGGCTAAGTCCAATCAGGAGAGGCTTTGCCTCTATCCATTTAGGCCAATTGGGCCAAAGCCTAGTGTTAAACACTACAGAGCAGTCAGTGTTGAACACTGGGAATGAGGTTAACAAGTTAGTGTTTAACACTAAGAGATAATTGGTGTTTAACACCGGCAACAAGGCTTTTCAAATTAGTGTTTAAACACTAAAACAGATCAGTGTTGAACACTGCAAATAAAGCTTTTTAATTAGTGTTGAACACTAAGGCCCAACAGTGTTTTAACACTGGGTTCAAGGGTTTTAATTTAGTGTTAAACACTAAGGCAAGAGGGGTCACGTGGCAGCACGTGAGAGCGCCCTCCCTTCATTTATTCTGCTGAGATTATCGCATCTTTCAGAGCATCACGTGCCATCACGTGATGGGCATTCAAATGCCTGTGTATTAAAGCTTCTGTCAAGGGTCACGTGGGTCACGTGGGGTGCTGCCTCAAAGGGGTTTTCTGTAGATCTCCTGGGGGGGTCACGTGGTGACACGTGACCTTGCCTCTACGTATATTGTTTAGAGGATCTGTTAATCTTTTCCAGGAATTAAATTCCTCGTAGGGTTAAACCCTGACAGTAATTTCAGAGGAATTAAATTCCTACTTCCTTTTAAAGGTTTTATATTCTGAATAGAGTTGAACTCTGAATTTTCCGTAGGAATTAAATTCCTCATACATGTGAAGAACCAAATAGGGTTAAACCCTAACAAAAGCTTTTTAGGGAATTTGAACTTCCATCCTCTGTTAAATTATGATTAAATTCCCGCTGTTTCAACAGAACTAGGTTCTTAATTAGGGTTAAACCCTGTTTCCTTTTGTTCTGAAGGAATTAAATTCCCATGATACAGGGTCAAGCCCTAGTTTTATTTTAAAGGAATTAAATTCCTATAGTTCTGTGAGAATTAAATTCTCGTGCTTGCATTCCCTCTCTATGTTTTGGATCTGCATGGCAGGATCTCAACTCATTGAGAATTAAATTCTCAACCTCAAGGGGAGATGTGCACTTTGCAGATCCTCTATCAAAGAGAGAAGAAATATGTTCTTCTGTTTTATATATCAGAGTTAAACTCTGTCGAGAATTAAATTCTCTTTTTCTTTCAAGGAGCTTTTCCCTTTCTTACCTAGGGTTTTTGCAGAAGATCCAAGTTTCTCCAAGTATCGAAGCTCTCTTCCTTTTCTTTTTCTCTCCCTGTCTCTGTATGTATCTTCTCTGTGTCTCTTGGCTCCTATTTATAGGAGAAGCAGCCGAATCAATCAGTTTTTGACGAATCTTCATGAGAGATTTGATTTGCATCCATCATTCATTTTGGACCTTTGGATTATTAGGTGAATTTTATTCACCATTGGATTTCAAATCCAGGGATTTTTCCTTTGTTGTTTCGGTTAGATTTAAAGGGGAAATCTTTCCAAACCCGAGATTTTCCCATAGATAGATGATATTTCACCACCTCTGAATCTTTAATTCGATTGGTTCCAGATAGCCGCTTTCCTTTGGAAAGATTTGAATTTCTTTCAGAATTTAATTCTGTTAACACAATGGGCTTTGAAAGTCGGTCACGTGTGACCACGTGACCCCTGGTCACGTGTGGGCACGTGACCCCCTTTTGGAATGAGCCTTATTCTTTCTTTTTGCGCTGTCTTCTGGTTGTTGCTTGGTCATCACGTGCCAACACGTGACCCCTGGTCACGTGTGAGCACGTGACCCTTGTCTGGAGCCTCTTTCCTTGGTTCAACTGGAGAACGAGTCTGCTGCTTTGAACGTCACGTGCCAACACGTGACCCTGGTCACGTGGGAGCACGTGACCTCTTCTGAAGCCTTTTCCTTGACTTGATCAGGGAACCGGTTTGCCTTTGACATTTGCATTTAAATGTCATGTGTCGCCACGTGACCCTGGTCACGTGGGAGCACGTGACTCTTTCTGAAGCCCCTTTTCTTCAACGTAGTCAGGAAACTGGACTTGCCCTGATGATGTGCTTAGGTGTCACGTGCCAACACGTGACCGCTAGTCACGTGTAAGCACGTGACCCTCTTCTGAAGCTTTTCCCAGAAGCTTTCCTGATTTTAAATCAGGAAACAAATGTTCCCACAGCGTTGTTCTCACGTGTCTGCACGTGAGTGCAACGCTGTCACCCCTTGTGACCGTTGGATTCCTCTAGGGATCTGGGGAGATGAAACGTTTCCATTGCCTTCTATAAATACCTCTGTCTCTTCATAGGGGCCTTCACTTTGCTCATCTTCTTCTTTTGAGAATTCTTTCCTTGAGAATTTAATTCTCGCTTCTTCCAGAGCTTAGTTCTCTGTCTTAAAATATTTTCAGAGTTTAACTCTGTTTTAAAGGGATTCTTCCTCCTCAGGTAATGGTAATCGAAGCACCTTCGTTTTGACAAAACTCTCTGGATTTTAAATCCAGATCAAGGGTTTCACAAAGAACCCATTTTTCTTCAAGTACTTTAACCAAAATATGAAACCACTTAACTTCCCACAGTAGATCGCTTAGGGTTCAGATGATCCCTTAGGGAGATGATGATGGCGGTTCAAACCCATGGAATTTAATTCCATCCAAAAATGTTTCTGGGAATTTAATTCCCCTTTCTTAATAAGGAATTTAATTCCAATGAAGGACTTGATTTCTTCACACGGAGGCTTCCTGAGGTCTCTTGGCCCTAGGTTGTTCTTCCTGCAATTAATGCAATGGGGGCTTTGTAATGATGTCTTTTTGTGGGAATTTAATTCCTTTGATTTCATTGGATTCACTGTAGAGCCCGAGACAGATCCTGTTGGGGGGATGTTCATGGTCATCATTCTTTATTAAATGAGGATATTCCCTTTGTTTTATTGTAACTATTTGGCCTCATTATTAATGAGCCGTCATCCGGATTCTGTGGGGCCCATGTGTTTCGTAGCCAATGGTCCCAGGAAACTTTGCTGTTGTTTTCTTCAACTAGTCTTCATGTTCGTGCATGAATATATATTGCTAACTTTTCTTTTAACGGTCTTCCTTTACCAGATTTCAGGTGCAATGGCTTCTGTTCCACGCTTTCCCTTTTCTCGCTCAGAGGCCGCTTTTCCTCAGTCACCATCTGATGAGGAAGCGATGGCGATGATTCGGGCTCATGATCCGAACTGCACCAACCTTCTTCAGTGGGGATCTTGGTATAGTCAGATTATTCAGGGTCGCCGGAGTTTTCTTTGCGCGGTGCCGACGGAACCCACTTTCCCATTTTTACCGATGGATCCTCCGAGGACGGTTTTTGCTGTGGAAATGCCCAACTGGACTCCAACGGGGAGGCTGGAGCCTTCGACGACCGGCATACCGAATCATCCGATCCCGGCCATAGACATCTTGGGACGGCGTATTTGCCAGGGTGAGGCCCACCCGTGGGGGCAAATTTATAAGATAGGGCTCACTCCTAGGCATCCTACGGGCTACCTTCTCTGGGCTCGTTACATCCTTTCTGCCCATCGGGCGCGGTTGCAGAAAGTCGGGCTTTATCAGGCCATATACGCGTCACTCTTTCATTATAAGTCCCCGCATGCCTGGTGGGTTAAGGCGTTTTTAAACCAATGGAATCTTCCTACCAACACTTTCATCCTAGGAGATCGTGAGGTCTCGATCTCTCTTGCAGAGTTTTATGAAATCTCGGGATTGCCAATCAGGGGTGCACTGTATGAGGAGTTGTTTCCTCCTGACGAGTATGTCTTTGAGCCCGAGTCTGCACCGGTTGACGGCCTGTCTGCTGGGAATGCTGTTCGCCATAAGCGCCCCAGCTTGATCAAGGCGCTGGGTATTTTTGATCGATTGTTCACTGAATCTGAGGAGCAGGGTGTTACCTTTAAAAGCTTCATTTCCTGCTTCCTTCGTGAGGACGTCATATCGAAGACTGCTCCGAAGTTTGCTAACATCAGAGACCCCTTTGGGTTTGGTCCGAAGAAGCTACCGACCGCTGAATCGGACCTGCCACAATATTATATTCCCATCGTGTCGCCGATGTCTTTTGAGTCCGTTGCAGCACCCGGTATGGATGAGGAAACATTCTTTGTGGGGTTTGTCAGTGTTTGGCTTAGCTGGTTCGTTATCCCCATGCATCGCCGCTTCATGAAAGCCTCGGTCATCTACCCGGCTCATCGTATTGCTGAGGGGACGCGGTTGGCCATCGGCATCCCGGCCTTGGCGCACCTCTATAATGGATTGGGTACCGCAGCTAATACCTCTACGCCTGGCGTGGATGTGGTAAACTTTTCGCTTCACTATTTCACGTCCTGGATCGAAATGCACGTATTGGGGGCTTTCGCCATGCATCAAAGGCCCTCATTTTACGATGCCTACCCCTTTCCATGACTTATGCGGCTAGTGGATGCTTCTATCGCCGACCCGACTCAATTCGGGGCTATTCGGGTGCTAATTTCTCCTCATGCCACCGCTGGCGGGTTGGTTTTTACTGATCGGGTCTTGTCTACTCCTTCGGGTCCCGTCCAACAACTCTGGGACCAGTCGAAAGACAACGCACCTTCTCTGAAGCCCCGGGAGGCCACGCATTTGTATGCAATTAGACCGGGTTACTTGGTGTTTCGCCAGGACAGTGCGGCTCTTTTCATGCGGTACAACCTGCATCGATTTGCCCGACAGCTCGGATACGACCAGGGCATTCCTTTCGAGGCTTTTATAGTTGCCCCGATCCCTTCGCTCGATGCTGTTCGCGATGCCGCTCATCATTTCATGAGGCTGAATACCGGCTCTCATTTCATGGTCCCTGAAGCCGAGTACATGCCCCGATGCGTAGGTGCATTTACGGGCTGGTATCTTCATCGGATCAGTCCGATTATTCTTGAAGAAAGAAGGGTGCTTCTTGGTCACGACTCCCCTCCTCAGGTTTCGGAGGCTAAGCTACGGCCGAGGGCTCCGGTCCGCTTCCCTTTGAGGGAAATTGGCACTGCGCTCATTCCGGGGGAGTCAGGGGTAGACCTTACTCCAACAGCTGGTATGCCCTTGGGTTCCCGATCGCGGGGTAAACGGGCCCCAGTAGTAGCACCCCTGCCGGCGGCGGCGCCACCTCCTGTGGCGTCGACAATGGCGATGTCATCCTCGGTTGTGGCACCGAGCGAGAGTAACAGGGATGAGGGCGCTGAGGGCGATGTGGGCCAGCGCCGCCCTAAGGCTTCGCGAGGGAGGAAGCGGTCATCCTCAGCGACCGGCTCTGGGTCGAGGCTCATAAGGCCACTGAGAAAGAGCTTGAAGCCCGACTCGCTTCGTATCAGGCTCAACAAGCTCAAGCGGAGGCTCGTCTTTTGGAGATCTTGCGTCATGAAGCCGTGGTCCAACAAAAGCAGGATGAGCTGACCAAGTTGCTGAATCGCCCGCCGGCCTGAAACATTTGTATCTTTTCCTTCCTTTTTGTACATACTCATGGATGAGGGTATTTTCTTTTTTGTTTCTTTCATGAATTGTACTTTGTACCCACTTTGGTTTATGAATAAAAGATACATTTTTTCTTCTTAATGATGTGTTTCCTTCTCATTGAATGTATTCTGCGGATATTCTATCTTGATCTCCTTGCAGGACAGCAATGGCTCAGGATTCAGGGTTAAGATCTGCTTCCTAAGACTTTTGCATTTTACGAGCCACGAGGGTCTCATAAATAGTTTTTCTCCCTACAGGTCGAGAGGATCCCATAGGTGTAAGTTCTTCTTAGAGATCGTGAGGATCCTTAAGCGAGTTTTCCCTTGAGAGTCGTAAGGATCTCACAAGAGAGTTTTTCTTCCTTACAGGTCGTGAGGGCCTGCAGGTGCCGGATGTGATCACCCTTATCCGTGTTTCACGGAGTCAGGGGTCTATTAAGGTATCGTAGTTTAAAGACGTCATGGTCAAGGTTAAAGACCTCATAGTCCGTGGATTTAAGGACTCCACAGTCCGCTGTTAGTTTTAAGACATCACGGTCAAGGTTAAGGACCTCATAGTCCGTGGATTTAGGGACTCCACAGTCCGATGTATGGTTGCAGGGACCCGTCACCTCTTTGAAGACGTTGAGGAATTACAACGCCAGGCATCAAAGGAGTGAAGAGATGTACCCTTAAACCAAGGCAAAATCTGTAAAGAATCGGGGTGGTTGATTGTTAGTTTTAAGACATCACGGTCGAGGTTAAGGACGTCATAGTCCGTGGATTTTAAGGACTCCACAGTCCGGTATTTGCTCTGGATGCTTCACACGGGTTCACTGCCGTACTTGGCGAGGACCAGGCTCCGCTCTGGATGCTTCGCACGGGTTCACTGCCATGCTCTGCGAGGACCAGGATCCGCTCTGGACGTTTTCCACGGGGTCAAAGAGTGACATTATCCGCATTCCACGTGACCAGGAATTTTGCACTAGATGCTTCACACGGGTTCACTGCCGTGTTAGGCGAGGACTAGGCTCCGCTCTGGATGCTTCGCACGGGTTCACTGCCATGCTCTGCGAGGACCAGGATCCGCTCTGGACGTTTTCCACGGCGTCAAAGAGTGACATTATCCGCGTTCCACGTAACCAGGAATTTTGCACTAGAGGCTTCACACGGGTTCACTGCCGCGTTAGGCGAGGACTAGGCTCCGCTCTGGATGCTTCGCACGGGTTCACTGCCATGCTCTGCGAGGACCAGGATCCGCTCTGGATGTTTTCCACGGCGTCAAAGAGTGACATTATCCGCGTTCCACGTAACCAGGAATTTTGCACTAGAGGCTTCACACGGGTTCACTGCCGCGTTAGGCGAGGACTAGGCTCCGCTCTGGATGCTTCGCACGGGTTCACTGCCATGCTCTGCGAGGACCAGGATCCGCTCTGGACGTTTTCCACGGGGTCAAAGAGTGACATTATCCGCGTTCCACGTAACCAGGAATTTTGCACTAGATGCTTCACACGGGTTCACTGCCGCGTTAGGCGAGGACTAGGCTCCACTCTGGATGCTTCGCACGGGTTCACTGCCATGCTCTGCGAGGACCAGGATCCGCTCTGGACGTTTTCCACGGGGTCAAAGAGTGACATTATCCGCGTTCCACGTGACCAGGAATTTTGCTGAATATATCCGCATTTCATGGGATGAAGGTTTGACTGTTGGCGATATGTATACCACCGAGCCATGGAACTGGGCGTTGCCGCTGTTCCGCTTAGCTCGAAGTTGTTTCCGTTGTTATGAGACGAGTGTTGGGATGATCTCTAGGTCGCTTGTGGCCCGTCGAGATTTAGCTTCGTTCTTTGGTGAAACCTGGGGGAGGGAGGTACGTTCCCTTTTTGTTTATGCCATTGGATTGTATACAGGGCGTGATGGCACATCACCTGTAAGGCATACATTTTATTTTTATTTTATTTCTTTTTCCGCGATGCTCTATCATTTCAGCTTTTTATATCGCGAAAATCGCGATTGCCCAATCATTTCGGCTATTTTTCGCGGTGCCCAATCATTTCGGCTGTTTTTTTTTCTTTTTACTCGCTGCTTTTTATTGCGAGTTGCCCCATCATTTCAGCTATTTTTTATGCCTTCATTCTTACTTGCTGCTTTTTATTGCAAGTTGCCCCATCATTTCGGCTATTTTGTAGGCATGTGTGGCTTGCTAGCTTTTTCGCCGCAAGCTCGGATTTTGGACACCGATTTCGGCATCAGCATCGCTGCAACTGGGATGTTGCCAGGAGCGAATCATCATTTGCCTCTGTCGATGTTGAACAAAGGTGGCTTAGCAAACAGGGTTAAGGTCCTGTCGACTAAGGCTTTTGACTTCATGAGCCGTAAGGGTCTCACAAAGGTATTTCTCCCTACAAGTCGTGAGGATCTTGCAGGTGTATTTTCTCCTTAGGGATTGTGACGATTCCTAAGTGTATGTTCCTCTGTAAGTCGTAAGGATCCTACAAGAGGGTTTTCTCCTTATGGGTCGAGAGGACCTACGAGGGTTGGACTTTGCTGGGGAAATGTTTATTCGCGCCCGTGGATTGTATACAAGGGTCAGTATTGAGCCTCTTGTAGGGCAATATCGAAGGTTGTGGAGGATTTGCTTAAGAACAGGTTCAGGCTTCTGTAGCTTAAGACTTTCAAATCTCATGAGCCGTGAGGGTCCCATAAGAGAATTCTCCTTACGGGTCGTGAGGATCTCGTAAGTGTATTTTCTCCTTAGGAATCGTGAGGATCCCTAAGTGTGCTGCTCCTTTGTGAGTCGTAAGGATCTCACGCAGGTGGTTTCTCCTTACAAGGTCGAGAGGACTCTGTAAGTGTCCTTTAACGAGGTTGCGCCCTTTCGGGTTTTCACAAACACTCGCCGGTAGTCCTGCTGTTTTTACTCACGGAGCCCTTTCGGGTTTTCATCCGTGCCCATTTTGCTTATAGACATACCGTTTTTTTAAATTCTTTTTCACCCCCTTTTTTTTTACAAGGTCGCGCCCTTTCGGATTTTCACGAACACTTGCTGGCAGCCCTGCTGTTTTTACTCACGGAGCCCTTTCGGGTTTTCATCCGTGCCCACTTTGCTTATGGACATACCGTTTTTTTTTATTATTTTTTTATCCATCTCGTCAGCCTAAGGATGTTACGGTAGTAGTTTAGGGACGTTTTGGTCCGTCGTTAGTTTAAGGACGTTTCGGTCCGCCGTTAGTTTAAGGACGTTTCGGTCCGCCGTTAGTTTAAGGACGTTTCGATCCGCCGTTAGTTTAAGGACGTTTCGGTCCGCCGTTAGTTTAAGGATGTTTCGGTCCGTCGATATGGGAAGGCTGGCTGCTGCTTGTAAAGTCTGAGCCTAGGAAGATAGTGAGCGGACATAGTCGTCGTCATCTATCATTGACCCAGGCTGTGGCTTATTAAGCATAGTATTTCTTTAAGAAGCGGCTGTTTATCGGCCTGAAAGGCCTTTCACCGTGCATGTCCATGAGTAGGTAGGCTCCACCCTGGTAGACCTTGTCTATGATGTACGGGCCTTCATAGTTTGGCTCAAATTTTCCTCGCTTGGCACGATTGGGGATCATAGGTCTTTTGACCACTAGTACGAGTTCGCCTTGGCGGAATGTCCTCGGCCTGGTCAATCTTTCGTATGAGCGTGTCATCTTTGCTTTGTAGGCCTCTAGATGTTGTTGCGCTATGAGCCGGGTTTCATCGAGGGCATCAAGCTCCTCAAGCCGAAGGTGAGCATTTTCTTCGTTCGTCAGCTCGTGGTGGACTGCTACTCGTAGAGAGGGTAACTCTATCTCAAGGGGGAGCACTGCTTCCGTCCCAAATACCAACGCGTACGGCGTTGTGTTCGTGGCCGTCTTGAATGTAGTTCGGTAAGCCCAAAGGGCTTCTTGCAGCCTTTCGTGCCAGTCTCTCTTATTCCTGGAAACGGTCTTTTTTATGATCTTCGTCAAGGTCTTATTGAAGGCCTCGTCCAGACCGTTAGCTCGTGGATTGTAAACCGAAGAATATCTCTAGTCTATATTGTGCTGCTGTGCGAAGCGGCTAATCTTATGGCTTCGGTAGGCCGGCCCATTATCGGAGATAATCCGCCGTGGAGTTCCGAACCGATAGATGACGTGCGTCTTGAAGAAATGGAGGATATTCTCCGTCTTCACTTCCTTCAGTGGTACTGCTTCTGCCCATTTGGAGAAGTAATCAGTTGTCGCCAGGATAAAACGGTGTCCCCGGGATGATGCTGGCTCAATGGGGCCGACTATGTCAGTCCCCCACATTTCGAATGGCCAACTAGCCAGCGTTGGGTGCAGTGGATTCGGATGTTGGTGGATGAAGTCTCCATGAATCTGGCATGAGTGGCATTGCTTCGCATACTCGAGGCAGTCCTGGATCATCGTGGGCCAGTAATAACCCATCCGTTTAATTTTTAACTTCATCTTTGGGCCTGCTTGGTGAGAACCGCAAAGTCCGCCATGAACTTCCTGAATGACTCTTTCTGCTTTGTCAGGTCCTAAGCATCTCAGCCATAGAGAATCAAATGATCTCTTGTATAGAATATCGTTGACGAAAGCGAAGGATAAAGCCCGTTTCATGAGCTGATGTCTTGAGGACGCTTCTTTGGGCATTCGGTGGGACTTAAAGTAATTTATGAAGACTTCCCTCCAGTCCTCGGCCTTCTAATGGTCCTTTATTTGTAGGGTCGTCCGCTCAGTCGCCCCTTTTTCTTTATATAATTCCGGAGGTAGTTCTGCCGGGGCGAGCACTCGACGGCTTTGTACCACGATTCTGACGTCATCGAGGTTCTCGTCAGCCAGTTCTTTAGCAAGTTTGGCCAACGCGTCCGCTTTGCTGTTTTCCGCGCGCGGTATGTTCTCCAAAATATAGGAGGGAATTTGGGTCAAAAGTTGTTGCACCTTTTCGCCGTACTTCACCAACTCCGGCTTGCACGTTTGGTAGTCACCATTTACTTGACTAACGACCAGCTGAGAATCCCCGTATATAAGGAGGTCTTCAATTCCCATGTCGATGGCGATTTCGAGGCCTGCTATCAGAGCTTCGTATTCAGCTTCATTGTTTGTCCTCGGCTCTGTTAAAGAGAAGGCGAAGCGCATTATCCCTCCTTGTGGAGTTGCAAAGACGAGGCCTATCCCCGATCTGATCATTGGGATACCTTGTTTCTGTTTCTTTGCGGAGGACGCTCCATCGAAATAGAGTTCCCATCGGGCGCTACCGCCGCCAATCGCATCAAATGCATGCTCGTCCGGCAAATCACAGTTTAGAGGAGAATCGGCCGGTATCGGGTGCTCAGGGAGGAAGTCGGCAATGGCCTGGCCTTTCACTGCCTTGAGAGGTTGATACGTTATCGAGAACTCCATCAAGAGCAGGGCCCATTTAGCGAGTCGTCCCGTCAATATGGCTTTCGACATCAAGTATTTAAGGGGATCCACCTTTGAAATGAGACGGACTTCATGCGCCAGCGCATAGTGCCTGAGCTTTGTTATCGCGAAGATTAACGCCAAGCAATGTTTTTCAATGGGAGAGTAGTTGCTTTCTGCCCCCAGTAGAACTCGACTTAAGTAGTAGAGTGCTCTCTCTTTCCCCTGATCGTTCTCTTGTGCCCATAATGCGCCCAAGGAACCTTCGAGGGCGGTTGTATAAAGAATGAGGGGTTTTCCTTTGACCGGCGCAGCCAACACCGGAGGGTTCTGCAGGTACTGCTTGATCTCGTCTAGTGCACCTTGGCATTTGTGATCCCAAACGAATGGAGTTCCCTTCTTCATCAGGTGGCTGTGAGGACGGCATTTGCCTGAAAGATTGGCGATAAACCGCCTGATGTATGCGAGCTTCCCTTGGAGAGACCGTAACTGTTTGAGGGTTCTTGGCGGAGGCATTTCCATGATCGCTTTAATCTTTGACGGATCTATTTCAATACCTCGGTGTCGAACGATGAATCCCAGAAATTTGCCCGAGGAGACTCCAAACGCGCATTTGAGGGGATTCATTTTCAAATTATATTGCCGAAGGCGTCGAAATACAGTCTCCAGATGCTTTAAATGATCTTTGTATGACATGCTCTTTACTACGAGGTCATCGATATAGCACTCGACGACGTCGTGTATGAGGTCATCAAAGATCTTCGTCATGGCCCTTTGATAGGTAGCGCCAGCGTTCTTTAGACCAAAGGGCATAACCCTGTAGCAGAATATACCCAAAGGGGTGCGGAAAGCGGTGTGCTTCTGGTCTTCGGGATGCATCTTTATCTGATTGTATCCTGACGAACCATCCATAAAGGAGAAAACCTCGTGAGTGGACGTGTTATCTATCATTAGCTCGGTTACCGGCACCGGGAAATCGTCCTTTGGACAGGCTTTATTGAGATCCCTGAAATCCACGCATATGCGTACCGTCCCATTCTTCTTCATTACCGGGACGATATTGGCGATCCAGTCGGGATATTGGACTTCTTGGATAAATCCAGAATCGATCAGCTTCTTGACTTCGGCGTTGATGCTCATCTCAAGCTCGAGTCGCATCCTCCTTGGCGCCTGCTTGACTGGCTTGATATCTGGGGATATTGCTAATCTATGCACAGCAATCTCCGGATCTAATCCTGGCATCTCGGAGTAGTTCCACGCGAAGCAATCTTTATGCCGTAGAAGCACGTCCTTTAACGCAGCCACCCTCTCTTCGGATAACAGCTTGCTGACAAATGTCGGTCGCGGGTCGTCTGCCGATCCTAACTCAATCTTCTTGAGGTTATCTGCAGTAGTATGTATGCCATCTTCCAGTTCTTTTGGAGCGGGCGGAAATTCTGAGATCACCTCATCATCGCTGTTCTCAAAGCACCGGGGAAGGTCATCTACGTTCTCGGGCTCTTCTCCTAATATCGTAATCGTATAACAAGTGCGAACCCGCTCCCTGGACTGGGGTGGACCCGGTTCTGCTCTCGCGGCCTTGGGCTCATGCTTTCGCGGCGGCGTTACCTTCCAGCTGTCGGATAAAGCGAATCTGCCCCGTCGGTACCGGTCCTCGACCCAGTTCTTGAAGGTGAAGCAGTCTTCGGTAGGATGTCCTATGGCTTGGTGATAAGAGCAATAACTCGGATGAGAGGCCTTGCTAGCTTGCTCAGGATGTCTAGACTCTGGAAGCGTGATCATTTGATGTTTTATAGCGAGGTTGAGTAACCTCTCCGTCTTGTCTCGGGAGAAGGAGTACGCTCGACTCATCTTCTTCATGAGGGACAAACCCGAGCCGCTTCTTGATTTATTTCCGTCTCTGCGTCGGGCCTTTCGTACAACGGATTGACGAGGATAAGCGTCTTTATCTTTTGCAGCACGTTGAGATAGACGTTGCGTCCTGGCCTTCTCGTAGATGGCCATTTCGCGGTTGTGGTCTTCCCGAGCTTCCTGACCCATTTTCCTGATAGGCTTGCCCATTCGTTCTTCAAACGACGGACTCGGCGCTTTAATCGCGGGGTCTAGTTTTGATGGGGGGTTGGCATCTCCTGACAGGGCGTCCTTCTCTCCGTCAAAGGTATATATAGCGTAGCTACTGTGAGCCCGTTCCCGTTTTCCGGCTCTTGCGTATCCAAGCCCGAGTGTTTCCATCTTCCCGTTGGGCAATTTGCGTTGAGTCCCGGGGACATCCCAAATCCTGTTGTAGAACCGCGCCTGCCGAACGGTCTGTTCTAAAGGTACTCCTTGGCGCTTCAACAGCTTCTTTAACCCATTTGTATAGTATCTGGGCAGACAGATGGGTTGTAGCCTGTCAAGTGTAGCATCCGCGCCATGCCAGATCTCTTTCTCTATTTTCGACTCTGAGGATCGGTAGAATAGGATCACCTTCTCACCCCTTCGCCTGGGAGGGACGTAAAATGTTTGCAGGTCCTGCACATTGTGAGCCTGCAGCATGTCGAGATCCTTGTAGTGTTCTCGCGGCACCATGGTGATTTGCAAACTATGGTCATCGCCAGGGAGTGTTTGTATTGACAGCCGATTGGAGAACACAGCATTAACTTCATTTTCTGAATCACTCCCGAAGACTAACACGGGGGCGGGCGTCCCCAGGTTGTTGCGTTGAGATGGCCCTGCGTAAACTATCTCTTCCTCTTCTTCGGTATCGCTCCCGAAAACAGGGATGGTGGCGGCGGTTTTGTTCTCCGGATTGCGACATCTTTCTGTATCCTCGAAATCTGGCAAAAAGTACTTCGCATCTTCGTATTTGCGGACTTCGTTCATGGAAAATGGGTTTAACTCACCTGTTACGGTATACTCGAAACCATCCTTAAAGTACTTCATACACTGATGTTGTGTAGAAGGGATGATGTTGTATTCGTGTAACCAAGGACGACCGAGCAAGGCGTTGTAGCAGGTCTTGGCGTCAATGACATGGAATTTGATGTCTGTGATGAGAAGTCCAAAGCGTAAGGTCAGTATCACAGATCCGAGAGTCCGTGACGATTGTGAATCGAAACCGGAGATAGTAATCTTGTCACGAGCGAGGTGTTGCACGCTCATGCAGATTTCCTTCAACACCCGAACATTAAGGAGGTTGACGGAGGATCCATTATCCACCAGGATCTTGCCTATCTTGATATCATGGCAGTATCCGGAGACATATAGGGAACGGTTGTGGTCGCACGTCCCGAGAAGGAGGTCTTCATCACCGAAAGTGATGTCGGCTGTATGCACTTCCTCCAGTTCATCCTTCATCTTTTCAGTGGCGAGGAAGGCTTGGAATTGCTCAGGTTCTTGTAACGCCTTAATTAGTGAGTCTCGCGCTTCTTTTGATAATAGGAGGGCATCGAGAATGCTAAGCTGAGAAGGTAGCTTCCTTAGGTGCGCGAGGATGTTATAGTCCATTTTACTCTTCCTAGGAGGGTCTTTGACAGCCAGCTCTCTCATGACTTGGTCATCTAAAGTGATATCTTCAGTGACCTTTTCCTTTCCCTTATCTTTTCTACTCGCGGGCCCGAGATTCTTTTCTGGGAGTGTGCGATTGCGCAGCTGAATGTTCTCGCAGGCCTCCGATTTCTCCTCTTTCCCTAAAACAGATTCTTTAAAGAGAGGGCCCAGAGCCATTTCTTCATCAGAGTCGCTCCCAAAGGTGAGAACTTGTGACCCCCTGGCGTTAACCATGTAACAGTTGCCAGTAGTTCTGTTGTGCCCATCGACGGTACTTCTTCGCTCCCGACGGATCTTGCGTTTCATGCGCTTAAAATGTTGCCGATGAGCAACATATCCTTGCCACCATATCTTAAAGGCGTCGCACTCCTCCGTGGGGTGTGAGATTTTCCGGTGATATGCGCAATAGTGAGGGTGCCTCTCCATCCCGTCGTGTGTGTTTCCTTCCGAGGGTGGTAGCTTCATTCCCATTGACATGGCTTTGGCAAACCTTTTCCTCGTATTGAATATCTTCTTGTCTACTTCGGATGCCTTTCGCTCTGGTAGGGGTAGTTCAACTCTTTCGTTCAGTTGCCCGCATTTGGCTCCTTCCGACGTGGTCATCTCACGCTCCTGGTCCGCTTTACATTTTAGACGAATCTCGTCTAGAAAAGCGTCGATCATTTCGTCTGTTGGCCATGCACGCTCTGGTACAGGCTCTGCCTCCAACTTTTTAGTGCCAGGAGTTTTCCCATCATCGGTAAGCGAGTGGGAGATTACGTTACAACTCGCCACATATCCTTCGGATTCATCTGACGAGCTCTCTCCATCATCTTCCTCTTGAAAGATGTGGTTGAGGAACTCTTGCAGTGTGACAGGAGTTCACGCCTTTTGATTGTACTCTTCCAACGCGTCGATTTGCTTCTGCAAGTTCGTGTGCTCGTTTCCAAGCTTCACGGGCTTCTTGGATTTCTTCTTCTTTTTCTTCGAAGATTTTGACAATTGGGCGTGAGTATTTGGCCGCTTATCTCGAGTCTTTGTAGTTGGGCGGCGTCTTAGCATCCCTTCGATAATTTGAGGTTCAAGAGGGTCCTTCCATTCGATCGCAGGGCACGCATGAAGGTCTCTCAGCATTCTTTTGGTTTTAGTTGATAATACGACCTCCCATGGAGCTTCTTCAATAAAGGAGCAGGTTGCCCCCGGTGTATCTGCTTTCTTAGGAGTATGCGGCTGTGGTGGGTTTACCTTCTACTTTTCGGACAGTACAAACTTCCCCTGGAGGTACTGGTCTTCAATCCATCCTTTGAAGACGAAACAATCTTCAATCGGATGGCCTACCGTTTGATGGTAAGGGCAATAGTTAGGGTTATTCACTTCGGTGGGTTGCGGCGGTCGCCTTGGATTTGGCAGGTTTATAAGTCTGTTGCGTATTGCCAGCTCGAATAGCCGTTTTGTCTTATCCCGTGGGAATGAGTAGGGACGCTTCATCTTCTCATTATAATACCGACGCCTTTCCTCCAGTTGATCTGCCGGTTTCGGGGCGTTAGGTTGCTGTTGGGCATTCGCAACAAAGGTTGCTCTTCCTTTACCCTTGTCATTCCGAGGTTCCGACTTCGGGGGAGGTGGTCTATGACCCATCTGGTCCATCTGAGCCAACTTGTCGATCAAAGCCTGGAATGTGGTTGGCTTAAAGAACATCATAAACTGGGAGATAGTTGCGTGGGGGTCTAGGGTCCCCATAAACATGCCCACTGCGGGTGCCTCCTCAATGCGTTGTTCACATCTCGACCACAAATTCCACCAGCGTATAGCATACTGGACCCAGGTTTCGCCTGGTTTTACCCTGGCGTTAATCAATGCAGTTATTGGAGTGCGTTCGCTGGCACTTGCGAATCGCTGAGTGAATAACAACTCCATTTCAGCGAACGTTTTGATAGAATCGTTTGGGAGTTCCGAATACCATTCGAACGCTGTTTCTGATAAGCTGCCCACGAACTGGCGGAGCAACAGTTTATCATCACCGCCGGTGTTACCGCAGAAGGCCCGGAACTGGGCGACATGTTGATGGGGGTTGCCGGTCCCCTTGTACACGTAGAATTTTGGTATCGTATAGCCTTGCGGGTATTTGATTTGGTCGTACCAGCTCGGATACGGCCGCCCCGTTTTCACGACTTGACCAGCTGCCTCAGTCGCGTGATGAACCCGGATTTGCTGGGCTATGTAGTCAGCCAAGTCAGCCTTAGAGATTGCCTCCTCCTTGGCCGTTGAGAGGGCTGGTGGTGGATTTGACGTTTCTCCTCGGTCGTCTTCAAGAACGATTGGGGGATCCTCGGCGGGTAAGTCCTGCTGAATCATCATTCCTATCATATCTTGGAAGAGAAGGCCCATCCGTTGTATGTTGGCCGCTTGTTCAGCAGCCTCTTTGTCCTTTTTCTCCAGTGTCCGGCGAAGGAATTCAGCGTCGGTTTCTTCCTCCCGGCGTGCGTCTGAGGACGTTTCTGGGTTTTCTTTTGGCCCGGTGAGCGCGGCCATAGCATTCATCATTTCTTGAAGCTTTTGTTGCTGCTCCTGAGCCTTCGTCACGGATCGGGTTAGCGGTCGGTGGCCCGTAGAAGTGCGGCTTTCCTCCTTTCCAGAGGCCATGTAAACAGTGTGCACCACCATGCCCCCAGACTTGGGGCGTCTGGGCTCAGTGCTTTTAGCCGTCGTTGCATGCTGGGGGGTCTTCTCTGGCCTCCTCCTTTTATGAGCCAGTTGATCAACAGCCTTTTGGGGTTTAGCCTGGTGACCGGCTTCCGGTTGGATTTTCAGCTTCTTGTGCTGGCGGGAGAAGTTTGGATCGATGATCGAGTCTCGGGCCTGCCGCCAAACTTTATAGATTTTGGAAGACAGCCGTTGAGAAGATCGGGGCTGTTCGGGTTTTATTTCCACAACCTTTTTTAACGGGGGAGGAGACCTCTTCAGCACCGCAGTAGCAGAATTCCTTCGCACCTTATTTAGCATTTCGAAGCTGTTCCCAGTTGGAACAGCAGCATTAACTTCTGCCACCGGGGCCGATGGAGTCAACCCGGAGGGGGAGTTGCCCCCAGCCTTCCTTACTCGGCGCCAATGGCGACGTCGAGCGTGTCGAGCGGACGGCGTAGGGTCAGCGGTAAGAATGGCTTCGTCTTGCCCCCTGTCTGGGTTGGGGGTCGCTGTTGGTGTTAGCCTGTCAAAGACCGACGTCCTTTGGGCAGCAGGAGCGGGAGCTGGAGCCGTCAATCTTGTAAAGACCGACCTTTTGGCCGGAGAAGCCGCCTTGACGATTTCGGGAGCAGGAGCAGCCACTTTCTTAGAAGCCGCCTTCTCTGAGATTGTAGGCCCCATGATGGGTTTGCAGGATTCCTGGCCCAATCTAGAGAAGACCGAGGCGTTGACGTTGGGCGACTCATTGAGAGGAGCCGCGACAGGGGTAAGACGATCAAAGACCGACTTCTTGAGAGCTTCCGTTGTCAGCACTGGAGCGGTGAAGTTTGTCGGCGGGAGCATGGTCCCAAAGAACAATCCTGTGGTGGCGCGAGTGACCTATTCCACGGGCATTGTGAATAGCGAAGCAGCTTGGGGTCCGTAGGTTATACCTCCTGGCGAGGCAGAGCGTTGGTTGCAATTGCAGTCTGAGCAGTTGGAGAATTTCACGGAAGTAGAAGCCATCGATCCTTTGCTTTCTGCAATAAGCGAGACGCCAATTCTTAGTATCTTGAAACCCAAGGGCAACCATTAGCGAACCGCGATTGGTTCGCGAGTCACGACACACGAAGTGTGGAGTGGAAAGAGGAAAAGGTCCCACCAGGCGTGCCAGAATCTGTTCCCCGCCGAAAGACGGCGCGACATGACGTCTCGCCTGAGATTCGGGGCAGATGCTAATTGGTGCTATCCGTCCACCTCTCCGAAGATGCCAAGTTGATTTATGGCACCATATATCGAAGGTTTAGACGGATGCGTCCGATGTAGCAGACTTCGTCAGATTCCCCCTCGTTTGAGGGTTTTTTTGATTGTGGGGATGCTCTTCCCTGCAGGCGCAAGCCCCTGCAGTTAATTACGCTACCGCATTGCGGTAACAACTTTCTCCTTCTCCAGATGGTCACTTCGTGTCGTGGGTGTTTGTTTTGTTGCCCATTGCCAGCGTAGTGTCGAGTCTTTAGAGTCCCACACAGAGAGCTATTCGCCTTTAGGAAAAATGAGTAGAGGTCGCATGGTTTTGCGACAGGGTTCGTTCACATCCGCGCACTTGTGCACGTTTGCTGTCCGGACAGCTTATACTAGCGGGCTTTGGTTTAAGCCAGATCCTAGTATATGATTTGGGATTGGTTTTATCTCTTTGTATTCGTGTTCCTCGGATCACGAATACGGGTGCGTATGCACAGTTGATTGAGACAGAGGGAGAGGACTTTGATTAGGGTTAATGACCATTGTCATTTTGCTAACCCTAATGCTTATGTGTGTATTATGGTTAATTGATATTAGTTATATATAATTGTGCATGGTTAGACTTTTTGACCACTCTTGACTTGTTGACCTAGGTTGACACTTTGACCATCATCATTCCATATAAAAGATGCTCTTTGATCCTTGCAATTAGCATTAAATATGAAATGATAATGGTCATGTCTTGATTAAGCCATGACAATTATCTCACTAATTATCAATTTACAATAATTCACACATATATGTGAGAATGCTTCATTATTCGCTCATTCTATCATATTCATTCTCTCTCCTCCTCTTCCTCTCTCTCAAGCTCTCCCCTCTCATGTGTTGAGAAACACTTGAGCTTGAGAAAATCTCTTCTAGATAATCTCTACTCTCATCTAGGGTTCTAGGATTAGCACTTCTAGCACCTTAGTTACTTCTAGCTTGAAGTTGAAGCCAAAGGTTGAGGCTCTCGGGTGGATCCTTCTTCGACTAGAGGAGGCGACAAGGTGATCCCTTTCTACCACTCCAAGGAGCAAGGAGAGAAGGACATAAAGCCCTAGGTATAACCTTTCTACCCTATAGCTAACTCTCTTTAGCTTTTAGCTAGTTTTGTTTAGAAAAGATCCCGACTTTATCTAGTCCATGTTGCCTAGAGTAGTAAAAATCCGATTTTTATTCCGTTTTCCGCCTCCCCGCAAGCACCGGGGTGGGCAACGTGGACTTACAGTGGTATCAGAGCCTAACTAAACATAAACTAGCTAGGTAGTAAAGTGTATGGAAGTTCAATCGGAAAAAATCACACAACTAAAAATACAAAACCCTAAGTTTCTGTTGAAATTTTTTCTGCTCTAAAAATAAAAAATCATACGTCAAAAATCATCTCAGGGTTTTGTTAAGAAACTCACCAAACCCGGTCTAGTGAATCGTTCAAAGCGCCGCGGTTCCGCGGCAATATCAAGCTATTGCCGCGGAACCGCGGCCGAGTTGACTCGGTTCTGGATCGAGTTTGGTGCAGTGTTCTTCTGACATGGTTTTGGGATTTTTAAGATAGTTTATTTGTGCCCAGGTTTTCCAGAAAAGAAATTTGTTTTTGGGGGCCTATAAATCCGTATTTTTTGATCGAACTTCACTACACTTTGATTAATGGGTTATATTCTGTGATGTTTATATGTATTGAACGTCGGCTAATCGCTATATGTCGATTAGTGGGGGTTATACATATCTGTGATCTGTGTTTGTTGATGGTATGTGTATATGAATGCGTTGGATTGTCGCGGGTGAATAGCCGGAGGGTTATGTGAGATGAGAGTTTTTCTTTTCTTTCAATTCTTGTAACATGTAAATTGATGTATTATTATTTGTATGGCCGCACAACCGGGTTGGGGTTGTAGCCGTCATTGTATAATTCTTTTTACTGTTTTTGCTCCTAGGATAGACCCATGGAGGGGGTGCACAAACTACCGGGTATCTCGAAGTGCCGGGTGGCCTACTCACGGAGTTGAGGGAGGTTGCTTCGCTTTGGGTACTTGGCGGGTAGTTTGCCGCACCCGTAGGGGTCTTGGGTGGGGTATTGGCTATTCACCGCGACCGTGTAATCCGCTTTTCGTTGCAGGCTCGAACGGATTGCGGATTCCTAGTATATCCAATGTATTCATCTGTGATCTGTAATGTCTATCATTGCTATATATCTATATATGATAACTATTTAGGTGTTGCTTATGTTTTGCATCCACGGTAGTCCTGCCCCCGCTCTATCGTTAGTTAAGTAACCTAACGGGTGATGACGGGACCCTATGGCGAATGCGGATGGCATAAGCGTACACTATATTTTGGTTGTTTTCTGCAATGGTAGGATTAAATGATGGGACGCATTAAAAGAACTAATGCAAGAAAATAAACCAAGTAAAAGTCGATCGGAACACTTTGAAAACCACTCGGTTCTTTTCAAAACTAAACTTTTAAACGCGGAGCTTGAACCACTCCTTTTAAAAGCTATCTCGTTCCATCGATTATATCAAGTTCACTACGTTCACGGTTTCGCCAAAACCATTCGTAGCCCTCCGTCATTCCACATGAATGGTCAAAAAGTATTCAAGCTATGTATTTTGGCTAAAGTCAAGGCATAGTGATTGGTAGCTATTGGATATTCATGTGCAGCATAGATAGATGCGTTGGTTTGGGACAGTTGTGCTGCCATTTTGGCCAAAGTCAAGGGTAGGTATGGGTGGGTCCAAATTAACCAGGAGAATGACGGGTAGAACTTGACATGTGACTTATGATATTTTGGCCAAAGTCAAGGTCATAAGAGCATGGGGCGAAAATCCACATCGGGAGTTTCATAAGTACTGAAACTTGCTAGCGCTGCATACCATTTGGAGTGTGATAATTCTGGTAGGATTCCTTCGGTTTTATCACGCGATGATATTTGGATCCCGATCCTACTGTGAGTATATGCTACTCCTCGGGAAAACTCTCACTTAACGATCAATGCTATAAACCTAGTAGGTGTCTAGAAAGGTGTTAGCGGGGCTACGCCCACAGGGAAAAGAGGTTACTTAATTAAGGAACTTCGCGAAAGCATTGGAAAACCTCCCTCGAAGTACCGACACTGGCCTGGCTGAACGGTTAAGCAAGTATTGTACGGTGAGATTGATCCCGACTAATTCTTTCTTTACGGTTTGAGAAGGGATTCGAGAGACAGTGGGAGCCATCCTGTTTAGACAAACTAAAAACCACTCTAAACTTGCAAGAGCATCATGCTAAAGTGTTTCTTTTCTCTCTCCTAATTGCAGCGACCATTCAACATGACCGGACTTAAGTTATTACTAGATAAAAACATACTGACAGGGCCAAACTACAAAGATTGGCTCAGGAATGTCAAGATGGCAATCACTTACGACAAGTTGGGGTATGTCCTTACCACCAAAGCTCCCCCTGTCCCAGGTCCCACCTCCAGCGTCGCGGATAAAGAAATCCGTAAGACATGGGAGATCGATTGTGCGAAGGCCAAATGCCTCGTGCTTGCCTCGATGGACAACGAACATCAGAGGAGGCACGAGAATATAGACCTGGAGTCCATATTTCTCCATACAAAAGAACTGTATGGAGAGCAGTCTCGTATCGCAAGATACGAAGTGTCGAAGAAGCTATTTTCGGCAAGATTGGCCGTCGGATCATCGGTAGCGGAACACGTGCTTAAGATGATTGGCTACATAGAGGAGCTCGCGGACCTTGGGACCACCTTGGAGAATGAACTCTACACTGATTTGATTCTCCAGTCCCTTCCTTCCACTTACGCCCAGCTTGTCCTAAACTTCAACATGCAAGGAAAGGAGGTTGAACTTTCCGAACTTCTGAACATGTTGAGGAGTGCTGAGGGCATCCTACAGAAAGGTAGGGAGACATCCACTTTGTTTGTAGGAGGATCTTCCTCTTCTAGGTCCAGGGCAAAAGCCAAGGGTAAGAAGAAGAAAGCCCCCGCCAAACCAAGAGGCGGTGTCAGTAAAGTGGATACGAAGGGAAAGGGAAAGGCAACAAAGGTAGCGGGAAAGCTGGTGGGAAAGGAAGAATGCTTCTACTGTCACAAAAGTGGACACTGGAAACAGGATTGCAAGGTTTGGAAGGCCAGAACCCAGGATTTGAAGCGAGTTGCAGCTTCAGCTTCAGGTGTGTATGTTATTGAAAACTGTCTATCAATAAACTCTACATCCTGGGTATTGGATACCGGATCAGGATCTCATATCTGTAATTCTTTGCAGGCGTTGAGAAAGCGTAGAGTTTTGAAGGAAGGTGACATGACCCTCAGAGTTGCAAACGGTGCTAGCATGGATGCTGAGGCCGTGGGGGACTATCACCTGGGATTGTCGGATGGACACTTTTTGGTTTTGCGTAGTTATTATTATGTACCAAATGCAACCTGTAATATCATTTCTATATCTTTATTATCTAAAGAAGGTTATGAATTTGCATTTGTAAGTAATGTAGTGAACATTCACCTTAATCAAGTTTTGATTGGGTCAGGTACATTAAACAACGGTATATACGTTTTAAACCAACCACAAATTTTCAATGTCCAGAATACACACAAAAGAAAGTCTCCAGAAATCAATAAAACTTTCTTATGGCATTGTAGACTCGGTCACATTAATGAGAGAAGGTTGACCAAGTTGCACACAGAAGGATATTTGGATCCGTTCGAATATCAATCGTATGCAACTTGTCAATCCCGCCTCAGAGGAAAGATGACAAAGACTCCGTTCACTGGACATGGAGTAAGAGCGAGCGAGCTCTTGGGACTCGTACACAGCGACGTGTGCGGTCCAATGTCTACGCATGCACGAAGCGGTTATTCTTACTTCATTACTTTTACGGATGACTTTTCAAGGTACGGATATATCTTCTTAATGAAACATAAATCCGAGGCTTTTGAAAAATTCCAGGAATATAAGAATGAAGTAGAAAAACAAACAGGCAAAAGTATCAAGGCACTGAGATCTGATCGAGGTGGTGAATACTTAAGTGCCGATTTCCTGGGTTATTTAAAAGAGAATGGAATTCTCTCTCAGCTTACTCCTCCATACACTCCGCAACATAACGGTGTATCGGAGAGACGGAACCGAACCCTATTGGATATGGTACGGTCCATGATGAGTAACACTGAGTTGCCGCGATCGTTCTGGGGATATGCGCTAGAATCAGCTGCATACCTTTTGAACCGAGTTCCAACTAAGACTGTGCCTACTACACCATATCAGATGTGGTGTGGGAAGAGACCTCATCTTAATCACATTAAGACATGGGGATGTCCAGCTTTTGTAAAAAAGCAGCATGCGGACAAGCTCGAGGCACGCTCAGTACAGTGCAAGTTTGTGGGATATCCAAAGAACTCCAAGGGATATTTCTTCTATTGCGAAGAGGAACAAAAGGTTTTTGTTTCTCGCCATGCCCACTTTCTAGAACACCAGTTCATAGAAAAAGAAATAAGTGGGAACGCAATAGAACTGGAAGAAATTCCAGAACCACGAGCTATTACTGAAATCTTAGTAGAACCAGAGGGTTCGAAAGATCAGGACATTCCCACGCCACTCCACAGGAGTAGTAGGCAGTCTCATCCGCCCGAGAGATACTACGGTTTTCTCATAGACGGGGATAGAGAGGACTGCATCATAGATTGTGATGAGCCTACTAGCTTCCAGCAAGCCATTCAGAGCGTCGACTCGGTAAAATGGCTGGATGCAATGCGGACCGAAATGGAGTCCATGTACACCAACAAAGTATGGACGTTGGACATTGCTCTAGATGGGGTAAAACCCGTAGGATGCAAGTGGATCTTCAAAAGTAAGATTGGTGTAGATGGACAGGTTGAGACCTATAAAGCTAGACTGGTTGCAAAGGGTTTTCGTCAGTGACCTGGTTTGGACTATGACGAAACCTTTTCTCCAGTAGCTATGCTGAAATCCATTCGGATCCTTCTTGCCATTGCTGCCTTCTACGATTATGAGATTTGGCAGATGGACGTAAAGACCGCTTTTCTAAATGGACATTTAGAGGAGTGTGTCTATATGGACCAGCCAGAGGGTTTCATTCAGAGTGGGAGCAGCGGAAAGGTGTGCAAGTTGCTTAAGTCCATTTATGGACTAAAGCAGGCATCGCGGAGTTGGAACATCTGTTTTGATGAGACGGTCAAGGAATTTGGCTTTATCAAAAATCCAGATGAACCATGCATCTATTGTAGATTTGTAGCGAGAACTGCAGTATTCCTCGTTTTATACGTGGATGACATTCTCTTAATAGGAAATGACATTCCTATGCTACAATCTGTCAAGGGGTTCTTGTCACACAGGTTCTCCATGAAAGACCTGGGTGATGCCTCATACATTCTGGGGATCCGGATCTACCGTGACAGATCCAAGAGGATTTTAGGACTATCACAGTCCAGGTACATCGACACCATATTGAAAAGATTCAGTATGGAAGATTCCAAGCGCGGTAATCTACCGGCTTGTCACGGGATTACCCTCTCCAAAGAGATGTCTCCCAAGACTGATTTGGAGAGAGATCGCATGTCTATTATACCCTACGCTTCTGCGGTAGGCTCTATAATGTATGCGATGTTGTGTACCAGACCAGATGTGGCTTATGCACTGAATATGGTAAGCAGGTATCAGTCAAACCCTGGGGAGAAACATTGGATAGCGGTAAAGAACATTCTCAAGTACCTGAGAAGGACTAAGGAGATGTTCTTGGTGTATGGCGGAAAAGACCTCCAGATTGAGGCCTTTGCTGATTCCAGCTTCCAGAGTGACAAGGATGATTCCAAGTCCATGTCGGGTTTTGTTTTTACCTTCAATGGAGGGGCGGTGTGTTGGAAGAGCTCCAAACAGGAAACCGTTGCTGACTCGACTATGGAAGCGGAATACATCGTTGCATCTGATGCCGCAAAAGAAGCTGTCTGGATGAGGAAGTTCTTAAAAGAACTTCAGGTGGTTCCGTCCATTGTTGATCCAATACCTCTGTATTGCGACAACAACGGGGCTATAGCTTTAGCGAAGGAACCCAGGTCCCATCAGAAATCCAGACACATCTTGAGGCGGTATCACCTGATCAGGGAGATCGTGGATCACCAGGAGATCGAGGTTCGGAGGGTTGCTTCAGAAGATAACACTGCAGATCCATTCACCAAGGCCTTGCCCCAGACTCAGTTCGAGCGGCTGATCGAGATGATAGGTCTTCGATACGCCAGTACATGGCCTTAGTGCAAGTGGGAGATTGTTAGTGTATATGCCCTAGAGGCCATTACTGTATCATACTAGTATGTATATTACTTGATGGAAGCTTGGGATATTCACAGTTGTATATACAATCTTGCTCGAAATGGTAGTATGCTACTTGGTTTGTCTCTACTTCAATATGTGCATGTGTTTCTTTTAGCATATCGCTTATATACATATTAGTAGAGCCCTTAGGATCTTTGCTTGATTACCAGCGTTGTGATGGCGCTCACACTCGTGGGGGCTGGGTAATCCATAAGCACATCCTTATACGGGTCCCTAGTCGTTGGACTATCGAGACAGGGCATCGATACTCCGGAGTAGACTAGCGTATGCGCTTCTCATCCCAGCGTGGGAGACGGTCTGTCCCACAGCCGTCAGTACGTCGTACTTGAGATAGTATGCGGGTGCTCGTTAGGTTACGAGTACACTGGACAGGACTCGTCGGGAACTGTTGGTTGGTATTATACCTATCGTCAGTTATCAGTTCCCAGGTGACATGAGTACAGCTTAGTCTGCTGACTTGACACTGTCACTTCGCCTCGAGTGTGTTCCCACTGCACTTTGATTACTACCCTACCACGGCTCAAAGGAGTCGTGCAAACAGGTGGTTTTTGGGTGCAGGCCCGAAGCACTTGGAGGCAGTGACGGTTAGACAGGATTCGTCTCTCCCGGTATTGGGGGTTGACATCGCGCTGTGTCCAGGAGAGCCATTACACAAGTAGTCCCTGGCCAGGGCAAGCGAGATATACTGGTAGGTTTCCAGTGTTATCTCAGGGTGTTCTGGACTACACTCCGACACGACTTGTACCGCTATTAGGGGACTGACGTTCACCGCCCCCTAGGCCCACCATACGATGTATCAGACGAACAGACCGGACTGTACGGAGACTGTCACATACAGGCTCAGTAGGAGTTCAGATGGGGTCACCTCGTCAGTCTTCTTATCGGCATCTACCTGGGGACCGTTACGTACAGCTAGTGCCGCTGGTGGTCTGTGGTTAAACCCACTGCCAGCGTAGTGTCGAGTTTTTAGAGTCCCACACAGAGAGCTATTCGCCTTTAGGCAAAATGAGTAGAGGTCGCATGGTTTTGCGACAGGGTTCGTTCATATCCGCGCACTTGTGCACGTTTGCTGTCCGGACAGCTTATACTAGCGGGCTTTGGTTTAAACCAGATCCTAATATATGATTTGGGATTGGTTTTATCTCTTTGTATTCGTGTTCCTCGGATCACGAATACGGGTGCGTATGCACAGTTGATTGAGACAGAGGGAGAGGACTTTGATTAGAGTTAATGACCATTGTCATTTTGCTAACCCTAATGCTTATGTGTGTATTATGGTTAATTGATATTAGTTATATATAATTGTGCATGGTTAGACTTTTTGACCACTCTTGACTTGTTGACCTAGGTTGACACTTTGACCATCATCATTCCATATAAAAGATGCTCTTTGATCCTTGCAATTAGCATTAAATATGAAATGATAATGGTCATGTCCTGATTAAGCCATGACAATTATCTCACTAATTATCAATTTACAATAATTCACACATATATGTGAGAATGCTTCATTATTCTCTCATTCTATCATATTCATTCTCTCTCCTCCTCTTCCTCTCTCTCAAGCTCTCCCCTCTCATGTGTTGAGAAACACTTGAGCTTGAGAAAACCTCTTCTAGATAATCTCTACTCTCATCTAGGGTTCTAGGATTAGCACTTCTAGCACCTTAGTTACTTCTAGCTTGAAGTTGAAGCCAAAGGTTGAGGCTCTCGGATGGATCCTTCTTCGACTAGAGAAGGCGACAAGGTGATCCCTTTCTACCACTCCAAGGAGCAAGGAGAGAAGGACATAAAGTCCTAGGTATAACCTTTCTACCCTATAGCTAACTCTCTTTAGCTTTTAGCTAGTTTTGTTTAGAAAAGATCCCGACTTTTTCTAGTCCATGTTGCCTAGAGTAGTAAAAATCCGATTTTTATTCCGTTTTCCTCCTCCCCGCATGCACCGGGGTGGGCAACGTGGACTTACACTAGTGTGACTGCCATCATAACGCTGGTAGTCAAGCAAAGATCCTAAAGGCTCTACCAATATGTATTAGCGATATGCTAAAAGAATCATATACACATATTGAGGTAGAATCAAACCAAGTAGCATACTACCATTTTGAGCAAGACTGTTATTATATTTGTGAATATCCAAGCTTCCAAAATATAATATACAATCTAGTACTATACAATAATGGTCTCTAGGGCATATATCACTAACATGCTCGACATTGGTTTTATAGGGTGCGGGGACTTCCGAGGGGTGCCCTCTGTAGTTTGATTGGGTGCGGGGACCTCTGAAGGGTGCCCTCCATAGTTTTATGGGGGTGCGAAGACCTTTATGGGGTGCCCGCTATTGATTTTGGTAGTGGCAGGGACCTCTGGGGGTACCCGACGTGGCTTTATGGGGTGAAGGTACTTCCATAGGGTGCCCGTCATTGATTTTATGCGGTGATCGCCACAATTGATTTATAGGGGGTGCCTACAGTTGACCACTTTATCAACGGGTCATCAAAGTCCTTGTCATATGAGTCATGTCCAGTATGCATATGCATACATTTGGTGCATTTGTCCATGTATATGCCCGTAGAGTCCATTATGGGACAATCACACATAGGGATAACTCCAAAAAGCATCCATATACATAGAGATTACTTCGAAGAGAATCCAAAAAAGGATAACTTTTGTAAGCATCCATAATTTTAAAATCATTATGAAAGCAGTGGATTTTCAAGTCCTCGAATTGTTCAAAACAGGGCTATGTAACTTGTATTTTTGGATAACTCTTATCTAGCATCCTTCGACTCCCAAGTTTTATAGCAATTAAAGATTGAATCACTAATGCAGAGGGAATTTGCAGAGAAGAGGAGTTCCATTGTTCCATACTTGTATGAGTTAAATCTTCTTCTTTTCCTTTTCCTCTCGAAAACTTAATTTTTCGAGCGTTCTTGTGCTTTTTAATGATTAACAGTGATTCTTTTTGATTAACCCCTGCCTGAATGTATATGGAGGGTATATATAATTTCTGGGACGGTTACAAATGTGGCCATGAACATAGGCCAAGAAATGGGGACTTGGAGGGGGGGTGCAGTTATAGCCACTTCTCTACGTTTTGCGAGGAGCTCCCCGACGTCGGGGACCCCCTTGAGAATGGCGGGGACCCTCATGTTAGGGACCCCTCTTTGAGGATAGCGGGGACTTCCTTGATGGCGGGGACCCTCCTTTTGGCATGAAGGGGACCTCATGTTGGGGACCCCACTGAGTATAACGGAGACCCTCTTTTGGCATGGCGGGAGCTTATCAGAATATGGCGGAGACCTCATGTCGGGGACCTCCCTTTGGCTTGATAGCGGGGACCTTGTCCGCACCTAATTTTAGGGCACATCTAATTGATGCGCACCTATCATGCGATGCGACTGTTCCCCTCCGAACGGAGGCCGCGACGCGTGGACGTCTTGCCTGAGATTCGGGGCAGATGCTATATGGTTTTATCCGTCTATCTCTCCGAAGATGCCAAGTTGATTTATGGCACCTTGTATCGGAGGTTTAGACGGATGCGGCCGATGTAGCAGACTTTGTCAGATTCCCTCTCGCTTGAGGGGTTTTTGATTGTGGGGACGCTCTTCCCTGCATGCGCAAGCCCCTGCAGTTAATTACGCTACCGCATCGCGGTAACAACTTTCTCCTTCTCCAGAATTTCACTTCGTGTCGTGTGTGTTTGTTTTGTTTGTGATTGCCCGTGGATTATATACGGAGACTAAGTGATGCCGTTGCCCGTAGGACGTGGATTAGTCCAAATCCGTATTTACTTAGATTTGGGTTTGGTGTTTTAGTTTAAGGATACGTTAGCCGTATTTGAGGCTAAGATCAACTTAAACGTTTGTTAAGGATACGTTAGTCTGATTTGAGACTAAGATCAACTTAACGGGATCGTTTAGATCCGACAAAAGAGCATTTGTGAGCTCTATTGTTTAGTTTAATGACGTTACGGTCAATAAGTAGTTTAAGGACGTTGCGGTCCATATTCCAGTTTAGGGACATGGTGGTCCATTGCCAGTTTAGGGACATGGTGGTCCATATTCCAGTTTAGGGACATGGTGGTCCATAGGTAGTTTAAGGACGTTGTGGTCCATTGCCAGTTTAGGGACATGGTGGTCCATTGCCAGTTTAGGGACATGGTGGTCCATTGCATGTATGGCCGTCGGGACCCGTCATCTCTCTGAGGACGTTGAAGGATTACAACGACAGATGTTAGAGGAGTTTAGAGATGTACCCTTGAACCAAAGTTGGTTGGGAGATCTATAGTCCAATTTGGGACTAAAGTCTATTTGAAGGTTTTGGTTTAAGGATACGTTAGCCATATTTGAGGCTAAGATCAACTTAAACGTTTGTTAAGGATACGTTAGTCTAGTTTGAGACTAAGATCAACTTAACGGGATCGTTTAGATCCGATAAAAGAGCGTTTGGGATCTATTGTTCCAGTTTAGGGACATGGTGGTCCATTGCCAGTTTAGGGACATGGTGGTCCATTGCCAGTTTAGGGACATGGTGGTCCGTAGGTAGTTTAAGGACGTTGTGGTCCATTGCCAGTTTAGGGACATGGTGGTCCATTGCCAGTTTAGGGACATGGTGGTCCATAGGTAGTTTAAGGACATTGCGGTCCATTGACAGTTTAGGGACATGGTGGTCCATATTTAGTTTAAGGACGCATAAGTCCGCGGGTTTAAGGATCCCACAATCCGTATTTTAGTTTAAGGACGCTTAAGTCCGTGGGTTTAAGGATCCCACGATCCGTATCTTGGTTTAAGGACGCTTAAGTCCATGAGTTTAAGGACCCCACAGTCCGTATTGATGAGTGGTTGTCGGGACCCGTCACCTCTCTGACGTCGTTGAAGGATTACAACGATAGGAGTCAGAGGAGTTCGGAGATGTACCCTCGAACCAGATGTAAATTGATTTTTTAAGAGAGCAGCTGTGCTCAGTCAATTTAATTTGAGGACTTACGGCCATGATTGGGCTAAGTCCAGTTGAAAAATGTTCGACGCTTCTATTTGTTTTTATTCTTGTTTGGGCTCTGCCCATAAAGGATGCAGAGCATCTATTTGTTTTGGGCTCTGCTCATTTTATAAATGATGCAGAGCACCAATTTTACTTGGGCTCTGCCCTTTTATTAAAAGATGCAGAGCATCAATTTTACCTGGGCTCTGCCCATTTATTGCTTTGCAATTTATATTGGCCTACTGGGTCTTTTTGATTTGGGCCTGGCCCTTTAGTAAATAATGCATTGCATTTGTCAGGCGCTTTGCGCCAATCACTGAGCGCAAGTGCTTGTGGTGATGACATGTGTCACGCAAGCGCAGTGCGCTGCGCTAGTGCGCTACGCTTGTGCTGCTGACACGTGGCGCGCTCTGGTGAGTTGCGCCAATTTCAGAGAGCAAAGCTCTATCTTAGAGCGCATAGCGCAAGTGGTTCAGATACTGACACGTGGCGCTCTCTGGTGGCTTGTGCCAACCCAAGAGCGCAACAGTGCAGTTCTGCAAGTGTAAGGCACTATTAACTTGAGAATCTTTTAGATTCCAGAACCAATGGTTCATAAAAAAGTGCAAAGCACTGTTTATTTTCTTGATCTAATTTAGATCAAAGAAAACAAGTATTTCTTGTTTTTTCTTGATCTCAAAGAACCAATGGTTCATAAGTGCAAAGCACTATTTTTATTTTATTTCTTTTTTTTTTATTGAAGATCATTGATCTTGTTCTTAGATCAATGATCTATTAGAAGAAATTCTTCTATCTTAAAGGTTTTTACCTTTTTCTTCTTGAAATTTGTTTAGAGTTCTCTCTGTTTGAAGTTCTTGATTTCTCACAAAATGTTGATGCCTTTGATTTGGGGTTTAGGGGCCTTTATATAGTGCCCATAAATTTGTTAAATTTGGTAAAGAGATCCTTCTCTGAGTGATTTGGGGAATTTTCCCTACCGTTGGATCTTTGATCCAAGGGCTCCTGTTTTACAGAAGAAAATCTTCTTGTTTTAACAAGAACAGAAAGATTTCTTTAAAATTTTAATTCTGTTTGGCGCAAATGCACTAGCGCGTGACACGTGTCACGCAGCGCACGGCGCAACGCAACTGTGCTGACACGTGTCGCGCAGCGCATGGCGCAGTGCAACTGCGCTGACACGTGTCGCGCAGCGCAGTGCTTGCGCAGCTGAAGCGTTGCTTCCTTTAATTTTGTTTTAAATAGAGTTTTGCTCTGATTGGGCGCGTTGCCTTGGGCGCTGCGCTGATGTATCAGCTTTGGACACGTGGCGCGTTGCGCGCAGCGCAAAGAATCTGAAGCGTTGGTTCGAAATTTGAATTTTGAAATTCAAACATTGGGGGAAACAAATGCCTCCCCACCGTTGCGCTCACGTGGCGTGCACGTGAGTGCAGCGGTGGCAAGATCCTGACTGTTGGATCAACGGGTGAGCCGAAGGGGCGCAAGCGCCTTATAAATAGGACCTCTGGCCCTTTAGAAAAACTTCACCATTTTCTAGATTTTTGATTTCTAGAGCTTTGCTCTCACTTAAGAACTTCAGAGCTTTGCTCCTGTTTCCAGAACTCTAGAGCTTTGCTCTAATTTCCCAAAGTTAGAAAAATTTTAGGTAAAAATTAATCTTAGATTAAATTAATTTTAATTAACCAACAGATCTTTGCTCTCATAGATCTTCTGATCTAAAGAAATCCCCTTTGGGGTTTCACTAACAGAGCTTTGCTCTCACGAATCCATAGATCTACAGAGATCCTGTTCATGGGTTTTAACCCATAAGCAGAGCTTTGCTCATGGATCAAAAATAGATATTTCTGATCTAAAAGTGAAGAACTCCTAAGAGTCTTCAAAAATTTTAATTTCCTTAGGAGTTTAAATAGATTTTCTCATCATCATCACAGAGTTAGGCTCTTTTAAGGAATTTTATTTCCCTGAGACCAGAGTTTGACAAGTGTCACTCTGTCACAGAGCTTTGCTCTGAAAGAGGAGATTTTCTCCTTGTCTCTAGGGATATATTTTTTTTTATTATTAATGGGAATATTTTCTTGGGGACCAACGGACAATCTCATCCAATGATGGGGTTGTTTTATTAACTGACATATTGTCATCCAGATTTCATGGGTCCCCCTTCGGTCTCCTACCCACTAAACTATTGTGTGGTGTAATTAATTAATCTTTAATTTAATTAATTAATTTTTTTTAAATGCTAAGCGTTGGAATTACAACACTAACGGCTAATTTCTTTTCCCTTGCAGTGACTATGTCTCTCGACACCTCATTCCCGTTCGCTCGCTCGGAGGAAGGGTTCCCTGAAGCGCCCTTGGACCGTGAAGTCTTAGCCATGATCAAGGACCATGACCCGGAATATAAGAGTCTCCACCTTTGGGGGTCGTGGTATAATCAAATTATTATGGGTCGACGCAGCTTCACATGCGCAGTACCGTCAGAACCCATCACGGCAATTCATTAAGCCAGCCCACCCGCGGTGCAGTATGCTGTGGAGATGGTTGATTGGACATCGAAGGGCTTTCTTCATCCGGCCATAGATGCAATCCCGGTCCAGCGTCCCATAGTTTTGGATATCCTGGGGCGCCGAATCTGTCAAGGCGAGGCGCGCCCTTGGGGGAAATCATATAACATAGGTCTGATCCCCCGCCACCCGATCGGCTATCTGCCGTGGGCCCGGTATATCCTGTCGACGAAGAAGTCGCAGTTGATAAGGTTAGGGTTGTACACCGCGGTCTATGTCTCCCTCTTCCAGTATCCTACGCTTCCCACTTGGTGGTTCAAGGCTTTCTTGGAGCAGTAGAACATTCCCACTCACACTTTCCTCGCAATGGATCGAGAAGTGTCGATTTCTCTGGAGGAGTTCACAGAAGTCTCCGGTTTACCGGTTATAGGGGAGCGCTATGAGGAGTTGCTCCCGACAGACGAATATGTTTTCGGTGCCAAGCCGGCGGTAAGGGGCCTCACACCGGAGAATGCTGTTCAACACCAATTCCCAAGTTTGATCAAGGTGTTGAACATCTACGAGGCCCTTTTCATCGAACGTAGGAGTCGCGGAGTCAGCTTCGAGGATTTCATCGCCCGGTTCCTTCACCCAAATTCCTCTCGGCAGCAGCTGCCAAGTTTGCCACCCTCGAGGACCCTTTCGGTTTAGGTTTGGACAACCTACCGGCGAAGAAAATAGACCAAAATGGTTTTTTCCTTCCTAACTCCCCGACCATGTCTTTTGCAGAAGTTGCAGCCCCTGAGATGGACGAGGAGGCCTTCTTCTTAGGATTTCTTGGGCTATGACTGAGTTGGTTTGCGCTCCCAATGCATTCTCGCCATATGCGGCCCTCTGTCTTTTACCCTGCTCACCGGATGACTATCGGGGTAAAAGTGGCCGTCGGGATAGCCGGCTTGGCACATTTGTATCACGGCCTCAGTCGAGCGGCGGATGCTAATGAGCCTGGGGTGCTGCACGTGATCTTCCCGATGCACTATTTCATAACATGGCTCGAGCTACACACATCGGGTGTCTTCGGCATGCACAAAAGGCCATCGTTCTATGACAGGTGCATCTTCCCTCGCATCATACAGTTGATTGGCGCATCAATTGTGAGTCCATTACTACGAAATGCCAGGGGTTTACTCCTTCGCCCCCACACCATTGGAGACGGGGTGTCTTTTATCGACAAAGTGTTGACCATTGGAAAGGCATCTACCACTGCAGTGCGGCCACTGCAAGACACTTTTAAAGATGGAGCCTCAGTTTTAACAGCCCGGGAGACCTTCCACTTATATTCTATCAGACCGGGCTTCTTAGTGTTCAGGCAGAACGGTGCGGCGATTTTCATGAGGTACACCCCGCATCGTTTTGCTCAACAGCTGAGCTACAATCAAGGGGTACCGCTGGAGGCTTTCTTATCAGAACCTGCTGCGACCGAAGAAGGGATGGAGAGCGCGCTGCATCATTTCATGCGTCTAAACACGGGCTCCCACTTCTTTATCACTGAACCGGCCTACGTCCCACGACTCCTCAAAGTATATACAGAATGGTACAGTCATTCGACGGGAGCCGTCATAAAGGAGGAAAGGTGGTTGCTGGTCGACCGTAAGGGTGCACCTCCAGGTAGCGACCGCAACGCTCCTTTGGTGCCAAGGACCCCGGTAATCCCCCCTTTAAAAGATGCCAGAGCTGGACCATCGCGTGCGCAGAGTCCTCCACGCGGATTGCCGCTCCCTGATATTGCGGATGCACCACCAGCGCCCTGTGCTCCAGTGGAGATAGTGGTTGTAGCCTCACCGGAGTCTGGCGTGGGTGCGGACATTAGGACCCGCCGTCCCAAGGTGGCTGCCAAGCGTAAGTCGATCCCGGGGGCACCTAGGATTGGTGGGCAGAAGAAGAAAAAGAAGTCGCTCTTCGCCGCTGATGTCGTGTTCGGTCAAGAACCCCACGCTCCCTATGCCGAGGGTCTGAGTGAATACGGGACTAACGAGGGATTAGTCATGCCGGATGACATGGATTTAGAGGCCGCCCTCGAAGCTTCGGAGCGGTTGGCGAGGCGTGACGCATGGCTGGCTAAGCTTGCGGCATCAGGTAATCACTAGTCACATTTTCTATTGCATCATATCTTTATTATGCCTTTGATTAACATTTTTCCTTCTTTTCTTCCAACAGGCATCACAACTGAAGAAGCCATTGCCGCTTCCCTCAAGACCTTCCAAGAGGAGGAACGCCTTAGAGCGTCTTTGGGCCTCAGTAAGTTTCAATTCATCAAGTTTTCATTTTCCTTGTGTTATGGTCGATCTAATCTCTCCCTTTTTATCACAGGAACCTCAATGCCGTTCCCGCCAAGTGACGCGGATATTCCTCCAGCTGCTGATGTTCCTGCCTCCTCTGGGCTACCGCGGGAGGTCCGTCTTGAAGAGCCGATGAGAGATGCCTTAAAGGCTCTGGAGGCATCTCTGAACGAGGACGACAACGCCTTGATGAAGGAAGCGTCGAAGAGGTCCATCACGACAACTCGGGAGGAAAGGAAGTGGTCGAGGCGCGAAGCAAAGGCACGCAGGGCTGCCTTAGCCATTGGAGCGGGCCCAAGCACCGTTCCTCGTGCCGATACTCCGTCAGAAGAGCCCTCGGTCACCTTGTCTACAGCTCATAGACAGGCGATTCGCGCCAATAGGGAGGCTAGCGACAAGTCCACCTCAGGTATACTTCTTTCAGAGTTTTTATTGTAAGCATTATAAAGCTGTCGGTTCTCATATGTTCTTCCTTGCAGGGCCAAGCCCAACCGAGGGGGAGGCGGAGACTGTCGAACCTGAGGGGCTAAGGGAAGAGGCATCGGTTGAGCCCGAGCCGGTGGCGGATGACACCGCTGGGATTGCTGAGCCCGATATAGTGGCTGACAAAATGGTTGCGTCCATTACGCCTGAGCAAGCGGTTGTTGCTGAGCCCGAGATGGCAGCGGGCGGAGTGCCTGAGACCGATGACCTCGTGGTGACGGTGGACGAGACAACCGTTACTGCTGAGCCCGAGGGAGTAGCGGGTGAAGTAGACATGATTCTTGAGGACGAGCCAACCGCTCTTTCTCAGGAGTCTGGCAATGCCCCGGTCATAGCTCTCCCTACCTATGGTCTCCCGCCGTCTCCCGGCCTTGCGAGCACGACAACGGCCCCCGTGGAGTCTTGGGATGAGGCCACGGGTGGTGGTCTTATGTCGATGGAGGAGGGAGACGCCTCCGTCTCGGCTGAAGGCTCATCAGGTAAATTTCAGATTACCGTCCCCCCTTTTTTTCTTGCAATCGTTTCTGACAGGTTTACCCTTGTTTTTTTAACGCAGCGCCGATGCTCCACTGCTCGAGGGAGCGCCGTCGACTACTGCCTTGGCGGTGGTCACCTCTCAGCCCTCTCTCATACCATCGAAGATGTTGGAAGGTATGGGTTTGCGACTTATTAATCTTATCTTTTAGACGTATAATTTGTGTACTAAAGTCATACTGTTGTGCCTTTCAGGAGTGCTTTTTGACCATCTTTATCAAGTGTTGCTCCCACACTTCTCCTTCTCATCTGAACTCACTTCTTCCTCTGGTGGCGCTGGTGAGTATAATTTCCATTGATATCTTTCTTTTTCATTGATGGAATTACCTCTAACTTTTTTCTCGTCTCAACTGCAGTGCTACAAATCGAAGGAGGGGATGAAAGATCGGCTGCGCCGCCGACCCTTCCGGCCTTGCCACCCGCCTCAGCTGGTACAGCGACTATCACATTGATAACTCCCCCTTTTTTTATTTTCTGAACTGTTATCTGATCACATCTTGTTTCTTTTCAGCTGTCGTTCCGGTCTCGGCGCCCTTCGAGCCTCGCATCACAATGCCGGCAGGTCCTTACCTGAGACGTCCATCTTCGAAAGGTGCCGCGAACAGCTTGCGTATGTTGAGCGACTACATTGAGGAGCTCGACGTCGAGACCCCTACTTCTGTTGTGGATTTCGCTACGGCGGTTAACCCGATGCTGGTGATACTCGTTTATTTCCATGACGAGGGCATCATCGCATCTTGGGTTAACTATTGTAGGGAGATCGAGGTTCGCCTGCATCAGCTGGAGTCGATGCGTCCTACCCCCGAGACTTTAGCCGCGAGCAATGAAAGAGCAGCATGGATCGAGGAAAGCGCTTCTTACGTCCACCACTTGGAATAAGAAGCAGCTTTAAGGCTGAGGGAATACCAAGAGACCTCGAGCGAGACGGCTCGTCTGCGTGCTGAGGTTGAGGGGAATGCTGCCCAAGTGAAGGCTATCTTTGAGGGTCTCCTGGGGCGCATCTCTCATGGGCTAAACTTGAAGCGAAAGCTTGATGTAGCCGAGCGTGATACTCCAGGCCGCGAAGCTGCTCATCAGGCCGTCAGGGAGCAGCTTGCATCTGTCTTGCAGCAACGGGCCCAAGTGGAGGCGGAGCTGGCGGTGGTAGCCGATCAGGAGAAAGTGGGAAGGAAGTGCGCGAACAATTGCTAAAGCTATGCAAGACGCTTCCTTCCCAGTAATTCTCCTTGTATCTAGATACTTGTAAAATTTTTCTTTTTAAATAATATGTATCCATTCTTTATTCTTTTGTACGCTTCATCTTATACTTGATTACATTCAATAAAGATACACATTTTTCTTTGCAATGTCTTGTACTATTTCTTTGCTTTTTCCTTTCTTTTATTATCAGCATGCTGTCTTGATAAACACATTTGACCGATAATAGAGTAAGCGTCTAGATTTTTCAAGAGATAGCGATGGCTTAGGCCGCAGGTTCAGATCTGCCGCCTAAGACTTTTCAACTCTATGAGCCGTGAGGGTCTCATAAAAACTTTTCTCCCTACGGATCGAGAGGATCTCATAGGTGTATTTTCTCCTTAGGAATCGTGAGGACTCCTAAGTGCCTTTTCTCTTATAAGTCGTAAGGATCTTATAAGAGAATTTTTCCCTCTTACGAGTCGAGAGGACCCGTAAGCGGTTGTTTCCCTCCTTGTCGAAATTCGACTTTGGAAAGTGAGACCCGTGAATAGTATGCAAGAGATCGCTTTAGACTGACTTGCAGGGTCTCATTGTAAAGGAAACAAGTTTTTTAATCTCTGCTGCCTGAGGCTTCATCTTGCAAGTTGAGACGAATCGGGAATTTCCCGCGGAGACACTGGTTTCTCTGCGAGCCAACGCGAATCAGGAGGCTCTCATCAAGGACACTTGTTTCCCTGAATTGAGGTATTTGCCAAGGATATTTGTTTCCTTGGTGTTGAAACGAATCGAGAATTTCCCACGGAGACACTGGTTTCTCTGCGAGTCGACGCGAATCAGGAGGCTCTCATCAAGGATGCTTGTTTCCCTGAATTGAGGTATTTGCCAAGGATATTTGTTTCCCTGGTGTTGAAACGAGTCAAGAATTTCCCACGGAGACACTGGTTTCTCTGCGAGTCGACGTGAATCAGGAGGCTCTCATCAAGGATGCTTGTTTCCCTGAATTGAGATATTTGCCAAGGATATTTGTTTCCCTGGTGTTGAAACGAATCGAGAATTTCCCAAGGAGACACTGGTTTCTCTGCGAGTCGACGCGAATCAGGAGGCTCTCATCAAGGATGCTTGTTTCCCTGAATTGAGGTATTTGCCAAGGATATTTGTTTCCCTGGTGTTGAAATGAGTCGAGAATTTCCCACGGAGACACTGGTTTCTCTGCGAGTCGACGCGAATCAGGAGGCTCTCATCAAGGATGCTTGTTTTCCTGAATTGAGGTATTTGCCAAGGATATTTGTTTCCCTGGTGTTGAAACAAATCGAGAATTTCCCACGGAGACACTGGTTTCTCTGCGAGTCGACGCGAATCAGGAGGCTCTCATCAAGGATACTTGTTTCCCTGAATTGAGGTATTTGCCAAGGATATTTGTTTCCCTGGTGTTGAAACGAGTCGAGAATTTCCCACGGAGACACTGGTTTCTCTGCGAGTCGACGCGAATCAGGAGGCTCTCATCAAGGATGCTTGTTTCCCTGAATTGAGGTATTTGCCAAGGATATTTGTTTCCCTGGTGTTGAAACGAATCGAGAATTTCCCGCGGAGACACTGGTTTTTCTGCGAGTCGACGCGAATTAGGATTTTCTTCGTCAAGGACACTTGTTTCCTCGAGTCGAAGGATTTTGCCGAAGACACTGGTTTCTTCGGGGTTGGGATGAACCGTCGAGATTTGTCTTCGTTTTCTGGCGGAGCCTGTTGGGAAAGTATGGTTCCCTCTTTATTTGCGCCCTTGTATTGTATACAGGGATTGATGTGATCTCAACTGTAGGGCCAAAGTTTTATCATTTTTTTTATTTCCGCGATGCTCTATCATTTCAGCTTTTATATCGCGAAGGTCGCGATTGCCCAATCATTTCGGCTATTTTTCGCGGTGCCCAATCATTTCGGCTATTTATTTTATTTTCACTCGCTGCTTTTTATTGCGAGTTGCCCAATCATTTCGGTTATTTTGTATGCATATGTTTTTACTTGCTGCTTTTTATTGCAAGTTGCCCTATCATTTCGGCTATTTCGTATGCATGTGCGGCCTACAGGCTTTTCACCGTAAACCTGAAATTAGATACCGATTTCGGCATCAGCACTGCTACAACTAGGATATTGCCAGGAGTGAATCATCATTTGCCTCCGTCGATGTTGAACAAAGGTGGCTTAGCGAACAGGGTTAAGGTCCTGTCGATTAAGGCTTTTAACTTCATGAGCCGTAAGGGTCTCACAAAGGTATTTCTCCCTACAAGTCGTGAGGATCTTGTAGGTGTATTTTCTCCCTAGAAATCGTGAGGATTCCTAAGTGTATGTTCCTCTGTAAGTCGTGAGGATGCTACAAGAGGGTTTTCTCCTTGTAAGTCGAGAGGACTTATAAGGGTTGTTCATCATGCGCATATATCCCCAGTCACGGATGGGACTTGGTTAGGGAAATGTTTATTCGCGCCCGTGGATTGTATACAAGGGTCAGTATTGAGCCACTTGTAGGGCAAAATTGAAGGTTGTGGGGGTTGCTTAAGCACAGGTTTAGGTCTCTGTAACTTAAGACTTTCAAATCTTATAAGCCGTGAGGGTCCCATAAGAGAGTTCTCCTTACGAGTCGTGAGGATCTCGCAAGTGTATTTTCTTCTTAGGAATCGTGAGGATCCCTAAGTGTGTTGCTCCCTTGTGAGTCGTAAGGATCTCACGTGGGTGGTTTCTCCTTGCAAGGTCGAGAGGATCTTGTAAGTGTCCTTTAACGAGATTGCGCCCTTTCGGGTTTTCACAAACACTCGCCGGTAGTCCTGCTGTTTTTACTCACGGAGCCCTTTCGGGTTTTCATCCGTTCCCTTTTTGCTTATGGACATACCTTTTTTTTTATTCTTTTTATTTTTATATATATTTTTTTTAACGAGGTCGCGCCCTTTCGGGTTTTCACGAACACTCGCCGGTAGCCCTGCTGTTTTTACTCACGGAGCCCTTTCGGGTTTTCATCCGTGCCCATTTTGCTTATGGACATACCGTTTATTATATATATTTTTTTATTTTTTTATTATTATTATTTTGTCAGCCTAAGGATGCTGCGGTAGTAGTTTAAAGACGTTTCGGTCCGCCATTAGTTTAAGGACGTTTCGGTCCGTCCAGGAAACGGCTGGCTACTGCTTATAAAGTTTGAGCTTAGGAAGATAGCGAGCGGACATAGTCGTCGTCATCTATCACTGACCTAGGAATATCTCCAGTCTATATTATGCTGTTGCGCGAAGCGACTGATCTTGTGGCTTCTATAAGCTGGCCCGTTATCGGAGATGATCCGTCGCGGAGTTCCAAACCGATATATGACGTGCGTCTTGAAGAAATGGAGGATATTCTCCGTCTTCACTTCCCTCAACGGTACTGCTTCTGCCCATTTGGAGAAGTAGTCGGTCGTCGCCAGGATGAAAATATGTCCCCTGGACTATGCTGGTTCGATAGGGCCGACTATGTCAGTCCCCCACATTTCGAATGGCCAGCTAGCCACCGTTGAATGGAGTGGATTTGGATGCTGGTGGATGAAGTCTCCATGGATTTGGCATGAGTGGCATTGCTTCGCATATTCGAGGCAATCCTGAATCATCGTGGGCCAGTAGTAGCCCATCCGTTTGATCTTCAACTTCATCTTTGGGCCTGCTTGGTGAGAACCGCAGATTCCGTCATGAACTTCCTGGACGACTCTTTTCGCTTCGTCAGGTCCCAGACATCTCAACCACAGAGAATCAAATGACCTCTTGTACAGAGTATCATTGACGAAGGCGAAAGATAGAGCTCGTTTCATAAGCTGATGTCTCGAGGACGCATCTTCGGGCGTTCGACGGTATTTGAAGTAGTCTATAAAGACTTCTCTCCAATCTTCAGCCTTTTCCCGATCTTTTATTTGCAGAGTCGTCTGCTCAGTCGCTCCCTTTTCTTCAGGTGATTCCGGAGATATTTTTGCTGGGGCAAGCACCCGACGGCTTTGTCCCATGATTCTTACGTCATCGTGGTTCTCATCGGCCAGTTCCTTGGAAAGCTTGGCCAACGCGTCCGCTTTACTGTTTTCCGCGCGCGGTATATTCTCCAAAGTACAGGAAGGAATTTGGGTCAACAGTTGCTGCACCTTTTCGCCGTATTTCACTAACTCTGGTTTGCACGTTTGGTTGTCACCGTTTACTTGACTAACGACCAGCTGGGAGTCTCCGTATATGAGGAGGTTTTCAATTCCCATGTCTATGGCGATCTCGAGGCCTGCTATCAAAACTTCGTATTCGGCTTCATTGTTTGCCCTCGGCTCTGTTAGGGAGAAAGCAAAGCGCATTATCCCTCCTTGTGGAGTTACAAAGATGAGTCCTACCCCCGATTTGATTATAGGGGTACTTTGTTTGCGCTTCTTCACGGAGGATGCTCCATCGAAATAAAGCTCCCATCGGGTATCACCACCGTCGATCGCATCAAACGCATGTTCGTCTGGAAGATCGCAATTTAAAGGAGAATCGGCGGGTATCGGATACTCAGCGAGGAAGTCGGCGATGGCCTGGCCTTTCACTGCCTTGAGAGGTTGATATGTTATCGAGAACTCCATCAAGAGCAGAGCCCATTTAACGAGTCGTCCCGTCAATATAGCCTTTGACATCAAATATTTAAGGGGGTCCACCTTCGAAATGAGACGGACCTCATGTGCCAACGCATAGTGCCTGAGCTTTGTTATCGCGAAGATCAATGCCAGACAATGTTTTTCAATGGGGGAGTAGTTGCTTTCTGCCCCCAGTAGAACTCGACTCAAGTAGTAGAGTGCTCTTTCTTTCCTTTGGTCGTTCTCTTGCGCCCATAATGCGCCTAAGGAACCTTCGAGGGCGGTTGTGTAAAGAATGAGGGGCTTCCCTTTGACCGGAGCAGCCAACACCGGCGGGTTCTGCAGGTATTGCTTGATCTCGTCTAGCGCGCTTTGGCATTTTTGGTCCCAGACGAACGGGGTTCCCTTCTTCATCAGGTGGCTGTAAGGACGGCACTTGCCTGAAAGGTTGGCTATAAATCGCCATATATACGCGAGCTTCCCTTGGAGAGACCGCAGTTGTTTGAGAGTCCTTGGCGGAGGCATTTCCATGATCGCTTTGATCTTTGACGGATCTATTTCGATACCTCGGTGTCGGACGATGAATCCTAGGAATTTGCCTGAGGAAACCCCGAATGCACACTTGAGAGGGTTCATCTTCAAGTTGTATTGTCGAAGGCGTTGAAATACGGTCTTCAGATGCTCGAGATGTTCCTCGTACGATTTGATTTTAACCACGAGATCGTCGATATAGCATTCGACGATTTCGTGTATGAGGTCATCAAATATTTGCGTCATGGCTCTCTGATAAGTAGCACCGGCGTTCTTTAAACCGAAGGGCATCACTTTATAGCAGAATATACCCAAAGGAGTCCTGAAGGCGGTGTGCTTCTGGTCTTCGGGATGCATCTTTATCTGATTATACCCTGACGAGCCGTCCATAAAGGAGAAAACCTCATGAGTGGACGTGTTGTCTATCATCAGTTCGGTGACTGGCACTGGGAAATCGTCCTTCGGGCAGGCTTTATTGAGATCCCGGAAGTCTACGCATATGCGCACTGTCCCATTTTTATTCATCACCGGGACGATGTTGGCGATCCACTCGGGATACTGGACCTCTTGAATAAAGCCAGAGTCGATCAGCTTCTTGACCTCAGCGTTGATGCTCATTTCAAGCTCGAGTCGCATTCTTCTCGGTGCCTGTTTGACTGGCTTGACGTCCGGGGATATTGCCAATTTGTGCACATCAATTTCTGGATCTAGTCCCGGCATTTTGGAATAGTTCCATGCGAAGCAATCTTTATGCTGCATAAGCAGGTCTTTTAACGAAGCCACCTTCTCTTCAGACAGCGGCTCACTAATGACTGTCGGTCGCGGATCGTTCGCCGTCCCCAACTTAATTTTCTTAAGGTTATCTGCAGTGGTATGGATTCCATCTTCCAACTCTTTTGGCGCTGGTGGGAATTCTGAGATTATCTCGTCGTTGCTGTTTTCAAAGCACCAATGAAGGTCATCCATGTTCTCGGGCTCTTCTTTTGATATTGTTATCATGTGACAAGTACGAATTCACTTCCAATCCCAATGTGGAACTGGTTCTTCTTCCGTGGCCTTGGGTTCATGCTTCTGTGGTGGCACTACCCTCCAGTTGTCGGACAGAGCGAACTTGCCAAGCTGATACTGATCTTCGACCCAATTCTTGAAGGTGAAGCAGTCTTCGAGAGGATGCCCTACCACTCGGTGATAAAAGCAATAGTCTGGGTGTGAGACTTCGCCTGCTTGTTCGGGGTGTTTAGACTCCGGCAGTGTAAGCATCTGATGTTTTAGAGCGAGGTCAAGTATTTTCTTGGTCTTGTCCCGAGGAAAAGAGTATGCCCGACCCATTTTTCTCATAAGGGATAGATCGGAACCGCTCGGCTCCCGCTTGCGTGGCCTCTTAGCCCCGCTTCGTTGCTGTTGAGCGCCTTTTTCGCGTTTAGACTTGTTTCTGCCTCTGCGTCGAGCCTTCTTTATAACAGGTTGACAAGGAGCGGCATTTTCATCTTTCACGGCCCGTTGGAGGAGGCGTTGCGTTTTGGCTTTCTCGTAGATGACCATTTCGCGGTTATGGTCATCTCGGACTTTTTGACCAGCTTCCCTTATAAGTTTGTCCATTTGTTCTTCGAACGACGGACTGGGTACCTTCGCATCTGGAATTTTCACTGGTTCAGGATTAGCGTCCTCCCACTGAGCGTCCGCTTCTTCATCGAAGTCATACACGACGTAGCAACCGTTTAGTAGCTCTTGTTTCTTGGACCGGATGTATCCAAGCCCTTTTGTCTCCATTCTTCCATCAGGCAGTTTGCGTTGAGTCCCGGGAACGTTCCAGACTTTGTCATAGAACTTGGCTTTTCGAACGGTCTGCTTGAAGGATATCCCCTGGCGTTTCAGCAACCTTTTCAAGCCTTCTGTATAATATCTGGGCAGACGGATGGGCTGAAGCCTGTCAAGCGTAGGATCCGCGCCATGCCAGATTTCTTTCTCCACTTTGGTTTCCTCAGAGCGGTAGAATAGAATTGCCTTTTCACCTCTTTTCCTGGGAGGGACGTAGAATGTCTGCAACTCCTCTACATTGTAAATATCAAGTGCATCCAGTTCTTTACAGTGTTTAAGCGGCACCATGGCGACTTGTAGACTTTGTTCTTCGTTAGCGAACATTCGTATTGAAGGCCGAGCAGAGAATATAGCATGGACCTCATCTTCCGAGTCACTATCAAAGATCAACGTAGGAGCGGATGGTCCTGGCTTGTTGTATTGGGGTGGACCCGAATAAACTATCTCCTCCTCTTCTTCAGTATCACTGCCGAAGACAGGGATGGTGGCATTAGCTTTGTTCTCCGGCTTGTGACACCTCTCCGTGTCTTCGAAATCCGGTAAGAAGTATTTGGCATCTTCATATTTGCGGACCTCATTCACAGAGAACGGGTTCAGTTCTCCCGCCACGGTATACTCGAGACCATCCTTAGAATACTTCATACACTGATGTTGTGTAGAAGGGATGATGTTGTACTCGTGTAACCACGGTCGGCCGAGCAGAGCGTTGTAGCATGTCCTGGAGTCTATGACGTGGAACTTAATGTCCGTGATGAGTAGCCCGAAGCGTAGCGTCAGTATCACAGACCCAAGAGTTCTTGATGACTGGGAGTCGAACCCGGAGATGGTGATCTTGTCCCGAGCAAGGTGCTGGACGCTCATGCAGATTTCTTTTAACACCCGCACATTGAGAAGGTTAACGGAGGATCCATTGTCGATCAGGATTTTTCCTATTTTTATATCGTGACAGTATCCTGAGACATAAAGGGGGCAATTATGTTCGCACGTCCCAAGGAGAAGGTCTTCATCACCAAAAGCGACATCGGCCGTGTGCACTTCCTCCAATTCATCTTTCATCCTTTCCTCGGCCAGGAAAGCTTGGAATTGCTCCGGATCCTGTAGTGCCTTGATTAACGAATCTCTCGCCTCCTTTGACAGTAAAAGGGCGTCAAGAATGCTGAGCTGTGAGGGTAGCTTCCTCAGATGCGCTAAGACGTTGTAATCCACCTTACTTCTCTTCGGCGGGTCCTTGGCACTTAGCTCCTCCACAACTTGGTCATCTAAGACGATATCTTCAGGGATCTTCTCTTTTCCCTTATCTTTTTTATTTGAGGGTCCGAGATTCTTTTCGGGGAGCGTGCGATTACGTAGCCGAATGTTTTCGCAGAGCTTCGGCTCTTCTTCTTTTCCCGAGGTGGACTCTTTAAAGAGAGGGGCAAGCTCCAGCTCCTCATCAGAATCGCTCCCGAATGTAGGCACCTGTGATCCCTCGACGTTAATCATGCGACAATCACCAGTAGTGTTGGATATAGTGCCCTCAAAGTCAATTATTGGATCGCAGGTACGTGATTGCAATGATTGAGGAGGACCTATACCGGTAGGACAGTCTTACTCGAGATGATAGTATGCTATCTAGTTTGCCTTTATAAGTCGTGTATAGGTTCAGGTGACTGATCACGATTACACTTTGATAGAGCCATTAGGATCTTGCTTGACTACCAACAGTATGAGGGCGATCATATACGTGAGAGTTGGGTGGTCTATAAGCATATCCTTAATAGTGGTCCCTAGTCGTGGGAGTTTCGAGACAGGGCATCGATACTCCGGAGTAGACTAGTGTATACAGTCGAGATCCCGACAAGGGGCGGTGGCCGGTCTCACAAGCCACTGGTGTCAGTTGGATCACCTAAGATGTATACAGGTGCTCATTGGGTTATGAGTACACCGGACAGGACTCGCCGGGAACCTGCTAGTTGGTATTATACATATCGTCAGATAGCAGTTCCCTGGTGACATGTGTACAGGTTAGTTCATCGACCTGAGGTCGTCATTTGTCTCGTGTGAGTTCCCACTGTGCTTTGATTTCTACCCTACCACGGCTCAAAGGAGTCGTGCAAACAGATTTTAGTTGGGTACAGTCCTGAGCCACATGGGGGCACGTGAGTGGATCGGCAGGGGATTCGTCTCTCCCGGTATTGGGGGTGGAGGTCGCGCTGTGTCTAGGAAAGCCATTACACCAAGTCCTTGGCCAAGGCAGGTGAGAATTACTGGTAGGTACTCCGGTAGTTTCTCAGGGTGTTCAGGGCTTGTCTCCGACACGACTTATACCGCTATTGGGGGTCTGACGTTACTAGCCCCCTAGGAAGGATATGCGATACTCATAGACGAACGGACCGGACTGTATATACATTGTCACTGTTAGGCTCAGTAGGGTTTCCGGATGAGTTCGCTCATCGGCCTCCCTTGAGGTCAGTACATGGGCAGCCGTTACGCACAGCTAGTGCCGCTGACGACTTGTGGTTAAACCTACTGCCAGGGTACTGACGAGTCATTAGAGTCCCCCACAGATAGTTTCCCAAGTTCGGGCAAAATGTTGTAGAGGCCGTATGGTTTTATAGCAGGGTTCGGAAAATGCACGTGCGTTTACGCACGTGTCATTTTTGGGGCAGATAATACTGATGGGCTTTGGTTTAAGCCGGATCCATGTATTATACAGAGTAGATATAATATCTTTGTCTCAGTTGCATTTGTATTCGGTCGTAATACAAATGCGGGTATATTTATACAGTTACGGGGTTATCCTGAAATTCGTTTTGGGATCACTTTTGGAAGTTTCCAGTTTCCAGTTTTCTATCAGCCGTATTTAACATTCGGTTAAATGCGGATTTATCTTTTCTTGGGTGAGTCATGGTTCTAGAAGTTTCTAGATGATGAGAGGAAGCTTCTTGGAAGGTGACTAAGTTAGTGATTCATTGTTAGCATTAAATGAGAGATGAGGTGTATTAGTGACTCATTCTTTTGCATTAATAATTCTTGTTCTTGCTAAGATCTTTTGTGAGAAGCTTTGCTTGTGGTCACCCCCCTTGCTCCTACACTCACCCCCCCACCTCTATATGGCCGGCCTCTCCCCTCTTGGATCCCCACTTGAATATTTCATTCTCACTTGATTTGAAAAAAGATGATAGATTTCGGTGTATGGAAATTTCATAGCTCATTTCATTCCATCACCCGACTCAAATGGCAACTTCATTAACCGTTCGTCCATGGCTTTGGACGAAGCGAGACAAAGTGTTCCACTCATTCTCTACATCAATCTTGGTCATCTCTTCTAGCAAACTTGAAGACCGAGTTGCCTCGAGTCAGAGGCTGGAGCCCGTTTAAAGATCCGATGACGTGGTGCCACCTGGACGAGCAGATCGGACATCGACGAGATCGGAGCAGCCGCAACAGGAGCGTGGGATGATGGTTAAAGAACGAAGGACTCGGATCGTTCGGTATAACCTTTCTACCCTCTTTGTAGCTTGTTAGTTTAGCGTTAATGGCAGATCCGGGTTATAGTATGCGATAGCGCCAGTTATAAAAGTTTTTGTTCCGCATTTGGCGTCAGTTTGATGGCCGGGGCGCTACCGTAGACTTACATGGTATCAGAGCCACGCCATTAAGCTTTACTAACTTGTGCTAACGCGTTTAAAAGATCGATCGAACGGATTTTCGAAAATCGCAATTTCCAAGTATAAAGTTTCTGTTAATTTTCAAACTGGTCTAAAAATCATTTTGACCATACCAGAAAATCAAGCAGGGTTTTTTAGGAAAACTGGAGAAATTCGACTAAGTGATGTCACTGTTCCACCGCGGATCCGCGGCCCAAGCATGGGTTTGGCTGCTGATCCACCGCAGGAAAGTGTGCTCAATTTGTCAAATTTCTACAGTAGCTTCTAATTGGGAAATTGTGGTTTCTGGAACTGTTCTTTTGGGCCCAGTGTTTTTTACTGTACAGCAGATGTACGTGGGGCCCACTTCGGGAAATTTTGTCGATCGAAATTTAAACGTGTTAGTTTACAGTACTTACATTATATCTCCGACCGTGAATGTCATTTGATCGGTAAACCGCGTCTAATTGCTATAGTCCTTTTAGACGGGTTTGCGAACGTGACATTCGCGTTGATGTTCTGTGTTTTGCTGTGATGTTGCGGATTTGTCGTGGTGGATAGCAGTGTGCAATGGTAGTGCAGTTTGGATTTATTTATACATTTGATATTGCGGGGCGAGCGTCCAACATGTGGATTGCCATCACTGCCTGTTGTATAATATTCTTTTGGGGCACGACCGGGTCAAGGTCAATGTACCCGTTGTACATATTTTTCATCACTGTACTAGGTTTTACCCCGCGACGGAGTGCACGGATAGCCGGGTTCTGGAGGGCAACGGGTCCGCATCTCATGGCTTTGAGAGGCAGAGGGGCCTCACTCTAGAATTGGCAGACTATTCGCCGCACTCGTAGGGGGTATAGGTTGACCCAAGGAGGGATGCTCAAGATTACCGGATTCCGTGAAGTGCCGGGTGGTCCATTCACCATGCTGTAGGGGGCTGCCTCGCTTCAGGTTTTGGCGGGTAACTTGCCGCATCCATAGGGGTCTAGGTTTCATTGCACAGGCTATCCACACGACCAGGGGAACGTCGTGTTTCAGCAGCGGCTCTGTGAAACCCGGGGATCCCAGATTATCTGTATTGTTCTGTGATGCTTATTACTTTTCTGTAATGTTGCATATTATCATGCCTGGAGCGATTATTGTATATTGGTTTATATACTAGTAGATGTTGTACATGTTTTACACCCGCGCTAGTTCAGTCCCCGCTCTGTCGTTAGTTAAGTAACCTAACGGGTGATGACGGGACCCAGTGACGAATGCGGATGGCATATACGTACATTTTATTTTCGTTCTTTTCTGGTGTGATTAATTGATGGGACTGCGTTGATTCTGATCAATGCAAAGTAAAACAAACCTGTTTGGATGTTGTTGGAACATTTAAAAAGTGTTATTACAAAGACGTTTCCTTTTGTTTTGCACAGTGGTATTCGGTTGGAATATCCTGCACCTCATTCGACGGGGCAAGGGCCGATATCCCTTCACCGGGACTAACCCCTTGGGCAGAAGTTTGCGTCAGGGTAATAACTTCACTATAGTCGATTACATGTTGCTTTGCATCGTGGTATTCAGTGGAATATCCTGCACCTCATTCCACGAGGAAAGAGCCGAGATCCCTTCACCGGGAGTGACCTCTTTAGCAAAGGTTTTCGCCGCTATATTTTTATAAAAAGCTATCAGGTTCCTTCAACGAGATCAAGTTCATTACGTTAAAGGTTTTTCGCCAAAAACCAGCCGTAGCCCTCCGTCATTTCTTATGGATGGTCAGTAGTATTCAAGCTATGTTTGTTGGCTTTCGTCAAGGCATAGTGTTTGGTAGTTGCTGGGGTATTCATTTGTTGCATAGATAGATGAGTTGGTTTGGGACAGTCGTATTACCTTGTTGGCTTTCGTCAAGGGTATGTATGGGTGGGTTCAAATTAACAAGATAATGACGGGCAGAACTTGACATGTGACTTATGATTTGTTGGCTTTCGTCAAGTTCATAAGAACATGGGGTAAAAATCATATCGGGAGTTTCTAAAGAAACTGAAACTTGCCAGGCATGCGCATACCTTCTGGAGTGTGATAACGCGAGTGGATTCCGTCACGTTATCATGCGATGAGAGTTGGATCCCGATTCCCACTGATGAGTTGGTTTACTCTTCGGGTGATCTCGATTGATTCTTCTTTCAGGTTTGGAGGAGAATTTGACAGTACAGTGGGAGGTTTCCGGATTAGATAAAGTGATAACCATTCTGATCTAGGTTAGAGTGCACGCAGAGTGTTTCTTTTCTCTCTCTCTTTGGCAGCGACCTTTGACCGACCCTAGACTATGACTCAGGGACCAAGTTGACCGAACCTTCTTAAAATACTGGCTTTTGGATTGTCTGAGTTGCATAAGTCATTGCCACTCCTTCTTCTACCCTTTGTATTTCTCAGAACACCCCATATTACTACGGACATCCACTTCCATTGGATAGATCCATCGTATGGTTATATACGAACTCGAAGGGACTCCTTCGAGGATGGATCAAGGTTCAGGAGAAATAGAATTGGTTTATTCAGTTGTCTTTTATTATCACTTTCTCTCAGGTTGCGAGGGCTCCTTGGTTTAGGAGAGTACACCTATTACGCTTATTGGATAGTCTTCTTCCAAACCATAGGCAGGTGCCGAAAGGTAGGGAATGAAGAAAACCAATTAGCCTAAGTAGGGTGTACAGAAGGTAATATGTAAAGACAAAATAAAGGGATTAGAAAGAGGGCAAAGTAAGTTGCGACTGTTATCATTCACGACCAAACCACGTACTTCATCGCCACTCCTATTTCACCTTTAAAAGAATATGGTTTTATTCAGTTGTCTTTTATCATCACCTTCTCTCAAGTTGCGAGTACTCCTTGGTTTAGGAGGGTACACCTATTATGCTTACTGGATAGTCTTCTTCCAAACCATAGGCTGGTGCCGAACGGTAGGGAAGGAAGAAAACCATTTAGCCTAACGATGGTATACATAAGGTAACGACTAAAGACAAATAAAGGGATTTGGAGAGATGGCAAAGAAATATACGGTTAAAGTCATGAATTGGATTATGGAAGAGGCATTACTATGAATACCAGGATACCCCTACGAAACATTTTTCATGTTTCAGTGCATTGTTAATGGAAAACTGTTTTCCCGATTAGATACTTACTCCAGGGTGTGTATTCACCAGGTTTCATTCTCACATCTGTATGGTTTTATAGATGATGAGTGGGAGGAAGTTATTGGGAATTAGGTGATCATCCTCATTATATCGGAATTCGTTGTAATTGGTGATATTTGAGGAAATCGCCTGGGTACAGTTATCAACCTACGACGCACAGGTTTTGAGTTATTCAACTCAGCGGACTTACACAGAGTATTGTATGTTGTCCAGTGTCCATCAGGACAAAAGGGTAGGTCCTCGTACTATATTTTGTTTACTTATGACTTCTTTAGTTTTTAGACAAGTGTTTCGTAGAAATACAAGGTCTAAGTTTTGAGAAGTTGTGGGTATAAGAATAAAGTAGAGAAGCAGATGTCACAAGTATCGGGATTCTTCAAAGAGATCGAAGATGTAGATACTTGTGATTGGTATTCAGATGATAGTAATAGTTTTGAGAAACTTGTTTCTCTTTCGGGTTACTCATAATTGGAAGGAATCCTAAGTTGAGTAATGCTGATTAGCCTCTCTCCATTAATTTGATATGCACTGGAGACAGCTGCATGATTAGAATCTGGTTCCAATTAAATAAGTGCCAAAGTTTCTATATTGGATATAGAATGGTTCATATCTTAACGTTGTTAAGGTACGGGGAGTTGTCCGGCTTATGCTTAAAACAAGACTCTGGATAACTCAGGGAACGTTTCTGTAATGACAGTTTGTGTGTTGGCCCAAGCTATGACGAGGGTTAATTTTCTACCATCTGGAAGATCAATAGTGATATTGTTCTTGACTCGCCACAGTTTTAGTAAAATGGATTTTTTTCAGAAAACAGTAGTGGGAGTATGGTAGAACTGGAAGTGATTCCAGAACCGCAAACGATTACGGAAAATTTAATAGGACCAATAGATTCAATCAGGTTTGACATTCCATTAGCCACTCCGCAGATATGGTGGATAACCTCAGACACCCGAGAGGTACTCTGGTAGCCTCAAGGACGGTGGCAGGGAGGTTTTTATCTACCCAGACTTGACACTACTGTTGTTCCAGACTATGAGACCCGGCAGGAGGTTAAGTATAGCGTTGTTCTAAACTAGCTTTAGAAGTGCACGTGTATATTATTCTGTCAGAGGGTTGTTGTGGTCAGTGGGAGCAGCGGAAGCATAGTGGGCAAGTAGCTTATGTCTATTTATAGACTAGAGCAGTTATAGCGGAGATAGATCATCTAATTTTGATGTGACAGTCATGGGTTTGACTTCATCAGAATAGGGGATGGATCTGTTAAGAAGGTAGTAGGGTGTGATGTCCTAGTATTTGGATATCATACACAGAGTAGGAAGTAAAATTCCTATACTACGATCGGTTGTACTGTGGTCGTCACACAGTTGTTTCTCCAGATAGGATATGGATATAATATTTGACATTTTGGTTTCTAGATCTATGGTTTTAGATCTGGATTTGGGTAGTTTCCCAATGTGGGTACTTTGACAGTATTCTAATGGTTTTTTTAGAATAGATGACTCCTGGCATGGTGGTGTACCTGCAGGTGATGGAGTCACCCTCTCTAAAGGTGTCTTACAGACTAAAGGGGAGAGGGATGTGCATGATTGGCAGATCACTTGCTTAGGCAATTGAGTCAATCATGAGATGTCAAGTACCACACCAGATGTTGTTTTTGCACTAGATGCAATAAGTTTGTATTAATCCAATCCTGGAGAAACATAAGGAAGCAGTTTTAGAACATAAGTGCATGTTCTACAGATTTGATGACGACATCCTCCTTCGGGAGACGGTTATCATTCCAGGCTTCAAAGGTGACATGGATGACAGAGTGATTGTCAGAGTTATAGTTTTCCCTCTGACGAAAAGGGACAGGATTATGGACAGGTGGTCTAAGAGGGTACTGTGGGAGGCATGGTGCGGGATACTGATTAGGTTCAGTTATCGATACAGTTTAAGAAGTTTAGATTTGGAGTTCATTTATGAACTAGGTCCCATCAAATATCCAGACATATTCTAAGACAGGTATTACTCAATTCGGGAGATGGCTTTCTCCGCGAACTTGAGATTAAGAGAGACATAGAAAGAAACATCAGGGCGGATCCACTCACTGAGGCTATTTCTCGAACACAATAGTTTTACAAACGGGCTTTGTGAAACTGATTAGTAGAGGAGTTGGGTGTTGGTTTCACACGGGCTGTAAGTACGCGACATCGCAATAATTAGCCTTAAGTGCAAGTGGGAGATTGTTGGATATAGTGCCCTCAAAGTCAATTATTGGATCGCAGGTACGTGATTGCAATGATTGAGGAGGACCTATACCGGTAGGACAGTCTTACTCGAGATGATAGTATGCTATCTAGTTTGCCTTTATCAGTCGTGTATAGGTTCAGGTGACTGATCACGATTACACTTTGATAGAGCCCTTAGGATCTTGCTTGACTACCAACAGTATGAGGGCGATCATATATGTGAGAGTTGGGTGGTCTATAAGCATATCCTTAACAGTGGTCCCTAGTCGTGGGAGTTTCGAGACAGGGCATCGATACTCCGGAGTAGACTAGTGTATACAGTCGAGACCCCGACAAGGGGCGGTGGCCGGTCTCACAAGCCACTGGTGTCAGTTGGATCACCTAAGATGTATACAGGCGCTCATTGGGTTATGAGTACACCGGACATGACTCGTCGGGAACCTGCTAGTTGGTATTATACATATCGTCAGATAGCAGTTCCCTGGTGACATGTGTACATGTTAGTTCATCGACCTGAGGTCGTCATTTGTCTCGTGTGAGTTCCCACTGTGCTTTGATTTCTACCCTACCACGGCTCAAAGGAGTCGTGCAAACATGTAGTTTTTGGGTACAGTCCCGAGCCACATGGAGGCACGTGAGCGGATCGGCAGGGGATTCGTCTCTCCCGGTATTGGGGGTGGAGGTCGCGCTGTGTCTAGGAAAGCCATTACACCAAGTCCTTGGCCAAGGCAGGTGAGAATTACTTGTAGGTACTCCGGTAGTTTCTCAGGGTGTTCAGGGCTTGTCTCCGACACGACTTATACCGCTCTTTGGGGTCTGACGTTACTAGCCCCCTAGGCAGGATATGCGATACTCATAGACGAACGGACCGGACTGTATATACATTATCACTGTTAGGCTCAGTAGGGTTTCCGGATGAGTTCGCTCATCGGCCTCCCTTGAGGTCAGTACATTGGCAGCCGTTACGCACAGCTAGTGCCGCTGACGACTTGTGGTTAAAACTACTGCCAGGGTACTGACGAGTCATTAGAGTCCCCCACAGATAGTTTCCCAAGTTCGGGCAAAACGTTGTAGAGGCCGTATGGTTTTATGGCAGGGTTCGGAAAATGCACGCGCGTTTACGCACGTGTCATATTTCGGGCAGATAATACTGATGGGCTTTGGTTTAAACCGGATCCATGTATTATACAGAGTAGATATAATATCTTTGTCTCAGTTACATTTGTATTTGGTCGTAATACAAATGCGGGTATATTTATACAGTTACGGGGTTATCCTGAAATTCGTTTCGGGATCACTTTTGGAAGTTGCCCGTTTTCAGTTTTCTATCGGCCGTATTTAACATTCGGTTAAATGCGGATTTATCTTTTCTCGGGTGAGTCATGATTCTAGAAGTTTCTAGATGATGAGAGGAAGCTTCTTGGAAGGTGACTAAGTTAGTGATTCATTGTTAGCATTAAATGAGAGATGAGGTGTATTAGTGACTCATTCTTTTGCATTAATGATTCTTGTTCTTGCTAAGATCTTTTGTGAGAAGCTTTGCTTGTGGTCACCCCCCTTGCTCCTACACTCACCCCCCACCTCTATATAGCCGGCCTCTCCCCTCTTGGATGCCCACTTGAATATTTCACTCTCACTTGATTTGAAAAAAGATGATAGATTTCGGTGTATGGAAATTTCATAGCTCATTTCATTCCATCACCCGACTCAAATGGCAACTTCATTAACCGTTCGTCCATGGCTTTAGACGAAGCGAGACAAAGTGTTCCACTCATTCTCTACATCAATCTTGGACATCTCTTCTAGCAAACTTGATGACCGAGTTGCCTCGAGTCAGAGGCGGGACCCCGTTTAAAGATCCGATGACGTGGTGCCACCTGGAAGAGCAGATCGGACATCGACGAGATCGGAGCAGCCGCAACAGGAGCGTGGGATTATGGTTAAAGAACGAAGGACTCGGATCGTTCGGTATAACCTTTCTACCCTCTTTGTAGCTTGTTAGTTTAGCGTTAATGGCAGATCCGGGTTATAGTATGCGATAGCGCCAGTTATAAAAGTTTTTGTTCCGCATTTGGCGTCAGTTTGACGGCCGGGGCGCTACCGTAGACTTACAGTAGTTCTGTTAAACCCTTCGGTCATATTTTTCCGCTCCCGACGAGTTTTACGTTTCTCCCGCTTAAAATGTTGTCGATGAGCAACATATCCTTGACACCATCTATCGAAAGCTTTACACTCCTCAGTGGGGTCCGAAATCTTCCGATGATACAAGCAATAGGAGGGGTGCATTTCCACTTCACCAGTGATGTTTCCTTCAGTGGATGGTATCTTCATGCCCATTGATATGGCTTTAGCAAACCTTTTCCTCATCTTGAATTTGCTTTTGTCGGTAATGGATGTATTTTGCTCCAGCGGGAGCGTCTCAGCTCTTTCATCAAGTCGCTGACGCTTGGCCCTTTCAAATATGACTGCCTCGCGTTCCCGTTCAGCTTTACTTTTTAAGAGAGCTTCATTGAGGAATGTTTCAATTACTTCATCCGATGGCCCTAGAATTTTTGGTTCAGGATCTGCCCCCAGCGTTTCAGTACAAGGAGTCTTCTCATCGTGCATGAACGAGTGGGAAATCACGTGACAGCTCGCCACGTATTCTTCAGATTCATCAGATGAACTTTCTCCCTCATCTTCCTCTTGAAAGACGTGATTGAGGAACTCTTGGAATGTAATGGGAGTTCGTGCCTTCTGGTTGTATTCCTCCAGCGCGTCAATTTGTTTTTGCAAGTCCGTGCGCTTGTCGCCAGGCTTCACGGGCTTCTTTGATTTCTTTTTCTTCTTCTTTGAAGATTTCGACGGCTGGTTGTGAATGCTTGGGCTACCTCCATTGATCATTTGCGTTGGACGTGGCTTCAACATTCCTTCAATGATTTGAGGTTCCAACGGGTTCTTCCATTTAATCGCTGGGCATGTTTGAAGATCGTTTAGCATCCTCTTTGTCTTGGCTGATAATACAACCTCCCAAGGAGCTTCTTCAACGACAGAGCATGTTGCCCCCGGTGTATTCATCCTCTTAGAGGTGTGGGGCTGTGGGGGATTCACCTTCCATTTGTCAGATAACGCGAACTTGCCCTGCTGGTACTGGTTTTCAAGCCAATTTTTGAAGACGTAGCAATCTTCGATTGAATGACCCAGTACTCGATGATAAGGACAGTAGTTGGGCTCATTAACATCACTTGGTTGCGACGGACATTTTGGCTCCGGCAAATTTATGAGTTGGTTGCGCAACGCCAGCTCGAATAACCTTCTCATTTTATCCCGGGGAAATGAGTAAGGACGTCCTAGCCTTTCCTCAAGGGCTACGTACGGGCGCATATTATTTTGACGAACAACCGGCTTCGAGTTGCTCGGTTGTTGTTGAGCATAGCGACCACGATCGCTTTTCCCTTCCCTTTGTCATTTCGGGAGTCCGGCTTTGGAAGAGGGGGTCTATGGCCCATCTGATCCATTTGCGCTAGCTTGTCAATCAAGGCCTGGAAGGTAGTCGGCTTGAAAAACATCATAAATTGCGAGATGGTTGCTTGCGGATCAAGGGTTCCCACAAACATACCCACCGCGGGAGCTTCTTCAATGCGCTGCTCGCACTTTGACCATAGGTTTCGCCACCGTATAGCATATTGGACCCATGTCTCCCCTGGCTTTACCCTGGCGTTAATCAGTGCCGTCATCGGGGTACGTTCACTGGCGCTTGCAAAATGCTGAGTAAACAATAGCTCCATCTCCGCGAATGTCTTGATAGAGTCATTCGGGAGCTCAGAGTACCACTCGAACGCTGTATCTGATAAGCTTCCAACAAACTGGTGAAGCAACAGCTTGTCATCACCGCCGGTGTTGCCGCAGAGTGCCCTGAACTAGGCAACATGCTGGTGAGGATTGCCCGTCCCCTTGTAGACATGGAACTTGGGAATTGTGTAGCCCGGCGGGTACTTGATCTGGTCGTACCAACTCGGATACGGCCGACCTATTTTTACAACCTGGCCGGCTGCTTCAGTCGCATGATGCACCCATATCTGTTGGGCTATGTACTCATCCAAATCAGCTTTGGAGATTGTATCCTCCTTAGCTATTGACAGAGCTAGTGGAGGATTCGACGTTTCTCCTCTATCGTCTTCAAGGACGATCGGGGGATCTTCGGCCGGAGGATCTTGCTGGATCTTCATCCTTAACATGTCTTGAAACAGGAGGCCCATACGCTTTATGTTGGCTGCTTGTTCAGCAGCCTCTTTATTTTTCTTCTCCAATATTCGACGAAGGAACTCGGCATCAGTTTCTTGTTCCTGGCGTTCATCCGAGGACGTTTCAGGGTTTTCTTTTGGCCCAGTAAGTGCAGCCATCGCGTTCATCATCTCTTGGAGCTTCTGCTGCTGCTCCTGCGCCTTGGTCACCGATCGCGTGAGCGGTCTATGACCCGTTGATATGCGGCTGTCCTCTTTACCGGATGCTATGTAAACGGTATGAACTACCATGCCCCCAGACTTAGGGCGTTTGGGTTCACCACCTTTGATATTCGCCGTAGGTGTTGGCACTTCTCCGGCCTTCTTCTTTTATGGGCCGTAGAAGTTGAGGGGGCCGTTGCTTTGGGCACCCAAGCGGTCGTCACCTTTCGTTGCTTAACCGGTGGATTTTCCCCTTGCCGACCTTTCGACTTCTTCTGTTGGCGAGAGAAGTTAGGATCAATGACAGATTCTCGGACTCGTCGCCATGTCTTGTAAATCCTGGAGGACAGCGATTGAGGAGGCTGCTCCAGCTTTTCTGCTTCCACGGCGGTCTCTACCGGTGGGGGAGATCTTTTAAGGACCGCAGATGGTGAGTTTCTGCGTACCCTATTCAATAGCTCAAAGCTGTTCCCGGTTGGAACAGCAGCGTTAACTTCCACCGTTGGAGCTGGCGGAGTCATCCCAGAGGAGGAGTTGCCCCCAGTCTTCCTTACCCGGCGCCAGTGGCGTCGTCGGGCGCGACGAGTTGTCGGTATTGGTTCAGAGACAGAAACAGCCTCCTCTTGCCCCCTGTTCAGGTATGGGGCTGTTGCCGGCGTCAGCCTATTGAAGACTGATGTCTTTTGAGCAACAGGAGCAGGAGTGGGAGTTGGGACGGTCGGTCTTATAAAGACCGATCTCTTAGCAGGAGAAGCCGCCTTGACGACTTCAGGAGCAGGTTTGGCTACTCCTTTTGAGGTAACCTTTCCTGGGGTTGCAAGCTTCATTGTGGGTCCGCGAGAGTTTTGGCCCAATCTGGAGAAGACCGAGGCACCGGTGTTGGGCGACCCGTTGAGAGGGGCCGCAGTAACTGAAAGTCGATCGAAGACCGACTTCTTAAGAGCTTCTTGTATGGGCACGGGGGTGCTGAAGCTTGTTGGTGGAAGCATAGTTCCGAAAAACAACTCCGTGGTGGCTTGAGTAATCTGCTCCACGGGCGTGGTGAACAAAGAGGCCGCTTGGGGCCCGTAGGTTATGCCCCTAGTTGAGGCCGGACGCGAGCTGCAGCTGCAGTTGGAGCACTTCGAACAGGTAGAGGCCATCGATGCTTGATTTCTGCACCAGGCAAAAGACCAAATCTTAGTAACTTAAAATCCGTAGGCAACCATTAACAAACTGCGATTCGTTCGTGAAGACGACACACGAAGTGTGGAGTGGAAAGAGGAAAAGGTCCCACCGGGCGTGCCAGAATCTGTTCCCCTCCGAACGGCGGCCGCGACACGAGGACGTCTTGCCTGAGATTCGGGGCAGATGCTATATGGTTTTATCCGTCCACCTCTCCGAAGATGCCAAGTTGATTTATGGCACCGTGTATCGGAGGTTTAGACGGATGCGGCCGATGTAGCAGACTTTGTCAGATTCCCCCTCGCTTGAGGGGTTTTTGATTGTGGGGACGCTCTTTCCTGCAGGCGCAAGCCCCTGCAGTTAATTACGCTACCGCATCTCGGTAACAACTTTCTCCTTCTCCAGAATTTCACTTCGTGTCGTGTTTGTTTGTTTTTTTTGTTTGTGATTGCCCGTTGATTGTATACGGAGACTAAGTGATGCTGTCGCCCGTAGGACGTGGATTAGTCCAAATCCGTATTTACTTAGATTTGGGTTTGGTGTTTTAGTTTAAGGATACGTTAGCCGTATTTGAGGCTAAGATCAACTTAAACGTTTGTTAAGGATACATTAGTCTGATTTGAGACTAAGATCAACTTAACGGGATCGTTTAGATCCGACAATAGAGCATTTGGAAGCTCTATTGTTTAGTTTAATGACGTTACGGGCAATAAGTAGTTTAAGGACGTTGCGGTCCATATTCCAGTTTAGGGACATGGTGGTCCATTGCCAGTTTAGGGACATGGTGGTCCATATTCTAGTTTAGGGACATGGTGGTCCATAGGTAGTTTAAGGACGTTGCGGTCCATTGCCAGTTTAGGGACATGGTGGTCCATTGCCAGTTTAGGGACATGGTGGTCCATTGCATGTATGGCCGTCGGGACCCGTCACCTCTCTGACGACGTTGAAGGATTACAACGACAGATGTCAGAGGAGTTCAGAGATGTACCCTTGAACCAAAGTTGGTTGGGATATCTATAGTCCAATTTGGGACTAAAGTCTGTTTGAAGGTTTTGGTTTAAGGATACGTTAGCCATATTTGAGGCTAAGATCAACTTAAACGTTTGTTAAGGATACGTTAGTCTAGTTTGAGACTAAGATCAACTTAACGGGATCGTTTAGATCCGACAAAAGAGAGTTTGGGCTCTATTGTTCCAGTTTAGGGACATGGTGGTCCATTGCCAGTTTAGGGACATGGTGGTCCATTGCCAGTTTAGGGACATGGTGGTCCATTGCCAGTTTAGGGACATGGTGGTTCGTAGGTAGTTTAAGGACGTTGTGGTCCATTGCTAGTTTAGGGACATGGTGGTCCATAGGTAGTTTAAGGACGTTGCGGTCCATTGCCAGTTTAGGGACATGGTGGTCCATATTTAGTTTAAGGACGCATAAGTCCGCGGGTTTAAGGATCCCACAATCCGTATTTTAGTTTAAGGACGCTTAAGTTCGTGGGTTTAAGGATCCCACAATCCGTATCTTGGTTTAAGGACGCTTAAGTCCATGAGTTTAAGGACCCCACAGTCCGTATTGATGAGTGGTTGTCGGGACCCGTCACCTCTCTGACGTCGTTGAAGAATTACAACGATAGGAGTCAGAGGAGTTCGGAGATGTACCTTCGAACGAGATGTAAATTGATTTTTTAAGAGAGCAGCTGTGCTCAGTCAATTTAATTTGAGGACTTACGGCCATGATTGGGCTAAGTCCAGTTGAAAAATGATCGACGCTTCTATTTGTTTTTATTCTTGTTTGGGCTCTGCCCATAAAGGATGCAGAGCATCTATTTGTTTTGGGCTCTGCTCATTTTATAAATGATGCAGAGCACCAATTTTACTTGGGCTCTGCCCTTTTATTAAAAGATGCAGAGCATCAATTTTACCTGGGCTCTGCCCATTTATTGCTTTGCAATTTATTTTGGCCTACTGGGTCTTTTTGATTTGGGCCTGGCCCTTTAGTAAATAATGCATTGCATTTGTCAGGCGCTTTGCGCCAATCACTGAGCGCAAGTGCTTGTGGTGATGACACGTGTCACGCAAGCGTAGTGCGCTGTGCTAGTGCGCTACGCTTGCGCTGCTGACACGTGGCGCGCTCTGGTGAGTTGCGCCAATTTCAGAGAGCAAAGCTCTATCTTAGAGCGCATAGCGCAAGTGGTTCAGATGCTGACACGTGGCGCTCTCTGGTGGCTTGCGCCAACCTAAGAGCGCAACAGTGCAGTTCTGCAAGTGCAAGGCACTATTAACTTGAGAATCTTTTAGATTCCAGAACCAATGGTTCACAAAAAAGTGCAAAGCACTGTTTATTTTCTTGATCTAATTTAGATCAAAGAAAACAAGTATTTCTTGGTTTTTCTTGATCTCAAAGAACCAATGGTTCATAAGTGCAAAGCACTATTTTTATTTTGTTTCTTTTTTTTATTGAAGATCATTGATCTTGTTCTTAGATCAATGATCTATTAGAAGAAATTCTTCTATCTTAAAGGTTTTTACCTTTTTCTTCTTGAAATTTTTTTAGAGTTCTCTCTATTTGAAGTTCTTGATTTCTCACAAAATGTTGATGCCTTTGATTTGGGGTTTAGGGGCCTTTATATAGTGCCCATAAATTTGTTAAATTTGTTAAGGAGATCCTTCTCTGAGTGATTTGGGCAATTTTCCCTATCGTTGGATCTTTGATCCAAGGGCTCTTGTTTTACAGAAGAAAATCTTCTTGTTTTAACAAGAACAGAAAGATTTCTTTAAAATTTTAATTCTGTTTGGCGCAAATGCACCAGCGCGTGACACGTGTCGCGCAGCGCACGGCGCAGCGCAACTGCGCTAGCGCAACTGCGCTGACACGTGTGGCGCAGTGCACGGCACAGCGCAACTGCGCTGACACGTGTCGCGCAGCGCAGCGCTTTCGCTGCTGAAGCGTTGCTTCCTTTAATTTTGTGTTAAATAGAGCTTTGCTCTGATTGGGCGCGCTGCCTTGGGCTCTGCGCTGATGTATCAGTTTTGGACACGTGGCGCGTTGCGCGCAGCGCAAAGAATTTGAAGCGTTGCTTCGAATTTTGAATTTTGAAATTCAAACAGAGCTTTGCTCTGATTGGGGGAAACAGCGACACGTGTGCATAGTTTAAACCATCACATGCGATGCGAAGACGTGCAAAGGACGTGCGCTTGGCTTAAGGCCATCGCATGCAAAGCACGTGCGCATGGCAAATGCCGTCACATGCGATGCGACACTTGCAAAGCACGTACGCATGGAAAAGACCATCGCATGCTATGCGACACTTACAAGACACATGCGCATGGCAAAGGCCATCGCAGGTAGAAGAAAATCTTCTATCTGTTAACAAAGTTAACAAAAATAATTAAAAATTGATCTAATTGATCTTGGATCAATGATCCAACGGTGCGCACACACCCTAAATTGATACAAATCAATTTAAATCTGTTTGTTAATAACAAGCTTAACAAAAATAATCAAAATTGATCTTTGGATCAATGATCCAATGGTGCATATGTTATCTTTAATTGATATGAATCAATTAAGATCAATTTTAGATCAAAATTCACCTAATTGTTGGGAACAAAGCCTAACAATTCCTTTCTTATAAATAGAAACCTCCCATCACAATGAAAAGCATCTTTTTGGCCTCTTCTCTGTATACAAAGAAGAAGAAGAAAAGACTCTCTAAGCTCTTGAAGAACCGAAGTTCATAAAAAGAAAAATAAAGAAAAACCTTATCCAACTAGGTAAATAAAAAGAGAGGATGCCTTCTCCTTTTCAAAAAAATTAGTGCTTTTCATAATGAAAGTAGTGCTTCTCCAAGATAAAGATCGAACGATCTTAGAATTTATCTCTTTCATTCAAAAAGCCATTGCTTTCATGAGAGATCTATTCTAAGATCCAAGAGTTTGGACAAAAACCCTTGCAAAAGGAAGATCACAAAAGATACAGATCGAAACTAGTGCTTCTGTTGAAAGTTTTCACTTTAATTAAATTTAAATGTGCCATACGAATGCACTTTAAATCAAATAACAGAGATCTCTATTTCCTTGAAAACCAAAGCTTTCTGCACCATGCTGCGCACCTTGGCTTAGTGTGTGAACTATGGATGCACGCATCACGTGATCTACACATGATCGCATATGGAGGATATTATCCACATCAGCCATACTCAATGTGCAATATCAAATGTGCCACGTGATGCTCACGTGCTGTCCCTTTCTGAAACGCACTTTATACTAATGCGCATCACGTGATATTCACGTGCGCACTTCATATAGATGTGCGCCATATGATACTCACGTGTGCACCCCATAGACAGATGCATGCGCGTCATGTGATATACACGTGCGCGTCACTTGAACCCAGTCAAGTGCGCATCACATGATACTCACGTGCGCACTTATTGAATGGAACAACATGTGCACCATATGTATGCGCACCTTATACTCATGTATACCCTTCTAAAAGGAAAAAGCTTGAATAACTCCATGCGAAGCACGTGCGCGCTATACTATGTGCATGCGCACATGACCAGCAAACCATTGCTTGGATACTAAGCTAATATACACTATGTATAGAAGCTTCTGCTTCATAATTAAGTTGATCTTAGTCTACAACAAGAATAATGATCCTTAATTAAAATATTTAAGTTGATTTTGGTCTCATATACGGCTAATGGTCCTTAATCGGAACCTAAGTTGATCTTAGTCTACAACAAGGCTAACGATCCTTAGATGAAAATAAATATCCCGTGAACTGATGGACTTCATCAAGATGAGAAATGCTACTTAGGTTCAAATTCCAAACCTAATATACATATTTGGACTAATCCACGCCCTACGGGCGACGACATAAATTAGTGTCCGTACACAATCCAAGGGAAACCCCAAATAAACAAAAATACGACATATAAAGATTTCTAGAGTAGAGAAAGTTGTTATCGCGCTGCGATAACGTAATTAACTGCAGTGGATTACGTCTATAGGAAAAAGCGTCCCTACAATCAATAAACCCCTCACATACAAGGGGGAATCTGATAAAGTCCGCTACAACGGTTGCATCTATCCAAACCTTCGATATATGGTGCCATAAATCAAATTATTATTTTCGGAGTGGTGGATGGATATGTTCCATATATCATCTGCCCTCGCATTCAGGCTAGACGTTCTCTTGACGCCTCAGTCTGGTTCCCGGCGGTAAACAAATTCTGGCACGCCCAGTGGGACCTTTTTCTCTTTCCACTCTACACTTTGTGTGTCGTGTTTCGCGTACCAATCACGGTATATATATGTTTATATTGCCCTTGGATTTCAGGATACTGAAGCTGGTATTCTCCTTCCTATGTAGATCTCAATGACATCCTACAACTGCACCTACAAATCTGGTTCCAACACTTCTGCACCTCAACTGATCATGACTGGTTAGTTCATGGCCTCGCTATCGTGCATTCCTATGGCTCAGGTCCAGCTGATCCTGAGCGGGCTCCAGTTCGGACAATTTCCTCCACTCCCCACTATTGATGCCTCAACTCCATGGGAGGAAATCCCAAGAAAGTCAATCTTTGATAGATTTGCTACTGTCTCCGTAAGTTCTGTTGATAAACCTGCCAAATCTGAGAGCACCGTTTTCGGCAGACTGGGCTCGTGTTCTGTGGGCCCACTGAAGAAGAAGCCCATGATACCGAGGAAGGCGGTCCTCGAGAGGCTAGCCCTCCCAACTTCTCATCCACCCAGGGATCCTGCACCCTAAGACGATCTGTCTTCAACAGGTTTGCCCCTCAGACTGCTTCTCCAACAGCTACAAGGGTATCCGTGTTCAAGCGCTTGGCACCAGCTAGGTCTCCAAGCAACATAGGGGGCATACTGAAGAAGCTCCTAAAGTTGAAGAAGCTCCCGTCATGATAGCTACTTGACCTTACTACTGGCGTCGACGAAAACAGGTTGGAGGTAGTTTTCCATCCGGCTTAACACCATCGGCCCATATCCTGATCATCAACGTTGCTGTTCCAACTGGAAATAGCTTCGAACCTTTGAAAATGATGAAGCGCAACTAGCCCACCGTTATGCTCAAGAAGTCACCACCGCCTGTGGGGGAACCCGTGTCTGTATGTTCACCCCAGAATTGTCCTCGACGATCTATAAGATCTGGAAGGAAGTGCAGAGATCCACCATCGATCTGAGTTATTCTCCTCGGGTCAAGAAGCTGAAGAGTCAACCTCGTCGTCACGACACTCCTCCTGATACAAAGATTGTTCTCCCCAAGGCAGTCCCCCACAAAAGAGGAAGGCCGGAGAAGGTTCTTACGCCCGAGGCAAACTCCAAGGGCTGACACTCTAAACGCCTTAAGGCTAGGGGCATGGTAGTTCATATGGTCTACATGATAAACTCCAAAGAAGACAGCCGTAATTCTATTTCTCATAGACCAGTCACCCGGTCTATAACCAAATATTAGCAAAAGTTATAAGAAATCATGGCTCAGGAGGCGGAACTTATGACTACACCGCCCAACACAAGTCCAGACGTTGTTTCGGAAGAGAGGACTAGTCAGGAGTCGGATATTGACTACTTAAAATGCGTTCTCAAGAAAAAAGATGAAAAGGTCGCAGAGATGAATGCTAGGATGGATAAGATGGCCATCCTGTTTTAGAGTATGGCCAGGTTAATAGCTCAGCCTGAACAACCGGCAGAAGAAGCACCGGTGGATATTACTGATGACTCCCCTCAAATCCCACTAGCAGTGAAGGAAAAGATGATTTCCAAGTCACAGCTGGATGAATACATTGCCCAGCAGTTCAAAGCGCATCAAACCAACGAAGCTGCAGGCAAACTGATCAAGACATGTCGACCATATCCTACATGGTACGCCAAATACAGTACCCTGCAGGATATACGATCCTGACATTCCCGATATACAAAGGAACCGGTAATCCGAAGTATCATATTACTCAGTTTAGATCCTAGTGTGGCAACACTGGAGGCAACGACATTCTGCTCCTCCGTCAGTTCATGAGCAGTCTCTCAGAAATAACTTTCGAATGGTATGCTGAACTTCCGAACGGCTCCGTCAAGACCTTTTCCGAGATGGAGCTCCATTTCTTACGGAGGTTCGCTAGTGCAAGCGAACAGACTACCGTGACCACACTAGTCAATGAAAAGACCAGACCCGGCGAGACATGGGTCCAATATGTCATGAGATGGCGAAATCTCTAGTCCAAATGTGAGCAGCCCATCGCCGAAGCTCCGGCTGTAAGCATGTTTGTAGGCACTATCGACAAGAAGCACAAATTTTCCCTTACCTCGCAATTTTCAAGCTTACGAATTTCTAGGAGTTCATCGACAAGTTGGCTCCTCTGGATGCAATAGATCAAGGTCTTTCCTCGTCCGACGGAGAAGTTCGGAATGGCAAGGGCAAGAACAAGACGACATTTGTCGTCAATACTCAACAACAAGCAGGTGGGTTCAAGGCAGGAGGTCGCCATAATGATAGTCACTCAGGTCCCTCCCTCAAAGAAAAGATGGGACGCGAGTATTCCTTTCCCTGTGATAAGACGAGGAAATTATCCGACTTGGCCATGAAGAACAAGATGGTGACGTTGCCCAAAATCCAACGTCCAGCACAATCCAACTCCTTTAATGACCCTAATTACTGTCCTTATCACTGGTGTAGAGTGTTTCGTCACCCTATTGAGATAGGAATACACGTCGCTTGTCTGGCATATTACAGATTCCTCCTGCCTAGAGTAGGCCGGGGTTTATTGATTGTGGGGCTCCGAATCTCCGGCATCCGCGGATTAAGCTGCTGTTAATTACCCCTCGATTTTGGAGCGAGAGAACCTCCGATTGACGGATAAAACTGGTCATGCAAACTTAATGTGCAGTATGCGTATGTTGTGTTTTGAAGGGGTCTTGGACGTATCGGGGGTCTCGCAGAGTTTATGGGGGTCCCGCTATCCTGATAGCGTGTTAGGGGTTAAGGGGGCTAGTAGTCCCCTTGCGGGATGCGGGGCAGCGCCCGTTAGAAATTTTTTCTAACGAGGGACGTATTTTGAGTGTGGAGCGTGTAGGAAAAAGAGGGGTGAGGAGTGTCCTAAGGACGCGTGAGATGGCATGTGGGCGGTGGGCACCAGCGGGCCACGTGCCCTGCATGCAGGAGCAGGGCGCCTGTGGATCACATGCCCGGCATGCGGGTACTGGGCGCCAGCGGTTCATGTGCATGGCGCGTGGGCGCCGGTGGATCACGTGCCCTGCATGTGGGCGCTGGGCGCTCGCGGAAAAAGGGGTTTAGCCCTTGGACTGGGAGTTGAACTCCCGAGTGAATTTTGGAGTTAAACTCCTAAAAAATGATATTTTTATGGAGTTAAACTCCTAAAAGATCTGGATTAGGAGTTAAACTCCTTTGAGGGTTTGGATCTTGGAGTTGAACTCCTCAAAGATCTTCGGAGATGATCAAAGGGGCCCCCTTTCTTCTCCCTTGAGCCTTGGATCCTCCCAAAGTGTGATTCTTGGAGATGGGTCTTCTTCCTCCTCCTCCTTTTTTGCTAGATCTTGGAGAAAAAGGGAGGTGGGATTAAAAATCTCCTTTTTAGGGATTTGATGGGAGATCCGAACCCCCTTTCGAGAGTTTTATGGTGAAACTTTGTTTGGTTTTGAGGGAAAAGAGAGCTAAGCTCTTGATTTAATTGGAAAAGAAAAGAAAGAGGGAGAACATGGGATAGAGAAGATAGAGGCACAAACCTTAGATTTATTTGGGGAATTGAGTTCTCTTTTCATTTCATCATAATGTTTTCTTATATAGGCTTACAAATTTACACTTAGCCCCTTGGGTTTTACAAAATGGCATTTTGCCCATCCCATGCCTCATGTGCTTATTTCTTTTTGCACATGAGCCATGGGCTTTACAAAAATTCGGTTTTTTTCCCACTTATTTTACATTCATGCATGAAAATTACATTAAACTTATTTATTACATAATTTTGTTTTTAGCATGGGGGGCGGCCTCTTCATGTTCGGGTTCGACTTGGGCATAGACCCACTTGACTTGGATTCGGGCTTGGGCCCGGTCCCACTTTTTAGGCCTTGACTTTGACTTATTGACCTTGATCTTGGGGTATAATTTTTGACCCCAACAAACTACCCCCCATCAATGAATGCACACTGTATACATAGGTCGTGTGCATGGAATTGATATATCTTCTTTCGTGAAGAGCTTGACTTCGAGGTGGAACATCATTCAGGGGGCGGAGCATCATTCTGGGAGCATAATTCCGGGGATTGGAGCATAGTTCCAAGGTGCGGAGCATAATTCCGGTGATCGGAGCATCATTTTGAGGTGCGGAGCATAATTCCGGGGGTCGGAGAATGATTCCGACACGGGACATGTATATCCTGAGACGAAGCATAATTCCGATGCAGGGTTCTGGGACAAAACATAATTCCGACATGGGACAGGTGTATCCTGAGACGAAACATGATTCCGGCGCAGAGGTTGTTGGTTGACCTTATTTGGTTCCTGTTCTGACGACGTGGAGGTTGGTGCTGCCCTTTTTGCGACTTGGACTGTCAGTGCTACTCTTTTTGCGACTTGGACGGTCGGTGCTGCCCTTTTAGTGACTTGGATGGTCGGTGCTGTCTTTTTTGTGACTTAGATGGTCGGTGCAGTGACTTGGACGGTCAGTGTTTGATTTGACTTTCTCCGCTTCCTGCGGTGTCAGGGATTGGATTTGACTTTCTCCGCTTTCTGCGGTGTCAGGGTTGGATTTGACTTGCTCTGCTTTCTGCGGTGTCGGGATTCGGCTTATTTCCAAGGTGGAGCTTGATTTCGCCAGGGAGGTTGTTGGTGGACTTGCTGATTTGATTTGATTTGGGAGTTTCTTATCCGTACAGCGGGGCTTTTGAGTCCCGAACTTGGAATTTGGGTTTTTGTTTGGCGTCGGCATCGCTATACTGGAATATGGTACCAGGAGAAAATCATCATTTGTCATGGAGAACATGGGATTTGGGTTGGCATCAGCATCGCTATACTGGAATATGGTACCAGGAGCGAATCATCATTTGCCATGAGAGGATTTGAGGATTTTGGCCTTGGTTTGGCATCAACATCGCTACATTAGAATATGGTACCAGGAGCGAATTATCATTTGCCATGGAGAAGATTTGGGGATTTTGGTTTTGGTTTGGCATCAGCATCGCTACACTGAAATATGGTACCAGAAGAGAATCATCATTTGCCATGGATAGGATTTGGGGATTTTGGCTTTGGTTTGGCATCAGCATCGCTACACTGGAATATAATACCAGGAGCAAATCATCATTTGCCATGAGGGGATTTCCCTCATTCCCAGTTTAATGACTTAAGGGTCATCTGTTCCCAGTTTAATGACGTAGAGGTCATCTGTTCCCAGTTTAACGACTTAGGGTTCTATTGGATCGAAGGTCCAGAAGTTTAGGGTTGGGGTCGGCATCAGCGTTGCTAACACTAGAGCACGGATGCCAGGAGCAATTCATCATTTTCCTTTGCCTGTTGGGGAGTAATGGCTTAGGAGACAGGTTTAGGTCCCTATCACATAATACTTTTCAATTTTGTGAGCCGTAAGGGTCCCATAAAAGTATTTTCTTTCTACGAGTTGAAAGGATCTCGTAGGTGTATTTTCTCCTTAGGAGTCGTGAGGACCCCCAAGTGTGTTTTTCCCTTGTGAGTCATAAGGATCCCACAAAGGTGTTTTATTACGAGTCGAAAAGATCTCGTAAGCTTTGTTCTCCTCATATATCGTGAGGACACATGAGTGGGTCTTTCCAAATGGAGCATAATTCCGATGGCAGGGACCGGCCGCGGGACTGGTGATCGCTGTAAGGCATGGACATGATGAGGATTATTTAAGCCCGTGGATTGTATACGGTAGTCAATTTGGGGACTGGCCGTAGGGTTGGGAGAATTTTGGGAATTTGGATTTTGGTTGGCGTCTGCATCGCTGCACTAGAATATGGTACCAGGAGCGACTCATCATTAGCCGTCTGGGAATTTGATGCTTTGGATTTTGGTTGGCGTCTGCATCGCTGCACTGGAATATGGTACTAGGAGCGACTCATCATTCGCCGTTGGGATATTCGGTAAATTGAAATTTTGTTGGCGTTTGCATCGTTAACACTGAAGTATGGTTTCAGGAGTGACTCATCATTCTCCTTTGGAATATTCGGGGATTTGAAATTTTGTTGGCGTCTGCATCGCTAACACTGAAGTATGGTTTTAGGAGCGACTCATCATTCTCCTTTGGAGGGGTTCGAATATTTATGTATACACACACATTTTTTTACCAAGATTGCTCCATCATTTCAGCTTTTCTTATCGTGAAGGTCGCAATTGCCCTATCATTTTGGCTATTTATTCGCGGTTGCCCCATCATTTCAGCTTTTGTTTTTATTTTTATTTTACTCGCTGATTTTTATTGCGAGTTGTCCCATCATTTCGGCTTTTTTTTATTTACAAATTTTTTACACTCCCAGTTTAATGTCTTAGGGGTCGAATGTTCCCAGTTTAACAACGTAGTGGTCAATTATTCCTAGTTTAACGACATGGTGGGAATCTTTACCACCTGAGCTCGATTCTGCAGGAAACACGAGTTCCTTTGGCTTGAGCGGGCTCTTCATCATCTGGACCGAGCCGGTGTTGGATGGCAACAACAACGTCATTGTCATGGCTATAAGGCGTAGAGGATTTTTTCCACTGGGCTCCATCATGTAGACCGTATGGGTTGTGTTTCCATCTACTGCTTCTTCATTGGCAACATTGCTTGTTTGGCTTTTGGCTTGTTTCCTTGGTCCGCTCTTCTCAGAGAAGGGCAGACGACTGAGGACAGCAGGTTCTTGAAGGGCTTCGGTCTTTGTTTGTATGAAATTGGCGGTCGCAGCTTGATTGTTTGCTAACACGCCTTTAAACAGTTCTATCTCTCCTTCTATGTATTGCTTTTCGACCCAATCTTTAAAGACAAAGCAGTCTTCAATAGCATGACTTATCACTATGTGATAGGGGCAATATTTAGGGTCGCCGGTCATATTCGCTTCTTGCGGTCTCTTTGATTCTGGTAATTATAGACCGTTTCTTAGGGCGTCTTTGAATATTTTTCGGACTTTGTCCTTTATGAAGGAAAAGACCTTATCCAGCTTCTCTTTCAGTAGAGATTCTCTTCCTTCTCCCAACACTGGCTTCTGAGATTGGTTGGCATTAGCCCGCTCATCCCTCGCTTAAGTCGGTCAGCCAAAATGTTAAAAGATTTAGTATCGTCGGAATTTCCACCTTTGCGATTATCGTCCTTTCGGTTTCTCCAGGATTTATTATTATTCTGGGATTCCGAGGAGGATTCCTGCTTTGAGCGCTCCAACATTTGAACTTTCTTGGTCAGTTCTTGGAACGTCTTGAGACCCGTGGTGCATAAAAAGGGATTCATCCAGGTGCCAAGATTTCCGATGAGGAGATTGACGGATTGCTCTTCTTCCAACGGTAGCTCACATTTGACGGAGAGATTGCACCATCGGGTTATAAAATCCGTGCTGCTTTCGTTGTTCTTTGGTTTGGTCCTTACAAGGTCGGCAATGGTGATCTTATCGCTGACACTCATAAACCTTTGTCGAAACAGAGATTCTATTTGGATGAAAGTAGTAACGGAGCCATCTGGTATGCTTGCGTACCAGTCGAAAGCGACATCGGTTAAGCTATTAATGAACCGGCGGAGGAGAAGCGCATCATTGCCCCCAGTATTCCCGCATGAGGCTTTAAATTGGGTGATGTGCTGATTCGCATTTCCTCTCCCATCGAATCTTCCGAATTTAGGGATGACATAGCCACCAGGAAACTCTACCAGATCATACCAAGCAGGATATGGTCTCCTACTACTGCTGACATCTTTTTGCGCTTCAGTTTCGGCTACCAATATTTTGACTTTGTTGGCGATCAAATCCATGATTTGTTCTTGCATTAGAGGGTTGCTGTCATCGGTAGTTAAGACATTTCCTGAGATAAGATGCGGCCGACTTTCATGCGGTTCGCCTGCTTTTGGACTTTGGGGGATGTGCATTGGCTGCTTCGGGTCATTATCACCTAGCTCATGAGTAGAGATTTGCGCTTGATTTGAGAGTGCCCGAGCAACCTAAGCCATGAGCTACATCACAACATTCGTCAAGTCGTCAATTTTAGAGTAAAGCCTGGCCATCTTCGTGTCTTTACTTCTGAGCTGTTTTCGGAGCTTTTGAAGTAACTCATGTTCTGCGGTCCTGGGACGGAAAGTCGGCTCTTCTTCACTATCCGAGCTTGATTCCATATGGACAGAGGGGTCCTTCTGCTTATCGGCCTCGTCGAGAGGGTTTTCATTATCCTGTGGAGGAGGCTGATCTTGGGAAGTGGCGGCCACATTCAAACCAGATAGGGCTTGAGATGTGGTGGCCCGTCCTTACTCTTGCTGCGCGTGCTGGCCATATAGACAGTGTGAATCACATATCCAACCATCTTTTTATGTTTGGCGCCTGATTTTTCGGACCATCGTCGTGGCCCTTCCTCTTCTGGAAAAGACAGGTGACTGAAGACTGTTGGCCTGACTAGGTCCTTGGATGGCGCTATCCGAATCGCAGTTTTCTTGACTCTTACGATCATGGTATTCTTCTAAACCAATTTCAGCGGTTCAAAAGAGTTAGCGAGCTTTACAGCCGATTCAGCTGTTGTTGCGGGGTAACCCTGTTCTTGGAACCTCATGAAGTTCAGCTTAGCAGGAGCCCTAGCCCTTTTGTTGGCTCTGTATCTGAGCCTTTTCTGTCTTAGCTTCTCGATTTTGAGGGCTTGGCGGGCATCCGTTATCCAAGAAGCCATCATGAGTCGATTGACGGGGAGCTTATAGAAGATACCCGATCGAGCAGTTGTCAGGGGTACCGCTGTAGCTTGCCTGAGACGCTTTATTGCTTTATTGGCGTTGATAGCCTTGCCCCCAGCTGGAGAAATGGAGAGTCGTTCGGAAACGGATTTGTGCTTGGGCTGAAGTGCTTCCGCGACTATGGCATTTAGCCTTTTCCCTTTTGAGGTCGGTTTATTTGTCACCAGGGCTTGAGGAGCAGGGATGGCATTAGATGGCATGAACAGAATAGAGCCAAATGGTAGCAGCGGCTCCTCCTACTGTCGCCCAAGACTGGCTGGGAGGATCGTCCTGGCGTCCATCTTCATCGTGTAGGAGATGGGAGCTGTGTTGAGAGCTGAGCTTGTCCTTAGAGACATTTTGTTGCGTCCGAAGATTGCAATTTGAAATTGTTAACATACACAAAGAAGCATGATTTCAGTACAGGCAATCGATGTATATGTTGATTGAGTTCGCATGAATGTGTAACCCGAAATATGGGAGGTGAGAAAAGGTCCCACCGGGCGTGCCAGAATCTGTAGAGTGCTTTTCGTCACTCTATTGAGATAGAAATACGCGTCGCTTGTCAGGCGTATTACAAATTCCCTCTGCCTATGGTAGGCCAGGGTTTATTGATTGTGGGGCTTCAAATCTCCGGCAGCCGCAGACTAAGCCGCTGTTAATTACCCCTCACCTTTGGAGTGAGGGAACCTCCGATTGACGGGTAAAACTGGTCATGCGAACTCAATGTGCACTGTATGCGTGTTGTGTTGAAGGGGTCTTAGACGTATCGGAGGCCTCGTAGAGTTTACGGGGGCCCCGCTTTCCGGATAGCGGGATGGGGGTCAAGGGAGCTAGCAGCCCCCTTGCGGGGTGTGGGGCAGCACCCCGTTAGAAATTTTTTCTAACGGGGGACGTGTTTTGAGTGTGGAGCATGTGGCAAAAATAAGGGTGAGGAGCGTCCTAAGGACGCATGGGTGGCGCATGGGGGCAGGGCGCCGGCGGGCTACGTGCGTGGCTCATGGGTGAGGGGCGCCGGCAGGCCACGTGTGTGGCGCGTGGGCGCAGGGCTCCAGCGGGCCGCGTGCTTGGTGCATGGGTGCGGGGCGCCAGCGGGTCACGCGTCCTGTACGCGGGCGCTGGGAGCCAGCGGGTCACATGCCCGGCATGCGGGTGCTGGGCGCCAGCGGTTCACACGCCCTGCTTGTGGGTGCTGGGCACCCACGGAAAAAGGGCTTAGCCCCTAGACTGGGAGTTGAACTCCCGAGTGACTTTTGGAGTTAAACTCCTAAAACAAGGATTTTTTTATGGAGTTAAACTCCTAAAAGATCTGGATTAGGAGTTAAACTCCTTTGAGGGTTTGGATCTTAGAGTTGAACTCCTCAAAGATCTTTGGAGATGATCAAAAGGGACCCTTTTCTTCTCCCTTGAGCTTTGGATCCTCCCAATGTGTGATTTTTGGAGGTGGGTCTTCTTCCTCCTCCCCTTTTTTCGCTGGATCTTGGAGAAAAAGGAAGGTGAGATTAAAAATCTCTCTTTTAGGGTTTTGATGGGAGACCCGAACTCCTCTTCAAGAGTTTTATGGTGAAACTTTGTTTGGTTTTGAGGAGAAAGAGAGCTAAGCTCTTGATTTAATTGGAAAAGAAAAGAAAGAGGGAGAACTTGAGATAGAGAAGATGGAGGCACAAACCCTAGATTTATTTGGGGAATTGTGTTCTCTTATCATTTCATCATAATGTTGCCTTATACAGGCTTACAAATTTACACATAGCCCCTTGGATTTTACAAAATAGCATTTTGCCCATCCCATGCCTCATGTGCTTATTTCTTTCTGCACATAAGCCATGGGCTTTATAAAAATTTGGCTTTTTGTCCACTTATTTTACATTCATGCATGAAAATTATATGAAACTTATTTATTACATAATTTTCTTCTTGGCATGAGAGGGTGGCCTCTTCATGTTCGGGCTCGACCAAGGCATGGGCCCATTTGACTTAGATTCGAGCTTAGGCCCAGGCCCACTTTTCGGATCTTGACTTTGATTTATTGATCTCGACCTTGGGGTGTAATTTATGACCCCAACAACCGGCTCGTAAGCCACCCGATTGAGGACCGGTTTGTCTTCAAGAACTGGGTTGAAGACCAGTATAGACAGGTGTAACATTTCAGAAAAATAAAATATTATTTTTGGGAATTTATATAATTAAAATAATAAATATTATGAATATTTTAATGATGTGGTATAATTATATACCGATAGTTTGGAAAATATTAGAAAATTAAATTGAATGGTGATTTTTGGAGGGATTTATTTGATTTAGGCAAATTATAAATTTTTATAATTAACTATATGCAAGTTATTTCTAAACTTGATTAATAATCACTAATTATGCATTAAGCGTGATTATGCACATGACATTCACCATGTCATATTACACATTTGTTACATTTTCCTACCATGGCTTTTTCTTTTTTCATGCATGGCTTTGTTTTAATTGAAAAGAAAAGATAAGAAAAGAAAAAGATAAAGAAAAAAGGATAAAAGAAATGGAAATGAATAAAGAAAAGGGTATGGGCATGAGAGAGAAGAGAGAGAGAGAGGTGAGGGGTCTTTGACTTGGCTTCATTCTTCATCCTCTTTATTATTTTCTCCTCCCTCTTCACACCACGGTTGCCCTCACCACTCCACCACCTCCACCACCTCATATCATACCCAAAAACACCTCAAAACACCTATTTCCCTTCATTAAAATTGTGCACAAGCTCACTACAAGCATGGGGAACCAAGAAAGTTTGGATTTTGAGCACTTGGGGCAACTCAAGAAAATTCTTGAGTTGCCAAATGAGGTAATTCTTTCACCATTAGAATAGTAATTAAGTTTCTATAGCCTCTAGTTTAGTTTAGAATTCATTTAGTGTAGTTTAGAGAGCTTGGAAAATTCCAAGATGGGGTTTTGAGGATTTCATGAATTGAGATGGTGTAATTGAGCTTAGTGGTGACCTTAACCCCCCTTAGTATCTAAAACCCAGATCAAACCTGAACTGAACTCTAAAACTTGAAACTTAAAACTTCCGTGTCGGTTTTGTGTTAAATTAGTGCCTACAGGGAATCTGGGATAACTCGAGATCTTTACTAGAAACACAAACAACACCATTGACCTAGATTGGACACTAGGAGACCATCCTGAAGAGACGAGACCCCAACTCCCCTACTTGGCTGAGCTGGTTGGATTTCGAGGCAATGTGGCCGGCCAAAGTGTGGGTGTTGGTGCTAGGATTTGTTCTGTAGCTCATATGCCCCCCTATACAACACCCCAATACAGTTTTTTTTATCCCTATTTCACCTGAACCAAAATCCGGGACCGTTTTCTTGAGTTGCTGTTTTGAATTCCTTAATGTTTATGAATTGAAGTTTTGATATTGTGTTTTGTATCGGTCACTTGACGTTTGTACGTCGATATCGGGTGTTGTTTGGTTGATTTGCGTGAGTAGACCATAGGTTTTAACCTATGTGTGATTCGCGGGTCGTTTTGGTTTTGAATTGGACGTTTTGATGCGATACGATATATGTGATATGTAGGTACCCTCACGTGGACTTCAGACGATGAAGAAGAGGATGGCTACATCGACTTCGGCAAGTAAGGATCAAGGTGAATAGATATATACTTACGAGGGAAGTCGGGTGGATGGCGTATAGCACCCCCGCAGTTTCGTTGTGTAGTCTACGCATACATATATTTATAATATTGTGTATTGTGATACGAGGATAATTTAGCAAGAACGGCTTTAGAAAATCATGGGTTAGTGCAGCGTATTTGAAAGTTAGTGTTTTAGTTTAGTTTCTTAGTTGCGAAGCCCTAGTGTAAAGGTATACACACACACACATGCACACACGTGATATATTTTTGGTGTATATGGTTATATGTATATATATATGTGTGTGTGTGTGTGGATGTGTTAATATATATGTAAGTGCACGGCGGCGCCCCGGCCGTCAATCCGACGCCGGAAAGCGGAAGCGGTGAATAACTTAAATTTTACGGACTTTGCAAACCGGCACCACCGCGCACTAATACCCGGATCGAACCATTAACTAGTCCTAGCTATCTACAAGAAAGGGAATAGAGATATACCGACGATCCAAGTCCTCCGGTCTTCTCGTCATGGTCCCGATCTCCTGCGGAAAAGTCCCGTCTCCTCCTCGTCGCCGGAAGTGCACCACATCGCCTTCTTCGTTTACGGGCTCCCACCTCAATGCCGAGGCAACTCGGGCACGAAGCCGGCTACTCGACGTGCCCAAGGTTCGTTGTAGAATATGTAGTAGAACTTGTGTCTCCTTATGGGGTAGTGGAGATGCCATTTGGTGGAGGGGTGAAAAACCAGAACAATGTGGAGGAGCTAGTGGGTATTTTGGAGCATGATGTGAACCAAAAATACACCCACACAATATTGGACAGCCCCCATCCTAAGTGGCCGGCCAAAGAGGTGAGGAGAAGAGCATGGAGTGAGGGAGTGATATGATAAAAACCAAAAGATCAAAAACCACAACCATAATCAAAAAGAGAAAGAAAGGAATGGTTATGATATCAAGCAATGATCACAAGCAAAACCAACACTCATCCAACCATCATCACCAAACTCATCATCAAAAACCATGATGATCACTAAAAGTCAAGCAATCATGAAGCTAGAAGTCAAGGTCAATGAGAGGCTATCATGATAAAACAAAGATGCAAAGACCCCCTCCACAAATGCCTATTTGCAACAATGCAAATAAGCCCTCCTCCACCAATCTTCGGCCAACGAACGGAACAATGGAAATTGGCCGAAACGGAAAGCAAACTGGCAACTCCAGAAAACTGGTCCCGTAATAAATTACAGGAAAACCCCGATACTGTGCATACACACCCGCATTTGTATTCCGACCTAAATACAAATGCAATGAGACAAAATCTACACTGTACTATACTAGAATCCGGCTTATACCAAAACCGGATAGTAATATCTGTTCGATCCTGATCCGTGCAATACCGCACGTATCTGATCGAACCCTGCCATATAACCATACGGCCTATAGTACAAACTGTCCGATCCTGATCCGTGCAATACCGCACGTATCTGATCGGACCTTGCCATATCTCCATACGGCCTCTACAACCTTTCGCCCGAAAGCTGAGTAACTGAATGTGGGGGACTCTAAAGACTCGTCAACACCTTGGTTGTGGATTTAACCACTAGCACGTCAGAGGTATAAGCCAATACGTGACGGGCTACCAGGTACTGACCAAATGGGACGTCGATGAGGAAGCTCACCCCGACACCCAACTGAGCCTGTCAGTGACAATATCCGTGCAGTCCGGTCCGTTCGTCTATGAGCATCGCATGGCGGGCCTAGGGGGTTGGTAAAAGTCAGACCCCCAAAAGCGGTACAAGTCGTGTCGGAGTGTAGCCCAGAACACCCTGAGATACTACTGGAATACCTACCAGTAAATCTCCTTGCCTTGGCCAAGGACTTTGTGTAATGGCTCTCCTAGACACAGCACGACCTCACCCCCAATACCGGGAGAGACGAACCCCTGAGGATACGCTCACTGCCTCCATGTGGCTCGGGACTGTACCCAACTAAAACCTGTTTGCACGACTCCTTTGAGCCGTGGTAGGGTAGTAATCAAAGTACAGTGGGAACTCACACGAGACAAATGACGATCCCCAGGTCGATGAACTAACCTGCACACATGTCACCAGGGAACTGCCATCTGACGTCTGGTATATGACCAACTAGCATGTTCCCGGCGAGTCCTGTCCGGTGTACTCATAACCCAATGAGCACCTGTATACATCTTAGGTGATCCAACTGACACCAGTGGCTTGTGAGACCGGCCACCGCCCCTCGTCGGGGTCTCGACTGTATACATTAGTCTACTAATGGAGTATCGATGCCCAGTCTCGAAACTCCCACGACTAGGGACCTTTTAAGGATAAGCTTATAGACCCTCCAGCTCCCACTTATATGATCGCCCTCATACTGCTGGTGGTCAAGCAAGAATCCTAGGGGCTCTATCAACGTATAATAGCGACGTGTCAGGTCACCTAAAACAGTACACGATGATAAAGGTAAACCAGATAGCATACTATCATCTCGAGTAAGACTGTCCTACCGGGATAGGTCCTCCCTCAATCATTGCAATCACGTACCTGTGATCCAATAATTGACTCTGAGGGCACTATTTCCAACAATCTCCCACTTGCACTCAAGGCTAATTATTGCGATGTCGCATACTCACAGCCCGTGTGATACCGAACACCCAACTCCTCTACTAGTCAGTTTCACAAAGCTCGTTTGCGAAACTATTGCGTTCGAGGAATAGCCTCAGTGAGTGGATCCGCCTTGTTGTCTCTTTCCATGTCTCTCTAAATCTCAAGTTCGCGGAGAAACCCATCTCCCGAAATGAGCAATACCTGTCTTAGAATGTGTCTGGATGTCTGATGGGACATAGCTCATAAATGAGCTCCAAATCCAAACTTCTTAGACTGTATCGTCAACTGAACTTAATCAGTATCCTGCGCCATGCCACCCTCAGTATTGCCTTGGACCACCTGTCCAAAATACTGCCCCTCATCAGAAGGAAAACTATAGCTCTGACAACCTCCTTGTCGTCCATGTCACCTTGGAAGCCTGGAATGATAACTGTTTCCCGAATGAGGCTGTCGTTATCATATCCCTAGAACATCCACTTATGTTCTAAAACTGCTTCCGACTGTTTCTCCAGGATTGGATTAATGTCAACTTATTGCATCTAGTGCAAGAACAATATCTGGTGTGGTACTTGACATCTCATGATTGACTCAATTGCCTAAGCAAGTGATCTGCCAATCATGCACATCCCTCTCCCCTTTAGTCTGTAAGACACCTTTAGAGAGGGTGACTCCGTTACCTGCAGGTACACTACCGTGCCAGGAGTCGTCCATCCTAAATACTCTTAGAATGCTGTCAAGTACCCTGATTGGGAAACCACCCAAATCTAGATCTAAGACCATAGATCTAGTAACCAGTATGTCAGATATAATGTCCAAGTCCATGTGGAGAAACCACTGTGTGACGACCAAAGTATAACCGATCGTAGTATAGGAGTTTCCTTTCCTACTTTGTGTATGTCATCCAAATACCAGGATATCACACCCTACTACCTTCTCAACAGATCCATCCCCTATTCTGATGAAGTCAAACCCATGACTGTCACGTCAGAAATAGATGATCTATCTCCGCTACTGGTGCTTCAGTCTGTAAATAGACATAAGCTACCTGTCCACCAATGCTTCCGCTGCTCCCACTGACTACGACAACCCTCTGGCAGAGTCATATAGACGTGCACTTCTAAAACTGGTTTAGAACGACGCTATACTCATCCTCCCGCCGGGTCTCGTAACCTGGAACAACAGCAATGGCAATTGTGGGTAAACAAGAACTTCCCTGTCACCGTCCTTGAGGCTACCGGAGTACCTCTCGGGTGCCTGAAGTTACCTACCTTATCTGCGGAGTGGCCAATGGAATGTCAATTCAGATTGAATCTTAAGGTTCCTTATCAAATCTTCAGTAATCGTTTGTGGTTCTGGAATCACTTCCAGTTCTACCATACTCCCACTACTGTTTTCCTGAAAAAATCCATTTTTAATTTAAAACTGTGGCGAGTCAAGAACAATATTGCTATTGATCTTCCAGATGGTAGAAAGTCAACCCGCGTCATAGCCTGGGTCAACCCACAAACAGCCATTACAGAAACGTGCCTTGAGTTGTCCAGTGTCTGGTTTTAATCATAAACCGGACAACTCCCCGTACCTTAACATCGTTAAGATACGAACTGTTCTATATCCCATATAGGACCAGAGGCACTGATTTAATTGAACCAGATTCAAATCATGCAGCTGTCCCCAGCGCATGTCAACTAAATGGAAGGAGGCTGATCAGCGTTACTCAACTTAGGAATGCTTCCAATTATGAGTAACCTGAAAGAGAAGCAATTTCTCTTAATCACTACTATCAACTGAATACCACATACAAGTATCTACATCTTCGATCACTTTGAAGAATCCCGATACTTGCTACACCTGGTTCTCTACTGTATTCAAATACCTATAACTTCTCCAAATTCGGACCCTGTGTTTCCACGAAACACTTGTCTAAAAACTAGAGGAGTCATAAGTAAACCGAATATAGTACGAGGACCAACCCCTCTGTCCTGATGGACCCTGGACAACATACAATACTCTGTATAAGTCCCTTTGAGTCTAATAACTCATTCACTGTGTGTCGTAGGTTGAAAACTGTACTTATGGTTAAGAAGAATTACACCGCTGTTTAATGCTCCTTACCTAACCATCCACTGATATAGGTAAATGTCATCGACATAATATCAAAAGGTATATCTCACTCTATGAAAATAGACGTACAGATATATCAATTTGAAATTGGTGCATAAAAGCGGATATTCAAAACCAAATATTTGCCGACCGGCAAACAACCCAGGTGATTTCCTCAAATATCACTGATTACAACGAATCCCGATATAATGAGGATAATCACCCAATTCCCAATAACTTACTCCCACTCATCATCTGTAAAACCATACAGATGTGAGAATCGTACCTGGTAAATACATACCCTGGAGTAAGTATCTAATCGGGAAATCAGTTTTCCTTTAACATTACACAGTGAAACTGAAACATTGAAATGTTCCGATGGGGTATTCTGGTATTCCTAGTAATGCCTCTTCCAGATTCACAACTGTAACCGTATAGTTCTTTGCCACCTCTCCAAATCCCTTCATATGTCTTTAGTCATTACCTTCTGTACACCCCTTTAGGCCAAATGGTTTTCTTCCTTCCCTACCGTTCGGCACCAGCCTATGGTTTGGAAGAAGACTATCCAATAAGCATAATGGGTGTACTGTCCCGATCCTAGGAACACTCGCAATGCGAGAGAAGGTGAAGATAAAAGACACCTGAATAAATCTTATTCCTATTTCTCCTGAACCAGAATCCATCCCCGAGCTGGAACAAGTTCCTTTCGAGTTCGTATATAACCATACGATGGAGTATCCAATAAACTGTGGATCTTCGTAGTGATACGGAGTGTCCTGGAGAAATTCAAAGGTGATTTTAGGATTGGCGAAGAAATACCTGGTTTGGTCATGAATATCTGTTGCAATTTACTTTGTCCTCTTACTAATCCCTTGCTTTGTCTTAACTTAATACCTTCTGCACACCATCGTTATGCTAATTGGTTTTCTTCATTCCCTACCGGTCGGCACCAGCCTAAGGTTTGGAAGAAGACAATCCAATTTGCGTAATAGGTGTACTACCCCTAAACCAAGGAGTACTCGTAACCTGAGAGAGGGTAAAAGGAAAAGACAACTGAATAATCCTATCCGTTTTCTCCAGAACCTGAAACCATCCTCGAATAAATTCTTTCGAGTTCGTATCTAACCATACGATGGTTTTGTCCAATGGAAGTGGACGTTCGTAGTAAAACGGGGTGTCCTGGAGAAAAGGGTAAAAGTAGGAGTGGCAATGAGGTTTGCAATTCTGACAATCCAAAAGCCAGTGTTTAAGAAGGTTCGGTCAACTTGGTCACTGAGTCATAGTCTTAGGGTCGGGTCAATGGTCGCTGCCAGAGAGAGAGAGAAAAGAAACACTCAGCGTGCACTCTAACCTAGATCAGAATGGTTACCAATTTATCTAATCTGGAATCCTCCCACTGTACCTCAAATTCTCCTCCAAACCTGAAAGAAGAATTAGTCGGGGTTACCCGAGGAGTATACCAACTCATCAGTGGGAATCGGGATCCAACTCTCATCGCATGACAACGTGACGGAATCCGCTCACGCTACCACACTCCAGAAGGTATGCGCATATCTGGCAAGTTTCAGTTCTTTTGAAACTCCCGATGTGATTTTTACCCCATGCTCTTATGACCTTGACTAAGGCCAACAAATCATAAGTCACATGTCAAGTTCTACCCGTCATTATCCAGGTTAATTTGAATCCACCCGTACAAGCCCTTGACTAGGGCCAACAAGGCTATACGACTGTCCCAAACCAACGCATCTATCTATGCAGCATATGAACACCCAACAGCTACCAAACACTGTGCCTTGACTAAGGCCAACAAATACAGCTTGAATACTATTGACCACCCATATGAAACGACGGAGGGCTACGAATGGTTTCTGGCGAAAACCTTTAACGTAATGAACTTGATATCGTTGAAGGAACGGATAGCTTTTTGAAAATATAGCGACGAAAACCTTCGCTAAAGAGGTCACTCCCGGTGAAGGGATCTCGGCTCTTTCCCCGTAGAATGGGGTGCAGGATATTCCAACTGAATACCACGATGCAAAGCAAAAGTAATCGGCTATAGTGAAGTTAATGCCCTGACGCAAACTTTTTGTCCAAGGGGTCACTCCCGGTGAAGGGATCTCGGCCCTTGCCTCGTCGACTGAGGAGCAGGATATTCCAAATGAATACCACGATGCAAAACAAAAGTGAACGTCCTTGCAATAACAGCTTTTTGAAAAAGTGTTCCAACAACATCAGATTAGGTTTGTTTTTAACTTTGCATTGATCCGAATCAATGCAGTCCCATCAATTGATCACACCAAAAAGAACGAAAATATACTGATGTACGTATATGCCATCCGCATTCGCCACTGGGTCCCGTCATTACCCGTTAGGTTAGCTAACTAACGACAGAGCGGGGACTGGACTAGCGCGGATGCAAAACATATACAACATCTACTAATATATATACCAATATATTATATTCGCTCAAGGCGTGAATAAAATGCAACATCACAGAAATGTACAGCATCACAGAAACAATACAGATATCTGGGATCCCCGGGTTTCACAGAGCCGCTGAAACCCGACGTTCCCCTGGTCGTGTGGATAGCCTGTGCAATGAAATCCTAGACCCCTACGGGCGCGGCAAGTCACCCGCCAAAACCTGAAGCGAGGCAGCCCCCTTCAGCGCCGTGAATGGACCACCCAGCACTTCACGGAATCTGGCAACTTGGGCACCCCTCCTGGGTCAACCTGTACCCCCTACGAGTGCGGCGAATAGCCCGCCAATCCTAGAGTGAAGCCCCCTCCGTCTCAATGCCATGAGATGCGGGCTTGTTGCCCTCCAGAACCCGGCTATCCGTGCACCCCTCCGCGGGGCAATCCTAGTACAGAAAGTAAAATATACATACACCGGGTACATCGACCGCAACCAGGTCGTGCCCCAAAATAATAATACAATCAGGCAGTGACGGCAGTCCACATGTCGGACGCTCGCCCCGCAATATCAAATGTACATAATACAACAGCACAGTACTAGCATTGCATCCAGGCTATCCCCCACGACCGATCCGCAACATCACAGCAAATACATAGAACATCAACGTGAAAGTCACGTTCGCAAATCCGTCTAACCGGGCTATAGCAGTTAGACCGGATTTACCGATCGAGTGACATTCACGGTCGCAGATATAATGTAAATACTGTGAAAAATGTGTTTAAAATATCCGATTGATCAAACTTTAACAAGTGGGCCCACAAAGAATACTGTAGCAGTTAAAGAAAACCTGGACCCAATTTTAATATCCCAAAACCCCTAATTTAAGCCCAGAAGCCCACTGTAAAAACCCAACCCACTGATCCCTGTAGACTGCGGCGGAAGCGCGGCCAAACGTGGGTTTTGGCCGCCCTTCCGCGGTCAAGTAAGAAGATTAGTGCGTCGAATTTGAACAGTGTTCTTAGAATTTCTAGCACAGTACTTTTATGCAACCTGAAAAATTTTTGGAGACAGAAAAATTTCAACAGAAACTGTCGTGGGTGTATTGGGGTTTTCGGACATTTCGATCGATCGGAACAGAAAAACACATTACACAAAGCTAGACTAAGTTAATGGGGAGGCTCTGATACCACTGTAAGTGCACGGCGGCGCCCCGGCCGTCAATCCGACGCCGGAAAGCGGAAGCGGTGAATAACTTAAATTTTGCGGACTTTGCAAACCGGCACCACCGCGCACTAATACCCGGATCGAACCATTAACTAGTCCTAGCTATCTACAAGAAAGGGAATAGAGATATACCGACGATCCAAGTCCTCCGGTCTTCTCGTCATGGTCCCGATCTCCTGCGGAAAAGTCCCGTCTCCTCCTCGTCGCCGGAAGTGCACCACATCGCCTTCTTCGTTTACGGGCTCCCACCTCAATGCCGAGGCAACTCGGGCACGAAGCCGGCTACTCGACGTGCCCAAGGTTCGTTGTAGAATATGTAGTAGAACTTGTGTCTCCTTATGGGGTAGTGGAGATGCCATTTGGTGGAGGGGTGAAAAACCAGAACAATGTGGAGGAGCTAGTGGGTATTTTGGAGCATGATGTGAACCAAAAATACACCCACACAATATTGGACAGCCCCCATCCTAAGTGGCCGGCCAAAGAGGTGAGGAGAAGAGCATGGAGTGAGGGAGTGATATGATAAAAACCAAAAGATCAAAAACCACAACCATAATCAAAAAGAGAAAGAAAGGAATGGTTATGATATCAAGCAATGATCACAAGCAAAACCAACACTCATCCAACCATCATCACCAAACTCATCATCAACAACCATGATGATCACTAAAAGTCAAGCAATCATGAAGCTAGAAGTCAAGGTCAATGAGAGGCTATCATGATAAAACAAAGATGCAAAGACCCCCTCCACAAATGCCTATTTGCAACAATGCAAATAAGCCCTCCTCCACCAATCTTCGGCCAATGAACGGAACAATGGAAATTGGCCGAAACGGAAAGCAAACTGGCAACTCCAGAAAACTGGTCCCGTAATAAATTACAGGAAAACCCCGATACTGTGCATACACACCCGCATTTGTATTCCGACCTAAATACAAATGCAATGAGACAAAATCTACACTGTACTATACTAGAATCCGGCTTATACCAAAACCGGATAGTAATATCTGTTCGATCCTGATCCGTGCAATACCGCACGTATCTGATCGAACCCTGCCATATAACCATACGGCCTATAGTACAAACTGTCCGATCCTGATCCGTGCAATACCGCACGTATCTGATCGGACCTTGCCATATCTCCATACGGCCTCTACAACCTTTCGCCCGAAAGCTGAGTAACTGAATGTGGGGGACTCTAAAGACTCGTCAACACCTTGGTTGTGGATTTAACCACTAGCACGTCAGAGGTATAAGCCAATACGTGACGGGCTACCAGGTACTGACCAAATGGGACGTCGATGAGGAAGCTCACCCCGACACCCAACTGAGCCTGTCAGTGACAATATCCGTGCAGTCCGGTCCGTTCGTCTATGAGCATCGCATGGCGGGCCTAGGGGGTTGGTAAAAGTCAGACCCCCAAAAGCGGTACAAGTCGTGTCGGAGTGTAGCCCAGAACACCCTGAGATACTACTGGAATACCTACCAGTAAATCTCCTTGCCTTGGCCAAGGACTTTGTGTAATGGCTCTCCTAGACACAGCACGACCTCACCCCCAATACCGGGAGAGACGAACCCCTGAGGATACGCTCACTGCCTCCATGTGGCTCGGGACTGTACCCAACTAAAACCTGTTTGCACGACTCCTTTGAGCCGTGGTAGGGTAGTAATCAAAGTACAGTGGGAACTCACACGAGACAAATGACGATCCCCAGGTCGATGAACTAACCTGCACACATGTCACCAGGGAACTGCCATCTGACGTCTGGTATATGACCAACTAGCATGTTCCCGGCGAGTCCTGTCCGGTGTACTCATAACCCAATGAGCACCTGTATACATCTTAGGTGATCCAACTGACACCAGTGGCTTGTGAGACCGGCCACCGCCCCTCGTCGGGGTCTCGACTGTATACACTAGTCTACTAATGGAGTATCGATGCCCAGTCTCGAAACTCCCACGACTAGGGACCTTTTAAGGATAAGCTTATAGACCCTCCAGCTCCCACTTATATGATCGCCCTCATACTGCTGGTGGTCAAGCAAGAATCCTAGGGGCTCTATCAACGTGTAATAGCGACGTGTCAGGTCACCTAAAATAGTACACGATGATAAAGGTAAACCAGATAGCATACTATCATCTCGAGTAAGACTGTCCTACCGGGATAGGTCCTCCCTCAATCATTGCAATCACGTACCTGTGATCCAATAATTGACTCTGAGGGCACTATCTCCAACAATATATATATATATACATACATACATACATATACGTATATAGGGGTGATGATGATAGTATATGATACTTGGAGATGAGTCGATGTGATTGGGTATGATGCCGTGAGATCGGTGATGTAACTTGGGTCGTATTATGAGATACTACATGATATTATAGCGGATCGTTGGGCGATGTGTTTTCATACACACGCGGATATATATATATATATATATATATATATATATATATATATATATGTTGATGGTATCGGAATGTACTAGACTTAGATCAGTACCCCTAATTCAGGATATAATGATAATGATACCAGATAAATAATGAAGTATATGTGATATTGACCTGTACCCCGATTTTGGGATGTCGTACGATAAATTTTACCGTACGATGTGTAAATATGATGATTGATCCGCACTCTCGACTCGAGAATGTCGTATTATATATTTTATCGTACGTGACGCTATTGAGGCGGGATCACCGACTACTAAATATATCAACTCGGACTTAGGTGGATTTCCTTACCCTTTTGATTAGTCTCTTAGTTTAGTCCTGTAGTTTATCAGGTAGATGTTAGATTGGGATCGAGTCAAACTTATTTCCAAAACTAACGAATCGTGAGTATTTTAAAGACAGTCCAAAGGATACTTCGGATATTTCAAAGGACGTACCTTTTCTTAAAAACACCGTAGCCCCTATTTTCTAAACACCACGATTCGTGCTATTTCAAATGCCAAAACTGTATGACTCGTAGATATAATGTATATTCTTTATTGTTGCGTTTACTATTCATTTTCCGTATATTCTTGCTATTCGCATCACATCGCATGCTTAAATGTGTTTTTTTAGTTATTATGAAACCCTGCTGTCAGGACACCAGCACCTTTATAGATGATGCGTATGCTCCACGTACACCTGCTTGCCGGCTCACACACATCATCATCGGTAATTTTCATGTCACGTTCACATTAGAAAATGTAAGCCCGCGGGGGCGCCCCGGCCGTCGATCCGACGCCGGAAACGCGGAAAACAAAAATACTTTGCGAACTTTGCAAAACGGCACCACCGCGGACTTTTTACCCGGATCGGGCCATTAACCTAGCTAGCTAGCAAAAAGAAAAGAGTAGAGATGCTATACCAAACGATCCGTGTCCTTCGGTCTTCGTCTCCATTCCGATCTCCCGCGGAATCTCCGTCACCTCCTCGCTCGTCTGAAAGGGCACCACGTAGCCGGAATCTTTTACGGGCTCCCGCCTCTTGACCGAGGCAACTCGGGCGCGAAGTTGGCTAGCCGACGCGTCCAAGGCTTGCTATAGAATAGTGTAGTAAACTTGTCTCTTGGGTTTTAGTTGAAGTTGCCTTGATGGAAGGAAAGAATGAAACTTGTGAGAAGGAGAAAAATGGAGCTCTCAAGTTTTTCTTAGAATGAGATGATAAGATTTTCCACACACATGAACCTCTCTCTCTCTCTCTCTACAAGATGTGGCCGGCCCCCCAACTAGGAATGAGATTGGAGAGAGAAAAAAGAAAAACTCTCCAAGTATTATAATGTGAAAAAGAAATAAACTCAAAATGAAAATGGTCACAACCATTTCATATCTCATCAAAGTCCACTCACAAGAAAAACAAATGAAATGACCAAAATAGAATATCATCATGAAGATAGTCTCATCATAAAGCCACATATACAAGAAAGCCCCTCACAAAATGTTAATTGCAAACTTGCAATTAACACCCTCCAATACAAAGCCCGGCCGAGAAGGAATGAAAGAAAACCGGCCGGAACGGAATGCAAACTGGCAACTACAGAAAACCGATCCCGTAATAAATTACAGGAAAACCCCACTACTGCAAGTACATGCCCGCATTTGTATTCCCACTGAACACAAATGCAAAGAGACAAAACTACACTATCAAATACTAGAATCCGGCTTAAGCCAAAGCCGGCTAGTAAAAACCGTCCGATCACGATCCGTGCAATACCGCACGTATCTGATCGAACCCTGCCATATCTCCATACGGCCTCTACAGCGTTTCGCCCGAAACTTGAGTAACTGTCTGTGTGGTGGACTCTAAAGACTCGTCAATACTGTGGCTGTGGATTTAACCACTAGCACGTCAGAGGTATAAGCCAATACGTGACGGGCCACCAGGTATTGACCAAAAGGGACGTCGATGAGCGAGCTCATCCTGACACCCTACTGAGCCTGTTAGTGACAATATCCGTACAGTCCGGTCCGTTCGTCTATGAGTATCGCATGGCGGGCCTAGGGGGTTGGTAAAAGTCAGACCCCCAAAAGCGGTACAAGTCGTGTCGGAGTGTAGCCCAGAACACCCTGAGATACTACTGGAATACCTACCAGCAAATCTCCTGCCTTGGCCAAGGACTTTTCATGTTCTGGCTCTCCTAGACACAGCACGACCTCACCCCCAATACCGGGAGAGACGAACCCATGCAGATCCGCTCACTGCCTCCATGTGGCTCGGGACTGTACCCAACTAAAACCTGTTTGCACGACTCCTTTGAGCCGTGGTAGGGTAGTAATCAAAGTACAGTGGGAACTCACACGAGACAAATGACGATCCCAGGTCGATGAACTAACCTGTACACATGTCACCTGGGAACTGCTATCTGACGTCTGGTATATCCCAACTAGCAGGTTCCCGGCGAGTCCTGTCCGGTGTACTCATAACCCAATGAGCACCTGTATACATCTTAGGTGAACCAACTGACACCAGTGGCTTGTGAGACCGGCCACCGCCCCTCGTCGGGGTCTCGACTGTATACACTAGTCTACTCCGGAGTATCGATGCCCTGTCTCGAAACTCCCACGACTAGGGACCTTTTAAGGATGTGCTTGTAGACCCCCAGCTCCCACTTATATGATCGCCCTCATACTGCTGGTGGTCAAGCAAGAATCCAAGGGGCTTTATCAACGTGTAATAGCGACTCGAAAGGTCACCTAAAGCAGTACACGATGATAAAGATAAACCAGATAGCATACTATCATCTCGAGTAAGACTGTCCTACCGGGATAGGTCCTCCCCTCAATCATTGCAATCACGTGCCTGTGACCCAATAATTGACTCTGAGGGCACTATCTCCAACAATCTCCCACTTGCACTCGAGGCTAATTATTGCGATGTCGCATACTCACAGCCCGTGTGATACCGAACACCCAACTCCTCTACTAGTCAGTCTCACAAAGCTCGTTTGCGAAACTATTGCGTTCGAGGAATAGCCTCAGTGAGTGGATCCGCCTTGATGTTTCTTTCTATGTCTCTCTAAATCTCAAGTTCGCGGAGAAAGCCATCTCCCGAAATGAGCAATACCTGTCTTAGAATGTCTGGATGTCTGATGGGACCTAGTTCATAAATGAACTCCAAATCCAAACTTCTTGGACTGTATCGTCAACTGAACTTAATCAGTATCCTGCGCCATGCCTTCCCTCAGTATCCACCTGGACCACCTGTCCAAAATACTGCCCCTCGTCAAAGGGAAAACTATAACTCTGGCAGCCACTCTGCCATCCAGGTCACCTTGGAAGCCTGGAATAATAACCGTCTCCTAAAGGAGGCTGCCGTTATCAATTCCCTAGAACATCAACTTATGTTCTAAAACTGCTTCCGACTGTTTCTCCAGGATTGGATCAATATCGACTTATTGCATCGACTGCAAGAACAACATCTGGCGTGGTACTTGACATCTCATGATTGACTCAATTGCCTAAGCAAGTGATCTGCCAATCATGCACATTCCTCTCCCCTTTAGTCTGTAAGACACCTTTAGAGAGGGTGACTCCATTACCTGCAGGTACACTACCGTGCCAGGAGTCGTCCATTCTAAATACTCATAGAATGCGGTCAAAGTACCCAGATTGGGAAACCACCCAAATCTAGATCTAAAACCATAGATCTAGTAACCAGAATGTCTGATATAATATCCAAGTCCTATGTGGAGAAACTACTGTGTGACGACCAAAGTATAACCGATCGTAGTATAGGAATATCACTTCCTACTCTGTGTATGTCATCAAATACCAGGACATCACACTCTACAACCTTCTTAACAGATCCATCCCCTATTCTGATGAAGTCAAACCTATGACTGTCACATCAGAAATAGATGATCTATCTCCGCAATATCTGCTATAGTCTATAAATAGACATAAGCTTGATGTCCACCAATGCTTCCGCTGCTCCCACTGACTACGACAACCCTTTGGCAGAGTCATATAGGCGTACACTTCTAAAGCTAGTTTAGAATGACGCTATACTCATCCTCCCGCCAGGTCTCGCAGCCTGGAACAACAGCAATGGCAAGTGTGGGTAAACAAGAACCTCCCTGCCACCGTCCTTGAGCATACCGAAGTACCTCTCGAGTGCCTGAGGTTACCCACCATGTCTGCGGAGTGGCCAATGGAATGTCAAACCAGATTGAATCTTTAGGTTCTTATCAAATCTTCAGTAATCGTTTGTGGTTCTGGAATCACTTCCAGTTCTACCATACTCCCACTACTGTTTTTCTGAAAAAATCATTTTTGATAAAACTGTGGCGAGTCAAGAACAATATCTCTATTGATCTTCCAGATGGTAGAAAGTCAACCCTCGTCATAGCCCGGGTCAACCCACAAACAGCCATTACTGAAACGTGCCTTGAGTTGTCCAGAGTCTGGTTTTAAGCATAAGCCGGACAACTCCCCGTATCTTAACAATGTCAAGATATGAACTGTTCTATATCCAAGAAGCAGAGGCACTGATTTAATTGAACCAGATTCAAATCATGCAGCTGTCTCCAGTGCATGTCAACTAAATGGAAGAGAGGCCGATCAGCGTTACTCAACTTAGGAGTACTTCCAATTATGAGTAACCTGAAAGAGAAGCTAGTTCTCTTAATCATTACTATCAACTGAATACCATTCACAAGTATCTACATCTTCGATCTCCTTGAAGAATCCCGATACTTGTAATACCTGGTTCTCTACTTTATTCATTTACCCATAACTTCTCAAAACTTGGACCTTGTGTTTCTACGAAACACTTGTCTAAGAACTAGAGAAGTCATAAGTAAACCGAATATAGTAGGAGTGTTAGTCCACGTTGCGACCCCCGGTTCTTACGGGGAGGCGGAAACGGTATAAAAATCAAATTTTTAGTGCAAGAGGCAACATGGACTAGACTAGGTCGGGATCGTTACCTAAACTAAAACTAGCATACTAAGCTAAAGAGATTTAGCTACTCGGATAGAGATGGTTATACCTAAACTTGAACTCCTTCTTCTTCTAACTTTGTGGAGGTTGATGGTTCTCTTCTCTTGTCGCCTTCTTCCGTCGAAGATGGATCCACCTCGAAGGCTCGACCTTTGGGCTCTTTCTCGAACTTGGAGTGAACTAGAATCGCCGGCTTGCTAAACCCTTGATCCTAGAGTGAGTAGAGAGAGTGTCTAAGGGTTGCTTTTGTTTTAAAGAGAAGGATTCTCAACTCATGAGAAGGTTTCTCTTTGCTAGAGGAAGAAGAAGATGAAGAGAGGAGAGAGAATGAGAATGATAGAATGAGCTATTATTTTCTCTTCTTGCAACCATAATGCAAAAGAATAATATTATCTAAATGATAATAATTGAAAATGAGAATAGTTGATGGTAGTATTTGGAATGACCACAACCATGCTTCATTTAATAAAAAGTAAGCATGAATCAAGGAAGACTTTCAAGGCATGAAAGTGGTCAATGGTCAACAAGTCAACCAAGGTCAACAAGTCAACAAAACACAACCATAACATAATTCTCATTTAATTATTATTATTAATAGATAATATATAAATCCATTAGGGTTTGGAAAATGAAGACTGTCAACTGTGCATATGCACCCGTTCCGAAACCCTAATGAAAAACCTCATTCTCCGCCTCAAGCAACTGTGCATACACACCTGCATTCTCGTTCCGAAAAACAAGAATACCAAGATATAAAAGCAACCCCAAATATATATATACCAGTATCTGGCTCAAACCAGAGCCTGCCAGTATAATCCGTCCGGACTCCAAACGTGCACAAGTGCGCGGATGAGAACGAACCCTGTCGCAAAACCATGCGACCTCTACTCTGTTTTGCCCAGAGGCGAATACCCTCTGCGTGGGACTCTAAAGACTCGACACTACGCTGGCAGTGGGTTTAACCACAGACCGCAAGCGGCACTAGCTGTGCGTAACGGTCCCCAGGTAGATGTCGACAAGAAGGCTGACGAGGTGAAACCCCATCTGTACTCCTACTGAGTCTGAATGTGACAGTCTCCGTACAGTCCGGTCTGTTCGTCTGATACATCGCATGGCGGGCCTAGGGGGTGGTAAACGTCAGTCCCCCAATAGCGGTACAAGTCGTGCCGGAGCGTAGCCCAAAACACCCTGAGATAACACTGGAAACCTACCAGTATATCTCGTTTGCCCTGGCCAGGGACTACTCGTGTAATGGCTCTCCTAGACACAGCGCGATGTCAACCCCCAATACCGGGAGAGACGAATCCTGTCTAACCGTCACTGCCTCCAAGTGCTTCGGGACTGCACCCAACCACCACCTGTTTGCACGACTCCTTTGAGCCGTGGTAGGGTAGTGATCAAAGTGCAGTGGGAACACACTTGAGGCGAAGTGCCAGTGTCAAGTCAGCGGACTAAGCTATACTCATGTCACCTGGGAACTGATAACTGACGATAGGTATGATACCAACCTGTCAGTTCCCGACGAGTCCTGTCCAGTGTACTCGTAACCCAACGAGCACCCGTATACTATCTCCAGTACGACGTACTGATGGCTGTGGGACAGACCATCTCCCACACTGGGATGAGAAGCGCATACGCTAGTCTACTCCGGAGTATCGATGCCCTGTCTCGATAGTCCTGCGACTAGGGACCTGTATAAGGATGTGCTTATAGATTACCCAGCCCCCACTAGTGTGACTGCCATCACAACGCTGGTAATCAAGCAAAGATCCTAAGGGCTCCACTAATGCGTATAAGTGATATACTGAAATAAACACAAGTACACATTGAAGTAGAAACAAACCAAGTAGCATACTACTATTTTGAGCAAGATTGTATATACAAGGTGAATATCCCAAGCATCCATTAAGTAATATACAAACTAGTATGATACAGTAATGGCCTCTAGGGCATATACACTAACAAGGAGTACCTACCCCTCTGTCCTAATGGACACTGGACAATATACAATACTCTGTATAAGTCTCCTGAGTCTGGTGACTCATTCACTGTGTGTCGTAGGTTGAAAACTGTACTTTTGGTTAAGAAGAATTACACCGCTGTTCAATGCTCCTTACCTAACCATCCACTGGTATAGGTAAATGTCATAGACATAATTTCAAAAAGATATGTCTCACTCTATAAAAATAGACGTACAGATATATCAATTTGAAATTGGTGCACAACAACGGATATTCAAAACCAAATATTTGCCGACCGGCAAACAACCCAGGTGGCTTCCTCAAATATCACCAATTCCAACGAATCCCGATATAATGAGGATGGTCACCTAATTCCCAATAACTTACTCCCACTCATCATCTGTAAAACCATACAGATGTGAGAATCCAACCTGGTAAATACATACCCTGGAGTAAGTGTCTAATTGGGAAATCAGTTTTCTTTTAACTGTACACAGTGAAACTGAAACATTGAAATGTTTCGATGGGGTATCCTGGTATTCTTAGTAATGCCTCTTCCATTATCCAGATTCACAACTATAACTGTATAATTCTTTGCCACCTTTCCAAATCCCTTTATATGTCTTTAGTCATTACCTTCTGTACACCCCTTTAGGCCAAATGGTTTTCTTCCTTCCCTACCGTTCGGCACCAGCCTATGGTTTGGAAGAAGACTATCCAAAAAGCATAATGGGTGTACTGTCCTAATCCGAGGAGCACTCGCAATGCGAGAGAAGGTGAGGATAAAAGACAACCGAATGTACTTAATTCATAGGTGATTTAGGATTGACAAAGAAGTACATGGTTTGGTCGTGAATAGCAGTCGCAATTTACTTTGCCCTCATACTAATCCCTTGCTTTGTCTGAACTTAATACCTTCTGTACACCGTTTAAGCTAATTGGCTTTCTTCATTCCCTACCGGTCGGCACCAGCCTAAGGTTTGGAAGAAGACTATCCAATTTGCATAATAGGTGTACTATCTCCTAAACCAAGGAGTACTCGCAACCTGAGAGAAGGTAAAAGGTAAAGACAACTGAATAGTCCTATTCGTTTTCTCCAGAACCGGAAACCATCCTCGAAGTCCTTCGAGTTCGTATATAACCATACGATGGTTTTGTCCAATGGAAGTGGACGTTCGTAGTAATACGGGGTGTCCCGGAGAAAAGGGTAAAAGTAGGAGTGGCAAAGAGGTCTGCAACTCAGACAATCCAAAAGCCAGTGTTAAGAAGGTTCGGTCAACTTGGTCACTGAGTCATAGTCTAGGGTCGGGTCAATGGTCGCTGCCAAAGAGAGAGAGAAAAGAAACACTCAGCGTGCACTCTAACCTAGATCAGAATGGTTACCAATTTATCTAATCTGGAAACCTCCCACTGTCACGTCAAATTCTTCACCAAACCTGAAAGAAGAATTAGCCGGGAATACCCGAGGAGTAAACCAACTCATCAGTGGGAATCGGGATCCAACTATCATCGCATGATAATGTGATGGAATCCGCTCACGTTATCACACTCCAGAAGGTATGCGCATATCTGGCAAGTTTCAGTACTTTTGAAACTCCCGATGTGGATTTTTACCCCATGCTCTTATGACCTTGGCGTGAGGTCAAAATATCATAAGTCACATGTCAAGTTCTACCCGTCATTATCCTGGTTAATTTGAACCCACCCGTACATACCCTTGACGTAGGCCAAAATAGTAGTACGACTGTCCCAAACCAACGCATCTATCTATGCAACAGATAAATACCCGGCAGCTACCAAACACTATGCCTTGGCGTGAGGTCAAAATACATAGCTTGAATACTACCGAATATTTAACTGAAATGACGGAGGGCTACGAATGGTTTCTGGCGAAAACCTTTAACGTAATGAACTTGATATCGTTGAAGGAACGGATAGCTTTTTAGAAAAATATAGTAACGAAAACCTTCGCTAAAGAGGTCACTCCCGGTGAAGGGATCTCGGCTCTTTCCCCGTAGAATGAGGTGCAGGATATTCCAAATGAATACCACGGTGCAAAGCAAAAGCAATCGGCTATAGTGAAGTTACTGCCCTGACGCAAACTTTTGTCCAAGGGGTCACTCCCGGTGAAGGGATCTCGGCCCTTGCCTCGTCGACTGAGGAGCAGGATATTCCAACTGAATACCACGGTGCAAAACAAAAGTGAACGTCCTTGCAATAACAGCTTTTTGAAAAAGTGTTCCAACAACATCAGATTAGGTTTGTTTATCTTGCATTGATCCGAATCAACGCAGTCCCATCAATTGATCACACCACAAAGAACGAAAATATACTGACGTACGTATATGCCATCCGCATTCGCCACTGGGTCCCGTCATCACTCGTTAGGTTAGCTAACTAACGACAGAGCGGGGACTGGACTAGCGCGGATGAAAAACATATACAACATCTACTAATATATATACCAATATATAGTATTCGCTCAAGGCGTGATAAAAGCAACACAGAAATGTATAGCAACACAGATCAATACAGATATCTGGGATCCCCGGGTTTCACAGAGCCGCTACTGAAACCCGACGTTCCTCTGGTCGTGTGGATAGCCTGTGCAATGAAATCCTAGACCCCTACGGGCGCGGCAAGTTACCCGCCAAAACCTGAAGCGAGGCAGCCCCCTTCAGCAACGTGAATGGACCACCCAGCACTTCACGGAATCCGGTAACTTGGGCACCCCTCCTGGGTCAAGCCTATACCCCCTACGAGTGCGGCGAATAGCCCGCCAATTCTAGAGTGAAGCCCCCTCCGTCTCAACGCCATGAGATGCGGGCTTGTTGCCCTCCAGAATCCGGCTACCCGTGCACCCCTCCGCGGGGTAATCCTAGTACAGAAAGTAAAATATACATACAACGGGTACATCGACCGCAACCAGGTCGTGCCCCAAAATAATAATACAAACAGGCAGTGACGGCAGTCCACATGTCGGACGCTCGCCCCGCAATATCAAATGTACATATAAAACAAAACTGTACTACCACTGCAACCAGGCTATCCCCCACGATCGATCCGCAACAACACAGTACAATCACAGAACATCAACGTGAAAGTCACGTTCGCAAATCCGTCTAACCGGGCTATAGCAGTTAGACCGGATTTACCGATCGAGTGACATTCACGGTCGCAGATATAATGTAAAAACTGTGAACTAGCATGTTTAAAATATCCGATCGAACAAATTTATCAAAGTGGGCCCTAAAGAGTACTGTAGCATTTACAGAAAATCTGGGCCCAAAGAAAATATCCCAAAAGCCCTATTTTCTACTCATAAGCTTACTGGGAAAATTTGGTGCCACAATTCCTCTTATCCGCCGCGCAAGCGCGGCCAAACTAGGGTTTTGGCCGCGCTTCCGCGGTGGAACTGAGGAATTGGTGGATCGTATTTTCCCAGATTTCTTATAATTGCTTGTACATGCCTCTGCAACAACCTGAAAAATTTTAGGAGCTCAAAAAATTTCAACAGAGAACACATGTGCACAAAAATACGGTTTTTGGGGATTTTGTTCGATCGGGTTCTAAACGTGCTAGAGCAAGCTAGGGAAGGTTAACGGCGTGGCTCTGATACCATTGTAAGCCCGCGGGGGCGCCCCGGCCGTCGATCCGACGCCGGAAACGCGGAAAACAAAAATACTTTGCGAACTTTGCAAAACGGCACCACCGCGGACTTTTTACCCGGATCGGGCCATTAACCTAGCTAGCTAGCAAAAAGAAAAGAGTAGAGATGCTATACCAAACGATCCGTGTCCTTCGGTCTTCGTCTCCATTCCGATCTCCCGCGGAATCTCCGTCACCTCCTCGCTCGTCGGAAAGGGCACCACGTAGCCGGAATCTTTTACGGGCTCCCGCCTCTTGACCGAGGCAACTCGGGCGCGAAGTTGGCTAGCCGACGCGTCCAAGGCTTGCTATAGAATAGTGTAGTAAACTTGTCTCTTGGGTTTTAGTTGAAGTTGCCTTGATGGAAGGAAAGAATGAAACTTGTGAGAAGGAGAAAAATGGAGCTCTCAAGTTTTTCTTAGAATGAGATGATAAGATTTTCCACACACATGAACCTCTCTCTCTCTCTCTCTACAAGATGTGGCCGGCCCCCCAACTAGGAATGAGATTGGAGAGAGAAAAAAGAAAAACTCTCCAAGTATTATAATGTGAAAAAGAAATAAACTCAAAATGAAAATGGTCACAACCATTTCATATCTCATCAAAGTCCACTCACAAGAAAAACAAATGAAATGACCAAAATAGAATATCATCATGAAGATAGTCTCATCATAAAGCCACATATACAAGAAAGCCCCTCACAAAATGTTAATTGCAAACTTGCAATTAACACCCTCCAATACAAAGCCCGGCCGAGAAGGAATGAAAGAAAACCGGCCGGAACGGAATGCAAACTGGCAACTACAGAAAACCGATCCCGTAATAAATTACAGGAAAACCCCACTACTGCAAGTACATGCCCGCATTTGTATTCCCACTGAACACAAATGCAAAGAGACAAAACTACACTATCAAATACTAGAATCCGGCTTAAGCCAAAGCCGGCTAGTAAAAACCGTCCGATCACGATCCGTGCAATACCGCACGTATCTGATCGAACCCTGCCATATCTCCATACGGCCTCTACAGCGTTTCGCCCGAAACTTGAGTAACTGTCTGTGTGGTGGACTCTAAAGACTCGTCAATACTGTGGCTGTGGATTTAACCACTAGCACGTCAGAGGTATAAGCCAATACGTGACGGGCCACCAGGTATTGACCAAAAGGGACGTCGATGAGCGAGCTCATCCTGACACCCTACTGAGCCTGTTAGTGACAATATCCGTACAGTCCGGTCCGTTCGTCTATGAGTATCGCATGGCGGGCCTAGGGGGTTGGTAAAAGTCAGACCCCCAAAAGCGGTACAAGTCGTGTCGGAGTGTAGCCCAGAACACCCTGAGATACTACTGGAATACCTACCAGCAAATCTCCTGCCTTGGCCAAGGACTTTTCATGTTCTGGCTCTCCTAGACACAGCACGACCTCACCCCCAATACCGGGAGAGACGAACCCATGCAGATCCGCTCACTGCCTCCATGTGGCTCGGGACTGTACCCAACTAAAACCTGTTTGCACGACTCCTTTGAGCCGTGGTAGGGTAGTAATCAAAGTACAGTGGGAACTCACACGAGACAAATGACGATCCCAGGTCGATGAACTAACCTGTACACATGTCACCTGGGAACTGCTATCTGACGTCTGGTATATCCCAACTAGCAGGTTCCCGGCGAGTCCTGTCCGGTGTACTCATAACCCAATGAGCACCTGTATACATCTTAGGTGAACCAACTGACACCAGTGGCTTGTGAGACCGGCCACCGCCCCTCGTCGGGGTCTCGACTGTATACACTAGTCTACTCCGGAGTATCGATGCCCTGTCTCGAAACTCCCACGACTAGGGACCTTTTAAGGATGTGCTTGTAGACCCCCAGCTCCCACTTATATGATCGCCCTCATACTGCTGGTGGTCAAGCAAGAATCCAAGGGGCTTTATCAACGTGTAATAGCGACTCGAAAGGTCACCTAAAGCAGTACACGATGATAAAGATAAACCAGATAGCATACTATCATCTCGAGTAAGACTGTCCTACCGGGATAGGTCCTCCCCTCAATCATTGCAATCACGTGCCTGTGACCCAATAATTGACTCTGAGGGCACTATCTCCAACAGAAAATACTACTTCATTAGTATAAATTGTTAGCTGATAGTTTCGACATAGTACCAGTGCGCTTGCTTTTATATGATAGCTTAGACTTTGCATTTATTACTGTGATATCTCATGCATGAGTATTTTCATTTGTCATGCAATATTATGGGGTTTTATGCCGGTATTCACTGTTGATTGACTTTTGATTATGTGATTTGGATTTTCCATGAGATTTCTGGATTTGGAGAAACCGCAAGGATTTTATAACTCATTATCATTTCTAAAATTAGAAATTTGCGGTTTTCTCGTGATATGATATTTGTGATGTCCACCATGAGTTTTCTAGGTTCTTGAGTGGTATCATACATCCGATTCGAGGTAGGGGGAGGGACCGTCTGCGGGTGCATGGTGGACCCGGTGCGGTAGCCCAGGGAAAGAAGATCGCATAGAAAGGCATTGAGCCCGGCAGGGGAGCACTACCGACCGGTGATTGTATGGAAACTTGACGGATATCCGGAGGATATCGTTCGGAGTTATGAGAGAGATGGATATGGGCCGATCCTGATCATGCGGAGTCCTAGATAGTGAGATTTGATGATATGGGCCAGTCCGGATTGCCGGGGACCGAGATTTGAGATATTGGGATATATGTTTTGTGTCGATGCTTGACACGGATTCTATGTGATTTCATTGATGATACATCGGTTTTTATACAGCAATCTCACTGAGATATGAAACAGTTTTCTCATTTAAAATGTATTCTGTTTCATTCATAATGCATTTGTACATCATATATGTGGCATGTTATTACCTGAGGCGCTGACACGAGCACTTGGTATTACACTTATGTATAGATGTTTACCCTTGCCATTATTAAATGCTTCAGGTTCTATATTGAGGATATTATTATTGTATGACCTAGGATAGAGTCATACATGCGATTTCTGCTCTGTGATATTTTCTACTCACGAGTTGGCAACTTACCCCCGTTGTGCCACACTTTTTGCAGGTTTTGCCGTACAGGTTTCCTTGGCGGCTTTGCTGGCACACTGCTTCTTTCCGGATTATTGCTTTGGTAGGTGGGTTCACTTGCATCGTGACCACTGCAGTAATTTTATTTATTCTGTTGTATCTAGAAAACTCCATCAACCAGACTTGTATTATTGATAGACTTAGCAGACCAGTGTCTATTCTTTCGACCTTAGAGTCGCACTTGTATTATTATAGTTTTCTGGTGGATATTGCTTTCTTGATGAGTTTTGATCCTCGCCCTTCGGTGTTGTATATTATTGCTTGCGTGGTTGTGTCCGCCAATTGGCGAATAGCTAGCTCTTGCTTGGGGATGCTTTATTCATTATCTATATTATGCATGTTTGTACCCGTTTGGGGCTAGTATTTAAAAAGGAGACTCTGCCGAAATTTTTGGGAAAATATGACGTTGCTTTTAAATGTTTAATGCCACTTAATTATTAAAACCACTTGCTTTAAAACAAGTTTTCTTCACTTCTTCTTTAAAATTGTTTAGATTTCTGGGATTTTGGCTTACTTGAATTAGATGGGGTCCTATAGACTTCATATGATTCAAGTGCCAGTCACGTGCCATTTCGGGTCGTGACAAAGTTGGTATCAGAGCGCTAGGTTTAACCTTGGTTCGAGTCTATGTTTGACTATGCAGAGTCTAGGGAGTTTATATATATTCGTAACCTAGGCTTGACCTTACGGAACTTAGACTTGGTCGAGGGGGTATTAGACCCGAACTTTCGTCGCATAGGTTGATCTTGGTTGTTGGAGTAGGTGACTTAAGTAGAGTGACGTACTGTGTATATGTTCCGCGGCATACTTACGATATGCTACTCCGCTTAAGAAGCCTTAGGATGTACATTTCTTTGCACAGTATTATATTCATTCCTATGATCTATCCTCATTGGTATCAGTTGGTGGTTTTTGTTACCACGATTACATAGGCAGAGAGAGCTGCGGCTAGAGTTGTGGTCAGCATGAGCTCATCTTGGACGAGGACTGACCAGGGCGTAATTCCGGTGACATACGATTGCATAGATGTGTCGTTTTATTGTGTTTTTCACTCCATGAGCGTATGATGGATTGCTTTTACTAAAATTTCTCGAACGTGCAGATCAGCACCAGAGGATTGGGCCACTGATAGAGGCCGGCTAGAATGTGATGACCGTCAATACGGACGAATGAGCCAAATGTTGCTGCGACTGACAAGATACCGCCCCAGATGTTTGAAGCTATTGCTGCATGAGTTTATACTTAGAGATATAATAGAAGATCGCTAGTCACCTATGGATGAATGACTAGGACATGTGGTTCGTTTGCATACCCCGATGCGAGGTCATCAGATTGATTGATTCCAGCTAGAGAAGACTTCACGCAGGTACGTTGAGAGTCGATAGAAAACGAACGAATGTCAGAATCCCATTTTTCCAAGTTTAAGGTATTCAGAAAACATGCAAGTAATTCTGTGGACCCTCTAGAAGAATGAAACCCTAACTCGACATAATGACCATGGAAACGCTTTTGAACCTTAGGGTTTGCGGTAGTTCCGTGGCGCCATTAGTGAGGCTTAGGTTTGCTCTTCTACGGCTGGTCCATAGGTACTGTGGCATGTACTGGATATTATTAAATTGTGCACGAGTGTTGTGCTCTTGGGGAATTATGGGATTTTGATGAATCGATCGAAAAGTTCGACGTCGTCCGGATATCATGTGATGGGATACATTACTTGGGAGACTCTAGATATGAGTACAGCCGTTGTAGCGCAGTCCATACAGCTACGAAGAGACGAGTCCGAATCAGTCGACATTAGAGAAAAGTGGAGTAAGAGGTTCGTACGAGATTTTGATGAGACGATGTTCCACTTCGTTGACATCAGAGATGTGATATGCATGCAAATGTGTTGAATATGGATATATCTTCCAGAAGGAGTCGTGATGAGTATGCAGCCATTCCGGAATAAGAAATAGATTTAGTAAATGGTGATAACTTCCGGACAGTTCAGCAGAAACAAGATTGGGAGAGACCCCGACAAGATCTTTTTGGAATACTACACGAGGAGATTTGGACCCAGGATCGGTTGTATTACGCACACCCAGTAGGCCAGAGTTCGGCATCTTCGACGAGACATGTTATGAGTGACCATGATAGTTGGCCAGTGATCTTTAGAGGACGTGCCAGAGCAGAACTGTTTCCGTCATCATTTCCATATTGGGCCGTTGAGCCGAGGAGTTATGTAACTAGCAATTCGCAGTGAGAGACGAGAGCCTAAGGGAACAAGGCGCCAGACCATGAACAGGAGGAAAGTAGATATCTTGCTCTGCTAGCTTTGGATGCACCGACACCTTCTCGACTGGGAAGGAAGGACACATCGACAACAGTGTTTACGATTTGCGATTTGGTGATTCGAATATCACTTGTCCGTTATTTTGGATTTTGATATTATGGATGATTTATTGCATGATTGAGATTTTGTGCACCATAGTTTCACTTGACTTCGATTTGATGTCATTAGAGATGTGTGATTTGGATTTCATGCCTATGGTATGTATGTGATTTGACTTGTGCCTTTGGTGTAGTTTTCATGTACTTTAGTACTTTGATTTGATTTTGTGCATGCAGATGCACGCGTTTATGAGTTTATATACCACGGTATACCTGATTTGGATTGAGATGTGTGGTATACCGTCGATTTCGATTGTGATACTCGATATTTGTTTTTGTGCACCTTGTGCACTTGATTTGGATTCTTGCGCATACTGACGCGCTTGATGCGATTTTGGTGCACACCAGATGCACTAAATCGGGATTCTTCGTGCATATCAGATGTACCGGATATTGTTGTCAGGCACACCATTGCCCTTGACAGGTGTTTTTGTGCACACCCGTTGCACTTAAATTTTGTTTCTGTGCACATGTATGGCACATTCATTGATTTCGATTTCTGTGCGCACCAGACGCACGTGGCATTCTTATATACATTTTGGGATTGATTTCTTTTGGAGCAGTATGTTTTATGATATTTACTATTTGGTGTAGTAGCTAAGCAGGACCAGTCAGAGAACAGTACCTGAATATATTTTTGCATGCATTGATAGTTACCGACGGGATTTCCAAAAAGGAGCTATAGTCTCAGTATTTACATACATGTCCGAGATGACACGAAACATTAACAAAGGAAACCCTTCTAAATTATTTTCAAACGGCGGGACGTGTATGTTAAACAAAGGATATATATATATATATATATATATATATATATATAGTTATTTTCTTACAATAAACGTCCGCCACTGTGCCGTGATACGCGCATTGTACAATGATTTGAAAAAGGTTTGGCATGCATTTCTTTCAGATGTTTTGACGAATTTACAATGATGCGTACTATGTACATATTTTAGTCTTGAGTATATCATGTTGGTTTTCGTATTGGATTTTGATATTTGTATCTTCACCATAACTCCGATGATTGCGGGATGCTTGACGGAGTTTTGATTTTGAGTTATATACTCGTTTCCATACGCATGCAATGCGCTACGATGTGTTTTATGTATTTATGATTTCGGAGCCCGGACGACTTGATCATTTTACTGAAATGTTTTACTATTGAGGGGTTTAAATTTAAATTCGGGGACCGAATTTATTTAAGGGGGGAAGACTGTAACATTTCAGAAAAATAAAATATTATTTTTGGGAATTTATATAATTAAAATAATAAATATTATGAATATTTTAATGATGTGGTATAATTATATACCAATAGTTTGGAAAATATTGGAAAATTAAATTGAATGGTGATTTTTGGAGGGATTTATTTGATTTAGGCAAATTATAAATTTTTATAATTAACTATATGCAAGTTATTTCTAAACTTGATTAATAATCACTAATTATGCATTAAGCGTGATTATGCACATGACATGCACCATGTCATATTACACATTTGTTACATTTTCCTACCATGGCTTTTTCTTTTTTCATGCATGGCTTTGTTTTAATTGAAAAGAAAAGATAAAAAAATAAAAAGATAAAGAAAAAAGGACAAAAGAAATGGAAATGAATAAAGAAAAGGGTATGGGCATGAGAGAGAAGAGATAGAGAGGTGAGGGGTCTTTGACTTGGCTTCATTCTTCATCCTCTTCATTATTTTCTCCTCCCTCTTCACTCCATGGCTGCCTTCCTCCCTCCCCCACCTACACCATCTCATATCATACCCAAAAACACCTCAAAACACCTATTTCCCTTCATTAAAATTATGCACAAGCTCACTACAAGTATGGGGAACCAAGAAAGTTTGGATTTTGAGCACTTGGGGCAACTCAAGAAAATTCTTGAGTTGCCAAATGAGGTAATTCTTTCACCATTAGTATAGTAATCAAGTTTCTATAGCCTCTAGTTTAGTTTAGAATTCATTTAGTGTAGTTTAGAGAGCTTGGAAAATTCCAAGATGGGGTTTTGAGGATTTCATGAATTGAGATGGTGTAATTGAGCTTAGTGGTGACCTTAAACCCCCTAGTGTCTAAAACCCAGATCAAACCTGAACTGAACTCTAAAACTTGAAACTTAAAACTTCCGTGTCGGTTTTGTGTTAAATTAGTGCCTACTGGGAATCTGGGATAACCTGAGATCTTTACTAGAAACACAAACAACACCATTGACCTAGATTGGACACTAGGAGACCACCCTGAAAAGACGAGACCCCAACTCCCCTACTTGGCCGAGATGGCCGGATTTTGAGGCAATGTGGCCGGCCAAAGTGTGAGTGTTATTTCTAGGATTTGTTCTGTGGCTCATATGCCCCCTATACAACACCCCAGTACTGTTTGTTTATCCCTATTTCACCTGAACCAAAATTTGGGACCATTTTCTTGAGTTTCTGTTTTGAATTCCTTGATGTTTATGAATTGAAGTTTTGATATTATGTTTTGTATCGGTCACTTGACGTTTGTACGTCGATATCGGGTGTTCTTTGGTTGATTTGCGTGAGTAGACCATAGGTTTTAACCTATGTGTGATTCGCGGGTCGTTTTGGTTTTGAATTGGATGTTTTGATGCGATACGATATATGTGATATGTAAGTACCCTCACGTGGACTTCGGACGATGAAGAAGAGGATGGCGACATCGACTTCGGCAAGCAAGGATTAAGGTGAGTAGATATATATCTACGGGGGAAGTCGGGTGGATGGCGTATAGCACCCCCGCAGTTTCGTAGTGTAGTCTACGTATATATATATATATATTTATGATATTGTGTATTGTGATACGAGGATAATTTAGCAAGAACGGCTTTAGGAAATCATGGGTTAGTGTAGCGTAATTGAAAGTTAGTGTTTTAGTTTCGTTTCTTAGTTGCGAAACCCTAGTGTTAAGGTATACACACACACACATGCACACACGTGATATGTTTTTGGTGTATATGGTTATATGTGTATATATATGTGTGTGGATTTGTTAATATATATATATATATATATATATACATATACGTATACACGGGTGATGAGGATAGTATATGATACTTGGAGACGAGTCGATGTGATTGGGTATGATGCCGTGAGATCGGTGATGTGACTTGGGTCGTATTATGAGATACGACATGATATTATAGCAGATCGTTGGGCGATGTGTTTTCATACACGCGGATATATATTTATATATGTTGATGGTTTCGGAATGTACTAGACTTAGGTCAGTACCCCTAATTCAGGATATGATGATAATGATACCAGATAAATAATGAGGTATATGTGATATTGTCCCGTACCCCGATTTTGGGATGTCGTACGATGGATTTTACCGTACGATGTGTAAATATGATGATTGATCCGCACTCTCGACTCGAGGATGTCGTATTATATATTTTATGTTACGTGACGCTATTGAAGCGGGATTACCGACTACTAGATATATCGACTCGGACATAGGTGGATTTCCTTACCCTTTTGATTAGTCTAAGTTTAGTCCTGTAGTTTATCAGGTATATGTTAGACCGGGCTCGAGTCATACTTATTTCCAAAACTAACGAATCGTGAGTACTTTAAAGACAGGCCAAGGGATACTACGGATATTTCAAAGGATGTACCTTTTCTTAAAAACACCGTAGCCCCTATTTTCTAAACACCACGATTCGTGCTATTTCAAATGCCAAAACTGTATGACTCGTAGATATAATGTATATTCTTTATTGTTGCGTTTACTATTCATTTTCCGTATATTCTTGCTATTCGCATCGCATCGCATGCTTAAATGTGTTTTTGTAGTTATTATGAAACCCTGCTGTCAGGACACCAGCACCTTTACAGATGATGCGTATGCTCCACGTACACCTGCTTTCCGGCTCACACACACCATCATCGGTAATTTTCATGTCACGTTCACATTAGAAAACACTACTTCATTAGTATAAATTGTTAGCTGATAGTTTCGGCATAGTACTAGTGCGCTTGCTTTTGTATGATAGCTTAGACATTGCATTTATTACTGTGATATCTCATGCATGAGTATTTTCATTTATCATGCAATATTATGGGGCTTTATGCCGGTATTCACTGTTTATTGACTTTTGATTATGGGATTTAGATTTTTCATGAGATTTCTGGATTTGGAGAAACCGCAAGGATTTTATAACTCATTATCATTTCTAAAATTAGAAATTTGCGGTTTTCTCGTGATATGATATTTGTGATGTCCACCATGAGTTTTCTAGGTTCTTGAGTGGTATCATACACCCGATTCGAGGTAGGGGGAGGGACCGTCTGCAGGTGCATGGTGGACCCGGTGCGGTACCCTGGGGAAAGAAGATCGTATAGAAAGGCGTTGAGCCCGGCAGGGGAGCACTACCGACCGGTGATTGTATGGAAACTCGACGGATATCCGGAGGATACCGTTTGGAGTTATGAGAGAGATGGATATGGGCCGATCCTGATCATGCGGAGCCCTAGATAGTGAGATTTGATGATATGGGCCAGTCCGGATTGCCGGAGCCCGAGATTTGAGATATTGGGATATATGTTTTGTGTCGATGCTTGACACGGATTTTATGTGATTTCATTGATGATACATCGGTTTTTATACAGCAATCTCACTGAGATATGAAACAGTTTTCTCATTTAAAATGTATTCTGTTTCATTCATAATGCATTTGTACATCATATATGTGGCATGTTATTACCTGAGGCACTGACACGAGCACTTGGTATTACACTTATGTATAGATGTTTACCCTTACCATTATTAGATGCTTCAGGTTATATATTGAGGATATTATTATTGTATGACCTAGGATAGAGTCATACATGCGATTTCTGCTCTGTGATATTTTCTACTCACGAGTTGGCAACTCACCCCCGTTGTGCCACAGTTCTTACTGGTTTTGCCGTACAGGTTTCCTTGGCGGCTTTGCTGGCACACTGCTTCTTTCCGAGTGATTGCTTTGGTAGGTGGGTTCACTTGCATCATGACCACCGCAGTAATTTTATTTATTCTGTTGTATCTAGAAAACTCCATCAACCAGACTTGTATTATTGATAGACTTAGCAGACCAGTGTCTATTCTTTCGACCTTAGAGTCGCGCTTGTATTATTATGGTTTTCTGGTGGATATTGCTTTCTTGATGAGTTTTGATCCTCGCCCTTCGGCGTTGTATATTATTGCTTCCGTGGTTGTGTCCGCCAATTGGCGAAGAGCTAGCTCCCGTTTGGGGATGCCTTTATTTATTATGTATATTATGCATGTTTGTACCCGTTTGGGGCCAGTATTTACAAAGGAGACTCTGCCGAAATTTTCTGGAAAATTTGACGTTGCTTTTAAATGTTTAATGCCACTTAATTATTAAAACCACTTGCTTTAAAACAAGTTTTCTTCACTTCTTCTTTAAAATGGTTTAGATTTCTGGGATTTTGGCTTACTTGAATTAGATGGGGTCCTATAGACTTCATATGATTCAAGTGCCAGTCACGTGCCATTTCGGGTCATGACAACAGGGCAGGATCAAGATAACAGATAACTAGAGAGTGGAACCGCTACAAAGGCACACCCTTAATAAAGTGGATATGCAGGGGCATCCTGTTCTAAGGTAGTAGAAGCCCTGTGGGAGATGGTTCTATCACCAAGAATGAAGAAACTGTTGAAAGATTTGCACACATTCCCTGCAATCTGGTGGAAAAGCCCGATTGAACCTCAGATTATTGAAGGAATACTGAGGTCACTTCCCACTCCGAAGATGGCTAATGAGGGAAAAAGACCCCAAGTTGAACCGTCTAGTAAAAATAAAAAGACAAAGAAGCTCATTCGGCTGGCTGAGTACGTGGATAGTCGTATGAGCTTACAGAAATATATTGATGCGCTGGAAGAGTACAACCAGAAGGCGCGAACGCCCGTAATGCTCTAAGAATTCCTACAACACATCCTTGGAAGTAATGATGTAGAAGAGGAAGATTCAGCAGAGGAAGAAGATGAACGTGTAGGAAGTTGCCACACGACTTCTCATACGTGCCACATAGTTTCTCATGTCCTGGTAAGTGACGAGGAAGAGGATACAATCTCCCTCACTCTTAAAGTTGAGTAAGAAGAAGACGCATCGTCGGCAGATAACAGAGCTACGTAGGGGAAAGGATCAATGCCTAATGCTTCAAACCCTTCCTAAGAAGATTCGATTGATAGGATGTTGATGGAGGCTTTCCAAGCCAGCAAAAAGAATCAACAATGTGAGTTGACATCATATGAAAAGGACAACAAAAGGAGTTTGGAGGAAGAGGCTGCGGGAGAAGCAAATTCCATAACTCACCGATTGATGAAGAATCCGCCACCGAAAAAGAAAAGAAAGGTCGTCACCGAAAGGCATTTCGCTAAAGCCCTATCTAAGGGGTGAAGCTGCCACCTATCCTGATGTATACGCTGGGAGTCCGTTATTCCAAGGGAGGGGAAGAACATCCGAGATACTGTTTATATCATCGGATGGTTATCCAATCCTTTGATGAATGCTATGAATTCAAGAACTGGTGGCGTCGTTATATCACTCATCATAGGAAGCAAAAGAGAGAGAAGCGAAAGGAAAAGGCTCGACTGCTTGAAGACGATAGCCCAAAACCAGAGATAAATTGGGGTCGGTAATAGAAAGTTGTAACATGGCTGATGCTCGGCCATCGTAAGAGGGAACTTCTGAGGTTCCATCTTCGGGAGTGATTCTGAAGATGAACTCCCATTCAACCCTCTCTATGCAGAAGCAGAGGAAGACACGGAAGGGTATGATAATATACAGTTGCCCTGCTAGAAAAGAGCCTTGGACACGCCAACAAAAGAAAGCAGGACAAGAGAAAAGAAATGGTTGTTGAAAAGATCAATGTGGATGAGGATGTTGCCAAGGATCTCACTGCAAATGATCTGCCTGAGAGAAATAAGGTAGATTATAACATTCTGGCACACTTGAAGAAGTTGCCGTCACACCTAAGCATTTTCGATGCTCTCTTTCTATCAAAAAAGTTTCGGTATGTTCTCATCATGGCGCTGCAAGAGCCCGAGCACTTTCTAGCATTATTTGCGGATGAAGACATGAAAGGCAAGCTCGCAAAGGTTAATACGGCCGACATTACATTCAGTGAAAAAGACTCGCTTCTAGGGACCTTCGAACACAACTGACCGCTCTACGTGGCCGGATACTGCGGCGAACAGAGGATAAATAAGATACTTGTCGACAACAGGTCTTCGGTCAACCTATTAAATCTGAAAGTGCTTAAAGAATTGTCTATGGACGTCCGATATCTCGTCCGTGAGAAGATCACTATTTCTGGGTTCGATTCACAATCTTCACAGACGCTGGGATCCATCATTTTGACACTTCGCTTCGGGCAGCTCGTTACGTATGTCAAATTCCACGTTATTGAAGCCAAAACATTCTATAAAGCCGTGCTCGGTAGACCCTGGTTACACGAGTACAATATTTTCCCTTCTACACAACACCAGTGTATGAAGTACTTTAAAGATGGAAAAGAGCACTTCGTCGTAGGGGAACTCAATCCCTTTTCGGTAAGCGAGATGCGAAAATATGAGGACGCCAAATACTTCCTGCAAGACTTCGAAGATACAGAAAAGTACGCCAAGCCGGAAGGCAAACAAGTGCAGATGACCAACGTCCCAGTCTTTGGAAGCGATTTTGAAGAAGGCGAGGAGATAGTATTTTCGGGTCGGCCACAGCCGAAAAGTGATCAAACAGCTTCGTCAACCTTCATCCCGGTCTTCTACAATGATTCAGAAGAAGAAAACAACGTCGTGTTTTCCACTCATCCGTGGGTAAATACTCTTGATGAGAAAGATCAGGTCCTGCAGATTACCATGGTCCTATCTCAACACTATAAAGAGCTCGACACCATCAACGTTGATAAGGTGGTGGAGCTGGTGACTTTCTACGTACCTCCCAAGCATAGGGGAGAAAGAGTAATCCTTTTCTATAAATCAAAAGAAACCAGAATACAAAGGGAAATATAGGAAGGACTCGATCCAAGGCTTGATAGACTGCAGTCTGTCCTCATGCCAAGATACCGCATTAGGAGTTTTGAGGACTTCTTGAAGTGACAAGGGATACCGACCGAACAGACTGTTCGACATGCCCGATTCTACAAGAGAATATGGGAAACACCATGGACTCGTAAACCCAAGTCTAATGGAAAGTTCGATACTTCGGGTTTGGGATATATCCAACCCAAGAAGCAATGGAAAGCACACAGTTGCCGCATGGTAACACTTTCAAGCGATGACAATCTGCCAAAAGAAGACACGGCTGAGTGAGGAGAAGGATCCATGCTAAGGAGTCTAAGCCCATCGCTAGAAGAGCAAATCAACAGGATGATAAGAAAAGCCTGTCAGGCTAGCCAGGACAACCAAAGTCGCGAGATAGCCGAATATGAAATGGTCAGACAACATAACATACATGAGCAAGCTGCATAAGAAATGAGATATGAGTCTCTCCAACCTCGGTTACCTCTACCTTCCTTCTCAGGAGGAAGATTCCGAGATAATGAAGATAGAAGCAAGGCGATGATCGCTGTCAATCCCCAAAGGTAGCGAAATAATCCCAGGATGCCCGTCCACCAGAGAGAGACCAGTTATAGTCCTTCTTTACTGGAAAAGATGGGGCGAAAATATTCTTTCCCTCGAGATAAGACGGGAAATATATTCGCCCTTGTCATGAAATATCAGATGCTGTCACTTTCGAGACCTCGGTGACCTGAACAGGCAAACAAGGTGGACCATCCAGATTATTGTCCATACCATCGGGTGACAAGTCACCCGATCAAAGACTGCTTCGTGTTTAAGGATTGGGTCGAAGACCAGTACAAGCGAGGAAGATTTGTGTTATCTGAAACTGGAGGATAGTCCCACCATAGAACCATGAACCAAAGAAGAATTACGCCATTATATTAGGACCGACTTAGTCCAGAAAATGGAGGCGAACCCATACCTTTCACATGGTAAAATTCTCGACCGAAGGGAAGGATGAAGTCATGATTCAACTCTTCGAATGTCTCACAAATGAAGTGGAAGAAATCGCAGAACTGTTGCTAGCACCAAAAGAGCTGGAAGACGGAATCCATACCACAGCGGATGAGCTGAGGGGAGTTTACTTGGGAACGGAGGACGACCTGAGACCAACATTCATTAGCAAGCTATTATATGAAGAACGGGTGGCTGCTTTGAAGAATGTACTTGTGGAATACAACGATTATTTCGCCTGGAACTACTCTGAGATGCCGGGATTAGATCCAGAAGTAGCAGTGCACAAACTGGCCATAAAACTAGAAGTGAAGCCTGTTAAGTAATCGCTGAGAAGGATGCGACTCGAGCTCAAGATGAGCGTCAATGACAAAGTCAAGAAGCTCATAGACTCCGGCTTTATACATGAAATACAATACCCAGATTGGATAGCCAACATCGTCCCCGTAATAAAGAAGAATGGGACAGTTCGGATATGCGTGGACTTCCGAGTTCTCTACCGGGCATGCCCAAAAGATGATTTTCCCGTACCTATCATGGAGTTGATGATCGAAAACACATCCACTCACGCGGTTTTCTCGTTTACATATGGATCTTTTGGATACAATCAGATAAGGATAGACCCCGAAGATCAGAAACATACGGCCTTTCGTACCGCACTAGACGTGTTTTGTTACAAGGTGATGCCCTTCGGCCCGAAGAATGCTGGAGCCACGTACCAAAGGGCTATGACGAAGATAATTGACGAACTTATACACGAAATCATTGAATGCTATACTAACGATTTGGTGGTCACGAGCAAGTCTTATGAAGAACACTGGGAACATCTTAGGACCGTTTTCAAGCATCTCCGAAAGTACCAGCTGAAGATGAACCCATTGAAGTGCGCCTTTGGAGTTTTGTCCGGAAAATTCCTTAGGTTCATAATTCATCATCGAGGGATCAAGGTTGGCCTCTCCAAAATCAGGGCTATTACTGAAATGCCCCGACTAAGAAATCTGAAGCAGCCGCGGTCTCTCCAAGGAAAGCTCGCCTACATCCGAAAATTCATCGCAAACCTTTCTGGGAAGTATCGTCCATACAGTCACCTCATGAAGAAGGGAACTCCCTTTATATGGGATCACAAATGTCAACAAGCACTAGAGGAGATCAAGCAATACCTGCAGAATCCGTCAGTACTGGCCGTCTCGGTTAAGGGAAAGCCCCTCATCCTTTATACAACAGCCCTTGAAGGTTCTTTAAGTGCGCTGTAGGCCCAAGAGAACGACCAAGGAAAATAAAGGACTCTCTACTATCTAAGTTGAGTCATGCTAGGTGCAGAAGGAAATTAATTTCATGTCGAGAAGCACTGCTTGGCATTGATTTTTGCTCTCACGAAGCTCATATACTACGCCTTGGCACATGAAGTCCACTTAATATCAAGAGTGGATCCGCTTAAATACCTCATGACTAAAGCTATATTGTCGGGAAGACTCGCGAAATGGTTCCTTCTGCTCACGGAATTCTCGATAACTACCGCCCCCTCAAAGCGATAAAAGGGCAGGTTATTGCCGACTCTCTCGCTGAACATTCAATCTCAGTCGATTCCCCATTAAATTATAAGCTGCCAGATGAGCACATATTCAATGCAACTGACAGTGAACAAGAAGATAAAGTGAAGGCCCGTTGGGAACTTTACTTCGACGAGGCATCTTCGATGAAGGCGCGGAAGAAGAACACCCCGATTGTCAAAGCTGGGGTGGGTCTTATCTTTATGACTTCTCAAGACGAGATACTTCGCTATGCCTTCTCACTAAAAGAACCAAGGACCAACAATGAGGCAGAGTATGAAGCTTTCATTGCCGGTCTCGAAATCATAATAGAAATGGGCATTGAGGTCCTTCTCATATACAGAGATTCTCAATTAATAGTTAGTCAAGTAAATGGCGACTACAAGACGTGTAAGCTAGAGCTGATAAGGTACGGTGAAAGAGCACAACAGCTATTAACATAGATTCCATCATACACATTGGAAAATATGTCACAAATGGAAAAGAGCAAGGCGGATGTATTAGCCAAGCTGGCCAAAGAAATGGCAGATGAAAGCCTCGACGACGTGAGGATCACTGTCTAAAGCCGTAAGGTCCTAGTGCCAGCGGAATTCCCTTCAAAGTCTCCAACAGAAGCACTTGACAAAGATGAAATGCTTGAGGGGGAAGTTCTCTATGTATGGTTCCAAGGCACTCATACAAGGGTTAATAAGGCATCAACCATGCCCGAATAAAAATTTAGACGTGCCGAACAACCTAAAGCCGGGATCTTTGCTAGATTATTAGGGTTTAACATGCAAGTAAATATCTTTACAACTAAGTGTGAGGGATTACAACTTTTGTAGTCCGCTCCTTCGCTTCATAAGCTCCGAGTAGAAGTCCCTTCGTCGCGATCCATGATATCCCGGACTCAAAAGAGGCTCCACAACTCGAACGACCCATGCTAGCTTGTAGTCTTCCTTTTCTCCGATGATCTACCTCGAAGCTTCTATAACTCAAGCTCTCTCTCTCTAATGAGGTGAACACCCTAATCTAATTGGCTAGATTAGATGAGGATGATGGAGTAGTATTTGTGCTCTCTTTTCTTATCAAATTCTTGTTAGTTATATGTATGCCCTAGAGGCCATTATTGTACATAGGATGTATATCGTAGTGGATGCTGGGACGTATATAGGGAGGACTTTCTTGCTCGACATGATAGTATGCTATCTGGTTGAAATTTACCTTAACGTGTACACTGATTGTCTCTCTGTTACATGTTGGTAAAGCCCTTAGGATGTATGCTTGACTACCTGGACTATGATGCGGATCATACTAGTGGGGACATGGTAGTTCATAAGTACATCCTTCAAAGTCCCTAGTCGTGGGTGTATCGAGACGGGGCATCGATATACCAGAGTAGACTAGCGTGTACCTTCTCGACCCATACAGATGGGCGATGGATGATCCCATATCCATTGGTGTTTGACATCAGAGATGATATACGGGTGCTCAGTAGAGACTGGGTACACTGGACGGACTCGCCGAGAACTCCCAGATGGTATTATACCTCACGTCAGATGGCAGTTCTCTGGTGACACTGGTACAGAGTAGTCTGTTGACCCGAGATCGTCATAGAGTCTTGTGTGGTTCCCACTGTGCTTTGATTTCCATCTTACCACGTCCAAGAGGGTGTGCAAAACGGTGGTTTTTGGGTACAGTCCCGAGTCATATGGAGGCAATGAGCGATAGGAGGGGATTCGTCTCTCCCGGTATAGGGGGTTGATGTTGCGCTGTGTTCGATTGGCTATAACAGGAAATCCCTGGCCAGGGTTGCTGAGATTTACTGGTAAGTGTTACCAGTAGTTTCTCGAAGTGTTATAGACCTCATATCGACACGACTTATCGAGCTATTGGGGTCTGACGTTTACCACCCCTAGGCAAGATATGCGACATATCAGACGATCAGACCGGACTGTACGGTAGTGTTACTGGTCGGATTCACTGGAGTGTGAGCGGGCTTGCTCGTCGATCTTCAGATCGCTCAATACCCGGGTGGCCGTTACGTTTAGCAGACCGCTTGCGGCTTGTGGGTGACTGATATGATCATCACCTGCTGCCGGCGTATTGACGAGTCTTTAGAGTCCTACACAGAGGTTTCCTGGCTCAAGCGAAACGAAATAGGAGCGCATATGAGATATGTGCGGGACCGAGAATAATACGGTATGTGATACTGTATTCGATTCTCGCGATGTGACATTGATCGGTTATATGCGATATAGCCGGGTTATCGGATCAAGTGTTGATTCGATAAGTTGTTACTAATGATACCTGTCGGTTTTGTGCGACATGACCGGATCATTGAATCAAGTGTTGATTTAATGATTTAATTCATAATTATATATTTGATATATTACTTTGCATTAACTAGTATCGGTTCACTTTAAATGGATTTTCTCACTCGGGTGTGCACATTGTATATTCGATATAGTTTTGTGCACTTGATTGTATCATGTTTGATGATGCATGTTTACTTGTGTTTTGTGTAAAGTTTAAACCATGGTTATGTAATGGTTAGGGTTTAAATTTTCATATCTATTTATTTATTCATTCATTTATTTTGGAAAATGAAAAGCAAATGAGAAAATGGTGGCTTCTTTTGTTTTGTTCATGAAGCTTCATGAAGACTTTGACCAAGTGACCATTTTGTCTCATGCTTAACCCTAACCATCCCACTAACCATGATTTATTCTCTACACTTGACCATGGTTCAATTATGATAAGTATTCTATTTTTCTTTTCATTTTTGATATTCTTATCATATCATTTCTTCTTCTTCTTCCTTGAACTCAAGAAGAAAAGCTTGAAGTCATCAATGGTGATTGATGATAAAGAGTGAGAAATCCAATTCTAAATTGAACCCACTTCCTATTTCTTCATCCTCTACCTCTTGCCAAGTAGTAGAGTGTGTTTCCTTCACAAGTTTTTAAGACTTGGTGAAGGTGGAGCTTGATTTAGCGATGCCTCGACGTAGATCATCTTCGGCATGGACATCGACGACCTAGCTTGCCCATTCTCCGACGAAGCCGACGCTAGAGCCCGGATTTGATTTGGACAGCGGAGAGGACTTCGTTGCGGAGTTATGGAGGTGGAGCACCGGATCTACAAAGGTTGTATTTCCGTATTCCCTTAGTTAAGTGTTAACTAGTTATCTTTTCGCCTAGTTTTCTAGCAAACGATCCGTAGTCGGGTTTCTCGGCACCGTTAAAATTTTAATTTGGCATGTTCGATGCCTTGTGTGACCTCACTAGGGTGCCTAGGAACCCTACAGTGGTATCAGAGCCTAGCTAGAGCCTTAGGCGAAGTCTAGACGGATTTTGATGTCCGAACGACCCGAAACCCCAACCGGAAAATGCTCTCTGGACGTTTTCAGAAAACGTGGATTTTTCCAAATTAAAAATTTCTAAAAAATTCAGCAGGAAAAAATAAGAATTATGATGCAAAATTTTTCCGATGTACAGTACAAACCGCGGCGGATCAGCGGCATAATCCTGCCTTATGCGGCGGTTCAGCGGCGGAATGATGACGTCATCGTACACTGTTTGCACAGTAACTCCTATTATTTTATACTGGATTTTCTGGGTATTTTTAAAATTTATTCCAGAGTTGTAATTTCTGGGATTATTTTGGGGATTCGGTGTTTCGATCGGAGTATCAAATTTTGTCTGTGTGGCTTTCCGGATAATTTTTAGAATATGTTAAAAAGTTCGACCGGATATAAATACCCAATTTTTCCTTGTCGGGAAATTTCCAAGTGTTGGATTTTTCCGTAGTTTAACGACGTTCTAAGTAGTGCAAGTAACTCGATGGACCCTCTAGAAGACAACAAACCTTAACTCGATTATGTAACCGTCTTGAACTGCCCTTTGAACCTTCGGGTTTGGGGCAGTACGGCGTGCCACATGTGAGGCGTTGGCTTGACCCTTCTACGGCTGGACCGTTGGTACTGAGGCACGAACGGAATGTTGTTAGACTTGTTTCATGTGTTGATCTGTATCGGGAAAACTTGGGTGTTCGATTGTTCGATCGGAAAGTTTAACATTTTCTGTTTATCTGGAATGTGATACAATAATTGGAATTCACAAATAGTTATGAGTTAACTGAATGAATGTTATAAACATAGCAGTTTAGTCTCACTTGATCGGTTGCCACGGAATTTTGATGTGATCAAAATTCCGTCGCAATCACGTAGCGTACGCGGATACTCGCCGGGTAAACTTAATAGACAGCCTCACCCCATAGCCCCGACCAAGTGACTGTAGGAGAACCCCGTCGCCGAAAGCATCCGTTCGGGTGCTCGCGGTAGCGGTGTTCCGCCTTGGTGCACTTCGTCGACGGTATCGGGGGTGCAGCCGTCTACTGAAGTTTGCGACGAGCATTCGATCAGGATGTCGGGAATCTTGTTGAATTACCCGACTTGATATTGAAAAGTGTTTTCGATAATGAGACTAAAATGCGGGGTTTATAATTGTTGGGCATGTGATGTCTAAGTAATTCATTTGGTCAGGCATGCGATGTCTGAGGTGGTTGCGGATTCCAACTATTGTAGTTTTACACTTTCTTTTCTGTGACCGTAAGTGTAATATGTGATATCGCCGGTTTCGTTGCTATATGTCAACGACAATTGGGATGGACATATTTACTTACGTTGATGACATGTGATGTTATGTGTTGCTGGATATGTTATATTGGATCGTCGTGTTTGAATAGCCGGGGTTTTTTTATGTGAGATGAGTGTTTTTCATTTTCATTCATGTAAAAACTTGTATGTAATATTCTTTTATTGGGGCACTTCCAGGTAGCGGAAGTTGTCACCTGTTGTATATTATTTACTTTTCCGCACTAGGATAGACCCAAGGAGGAGGGCACAAGTAACCGGGTTCTGGAGTCCAGTGGGAGACCAACTTGAGGAGTCGAGTCCGGGTCTCCTAACTCTAGAATTGGTAGGGTTGCTTGCCGCTCTCGTAGGGGTCTAGGGGTGTGGGTTTGGCTATTCATCACGACCGTGGAATCCGTGTTTTATACTGGCTCGTATTGAAAACACGGACGTCCTAGTATATCCAATATTTCATATGATTCTTCTGCTGCGATATCTGTGATGTGATCATGTGATGTTCTGTGATAGATACAGTATATAGTATATATGATATATTATATAGATGTTACTTATGTTTTACACCCGCGCTAGCCCTGCCCCGCTCTGCCGTTAGTTACCTAACCTAACGGTGCATGAGGGGACATCGAGGCGAATGCGGATGGCATAAGTGTACGTCGTATTTATCTGTGATGTTTAGGTACTTAAATGATGGGACTTCATTAATGTGATTAATGAAATAAAAGAAACCTAAGATGTTGTAGAATCAAATTTCAAAATTAAAACAGGTAGCTACAGTTCTTGCTTTGCACAGCGGTATATGAGATATATCCTGCACCTTATTCGATGATGAAAGGACCGAGATCCCTTCACCGGGAGTGACTCCTTTAGCAATAACTGGCAGATGCTACACACTCGGTTTGTCTTTTGATTGCTTTTAAGTGTTTTTGCTTTGCACAGTGATATATGTGATATATCCCGCACCTCATTCGACGAGGAAAGGACCGACGATCCCTTCACCGGGAGTGACTCCTTTAGCAAAGCTAGAAAAGCCTCAAAAACACTCCATTTCAAAATTCATTCGATCCTACAACGATATCAAGTTCATTACGCAATAGGTTTTCAGAAAAACCTGTCGTAGCCCTCCGTCATTTCAGATAAGTACTGGTTAGTATTCGTGCTACGTTTGTTGACCTTAGCCAAGGCGTAGTGTGCGGTAGCTGATTAGTGCTTATCTGTATAAGCATATGATGCGATTGAGTTAGGGTAGTCGTGCGACTTTGTTGACCTTAGCCAAGGGTCGTGCGGGTGGGTTTAATTCAATCGGGAAATGACGGGTTGAACTTGGCTAGCACTTATGATTTGTTGACCTTAGCCAAGGTCATAAGCTGCTAGGGGCAAAATATTATCGGGAATTTCAAGTGTTGAAATTTGCAATGAGATTGCATACCTTCTATGAGATAGTTGGATCCCGATACCCGCTGCGAGTAAGTGTTACTCCTGGGAGAGTTTTATACATTACAATTAGCCGATCAAGTAGGTGTCTAGAAAGGTGTTAACGAGGTTACGCCTCTGGGAAAATGAGGTTTACATTAATTAGGTTCGTGTGAAAGCACGGGAGACCTCCCTCAAAGTACCGACACTGGCCTGGCTGAAAGATTGGCGAACTTGTAGTGTGTAATTAATCCCGGCTAGTCTTTCCTTTTAGGGTTTGAAGGAAGATTTGATAAAAAGCAGTGGGAGCCATCCTGATTAGATAAAATAATAACCAATCTATTCTTGCAAGAGCGCACGCTGAGTGTTTTCTTCTCTCTCTCTCCAGGTAGCGACCATATCACGCCTTAATCAAGATAATAATACGGATTATTGACCGAACCCGGTTGTTATACTGAGCTGGGGAACGTTGGTCCCGCTCCAACTTATAATTGTTATAAGACAGAGCAGGAAATTGGGGAATACCAGATTTCCCGTGCCGCCCAAACGAAGAGAGTGCATGCTGATGCATCATCTTCGGGTGTGTTCATTATACAGAACTGTTTCTCAGTATCCTTTACGTCCTGGGTATGTGATACCAGATCAGGATCCCATATATGTAATCAGTTACATAGGGCTACAGACAGGTAGAGAACTGAGAACGGGTGATAAGTTTCATGAGGCAGAAAATGGGGCAAGAGTTGCAGCCAAGTCTGTTGGTCACTGCTGTAAGTCGATGTAGTACACCCCAGTACTTGTGGGGAGGCGGAATTTTCAAAAACGATCAAGTTTAAAGAACGAACATCGACTAACCGCTTAAATCGAAGCTAAACAACTAATAACCAAACACAATGATTTTCTTATCACTTGTGATTAGGGATTATACCTATCGATACTAGTCCTTCGTCTTTGTGTCCTCCTTGTTCTCCTCGACCTTCTCTAGGTAGTAGACGATCCACCCGAGAGCAAAACTCCAAGCTAAACCTCTCACTTGAGGTAACTAATCAACTTTGATTGCTAATCAAAGATGAAAGGATGATGTAGAGTGATAGTTATGGATTGTTTAGTCTAACTAATCCTTTGATCTCAACTCATGAGGTGTAAGGATTAGGGTTTGAAGATGAGAGCTTGAGGAGAGAGAATGTGAGATGAGATAATGAGAGAAGAGAGAGAGTGTATCATAATATATCATGAAGCATTTCTTTTTAAGAAAAATGAATAAAGGAAATGAATAAGCATGCTTCATGAAATATCTAGTGGTGATTCATTAGCATGAGTCATTAAGCAATAAATGTGCATTAATGAAATGAATGAATCACCACCATGACTCACTTTCTTATCCAAAAGAAACCTCCTTAGTCACATCTTCTAGAAGCTTCTCGTACAATTACGAGAACGCCCCTCCAATCCGTAAAAAATACGGAAAAACTTTAGACTGTAAAAATCCAATAACCGGATACCAGTAACTGGCTTAAACCAAAGCCGACTGGTAAAAACTGTCCGAAAGTCATACGTGCGTAAACGCACGTATGCGTCCGAACCCTTTGTCGCAAAACCATGCAACCTCTATATCGTTTCGCCTGGAGTAGGAAACTCTCTGTGTGGGACTCTAGAGACTCGACTACTACGCTGGCAGTGGGTTTAACCACAGACCGTAAGCGGCACTAGCTGTACGTAACGGTCCCCAGGTAGTTGTCGATAAGAAGGCCGATGAGTAAACCCATCCGAACTCCTACTGAGTCTGATGTGACAATCTCCATACAGTCCGGTCCGTTCGTCCAAGACTATCGCATATCGGGCCTAGGGGGGCGGCAAGCGTCAGTCCCCTAATAGCGGTATAAGTCGTGTCGGAGTGAAGCCCATTACACCCTGAGAAACTACTGGAACCTACCAGTAAATCTCGCTTGCCCTGGCCAGGGACTTTGCGTAATGGCTCTCTGACACAGCACGATATCTACTCCCAATACCGGGAGGGACGAATCCTGTCTAACCGCCACTGCCTCCAAGTGCTCGGGACTGCACCCAACTGCTACCTGTTTGCACGACTCCTTTGAGCCGTGGTAGGGTAGAAATCTAAGAACAGTGGGACACACTCGAGGCGAAGTAGCAGTGTCAAGTCTGCGGACTACGCTGTACTCATGTCACCTGGGAACTGTTCACTGACGACTGGTATCAAACCAACCAACAGTTCCCTGTGAGTCCTGTCCGGTGTACCCGTAACCTAACGAGCACCTGCATACTATCTCCAGTACGACGTACTGACGGCTGTAGGACAGACCATCTCCCCAACTGGGATGAGAAGCGTACACACCAGTCTACTCCGGAGTATCGATGCTCTATCTCGATAATCCAACGACCAGGGACCTGAATAAGGATGTGCTTGTAGACTACCCAGCCCCCACTAGTGTGACTGCCATCACAACGCTGGTAGACAAGCAAGATCCTAAGAGCTCTATCAATACGTACACTAACATATTAAGATAGAAAAACCAAGTAGCATACTACCATGTTCAACAAGACTGTTATATACATGTGAATATCCCAAGCTTCCATTAAGTAATATACAAGCTAGTATGATACAGTAATGGCCTTCTAGGGCATAAACACTAACAATCTCCCACTTGCACTAGGGCCATGTACTGGCATATCGTAGACCAATGATCTCGAGCAGCCTCTCGAACTGAATCTGAGGAAGGGCCTTCGTGAATGGATCAGCAATGTTCTCTTCTGAAGCAACTCTCCGAACCTCGATCTCCTGACGATCAATGATCTCCCTGATCAGGTGATACCGCCTCAAGATGTGTCTGGACTTCTGATGGGACCTTGGTTCCTTCGCTAAAGCTATAGCTCCGTTGTTGTCGCAATACAGAGGTATTGGATCAACTATGGTAGGAACAACCTGAAGTTCTGTTAGGAACTTCTTCATCCAGACTGCTTCTTTTGCGGCATCGCAAGCAGCTATATACTCCGCTTCCATCGTCGAGTCAGCAACGGTGTCCTGCTTGGAGCTCCTCCAGCACACCGCCCCTCCATTGAGGGTAAAGACATAACCCGACATGGACTTGGAATCGTCCTTATCACTCTGGAAGCCGGAATCAGCAAAGGCCTCCAACCTGAGGTCTTTAGCGCCGTAAACCAAGAACATCTCCTTAGTCCTCCTCAGGTACTTGAGAATGTTCTTTACTGCTATCCAGTGTTTCTCCCCTGGGTCTGACTGATACCGGCTTACCACGCTCAGTGCGTAAGCTACATCTGGTCTGGTACACAACATCGCATACATTATAGAGCCTACCGCAGAAGCGTAGGGTATAATAGACATGCGTTCCCTTTCCAAATCAGTCTTGGGAGACATCTCTTTGGAGAGGGTGATTCCGTGACAAGCTGGTAGATTACCGCGCTTAGAATCTTCCATACTGAATCTTTTCAGTACAGTGTCGATATACCTGGACTGCGAAAGTCCCAACATCCTCTTGGATCTATCACGATAGATCCGGATCCCCAGAATGTAAGAGGCATCACCCAGGTCTTTCATGGAGAACCTTTGTGACAAGAATCCTTTGACAGATTGTAGCATAGGAATGTCATTTCCTATCAATAGAATGTCATCCACGTACAAGACGAGGAATACGACACTTCTGGCCACAGCTTTACTATATATGCACGGTTCATCTGGATTTTTGATAAAGTCATATTCTTTGACTGTCTCATCAAAACAGATGTTCCAACTCCGCGATGCCTGCTTTAGTCCATAAATAGACTTAAGCAGCTTGCATACTTTCCCGCTGCTCCCACTCTGATTGAAACCCTCTGGCTGATCCATATAGACGCTCTCTTCTAAATTTCCATTCAGAAAAGCCGTCTTTACGTCCATCTGCCAGATTTCATAATCATGGAAGGCAGCAATAGCAAGAAGGACCCGAATGGATTTGAGCATAGCCACTGGAGAAAAAGTTTCGTCATAGTCCAAACCAGGTCTTTGACGAAAACCCTTTGCAACAAGTCTAGCCTTATAGGTTTCCACCTGTCCATCTACACCAATCTTTTTCTTGAAGATCCATTTGCATCCTATGGGTTTTACCCCATCTGGAGCAAAGTCCAAAGTCCATACTTTGTTGGTGTACATGGACTCCATCTCGGTCCGCATTGCATCTAGCCATCGTACCGAGTCGCCGCTCTGGATGGCCTGCTGGAAGTCAGTAGGTTCATCATCATCTATGATGCAATCCTCTCTATCCCCGTCTATGAGAAAACCGTAGTATCTCTCAGGCGGATGAGACGGCCTACTACTCCTGCGGAGGGGTGCGGGAATGATCTGTTCTTCTTGAACCTCTGGTTCTACCAAACTTTCAGTAGCAGTTTGTGGTTCTGGAATTTCTTCCAGTTCTATTTCGCTCCCACTTGATTCCTTTTCTAAATAATGATGTTCTAGAAAATGGGCATTACGAGAAACAAATACCTTTTGTTCCTCTGCGTAATAGAATAGATATCCCCTGGAGTGCTTTGGATATCCCACAAACTTACACTTTACTGATCGTGCCTCGAGCTTGTCCACATGCTGCTTTTTAACAAAAGCTGGACATCCCCAAATTTTTATATACTGTAGATGGGGTTTCTTCCCGCTCCACATCTGATATGGAGTGGTAGGCACAGTCTTGGTAGGAACCATGTTCAAAAGATATGCCGCTGATTCTAGCGCATGTCCCCAGAAAGATCGCGGTAACTCAGCATTACTCATCATGGATCGTACCATATCCAATAGGGTTCGATTCCGTCTCTCCGATACACCGTTATGCTGTGGAGTGTACGGAGGAGTAAGCTGAGAGAGAATTCCTTTCTCTTTTAGGTAACCTAGGAACTCGGCACTCAAGTATTCACCACCTCGATCAGATCTAAGTGTCTTAATACTTTTGCCGGTTTGGTTTTCTACTTCATTCTTATACTCTTGGAATTTCTCAAAAGCCTCGGATTTATGTTTCATCAGATAAATGAATCCGTATCTTGAGTAATCATCCGTGAAAGTAATGAAATAGGAAAAACCACCTCTCGCATGTGTAGACATTGGACCACATACATCACTGTGTATGAGTCCTAAGAGCTCGCTCGCTCTTACTCCTTGTCCAGTAAATGGAGTCTTTGTCATCTTTCCTTTGAGACAAGATTGACAAGTGTCATAGGATTGATATTCAAACGTGTCCAAATATCCTTCTCTATGCAACTTAGTTAACCTTCTCTCATTGATGTGACCCAGTCTACAATGCCATAAGAAAGCTTTATTTAAATCTGGAGACTTTCTTTTTAGTGTGTTCTGGACATTGAAAATTTGGAGTTGGTTTAAAACATATATGCCGTTATTTAGAGTACCGGACCCAATCAAACCATGATTAAGGTGGATGTTGACAACATCTCTTACAAACGTGAAATCATAACCTTTATTTGATAACAAGGAAACTGATATGATATTACACGTTAAGCTGGGTACAAAATAACAGTTATGCAAAACCAAAATATGTCCACTCGTCAATCCTAGGTGATAATCCCCGACGGACGCAGCTCCCACGCTAGCTCCATTAGCAACCCTGAGGATCATATCACCTTCCTTCAGCACTCTACGGTTTCTCAGTGCCTGCAATGAATTGCAAATATGAGATCCTGATCCGGTATCCAATACCCAGGAAGTAGAGTTGATCGACAGACAATTCTCAATTACAAACACACCTGAAGTCGAAGCCACAGCTTGCTTCGGTTCCTGGTTCTTGGCGTTCCACGCCTTGCAATCCTTCTTCCAGTGCCCTTTCCTGTGACAATGAAAGCACTCATCCTGACCAACTATCGGTACTGCTTTCTTTATCTTTCCCTTCCCTCCCACCTTACTAACACCTCCTCTAGGTCTGGGTGCGGCCTTCTTCTTCCTTCCTTTGGCCCTAGCCTTGGACCCGGAAGAAGATGAACCGCCAACAAACATAGCGGGTGTTTCCCTTGCCTTCTGCAAGGTGCCCTCCGCACTCCTTAACATGTTCAGGAGTTCCGCAAGTTCAACTTCTTTTCCTTGAAGATTGAAGTTGAGGATAAACTGGGCGTAGGTGGGAGGAAGGGACTGGAGAATAAGGTCTGTATAGAGCTCATTATCCAAAGTCGTCCCAAGGTCTGCGAGCTCTTCTATATAGCCGATCATCTGTAGGACATGTTCACCTACGGATGACCCGACAGCCAACCTCGCTCGAAACAATTTCTTAGAGGTCTCGTATCTTGCTATACGAGATTGCTCTCCATAAAGTTCCTTTGTATGGAGAAATATGCCATCTAAGGACATATCCTCGTGCCTCCTCTGATGTTCATTGTTCATCGAGGCAAGCACGATGCACTTGGCTCTCGCGTAATCTAAATCCCAGGTTTTGCGGATTTCCTTATCCGCATTGCTGGATTTGGGACCAGGGACAGCAGGTGCCGTAGCGGTGAGGACGTACCCCAGTTTGTCATAGGTCAAAGCCATTTTGACATTCCGCAGCCAATCTTTATAGTTTGGCCCTGTCAGTATATTTTTCTCTAAAAGTAACTTAAGTCCAGTCATTTTCAGGGTCGCTGCAATTAGGAGAGAGAGAAGAAAACTAATTAGCATGATGCTCTTGCAAGTTTAGAGTGGTTTTTAGTTTATCTAAACTGGATGGCTCCCACTGTTTCTCAAATCCTTCCTCAAACCATAAAAGAAGAATTAGCCAGGACTATTCTCACCGTACAATACTTGCTTAACCGTTCAGCCAGGCTGGTGTCGGTACTTCGAGGGAGGTTTTCCAACGCTTTCGCGAAGTTCCTTAATTAAATAACCTCTTTTCTCTGGGGGCGTAACCCCGCTGACACTTTTCTGGACACCTACTAGGTTTATAGCATTGATCGTTAAGTGACGAATATCCTGATAAGTAGCATATACTCACAGTAGGATCGGGATCCAAATATCATCGTCTGATAATGTTGTAGGAATGCTACCAACATTCATCAAACTCAAAATGGTATGCATCTCTTTGCAAATTTCAGTTTCTTTTGAAATTCCCGATATAAGTTTTTGCCCCATGCTCTTATAACCTTGGCGTTAGGTCAAAATGTCATAAGTCACATGTCAAGTTCTGCCCATCATTATCTTGTCAATTTGAACCCATCCGTATATATCCTTGACGTTCGGCCAAAATGATAATACGACTGTCCCAAACTAACTCATCTATCTATGCAACAAATGAATACCCAGTAGCTACCAAACACTATGCCTTGGCGTTAGGTCAAAATACATAGCTTGAATACTACTGAATACCCAGATGAAATGACGGAGGGCTACGAATGGTTTTGGCGAAACCGTGAACGTAGTGAACTTGATATAACCGAAGGAACCTGATAGCTTTTAAAAGGAGTGGTTAAATCTCCGCATTTAAAAATATCTGTTTTAAAAATAACCGAGTGGTTTCTTTTAAATTGTTCCAACGATTTAAACTTTGGTTTGTTTTCTTTGCATTACAGATAATGCGTCCCATCATTAACCTATCATTGCAGAAAACAACGAAAATACAACGTCCTCTTATGCCATCCGCATTCGCCACGGGGTCCCGTCATCACCCGTTAGGTTACTTAACTAACGACAGAGCGGGGGCTGGGCTAGCGCGGGTGTAAAACATAAGTGACGTCTAAATAGCTACAATAAATATAGATATTTTACATTCGTCTGACGCAATGATATTCATTCCAGAACACAGATAAACAATATTGGATATGCAAGCAATCTGTATTTCTTTTGAGCCTGCAAGAAAAGACAGATTACACAGTTGTGATGAATAGCCGTTACCCCACCCTCGACCCCTACGGGTACGGCAAACTACCCACCCGGCAGTCTGTGTACCCCACCTTGGGTCAGTCCTAGGAGCAAAAACAGTAAAATGAAATAATACAACGGTGGCTACGACCGCAACCTGGAAGTGCCCCGCAAAAATAATATTACAACAAATTACATTTACAACAAATGAATTAAACAATAACCCATTGCAAACCCCGGCTATACACCACAACAGTCCAATACAGTTTATATGCACAAACAGAAATAACCATTTCAGAAATGTGCAACCCCCTGCCAACCGACATACTAGCAGTTGGGGGAGGTTTACGAACACATTAAACAATCACAGATATAATCCAATACGCAAATACTGTACAATTCGATCGAATAAACAACATCAATATTGCTCCAAAATCTGCTCTGTTAAACAGTAACCTGAGCAATAATTAAACATTCCAGAAAACCCCAAATATTATAAAGAGACAACACAAGAAAAATCGGCCGCTAACTCGTTGACTCGGCCGCGGAACCGCCGCGCCTCAGTAGGATTAGGCCGCGGTTCCGCGTCGAGTTGAACGATTCAGCTGACTGTTTTTCTTGTGTAGTCTACTGGTGTCATGCCAAGCTCTCTGAACTCACCTGAAAAATTTTCTGACATCATTTTAAATTCGACAGAAACATGACAGAATTAGGGTTTTTCGGCTTCGTTTTTCCGTTCGAAATTCGTACAAATTTGCAATCAAGTTATTTAGTGTTTAGCGAGGCTCTGATACCACTGTAAGTCGATGTAGTACACCCCAGTACTTGTGGGGAGGCGGAATTTTCAAAAACGATCAAGTTTAAAGAACGAACATCGACTAACCGCTTAAATCGAAGCTAAACAACTAATAACCAAACACAATGATTTTCTTATCACTTGTGATTAGGGATTATACCTATCGATACTAGTCCTTCGTCTTTGTGTCCTCCTTGTTCTCCTCGACCTTCTCTAGGTAGTAGACGATCCACCCGAGAGCAAAACTCCAAGCTAAACCTCTCACTTGAGGTAACTAATCAACTTTGATTGCTAATCAAAGATGAAAGGATGATGTAGAGTGATAGTTATGGATTGTTTAGTCTAACTAATCCTTTGATCTCAACTCATGAGGTGTAAGGATTAGGGTTTGAAGATGAGAGCTTGAGGAGAGAGAATGTGAGATGAGATAATGAGAGAAGAGAGAGAGTGTATCATAATATATCATGAAGCATTTCTTTTTAAGAAAAATGAATAAAGGAAATGAATAAGCATGCTTCATGAAATATCTAGTGGTGATTCATTAGCATGAGTCATTAAGCAATAAATGTGCATTAATGAAATGAATGAATCACCACCATGACTCACTTTCTTATCCAAAAGAAACCTCCTTAGTCACATCTTCTAGAAGCTTCTCGTACAATTACGAGAACGCCCCTCCAATCCGTAAAAAATACGGAAAAACTTTAGACTGTAAAAATCCAATAACCGGATACCAGTAACTGGCTTAAACCAAAGCCGACTGGTAAAAACTGTCCGAAAGTCATACGTGCGTAAACGCACGTATGCGTCCGAACCCTTTGTCGCAAAACCATGCAACCTCTATATCGTTTCGCCTGGAGTAGGAAACTCTCTGTGTGGGACTCTAGAGACTCGACTACTACGCTGGCAGTGGGTTTAACCACAGACCGTAAGCGGCACTAGCTATACGTAACGGTCCCCAGGTAGTTGTCGATAAGAAGGCCGATGAGTAAACCCATCCGAACTCCTACTGAGTCTGATGTGACAATCTCCATACAGTCCGGTCCGTTCGTCCAAGACTATCGCATATCGGGCCTAGGGGGGCGGCAAGCGTCAGTCCCCTAATAGCGGTATAAGTCGTGTCGGAGTGAAGCCCATTACACCCTGAGAAACTACTGGAACCTACCAGTAAATCTCGCTTGCCCTGGCCAGGGACTTTGCGTAATGGCTCTCTGACACAGCACGATATCTACTCCCAATACCGGGAGGGACGAATCCTGTCTAACCGCCACTGCCTCCAAGTGCTCGGGACTGCACCCAACTGCTACCTGTTTGCACGACTCCTTTGAGCCGTGGTAGGGTAGCAATCTAAGAACAGTGGGACACACTCGAGGCGAAGTAGCAGTGTCAAGTCTGCGGACTACGCTGTACTCATGTCACCTGGGAACTGTTCACTGACGACTGGTATCAAACCAACCAACAGTTCCCTGTGAGTCCTGTCCGGTGTACCCGTAACCTAACGAGCACCTGCATACTATCTCCAGTACGACGTACTGACGGCTGTGGGACAGACCATCTCCCCAACTGGGATGAGAAGCGTACACACCAGTCTACTCCGGAGTATCGATGCTCTGTCTCGATAATCCAACGACCAGGGACCTGAATAAGGATGTGCTTGTAGACTACCCAGCCCCCACTAGTGTGACTGCCATCACAACGCTGGTAGACAAGCAAGATCCTAAGAGCTCTATCAATACGTACACTAACATATTAAGATAGAAAAACCAAGTAGCATACTACCATGTTCAGCAAGACTGTTATATACATGTGAATATCCCAAGCTTCCATTAAGTAATATACAAGCTAGTATGATACAGTAATGGCCTTCTAGGGCATAAACACTAACAACTGTCACCCTGTATTGCCAATACATTGATTCTGAACGAATGTTATTAGATACCGAACCTGATATACAAAATTATATCAGTCTCTTTAGTAGTAAAGAAATGATAAAATTTTGTATTGTTGGATAATGTTTTGAACATTTCCTATATCAAAAGTTGATCGTATCAGGCACGTTATCTAAAAGCGTTGATGTTCTAAATCAAACTACAGTTCTTAGTATATGGAACACACACAAGAGGAAGAGTTCAGAAATGAACGAATCCTTCTTGAGGCATTGTAGACTAGGTCAGATCAATACGACCCGACTGGCTAAAGTTACATAAAGATGCATATTTAAATCAGTTTGAATCTACATCTTGTGAAACTTGCCAGTCATGTCACAAAGATATAATGACACTAGCTCTGTTTATTGGAAACAGAGAAAGAGTTAGTAAACTCTTGGGATGATACATGTTGATGTATGTAAGGTCCCCTGTCTACACATGCCAGGACAGGTTCTTTGTACTTCATTACATTCTCTGATAATCTCTCAAGATTCAGACATATGTTCCTGTTGAAACATGAGTCCGAGCCTTTTGAGATATTCACAGAATATAAGCAAGAAGTAGAGAACCAAAATACGGGTATAAGTATTATATCCTATGATGAGATCAAGGAGGAGAATACTTGAGCACGGAAATCCTGGACTTTTCTAAAGGAGAATGAGATTCTCTCTCAGTATTACTCCTCCGCATACACCATAGCACGATGGTATATCGGGGTGGAGCAATTACACCCTATGTGATAAGGTGTGCTCGATGATGAGTAATACTGAGTTACCTGTTTCCTTTTTGGGAGTTATGCACTTGAGAAGCTGCATACCTATTGAATAGGGTTCCAATCAAATCAGTTGCCTACCGCTTCATATGTGATATGGAATGGGAAGAACCCATGTCTTAAGTTAGTTAAGATTTGGGGTTGACCGGCCTATGTCTAAAAGCAAAATCCGGACAAGCTCGAGGCAAGGTCAGTTATGTAGAACTGGAAATGTTCCAGCTATACAGACTGCAGTTGATGATTTGATAGAACCAAAGGATTCAGTAGAAACCAACGAACCTCGGCCTCTCCGCCGATCTAGTAGGGTTCCTCACCCACCTGAGAGATACTTCGGTTCCTCTATGACAGTGGGAGCGAGGATTGCATCATGAGATGATGACCCAACTAGCTTCGAGCAGGCTATCAGGAGTAAGACTCTGTAAGAATGGCTGGATGCTTAGTGATCTGAGATGGAATCCATGTACACCAACAAAGTATGGACTTTAGTTGCTATATCTGAAGGGTTAAATTCCCATCAGGAGCAAGTATATCTTGAGAAAATTACTTGGTGTACATGGAAAAGTTGAGACTTTCAAAGCTAGACTTGTTAAAAGTTTGCATCATTGACCAGGCGTGGATGATGATGAAACCTTTTCAAGTAGCTATGCTTAAGTCCATCCAAATCCTACTTGTCACGGCTACATACTATGACTACGATATCTGGTGGTTGGGTGTCTTGACTGCTTTTCTAAATGATGATTTCGAAGAGAGCGTCTATAAGTACACAGCCAGAGGGCTTCGTAGATAGTGGGAGCAGCGGAAACGTGTGCAAGATGCTTTATAGGATAAAGCAGGCATCGTGGAGTTGGAACATCTGTTTTGATGGATTAGTCAAAGAGTTTGACATCATCAAAATGGTAGATGAACCTTGTATAAACAAAAAGGTAGTAGGGAGTATGGTGACGATCCTCGTAGAGTATGTGGATGACATACTCTTGATAGGGAAAGAGTTTCCTATGCTACGCTCGGTCAATCTCCGTTTATCACTATGATTCTCCATATAGGATCAAAATGATACCTCCTAAAATCCAGAGTTTTGGATCTATGAGATAGATTTAATTGGATGTTAGGATTCCCACTAGTTGTAGTGAGAAGGTATCAATCGACCCTAGGGAGAATCACTGGAATGGTTCCAGGGTGATAAAGACGACTGAATGTCAGTCACAGGCATTGTCTTTACCCTCAGTAAAGGGACGGTATGTTGGAAGAGTTCCAAGCTAGATACTGTGACATACTAGACGATAAAGGCAGGATACATCGCTACTTAAGATGCTACCAAAGAGGCAGTCTGGGTGTATATAGGTTCATGAGATGAACTATGTTCCTCCCATTGTGTGACAATGGAGTTGTGGCTTATGCCAAGGAACCCTGGTCCCATCAGTGATCCAGACATATTCTAAGGCAGTATCACTTGATCATGGAGATGGTTGATCTCCAGGGTGATCGAGGTTTGGAGAGAAGACTCAGAGGACAACACAGCGGATCCACTCACAAAGGCCTTTTCCCAGAGAGAGATTTTTATGGGATGGTTGAGTATGAGATACTGCAACCACTGCTACAGATGGCCCTAGTGCAAGTGGGAGATTGTTAGTTATATGTATGCCCTAGAGGCCATTACTGTACATAGGATGTATATCGTAGTGGATGCTGGGACGTATATAGGGAGGACTTTCTTGCTCGACATGATAGTATGCTATCTGGTTGAAATTTACCTTAACGTGTACACTGATTGTCTCTCTGTTACATGTTGGTAAAGCCCTTAGGATGTGTGCTTGACTACCTGGACTATGATGCGGATCATACTAGTGGGGACATGGTAGTTCATAAGTACATCCTTCAAAGTCCCTAGTCGTGGGTGTATCGAGACGGGGCATCGATATACCAGAGTAGACTAGCGTGTACCTTCTGGACCCATACAGATGGGCGATGGATGATCCCATATCCATTGGTGTTTGACATCAGAGATGATATACGGGTGCTCAGTAGAGACTGGGAACACTGGACGGACTCGCCGAGAACTCCCAGATGGTATTATACCTCATGTCAGATGGCAGTTCTCTGGTGACACTGGTACAGAGTAGTCTGTTGACCCGAGATCGTCATAGAGTCTTGTGTGGTTCCCACCGTGCTTTGATTTCCATCTTACCACGTCCAAGAGGGTGTCCAAAACGGTGGTTTTTGGGTACAGTCCCGAGTCACATGGAGGCAATGAGCGATAGGAGGGGATTCGTCTCTCCCGGTATAGGGGGTTGATGTTGCGCTGTGTTCGATTGGCTATAACAGGAAATCCCTGGCCAGGGTTGCTGAGATTTACTGGTAAGTGTTACCAGTAGTTTCTCGAAGTGTTATAGACCTCATATCGACACGACTTATCGAGCTATTGGGGTCTGACGTTTACTACCCCTAGGCAAGATATGCGACATATTAGACGATCAGACCGGACTGTACGGTAGTGTTACTGGTCGGATTCACTGGAGTGTGAGCGGGCTTGCTCGTCGATCTTCAGATCGCTCAATACCCGGGTGGCCGTTACGTTTAGCAGACCGCTTGTGGCTTGTGGGTGACTGATATGATCATCACCTGCTGCCGGCGTATTGACGAGTCTTTAGAGTCCTACACAGAGGTTTCCTGGCTCAAGCGAAACGAAATAGGAGCGCATATGAGATATGTGCGGGACCGAGAATAATACGGTATGTGATACTGTATTCGATTCTCGCGATGTGACATTGATCGGTTATATGCGATATAGCCGGGTTATCGGATCAAGTGTTGATTCGATAAGTTGTTACTAATGATACCTGTCGGTTTTGTGCGACATGACCGGATCATTGAATCAAGTGTTGATTTAATGATTTAATGCATAATTATATATTTGATATATTACTTTGCATTAACTAGTATCGGTTCACTTTAAATGGATTTTCTCACTCGGGTGTGCACATTGTATATTCGATATAGTTTTGTGCACTTGATTGTATCATGTTTGATGATGCATGTTTACTTGTGTTTTGTGTAAAGTTTAAATCATGGTTATGTAATGGTTAGGGTTTACATTTTCATATCTATTTATTTATTCATTCATTTATTTTGGAAAATGAAAAGCAAATGAGAAAATGGTGGCTTCTTTTGTTTTGTTCATGAAGCTTCATGAAGACTTTGACCAAGTGACCATTTTGTCTCATGCTTAACCCTAACCATCCCACTAACCATGATTTATTCTCTACACTTGACCATGGTTCAATTATGATAAGTATTCTATTTTTCTTTTCATTTTTGATATTCTTATCATATCATTTTTTCTTCTTCTTCCTTGAACTCAAGAAGAAAAGCTTGAAGTCACCAATGGTGATTGATGATAAAGAGTGAGAAATCCAATTCTAAATTGAACCCACTTCCTATTTCTTCATCCTCTACCTCTTGCCAAGTAGTAGAGTGTGTTTCCTTCACAAGTTTTCAAGACTTGGTGAAGGTGGAGCTTGATTTAGCGATGCCTCGACGTAGATCATCTTCGGCATGGACATCGACGACCTAGCTTGCCCATTCTCCGACGAAGCCGACGCTAGAGCCCGGATTTGATTTGGACAGCGGAGAGGACTTCGTTGCGGAGCTATGGAGGTGGAGCACCGGATCTACAAAGGTTGTATTTCCGTATTCCCTTAGTTAAGTGTTAACTAGTTATCTTTTCGCCTAGTTTTCTAGCAAACGATCCGTAGTCGGGTTTCTCGGCACCGTTAAAATTTTAATTTGGCATGTTCGATGCCTTGTGTGACCTCACTAGGGTGCCTAGGAACCCTACAATTCTCACTCTTAATCATCACAAAATGAAAACCTAGAAAGCTTTCTCAAAGCTCAAGGTTGAAGAAGAAGAAGAAATAATGGATAAAACCTTTTTGTGATGAATAAGGAAATGATATATGATTAATAATGCAACCATGGTTAACTATGATAAGGCTAACCCATGTAGAGAATTAAATAAGGCTAAGGGTTTGGGTTGGGTTAAGAATGAGTCATAAGAAAATATCAACCATAATATCTTAGCTCAAAACAAAAAGAAACCTTCTAGAAGGTTCATGAAAGAACTAACCCAATTCAAACCCTAACCTTGTTTAATCTCCACTAAACATGTTGCATTAGTAATCATATCATGTTACAATAATATATATCACATATATATTATTTATTTGTAACAAAAGAAAATAATACAATTAATATATATCGCATATATATCAATGTATTACTCGGTGAGAAAATGAAATAATAAAGCGAGCCAATATTAGATAATGTAATGCAATATATCATATATATTATTATACATTAAATTATCGAATCAACACTTGATCCGACAATCCGGCTATATCGAATATAACCGACTAATATATCATGTACCGATTCATCGAATCAACACTTGATCCGATGACCCGGCTCATATCAAAATATCGCGAGAATATAATACGGTATCTCATATCGCATTATCCTCGGTCCTGCACATATCACATATGTGCCCCTACTCCATTTTGCCCGAGTCAAGAAACCTCTGTGTAGGACTCTAAAGAATCATCAATACGCCGGTAGCACGTGATGATCATATCAAACACCCACAAGCTGCAAGCGGTCAGCTAAACGTAACAGCCACCCAGGTATTGAGCGATCAGAAGATCAACAAGCAAGCCTGTACATTCTCCTGTGAATCTAATCAGTAACACTCCCGTACAGTCCGGTCTCTTCGTCTGATATGTTGCATATCTAGTCTAGGGGTGGTATACGTCAGACCCCAGTCCCGATAAGTCGTGTCGATGTGAGGCTCATAACAGGTCGAGAAACTACTGATAACACTTATCAGTAAATCTCTATATCAGCCCTGGCCAGGGACTTCCAGTTATAGCCAATCGAACACAGCACAACATCAACTCCCTATACCGGGAGAGACGAATCCCCTCCTATCGCTCATTGCCTCCATGTGATTCGGGGCTGCACCCAAAAGCTACCGTTTTGCACGCCCTCTTGGACGTAGTAAGTTGGAAATCAAAGCACAGTGGGAATCATACAAGACTCTATGACGATCTCGGGTCTACAGACTACCCTGTACCAGTGTCACCGGAGAACTTCCATCTGACGTGTGGTATATCACCATGTGGGAGTTCTCGGCGAGTCCGTCCAGTGTACCCAGTCTTCACTGAGCACCCGTACACCATCTCTGATGTCAAAACACCGATGGATATGAGATCATCCATCGCCCATCATATGGGTCAAGATGCGTAAACGCTAGTCTACTCTGGCGTATTGATGCCCTGTCTCGACACACCCTCGACTAGGAACAGTTATAGGATGTACTCATCGACTACCGTGGCCCCACTACTATGATCTCATCATAGTTCCAGTAGTCGAGTACAGATCCTAAGGGCTTTATCAACATGTGAGAGTAAGACATTAAACTAATATAAGTCAACATGTTAATATAAAGGAAAATCAAATAGCATACTATCATGACGAGCAAGAAAGTCCTTTCTATATATATCCAAGCATCCATTATAATATACATCATATGTACAACAATGGCCTCTAGGGCATATACATAACTAACAATCTCCCACTTGCACTAAGACCAGCTGCTGTAGTATCTTATACCTAGCATCCCGAATAATCTCTCAAACTGTATCTAGGGAATGGCCTTCGTGAGTGGATCCACAGTGTTGTCCTTCGTATCTACTCTCTTGACCTCGATCTCCCGGCGATCAACTATCTCCCTGATCAGGTGATACCGCCTCAGAATATGTCTGGACTTTTGATGGGACCTGGGTTCCTTGGCCAAAGCCACAGCTCCATTGTTATCGCAATACAGAGGTATTGGATGTTCAATGGATGGAACCACACCAAGTTCAGTAATGAACTTCTTTATCCAGACAGCCTCTTTGGCAGCATCGTTGGCAGCGATGTATTCAGCCTCCATCGTCGAGTCTGTAATGGTATCCTGTTTGGAACTCTTCCAACATACTGCCCCTCCATTGAGGGTAAAGACAAATCCCGAGTGCGACTTAGAGTCGTCCTTATCACTTTGGAAGCTGGAATCGGTAAAGGACTCTACCTGGAGTTCTCTGTTACCATACACCAAGAACATCTCTTTAGTCCTTCGCAAGTACTTGAGAATGTTCTTCACAGCTGTCCAGTGACTCTCTCCAGGATCTGCTTGATACCGACTCACTACACTTAGTGAGTATGCTATATCGGGTCTGGTACATAGCATCGCATACATGATAGAGCCTACTGCCGAAGCATAGGGTATCCCTTGCATGCGAGCTCTCGCCAAATCAGTCTTGGGAGACATCTCTTTGGAGAGAGTGAGTCCAGAGATCGTGGGTTGGTTCCCACGCTTGGATTCTTCCATACTAAACCTCTTTAGTATGGTGTCAATGTACCTGGATTGGGATAATCCCAGTATCCGTTTAGATCTATCTCTATAGATCATGATTCCCAATATGCAGGAGGCATCACCTAGATCTTTCATTGAGAATCTTTGTGATAAGAAGAGCTTGACTGATTGCAGCATAGGAACATCATTTCCTATCAAGAGTATGTCATCGACGTACAATACGAGGAAGACAACCTTACTCTCCGCAACCTTCTTATAGATACAAGGTTCATCTACGTTTTTGATGAAGTCAAACTCTTTAACTACAACATCAAAGTAGATGTTCCAACTTCGCGATGCTTGCTTTAACCCATAAATGGATTTAAACAGCTTGCACACCTTTCCGCTGCTCCCACTATCTACGAAGCCCTCTGGCTGAGTCATGTACACGCTCTCTTCTAAATCACCGTTTAGAAAAGCGGTCTTAACATCCATTTGCCAGATTTCGTAGTCATGGTATGCAACAATGGCAAGTAAGATCCGGATGGACTTAAGCATAGCCACTGGAGAAAAGGTTTCGTCATAATCCACACCTGGTCGTTTACGAAAACCCTTTGCAACAAGTATAGCTTTGAAAGTCTCAACTTTTCCATCTACACCAATTTTCTTTTTAAAGATCCACTTGCTCCCAATGGGTTTTACCTTTTCAGGAGCAACTTCTAAAGTCCATACTTTGTTGGTGTACATGGATTCCATCTCAGATCGCATTGCATCCAGCCATTTCACAGAGTCACCACTCGTGATGGCCTGCTCGAAACTAGTTGGGTCATCATCTTCCATGATGCAATCCCTGCTCCCACCATCAATGAGAAAACCGTAGTATCTCTCAGGTGGATGAGAAACCCTGCTAGATCGGCGGAGAGGCTGGGGTTCGTCGGGTACTACTGAATCCTCTGGTTCCATCAAATTTTCTGTTATAGTTTGTTCTGCTGGAACTTCTTCCAGTTCTACCTCAGAGCCACTAATCTCTTTTGCAAGAAATTCCTTTTCTAAAAAGGTGGCGTGCCGAGAAACAAACACCTTTTGTTCCTCGGTATGGTAGAAGATATACCCGCGTGAATGTTTGGGATATCCAATAAACTTGCATAGAATAGACCTTGCCCCGAGCTTGTCCGGATTTTGTGTTTTTACATATGCCGGACAACCCCATATCCTAACATAATTAAGATATGGTCTCTTTCCTTTCCATATCTCATATGGAGTGGTTGGCACAGATTTTGTGGGAACCATATTCAATAGGTCTGCAGCTGTCTCCAGTGTATATCCCCAGAAGGAAATAGGTAACTCAGCTGTGCTTATCATAGAGCGCACCATATCTAATAGGGTGCGATTCCTCCGCTCCGATACACCGTTGTGTTGTGGTGTATAGGGATGTGTAAGCTGAGAGAGAATCCCATTCTCTTTTAGATAATCTAGGAACTCATTGCTTAAGTATTCTCCTCTTCGATCAGATCGAAGGATCTTAATACTTTTGCCCGTTTGGTTCTCTACTTCGTGCTTATATTCTATGAATTTCTCAAAAGCTTCAGACTTGTGTTTCATCAGGAACACATGTCCGTATCTAGAGAGATCGTCAGTGAATGTAATGAAGTAGGAAGAACCGTTCCTGGCATGCGTAGACATAGGACCGCATACATCACTATGTACCACTCCTAAGAGTTCCGTAACTCTTTCTCCGTGTCCACTAAACGGAGTTTTGGTCATTTTACCTTTGAGACATGAATGGCAAGTATCATAAGATGATAATTCGAACCGATTCAAATATCCATCCTTATGTAACTTAGCTAGTCGTGTCGCATTGATATGACCAAGTCTACAATGCCACAAGAAGGATTCGTTCATTTCTGAACTCTTTCTCTTGTGTGAGTTTTGTATATTAAGAACTGTATTTTGATTGAGAATGAATATGCCATTATGTAACGAGCCTGATCCAATCAACTTTTGATCTAGGAAGATGTTCATAACATTATCCTGTACTATAAAATTATATCCTTCTTTACTTAATAAAGAAACTGATATAATGTTGCACATCATGTTCGGTATATAATAGCACTCATTCAGAATCAGTGTATTACTACTTGGTAATACAAGGTGATATTCGCCAACTGCTTTGGCTGCAATGCTTGCACCATTCCCTATTTGAACGGAATGATCACCTTTTCCCAGTTCTCTACCTTTACATAGCCCACTTAACAATTTACATATGTGGGATCCTGATCCGGTATCTAATACCCAAGACGTAGGGTGAACTAAGAAATAGTTCTCAATAACTAACACACCCGAAGAAGATGCATCAGCATGCATGTTCTTTGTTTGGGCTGTATGAGAATCCAGATATTCTCCTGTTTCTTGTTCAGTCTTATAACTCTTATAAGAAAGAACGGGACCAACGATCCCCTGCTCAGTAAAATAAGCGGGTTCAGTCAATACATCCATATTATTATCTTGATTATGTCCTGACATGGTCGCTACCTGGAGAGAGAGAGAAGAAAACACTTTAGCGTATGCTTTTGCAAGATTAGATTGATTATTATCTTATCTAATCATGATGTCTCCCACTGTTTTTATCAAATCTTCCTTCAAACCCTAAAAGGTAAGATTAGCCGGGATTAATTACACCCTACAATTTCGTCAATCTTTTAGCCAGATCAGTGTCGGTGCTTGAGGGAGGTTCCCCGTGCTTTCGCACGGACCTAATTAAAATAAACCTCATTTTCCCAGAGGCATGACCCCGTCAACAACTTTCTAGACACCTACTTGATCGGCTAATTGTCCTGTGTAAAATTCTCTCAGGAGTAACTCTTACTCGCAGTGGGTATTGGGATCCATCTATCTCATAGGAGGTATGCAATCTCATTGCAAATTTCAACACTTGAAATTCCTAATAATACTTTTACCCCTAGTGTTCTATGACCTTGACGCATGCCAACAAACCATAGTCCGCTAGTCAAGTTCAACCCGTACATTTCTTGATTGAATTAAAACCACCCGTACGACCCTTGACGCAGGCCAACAAAGTCGTACGACTACCCTAATCCAATCACATATCATGTTATAGATAAGTACTAGTTAGTTACCGCACACTACGCCTTGACGCAGGCCAACAAACGTAGTACTCATACTAAATAGTCTTTATCTGAAATGACGGAGAGCTACGCAGGTTTTTCAGAAAACCATGAGCGTAATGAACTTGATATCGTTGTAGAAACAAGTGATTTTGAAAAGGAGTGTTTTTGAGGCTTTTCTAGTTTCGCTAAAGAGGTCACTCCCGGTGAAGGGATCTCGGCTCTTTCCCCATTGAATAAGGTGCAGGATATATCATATATACCGCTGTGCAAAGCAAGAACTATATAAGCTGTCAAAAACTAAACCGCGAGTTTATAGCATCTGCCAGTTTCGCTAAAGAGGTCACTCCCGGTGAAGAGATCTCGGCTCTTTCCTCATCGAATAAGGTGCACGGTATATCATATATACCGCTATGCAAAGCAAAACTGTAGCTACCCTTTTTATAAAGTTTTGATTCTACACCATCTTTTAGGTTTCTTTTCTTTTATTAATCTCATTAATAAAAACCCATCAGCTTATGCTTCCTAAGCATCACAGAAGAAACGAAAGCAGTAATATTTATATATCAGCATATATATATATATATATATATATAAATATATAGTATAAGCATTCGTCTCAGGCAGTAATATGATCTCATCATAGAACATTGCAGCAGAAGAACATATATGAAATATTGGATATACTAGGATGTCCGTGTTTTAATACGAGCCTGTACAAAACACGGATTCCACGGTCGCGATGAATAGCCAAACCCACATCCCCAGACCCTTACGAGAGCGGCAAGCAACACTGCCAATCCTAGGGTTAGGAGACCCGGTCTCGACTCCTCGAGATGGCCTCCCACTGGACCCTAGAACCCGGTTGCTTGTGCTCCCCTCCTTGGGTCTACCTAATGCGGAAAAGTAAATAATATACAATGGTGACATCATCCTCATCCCGGAAGTGCCCCAATAAAAGAATATTACATACAAATGAATTTTACATGAATGAAAATAAAAACCCTCATCTCACATAAAACCCCCGGCTATTCAGAACACGACGATCCAATATAACATATCACAGCAACACATAATATCTCATATCATCAACGTAAGCAAGTATGCGTATCCCAATTGTCGTTGATGTATAGCAACAAAGCCGGCGATACCCCACATACTACGCTTACGTTCACAGAAAAGAAAGTGTAAAACTACAACATTTGGAATCCACAATCTCTTTAGACATCGTAAATCCGAAATATCACATACTTCGCATTTCATGCCTAATTATATGAATTCCACATATTGTATCACATTCCAGATAAATAGACAATATTAAACTTTCCGATCGAATAATCAAATACCCAAGATTTTCTAAATAGCTCAACACTTGAGCGGAGTTCAAAAAGTCCCAGAATACGTCACAGTACCAATGGTCCAGCCGTAGAAGGGTCAAGCCAACGCCTCACATGTGGCAACGCCGTATTGCCCCAAACCCTAAGGTTTAGAGGCGGTTCAGACGGTCACATAATCGAGTTAAGATTTGTGTTCTTCTAGAGGGACCACCGTGTTACTTGCACGTTTTTCCGAAAGATTTAAACTCAAGAAAAATTCAACACTTGAAAGTTTTTCGTGCCGGGAAAAAATGAGTTAATGATATCCGTTCGAACATTTTAACAGTTTCTAAAATATCCGGAAAACAGAATGAAATTAAATTTTCCGATCGAATCAATGAATACAAAATAATCCCCAGAACACTCAACACTAGAGTAAGATTAAAAATACCCAGAATCATATACAAGCACCTACTGATATTACTGTGCCAAAAACAAAGCATAATTCTCCTGTACGGCCCCGGATCCGCGGCACAAGCAAGGTATTGCCGCGGTCCCGCGGCTGTCCGTACGAATTACTGCCTCGTTTTCCACAGTAATGCTTATATTTCCCTGCTGATTTTTTTGAGTATTTTTAATGCAGAAAAAATCACATTTTTACAAAATTTCCAGAGAGGGGTCAATTTCGATGTTCCAGGGTTCGATCGGAGTTTTAACTTCGTATACACGTCGCCTAATACTCTAGCTAGGCTCTGATACCACTGTAGGGTTCCTAGGCACTCATACAAGGGTTAATAAGGCATCAACCATGCCCGAATAAAAATTTAGACGTGCCGAACAACCAAAAGCCAGGATCTTTGCTAGATTATTAGGGTTTAACATGCAAGTAAACATCTTTACAACTAAGTGTGAGGAATTACAACCTTTGTAGTCCGCTCCTTCGCTTCATAAGCTCCGAGTAGAAGTCCCTTCGTCGCGATCCATGATCTCCAGGACTCAAGAGAGGCTCCACAACTCGAACGATCCATGCTAGCTTGTAGTCTTCCTTTTCTCCGATGATCTACCTCGAAGCTTCTATAACTCAAGCTCTCTCTCTCTAATGAGGTGAACACCCTAATCTAATTGGCTAGATTAGATGAGGATGATGGAGTAGTATTTGTGCTCTCTTTTCTTATCAAATTCTCACTCTTAATCATCACAAAATGAAAACCTAGAAAGCTTTCTCAAAGCTCAAGGTTGAAGAAGAAGAAGAAATAATGGATAAAACCTTTTTGTGATGAATAAGGAAATGATATATGATTAATATTGCAACCATGGTTAACTATGACAAGGCTAACCCATGTAGAGAATTAACTAAGGCTAAGGGTTTGGGTTGGGTTAAGAATGAGTCATAAGAAAATATCAACCATAATATCTTAGCTCAAAACAAAAAGAAACCTTCTAGAAGGTTCATGAAAGAACTAACCCAATTTAAACCCTAACCTTGTTTAATCTCCACTAAACATGTTGCATTAGTAATCATATCATGTTACAATAATATATATCACATATATATTATTTATTTGTAACAAAAGAAAATAATACAATTAATATATATCGCATATATATCAATGTATTACCCGGTGAGAAAATGAAATAATAAAGCGAGCCAATATTAGATAATGTAATGCAATATATCATATATATTATTATACATTAAATTATCGAATCAACACTTGATCCGACAATACGGCTATATCGAATATAACCGACTAATATATCCTGTACCGATTCATCGAATCAACACTTGATCCGATGACCCGGCTCATATCAAAATATCGCGAGAATATAATACGGTATCTCATATCGTATTATCCTCGGTCCTACACATATCACATATATGCCCCTACTCCATTTTGCCTGAGTCAAGAAACCTCTGTGTAGGACTCTAAAGAATCGTCAATATGCCGGTAGCAGGTGATGATCATATCAAACACCCACAAGCTGCAAGCGGTCAGCTAAACGTAACAGCCACCCAGGTATTGAGCGATCGGAAGATCAACAAGCAAGCCTGTACATTCTCCCGTGAATCCAATCAGTAACACTCCTGTACAGTCCGGTCTCTTCGTCTGATATGTTGCATATCTAGTCTAGGGGTGGTATACGTCAGACCCCAGTAACCGATAAGTCGTGTCGATGTGAGGCTCATATCAGGTTGAGAAACTACTGATAACACTTACCAGTAAATCTCTATATCAGCCCTGGCCAGGGACTTCTAGTTATAGCCAATCGAACACAGCACAACATCAACTCCCTATACCGGGAGAGACGAATCCCCTCCTATTGCTCATTGCCTCCATGTGATTCGGGACTGCACCCAAAAGCCACCGTTTTGCACGCCCTCTTGGACGTGGTAAGGTGGAAATCAAAGCACAGTGGGAATCACATAAGACTCTATGACGATCTCGGGTCTACAGACTACCCTGTACCAGTGTCACCGGAGAACTGCTATCTGACGTGTGGTATATCACCATGTGGGAGTTCTCGGCGAGTCCGTCCAGTGTTCCCAGTCTTCACTGAGCACCCGTACACCATCTCTGATGTCAAAACACCGATGGATATGGGATCATCCATTGCCCATCATATGGGTCAAGATGCGTATACACTAGTCTACTCTGGTGTATCGATGCCGTGTCTCGACACACCCTCGACTAGGCATAGTTATAGGATGTACTCATCGACTACCGTGGCCCCACTAGTATGATCTCATCATAGTCCCAGTAGTCGAGTACAGATCCTAAGGGCTTTATCAACATGTGAGAGTAAGACAGTAAACTAATATAAGTCAACATGTTAAGATAAAGGAAAACCAAATAGCATACTATCATGACGAGCAAGAAAGTCCTCTCTATATATATCCAAGCATCCATTATAATATACATCATATGTACAACAATGGCCTCTAGGGCATATACATAACTAACACTCCAAGCCCAGGAAGAAGAAAGCAAGGATTGGCGCCAAGTCTTTATAGACTACTTCAAATTTCAACAAGTACCTGAAGATCTATCGTAGAAGCATCGGCTCGCTAAGCGGGCTTTGTCATTTGCCTTCGTCAATGGAACTCTCTATAAGAGGTCCTTCGATCACCTATGGTTAAGATGCCTAGGACCAAAGGAAGCCGATAACGTCATCCAAGAAATCCATGACGGACTCTGTGGATCACATCAAGCCGGTCCGAAGATGAAGATCAAGATTAAAAGAATGAGCTATTATTAGCCCACGATGATTTAAGATTACATCAAATATGCAAGGCGATGCCATTCTTGCAAAATACATGGGGATTTTATACATCATCATCCCAATCCACTGCACCTAACTGTAGCCAGCTGGCCATTCGAGATGTGGGGAACGGATATAGTTAGCCCCATCGAACCAGCGTCCTATAAAAGGCATCGGTTTATTCTCGCAACAACCGATTACTTCTCCAAGTGGGCGGAGGCAGTACCGCTCAGGGAAGTAAAGACGAAGAACATCCTGCACCTCTTCAAGACTCATGTCATATACCGGTTTAGAGTTCCACGACGTATAGTTTCAGACAACGGACTAGCATATTGAAGCCAAAAGATAATTCGCTTCGCCTAACAGCACACCATAGACTAGAAATAATCTTCTGTCTATAACCCTCGGGCCAACGGTCTAGCTGAGGATTTTACCAAGACCTTGACCAAACTCATAAAGAAGACCCAAAAATAAAAAAGATTGGCACGAAGAGCTACAAGATGCATTATGAGCCTACCGAACGACGTTCAAGACGTCCACGAAAACAACACCCTATGGATAGTGTAAGTCCACGTTGCTCACCCCGGTTCTTACGGGGAGGCGGAAACGGCGAAAAACAATTATTTAGCACAAGGCAACATGGACTAAAAGCCGGATCTTTGCTAAACTAGAAACTAACAAACTACTAGAGGCTTTAACTATTATGTCGTAGAAATTATACCTCACGAAACCGGTCCTTCGGGTCTTCTCTCCGCTGTCCGGCTCGTCCATCCATGCTTCGAGGATCGATCCGGATCTTAGTCACCTCCGCGGCCTTCTTGAGTCGAAGACGATCCACCCGAGAGATGTACACCGAGCTCCACCTCGAGCCGATGCAACTAGGGCAACGAGATGGCTAGTCTAAATGCCCTAGGTTGTGTAGTAGAGATATATGGAAGTGTTTGTCTTTGTGGGATCTTTTTCTCTCAACACATGAGATCAAAAGAAGAAATCAAGAGGAGGAAGAAGGAGGAGCTAGCAACCATGAGAGCTTTTCTTTTCTTCTCACAAGAACAAGAGAGAGAAATGAAAATGAATTATGAGCTAAAGAAATGAACCATGGTTGCGATAATGCAAAACTATCATCATTACCAATCCTTTCATGATAAAGTTGATGCTACATTGAATTGACCATTTTCATAATAAAAAAGAAAAAGAAAATCCAAAGAAGAGTGTAGACCTCTCATGAAGGTCAATGGCCAACTCCGGTCAACGGGTCAACAAAGTCAAGAGAGGTCAAGGCGGTCAAATGGTCAATGCAATTAGCCATCACTAAACTATCACTAAAAGGATTAGTAAACAATATCTCCGGCTCATAATGGTTTTGACCGAACGAATTGCCAAAACCCTAATGAGCCTGCTATATAACGGTTTTGGCCGAACCAACTGCCAAAACCCTAATGAGGCACCTCCTCCTTCATCGCTCCTCAAAACTGTGCATACACACCCGCATCCGCATTCCGTAGAATGCGAATGCACAGAAGAAAAACAAATCCATCCGCGCAATACTAGGATCCGGCTTAAACCAAAGCCCACTAGTATTGCCTGCCCGAACAGCATACGCACACAAGTGCACGTAAGTGATCGCAGCCCTGCAGTAAAACCATACGGTCTCTACACGTTTCGCTCAGTGCAGGGAAACTCTCTGTGTGGGACTCTAAAGACTCGACACTACGCTGGCAGTGGGTTTAACCACAGACCGCAAGCGGCACTAGCTGTACGTAACGGTCCCCAGGTAGATGTCGATAAGAAGGCCGATGAGGTAAACCCATCCGAACTCCTACTGAGCCTGTATGTGACAATCTCCGTACAGTCCGTTCTGTTCGTCTGATACATCGCATGGCGCGCCTAGGGGGTGGCGAACGTCAGTCCCCTAATAGCGGTACAAGTCGTGTCGGAGTGTAGCCCAGAACACCCTGAGATAACACTGGAAACCTACCAGTATATCTCGCTTGCCCTGGCCAGGGACTACTCGTGTAATGGCTCTCCTAGACACAGCGCGATGTCAACCCCCAATACCGGGAGAGACGAATCCTGTCTAACCGTCACTGCCTCCAAGTGCTTCGGGACTGCACCCAACTACTACCTGTTTGCACGACTCCTTTGAGCCGTGGTAGGGTAGCAATCTAAGTACAGTGGGAACACACTCGAGGCGAAGTGACAGTGTCATGTCGGCGGACTAAGCTGTACTCATGTCACCTGGGAACTGATAACTGACGATAGGTATAATACCAACCAACAGTTCCCGACGAGTCCTGTCCAGTGTACTCGTAACCTAACGAGCACCGGCATACTATCTCAAGTATGACGTACTGACGGCTGTGGGACAGACCGTCTCCCCCGCTGGGATGAGAAGCGCATACGCTAATCTACTCCGGAGTATCGATGCCCTGTCTCGATAGTCCTACGACTAGGGACCTGTATAAGGATGTGCTTATGGATTACCCAGCCCCCACGAGTATGACTGCCATCACAACGCTGGTAATCAAGCAAAGATCCTAAGGGCTCTACTAATATGTATATAAGCGATATGCTAAAAGAAACACATGCACATATTGAAGTAGAGACAAACCAAGTAGCATACTACCATTTTGAGCAAGATTGTCTATACAACTGTGAATATCCCAAGCTTCCATTAAGTAATATACAAGCTAGTATGATACAGTAATGGCCTCTAGGGCATATACACTGACAATCTCCCACTTGCACTAAGGCCATGTACTGGCGTATCGAAGACCTATCATCTCGATCAGCCGCTCGAACTGAGTCTGGGGTAGGGCCTTCGTGAGTGGATCTGCAGTGTTATTCTCCGTATTTACTCTCTTCACCTCGATCTCCTGGCGATCTACGATCTCCGTGATCAGGTGGTACCGCCTCAAAATGTGCCTGGACTTCTGATGGGACCTGGGTTCCTTCGCTAAAGCTATAGCACCGTTGTTGTCGCAATACAGCGGTATTGGATCAACAATGGTAGGAACCACCTGAAGCTCCGTGAGGAACTTCTTCATCCTGACAGCTTCCTTTGCGGCATCGCAAGCAGCTATGACTCCGCTTCCATAGTTAAGTCAGCAACGGTCTCCTGCTTGGAACTCTTCCAGCAAACCGCCCCTCCATTGAGGGTAAAGACATAACCCGACATGGACTTGGAGTCATCCTTGTCACTCTGAAAGCTGGAGTCAGCAAAGGCCTCGAGCTGGAGGTCTTTTCCGCCATACACCAAGAACATCTCCTTAGTCCTTCTCAGATACTTGAGAATGTTCTTTACCGCTATCCAGTGTTTCTCCCCTGAGTTTGACTGATACCGGCTTACAACGCTCAATGCGTATGCTACATCTGGTCTGGTACATAACATCGCATACATTATAGAACATACCGCAGAACCGTAGGGTATAATAGACATGCGATCCCTTTCCAAATCAGTCTTGGGAGACATCTCTATGGAGAGGGTGATCCCGTGACAAGCCGGTAAATTACCGCGCTTGGAATCTTCCATACTGAATCTTTTCAGTATAGTGTCGATGTACCTTGACTGTGAACGTCCCAACATCCTCTTAGATCTATCACGATAGATCTGGATCCCCAGAATGTAGTTGGCATCGCCCAGGTCCTTCATGGAGAACCTCTGCGACAAGAATCCTTTGACTGATTGTAGCATAGGAATATCATTTCCTATTAGGAGAATGTCATCCACGTACAAGATGAGGAATACCACAGTTCTCCCTACAATCTTACTGTAAATGCATGGTTCATCTGGGTTTTTGATAAAGTCGAATTTCTTGACAGTATCAGCAAAGCAGATGTTCCAACTCTGCGATGCCTGCTTAAGTCCATAGATGGACTTTAGCAACTTGCACAATTTACCGCTGCTCCCACTCTGAATGAATCCTTCCGGCTGATCCATATAGACGCACTCTTCTAAATTTCCATTTAGAAAAGCCGTCTTTACGTCCATCTGCCAGATTTCATAATCGTGGAAGGCAGCAATGGCAAGAAGGATCCGAATGGATTTCAGCATACCCACTGGAGAAAATGTCTCGTCATATTCCAAACCAGGTCTTTGACGAAAACCCTTTGCAACAAGTCTAGCTTTATAGGTCTCAACCTGCCCATCTACACCAATCTTCTTTCTGAAGATCCATTTGCAGCCTATGGGTTTTACCCCTTCTGGAGCAAAGTCCAAAGTCTAAACTTTGTTGGTGTACATGGACTCCATCTCGGTCCGCATTGCATCCAGCCATTTTACCGAGTCACCGCTCTGAATGGCTTGCTGGAAGCTAGTAGGCTCACCATAATCCATAGTGCAATCCTTTCTATCCCCGTCTATGAGAAAACCGTAGTATCTCTCGGGCGGATGAGACTGCCTACTCCTCCTGCGGAGTGGCGTAGGAATGTCCTGTTCTTTCGAACCCTCTGGTTCTACTAAGCTTTCAGTAATAGCTCGTGGTTCTGGAATTTCTTCCAGTTCTATTGCGCTCCCACTTATCTGATTTTCCAAAAACTCAGTTTCCAAGAAGCGGGCATGACGAGAAACAAAAACCTTTTGTTCCTCTGCGTAATAGAAAAGATACCCCTTAGAGTTCTTTGGGTATCCCACAAACTTACACTGTACTGAACGTGCCTCGAGCTTGTCCGCATGCTGCTTTTTTACAAAAGCTGGACATCCCCATGTCTTAAAGTGTTTAAGACTGGGTTTCTTCCCACTCCACATCTGATATGGTGTGGTAGGCACTGACTTAGTAGGAACTTGGTTCAAAATATATGCAACTGTTTCTAGTGCATAACTCCAGAAGGATCGCGGCAACTCAGCCTTACTCATCATGGAACGAACCATATCCAATAGGGTTCGATTCCGCCTTTCCGATACATCGTTGTGTTGTGGTGTGTATGGAGGAGTAAGCAAAGAGAGAATTCCATTCTCTTTTAAGAAGTCCAGAAACTCGGCACTTAAGTATTCACCACCTCGATCAGATCTCAGTGTCTTGATACTTTTGCCTGTTTGTTTTTCAACTTCATTCTTGTATTCCCGAAATTTCTCAAAGGCTTCGGATTTGTGCTTCATCAAGAAGACATGCCCATACTTAGAGAAATCATCTGTGAAAGTAATGAAGTATGAATAACCACTTCGCGCATGTGTAGACATTGGACCACACACGTCACTGTGTATGAGTCCCAAGAGCTCGCTCGCTCTTTCTCCGTGTCCAGTGAACGGAGTCTTTGCCATCTTTCCCATGAGACAAGATTCACAAGTGGCATAAGACTGGTACTCGAACGGATCCAAGTATCCTTCTTTATGTAACTTTGTCAACCGTGTCTCATTGATGTGACCCAGTCTACAATGCCATAAGAAAGCCTGATTTAATTCCGGAGACTTTCTTTTAAGTGTGTTCTGGACACTGAAGACCTGAGCTTGATTCAAAACGTATATACCGTTTTTCAATGTACCTGACCCAATCAGAACTTGATTTAGGTTGATGTTTACTACATCGCTTACAAAAGCAAAATCATATCCTTCCTTAGAAAGTAAGGATACAGATATGATATTACAAGTCGCACCTGGTACATAAAAACAGTCACGCGGAATCAATATCTGCCCAGTTGTCAGTCCTAGATGATATTCCCCTACGGATTCAGCATACATGCTCATTCCGTTAGCAACCCTGAGAGTCATATCACCTTTCTTGATAACCCTACGGTTTCTCAGAGCCTGTAACGAATTACAGATATGAGATCCTGATCCGGTATCCAATACCTAGGAAGTAGGGTTAACTGACATACAGTTCTCTATTACAAACACACCCGAAGCCGAGGCCATAACATGCTTCGAATTCTGGCTACTGGCTTTGCAAGCCCTGCAATCCTTCTGCCCATGTTCATTCCCGTAACAATAGGAACATCCCTCTTTTATTACATCCATTCCCGAAACTTCTGCCCTTCCCTTTCTTTCTACTTTCCTGGTTTCCTTCAGGGTAGTAGGTAGAGACTGTTGAACTAAGTCAGCATCTGACCCGTTCTTCAACGTGGTCTTCAGGTCCGTGAGCTCAAAAGAGCTGGTCTCTGTAAGGACGTTGCCCCTTACAGATGACCCGATAGCCAACCTCGCTGGAAGCAATTCGTTCGAGGTCTCATATCTTGCGATACGAGATTGCTCTCCATATAAATCTTTGTTATGGAGGAAGATAGAAACTGAGTCCATCTTCTCGTGCTGCCTCTGGTATGTACCATCAACTGAGGCTAACACGAGGCACTTGGCTTTCGCACAGTCTTCTTCCGATGTTCTACGGATATCAATATCCGTGACAGGGGAAACTGGACCTGAGTGTAGGGTTCCTAGGCACACTAATGAGGTCTCACAAGGCATCAACCATGCCAAATTCAAATTTTTTCGGTGCCGAGAAACCCTAATACGGATCGTTGACTAGAGATTAGGAGAAACATGCAACTAGTTAACAACTTAACTAAGTGAAAGAGACTACAACCTTTGTAGATCCGGTCCTCCACCTCCATAGCTCCGTGATGAAGCCCTCCGCTGTACCCATCGGATCCCGGACTCTCGCGGTGGTTTCATCGAAGAGATGATCGGGCTAGGTCGTCGACTTCGATGCCGTAGATGATCTACGTCGAGGCAACACAAGATCAAGCTCCCATTTCACCAAGTCGTGAAACTTGTGAAGAAAACACCCTATACTATATGGCAAGTGGTAGAGGATGAAGAAATAGGAAGTGGGTTCACTTTAGAATTGGATTTCTCACTCTTTTTCTCAAGTTACCATTGAAGGTAGCAAGCTTCTTCATCTTGAAGAAGAAGAAGAAGATATGATAAGTATATGAATAATAGAAAATAAAATGATCCTTATCATATTTGCAACCATGGTTTAGTGTAGAGAATTAACTAGAGTTTAGTTGAATGGTTAGGGTTAAAGGAAAGAAACAAAATGGTCAAGTTTTCAAACCTTCCTGAAGTTTCAAAGAAAAGACAAAGCAAGCCACCATTTCATTTTCCTTTGCCAAAATAAATAAACAAAATGAATAAATGAATAAGTAAATCAAATGAAACCCTAACCATTAACTAACCATGGTTTAAATCACACACTAACCCAAGTTTGCATGTATCATCAAACATGATACAATCTTGTGCACAAAAAAATATATATCACATATACAATGTGCACAATCAAGTGAGAAAATCCATCTTAAGTGAACCAATACTAGTTAATGTAAAGTAATATATCAAATATACAATTATACATTAAATCATTAAATCAACACTTGATTTAACGATCCGGTCATATCGCATATGATCGACTAATATTCAATGTATCGGCTTATCGAATCAATTCTCGATTCGATAACTAGGTTATATCGCATACAACCAATCGATACATTCATCGCGAGAATAGAATACGGTATCACATACACGCATTATTCTCGGTCCCGCACATATCTCATATGCGCTCCTATTTCGTTTCGCTTGAGCCAGGAAACCTCTATGTAGGACTCTAAAGACTCGTCAATACGCCGGCAGCAGGAGATGATCATATCAAACACCCACAAGCTGCAAGCGGTCTGCTAAACGTAACGGCCACCTGGGTATTGAGCGATCAGAAGATCGACGAGCAAGCCCGCTCACACTCCTGTGAATCCAACCAGTAACACTTACCGTACAGTCCGGTCTGATCGTCTGATATGTCGCATATCTCGCCTAGGGGTGGTAAACGTCAGACCCCAGTAGTTCGATAAGTCGTGTCGATATGAGGTTTATAATAGTTCGAGAAACTACTGGTAACACTTACCAGTAAATCTCAGCAACCCTGGCCAGGGATTTCCGGTTATAGCCAATCAAACACAGCGCAACATCAACTCCCTATACCGGGAGAGACGAATCCCCTCCTATCTCTCATTGCCTCCATGTGATTCGGGACTGTACCCAAAAACCACCGTTTTGCACGCCCTCTTAGACGTGGTAAGGTGGAAATCAAAGCACAGTGGGAATCACACAAGACTCTATGACGATCTCGGGTCAACAGACTACTTTGTACTAGTGTCACCAGAGAACTGCCATCTGACGTAAGGTATAATACCATCTGGGAGTTCTCGGCGAGTCCGTCCAGTGTATCCAGTCTCCACTGAGCACCCGTATATCATCTCTGATGTCAAACACCAATGGATATGGGATCATCCTTCGCCCATCTGTATGGGTCGAGAAGGTATACGCTAGTCTACTCTGGTATATCGATGCCCCGTCTCGATACACCCACGACTAAGGACTTTGAAGGATGTACTTATAGACTACCATGTCCCCACTAGTATGATCCGCATCATAGTCCAGGTAGTCAAGTACACATCCTAAGGGCTTTACCAACATGTAACAGAGAGACAATCAGTATACACGTTAAGGTAAAGAGTAACCAGATAGCATACTATCATGTCGAGCAAGAAAGTCCTCCCTATATATGTCCCAGCATCCACTACAATATACATCCTATGTACAGTAATGGCCTCTAGGGCATACATATAACTAACACTGAGACGGCAGGGGTTGGATCAGTCAAGAGGTTTCCCAGCTTGTCATGGGCAATGGACATCTGGACAGACCTTTGCCAGTCATAACAGTCAGATTCAGTCATTTTATTATCTAGATGTAACCTAGGTGCGGTCACTGGGTCGCTGCAATTAAGAGAGAGAGAAGAAAACACTTAGCATGATGCTCTTGCAAGTTTAGATTGGTTTCTAATTTATCTAAACATGATGGCTCCCACTGTCTCTCGAATCCCTCCTCAAACCATAAAGGAAGAATTAGTCAGGATCAATCTCACCGTACAATACTTGCTTAACCGTTCAGCCAGGCCAGTGTCGGTACTTCGAGGGAGGTTTTCCAACGCTTTCGCGAAGTTCCTTAATTAAGTAACCTCTTTTCCCTGTGGGCGTAGCCCCGCTAACACCTTTCTAGACACCTACTTGGTTTATAGCATTGATCGTTAAGTGAAAAAGTTCCCGAGGAGTAGCATATACTCACAGTAGGATCAGGATCCAAATATCATCACGTGACAAAACTGAAGGAATCCTACCAGAATCATCACACTCCAAATGGTATGCAGCGCTAGCAAGTTTCAGTACTTTTGAAACTCCCGATGTGGATTTTTTCCCCATGCTCTTATGACCTTGACTAAGGCCAACAAATCATAAGTCACATGTCAAGTTCTACCCGTCGTTGTCCAGGTTGATTTGAACCCACCCGTATATACCCTTGACTATGGCCAACAAAGTAATACGACTGTCCCAAACCAACGCATTCTATCTATGCAACATATGAATACCCACCAGCTACCAAACACTGTGCCTTGACTAAGGCCAATAAACACAGCTTGAATACTGTTGAATATTCATATGAAACGATGGAGGGCTACGGATGGTTTTGGCGAAACCGTGAACGTAGTGAACTTGATATAATCGATGGAACGAGATAGCTTTTAAAAGGAGTGGTTCAAGCTCCGCGTTTAAAAAGCTGGTTTTTGAAAAGAACCGAGTGGTTTTGAAAGTGTTCCAACGACTTTTACTTGGTTTATTTTCTTGCATTAATTCCAATGCGTCCCATCATTTAATCCTACCATTGCAGAAAACAACCAAAATATGGTGTACGCTTATGCCATCGGCATTCGCCACGGGGCCCCGTCATCACCCGTTAGGTTACTTAACTAACGACAGAGCGGGGGCTGGACTAGCGCGGATGCAAAACATAAGAAACCCCTAAATAGATATCATATATAGATATATAGCAATGATAGCCATTACAGATCACAGATGAACACTTTGGATATACTAGGAATCCGCGATTCGTTCGAGCCTGCAACGAAAAGCGGATTACACGGTCGCGATGAATAGCCAAACCCCACCCTAGACCCCTACGGGTGCGGCAAACTACCCGCCAAGTAGCAGAAGCGAAGCAACCTCCCTCAACCTGTGAGTAGGCCACTCGGCACTTCGAGATACTCGGTAGTTTGTGCACCCCTCCTTGGGTCTATCCTAGGAGCAAAAATAGTAAAAAGAAATTATACAATGACGGCTACAATCCCGACCCGGTTGTGCGGCCATACAAATAATATTACATCAATTTACAAATTTTACAATGAATGAAAGAAAAAGAAACTCTCATCTCACATCCACCCCGGCTATTCATCCGTGACAATCCAACGAATTCATATACACAAACCATCAACATTACAGATCACAGATATGTATAACCCCCACTAATCGACGTATAGCGATTAGCGGACATTCAATACATATATCACATCACAGAAAATATTCATTGGCCAAAGTGTACGGAATATCGATCAAAATATGGATTTGTAACCACCCCAAAAGTCATTTTTTTCTCTGGAAAATCTGGGTAGAAACAACATGTATTAAAAATCCCAAAACAGCCAAATAAAAACACTGCAGAAAACCCGGTCCACGGCCGAGTCAACTCGGCCGCGGATCCGCGGCAGAAAGCATATTCTTGCTGCGGATCCGCGGCGCTTTGACTGAGTCACTGGATCGTTTTTCTGGTGTGTTTTTACAAAACCCTGAGATGATTTTTCATATATGTTAAATCACCTTTTGAGCAGTATAAAAATTCGACAGAAACATGGTTTTTTTCGGACTTGTTTTGTGATTTTTTCCTATCGATATTCTTAACACTTTGCTAACTTGCTAGTTTATGTTTAGCTAGGCTCTGATACCACTGTAAGTCCACGTTGCTCACCCCGGTTCTTACGGGGAGGCGGAAACGGCGAAAAACAATTATTTAGCACAAGGCAACATGGACTAAAAGCCAGATCATTGCTAAACTAGAAACTAACAAACTACTAGAGGCTTTAACTACTATGCCGTAGAAATTATACCTCACGAAACCGGTCCTTCGGGTCTTCTCTCCGCTGTCCGGCTCGTCCATCCACGCTCCGAGGATCGATCCGGATCTTGGTCACCTCCGCGGCCTTCTTGAGTCGAAGACGATCCACCCGAGAGATGTACACCGAGCTCCACCTCGAGCCGAGGCAACTAGGGCAACGAGATCGCTAGTCTAAATGCCCTAGGTTGTGTAGTAGAGATATATGGAAGTGTTTGTCTTTGTGGGATCTTTTTCTCTCAACACATGAGATCAAAAGAAGAAATCAAGAGGAGGAAGAAAGGAGGAGCTAGCAACCATGAGAGCTTTTCTTTTCTTCTCACAAGAACAAGAGAGAGAAATGAAAATGAATTATGAGCTAAAGAAATGAACCATGGTTGCAATAATGCAAAACTATCATCATTACCAATCCTTTCATGATAAAGTTGATGCTACATTGAATTGACCATTTTCATAATAAAAAAGAAAAAGAAAATCCAAAGAAGAGTGTAGACCTCTCATGAAGGTCAATGGTCAACTCCGGTCAACGGGTCAACAAAGTCAAGAGAGGTCAAGGCGGTCAAATGGTCAATGCAATTAGCCATCACTAAACTATCACTAAAAGGATTAGTAAACAATGTCTCCGGCTCATAATGGTTTTGACCGAACGAATTGCCAAAACCCTAATGAGCCTGCCACATAACGGTTTTGGCCGAACCAACTGCCAAAACCCTAATGAGGCACCTCCTCCTTCATCGCTCCTCAAAACTGTGCATACACACCCGCATCCGCATTCCGTAGAATGCGAATGCACAGAAGACAAAACAAATCCATCCGCGCAATACTAGGATCCGGCTTAAACCAAAGCCCACTAGTATTGCCTGCCCGAACAGCATACGCACACAAGTGCACGTAAGTGATCGCAGCCCTGCCGTAAAACCATACGGCCTCTACACGTTTCGTTCAGTGCAGGGAAACTCTCTGTGTGGGACTCTAAAGACTCGACACTACGCTGGCAGTGGGTTTAACCACAGACCGCAAGCGGCACTAGCTGTACGTAACGGTCCCCAGGTAGATGTTGATAAGAAGGCCGATGAGGTAAACCCATCCGAACTCCTACTGAGCCTGTATGTGACAATCTCCGTACAGTCCGGTCTGTTCGTCTGATACATCGCATGGCGGGCCTAGGGGGTAGCGAACGTCAGTCCCCTAATAGCGGTACAAGTCGTGTCAGAGTGTAGCCCAGAACACCCTGAGATAACACTGGAAACTTACCAGTATATCTCGCTTGCCCTGGCCTGGGACTACTCGTGTAATGGCTCTCCTAGACACAGCGCGATGTCAACCCCCAATACCGGGAGAGACGAATCCTGTCTAACCGTCACTGCCTCCAAGTGCTTCGGGACTGCACCCAACTACTACCTGTTTGCACGACTCCTTTGAGCCGTGGTAGGGTAGCAATCTAAGTACAGTGGGAACACACTCGAGGCGAAGTGACAGTGTCAAGTAGGCGGACTAAGCTGTATTCATGTCACCTGGGAACTGATAACTGACGATAGGTATAATACCAACCAACAGTTCCCGACGAGTACTGTCCAGTGTACTCGTAACCTAACGAGCACCTGCATACTATCTCAAGTACGACGTACTGACGGCTGTGGGACAGACCGTCTCCCCCGCTGGGATGAGAAGCGCATACGCTAGTCTACTCCGGAGTATTGATGCCCTTTCTCGATAGTCCTACGACTAGGGACCTGTATAAGGATGTGCTTATGGATTACCCAGCCCCCACGAGTATGACTGCCATCACAACGCTGGTAATCAAGCAAAGATCCTAAGGGCTCTACTAATATGTATATAAGCGATATGCTAAAAGAAACACATGCACATATTGAAGTAGAAACAAACCAAGTAGCATACTACCATTTTGAGCAAGATTGTCTATACAACTGTGAATATCCCAAGCTTCCATTAAGTAATATACAAGCTAGTATGATACAGTAATGGCCTCTAGGGCATATACACTAACAGATAGGTGTTCGGAATGGAAGTGGATCTCCCGTTAGAGATTGAACTTCCTTCTCTACGAATGGCAATTCAATAGGAACTCACTGACGAGAAAAATGCTCACCTTCGGCTTGAAGAACTTGACGCGTTAGGTGAAACCCGTCTTAGAGCACAACAAAGCCTTGAAGCCCACAGGGCAAGGATGACCTGGGCATATGGAAGATTAACCAGACCAAGAATGTTTTGTCAAGGAGAAATCGTATTGGTGGTCAAAAGACCGATGATTCCCAGCTGTACAAAACGGGGAAAGTTCGAGCCCAACTATGAGGGCCCCTACATCATAGAATATGTTTATCAAGGAGGAGCATATATGCTGATAGACATGCATGGCGAAAGACCTCTTAGACCGATAAATGATCGATTCCTCAAGAAATACTACACTTAAGGAGTTGCGACTCGGGTTAATGATAGATGACGACGCTTGTGTCCGCTCGCTATCTTCCTAAAATCGAAACTATGAAAGACCTACTGGATGATGGTACCTCAAATATATACCATGACTTACGGTATGGATCATTTAACCAACGATATACAATCTACGGGCACAGATGGTCTATGTCCCCTATGGACCACTATGTCCATAAACTCGAATGACGGATGGTATAAGTCCCCTACGGACCACTGTGTCCTTAAACTGGAATGGCGGACAGTCTATGTCTCCCATGGACGGCAACGTCCCTAAACTAACATGTTGCCTTACGGTAGATCTTTATATTGATCACCGTATACAATCCACGGGTATAAATGATCCATATCTTTCCCAAGTCCCACTGGCAAGACTACACCTGAAGTCCCACCGGTGATGAAACTCCCCCAACGAGGAAGTCATTAAAAAAAAAGGCATGTCCATAAGAAAAATGGGTACGGATGAAAACCCAAAAGGGCTCCGTGAGTATAAACAACAGGACTGTCGGCGAGCTTGTGAAAACCTGAATGCAAACTCGTGAAAAGAAAGGAAAATGCACTTGCAAAGTTCTTTCGACCTTGAAAGGAAAACCACCTGCGTGAGATCTTTACAACTCACAAAGAAGCAACACACTTAGGAATCCCTACGATTCCTAAGGAGAAAAAACACTTACGAGATCTTCACGACTCGTAAGGAGAATATTCCCCCTATGAGACCCACACGGCTCATAGGATTTGAAAGCCATAAGTTACAGGGATCTGAACCTGTTTCTTAAGCCATCATAACCCTACAGAATTTATGCCCTACAAGTAGTCTAATATCGACTATTGTATACAATCCACGGTCCTAAACAAATATGTTCCCAACCAAGTCCCACCAAAAGGGAGTGATATTTCTTGACATAGTGAACGACACTTGAGAGTCCCCATGACTTGCAAGGAGAAAATACTCTTGTAAGATCCTTACGATTTACAAAGGAAAATACCACTTAAGAGTCCTCAAGACCCCTAAGAAGAAAATATACCTACGAGATCCTCTTAACTCGTAGGGAGAAATACGTTTATGAGACCCTTACGGCTCATAAAGTTAAAAAAGCTTTAGTCAGCAGGGATCTAAACCTGTCTTCTAAGCCACCATTGTTTAAATAGACACTGGTAATTGATGAGTTGATCCTGGCATTATTGATTCCAAACGAAACCCAAACTCCCATCTTCTTGACTCCTAAGTCGCTAAACTAAGGATAAAAAAGTCGAAATGATTGGGTACTGCGAACAAAAATCCGAAATGATTGTGCAATCGCGAATTTCATGATAAGAAAAGCTGAAATGGTAGAGCATCACGGAGAAAATAAAAAGGGAGGATATGAAATAATTTTTTTTCTGCCCTACAGGTGTGTTAGTATCGACTCTTGTAGACAATCCACGGGCATAGATATATGAAAAGAGCAGCATGTTTTGCCATGCTGAAGGAAAAAAACAGGTGTCAACGGCTACATATACATGCTCAAAGACCATTGGACGTCGTCCTACCTCGGAAGGGTGCGGTAATGACTTCTCGGGGCTTCAAACAAAGCCTAACCTTAATGTAAAACGCCATGGTGACGTCTAACATTGAATCATCCGATGACTATCTACATGTTCTCCTAAGAAGATTACTTGAGACGTCGTATCCCCACATCTGATTGGATGGGAGATACGGCAAGTGCATAGCTACTCGAAACATCGACCTGAGTGGACGCGATCCGAGAAGAAATCAGCTGACGCAACGGTGCGATGGACTACACCTAGTACAACAAACCTAAAGGACTCTTGTGTTAACAAGGGTTATGTATGTTTAACGTTAGGCCGCGTTTATTCATTAAAGGAGAATAAACTGAATGCTCTAGGAGGAGTACATAAACTAAGCAAGGTCACTTATGGAGTGAAGAAGCCACTTATGGGTCCTCTAGACTCATAAGGAGAAAACACTCTTGTAAAATCCTTACAAATTGCAAGAGGAAATACCGCTTAGGAGTCCTCACGACTCCTAAGGAGAAAATACGCCTACGAGATCCTCTCGACTAGTAAGAAGAAATACCTTTATGAGACCCTCACGGATCATAAAATTGAAAAGCCTTAGTTGGCAGGGATCTAAACCTGTCTCCTAAGTCATCGCTGCCCAACGGACTGTCGCCATATTGATTACCATATACTTACCATGGGCTACATTCGATAAGGTTGCACCTAAGACATCCTTCATTGGTTAACCAAGCTACCAATAAGGAGAAGAAGCCGCTTACGTGTCCTCTCGACTCGTAGGTAGAAAATACTTGAGTGAAATCCTTATGACTCACAAAGGTGAAGTACACTTAGGGACCCCATGGTTCCTAAGAAGAAAGTACACCTATGAGATCCTTTCAACTCATAAGGAGAAATATCTTTATGAGACTTTTACGGCTTATGAAGATGAAAAAAGTCTTAGTCGAAAGAGATCTAAACCTATCTCCTAGGCTATCAAATCTCTAGCGGCACACTACTTAACCCACGTACATACTTACGTAGGAAAAATATTAGGGGGCATTTGTTCGCTCCTAATTTTAGGACACATCTAATAGATGCGCACCTATAATGTGAAGCGACATGTGCAAGGCACATGCGCATGGTTTAAACCATCGCATGGAATATGAGGACGTGCAAAGCACGTGCGCATGGCTTAAGCCCATAGCATGCAAAGCACGTGCGCTTAAGGCCATCACATGCAAAGCACGTGCGCATGGCAAAGGCCGTCGCATGCGATGCGACACGTGCAAAGCATGTGCGCATGGAAAAAGCCATCACATGCGATACGACACATGCAAGACACATGTGCATGGCAAAGGCCATCGCATGTAGAAGAAAATCTTTCATCAGCTAACAAAGTTAACAAAAATAATTAAAAATTGATCTAATTGATCTTTGATCAATGATCCAACGGTGCGCATGAACCCTAAATTGATAAAAATCAATTTAAATCTGTTTGTTAATAACAAACTTAACAAAAATAATCAAAATTGATCTTTGGATCAATGATCCAATGGTGTGCATGTCACCTTTAATTGATATGAATCAATTAAGATCAATTTGAAATCAAAACTCACATAATTGTTGGGAAAAAACCCTAACAATTCTTTTCCTATAATTAGGAACCCCCTATCATAATGAAAAGGATCTTTTTGGCTTTTTCTCTGCACAAAAAGAAGAAGAAGAAAAGTCTCTCTAAGCTCTTGAAGAACCGAAGTTCTCAAAAAGAAAAACAAAGAAAAACCCTAGCCAACTAGGTAAATAAAAAGAGAGGATGTCTTCTCTTTTTCACAAAATCTAGTGTTTTTCATAATGAATCTAATGCTTCTCCAAGATAAAGATCGAACAATCTTAGAATTTATCTCTCTCATATAGAAAACCATTGCTTTCATGTGTGATCTATTCAAAGATCCAAGAATTTGGACAAAAACCCTTGCAAAAAGAAGATCACAAAAGATACAGATCGAAACTATTGCTTCTGTTGAAAGTTTTTACTTTCATTAAATTTAAATGTGCCATACAAATGCACTTTAAATCAAATAACAGAGATCTCTATCTCCTTGAAAGCCAAAGCTTTCTGCACCATGGTGCACACCTTGGCTTAGAGTGTGAACTATGGATGCGCACATCACGTGATCTACACATGATTACATGTGGAGGATATTATCCACATCATCCATACTTGTGCAATATCAAATGCGCCACGTGATACTCACGTGCGTGTCTCTTTCTGAAACACACTTTATACTTATGGGCATCACATATTATTCACATGCGCACTTCATACAGATGCGTGCCACGTGATACTCACACGCACACCCCAAAGACAAAGATGCATGCGCACCTTATACTCATGTATACCCCTCTAAAAGGGAAAAGCATGAATGACCCCATGCGAAGCACATGCGCACTATACTATGTGCATGCGCACATGACCAGCAAGCCATAACTTGGATACTAAGCTAGTATACACCATGTATAGAAGTTTCTGATTTTTAATTAAGTTGATCTTAGTCTACAAAAAGATTAACGATCCTTAATTAAAATATTTAAGTTGATTTTAGTCTCATATACGGCTAACGGTCCTTAATCAGAACCGAAGTTAATCTTATTCTACAACAAGACTAACGATCCTTAGATGAAAACAAATATCCCGTGAACTGATGGACCTTATCAAGATGAGAAATGCTATCTAGGTTCAAATTCCAAACTTAATATGCGGATTTGGACTAATCCGCGCTCTACGGACGACGACATAAATTAGTCTCCGTACACAATCCAAGGGCAATCCTAAATAAACAAAAACACGACACATAAAGATTTTTGGAGTAGAAAAAGTTGTTATCGCGCCGCGATAACGTAATTAACTGTAAGGGTTTGCGCCTGCAGAAAAAAGCGTCCCCATAATCAATAAACTCTTCACTTACAAGGGGGAATCTGATAAAGTCTGCTACAACGGTCGCATCTATCCAAACCTCCGATATACGGTGCCATAAATCAACCTGGTATCTTCAGAGAGGTGGATGGATATATTCCATATAGTATCTGCCCTTTTATTCAGGCTAGACGTCCTCTCGACGCCTCATTCCGGTTTCCAGCGGTAAACAGGCCTTTATGTCGGGGACCCCCCTTTGGCTTGATAGCCGAGGCCTTCATGTCGGGGACCCCCTTTAGGTTTCTTCATGAGCTTTTGAACCCTGTTTGATGACTCAAGTAGCTTCATCAAGTGGGTGTACTCTTTCTAAGACAACTAATTTGGGGAACGGACACAAACGTCGTCATCCAAATCGGAACCATTCTCATCTAGAGTGGGTCTACTCAATAAAACAATTAGAGTAGATCTATTTGGTATTTTTATAAAGGTCAACAAATGCTGCCACTGATCTTTACACGTGTCGTAAATACGTGGGAAGATCACTGTTCTCACTGATCTTTAGCATTATTAGCGATGACAGATCGGCTTCCATGCTATAGTTTTCTCTAATTAGAAATATTGGTTTCCAAACAACAGGGTTTCCATGCCACGCTTTTGGTTTCTGTACCACGGTATTTGTTAGTGTATATGCCCTAGAGGCCATTACTGTATCATACTAGTTTGTATATTACTTGATGGAAGCTTGGGATATTCACAGTTGTATATACAATCTTGCTCGAAATGGTAGTATGCTACTTGGTTTGTCTCTGCTTTAATATGTGCGTGTGTTTCTTTTAGCATATTGCTGATATACATATTAGTGGAGCCCTTAGGATCTTTGCTTGATTACCAGCGTTGTGATGGCGCTCACACTCGTGGGAGCTGGGTAATCTATAAGCACATCCTTATACAGGTCCCTGGTCGTTGGACTATCGAGACAGGGCATCGATACTCCGGAGTAGACTAGCGTATGCGCTTCTCATCCCAGTGTGGGAGACGGTCTGTCCCACAGCCGTCAGTACGTCGTACTTGAGATAGTATACGGGTGCTCGTTAGGTTACGAGTACACTGGACAGGACTCGTCGGGAACTGTTGGTTGGTATTATACCTATCGTCAGTTATCAGTTCCCAGGTGACATGAGTACAGCTTAGTCCGCTGACTTGACACTGTCACTTCGCCTCGAGTGTGTTCCCACTGCACTTTGATTACTACCCTACCACGGCTCAAAGGAGTCGTGCAAACAGGTAGTTTTTGGGTGCAGTCCCGAAGCACTTGGAGGCAGTGACGGTTAGACAGGATTCGTCTCTCCCGGTATTGGGGGTTGACATCGCGCTGTGTCCAGGAGAGCCATTACACGAGTAGTCCCTGGCCAGGGCAAGCGAGATATATTGGTAGGTTTCCAGTGTTATCTCAGGGTGTTCTGGGCTACACTCCGACACGACTTGTACCGCTATTAGGGGACTGACTTTCACCGCCCCCCTAGGCCCGCCATGCGATGTATCAGACGAACAGACCGGACTGTACGGAGATTGTCACATACAGGCTCAGTAGGAGTTCAGATGGGGTTCACCTCGTCAGTCTTCTTATCGACATCTACCTGGGGACCGTTACGTACAGCTAGTGCCGCTTGCGGTCTGTGGTTAAACCCACTGCCAGCGTAGTGTCGAGTCTTTAGAGTCCCACACAGAGAGCTATTCGCCTTTAGGCAAAATGAGTAGAGGTCGCATGGTTTTGCGACAGGGTTCGTTCGCATCCGCGCACTTGTGCACGTTTGCTGTCCAGACAGTTTATACTAGCGGGCTTTGGTTTAAGCCGGATCCTAGTATATGATTTGGGATTGGTTTTTCTCATTGTATTCGTGTTCCTCGGATCACGAATGCGGGTGCGTATGCACAGTTGTTTGAGACCGAGGGAGAGGACCTTGATTAGGGTTAATGGCTATTGTCATTTTATTAACCCTAATGCTTATGTGTGTATTATAGTTAATTGATAATTAGTTTAATAATTGTGCATGGTTATGGTTGTTGACCATTTGACTTCATTGACTTGTTGACCTAGGTTGACACTTTGACCATCATCATTTCTTTTGGAAGATGCTTTTTGATTCTTGCAAATTGAAATGATAATGGTCATGTCATGATTAACCATGACAATTATCTAGCTAATTATTTAATTAAAATAATATGCACATATTAGTGAGAATGGCTCACATTATTCTCATTCTATCATTTCATTTCTCTCTCTTGTTCTTCCTTTCCCTCAAGCTCTCTCCCTCTCATGTGTTGAGAAACACTTGAGCTTGAGAAAAACCCTCTCTTGATCTTCTCTACTCTCATCTAGGGTTCAAGTATTAGCACTTCTTGCACCCTAGTTACTCCTAACTTGGAGTTGAAGCTAAAGGTTGAGGCTTTCGGGTGGATTTTTCTTTGACGGGAGAAGACGACAAGATGACCTCCTTCCACTACTTCAAGGAGCAAGGAGAGAAGGACAAAAAGACCAAAGGTATAACCTTTCTAGCTCTTAGCTAGTTTTTAGTTAGCTTTAGCAAGTTTTTGTTTAGCAAAGATCCTTACAAGTCTAGTCCATGTTGCCTTAGTTGATAAAAATCCGATTTTTATTCCGTTTTCCGCCTCCCCGTAAGCACCGGGGTGGGAAACGTGGACTTACAGTATTGGTTTCTATACCATGATTTTTGGTTTCTATACCACAATATTGGTTTCATACAACAGGGTTTCTCCTTTTGGTTTCCATACCACGATTTTTGGTTTCTATACTACAATATTGTTTTCCATGCCACAGGGTTTTCATACCACGCTTTGTTTGGTTTCTATACCACGATATTGGTTTCCACACCATATTTAAGGATTTGATGATGTATTTTTGCACACCCTCATCCTTTTATCCCTTAGGCTTATAGTCATGGATCATAGGAATCAACCCCACCGTTTAGGATGCTTATAGGTCAATCGCCATACCCTTGGTATTTTGAACAGTATACCTGCCGATGTTGGAACACAATACGACAGATATAATATCCTGTAAGTCCTTAACCTGGTCTTCTTCTTCTTTTTGACTTGTTGGATTATGGGAATTATCTCTGCCTTCTTGGACGCATATGAGACAACCGCCTTACTCTCAGGATCTTCAGAACCCGGTTGGTTGTAGTTTCCCAGCATTGATACGCAATGAGGAACATACATCATCCATTGGATCCATAGTCCGGTCTTTGTGACGTATTATACTATATGAATCAACTCCGCCTTCATGGAAACTTACGAGTTGATAACTTTATCCTCAGGATCTTAGGATCTGGTGATAATAGTGTACCTGTCGATATTAGGACTCAATATGACAAGCATATGTTTGATTCGGGCTTTGTAGCTTGTTGAATCACTTGCTTCATATCATCGACGCTGGAATACAGCTTGATGAGTTTGTATGTTTGATTCGGTCTTTTTGACTTGGTGAATCATAAGCTTGGGGTCTTCGACATCGGGATACAACGTGATATACATATTTGCAGACAACATGTTGTATTGAAATTGTTTATGCTCTTAGATTGTATACGAGAATCAGCTTTGGACAACTCGTAGGGCACCAACATTTTGGTAAATCTTTGTCATCGATAGATATTTTTGGAGCCTCTGATAGTCTTCGGTGTAGATTGACTTCAGTGTCACGTTGCGCAGGTGGTGTCCAACGGGACTTTTGGGTTTTTGTTTTCTCGTGAATTGAGAGGATTTCACGAGAGTTAATTCTCCAATGAGTCATGAGGATCTCATCGTGTAGTTTTTCTAGAGAGGATCTCGCAGGATGTTGACTTTTATGTCACGGTGGGGGCTTTACCGGTGCAGGCCATCAGTAGAATTTCATAACTTACGAAGTGTGACTGTAAGTCACAGGTGTAAGTCATCAGTAGGACTTAAATTTGATTTGTTTGATTCTTGCCTTGTTTGGCGGGACCTTTGAGTTTGGAAGCACTGCCGGATGGGATTTTAATATGATTTGTTTGATCGTTCTGACGGAATCAAGAACATTCTTTTGCACGATGCAGTAGGACTTTGTTGTTTTTTGGTAGACATTATGGCATGGATTACCCGTGGATAGTATAGAAGATGCTCATTTCATCTTCTATAATGTAAAATTCTAGTTTAGGGACGTAGTGGTCCATTGGAAGAAATTTTACAGATCCAGTTTAGGGACTTGGAGCTCCAATGGGAAGAATTTCATAATTCCAGTTTAGGGACTTGAGGGTTCACATATCCAGTTTAGGGACTTAGGAGTCCATAGATCCAGTTTAGGGGCTTAGGGGTCTAATGGGAAGAATTTCATATATATATATATTAATTATATTTATTTCGGACATGAATTTTAGTTTAAAGTCATTTCGAATAAATTCCAGTTTAGGGACGTAGTGGTCTAATCCAGTTTAAGGACTTGGAGGTCCAATGAGCAGAATTTCATAATTCTAGTTTAGAGACTTGGGGGTCCACATATCCAGTTTAGGGATTTGGGAGTCCATAGATCCAGTTTAGAACTTAGGGGAGGGGGGGTCCAATGGGCATAATTTCATATATATATTAGTTTAATGTCATTTCGGACATGAATTTTAGTTTAAAGTCATCTCGGAAAAATTCCAGTTTAGGGACGTAGTGGTCCATTGGCAGAAATTTTGCATATCCAGTTTAGGAACTTGGGGGTCCATTGGCAGAAATTTTGCATATCTAGTTTATCGACTTGGGGGTCCATTGGCAAAATTTTTAATAGAGTTCTAGTTTAGGGACGTAGTGGTCCATCAGATCCCGTTTAGGGACTTGGAGGTCCATAGATCCAGTTCAGGGACTTAGGGGGTCCATTCCAGTTTAGGGACTTGGAGGTCCATTATGCATGATATTTCTTCAAAAATCGACCATTGATGGGAGGCATTGACCTTTTCCCATTCATATCAATTAGTTGGTAGGCTCTACCTTAGAAGACTTTTTCAATGATATATGGGCCCACTTAGTTTGGCTCGAATTTCCCATGTTTAGCACGGTTTGGGATAATATATCGACTTAATACAAGCACCGGCTCATTCTTTTGGAATGAACGCTATCGCGCCGTTTTATTATAGGCTCGTGACATTCATGCTTTATAGATCTCTAGACTTTGCTGCGCCATCAGACGGGTCTCGTCTAGCGTGTCCAGTTTGTCGAGGCAAAGTTGTGCATTCTGTTTAGAGATTAACTCATGTTGAACCGCGATACGGAGCGAAGAAACTTCGATTTCTAGCGGTAATACGGCTTTGGTACCGAATACCGGTGAATAAGGAGTTGCCTTGGTGGCCGTCCTATATGTGGTACGGTACGCATATAAAGCTTTAGGTAATCTCTCATGCCAGTCTCTTTTATTTTTAGAGACCATTTTCTTCAATAGCTTTGTGAGGGTTTTGTTGAACTCCTCAGCTAAACCGTTAGCACGCGAGTTATAGATGGATGAATATCTCTAATCTATTTTGTGCTGATAAGTGAAACGGCCAATTTTTTTAGCTTTTGTACGCCGGTCCATTGTCGGAGATAATACGATGTGGGACGCCGAAACGAAATATTACATTTTGCTTAAAGAAGCGTAATATATTTTCTGTCTTCACTTCCCTAAGCGGTACAGCTTCAGCCCACTTTGAAAAGTAGTCGGTGGTGGCCAGGATGAAACTGTGTCCTCCAGATGATGGTGGGTCAATAAGCCGGACTATATCAGTTCTCCACATCTCAAAGGGCCATGATACCACATTCGGATGTAGAGGGTTTGGTTGTTGATGAATGAAATCACCATGTATCTGACATGCATGACATCGCTTTGTATAGCCTATGCAGTCTTTTATCATAGTGGGCCGATAATAACCCATTCTTTTTATTTTTAACTTCATTTTTGGCCCAGCTTGATGAGCACCACAGAGGCCATCGTGGACTTCACTTACAACCCATCTGGATTCTTCAGGACCAAGGCATCTTAGCCATAGTTGGTCGAAGGATCTTTGATATATGGTGTCACTGACATATGTATATGATAACGCTCTTTTCATGAGTTGATGTCTTTGTGATTTATATTCAGAGAGCTTCTTATACTTGAAATAGTCGATGGATATCTGACGCCAATCTTCTTCTTGTTCGGACGTCGTTATTGTCATGTTTGGAATGTCTTCGGCTGATATTTCAGGAAATTCAAATGGTTCTATTATCTTTCTATTTTGGACAGTTATTCTCACTTCATTATTGTTTTCATTAGTTAATTCTTTTGCCAATTTGGCAAGAGCATCAGCTTTGTTGTTCTCTATCCAGGGAATGATTTCCAGTGTGAACAGAGGGATTTGTTTTACCAGTTCCTGAACTTTCTTTTCATATCCGACGAGTTTTGGCTTATATATGTTATATTCTCCGTTGACTTAGTTTATCACCAACTGTGAATCTCCGTAGATACGGATATTTTGTATCTTCTGTTGGATATAGGTGCCCTCAAGACAATTATTGTAATTGAAGGAGGACCTATATGAGAGAACAATCTTACTCGAGATGATAATATGCTATCTGGTTTGTCTTTATCTTTCATGTGATGCGTTTTATTTACTATCATGTACCATTTACACATAAGATAAAACCCTAGGATTTTTCTTGACTACAAGGACGATGATGGAGTTTATATTAGTAGAGCCTGGGTAGTCGATAAGCACATCCTTAAATGTCCATAGTCGTAGGAGTATCGAGACTTGACATCGGTACTCTAGTTTAGACTAGTGTGTACGTTTCCTGACCTGGTTGGAAAGCGATAGCTGATCCTAGAACTATTGGTGTTTGACATCGAGAATTGTATACAGGTGCTCATTGGATGAGTTATATTGGACGGACTCACCGAGAACTCCTAGTTGGTAATATACCAATGTCAGGTAGCAGTTCTCTTGTGACATGGGTACAGGATTGTCCCTAGGATTTGAGATCGCCATAGTGTCTCATGTGTGTTCCCACTATACTTTGACTTCTACCCTACCACAGCTCAAAGGAGTCTTGCAAATAGGTTTTTGTTAGGTATAGTCTCGAAGCACGTTGATGTACTGAGCGGTCGAAGGGATTCACCTCTCCCGGTATAGGGAGTTAATGTCGCGCTGTGCAGGATATGACTACAACCACAAGTCGATGAGCATCGCAGTGGAGATAAACTGATAAGTGTTATCAGTTGTATCTCCGGTTGGTTATGAGTCCTCTGTCGCATGACTTATCGAGTTATTAGGGTCTGACAGGTTCCAAACCCTAGACCCGATATACGATACTCTTAAACGAAGAGATCGGACCATACGGTAATTTCACTGATAGACTTTGCAGGCTTTAGATGAGCTTTCTCGTTGACCTTCTTTCGTTCAATACCTGGATAGCTGTTACGTGCAGCTAGTACCACTGAAGTGCTTGTGAGCTATGGATATGATCCTAACCTACTACCAGTGTATTGTCGAGTCTTTAGAGTCCCACATAGAGGTTTCCCAGCACATGCGAAACGATGTAGGGCACGTATAGGGATACATGCAGGAGTTCGATTAAACACGTGTATTTGATACACGTATTTTAATCGGGTGTTTGTTGATATTAGCCAGTATATATGATATAGCCGGATTACTAATTCAAGTGTTGATTTAATAATTAAATATATATTTATATATTGATATATTTATATATTAACTAATATCATACTCACTTAATTATTTTCTTCTCTTTAAATTATTATTTATATTTGATATAAATAATGAGACATGCATGTTGATACATGTATGAGGGGAGTATAAGAATTGCATGAAAGAAATGAGAATGAGTCATTGTTGTAGAATTCATGAGATGGTTCTTTTTAATGACTCATTTGTGTGAGTCATTATTTGATTTATGACTCATTCTTGTTTCTAGTCAAAAAGGTTTTATTCATGCTTATCTTCTGCACACTCTCATTTCCTCCCTTCTTCTTCTTCCTCTCTTGATTTTTTTTAAGTGAGGAATGGAAAAGAAAAGAGAAAAATTAAGTGAGCTAATTATTCTACATCTCCTACTAATCATTCTTAGCAAGTTTAATTAGCGGGATGCTTCATTTTGATGAGATCAATTTGGAGCTAGAGCTTGTGTTGGAGTTATCTCAAGGTGGATCTTCTTCGGCTAGGAGATCATCGAGCAAGCTTGTTCTAGGCTTTCTGGAGACTAGCCGGAGTCCAAGGAGAGGAGGCTAACACGCTACAAAGGTTGTAGCCCCTAAACTTTAGTTTCATGCTTACTAGTTTAGATACAAATTTAGTAGTTTGGTTTGATTCTTGGTTTGGGTTTGCTAGATTTTTAAAATTACCGCTTTCGCTGCGCTTTAAACCCAACTAAAGGTACCTAGCAACCCATCATCTTCATGTTTATGGCTATTTTAAGATCGACAAGAAGCGCTTCATATTCTGTTTCGTTTTTGGTTCTTGAATCTGATAGGGTTATGGAACAGTGCAGGATCCCTCCTTCTTGAGTGACAAAAATCAACTCGATCCCTGTCTAGACCTTAAGCAAGCCGCTATTGTTGACTCTTGTGGAAGAGGCTCCGTCAAAGTACATTTCCCAGCAATCCATCTCTATACTGTCATCTTCTTTGGTAACGACTATGTTCAAGACATGTTCGTCTGGGAGCTCACAATTGAGCGGAGAATCATCTGCGATTGGATGTGCAGCTAGGAAGTCAGCTATTGCCTGTCCTTTAATTGCTTTTTGGGTCATGTACGTGATTTCAAATTCCATTAAAATCAGCCCCCATTTAGCCAGTCTTCTAGTTAGAAAAGTTCTCGTCATCAGGTATTTGAGAGGGTCTATTCTGGAAATCAACAGGATTTTATGTGCTGTCGCGTAGTGCTGAAACTTCGTCACGGCAAACACTAATGCGAGACAATGCTTTTCAATGGGAGAGTAATTATTTTTTGCTCCTATTAATACCCGGCTCAGGTAATATAAGGCATTTCCTTTATTTTCGTCATTATTCTGAGCGAGTAATGCTCCTAGAGAATTCTTTAACGCCATCATGTAGAGAATTACCGGGCGTTCCGGAATTGGAGCGGCTAAAATAGGAGGCTTGAGCAAATGTTGCTTAATATCCCCAAACTCCCTTTGACATTTGTCATCCCATTTGAACGGGGTATCTTTCTTTGTAAGCCGATTGAAGAGTCGACAATTTCCCAATAAGTTGGCGATAAACCACCTGATGTAGGTGAGTTTGCCTTGCAGCGATCTTAGTTGCGTCAAGCTTTTAGGTGGTAGCATCTTGAGAATGGCCAGGATTTTTGACGGATCGATCTCGATGCCGCGGTGTCGGATAACGAATCCTAAGAATTTCCCAAAGGATACATCGAATGCGCATTTCAGGAGATTCATCTTTAAGTTGTATTTGTGAAGACGTTCAAATACAATCCTTTAGTGACCCCAATGATCTTCGTGAGTCATGCTTTTTATCACGAGATCATCTACATAACACTCGAAAATTTTATGGATGAAATCATCTAATATTTTTGTCGTCTCCATTTGGTAAGTAGCGCCAGCGTTTTTCAAGCTTAATGGCATGACTTTATAGCAGTAGATGCCAATAGGAGTTCTGAAGGCCGTATGACTTTCTTCTTCAGGGGACATCTTGATGTGGTTGTATCCAGAAGATTCATCCATGAAGGAGGATACTTCATGACTAGACGTGTTATCGATCATTAACTCCGTTACAGGAAACATGAATTCATCTTTAGGACATGCTTTGTTCAAATCCCTGAATTTGATGCAGACTCTGATTTGTCCGTTCTTCTTTTTCTTTACCGGGATGACGCTTTCTATCCAATCAGCATATTGCTCTTCAAGAATGAATCCGGCGTTAATTAACTTCTTGGCTTCAGTCGCAACTTGTTCTTCAAGCTCTAGCTACATTCTTCGCGGAGTTTGTTTTACGGGCTTAACCTCTGGAGATATAGACAATTTATGAACAGTTATCTCTAGGTCAAGACCAAGCATTTCAGTACACTTCTATACGAAACAATCTTGGTATCCTATTATTAAAGCTTTAAGGCCTTCGACCTGGCTTTCGGATAACAAAGCGCGCTGACGAACGTAGACCTTTTATCTTCACCGGTTCCGAGATTAATTTCTCGGAGTTCATCAATGGTGGTATCTACTCCGTCTTCAAGTGCTTTCGGAGCTTGAGGTAAATTATCCATGTTTTTGTTAGACACGCTTGCAAACTTATTAACTTCACAACAATCATCCAGCCCAGGGAAACTTGAGGGCGATGAAAGTTGTTTACACGCGTGAATTGTATACCGTATTACCGAGTCACTCGAACCGTAGGGCAAAGTAATGGATCTTAGTTTGGACATGGGTTATTTATGCCGGTGGATTGTATACGGTGCGCTTGAAGTGTCAGGCCCGTAGAGCAACTTTATTATTTCAGATGTTTTTGGTTAGGGAGGCGTGTTCGAGAGGTAGATATGTTTATTTCTTTTCGCATATTTATTTCCTACAAGTCGTGAGGATCTTGCAGGTGGTTTTATCCTTACAAGTCGTGAGGATCTCGTAAGGTATTTTATCCCGACGAGTCGTGAAGATCTAGCAGGTGGTTTTATCCGTACAAGTCATGAGGATCTCGTAAGATGTTGATGAAGCGTACTCGAGCAGCAAACATATTTCCATCTCCTCAGGTACTTATTTCCGGCGGGTCGTGAGGATCCTACAGGGTATTTTCTCTTAACGAGTCGTGAGGATCTCATAGGGTTAGTTGAATCTCAACGAGTCGTGAGGACTTCATGAGACAATATTTGTGAATTTACAGGTGCAATGGGAACCAGACTGGATGATGGTTTTGTTAGTTATATGTATGCCCTAGAGGCCATTATTGTACATACGTTGTATATTGTAGTGGATGCTTGGACATATATAGGGAGGACTTTCTTGCTCGACATGATAGTATGCTATCTGGTTACTCTTTATCTTAACATGTACTCTCATTGTCTCTATGTCACATGTTGATAAAGCCCTTAGGATGAGTACTTGACTACCAGGACTATGATGCGGATCATACTAGTGAGGACAGTGTAGCCGCCAAGTACATCCTTCAAATGTTCCTAGTCATGGGAGTACCGAGATAGGGCATCGATACTCCAGAGTAGACTAGGGTATGCGCTTCTTGACCCATATGATGGGCGATTGATGATCTCATATCCATTGGTGTTTGGCATCAGAGAAGGTATACGGGTGCTCAGTGGAGACTGGGTACACTGGACGGACTCGCCGAGAACTCCCAGATGGTATTATATCTCACGTCAGATGGCAGTTCTCTGGTGACACTGGTACAGAGTATTCTGTAGACCCGAGATCGTCATAGAGTCTTGTGTGATTCCCACTGTGCTTTGATTTCCATCATACCACGTCCAAGAAGGCGTGCAAAAAAGTGGCTTTTGGGTACAGTCCCTAATCACATGGAGGCAATGAGCGATAGGAGGGGTTTCGTCTCTCCCGGTATAGGGAGTTGATGTTGCGCTGTGTTCGATTGGCTATAACTGGAAATCCCTGGCCAGGGTTGCTGAGATTTACTGGTAAGTGTTATCAGTAGTTTCTCGAACTGTTATGGACCTCATATCGACACGACTTATCAAGCTACTGGGGTATGATGTTTACCACCCCTAGGCGAGATATGCGACATATCAGACGAAGAGACCGGACTGTACGGGAGTGTTACTGATTGGATTCGCAGGAGAATGTACAGGCTTGTTTGTTGATCTTCTTATCGCTCAATACCTGGGTGGCTGTTACGTTTAGCTGACCGCTTGCAGCTTGTGGGTGTTTGATATGATCATCACCTACTGCCGGTGTATTGACAATTCTTTAGAGTTCTACACAGAGGTTTTCTGGCTCAGGCAAAATGGAGTAGGAGCACATATATGATATGTGCGGGACCGAGAACAATACGTGTATGTGATACCGTATTAGATTCTCGCGATATGAGATATCGGCCGGGTGTATGTGATATTGCCGGGTCATCGGATCAAGTGTTGATTCAATGAACTGATACAGATTATATTAGTCGGTTATTTGTGAAATAGCTGGATTATCGGATCAAGTGTTGATTCGATAATTTAATATATAATTATATATTTGATATATTAAATTACATTAACTAATATAAGCTCACTTAAAGATTCTTTTTCTCACTCGGGTAATACATTGATATATATGTGATATATGTTAATTGTATTATTTTATTTTGTTACAATAAATATTGTATATGTGATATATAATATTGTAACATGTTATGGTTATAAATTCAACATGATTTGTGGAGTTTAAATATGGTTAGGGTTTGGATTAGGGTTACACTTTCATGAAGCTTTCAAGAAGCTTCTTGAAGCTTTGACTTTGACCTTGATATTTTATGATATTTTGCAAAGATATTTCCTAAACCCAACCCAACCCTTTAACCATAGTTAATTCTCTACATGGGTTAAGTCTTCATACTTAACCCATGGTTGTATTTCTAACCTTACTTGATTCATTATTCATCACAAATGGTTTTGCTTCTTCTTCTTCTTCCTCTTTGAGAAAAGCTTTCTAGTTTTTTCTAATGTGATGAAAATGAGTGAGAAATTGAAAACAAATGAGAGCTAAATTCCTACTTCATCATCCTCATCTATTCTAGCCGCTTAGATTAGGGTGTTTGCTTTATTAATACTTGATTAGCAAAGCAAGAGCTTGGGTTTGAGTTTCTTCAAGGTAGATCATCTTAGTTATCGAAGATCGGAAGAAAGCTTGCATCTTTCTCTTCATGGAGCCTCTCTAGAGTCCGGGTACACGATGATCGCAACGAAGGGACCTCAACACGGAGTTTTAGAAGTGAAGGAACGGACTACAAAGGTTGTAATCCCTAACTCTTAGAAGTAAAGTTGTTTACTTGCTTTGTTTCGCCTAATCTCTAGTCTAAGATCTTGGTTAAGGTTGTTCGGCACATGAAAAATTTGATTTTGGCATGGTTGATGCCTTGTAGAACCTTGTGACTGTGCCTAGTAACCCTTCAGGTTTTAATGATTTATACCCTTGGATTGTATACGGCGCGTTTAAAGCGTCAGGTCCATAGGGTGGAATTGGCATTTGTAATTCTTGGTTTGAGATAGCATAACCATCGTTGTAAGAACATGGTTGAGATGCTATCGGGTTGTGCCCATAGATAGTATACGACACGCTTTGTGCGTTTGTACTGTAGGGCATGAGCAATCATCATGCATATCTTCGGCGATCGGATTCGCAACTTCATGAATTGTGTAGCAGGTATGACCCAATCTACGTTTTTTGATGTGTTTCTTCTTTGTGACGTAACCCAATCCTTTCTTGGCAGCCTTTCTATCAGGGTTGATAGGCTGAGCCTTGGATGACTCCTAAACATTCTTATAGAATTGGCTATGTGCCACAGTTTGTTTGAAGGCAAAGCCTTGAGCTTTCAGTTGGTCTCTCAAATTTTCTGAGAAGTACCTAGGCATTCTGATAGGCTGTATTCTTTCAGCATTTGGATTTATCTCCTGCCATGCATCTCTCAGGGTTTAGTTATCATCCGACTTGTGGAATAGAATCTCCTTGCTGCCTGATTTCCCTGGCGGGATATAGAAAGTCATCAGATCTTCGACTGTGTATGTCTCAAGTGTGTCGAGCAATTAAAAGTGCTTGGACGAAGTCTTGGTGACTTGCAGGACTTCTTTAGACTCGTCATTTGAATCATTGCTCTTCGATTCTTGTTTTGGGTCCGAGGCGTATTTTTCTTTGAACTCGATGCACAATTCATCTTCTTCATCTTCAGAATCGCTTCCCAAGTGAGGTACTTGGGTACGGGTGGTGGCTATGATTTCTTTAGGTTTAGTATCACTTCCTAGATAGGGTACCCAGACATGGGCGGTGACCACTGGTTTCTCCACTTTGATCGGAACTTTCACAGACTTGGCATTTGCTTTCATCTTTTTAGGCTCTTGTTGAATGTACCTTGCATCTTCATAGCGTACTTCATGAACATCGAAAGGATAAAGATCGCCATTGATACAGTGCTCTTCATCGTCCTTGACGTATTTCATGCATTGGTGCAGAGTTGATGTCACCACGTTATACTCGTGCAACTAAGGTTTTCCCAATGCGCATTTTAAGATGCATCATTGTTTAACACATGGAACTTTGCTTTAGTCTCCATTATACCGAACCTCAGTTGTTGTATGATCGACTCCAATGTTTTAGAGTTTTGAGAATCGAAGACAGAGATGGTGATTTTTTCCCTGTATAGATGCCTGATATCCAAGGCCAAGGACATCAAGGTCTTTATCGTCATTAGGTTCACTGAGGATCTGGGATTGATGAGGATCCTTTTAACCTTCACATCTTCGCAGAAACCCATCACATATAGGGGTCTTTTATGTTCAGGTGTGCCCAGCAAAAGATCTTCTTCACTGAAGCTCATATAAGCCACATTTGCTTCATACAAGCATTCCTTCATGTTTGCTTCCGCGAAGTGGGCTTGAAAGTGTTCAAGATCTTGTAAGGCCGTGATCAGTGACTCCCTAAAGTCCTTTGACATGATCAGCGCTTCATAGATGCTTATGAGCACTGGAAACTTCTTCAAATGCGACAACACATTATAGTCGACCATCGGCTTTTTAGGGGCTGACTTTGCGACAAGTTCAGGCACAGACCCTTCTTCGATTTCGATATTTTGATCGGCGGGTTGTTTTCACTTATCGACTTGTTTGCCTTTGCTCTTATCCTTGGAGTTGTAGACAGGAGGAGGAAGCTGCTTGCCCCCTCTCAGTTGGGTAGTGGCCGCTAAAGGCTTATGGCTCCCTTCTTTTTCGTTTTCGAAGTCGAAACCGGAGTCATTTATATTATAGCGCTAGTCGGTAACGGCTCAACACACTTCTTTGCCTTTCGTAGACCTCTTTCTTAAAAGTTGTTTGTGTTCATACTACCATAGTTGTAGCGAGGAGGAATACACAAAAATCAAATTTTAGGCAAGCACAAACCAACTATATTCCTAAAATACGTCAATAGGCCTAAACTACAAAAACCAAGAGAGCTATTTTACTCGGTTGAGAACTACAACCTTTGAAGACGTGTTCTTCAGGTCATGAACGGTCCTCTTCTTGAGCTCCCAGGACTCCTTGATCGAGCTTGCAAAGCAGTCTTCTTTGTGTCGAAGATGATCCATCCGAGAGTTCCGATCCAAGCTCTAACCTCAACTAATGAAGTGAATAATGTTCATAAGTTGCTAGTTTGTGATCACTAGTGATGTAGAGAGCGTTTGTGTTATTTTCTCATCTCAATTTCTCTTTAATTCCCAACACATGAGAGGGCAAGAGAAATGAAAAGGAACTCAAGAGGAGAGAGAAGAAGCAAATGAAAATGAGATTTAGCATGAAAGAATGAGGCATAATTCTTTAGTTTTGTTAAAGATAATTTTCAATAAAGAATTACTAGCCATACTTGAATAGTGTAGGCAAATGAATAAATAATTCATTTGACCATACCCTCCACCATTCTTCATGCCACATAACCCCTCTACCTCATTTCCAATTTATAGAAAATGGAAAAAGAAAATATGAGGTGTCCTCTTCTAGAAGTATTTTTGTATGGATACAAAAATACAACTCCGTATATACATACCCGTATTCATATTAAAATACGAATATATAAGAGACAGAAAAATACAAAAAACATAATACTAGAATATACATATCGAAATATATATATGTAAATTATTAAATCAATACATGATTTAATAATCCGGCTTAATCCTAAGCTGGATAATATTATCAAACCGTCTGATTAAAATTAGTGTATCTAGTACACGTATTTAATCGGAACCCTGCACATATCAATATTCGGCCTCTACATCGTTTCGTCTGAACCGGGAAAACCCTCTATGTAGGACTCTAAAGACTCGATAGTACTTGAAAATAAGTTACTGGATAAATTCATAATCACAAGCACATCAGCGACACTAGCTGTACGTAACGGCTATCCAGATACCTGTCGAAAAGAAGGCCGACGAGCAAGCTCATCCCGAACCCCTACTGAGCCTGTGAGTGACAATCTCCATACAGTCCGGTCTATTCGTTTCAGAGATCGCATATCGGGTCTATAGGTGGATAACGTTAGACCCCTAATATCCCGACAAGTCGTGCCGATGTGGCTCAAGAACATCCAAGAAACTACTGATCTAACTATCAGTAAATCTCATTTGCCCTGGCAGGGACTTATGGTATTGGCCAACCGAACACAGCGCGACATCGACTCCTTATTTCAGAAGAGACGAATCCCCAACGATCGCTCACTGCCTCCATGTGGAACTCACACGAGACAAATGATGATCTCAGGTCAACAGATTATCTGTACTCATGTCACCAGAGAACTTCTATCTGACAATATGTATAATACCATCTAGCAGTTCTCGGTGAGTCCATCCGGTGTACTCACCTTCAGTGAGCACCTGTATACTATCTTAGATGCCAAAACACCAATGGCTTGTGAGACCGGCCACCGCCCCTCGTCGAGGTCTAGAAACGTATACACTAGTCTACTCCGGAATATCGATGCCCAGTCTCGACACTCTCTGGACTAGGGACATTTAAAGATGTGCTTATGGACCACCCAGCTCTCACATATATGATCACCATCATAATGCTGGTAGTCAAGCAAGAATCCTACGAGCTTTATCATTATATATTAGCGACATGTAACAGCGAGTAAAATGTATACACATAATTATAAAGACAAACCAGATATCATACAATCATCTCGAGCAAGACTGTTCTACCTGTATAGGTTCTCCTTCAATTATCATAATCGTCTATATGCAATTACAATAATTGCCTTGAGGGCACCATAACCAACAATTCTCACCCAGGCTTTCTTTTTTGTGCCTGACGTCGAGGCTTGATTATTTCCCGAAGTGGAAACATGGTTATCCTACTCTGCGATCCCTTCTGTTTCCCTGGTTCATTTATTGCAAGAGGGTACATCGTTTCGATCACCTCCTTCACTTTTGTAGAACCCCTTCTTTTGTAGTAGTGTCTCGCACAGGTTTTTCTTTTCGACTTTGACACTGGAGCTTCATTGTTTTCTAAAGAAGGAGCGCCATTGTTACATTCGGGGAAGTTTTGCAGTGTTTCCAGCTCGGCCTTTGCATGTGCATATGCTTAGTTTTCGATTTTGCCCCTTAGTTCATGGCTGGAGTGCCACAAAATGTTCGTTTATATCCATTCAAGCAGGATAATTAGATCCAATAGTTTCGTTCGGACCTTATCCGTAGCTTCCTCCTGAAAGTCACCGACTCTTCTGATTTCGGCCTTTAGGGCCACAGTTTCTTCCTCACGCTTCCTCAGAGAGTTAGTAAAGCTGTGGGCTATGGCACCCAGATGCATAACCTCTATTTCTAAGCTTCTTTTTCTGGAGGATACTTTCTTTTTTCCTGATCTTCTTATGTCTCTCCTAGCATTTCCGGCTATGGATCTCTCAGGTGGAAGATCTTCTTTAACGGTGTAGAAGGCATCGCTGTTATCAGTTAGTTGTGTACAAGTACGTATGTATGGGGCTAGTTGTGTACAAGTACATATCAATAACACTGTTTTATTCATTTTTCACTGTACCGTTCACTTTCACGAATCATTCACTTATCACTGGTGTACTTGACACAACTAATTCGATACGCTCACGTTCGACAATGCAATAAACGCTAAGAATCATATAAGAACATTCGCTACCAATAAAGGTATTACGGTCGGGTAAATATAAGAATTATGCCATTAATCAAGACATGTACAATACGAATCACGTGTATTATGAGTTCAACAAAAACATATTAAATTGTACGATCGTAATTAGAAAAAATGATACAAAAGGGGTAGAAAGTAAATTTAAACAGAAATCCAAAAAAAATTGGTTTCAGGTCAATCGAGTTTCAGGTTTGCGAGTTACGGTCATTTCATTTTAAGTGTTCACCGCTGGAAATCCAGTTTCCGAACTGAAAGTCCATTTCGTAACACATTTTACACCCTGTTGAGATCATATTTAGGAGATGCTACAGTTAGATAATATTTAGATTCATCCATTATGTTTCTAACTCACCAGATGAATAGACAATATCCGCTGTATGCAGGGAGATATGCATTGTTTAAGGTTAGGGTATACAATCTGCCTCTGCACTAAACTGCAGTACATATCGACGGTTTAAAAGATAATTAAAATAGAAAACAATGGTAAAAGTGAATGAAACCACCACCGATAGTTAGATAACAGGATAATCTTTGTAACGGTATAGGATTCTGCATAATATCATTTTCACAGAGTTATAAGAACATTTTAATTCAGGTGTCGACAAGTAGTACTGCTCTGGACTACAGTCCAGAGCCGCATTCCCGAATGGTTTTTATCATCGTGTTAAAACAGAATCAAAATATAAATTACAAGGAGTTCTAGGTTGTTAAGTCAGCTTCGATACAAGCCCTCGAACATTGCATTCCAGTATGTATTCTAATTTCTATGATTTTCACAAGTTAGATGTACGAGAAATTTCAGATTTGTCGGATCTAAATTAGGGTGACATTTCATGGTGTTAGGGCCTATATTTTCGACCCAAGTTTTTTTTCGTGATATCTATTATCACTAAGTAATATAGTAGACCTACGGGTCCGCCATATTTGATTTAGATATGTATCTAGTACTTAGCCGGTGTATATGAGAAACGATCGAACTCAATTATTTCAAGAAGGACCCAAATGATATTTGTACTATCAATAAACCTAAAATGGGTTTGATCCAATAGGACCAAACACGATGGCACAAGGTTTACGTGTTCAATGAAACTCATCATTATAAAAGTAAAGATATATCTACGCACGATAAGCCACACACATATATATCTATATATCCGATTATATAACAATATCAAATAGTATTAAAATCTACAGTAGCATGATTTGCAAGTGAAGGGGATTCCACTTGTTTTCGGTCGCTGATATAGAAGCGATGAATGGTAGGGTTTGCCTCGATGCACGATATGGTGACACGGAGCCAGGCATGGTGGCAACATGCTACTGGGCACAGTGGCGGTGCGTACGTGGTGTAATGGCGATACGATACTAGACGCGGTGGCGACACGGTTTAGGGCACGATGCAACACGGTACTGGGAACGAAGCGTGCACGATTCGTAGTACGTAGTGGCACTGGTGCGAGGCATGGTGGTCCAAGAATGTGGGCACGAGTGTTTGGTCTCGGAGCGGTGGCGAGGGGGAGGTGTCGTTAGCGGCTCGTCGGCGGCGGCCTGGAGCTCCAACGGTGCAGGGTGGTCCTGACGGTGATAGTGCAGGCCGGTGTTTGGGTTTTCACGTGATGATGGAGTTCTCGGTTGGGTTGAAGGTGATGGGCTCTGATTGATTAGAAAAAGTGTTTGTAAGTAACTGCAATCAATAACGGTGTCGCGAGTAGCTACTCGAGATGAGTACGGGTCGTCCGCAGGGATGTGTGGAACTTTTAATCTTGCTTTAGACGAGTTGATTAGAAATAGGGGAGAGTGATTCTAGATCTATGTTGAACACGGATGTAGAATATATAAGAAGAGGGCTTGTAAGGTTCGTTAGAATTTAGTAGTAATAGATGATTAAATAAAGATGACTCCTTTTATCTTTTAATAGATTTAAAACTAGATCGATAGTGATGAATGAAGATTAGGGTTTTTGGAGGGAATAAGGTTCCCACTCTTAACCCTTATCTTTTCATTGACCTCTATTCATGTCTAGCCTCTACCAAAACAATTGTTAATCTGATCTCAAATCGCGGTCGAGACTATCAATAAATTGATTGCGCGCCTGATTAGAATGTTAACGATTCTTTTGATAAAGTTTATCAACTTTATAAAATGTAAAAGAAGTTAAGGAATTTTATTATCCATTGATCTACCCTAATCCTACGAACCCTATCAAGCGGAGAATTACTCACGAATGTTTGCAGAAGAAGAAGAAGAAGGGATAGAGAAGGAAATCATAATGCAGAAATTTAAATGCGGAAAGTAAATGCGAAATAATTAACAAATGATATACCTTTATTAATCAACATTACAAGTATAAATCCTTCGAATTTAGATTACAAGAGGAAGAAGTTGCTCTCGATCTCTGCCTCGTAGGAAGTATTTGCTCCGTCGATATTTACGTTGCTCTATCACGTCGAATCGTGGACCTGTCGTAGATCTCTTATTCTTTGACGATGATTTGCTTCTGGTTAAAGGTGATTAATATCTAAGTTTAGCACTCGGTCCTTTATATAGCAGTAGAAGCAGAATCCCTTGATCTCATAGGTTAAGATATACCATTAAGATCCAATTTCCAAATTTTCAGATGCTACGGCCACGATGAAGCCGCGGATCCGCCGCATATATGGACTATTGGCGGCGGTTTGGCGGCGGTTTGGGGGAGTTAGGGTTCCAAATTTCTGGGGCTTCTACATGTTGACACGTGGAGATTTTTTCCATATCTGGATTCTACAAGTATTTCTCTGAGTCTCTGCCAATATTGATTCTACAATTTTATTGGCAGATTTTTTATCCTGATATCTTGAATATCTCGATTTCACGACCTGAGCTAAATCTTGCACAATATATCCATGAATAATGTTAGTAATATTTGTTATATTAGAGATATAATCTTAATCATTTTATATGGTAATAAATCTTTAAGAAATTTGATTAAGATTATTTGATATGATATGCATATTTAAATTATCAAAATATCTTATAAATATTATATGCATATATTTTCCTTCATAATGTTATTTATAATATATAAATATATGGTAAAGATTAAATTTGAAAATAAACCCACATATGTTCTATATTTATAATAAACACCTAAGAAAAGTAAGGAAAATGTTATATCAAATGTGCAATATTTTCGACAGAACAAATACCCCCAAACTTAACTTTGATCGTCCCGAGCAAACTAGTTATTCAAGAGAGGGAGAAAAAGAAAAAGAAAAACCTAAGTAGCATAATTTCGTAGGCAACACGATTGCACTGAGCACGTGCAATGAGCCGTTAAACCTCTAGGTGTCCCTAGTAGGATGAGTGTTGTCTCTTGAGGGTTTTCAGCGGATTACACCCACAAAATCCCATAATAAAAGAAAGACGATGAAAGTTACATACAAAGATAAAGAACATATAAAAAAAGAACTTGAAAAGATGGGTTTCCAACTACACCATCTTTTCAGTTGCCATGAGCCCTATCTTAATGGTTGTGAAAAGATGTTAGAAATCACACCATCCCTCAATAAAATATCGCCTTTAGTCTTCCTCCCTACTTTTCTTCCAAACATTGATCATATACCCCTGCGTATGTGTAAGAGACATCCCTATACATAGAGAATTCAATTCAAGCTATCATACTCTTGTCCATTTTCCTTAATACTTTTTAGTCGGTGAATATTTTAGATGTAATTGCTCACACATCCTTCATGCGACCGTTAGTACTTCTTGAGATACTAACCGAACGGTTACTAAATGTGCTCACTTATTAAGGCGTAATTAGCAATTTCTTCATCTTGCAACACCTAAGGCTTAGCAGTGGCTTCCAAACCAGTTGGTCTAAGGCACTAGGTGATAAAGCACCCTCGCTATATTTTTTTATGCTGCCTTAAGCAATTACAAAACCAGTGTTCATTTTTCTTCACCATTTTATTTATTTATTTATATTTATATTTTCTTAATACCAAGGCTTTTAGACAAGAGCATTTCAAGGTATCCTCTACTATCCCAAGTTTCAAGATGTGTGCAAGTGCGTATAGTAGGGTATCAACGTTCAAATGTTTGGACTCAAGAATAGGGACTATTTTTCAGACTCAGATCCATCCTCAGATTAGTGATTTTCTTCATCTTACTAATCCTTGGGACAATAGCTCATGACTACTTATTACTAGTTTCGTTTAAGAAAGCATCTAATTTTTTTGCTTTTCTTAAATTCTTCCTATCTTTCATATGTAATTTTTCACTTTCTAATCATTTATTATCAAATTTTTTTTATTTTATGCTTTTATGTATGATAATGCAAAATAATGCATGAATAAGCACAAACCTCCCCCAAACCTGTTTGCAGCAGTGTCCTCACTGTTGTACTCTGTTAAGCTTAAAAAAACTGTAGACTTTGGAGGAAAAGTTAGTAACGGAGATATGAATAAATGATAGTGAAATCCCCCCCAAAACTTAATTTTGGCTCACAATTTTGTAAAAAAATATTTTCTTTTAAGAGCCAAAATATTTTCTCCCCCCAAACTTGAGTGAAACCGTATTAAGCATTTAAAATTATAAAGAGGGGGGGTAATGTTATTGGTCAATATAAAGCTTTACAAAGCCAAAAGTCAACACCAACCTATAGACGTGAAAAAGTGGGGAGGAGATAAGAGGTGTAATAGAACGGGTTTACGTCTCGGTTTATAGAGACGAAACAATGATGATGGATTACTTGTTAGGAATATGTATGCCCTAGAGGCCATTATTGTAGATATAGTGGATGCTTGGACATATATATTGAAGACTTTCTTGCTCGACATGATAATATGCTATCAGGTTACTTTTATCTTAACATGTAGACTGGTATTTATACTGTCTGTCTCTTACATGTTGATAAAGCTCTTACGATATGTACTTGACTACCAGGATTATGATGAGATCATGCTAGTGGGGCCAGGGTGGTCTAAAAGTACATCCTTTAATCAGTTCCTAGCCTAGGGAATATCGAGACTAGGGCATCGATATTCCAGAGTAGACTAGTGTGTTCGTTTCTTGTCCCTTAGAGGGCGATGGTTCAACCCACAACCATTGGTGTGTTAAAGAGACATCAAAGATTGTACACAGGTGCTCATTGGAGAATGGGTACACCGAACAGGACTCGCCGAGGACTCCTATGTGGTAGTATACTTATCGTCAGATAGCAGTCCTCTGGTGACACTGGTACAGGTTAGTCTGTGGACCCGAGATCGTCATAGAGTCTTGTGCGGCTCCCACTGTGCTTTGATTTCCTCCCCAATAGGTAGCTTGAGTTGGAGCGACTTCGCGTGGATCATCTTCGACACGAAGGTCATCGGAGGAAGCTCGTCCAAAGCCTCAAGTGGAGCCTAGTGGAGTTGCAGGACTACTACACGGAGTATGTGAAGTGAAGGACTTGATCTATGAGGGTATAACCATCTTTCACTTCTTTAGTTTTTCTTGATATCAAACTTCAAACCCTAATCAACTAGTTAAAGATCTTGTTAAGTATAGCTTAGCACCATAAAAATTTGGATTTGGCATGCTTGATACCACTTGGACCCCTTGGTGGTGCTGGGGTAGACTTTCATGGTATCAGAGCCTAAGCTAGAAGATTAGACGATATAATTAGAATCACGAAACCGAAAAACTCCGAAACACCGAAACCCAAAAATCTAGTTTCTGTCGATTTTAAAATGATTTGTAAAAATTATTTTAGCAACTGCAGAATGTTGTATGTGATACAACTAGAACACTGAAAAAGTTCGAGACCATTTCACCGGTTTTGACCCGGCAAAAAGCACGAAATATCCGGCTTCACCAGTTTTTCTTTCTCCGTTATGGCTCGAAATTTTTTGTTGTTCTGTGGACTTGATTTTAGGGTTTTAGGTATTGTTTGATTAGCCCAGTTTGCATGTGATGTTAGCAGTTCTATTGGGGCTAATACGGAGTGTTTCTTAGTCGTAATTGTTACGTCGTTTCGGGTTTAGTTTGATATGGATGCAGTAGTTAGGATCCACATTTAATTGGTTTTGTGAAAACTAGTTAATGATTATAAATCTAGCGTTTTAGTCTCGGTAGATCGATTGCCACGAAGTTTCGATTCGGATCGAAACTCCATCGCAATCGCGTATCGTACGCGAATACTCGCCGAATAATTTTACTAGATAGCCTCGCCCCATTTCCCCAACTAAGTGACTGTAGGAGAACCATGTTGCTAATAGCACCCACTCGGGTGCTCACGGCCACGGTGTTCCGCCTAAGTGCACTTGGTCGACGGCATCGGGGGTGCGACCATCTACTATAGTTTCCGACGCGTATTCGATCGGTTAGTCGGGAATCTTGTTGAATAACCCGACTAAATTATTGAAAAGAGTTTTTGATAAGAGACTAAAATGCGGGGTTTATAGAGTTAAGTATGAAATTCGGAATATGAGATATTCCGGGTTTATGATGTCTAAGGATATGCGGATTCTAATTATTGCAGTTTTACGTTTCTTTTCTGTGACCATAAGTGTAATACGTGGGGTATCCCAAATCTAGATGCTATATGTCAACAAAATTTGGGATACCCATATTTACTTACGTTGATGATATATGATATTACGTGTCGCTGATATGTTTTATTGGATCGTCGTGATTGAATAGCCGGGGTTTTATGTGAGATGAGAGTTTTTATATTTTCATTCATGTAAAATCTGTATGTAATTTTCTTTTATTGGGGCACATCCGGGTTGAGGATGATGTCACTACTGTTGTATATTATTTACTTTTCCGTATTAGGATAGACCCAAGGTGGGGAGCATAAGTAACCGGGTTCTAGGGTACAGTGGGAGACCGTCTCAAGGAGTTGAGACCGGATCTCCTAACTCTAGAATTGGTGGGGTTACTTGTCGCTCTCTTAGGGGTCTATGGGATGTGGGTTTGGCTATTCATCATGACTGTGGAATCCGTGTTTTACATTACTGGCTAAATTTAAAACACGGAAATCCTAGTTTATCCAATATTTCATATGTTGCTTCTGCTGCTTGGTTCTGTGATGTTGATCATATAACTGCGTGAGACGAATGTTGTATTATATATATGATATATAATAAACGTTGCTTATGTTTTGCACCCGCGCTAGTCCATCCCCGATCTGCCGGTAGTTAAGTATCTTAACGGTGCATGACGGGGCCCAGTGGCGAATACGGATGGCTTAAGCGTACGTTCTATTTTCGTTTCACTTTTCTGTAATGTTTAGGAAACATTAAATGATGGGACTTCATTAATGAGATTAATGAAAAGAAAGAAATCTAAAGATGTTTTAGAATCAAATTTTCAAAAAGGGTAGCTCTAGTTTTTGCTTTGCATAGTGGTATTCCTTGATGAATATCCAGCACCTCATTCGATGAGGAAAGAGCCGAGATCCCTTTACCGGGAGTGACCTCTTTAGCGAAACAAGCTAATGCTACAACCCACTCGGTTTTGTACTTTGACTGCTTCTCTAGTTCTTTCTTTGCATAGTGGTATTCATGAATATCCAGCACCTCATTCGATGAGGAAAGAGCCGAGATCCCTTCACCGGGAGTGACCACTTTAGTGAAACTGGCAAAAGCCTCAAAACACTTCTTTTTCAAAATAATTAGATTCTACAATGATATCAAGTTCATTACGCTCATGGTTTTCTTAAAAACATGCGTAGCCTTCTGTTATTTTAGATAAGTACTATTTTAGTATTCGTGCTACGTTTGTTGGCCTTCGTCAAAGCGTAGTGTGCGGTAGCTGATTAGTGCTTATCTGCCAGCATATGATGATATTGGATTAGGGTAGTCGTGCGACTTTGTTGGCCTTCATCAAGAGTCGTGCGGATGGGTTTAATTCAATCTAGAAATGAACGGGTTGAACTTGATTAGCGGCCTATGGTTTGTTGGCCTTCGTCAAGGTCATAGGAAGCTAGGGGTAAAAACCATTATCGGGAATTTCAAGTGTTGAAATTTGTAATGAGATTGCATACCTTCTATATGATAGTTGGATCCCGATACCCACTGGTATTTATACTGTCAAAGATCTTGTTAAGTCTAGCTTGCACTAAGGCCATTATCGGGACTTTCTTGCTCGACATGATAGTATGCTATCAGGTTACCTTTATCTTAACATGTAGACTGGTATTTATACTGTCTGTCTCTTACATGTTGATAAAGCCCTTAGGATATGTACTTGACTACCAGGATTATGATGAGATCATACTAGTAGGGCCAGGGTGGTCCAAAAATACATCCTTTAATCAGTTCCTAGTCGAGGGAATATCGAGACTAGGGCATCGATATTCCAGAGTAGACTAGTGTGCATGTTTCTTTTCCCTTAGAGGGCGATGGTTGATCCCATAACCATTGGTGTGTTAAAGAGACATCAAAGATTGTACACAGGTGCTCATTGGAGAATGGGTACACCGAACAGGACTCACCGAGAACTCCTATGTGGTAGTATACCTATCGTCAGATAGCAGTCCTCTGGTAACACTGGTACAGGTTAGTCTGTAGACCCGAGATTTGTAAGTGCACGGCGGCGCCCCGGCAGTCAATCCGACGCCGGAAAGCGGAAACGGTGAATAACTAAAAATTTGCGGACTTTGCAAACCGGCACCACCGCGCACTAAACTCCGGATCGAACCATTAACTAGTCTACGCTACTAAAAAGAAAGGGAAGAGATGTATACCGACGATCCAAGTCCTCCGGTCTTCATCTCCACTCCGATCTCCTCCTCGTCGCCTCCTCGCCGGAAAGGGCACCACATCGCCTTCTTCGTTTACGGGCTCCCACCTCAATGCCGAGGCAACTCGGGCACGAAGCCGGCTACTCGACGTGCCCAAGGTTCGTTGTAGAATATGTAGTGAGCAAGTCTCATTTTTGGGGTTTGTGGAATTGCCATTGGTGAAGGAAAAGAGAGCTTGGAGAGAGGTGGAAAAATGTAGCATACAAAGAAAAATGAGAGTAACATTTTTCCACCCTCCATATCAAAATCAAATCCCATTCCTATAGGAATGGCCGGCCCCCCCTTCCCATCATATGTGATTGGAGAGAGAGAGAACAAGGTCAAGGGGGTGGGTGGAACAATCATGCAAGAGGGCATCATGAAAGGATATGATCACAAGCAAAAACCACACACAACCACAACCATCATGAGAAGGAGAAGTCAAGCAAGTCAATGGAATGGTGCACATCATGAAAGCCATCATGATGCAAGGAAATATGCAAAGAACCCCCTCCACTAATGCCTATTTGCAACAATGCAAATAAACCCTCCTCCACCAATCTTCGGCCAATGAACGGAACAATGGAAATCGGCCGAAACGGAAAGCAAACTGGCAACTCCAGAAAACTGGTCCCGTAATAAATTACAGGAAAACCCCGATACTGTGCATACACACCCGCATCTGTATTTCGACCGAAATACAAATGCAATGAGACAAAATCTACACTGTACTATACTAGAATCCGGCTTATACCAAAGCCGGCTAGTAATATCTGTTCGATCCTGATCCGTGCAATACCGCACGTATCTGATCGAACCCTGCCATATAACCATACGGCCTATAGTACAAACTGTCCGATCCTGATCCGTGCAATACCGCACGTACCTGATCGGACCTTGCCATATCTCCATACGGCCTCTACAACCTTTCGCCCGAAAGCTGAGTAACTGTAAATGTGGTGGACTCTAAAGACTCGTCAATACTATGGCTGTGGATTTAACCACTAGCACGTCAGAGGTATATGCCAATACGTGACGGGCCACCAGCTATTGACCAAAAGGGACGTCGATGAGGAAGCTCACCCCGACACCCAACTGAGCCTGTCAGTGACAATATCCGTGCAGTCCGGTCCGTTCGTCTATGAGTATCGCATGGCGGGCCTAGGGGGTTGGTAAAAGTCAGACCCCCAAAAGCGGTACAAGTCGTGTCGGAGTGTAGCCCAGAACACCCTGAGATACTACTGGAATACCTACCAGTAAATCTCCTTGCCTTGGCCAAGGACTTTGTGTAATGGCTCTCCTAGACACAGCACGACCTCACCCCCAATACCGGGAGAGACGAACCCCTGAAGATACGCTCACTGCCTCCATGTGGCTCGGGACTGTACCCAACTAAAACCTGTTTGCACGACTCCTTTGAGCCGTGGTAGGGTAGTAATCAAAGTACAGTGGGAACTCACACGAGACAAATGACGATCCCCAGGTCGATGAACTAACCTGCACACATGTCACCAGGGAACTGCCATCTGACGTCTGGTATATGACCAACTAGCATGTTCCCGGCGAGTCCTGTCCGGTGTACTCATAACCCAATGAGCACCTGTATACATCTTAGGTGATCCAACTGACACCAGTGGCTTGTGAGACCGGCCACCGCCCCTCGTCGGGGTCTCGACTGTATACACTAGTCTACTAATGGAGTATCGATGCCCAGTCTCGAAACTCCCACGACTAGGGACCTTTTAAGGATATGCTTGTAGACCCCCAGCTCCCACTTATATGATCGCCCTCATACTGCTGGTGGTCAAGCAAGAATCCTAGGGGCTCTATCAACGTGTAATAGCGACGTGTCATGTCACCTAAAGCAGTACACAATGATAAAGGTAAACCAGATAGCATACTATCATCTCGAGTAAGACTGTCCTACCGGGATAGGTCCTCCCTCAATCATTACAATCACGTACCTGTGACCTAATAATTGACTCTGAGGGCACTATCTCCAACAATCTCCCACTTGCACTCAAGGCTAATTATTGCGATGTCGCATACTCACAGCCCGTGTGATACCGAACATCCAACTCCTCTACTAGTCAGTCTCACAAAGCTCGTTTGCGGAACTATTGCGTTCGAGGAATAGCCTCAGTGAGTGGATCCGCTTAGTTGTTTCTTTCTATGTCTCTCTATATCTCAAGTTTGCGGAGAAAGCCATCTCCCGAAATGAGCAATACCTGTCTTAGAATGTCTGGATGTCTGATGGGACCTAGCTCATAAAAGAACTCCAAATCCAAACTTCTTAGACTGTATCGTCAACTGAACTTAATCAGTATCCTGCGCGCCATGCCTCCCTCAGTATTGCCTTGGACCACCTGTCCAAAATACTGCCCCTCATCAGAAGGAAAACTATAACTCTGACAACCTCCTTGTCGTCCATGTCACCTTGGAAGCCTGGAATGATAACTGTCTCCTGAATGAGGCTGTCGTTATCATCTCCCTAGAACATCCACTTATGTTCTAAAAACTGCTTCCGACTGTTTCTCCAGGATTGGATTAATGTCAACTTATTGCATCTAGTGCAAGAACAACATCTGGTGTGGTACTTGACATCTCACGATTGACTCAATTGCCTGAGCAAGTGATCTGTCAATCATGCCCGTCCCTCTCCCCTTTAGTCTGTAAGACACCTTTGGAGAGGGTGACTCCATTACCTGCAGGTACACTACCGTGCCAGGAGTCGTCCATCCTAAATACTCTTAGAACGCTGTCAAGTACCCTGATTGGGAAACCACCCAAATCTAGATCTACGACCATAGATCTAGTAACCAGTATGTCTGATATAAAATCCATTTCCTTTGTGGAGAAACAACTGTGTGACGACCAAAGTATAACCGATTGTAATATAGGAGTTTCCTTTCCTATTCTGTGTATGTCATCCAGATACCAGGACATCACACCCTACTACCTTCTCAACAGATCCATCCCCTATTCTGATGAAGTCAAACCCATGACTGTCACGTCAGAAATAGATGATCTATCTCCGCTACATCTGCTTTAGTCTATAAATAGACATAAGCTACCTGTCCACCAATGCTTTCGCTGCTCCCACTGACTACGACAACCCTCTGGCAGAGTCATATACACGTACACTTCTAAAACTAGTTTTAGAACGACGCTATACTCATCCTCCCGCCGGGTCTCGTAACCTGGAACAACAGCAATGGCAATTGTGGGTAAACAAGAACTTCCTTGTCACCGTCCTTGAGGCTACCGGAGTACCTCTCGGGTGCCTGAAGTTACCCACCTTATCTGCGGAGTGGCCAATGGAATGTCAATCCAGATTGAATCTTTAGGTTCCTTATCAAATCTTCAGTAATCGTTTGTGGTTCTAGAATCACTTCCAGTTCTACCATACTCCCACTACTGTTTTCTGAAAAATCCATTTTTAATAAAACTGTGGCGAGTCTAGAACAATATTGCTATTGTTCATCCAGATGGTAGAAAGTCAACCCGCGTCATAGCCTGGGTCAACCCACAAACAGCCATTACAGAAACGTGCCTTGAGTTATCCAGAGTCTGGTTTTAAGCATAATCCGGACAACTCCCCGTACCTTAACATCGTTAAGATATGAACTGTTCTATATCCAGTATAGAAACAGAGGCACTGATTTAATTGAACCAGATTCAAATCATGCAGCTGTTCCCAGCGCATGTCAACTAAATGGAAGGAGGCCGATCAGCGTTACTCAACTTAGGAATACTTCCAATTATGAGTAACCTGAAAGAGAAGCAAGATCTCTTTATCATTACTATCAACTGAATACCATACACAAGTATCTACATCTTCGATCTCTTTGAAGAATCCCGATACTTGCTATACCTGGTTCTCTACTCTATTCAAATACCTATAACTTCTCCAAATTCGGACCCTGTGTTTCCACGAAACACTTGTCTAAAAACTAGAGAAGTCATAAGTAAACCGAATATAGTACGAGGACCAACCCCTCTGTCCTGATGGACCCTGGACATCATACAATACTCTGTACAAGTCCCTTGAGTCTGATAACTCTTTCACTGTGTGTCGTAGGTTGAAAACTGTACTTATGGTTAAGAAGAATTACACCGCTGTTTAATGCTCCTTACCTAACCATCCACTGATATAGGTAAATGTCATCGACATAATATCAAAAGGTATATCTCACTCTATGAAAATAAACGTACAGATATATCAATTTGAAATTGGTGCATAACAGTGGATATTCAAAACCAAATATTTGCCGACCGGCAAACAACCCAGGTGATTTCCTCAAATATCACCGATTACAACGAATCCCGATATAATGAGGATGATCACCCAATTCCCAATAACTTACTCCCACTCATCATCTGTAAAACCATACAGATATGAGAATCAAACCTGGTAAATACATACCCTGGAGCAAGTGTCTAATCGGGAAATCAGTTTCCTTTAACAGTACATAGTGAGACTGAAACATTGAAATGTTTCGATGGGGTATCCTGGTATTCTTAGTAATGCCTCTTCCAGATTCACGACTGTAACCGTATAGTTCTTTGCCACCTCTCCAAATCCCTTCATATGTCTTTAGTCTTTACCTTCTGCACACCCTTTTAGGCCAAATGGTTTTCTTCCTTCCCTACCGTTCGGCACCAGCCTATGGTTTGGAAGAAGACTATCCAATAAGCATAATGGGTGTACTGTCCGCATCCTAGGAACACTCGCAATGAGAGAGAGGGTGAAGATAAAAGACAACCGAATAAACCTTATTCCTATTTCTCCTGAACCAGAATCCATCCCCGAACTGGAACAAGTTCCATTCGAGTTCGTATATAACCATACGATGGAGTATCCAAATAAACTGTGGATCTTCGTAGTGATACGGAGTGTCCTGGAGAAATACAAAGGTGATGTGGGAGTGGTAATGAAATATTTGGTTTGGTCGTGAATATCTGTTGCAATTTACTTTGCCCTCTTACTAATCCCTTGCTTTGTCTGAACTTAATACCTTCTGCACGCCATCGTTATGCTAATTGGTTTTCTTCATTCCCTACCGGTCGGCACCAGCCTAAGGTTTGGAAGAAGACAATCCAATTTGCGTAATAGGTGTACTACCCCTAAACCAAGGAGTACTCGTAACCTGAGAGAGGGTAAAAGGAAAAGACAACTGAATAATCCTATCCGTTTTCTCCAGAACCGGAAACCATCCTCGAATAAATTCTTTCGAGTTCGTATCTAACCATACGATGGTTTTGTCCAATGGAAGTGGACGTTCGTAGTAAAACGGGGTGTCCTGGAGAAAAGGGTAAAAATAGGAGTGGCAATGAGGTTTGCAACTCTGACAATCCAAAAGCCGGTGTCAAGAAGGTTCGGTTAACTTGGTCACTGAGTCAAAGTCTTAGGGTCGGGTCAATGGTCGCTGCCAAAGAGAGAGAGAGAAAAGAAACACTCAGCGTGCACTCTAACCTAGATCAGAATGGTTACCAATTTATCTAATCTGGAAACCTCCCACTGTACCTCAAATTCTCCTCCAAACCTGAAAGAAGAATTAGTCGGGGTCACCCGAGGAGTAAACTAACTCATCAGTGGGAATCGGGATCCAACTATCATTGCATGATAACGTGACGGAATCCGCTCACGCTATCACACTCCAGAAGGTATGCGCATATCTGGCAAGTTTCAGTTCTTTTGAAACTCCCGATGTGATTTCTGCCCCATGCTCTTATGACCTTGACTTTGGCCAACAAATCATAAGTCACATGTCAAGTTCTACCCGTCATTCTCCAGGTTGATTCGAATCCACCCGCACAAGCCCTTGACTTTGGCCAACAAGGCTATACGACTGTTCCAAACCAATGCATCTATCTATGCTGCATATGAATAACCAACAGCTACCAAACACTGTGCCTTGACTTTGGCCAACAAACACAGCTTGAATACTATTGACTACCCATATGAAACGACGGAGGGCTACGAATGGTTTCTGGCGAAAACCTTTAACGTAATGAACTTGATATCGTTGAAGGAACGGATAGCTTTTTTTAAAAATATAGTGACGAAAACCTTTGCTAAAGAGGTCACTCCCGGTGAAGGGATCTCGGCTCTTTCCCCGTAGAATGGGGTGCAGGATATTCCAAATGAATACCGCGATGCAAAGCAAAGTAATCGGCTATAGTGAAGTCATTGCCCTGACGCAAACTTTTTGTCCAAGGGGTCACTCCCGGTGAAGGGATCTCGGCCCTTGCCTCGTCGACTGAGGAGCAGGATATTCCAACTGAATACCACGATGCAAAACAAAAGTGAACGTCCTTGCAATAACAGCTTTTTGAAAAGTGTTCCAACAACATCAGATTAGGTTTGTTTTTAACTTGCATTGATCCGAATCAACGCAGTCCCATCAATTGATCACACCAAAAAGAACGAAAATATACTGATGTACGTATATGCCATCCGCATTCGCCACTGGGTCCCGTCATTACCCGTTAGGTTAGCTAACTAACGACAGAGCGGGGACTGGACTAGTGCGGATGCAAAACATATACAACATCTAATAATATATATACCAATATATTATATTCGCTCAAGGCGTGAATAAAATGCAACATCACAGAGAATGAACAGCATCACAGAAACAATACAGATATCTGGGATCCCCGGGTTTCACAGAGCCGCTGAAACCCGACGTTCCCCTGGTCGTGTGGATAGCCTGTGCAATGAAATCCTAGACCCCTACGGGCGCGGCAAGTCACCCGCCAAAACCTGAAGCGAGGCAGCCCCCTTCAGCGCCGTGAATGGACCACCCAGCACTTCACGGAATCCGGCAACTTGGGCACCCCTCCTGGGTCAGCCTGTACCCCCTACGAGTGCGGCGAATAGCCCGCCAATCCTAGAGCGAAGCCCCCTCCGTCTCAATGCCATGAGATGCGGGCTTGTTGCCCTCCAGAACCCGGCTATCCGTGCACCCCTCCGCGGGGCAATCCTAGTACAGAAAGTAAAATATACATACACCGGGTACATCGACCGCAACCAGGTCGTGCCCCAAAAGAATAATACAATCAGGCAGTGACGGCAGTCCACATGTCGGACGCTCGCCCCGCAATATCAAATGTACATAATACAACAAAACAGTACTAGCATTGCATCCAGGCTATCCCCCACGACCGATCCGCAACAACACAGCAAATACATAGAACATCAACGTGAAAGTCACGTTCGCAAATCCGTCTAACCGAGCTATAGCAGTTAGACCGGATTTACCAATCGAGTGACATTCACGGTCGCAGATATAATGTAAATACTGTGAAAAATGTGTTTAAAATATCCGATCGATTAAAATATAACAAGTGGGCCCCAAAACAAAACTGCAGCAGTTACAGAAAATATGGGCCCAATTTAAATGTTCCAGAAACCCAAATTTATCCCCAGAAGCCCACTGAAAAAATCCGGCCCAATGATTATTCCATACTGCGGCGGAAGCGCGGCCAGAAGTGGGTTTTTGCCGCGCTTCCGCGCTCTGGTTGGAATATCATTGCCTCGAATTTGAACAGTGCTCTTAGTTCATCTAGCACAGTACTTTTATGCAACCTGAAAAATTTTTGGAGACTGAAAAAATTCAACAGAAACTGTCGTGGGTGTATTTGGGTTTTCGGACATTTCGATCGATCGGAACTGAAAAACACATTACACAAAGCTAGACTAAGTTAATGGGGAGGCTCTGATACCACTGTAAGTGCACGGCGGCGCCCCGGCAGTCAATCCGACGCCGGAAAGCGGAAACGGTGAATAACTAAAAATTTGCGGACTTTGCAAACCGGCACCACCGCGCACTAAACTCCGGATCGAACCATTAACTAGTCTACGCTACTAAAAAGAAAGGGAAGAGATGTATACCGACGATCCAAGTCCTCCGGTCTTCATCTCCACTCCGATCTCCTCCTCGTCGCCTCCTCGCCGGAAAGGGCACCACATCGCCTTCTTCGTTTACGGGCTCCCACCTCAATGCCGAGGCAACTCGGGCACGAAGCCGGCTACTCGACGTGCCCAAGGTTCGTTGTAGAATATGTAGTGAGCAAGTCTCATTTTTGGGGTTTGTGGAATTGCCATTGGTGAAGGAAAAGAGAGCTTGGAGAGAGGTGGAAAAATGTAGCATACAAAGAAAAATGAGAGTAACATTTTTCCACCCTCCATATCAAAATCAAATCCCATTCCTATAGGAATGGCCGGCCCCCCCTTCCCATCATATGTGATTGGAGAGAGAGAGAACAAGGTCAAGGGGGTGGGTGGAACAATCATGCAAGAGGGCATCATGAAAGGATATGATCACAAGCAAAAACCACACACAACCACAACCATCATGAGAAGGAGAAGTCAAGCAAGTCAATGGAATGGTGCACATCATGAAAGCCATCATGATGCAAGGAAATATGCAAAGAACCCCCTCCACTAATGCCTATTTGCAACAATGCAAATAAACCCTCCTCCACCAATCTTCGGCCAATGAACGGAACAATGGAAATCGGCCGAAACGGAAAGCAAACTGGCAACTCCAGAAAACTGGTCCCGTAATAAATTACAGGAAAACCCCGATACTGTGCATACACACCCGCATCTGTATTTCGACCGAAATACAAATGCAATGAGACAAAATCTACACTGTACTATACTAGAATCCGGCTTATACCAAAGCCGGCTAGTAATATCTGTTCGATCCTGATCCGTGCAATACCGCACGTATCTGATCGAACCCTGCCATATAACCATACGGCCTATAGTACAAACTGTCCGATCCTGATCCGTGCAATACCGCACGTACCTGATCGGACCTTGCCATATCTCCATACGGCCTCTACAACCTTTCGCCCGAAAGCTGAGTAACTGTAAATGTGGTGGACTCTAAAGACTCGTCAATACTATGGCTGTGGATTTAACCACTAGCACGTCAGAGGTATATGCCAATACGTGACGGGCCACCAGCTATTGACCAAAAGGGACGTCGATGAGGAAGCTCACCCCGACACCCAACTGAGCCTGTCAGTGACAATATCCGTGCAGTCCGGTCCGTTCGTCTATGAGTATCGCATGGCGGGCCTAGGGGGTTGGTAAAAGTCAGACCCCCAAAAGCGGTACAAGTCGTGTCGGAGTGTAGCCCAGAACACCCTGAGATACTACTGGAATACCTACCAGTAAATCTCCTTGCCTTGGCCAAGGACTTTGTGTAATGGCTCTCCTAGACACAGCACGACCTCACCCCCAATACCGGGAGAGACGAACCCCTGAAGATACGCTCACTGCCTCCATGTGGCTCGGGACTGTACCCAACTAAAACCTGTTTGCACGACTCCTTTGAGCCGTGGTAGGGTAGTAATCAAAGTACAGTGGGAACTCACACGAGACAAATGACGATCCCCAGGTCGATGAACTAACCTGCACACATGTCACCAGGGAACTGCCATCTGACGTCTGGTATATGACCAACTAGCATGTTCCCGGCGAGTCCTGTCCGGTGTACTCATAACCCAATGAGCACCTGTATACATCTTAGGTGATCCAACTGACACCAGTGGCTTGTGAGACCGGCCACCGCCCCTCGTCGGGGTCTCGACTGTATACACTAGTCTACTAATGGAGTATCGATGCCCAGTCTCGAAACTCCCACGACTAGGGACCTTTTAAGGATATGCTTGTAGACCCCCAGCTCCCACTTATATGATCGCCCTCATACTGCTGGTGGTCAAGCAAGAATCCTAGGGGCTCTATCAACGTGTAATAGCGACGTGTCATGTCACCTAAAGCAGTACACGATGATAAAGGTAAACCAGATAGCATACTATCATCTCGAGTAAGACTGTCCTACCGGGATAGGTCCTCCCTCAATCATTACAATCACGTACCTGTGACCTAATAATTGACTCTGAGGGCACTATCTCCAACAAGATTGTCATAGAGTCTTGTGTGGCTCCCACTGTGCTTTGATTTCCTTCCTACCACGCTCAAGAGGAGTTGTGCAAACAGGTGGATTTTGAATACAGTCCTGAGTCACATGGAGGCAATGAGCGATAGGAGGGGTTTCGTCTCTCCCGGTATTGGGGGTTGATGTTGCGCTATGCTCGATTGGCTATAACTGGAAGTCCCTGGCCAGGGATGCTGCCGAGAATTACTGATAAGTGTTATCAGTAGTTTCGCGAACCGTTATAGGCCAGACATCGGCATGACTTATCACGTTACTGGGGTCTGACGTTTACCGCCCCTAGACATGATATGCGACATATCAGACGAAGAGATCGGACTGTACGGTAGTGTTACTGATAGGCTTCATGGAGACTATGGACAAGCTTGCTTGTTGATCTTCATATCGCTCAATACCCAGATAGCCGTTACGTCCAGCTAGTACCGCTGACGGCTTGTGGGTGACTGATGTGATCATCACCTACTGCTGGCGTATTGACGAGTCTTTAGAGTCCCACACAAAAGTTCCCTGGTTCAAGCGAAACGAAGTAAGACACATATGTGATATGTGTGTGGGCCTGATTAAATACGTGTATGTGATACCGTATTGTAATCTGGCAGTTATCTGTTATCGGTTCGGTCATATGTGATATAACCGGTTTATCGAATCAAGTATTGATTTGATAATGTGATATACAGATAAATGATATTAGTCGGTCATATGTGATATAACCGGTTTATTAAATCAAGTGTTGATTTAATAATGTGATATATATTATATTTGATATAATTATATCTTAATTTATATCATTAGCTCACTAAATATTTTCTTATATGTATTAATATATATATGATATATATATATATATATATATATATATATATATATATATATATATGTAGCATGACATAAATTTCTGTTTTATGAAAATAGAAATGAGGTGGAAAATGGAAAGACTTTGGGAGTATGGTTGCAAGCATGGGCTTTTATCATTGTTTATTCATCTTGACTCACTATTCAAGCATGGGTGCAATTTTATATTGCAAGAATTCAAAGCTTGAATGAGTGGGGGTCAAGAGTTGCCATTCATTCTTACTTCACTCTAACACTTAGCCATTTTCTTGAGTTGCTCCCATTTTGCTCTCTAGCTTCTTCTTCTTCCTTAATGTCATGGTTCAAGCTTCAACCCTCACATGTGATATGAACCATGAAGCTTGAACACAAACTTGTGAGCTTTAACATCCCCTACTTCACTATCCTACACTTGACTAGCGACCGAGTGTAGCGTATTTACTACGCTAAAGAGTTTAGTGTAGAGGTAGCTTGAGTTGGAGGGACTTCGCGTGGATCATCTTCGGCACGAAGGTCATCGGAGGAATCTCGTCCAAAACCTCAAGTGGAGCCTAGTAGAGTCGCGGGACTACTACACGGAGCATGTGAAGTGAAGGACTCGATCTACGAGGGTATAGCCATCTTTCAGTTCTTTAGTTTTTCTTGATATCAAACATCAAACCCTAATCAACTAGCTAAAGATCTTGTTATGTCTAGCTTAGCACCATAAAAATTTGGATTTGGCATGCTTGATGCCACTTGGACCCATTGGTGGTGCTGGGGTTGACTTTCATTACTCGCATTCTCATTCGTGATAAGAAGAAGTGGTGGCGGTTCAACTATTTGAGTGGGGGTTGATTCATCACAACGTCCATGTCTTCTATGAATACGAGTTCTTCAGCGAAGATTTCTTCAAAGCTTTCATCGATATCCCGAATAATAATCTTATCGGAAAGAACGGGATGATACTCGGATTCCATAAAAGGTTCATATTTAGCGTTAGATGTTGAACCGGACAGCTCGATAGAAGGGTCCGTATGTGTATGATAAATAGCAGGGTCAAACAATAACATACTAGCGGAGTCAAGTTCAATATTGTGAAGCTGTTCAAATTCGCTGCTGTCGGAATCCATCATTTCGACAGAACATACTTGAGTATGGGGTTCGAAGGGTTCACTTCCCAACTTGTAAATGTTAAGCTCAATTGACATCTTCCCGAAGGATAGGGTCATAGAACCGTTTCGACAATTGATTATTGCGTTGGAAGTCGCAAGAAAAGGCCGACCTAGAATCACCGGAATTTGGTCCCGTGGGGTTTGCTACAGTCTGTGTGTCAATAACTATGAAGTCCACAGGGAATATAAATTCCCCGACTTTGATCTCTAACTCACCCCTAGTTTGGGTGATAGATCGATCGGCCATCCGAAGAGTGCAGTGCGCCGGTTTTAACTCTCCGATGCCTAATTGCTCATAGACAGAATACGAAAACAAGTTAACACTAGCACCTAAATCGAGTAGAGCACGATTGATATTTTTACCCCCAATAGTAATAGATATTGTAGGACTCTCGGGGTCCTTTCGTTTCTTGGGTAATTGTTGGGTAAAAGCAGTGCTCACATTACTCGCTAGGAAATCTTTTTTAGGTACTTGAGTTTTCTTTTTCCCAGTGCACAAGTCCTTTAGAATTTTTGCATAGGACGGAACTTGTTGGATAATATCTAGGAGGGGAATATTTATTTTAACTTGCTTAAAAATTTCCACAATCTTCTCCATTTGGGGACTTGGTCTGTTGCTCCTTAAACTGTTTGGATAAGGAGCTTTATCAATAAGGGTTTGGTCCAACATTGGAGAAGATAGTGGGGATGGAATGGATCCCAGAATTGGAGTTGGGATCGTTTTAGGTTGGCTCGAGGAAGTAAGCGGAGGGTTTGGGAACTGGTTTTGATTTTGAGTTTGGTTTTGGTTCCAAGCAAAATTAGTATGATTCCTCCATCCCTGATTGTATGTGGAAGAATAAGGATCGTTTCTAGGTCGTTGCTGAAAAGCAACATTAGTTTGTTCTTGACCTTGAAACGGAGGATTCAAAGGACATTCTTCCGTCAAATGTGATGGGTAGGAACAACAACCACACACGGTTTCTGTAAGTCCACGTTGCCCACCCCGGTGCTTGCGGGGAGGCGGAAAACGGTATAAAAATCGGATTTTTATCGAACTAGGCAACATGGACTAACTAAAGGAGGATCTTTGCTAAACAAAAACTAACTAAAAGCTAACTAGTATTAGCTACATGGAAGAATGGTTATACCTAGGGCTTTATGTCCTTCTCTCCTTGTTCCCTGGAGTGGAAGAAAGAGATCACCTTGTCGCCTTCTCTAGTCGAAGAAGGATCCACCCGAGAGCCTCAACCTTTGGCTTCAACTTCAAGCTAGAAGTAACTAAGGTGCTAGAAGTGCTAATCCTAGAACCTTAGATGAGAGTAGAGATTACTTTAGAGAGGTTTATCTCAAGCTCAAGTGTTTCTCAACACATGAGAGGGGAGAGCTTGAGAGAGTGGAAGAGGAGGAGAGAGAATCAATATGATAGAATGAGAGAATAAAGAGCCATTCTCACATATATGTGTGAATTATTGTAAAAAGATAATTAGCAAGATAATTGTCATGGTTTAATCAAGACTTGACCATTATCATTTCATATTAAATGCAAATTGCAAGGATCAAAGAGCATCTTTTATATGGAATGATGATGGTCAAAGTGTCAACCTAGGTCAACAAGTCAAGATAGTCAAATGGTCAACAACCCTAACCATGCACAATTATATTTAACTAATATCAATTAATCATAATACACACATAAGCATTAGGGTTAATAAAATGACAATGATCATTAACCCTAATCAAAGTCCTCTCCCTCTGTCTCAATCAACTGTGCATACGCACCCGTATTCGTGATCCGAGGAACACGAATACAAAAAGATAAAACCAATCTCAAATCATATACTAGGATCTGGCTTAAACCAAAGCCCGCTAGTATAAGCTGTCCGGACAGCAAACGTGCACAAGTGCGCGGATGTGAACGAACCCTGTCGCAAAACCATGCGACCTCTACTCATTTTGCCTTAAGGCGAATAACTCTCTGTGTGGGACTCTAAAGACACGACACTACGCTGGCAGTGGGTTTAACGACAGACCGCAAGCGGCACTAGCTGTACGTAACGGTCCCCAGGTAGATGCCGATAAGAAGACTGACGAGGTGAACCCATCTGAACTCCTACTGAGCCTGTATGTGACAGTCTCCGTACAGTCCGGTCTGTTCGTCTGATACATCGCATGGCGGGCCTAGGGGGGCGGTAAACGTCAGTCCCCTAATAGCGGTACAAGTCGTGTCAGAGTGTAGCCCAGAACACCCTGAGATAACACTGGAAGCCTACCAGTATATCTCGCTTGCCCTGCCCAGGGACTACTTGTGTAATGGCTCTCCGGGACACAGCGCGATGTCAACCCCCAATACCGGGAGAGACGAATCCTATCTAACCGTCACTGCCTCCAAGTGCTTCGGGACTGCACCCAACTACTACTTGTTTGCATGACTCCTTTGAGCCGTGGTAGGGTAGTAATCAAAGTACAGTGGGAACACACTCGAGGCGAAGTGACAGTGTCAAGTCAGCGGACTAAGCTGTACTCATGTCACCTGGGAACTGATAACTGACGATAGGTATAATACCAACCAACAGTTCCCGACGAGTCCTGTCCAGTGTACTCATAACCTAACGAGCACCCGCATACTATTTCAAGTACGACGTACTGACGGCTGTTGGACAGACCGTCTCCCACGCTGGGATGAGAAGCGCATACGCTAGTCTACTCCGGAGTATCGATGCCCTGTCTCGATAGTCCTACGACTAGGGACCTGTATAAGGATGTGCTTATGGATTACCCACCCCCCACGAGTGTGAGCGCCATCACAACGCTGGTAATCAAGCAAAGATCCTAAGGGCTCTACTAATATGTATATAAGCGATATGCTAAAAGAAACACATGCACATATTAAAGCAGAGACAAACCAAGTAGCATACTACCATTTCGAGCAAGATTGTATATACAACTGTGAATATCCCAAGCTTCCATCAAGTAATATACATACTAGTATGATACAGTAATGGCCTCTAGGGCATATACACTAACAATCTCCCACTTGCACTAAGGCCATGTACTGGCGTATCGAAGACCTTTCATCTCGATCAGCCGCTCGAACTGAGTCTGGGGTAAGGCCTTCGTGAATGGATCTGCAGTGTTATCTTCTGAAGCAACCCTCCGAACCTCGATCTCCTGGCGATCCACGATCTCCCAGATCAGGTGATACCGCCTCAAGATGTGTCTGGATTTCTGATGGGACCTGGGTTCCTTCGCTAAAGCTATAGCCCCGTTGTTGTCGCAATACAGAGGTATTGGGTCAACAATGGACGGAACCACCTGAAGTTCTTTCAAGAACATCCTCATCCAGACAGCTTCTTTTGCGGCATCAGATGCAGGGATGTATTCCGCTTCCATAGTCGAGTCCGTAACGGTTTCCTGTTTGGAGCTCTTCCAACACACCACCCCTCCATTGAGGGTAAAGACAAAACCCGACATGGACTTGGAATCATCCTTGTCACTCTGGAAGCTGGAGTCAGCAAAGGTCTCAATCTGGAGGTCTTTTCCGCCATACACCAAGAACATCTCCTTAGTCCTTCTCAGGTACTTGAGAATGTTCTTTACCGCTATCCAATGTTTCTCCCCAGGGTTTGACTGATACCTGCTTACCACACTCAGTGCATAAGCCACATCTGGTCTGGTACACAACATCGCATACATTATACAGCCTACCGCAGAAGCGTAGGGTATAATAGACATGCGATCCCTCTCCTAATCAGTCTTGGGAGACATCTCTTTGAATAGGGTGATCCCGTGACAAGCCGGTAGATTACCGCGCTTGGAATCTTCCATACTGAATCTTTTCAGTATGGTGTCGATGTACCTGGACTGTGAGAGTCCTAAAATCCTCTTGGATCTGTCACGGTAGATCCGGATCCCCAGAATGTATGAGGCATCACCCAGGTCTTTCATGGAGAACCTGTGTGACAAGAACCCCTTGACAGATTGTAGCATAGGAATGTCATTTCCTATTAAGAGAATGTCATCCACGTATAAAACGAGGAATACTACAGTTCTCGCTACAAATCTACAATAGATGCATGGTTCATCTGGATTTTTTATAAAGCCAAATTCCTTCACCGTCTCATCAAAACAGATGTTCCAACTCCGCGATGCCTGCTTTAGTCCATAAATGGACTTAAGCAACTTGCACACCTTTCCGCTGCTCCCACTCTGAATGAAACCCTCTGGCTGGTCCATATAGACACACTCCTCTAAATGTCCATTTAGAAAAGCGGTCTTTACGTCCATCTGCCAAATCTCATAATCGTGGAAGGCAGCAATGGCAAGAAGGATCCGAAAGGATTTCAGCATAGCCACTGGAGAAAAGGTTTCGTCATAGTCCAAACCAGGTCTCCGACGAAAACCCTTTGCAACCAGTCTAGCTTTATAGGTCTCAACCTGTCCATCTACACCAATCATCCTTTTGAAGATCCACTTGCATCTTACGGGTTTTACCCCATCTGGAGCAATGTCCAACGTCCATACTTTGTTGGTGTACATGGACTCCATCTCGGTCCGTATTGCATCCAGCCATTTTACCGAGTCAACGCTCTGAATGGCTTGCTGGAAGCTAGTAGGCTCATCACAATCTATGATGCAATCCTCTCTATCCCCGTCTATGAGAAAACCGTAGTATCTCTCGGGCGGATGAGACTGCCTACTACTCCCGCGGAGTGGCGTGGGAATGTCCTGATCTTTCGAACCCTCTGGTTCTACTAAGCTTTCAGTAATAGCTCGTTGTTCTGGAATTTCTTCCAGTTCTATTGCGCTCCCACTTATTTCTTTTTCTAAGAACTGATGTTCTAGAAAGTGGGCATGGCGAGAAACAAAACCCTTTTGTTCCTCTTCGCAATAGAAGCAATATCCTTGGAGTTCTTTGGATATCCCACAAACTTGCACTGTACTGAGCGTGCCTCGAGCTTGTCCGCATGCTGCTTTTTTTACAAAAGCTGGACATCCCCATGTCTTAATGTGATTAAGATAGGGTCTCTTCCTACACCACATCTGATATGGTGTAGTAGGCACAGTCTTAGTGGGAACTCGGTTCAAAAGGTATGCAGCTGATTCTAGTGCATATCCCCAGAACGATCGCGGTAACTCAGCGTTACTCATCATGGACCGTACCATATCCAATAGGGTTCGGTTCCGTCTCTCCGATACACCGTTATGTTGCGGAGTGTATGGAGGAGTAAGCTGAGAGAGAATTCCATTCTCTTTTAAGTAACCCAGGAACTCGGCACTCAAGTATTCACCACCTCGATCAAATCTCAGTGCCTTGATACTTTTGCCTGTTTGTTTTTCTACTTCATTCTTATATTCCTAGAATTTTTCAAAGGCCTCGGATTTATGTTTCATTAAGAAGACATAACCGTACCTTGAAAAGTCATCCGTAAAAGTAATGAAGTAAGAATAACCGCTTCGTGCATGTGTAGACATTGGACCGCACACGTCGCTGTGTACGAGTCCCAAGAGCTCGCTCGCTCTTACCCCGTGTCCAGTGAACGGAGTCTTTGTCATCTTTCCTTTGAGACAGGATTGACAAGTTGCATACGATTGATATTCGAACGGATCCAAATATCCTTCTGAATGTAACTTTGTCAACCTTCTCTCATTAATGTGACCGAGTCTACAATTCCATAAGAAAGTCTTATTGATTTCTGGAGACTTTCTTTTGTGTGTATTCTGGACATTGAAAATCTGTGGTTGGTTCAATACGTATATACCGTTGTTTAATGTACCTGACCCAATCAAAACTTGATTAAGGTGAATGTTCACTACATTATTTACAAATGCAAATTCATAACCTTCTTTAGATAATAAAGATACAGAAATGATATTACAGGTTGCATTTGGTATAAAATAACAACTACGCAAAACCAAAAAGTGTCCATATGAAAATCCCAGGTGATAGTCCCCCACGGCCTCAACATCCATGCTAGCTCCGTTTGCAACTCTGAGGGCCATATCACCTGCCTTCAAAACTCTACGCTTTCTCAACGCCTGCAAAGAATTACAGATATGAGATCCTGAACCGGTATCCAATACCCAGAAAGTAGAGCTTATTGATAGACAGTTTTCAATAACATACACACCTGAAGCTGAAGCCGCAACTCGCTTCAGATCCTGTGTTCTGGCCTTCCAAGCCTTGCAATCCTGTTTCCAGTGTCCACTTTTGTGACAGTAGAAGCATTCTTCCTTCCCCACCAGCTTTCCCGCTACCTTTGTTGCCTTGCCCTTTCCCTTCGTATCCACTTTACTGACACCGCCCCTTGGTTTGGCGGGGGCTTTCTTCTTCTTTCCCTTGGCTTTCGTCCTGGACCTAGAAGAGGAAGATCCTCCTACAAACAAAGTGGATGTCTTCCTACCTTTCTGTAGGGTGCCCTCAGCACTCCTCAACATGTTCAGAAGTTCGGAAAGTTCAACCTCCTTTCCTTGCATGTTGAAGTTTAGGACAAACTGGGCGTAAGTGGAAGGAAGGGACTGGAGAATCAAATCAGTGTAGAGTTCATTCTCCAACGTGGTCCCGAGGTCCGCGAGCTCCTCTATGTAGCCAATCATCTTAAGCACGTGTTCCGCTATCGATGATCCGACGGCCAATCTTGTCAAAAATAGCTTCTTCGACACTTCGTATCTGGCGATACGAGACTGCTCTCCATACAATTCTTTTGTATGAAGAAATATGGACTCTAGGTCCATATTCTCGTGCCTCCTCTTATGTTCGTTGTCCATCGAGGCAAGTACGAGGCATTTGGCCTTCGCGCAATCAATCTCCCATGTCTTACGGATTTGTTTATCCGCGACGCTGGAGGTGGGACCTGGGACAGGGGGAGCTTTGGTGGTAAGGACATACCCCAACTTGTCGTAAGTGATTGCCATCTTGACATTCCTGAGCCAATCTTTGTAGTTTGGCCCTGTCATTATGTTTTTATCTAGTAATAACTTAAGTCCGGTCATGTTGAATGGTCGCTGCAATTAGGAGAGAGGAAATAAACACTTTAGCATGATGCTCTTGCAAGTTTAGAGTGGTTTTTAGTTTGTCTAAACAGGATGGCTTCCACTGTCTCTCGAATCCCTTCTCAAACCATAAAGAAAGAATTAGTCAGGATCAATCTCACCGTACAATACTTGCTTAACCGTTCAGCCAGGCCAGTATCGGTACTTCGAGGGAGGTTTTCCAACGCTTTCGCGAAGTTCCTTAATTAAGTAACCTCTTTTCCCTGTGGGCGTAGCCCCGCTAACACCTTTCTAGACACCTACTAGGTTTATAGCATTGATCGTTAAGTGAGAGTTTTCCCGAGGAGTAGCATATACTCACAGTAGGATCGGGATCCAAATATCATCGCGTGATAAAACCGAAGGAATCCTACCAGAATCATCACACTCCAAATGGTATGCAGCGCTAGCAAGTTTCAGTACTTATGAAACTCCCGATGTGGATTTTTGCCCCATGCTCTTATGACCTTGACTTTGGCCAAAATATCATAATTCACATGTCAAGTTCTACCCGTCATTCTCCTGGTTAATTTGGACCCACCCGTACCTACCCTTGACATTGGCCAAAATGGCAGTACGACTGTCCCAAACCAACGCATCTACCTATGCTGCACATGAATACCCAATAGCTACCAATCACTATGCCTTGACTTTGGCCAAAATACATAGCTTGAATACTTTTTGACCATTCATGTGGAATGACGTAGGGCTACGAATGGTTTTGGCGAAACCGTGAACGTAGTGAACTTGATATAATCGATGGAACGAGATAGCTTTTAAAAGGAGTGGTTCAAGCTCCGCATTTAAAAGTTTAGTTTTGAAAAGAACCGAGTGGTTTTCAATGTGTTCCAATCGACTTTAACTTGGTTTATTTTCTTGCATTAGTTCTTTTAATGCGTCCCATCATTTAAACCTACCATTGCAGAAAACAACCAAAATATGGTGTACGCTTATGCCATCCGCATTCGCCACGGGTCCCGTCATCACCCGTTAGGTTACTTAACTAACGACAGAGCGGGGACAGGACTAACGCGGATGCAAAACATAAGCAACACCTAAATAGTTATCATATATAAATATATAGCAATGATAGCCATTACAGATCACAGATGAACACTTTGGATATACTAGGAATCCGCGATTCGTTCGAGCCTGCAACGAAAAGCGGATTACACGGTCGCGATGAATAGCCAATACCCCACCCAAGACCCCTACGGGTGCGGCAAACTACCCGCCAAGTATGCGAAGCGAAGCAACCTCCCTCAACGACGTGAGTAGGCCACTCGGCACTTCGAGATACCCGGTAGTTTGTGCACTCCACCATGGGTCTATCCTAGGAGCAAAAACAGTAAAAAGAAATTATACAATGACGGCTACAACCCCGACCCGGTTGTGCGGCCAAATAAATAATATTACATCAATTTACATATTACATGAATGAAAGAAAAAGAAACACTCATCTCACATCCACCCCGGCTATTCATCCGCGACAATCCACCGAGTTCATATACACAAACCAATAAACATTACAGATCACAGATATGTATAACCCCCACTAATCGACATATAGCGATTAACAGACGTTAAATACATATAAACATCACAGATATAACCCAATAGTCAAAGTGTAGTGAAGTTCGATCAAAAATACGGATTTATAGGCACCCCAAATACAAATTCCTTTTCTGGAAAATCTGGGCAGAAAGAAACCATCTTAAAAATCCCAAAACCACATCAGAAGAATACTGCACCAAACTCGGTCCAGAACCGAGTCAAAACGGCCGCGGTTTCGCGGCAAAAGGCATGTTCTTGCCGCGGAACCGCGGCTCTTTGAGCAATTCACTGGATCGTTTTTGGTGTGATTCTTTAAAAAACCCTGAGCCGATTTTTGAAGTATGATTTATTATTTTTTGAGCAGAACAAAAATCAACAGAAACTTAGGGTTTTGAAATTTTGGTTTTGCGATTTTTACCGATCGAACTTCTATACACTTTACTAACTAGCTAGTTTATGTTTAGTTAGGCTCTGATACCACTGTAAGTCCACGTTGCCCACCCCGGTGCTTGCGGGGAGGCGGAAAACGGTATAAAAATCGGATTTTTATCGAACTAGGCAACATGGACTAACTAAAGGAGGATCTTTGCTAAACAAAAACTAACTAAAAGCTAACTAGTATTAGCTACATGGAAGAATGGTTATACCTAGGGCTTTATGTCCTTCTCTCCTTGCTCCTTGGAGTGGAAGAAAGAGATCACCTTGTCGCCTTCTCTAGTCGAAGAAGGATCCACCCGAGAGCCTCAACCTTTGGCTTCAACTTCAAGCTAGAAGTAACTAAGGTGCTAGAAGTGCTAATCCTAGAACCTTAGATGAGAGTAGAGATTACTTTAGAGAGGTTTATCTCAAGCTCAAGTGTTTCTCAACACATGAGAGGGGAGAGCTTGAGAGAGAGGAAGAGGAGGAGAGAGAATCAATATGATAGAATGAGAGAATAAAGAGCCATTCTCACATATATGTGTGAATTATTGTAAAAAGATAATTAGCAAGATAATTGTCATGGTTTAATCAAGACTTGACCATTATCATTTCATATTAAATGCAAATTGTAAGGATCAAAGAGCATCTTTTATATGGAATGCTGATGGTCAAAGTGTCAACCTAGGTCAACAAGTCAAGATAGTCAAATGGTCAACAACCCTAACCATGCACAATTATATTTAACAAATATCAATTAATTATAATACACACATAAGCATTAGGGTTAATAAAATGACAATGATCATTAACCCTAATCAAAGTCCTCTTCCCCTGTCTCAATCAACTGTGCATACGCACCCGTATTCGTGATCCGAGGAACACGAATACAAAAAGATAAAACCAATCTCAAATCATATACTAGGATCTGGCTTAAACCAAAGCCCGCTAGTATAAGCTGTCCGGACAGCAAACGTGCACAAGTGCGCGGATGTGAACGAACCCTGTCGCAAAACCAAGCGACCTCTACTCATTTTGCCTAAAGGCGAATAACTCTCTGTGTGGGACTCTAAAGACTCGACACTACGCTGGCAGTGGGTTTAACCACAGACCGCAAGCGGCACTAGCTATACGTAATGGTCCCCAGGTAGATGCCGATAAGAAGACTGACGAGGTGAACCCATCTGAACTCCTACTGAGCCTGTATGTGACAGTCTCCGTACAGTCCGGTCTGTTCGTCTAATACATCGCATGGCGGGCCTAGGGGGGTGGTAAACGTCAGTCCCCTAATAGCGGTACAAGTCATGTCGGAGTGTATCCCAGAACACCCTGAGATAACACTGGAAGCCTACCAGTATATCTCGCTTGCCCTGGCCAGGGACTACTTGTGTAATGGCTCTCCTGGACACAGCGCGATGTCAATCCCCAATACCGGGAGAGACGAATCCTGTCTAACCGTCACTGCCTCCAAGTGCTTCGGGACTGCACCCAACTACTACCTATTTGCACGACTCCTTTGAGCCATGGTAGGGTAGTAATCAAAGTACAGTGGGAACACACTCGAGGCGAAGTGACAGTGTCAAGTCAGCGGACTAAGCTGCACTCATGTCATCTGGGAACTGATAACTGACGATAGGTATAATACCAACCAACAGTTCCCGACGAGTCCTGTCCAGTGTACTCGTAACCTAACGAGCACCCGCATACTATCTCAAGTACGACGTACTGACGGCTGTGGGACAGACCGTCTCCCACGCTGGGATGAGAAGCGCATACGCTAGTCTACTCCGGAGTATCGATGCCCTGTCTCGATAGTCCTACGACTAGGGACCTGTATAAGGATGTGTTTATGGATTACCCAGCCCCCACGAGTGTGAGCGCCATCACAACGCTGGTAATCAAGCAAAGATCCTAAGGGCTCTACTAATATGTATATAAGCGATATGCTAAAAGAAACACATGCACATATTAAAGCAGAGACAAACCAAGTAGCATACTACCATTTCGAGCAAGATTGTATATACAACTGTGAATATCCCAAGCTTCCATCAAGTAATATACATACTAGTATGATACAGTAATGGCCTCTAGGGCATATACACTAACAATCTCCCACTTGCACTAAGGCCATGTACTGGCGTATCGAAGACCTATCATCTCGATCAGCCGCTCGAACTGAGTCTGGGGTAAGGCCTTCGTGAATGGATCTGCAGTGTTATCTTCTGAAGCAACCCTTCGAACCTCGATCTCCTGGCGATCCACGATCTCCCTGATCAGATGATACCGCCTCAAGATGTGTCTGGATTTCTGATGGGACCTGGGTTCCTTCGCTAAAGCTATAGCCCCGTTGTTGTCGCAATACAGAGGTATTGGGTCAACAATGGACGGAACCACCTGAAGTTCTTTCAAGAACATCCTCATCCAGACAGCTTCTTTTGCGGCATCAGATGCAGTGATGTATTCCGCTTCCATAGTCGAGTCCGTAACGGTTTCCTGTTTGGAGCTCTTCCAACACACCACCCCTCCATTGAGGGTAAAGACAAAACCCGACATGGACTTGGAATCATCCTTGTCACTCTGGAAGCTGGAGTCAGCAAAGGTCTCAATCTGGAGGTCTTTTCCGCCATACACCAAGAACATCTCCTTAGTCCTTCTCAGGTACTTGAGAATGTTCTTTACCGCTATCCAATGTTTCTCCCCAGGGTTTGACTGATACCTGCTTACCACACTCAGTGCATAAGCCACATCTGGTCTGGTACACAACATCGCATACATTATACAGTGTACCGCAGAAGCGTAGGGTATAATAGATATGTGATCCCTCTCCTAATCAGTCTTGGGAGACATCTCTTTGAATAGGGTGATCCCGTGACAAGCCGGTAGATTACCGCGCTTGGAATCTTCCATACTGAATCTTTTCAGTATGGTGTCGATGTACCTGGACTGTGAGAGTCCTAAAATCCTCTTGGATCTGTCACGGTAGATCCGGATCCCCAGAATGTATGAGGCATCACCCAGGTCTTTCATGGAGAACCTGTGTGACAAGAACCCCTTGACAGATTGTAGCATAGGAATGTCATTTCCTATTAAGAGAATGTCATCCACGTATAAAACGAGGAATACTACAGTTCTCGCTACAAATCTACAATAGATGCATGGTTCATCTGGATTTTTGATAAAGCCAAATTCCTTCACCGTCTCATCAAAACAGATGTTCCAACTCCGCGATGCCTGCTTTAGTCCATAAATGGACTTAAGCAACTTGCACACCTTTCCGCTGCTCCCACTCTGAATGAAACCCTCTGGCTGGTCCATATAGACACACTCCTCTAAATGTCCATTTAGAAAAGCGGTCTTTACGTCCATCTGCCAAATCTCATAATCGTGGAAGGTAGCAATGGCAAGAAGGATCCGAATGGATTTCAGCATACCCACTGGAGAAAAGGTTTCGTCATAGTCCAAACCAGGTCTCTGACGAAAACCCTTTGCAACCAGTCTAGCTTTATAGGTCTCAACCTGTCCATCTACACCAATCATCCTTTTGAAGATCCACTTGCATCCTACGGGTTTTACCCCATCTGGAGCAATGTCCAACGTCTATACTTTGTTGGTGTACATGGACTCCATCTCGGTGCGCATTGCATCCAGCCATTTTACCGAGTCAACGCTCTGAATGGCTTGCTGGAAGCTAGTAGGCTCATCACAATCTATGATGCAATCCTCTCTATCCCTGTCGATGAGAAAACCGTAGTATCTCTCGGGCGGATGAGACTGCCTACTACTCCTGCGGAGTGGCGTGGGAATGTCCTGATCTTTCGAACCCTCCGGTTCTACTAAGCTTTCAGTAATAGCTCGTGGTTCTGGAATTTCTTCCAGTTCTATTGCGCTCCCATTTATTTCTTTTTCTAAGAACTGGTGTTCTAGAAAGTGGGCATGGCGAGAAACAAAAACCTTTTGTTCCTCTTCGCAATAGAAGCAATATCCTTAGAGTTCTTTGGATATCCCACAAACTTGCACTGTACTGAGCGTGCCTCAAGCTTGTCCGCATGCTGCTTTTTTTACAAAAGCTGGACATCCCCATGTCTTAATGTGATTAAGATAGGGTCTCTTCCCACACCACATCTGATATGGTGTAGTAGGCACAGTCTTAGTTGGAACTCGGTTCAAAAGGTATGCAGCTGATTCTAGCGCATATCCCCAGAACGATCGCGGTAACTCAGCGTTACTCATCATGGACCGTACCATATCCAATAGGGTTCGGTTCCGTCTCTTCGATACCCCGTTATGTTGCGGAGTGTATGGAGGAGTAAGCTGAGAGAGAATTCCAGTCTCTTTTAAGTAACCCAGGAACTCGGCACTCAAGTATTCACCACCTCGATCAGATCTCAGTGCCTTGATACTTTTGCCTGTTTGTTTTTCTACTTCATTCTTGTATTCCTGGAATTTTTCAAAGGCCTCGGATTTATGTTTCATTAAGAAGACATAACCGTACCTTGAAAAGTCATCCGTGAAAGTAATGAAGTAAGAATAACCGCTTCGTGCATGTGTAGACATTGGACCGCACACGTCGCTGTGTACGAGTCCCAAGAGCTCGCTCGCTCTTACTCCGTGTCCAGTGAACGGAGTCTTTGTCATCTTTCCTTTGAGACAGGATTGACAAGTTGCATACGATTGATATTCGAACGGATCCAAATATCCTTCTGAATGTAACTTTGTCAATCTTCTCTCATTAATGTGACCGAGTCTACAATGCCATAAGAAAGTCTTATTGATTTCTGGAGACTTTCTTTTGTGTGTATTCTGGACGTTGAAAATCTGTGGTTGGTTCAATACGTATATGCCGTTGTTTAATGTACCTGACCCAATCAAAACTTGATTAAGGTGAATGTTCACTACATTACTTACAAATGCAAATTCATAACCTTCTTTAGATAATAAAGATACAGAAATGATATTACAGGTTGCATTTGGTACAAAATAACAACTACGCAAAACCAAAAAGTGTCCATCTGACAATCCCAGGTGATAGTCCCCCACGGCCTCAGCATCCTTGCTAGCTCCGTTTGCAACTCTGAGGGCCATATCACCAGCCTTCAAAACTCTACGCTTTCTCAACCCCTGTAAAGAATTACAGATATGAGATCCTGAACCGGTATCCAATACCCAGGAAGTAGAGCTTATTGATAGACAGTTTTCAATAACATACACACCTGAAGCTGAAGCCGCAACTCGCTTCAGATCCTGTGTTCTGGCCTTCCAAGCCTTGCAATCCTGTTTCCAGTGTCCACTTTTGTGACAGTAGAAGCATTCTTCCTTCCCCGCCAGCTTTCCCGCTACCTTTGTTGCCTTGCCCTTTCCCTTCGTATCCACTTTACTGACACCGCCCCTTGGTTTGGCGGGGGCTTTCTTCTTCTTTCCCTTGGCTTTCGCCCTGGACCTAGAAGAGGAAGATCCTCCTACAAACAAAGTGGATGTCTTCCTACCTTTCTGTAGGGTGCCCTCAGCACTCCTCAACATGTTCAGAAGTTCGGAAAGTTCAACCTCCTTTCCTTGCATGTTGAAGTTTAGGACAAACTGGGTGTAAGTGGAAGGAAGGGACTGGAGAATCAAATCAGTGTAGAGTTCATTCTCCAACGTGGTCCCGAGGTCCGTGAGCTCCTCTATGTAGCCAATCATCTTAAGCACGTGTTCCGCTACCGATGATCCGACGGCCAATCTTGCCGAAAATAGCTTCTTCGACACTTCGTATCTGGCGATACGAGACTGCTCTCCATACAGTTCTTTTGTATGAAGAAATATGGACTCTAGGTCCATATTCTCGTGCTTCCTCTGATGTTCGTTGTCCATCGAGGCAAGTACGAGGCATTTGGCCTTCGCGCAATCAATCTCCCATGTCCCCTGCTACGTTTTCGAATTTGGTTATGAAAATGAATGCGTCTTCAGATTCTAGCCCATGAAATTTGGGCAATAGTTTGATGAATTGGGGTTTAATTTCGAAATTATCCCCATTGGCTGGTGGAATAGATAAACAGGTAGGAAGGGGACCGCGTATCGGGTATCATCTTTCTTGAAGAGAGATGCGCGGTGGATTCTGCGCACCTACGAGTGGTAGCAGGGGTGTGTTGGTAAAATCTGATGGAGAACCGTCCATCTCGGTCGATGTGGTGGGTGGAGGGGAAAAAGAAGATGAAGAAGTACCGACTTCGAAGTCGATAGCAGAAACGCGGACAAGACGGGTACTAGAAGAAAGTCCTTAGAACTATTAAAAAGGTCTGTTTTGAAAAAGTGTCGGACTTGAGGATTGAGTCAGCAAATCACAAAAAAATGCACAATCAACCCTAGAACTAAGGTCACCTAGTCAAGTCACTAGACCGCTCCTAGACTTCCAAAGAACAAGCCGCATTATCAATCCTCTACCACCTCTTTATTACTCTTGTGGCCAGGTAAGTGCCAGGTAAGTGGGAGATATCCGCTATACGAATCATCGAAAATAGAGGGCCTAATTAAGTATCCACTTTCCGTAGTCACACTTTCCTTAGACACCACAAAAGAAATGCGGATAAGCGATGGATTACCCACGACCCTCCTCTGTCCTAATTTGAGCGCGACAGTCCTTAGGGCTTGGTCTAGATATTTTTTATTAATGTAGGTTTATGCGCATGCACGTTTGCGATTTGTGGGGCCTAGAAAGGGTGATGAAATCCTCACCTAATCCTAATTTAGGTTATTACCCCTTAAAAGTCCGATTACAAATATTCAAAAAAAACCAATTACAAAACACGCAAAAAGATTTTTGAACGGCGATATTTTGCAAAGAATCCTGCAGAAAATCATATTATTGGATTTCTAGAGAAGAGAGAAAGATTTGAAGAATATACCAGAAAATTTTGGAGACACGATTCCCTAGACCCGCCGCCGTTCCGCGGCCAAATTCATGAAAATGCCGCGGTTCCACGGCGGCTTAGTGGGTTCTGTTGCTCTTTTTTCGTCAGTGCACTCCCTTGCTCCTCTAGCGTTTGATGAATATCTCTGAATCTTTGTTCCTTAATCCAGTGACTCCAGATTCCCTCGCAAAAGTCGCACAATAATCGTTAAATACACAATATGCGGTTTTTTTTTATGATATGGATCGAATAAGAATTCAACCCGAATAGCAAGAAAAAAAATTACGCACGTATCCTCGACAACGACGCCATTTGATTGATTCGAAAAAGTATTTGTAAGTAACCGCAATCAATAATGATGTCGTGAGTAGATAGCCGAGATGAGTACGGGCCATCCGCAGGGATGCATGGAACTTTTAATCTTGCTTTAGAGAAGTTGATTAGAAATAGGGGAGAGTGATTCCTGATTTATGTTGAACACGGATGTAGAATATATAAGAAGAGGGTTTGTAGGGTTCGTTAGAATTTAGTAGTAATGGATGATTAAATAAAGATGACTCATTTTTATCTTTTAGTAGATTTAAAACTAGATCGACAGTGATGAATGAAGATTAGGGTTTTTGTAGGGAATATGGTTCCCACTCTTAACCCTTATCTTTTCATTAACCTTTATTCATGTCTAGCCTCTACCAAAACAATTGTTAATCTGATCTCAAATCGCGGTCTGTTCAGACCATAATATTGCATTCTTCATTCCCCTATTCTTATCCGTTTTATAAATAAACAGGTACTCTTGACGCACGTTTGTTGCATATTACAGGATACAGGTTTCTGGAGCAAATACAGTGAAAAAGACACAAAACGACATAAAAAGGGACTTTTGACCAACAAACAGACGGATCTTACTCAAGCCGAGACGAAGAACAGTGCAAGGTCCAAAAAGACGAAAGTGAAACGGTCAAAAGATCCTTACAAGTTTTCACTGAAGATCTAGAGAAGACTAAGAAGCCCAACAGAGAAAAGAAGTATAAAAATAGGAAGAACAAGAAATCCTGAACCAAACCCAAAAAGATGGTGAGCCAAGCCCACCAAAGGGCCGCGGATCCGCGGCCCAAGCGCCTTATTGCCGCGGTTCCGCGGCCTGTTCAGGCCCGTGTCGGCGCAGATTTTTAGAGTCGGTGCGTCGGTGCGGGGGTTTAGATTTTCCGTGGGCATATCTGTAAAATCACGTGTGCGAGAATCTGTAACCCTAGTTTCCTTGTTTGCTTATAAATTGTAATAAAAAATTGTAAAACCGGAGGCCTCTTTTCTATCAATAAATTTCAGAATTTCTGGGAGATAAATTCAGATCTGTTCTATATTGTTTGGGGGGAGCCGTCAACTTAGGAAGGTAAATTATGTCTTTCTTTCTTTCAATTATTATGCCTTATCATACCCTAATGAGCGAGTAGTCTCCTCGCTTGTTAGGGTTAGCCTCAGGGAAAGGGTTGAGAGATGAGATCTCTCACCCCTTTCAATGCCACATTCACCTAATAAATTAGAACTCCATGCATACGCGCACAACCGCTCCCTACGGCACCCTACCCATCGAGGTAACGGTGAACCGTAGTATAAAGGATCGGTTGCGCGTGTTTTCCATGGGGGTTAGGGTAATTATCAACAAAGGAAGAATACGAATCTAGAGGAAGAAACATCTTCCCAAAAGATTCGGATCCACTTTATTGATAATAACCGTAACATCTAATAGATCTAAAAAAAGAAGGCATTGAAAGCGGTGAGGAAAACGTTAATCTCCAAAACTTCCCCTAAGCCTAACCCTAGCAAGACTCTTAATTAGATTAATTAGATCCAGTTTTTCATAGATTTTTATAAACCAACCAAACGACATTTTGAATCAACTCGTTAAAACACATAAAAGAAATTTACCCGTCTCTGTGGATCGACCCGTACTCACCGGCTAGCTGCGAAGCGACGCCGTTTCTGATTGCGGTAAACTTATATTTTTGGAATAATCAAATGGCGACGTTGCCGGGGACGGCGTAATTTTTCTTTTTTTGAATTTTCGGGTTGATATAAATTTTAAAAAAATTATAAAAATCTGAAAATAAAAAAAAATACAAAAATTATCAACTTTAATCTGTTTGAAGGGTGTATCTTTTGAATCTTGCAGGAACAGCGAAGAATTGAGGATCTGGAAATTTACAGAGGGCAAAACAAAAATTGGTACATAAGAACAGAGAGGAACTATCAGTACAGAACCACAGAATTTTTTCCAGAGCCTGATCCCCTCATTTAGCCGCGTTTCCGCCGCATTAGGGGCCCCACGCCGCGGATCCGCGCTCTGCCTGCCACGTCAGCAGTTCAAAATTAGTGGGTTTGCTCTCTTTTCCTCCCCTCTGCAACCTCCATATCTCCACTGTAAAAAAATTTTCTACAGGAATTCTTTGCGTAAAGAGTCTTTCTCCCCCTTCTAAATAACAGATTTTCTGCAGGTTTCTTTGCGCCGCGCTAAAAATTGATTGCAAGTGAAATTGTATTGTTTTGCATAATTTAATCGGACTTTAAGGGGCTAATTGACCAAACTCAGATTGGGTGGGGATTTCATCACCTTTCCCAGGACCCCAGAAAACACCTAAAGCATTTTGCATCGACCATAATTAATTAAACAAAAGATTAGACTCAGACCTAAGGACATCGAGCTCAATAGGAAAAGGACTAGTATAGGCATCGGCCGTTTATCCTAACCGACTTTGCGGTGTCTAGGCTAGTGGTTATTAATTAGGCCCACTGTAGTGGTGGTTTCTTCCCACTTACCTGGCCGTATTTGTCCGTGAAGAGGCGGTTTGAGGTCCTATTTCTAGCCCTAGTTAGGAGCTGTCTAGCAGACCTAGGCAACCCTAGATCTAGGCCTGATTGTGCATGTGTGGTTGATACATTTGTGTCACGAGTCCCATTTCAAAAACCTTTTTGCAAAACTCTCACATAAATTAAAAAAAAATAAATAAAGAAAAATCTTTTCAAAACTTGCTACTTGCCGCTAAGAAAACTTGCAACTCACTTCCACTCACTTCTTCTCATTGACGTTATCTTACCCCCACATTCTGTTTTTCTATTTTTTCTGACTACACTACTCCTTTAGTGTATGTCACTTTGGACTAGGGATACTAACGCCCGATTAGTCCGTGTTTCGTTGGTACCGACCGACGAACCCTTCGACGAACCCTTCGTCGATATTCCGTCCATTTTCTTACCTCCACCTTCAAGTTCTTTCACCGAAGGTATGTCGGGATTCAACCCCAATGATACCTTACCGACGGGAATGATTCCACCTCCGTTAGGTGAGAATAACCCGAATCTACCACCTGTTGTAGCGCCCGCACGAGTTGCGCTCCAGGATCTCTTTTACCCCGTCCGCACTTCTTTACCTACATGTCTTTTATCCCCACCGGCAAATGGGGACAACTTTGAAATAAAACCACATTTCATCAATATGCTGCCAAAATTTCATGGTTTGGAATCCGAAGATGCGTATATTTTTATTAATAAATTCCAAAACGTTTGCGCCATGATGAAGACAACCCAATTAAGTGATGACGCTATAAGGCTAAGGGTCATTCTTTTTACCTTATGTGACCTAGCCGAGAAGTGGCTATACAGCACCGCATCACATTCCATTAGAAATTGGGACGAGTTTGTTAGAGCTTTTCTGAAAAAGTTCTATCCTCATCACAAAACTGCTAGAATCCGAAACGAGATTATACAATTTTCACAGCTTCCTTCCGAACCATTCTGGAAGTGCTTCGAGAGATTTAAAGACCTACTTGTTCAATGCCCTCATCATGGGATAGAAAGTTGGCAACTTTGCCAAACATTATACGAGGGATTGAACGCAGCAACGAAGCAGTTGCTAGAAATAATATGTCAAGGTCATTTTCTCTCCAAGTCTAGCGACGAGGCATGGCAGTTTCTTGAGGACCTTAGTGAGCAAACAATTCAGTGGGAGAGTACCAAGACCACATCATCTTCTTCAGTTGGTCAATCTAGGGCAGGCATACATCAAATAGATATGTCGATTGCTATGAAGGCCGAGATGGCCTCACTTATGAAAAAGCTAGAAGCCATTGAGACCAAAATCTCATCGTCTTCTCCTGTTCCTACTCTACCCACACGAACTGTTTGTGCTTGTTGTTCGAATCCGTCGCATCTAACCGAAGAGTGTCCTTATAATGCACCTATTCAAGGACAGGATCAAGTCAATGCTGCATTTCAGCAACGACAAAGAAACGATCCGTACTCTTCGACATACAATCAGGGATGGAGGAGTCACCCAGATCAACAGTTCCAAGGGAATAACAATTTTCAAAGACCTCCTCCTCCACAACAACAACAAGCACCTTCACAAACTCAAAACCAGCAACCTTTCCAACAACAACCTTATACAAATCAAACGAACAATTTGGTTCAACCTAATGATGATAAGGTTATCTCGCTCGAGAAAAGTCTAGAAGCATTTCTCAAGCAATCTACAGAATCCGCAGCAAGATTTGAAAGTTATGTTCAATCTTTAATGAATAACAATGCCTCACACGATCAAAGTATCAAATCTATTGAGGCACAAATTGCACAATTAACTGTTGCGTTGAGCGAGAGAGAAAAGGGAAAGCTTCCATCTCAACCATTGCCAAATCCCGGTCACCCACAAAACACATATCATAATCACAATGTGAATGCGGTGACCACGTTGAGATCCGGAAGAGAGTTGCAAAATAATGTGGGAACTAATGATGACATCCCCGCCGGTGGTTCTTCTTCCTCTTCCCCTTCTTCATTTTCTTCACTTTCTTCTTCACCTTTTTCTTTAGAGCCTATTCTCCACCCTTCACACGGCTCTACTCCTTCTAGCTTGAACGGATCCATTTCTCACAACATGAACACATCTACACCGCGATCCGTTCCTACTCCACATTCTACTCCACAGACATTTGACTCAACGAATTTTCAAAATGCTCCATTCCCAAATAGGTTGAGTCCTAATAAACCAAATGCACAAGTGGAGAAGATTGTGGAGATATTTAAGTAGGTTAGCATAAATATACCTCTCTTGGATGCAATCCAACAAGTCCCTTCATACGCAAAAATCTTAAAGGGCTTATGCACCTCGAAGAGAAAGGCATCTCAAGTACCCAAGAAAGTGCTAGTGGCTAGTGCAGTGAGCAATGCTATTAACCACCATCAAACCTTACCCCAAAAACGAAAGGACCCCGGTTGTCCTACAATTTCAATCACGATTGGGGATAAGAAAATTAATCGAGCACTTTTAGATCTTGGGTCTAGTGTTAACCTGATTCCCTACTCCGTGTACGAACAATTAGGGGTTGGAGAGTTGAAACCCACTCGTTGCACTCTCCAAATGGCTGATCGATCAATCACCCATCCAAGGGGTCAACTAGAGGATGTGTTGATCAAAGTCGGGGAGTTCATATTCCCCGTCGATTTTATCGTTATGGACACACAACCTGTTGCTAACCCAAGAAACCAAATTCCGGTGATCCTCGGTCGACCATTTTTGGCCACTTCCAATGCTGTAATAAACTGTCGCAATGGCTCCATGACTCTATCCTTTGGGAAAATGTCTAGTGAGTTCAATATTTATAAAATGGGAAGCCTGCCCCCTGTGCCTAAAACTAGTACACGAGAAGTTTGCTCTATTCACGAAATCACGCAGGAGGACTGCGAGCTTGAAAGATTTCTATTTGATGAAAACAGTTTTGACGCCAGTAGTGCGTCCCTCCTTGAGCCTACCACCGTTGACACAACCGAAATTGATTATGAATGTTTCACTTTTTCGGATGACGACGACTCACAGCCCGAATTTGAGCCCTTTACATTTTCGGATGAGTTAGTCGAATCATCCGAATCGGTTGTTTGCAGTGATTTCGATCCTGTGTTGGAGTCTTTTAAGTTCGAGGTAGATTCCGCAATGATTCTTTCGCCTCTGAAACTCGAAATCATGTCCTTACCGCCTCACCTTAAATATGCTTACATAGGTGAGAATGAGACTTTTCCCATTATAATATCAGCCTCTCTAGCCTTCGAGCAAGAGAACGCTATTTTAAAAGTCTTACAAGATAGGCGGCAAGTTTCCAGTTGGACTATGGCGGACATCGAGGAAATCAGTTCCCTTATAATTGAATATCATATGCAATTGATGGATGATGCCAAGTCAATAGAGGACCCACAGGAACATCTTGGGGATATTGTGGTCAGTCAACCTCTTCCTTTAGAAGTTGAACCACCCCCATTTCTTTTGAGAAGCTACGAGAATACCAACATTCCACTGATTGCTGATCTTTCACATTCTCGTTTAGATGCATCACCACCTCCTGTATATTCACCTCCACACCCTCCATACCACCACTTCTATCTTCCCCAATTCTTTGTGAATCGCTACAACTTATTCTTCCACCAACTCATACTCTTTACTGATAAATTTTTCAACTGGTTGGTGTTGACGTTTGGTCTATGCAAAGTTTGGCAGTAATGTCTAACATAGTTTAAATGAAGTTTAGGGGAGGGCGTTTTTGTATATATTTTTGTTTTTTAAAAAAAAAATTATTATAAATAAATAAACAGGGGAGTATCGGCATTTTGACCCTCTTGATTTAGCATGACAGTGAGGACACTGTCAAGTTCAAGTTTGGGGGTATGCTCGGTACGTCTTCTTCCTTCGCATTCATTTCATTTGTACATATTTTTGCATTTGCATACTTATTTGAAAACCCATAAAAAAAATTGAAAAATTTCAAAATTATAAAAATTAATGTATTCAATTTTGGCTAATTGACTTGAGTTTGACAAATAAGTTAACTGGTTAGGAACAACTAGATCTTAGACTTAGTGAATTAAAAACCCTAAAAATAACATTCCTTAAAATTTAACGGTAGAAAGTATATGCCTTATAGTTTATTTAGAAATAGGCAAATTTTGGGTTCACTTCTTAGGCTAAGTCGAAACAAGGGAAGAGTATTGATGTTCTTATTAGAGTATAAGTTTGAAAAATAGTTCCTAGCTTAAGTCTAAATTCTGAAAATGTATACCCTAAAATTCGCACATTCACGCACCTTGAAACTTGGAATAGTAGAAGAGACCTTGAAATGCTCTTGTCTAAAGTCCTTAGTACGAAGAAAATAAAAGAAAAAGTATGAATAAAGAATAAAAAAATGGACACTGGTTTTTGTGATTACTTAAGGCTGCAAAAATAGAAAAATATTTAGCGAGGGTGCTTCATCACCTAGTGCCTTAGACCAACCGGTTTGGGAGTCACTGCTAAAGCCTTGGGTGTTGCAAAGACTAGGAAGTACGCTTTAAAGTGCAAACGCATTTTGTAATCGGTCGTTGGTACCTCAAGAAGTATTAACGGTCGCATGAAGGATGTGTAAGCAAATTTCATTTAAATTCACCAACTAATTAGTACTTTGGACAACGGACAAGGGGTTGATTGCTTGATTTGACTTTCCAAGTGTAGGGGTGACTTATACACACACGTAGGGGTATGTGATTGGTGTTTAGATAAGAAAAAGGAATGAAGAATAGAACTTGTATCTTTAATAGAGTTGATAGAAATTCCTGAGTTGAGATGTAACCCTAGAAGGAAAACTTAGAAGATGCCGAAAGCTAAGTAAGTCTATAGGATATATATAATCTTAAGTTAAATGATAAGGAAGTGTGAAGAATGTGGGTGGATAATTTACAAGTATAAGATAATAGAATTCCGTGTTGGAAAACTTAATTGGAGAACAAAAGTCAATGGGCCAAATTGATAGGATTTTGTGGGTGTAATCCGCTGAAAACCCTCAAGAGACAACACTCCTCCTACTAGGGACACCTAGAGGTTTAACGGCTTGTTGCACGTGCTCAGTGCAATCGCGTTTCCCTGCGAAAGTGCGGTTAGGATTTTAGTGAATAAATAATAAGTTTGCTCGAGGACGAGCAAAAGGTAAGTTTGGGGGTATTTGTTCAGACCATAATATTGCATTCTTCATTCCCCTATTCTTATCCGTTTTATAAATAAACAGGTACTCTTGACACACGTTTGTTGCATATTACAGGATACAGGTTTCTGGAGCAAATACAGTGAAAAAGACACAAAACGACAGAAAAAGGGACTTTTGACCAACAAACAGACGGATCTTACTCAAGCCGAGACGAAGAACAGTGCAAGGTCCAAAAAGACGAAAGTGAAACGGTCAAAAGATCCTTACAAGTTTTCACTGAAGATCTAGAGAAGACTAAGAAGCCCAACAGAGAAAAGAAGTATAAAAATAGGAAGAACAAGAAATCCTGAACCAAACCCAAAAAGATGGTGAGCCAAGCCCACCAAAGGGCCGCGGATCCGCGGCCCAAGCGCCTTATTGCCGCGGTTCCGCGGCCTGTTCAGGCCCGTGTCGGCGCAGATTTTTAGAGTCGGTGCGGGGGTTTAGATTTTCCATGGGCATATCTGTAAAATCACGTGTGCGAGAATCTGTAACCCTAGTTTCCTTGTTTTCTTATAAATTGTAATAAAAAATTGTAAAACCGGAGGCCTCTTTTCAATCAATAAATTTCAGAATTTCTGGGAGATAAATTCAGATCTGTTCTATATTGTTTGGGGGGAGCCGTCAACTTAGGAAGGTAAATTATGTCTTTCTTTCTTTCAATTATTATGCCTTATCATACCCTAATGAGCGAGTAGTCTCCTCGCTTGTTAGGGTTAGCCTTAGGGAAAGGGTTGAGAGATGAGATCTCTCACCCCTTTCAATGCCACATTCACCTAATAAATTAGAACTCCATGCATACGCGCACAACCGCTCCCTACGGCACCCTACCCATCGAGGTAACGGTGAACCGTAGTATAAAGGGCCGGTTGCGCGTGTTTTCCATGGGGGTTAGGGTAATTATCAACAAAGGAAGAATACGAATCTAGAGGAAGAAACATCTTCCCAAAAGATTCGGATCCACTTTATTGATAATAACCGTAACATCTAATAGATCTAAAAAAAAGAAGGTATTGAAAGCGGTGAGGAAAACGTTAATCTCCAAAACTTCCCCTAAGCCTAACCCTAGCAAGACTCTTAATTAGATTAATTAGATCCAGTTTTTCATAGATTTTTATAAACCAACCAAACGACATTTTGAATCAACTCGTTAAAACACATAAAAGAAATTTACCCGTCTCTGTGGATCGACCCGTACTCACCGGCTAGCTGCGAAGCGACGCCGTTTCTGATTGCGGTAAACTTATATTTTTGGAATAATCACGGTCGAGACTATCAATAAATTGATAGCGCGCCCAATTAGGTTGTTAATGATTCTTTTGATAAAGTTTATAAACTTTTTAAGATGTAAAAGAAGTTAAGGGATTTTATCATCCATTGATCTACCCTAATCCTACGAACCCTATCAAGCGGAGAATTACTCACTCATGTTTAGAGAAGAAGAAGAAGAAGGGATAGAGAAGGAAATCATAATGAAGAAATTTAAATGCGGAAAGTAAATGCGAAATAATTAAATAAATGATATACCTTTATTAATCAACATTACAAGTACAAATCCTTCGAATTTAGATTATAAGAGGAAGATGTTGCTCTCCATCTCTGCCTCGTAGGAAGTATTTGCTCCGTCGATATTCACGTTGCTCTATCATGTCGAATCGTAGACCTGTCATGGATATCTTGTTCTTTGACAATGATTTGCTTCGTGTTAAAGGTGATGATTATCTAAGTTTAGCCCTCGGTCCTTTATATAGCAGTAGAAGCAGAATCCCTAGATCTCATAGGTTAAGATATGCCATTAAGATCCAATTTCCAAATTTTCAGATCCTACGGCCACGATGAAGCCACGGATCTGCCGCATATATGGGCTATTGGCCGCGGTTTAGGGGAGTTAGGGTTCTAAATTTCTGGTGCTTCTACATATTAACACGTGGAGATTTTTTCCATGTCTGGATTCTACAAATATTTCTATGAGTCTTTTCCAATATTGATTCTATGATTTTATTGGCAGATTTTTGATCCTGACATCTTGAATATCTCGATTTCCCGACCTGAGCTAAATCTTGCACAATATCTCCATGAATAATGTTAGTAATATTTGTTATATTAGAGATATAATCTTAATCATTTTATATGGTAATAAATCTTTAAGAAATTTGATTAAGATTATTGGATATGATATGCATATTTAAATTATCAAAATATCTTATAAATACTATATGCATATATTTTCATTTATAATGTTAATTATAATATATAAACATATGGTAAAGAGTAAATTTGCAGATAGACCCACATATGTTCTATATTTATAATAAACACCTTTAAATATTTAAGAAAAGTAAGGAAAATATTATATCAAATGTGCAATATTTTCGACTGAACAGGCTCGTTGGCAGCAAGGGTTGCGGCCGTGGGGTTGATGAAGTTTAGGGAGAAGGTGGCCTCGGGAAGAAGGAGTTGCGGTTGAGGTTGGAGGCTCGATGAAGGCTTTGAGCACTGGGTGCTTAGAGGAGTGGTCGGTGGTGGCAAGCTCGGTGGGTAATGAGGGGTCAGCAATGGAGGTTTGAGTGGGGGAGAGTCGGCTATGGAGTTGTGAGGCAATGTGAGGAGGTGAAGCTCAAGTGCGGTGTAGGGGAGTGGTGTCGGAGGTGGAGCGGGAGGATGAGAAGGTGAGGGAGTGGGGCTCGAGCTCGTCGACGGAGGAGGCAGCGGTGGTGGGTGCTCACGGTGGTGTTGATGAGGGTGGTGAAAGGAGGAGGGGGTTGCCGGATTGTGGCGGCGTGAGGAGAAGGGAGAGAAAGATATGGGAGGGTGAGGGAGTGGGGCTTGAGCTCGGGAGGAGAGAAGGAAAGGGAATGATATGTGTGTGTGTGTGAGAGAGAGATTTTAATGAGAGAGTTGTTATGAAAAATTAATAGAGGAATTATGAGGGGAATAAAGAGGAATAAATTTGGTGTTATGAGAGTTTATTTGTAAATTTCGGTTGGGATTTGGGGAGATTAATGGGAGGAATTTTAAAAGAAAGAAGAAAGAGAAGAAAGGAAAGAGTTTGGGCTGGGGAGTTACAAGGAAAGGAAAGAAAATAAAGAAAAGAAAGAGAAGGGTATGGGAAGAGCTTGGAGTGGGTCAATGGGCTGGGCTAAAATGATAAAGAAAAAGGAGTGGGTTAGCCTGGGCCAGGCATGGGTTTGAGTTTAAGAATTAGGAATTTAATGATAATAAATAATTATTTGGGGAAGGATTTATATAGGTAGTTTGGAGAAAAATTTTGAAGAGGAAAATTTGAGAATTTATAGAAAAAAATAATTGAGGAAATTTAAATGAAATTATTATTTAAAATATACGGAAAATACAAACATAGGATACCGATTATTACACCATATGTTATGTTAATCTTGAATATGCACGGGGTAATGACCAACCCCACTCACGCATACATTTGGACTCATAGCACGATAATATAATTATAACATTATTTTTAGAATCGCATTTCAACAAAATATCTCAAGCAATGAAACATAGAATTTTTAATAGAAAACCATTTCTTTTGCAATTACGTCTCTACTTAAGATCTTCAAAAGCTAAATCTTTTAATAAGATATGATTAGAACTTGAATTAGAATCACAAATTGACTTAAAATTGAACCTAAATTGAACTCGAACTTAAATTCCAACTTGACTTGAACACGAAATTGAACACAAACTATCTACTTGAAACTTGACATGTATACATGAACTCAACAAGTATACCTGAACCCAATATCTATACTTAATACAACTTGACTCGAACCATGAATACACTTGACATCAATCCTTGCAATAAACATGACAACATGAAATCAATCTTGAAAACTTAATATTTTACATCATCTTTTGTATTCATTGATTCGATCAAGACTTGTAATTCTATAAATCAACATATCCCGTTTTTAAAATAAAAATGTATATCGTGACACGAAAGTCCACTAAAAATTGTTGGGTTCTTTAGCATCCTCACTATATTTTCTAGGGCATCAAGTATGCAAATTTAAAAATTCTAGTAAGCTAAGTAACCCAAACCAAGAATCTAACTAGAGGATTATGAGTAAGCAAGCATGTAATCAAACATTACACTAAGTGAATGAGGAATACAACCTTTGTAGACCGGTCCTTCACTTCTAAAGCTCAGTGTAGTAGCCCTTCGCTCCAAGTAGTGATCTCCCAGACTCTAGTAAGGGTTCACAAGGCGAAAGAAACAAGCTTGCTTGAAGTCTTCGAGGCTGAAAATGATCTACGTCGAGGAATCTCCAACTCAAGCTACCTCTTCACTAATTGGGAATTAGTGAAGCAAACAACCTAAACTAAATGGTTAATCTAATGTAGGTTGATGACGTAGGATTTTTGCTCACTTTAGAATTATTTTTCTCACTAATTTTCTTCACCTCTTGAAAACCTAGAGAGCTTTCTTGAGATGAAGAAGAAGATGAAGTGTAGAATGAATAAGAGAGTCTAAGCAACCATGGGTGAGTTAATATCATATATTCTCTTATGTAGAGACTTAACCATGGCTAAAGATCATGGTTGGGTTAATAAATATCTAATGTAAAACAAAATTAGTGGACTAAGTCAATGGTTTCTACAAGCTTCCACTAAGCATCAACCATGACTAATTTCCACTTAATTTTGTATTTACCTTAAATAAATAAAACCCTAATTATATAAAGTATGGTATAAGTCTCATAGACCCATGTGTAATGTATCATCAAGCATGATACAAAAAAAATACATTAATATATATCACATATGTATTAAATGTATAAGTGAGATAAATAAATGCTTAAGTGAGCTAATATTAGTTAATGTAAAATTAATATATCAAATATATAATTATACATTAAATTATTAAATCAACACTTGATTTAATAATCCGGCTAAATCACATATAACCGACTAATATCATTTGTATCAACTTATCGAATCAACACTTGATTCGATAACCCGGCTATATCACATATAACCGACCGATATCACATATCGCGAGATTAAATACGGTATCACATACACGTATTAATCTCGGTCCCGCACATATAACATATGTGCTCCTACTTCGTTTTTCCTGAGCCAGAAAACCTCTGTATAGGACTCTAAAGGCTCGTCAATACGCCGGCAATAGGTGATGATCATATCAGTCACCCATAAGCTGTCAGCGGTACTAGCTGGACATAACGGCTACCGGGGTATTGAGCGATCAGAAGATCAACAAGAAAGCCTGCTCATACTTCTGTAAATCCAATAAGTAACACTACCGTACTGTCCGGTCTCTTCGTCTGATATGTCGCATATTTAGCCTGGGGATGGTAAACGTCAGACCCCAATAGCTTGATAAGTCATGCCGATGTGAGACCTATAACGGTTCGAGAAACTACTGATAACACTTACCGGTAAATCTCAGCAACTATGGCCAGGGATTTCCCGTTATGGCCAATCGAGCACAACGCAACATCAACCCCCAATACCGGGAGAGACGAAATCCCATCCTATCGCTCATTGCCTCTATGTGACTCGGGACTGTACCCCAAAACCACCGTTTTGCATGTTCTTTTGAATGTGGTAAGGTGGAAATCAAAGCATAGTGGGAATCACACAAGACTCTATGACGATCTCGGGTCTACAGACTAACCTGTACCAGTGTCACCAGAGAACTGCTATCTGACGTGTGGTATAATACCATCTAGGAATTCTCGGCAAGTCCTGTTCAGTGTACCCAGTCTCCACTGAGCACCCGTATACAATTTTTGATGTCAAACACCAATGGATGTGGGATCATCTATAGCCCATCATATAGGTCAAGAAACGTATACGCTAGTCTACTATGGAATATCGATACCCCGTCTTGATACTCCCACGACTAGGAACAATTGAAGGATGTACTTATAGACTACCCTGGCCCCACTAGTATGATCTGCATCATAATCCTGGTAGTCAAGTATACATCCTAAGGGCTTTATCAACATGCAATAGAGAGACAATAAGTGTACATGTTAAGATAAAGACTAACCAGATTGCATACTATCATGTTGAGCAAGAAAGTCCTCCCTATATATGTCCAAGCATCCATTATAATATACATCATATGTACAATAATTGTCTCTAGGGCATACATACAACTAAGAATCTCCCACTTACACTAAGGCCATTTGTTGCAGTATCTCATACTCAACGTCCCATAAAAGTCTCTCTAGGGAAAGGCCTTTGTGAGTGTATCTGTGATTGTTTTTGTTTTTGCGTGCGTGTTTAAATTTAAGAATACCGCAATCAAGACGGTATCGCTTGGTAGCTAGCCGGTTGAGTACGGGTCGATCCACAGGGGAATGGTGTTCTTTTCTTTATGTTCTAACGAGTTAAGTTCTAACTTTGGTAGGTTTTGTTTTAAGATCTAAGAATGAGAATAAATTGATATAAAGGCTTACAAGGGTTAGGATTAGGTTTGTTTGAAATAAGGATTCTTCTCACTTCTTTCAATGACCTAGTTAATAATATAGGTGTTAGGGTAATAGTCAACAACAGGGATTAGCACGACTAGGAAGAAACTTAGTTTCTTTCTTTTGGTCCTTATCCGTCCGTTCTTGGCTCTTAGCTCTAACCTCCGGTTAATTCAACCACAACCGGTCTAACTAGGGAATCGCCGCTATCATGTAGAATAGGGTGCCGTAGTGAGCGGATTATGGTTGATTTAAAGAGAGTCCTTATTTAAAATTATTTGGGCAAAGAAAGGAGTGAGAGAGATTTCCTTCTCTCAAACCTTCCCTCTCCTATCCCTAACAAGTGAGGAATTACTCACTCATTAGGGAAGTGACAATAAAATTCAATTTTTTTGTTTTTTTAATAGACTATCTAAATTGCAGATAATAAAAGACAGATAAAAAATTACAGGAATTAAATTCAGATAAAAAGAATGCAAAATAAAAATAAAAAATACCTTTATTGATGACCTCTCAACAAGTGCATTACAACTAGAATTAAAATTTTAATCTAAGAATTAAAAAGAGGCACCCTCAAAGAGGCACAAAATCTAAAGAGAGGCATCCTTCCTATTTATAGATAGAAAAAACTCTAGGTTACATTCTGATCCATACATGAATTTACAAAACTACCCTAAGAAACCCGGGTCAAAGCACCGACACTCACCGACACGTGCATCATACGGCCGCGGAACCACGGCAGAAAGGCCTGTTTGGCCGCGGTTCCACGGCCATTAAGTGGGATCTTGGGCTCGATTCTTCAGGGTTGCTTCATGTTGCTTTTACCTTCTGTTTTCTTCACTTGGTTCCTCAGAATCTCTTCTACTTTCTTCCAGATTTCCAACAGTGCAGAATGATGTGGACTTTTGCCTTGAGCTTCGCGTTGAAGTCTTGAATCTTGTGCTGCCCTTGTGCTTTGTACATTGAACTGTCTAATGATTTTCATTTGTTCCTTGAACTGATAGGCGGCATCATACGGATTCATCTATTGTTGGTTGTAGTCTCACATTTGTAGCGACTTTTCATGAATTTCACTGTAACGATCTGAGAACCTGTAACCTGCAACTATTTAGCAGACATGGATCAAAAGCACCTATTTATATGTAATGTGATTAAGAATGGGCGATATAATAATGCAAAATTCTGATATGAACAATCTGCCGTGTTATCCTCCGCATCAACTCTCCTTACCTCGATCCCTTGGAGATCAACTATCTCCCTGATCAGGTGATATTGCCTCAGAATATGTCTGGATCGCTGATGGGACTGGGGTTCCTAAGCAAAAGCCACAACTCCATTGTTGTCACAATAACAGTTATTGGACGCTTAATGGTAGGAACCATGTTCATCACATGAACAAGAAATATCCGGACAACCACTTTGGCAGCATCGTTGGCAGCGATGTATTCAGCCTTTATCGTCTAGTTTGCCACGGTATCTAGCTTGGAACTCTTCCAACATACCGTCCCTCTGTTGAGGGTAAAGACAAAGCCTGAGACTGACTTTCAGTCGACCTTATCACTCTGGAAGCTCGAATCGGTAAATGACTCCCACTGGAGTTCACCGTTACCAAACACCAAGAACATTTCTTCAGTGTTTCTCAAGTACTTAAGAATGTCCTTCACAACTGTCCAGTGATTCTCCCAAGATCTGATTGATTTCTGATCACTACATCTAGTGAGTTAACTACATCTTGTCTGGTACATAACATCACATACATGATAGAGCCTACTGCCGAAATATAGGGTATCCCTTGCACGCGATCTCTCTCCAAATCAGTCTTGGAAGACATCCTTTTGGAGAGAGTGTTTCCTGAGTAAGTGGGCGAACCACCATGCTTAGAATCTTCCATACTAAACCCCTTTAGTATGGTGTTGATGTACCTGGATTTGGGACACACCCAATATCCACTTAGATCTATCTCTATAGATCGTAATCCCTAAGATGTAGTAGGTATCATCCAAACCTTTCATGGTGAATCCTCGTGATAAGAGGAGCTTGACTGAGTATAGCATAGGAACACCATTTCCTATCAAGAGTATGTCATCTACGTATAATACATGGAAGACAATCTTACTCTCTACAACCTTCTTGTATATACAAGGCTCATTTACATTTTTGATGAAGTCAAACTCTTTGACTGCCATATCAAAATAGATGTTCTAACTCCGCGATGCATCTTGCACACCTTTCCGCTGCTCCCACTGTTCACAAAACCCTCTGGCTATCACGTATGCGCTCCCTTCTAAATCACCATTTAGAAAAAGCGGTCATGATGTCCAACTGCCAGATTTCATAGTCATGGTATGCAGCGATGGCAAGTAGGATCCGGATGGACTTAAGCATAGCCACTGGAGAAAAAGGTTTCATCAAAATCCACACTTGGTTGTATGACAAGAACCTTTTTCTACAAGTATAGCTTTGAAAGTCTCAACTTTTCCATCTACACCTGGTTTCTTTCTCAAAGAACCACTTGCTCCCGATGAGTTTAACCCCTTCAGGAGCAACATCCTTAGTCCGTACTATGTTGGTGTATATGGATTCCATCTCAGATCATATTGCATCCAGCCATTTCACTGAGTCCCCACTCGTGATGGCCTGCCTGAACCTAGTTGGGTCATCATCTACCATGATGCAATCCTCGCTCCCACCGTCACCGAGGAAACCGTAGTATCTCTCAGGTGGATGAGGAATCGTACCAGATTCGCGGAGAGGTTGAGGTTCGTTGGAAACTATTGAATCCTTTGGTTCCTTTAAATCATTAGTTCCAGTTTGTGTAGCTGGAACTCCTTCCAGTTCTAGCTCATGACCACAAATTTGTTTTCCAAGAAAATCCTTTTTCTAAAAAGGTGGCATGTTAAGAAACAAAACACCTTTTGTTCCTCGGTTTGGTAGAAGATATTCCCTCGCAAATGTTTGGGATATCCAACAAACTTACAGAACTGACCTTGCCATGAGTTTGTCCGGATTTTGACTTTCAACATAGGCCGGACAACCCCATATCTCAACTCATTTAAGACATGGTCTCTTTCCATGCCATATCGCATATGGAGTGGTAGGCACTTGATTTGGTTGGAAACCTATTCAATAGGTATGCAGCTTCTCAAGTGCATAACTCTCTGTCACGCCCCGCTTCCCGGTGTACGGCGAAGGGGACGCGACGATGCCGCTACGTATTTACTCAGAAGCAAATACGCTAAGAGTAACTAAGCAATATAAAAGAAAATATACACAAGAGACAAGGTATAATAAAACAACAACTTTATTTATTAACATTCTTTTGTACAATGGATGGAAAGTAAATACAACTGAAATAAAAAGCAATGCCTAAACAATGGCATAACAGAAAAGAAAAGTACTAAAATGGAAAGTGTTCAACGAACTAGAGTTCGGGGTCTTCACTGAACTGGTTCAAGTCTTCAGTGCTGGGCTCGATCTCTAACGTGTCCAGATCACCTGACGACATTCAAAGAAGAAAGAAAGAGAATGTCGTCAGCGAACAGATCGCTCGGTAAGTCCCAAAGAGAAGGGAGAAATAGAATAGACAGAATAAGAGATAGCTTTTAAAGTTGTATTATATTGTTATGATGTTGTGTTAACGCTGTTGTTTGTAGCTTGGTACAGAAGATGCCAGTGTATACGAGAGGAGTCCCACTTACACCGGAGACTTTGGTAACCCAGAGTACAAGGCTCTGTCGATAATACCACGGAACAACGGCATAGATGTAATTACGTCTTAAGTGACCACCTCGTGCCACCTTTAACATATTCCGTACCAGTCTACCCCTTAAACCCCGTAGTGTTTTGATTGTATTGTTGTATTGTATTGTATAGTTGGATGACTGACCGAAACCATGATATCAGTAAACGGATGTAACTGCATAATCATGTAAATGAAATAACTGGATAATGGATGTATATCCATAGTTTGATTCAGTCAAGTTGTACAGATTGATAACTGGATTCTTGGATTCATGTGTTCATATTGAATTGGAATATTGTAGATTGTATATGGTACTTGAATCATATTCAAGTCAGATTATAATCAGACTCAAACCCGAGTCAGACAGTTAGAAATGTAAATCAAAGTCCTATATTTACTAGGGTCCTTAGGGTAATTTATAAAACTTGAGGGGGTTTTATGTAAAAATACTTTTGTATAGTTTTCAAAATAAACCCTAAGTAATTATTATCGTCTTTAGAGTTGTAATAATTGTAGATTTTATATTAGTGAAATTTCTAATGAGAATAACCTAATTCCATAAATAAAGGTATTTATGTGTAAATATTGTTTAAATGGAATTCATGGTATTTTAGTGTAAATCGATTCTTGTGCCATTTTTAGAAAAAGGTTCATAATAATTCAAAGTAGGTATTTTGGAGTTACATATACATATATTTATATGAAAATAAATTTTTATATATTTAATATAATCTAGAAATCTCATTTTTCTTAAGATGTCGTATTTAAATCTTTCGAGACCGAATGTTCCTTGCGGAGTTCTGCATCTCACACTATTAAGCCCGAGGATGTGCGATAATCCGCACCATCCCGAACGGGTTCCCCAAATGGGTTGTAGCGGCGCTTTGCAAAGATTTGTATAAATACTAATCATTAAGGAAAAACGGTTTTATTAATTATGGTATTTATTTGTAAAGATATCTATTTCCCGTATTCTATGTTCTAGGGACTCCTAAGTCAACTAGACTGCTCCTAACTGGTCCAAAGCGACAAGTTGTGAGATACCTCAAATCGCTTCTTCACCACCAATTATGGCCAGGTAAGTACAAGTGAAGAAAGGAGGGATCCGCTCACGAATCACCGTGAGACGGGCCTTTTAAAGTTATCTTTCTCACTTGTCTAGCCTAGACACCACAAAGTCAGGTTTAGAAAAACCACTGAATGCCCACATCCTTATCCTATTTTCATAATAAGTGGTATTTATTTGTAAAGATGTATCAATACTAAATCTTTTAGAAATGGTTTTATTAAGTAAATGGTATTTAAATGAAAAATGTTTGTTTCTTCGTATTCTAAATTTCCAAGATTATTGTACTATGTTTACATGTGAGTGTGTGAGGAGGTAGGTCGTTACCTCGTGGTCTACTTAAAGATATAGCAAGGTTTAATGGAGTTAAATGTATAATTGAAACAATGTGGTATATAAGTGAAAAATACGATTAAGGGAAATAGCTCTCATTTTATGTAATGAAACTTGATCATTTTGTTTGATTAGTGTTTAATAGTAAACATGAGGAAGTTTAAATATGATTGTATTAGTGAGAAGTGGAATTTTATAGGAAACCGAATCGGAAATCGGATTTGTTCCGATTCCGTCGGGTTTTGTAAATTCGTATTTTTAGAATAGAAAAGAGAGATAGAAAAGGGACTTACGGGTTTAGGAAAACAAGAAGAGGGAGATTGATCGGAATGAGTCACCGATGCGTCGCTTCTTTGCCGGGAGCTCCTAGAATGATCGTCGGAAGTTCGCCGGGAAATTCGTCGTAGCTTCGCCTCGTGCTCGATTTCAAAATACACAAGGTTTCTTGGAAATTTTAGAGAGTTGGCTCAGAGTTTAGGGTGAGGGGGTAGTGTGTAGGGTTGGTATTTATAGGGTTAGGCTAGGGTTAGAGTAGATGAAGAGTTAAATTGAAAAAATGTAAAAATAATGTGATAAATTGTAATAAAATGGAGTAAATGGGGTATTAAGAGCTCTCTGGAAACGATCTGGAAAATTGAAGTGTGCAGGAGGGTAGAGTATACCAAGAGACAACTTTTTGGTGTTGACGACTCGGCCGACCGGTCGAGTCCGGCCGGTGTCGCCGTGCCGAGTCGGCCGGTCCGCCGTCCGAGTCTGGCTGAGTCGGAGGTCGGGGAGGTGGGGGGTCGTCTGGTGTAGCCTCTGGTATATTTAGTTTTTCATGTGTAGTGGGAAATTTTGGAGTTATCACGTGTTGACTGTTGGTATTCTAAAAAATTCAAAACAAAATAATATTAAAAATAATATGGGGTATGTGATTTGAACTCTGGTGGCTTGGTTCAGCAGTGCAAGGTATTACCAATGAGCTACAAATTCCTTGTAATTATGGAGCTATTTAATTACTTAAAGTAGTCACAGAAAATGTAAATACCCCAAGTATACATTAATTTTAAAGCAAATTTTGTACACTAAAAATGGAGTTGTTACATTCTTTTAACTTGTAATTAAAAAGCAAAATAATTACTTATATCTTGTGCTCAGGCTAAAATACCCCTTTATGGATTTTGAAAAAAATATTTTGAAAAAATTTGTATAGGAAAATTAGGGTTGTTACATTCTACCCTTCTTATAAAAATTTCGTCCTCGAAATTTGTAAAAGGAAAGTGTAACACATTCAAGAAAAGTTTGGTGTCTGGAGTATTGATAGTATGTGAAAATAACAAGGTGATGCGAGGGTTTTAAAAAATGTGAAGAATGCGTGAAGGAATGAAAGAATGCGAAGGTTTCGGTAAGATTCAAGAAATATGAAATTGTAAGATTCAAGGAACATGATTGTAAAGAATGTTTTAGTTGGTGGTTCTTGTATTTTATATTTCTTAGGGTTCCATACAGCTCTGACCTGCATGAGCCACCAACAAAACCTGTCACGCCCCGCTTCTCGGTGTACGGCGAAGGGGACGCGACGAGGCCGCTACGTATTTACTCAGAAGCAAATACGCTAAGCGTAACTAAGCAACATAAAAGAAAATATACACAAGAGACAAGGTATAATAAAACAACAATTTTATTTATTAACATTCTTTTGTACAATGCATGGAAAGTAAATACAACTGAAATAAAAAGCAATGCCTAAACAATGGCATACCAGAAAAGAAAAGTACAGAAATGGAAAGTGTACAACGAACTAGAGCTCGGGGTCTTCAATGAACTGGTTCAAGTCTTCAGCGCTGGGCTCGATCTCTGACGTGTCCAGGTCACCTGACGACATTCAAAGAAGAAAGAAAGAGAATGTCGTCAGCGAACAGATCGCTCGGTAAGTCCCAAAGAGAAGGGAGAAATAGAATAGACAGAATAAGAGATAGCTTTTAAAGTTGTATTATATTGTTATGATATTGTGTTAATGCTGTTGTTTGTAGCTTGGTACAGAAGATGCCAGTGTATACGAGAGGAGTCCCACTTACACCGGAGACTTTGGTAACCCGTAGTATAAGGCTCCGTCGATAATACCACAGACCAACGGCATGGATGTAATTACGTCTTAAGTGACCTCCTCGTGCCACCTTTAACATATTCCGTACCAGTCTACCCCTTAAACCCCGTAGTGTTTTGATTGTATTGTTGTATTGTATTGTATAGTTGAATGACTGTCCGAAACCATGATATCAGTAAACGGATGTAACTGCATAATCATGTAAATGAAATAACTGGATAATGCATATATATCCATGGTTTGATTCAGTCAAGTTGTATAGATTGATAACTGGATTCATGGATTCATGTGTTCATATTGAATTGGAATATTATAGATTGTATATGGTACTTGAATCATATTCAAGTCAGATTATAATCAGACTCAAACCCAAGTCAGACAGTTAGAAATGTAAATCAAAGTCCTATATTTACTAGGGTCCTTAGGGTAATTTATAAAACTTGAGGGGGTTTTATGTAAAAATACTTTTGTATAGTTTTCAAAATAAACCCCAAGTAATTATTATCGTATTTAGAGTTGTAATAATTGTAGATTTTATATTAGTGATATTTCTAATGAGAATAACCTAATTCCAAAAATAAAGGTATTTATGTGTAAATATTGTTTAATGGAATTCATGGTATTTTAGTGTAAACCGATTCTTGTACCATTTTTAGAAAAAAGTTGAATATTCATAATAATTCAAAGTAGGTATTTTGGAGTTATATATACATATATTTATATGAAAATAAATTTTTATATATTTAATATAATCTAGAAATCTCATTTTTCTTAAGATGTCGTATTTAAATCTTTCGAGACCGAATGCTCCTTGCGGAGTTCAGCATCTCGCACTACCAAGCCCGAGGATGTGCGATAATCCGCACCATTCCGAACGGGTTCCCCAAATGGGTTGTAGCGGAGCTTTGCAAAGATTTGTATAAATACTAATCATTAAGGAAAAACAGTTTTATTATTTATGGTATTTATTTGTAAAGATGTCGATTTCCCGTATTCTATGTTCTAGAGTCTCCTAAGTCAACTAGACTGCTCCTAACTGGTCCAAAGCGATAAGTTGTGAGATACCTCAAATCGCCTCTTCACCGCCAATTGTGGCCAGGTAAGTACAAGTGAAGAAAGGAGGGATCCGCTCACGAATCACCGTGAGACGGGCCTTTTAAAGTTATCTTTCTCACTTGTCTAGCATAGACACCACAAAGTCAGGTTTAGATAAACGACTGAATGCGCACATCCTTATCCTATTTTCATAGTAAATGATATTTATTTGTAAAGATGTATCAATACTAAATCTTTTAGAAATGGTTTTATTAAGTAAATGGTATTTAAATGAAAAATGTTTGTTTCTTCATTTTCTAAATTTTCAAGATTATTGTACTATGTTTACATGTGAATGTGTGAGGAGGTAGGTCGTTACCTCGTGATCTACTTAAAGATATAGCAAGGTTTAATGGAGTTAAATGTATAATTGAAACAATGTGGTATTTAAGTGAAAAATACGATGAATGGAAATAGCTTTCATTTTATGTAATGAAACTTGATCAATTTGTTTGATTAGTGTTTAATAGTCAACATGAGGAAGTTTAAGTATGATTGTATTAGTGAGAAGTGGAATTTTATAGGAAACCGAATCGGAAATCGGATTTGTTCCGATTCCATCGGGTTTTGTAAATTCATATTTTTAGAATAGAAAAGAGAGATAGAAAAGGGACTTACGGGTTTAGGAAAACAAGAAGAGGGAGATTGATCGGAAGGAGTCGCCGGTGCGTCGCTTCGTCGCCGGGAGCTCCTAGAATGATCGTCGGAAGTTCGCCGGGAAATTTGTCGTAGCTTCGCCTCATGCTCGATTTCAAAGTACACAAGTTTTCTTGGAAAGTTTAGAGAGTTGGCTCAGAATTTAGGGTGAGGGGGTAGTGTGTAGGGTTGGTATTTATAGGGTTAGGCTAGGGTTAGGGTAGATGAAGAGTTAAATTGAAAAAATATAAAAATAATGTGATAAATTGTAATAAAATGGAGTAAATGGGGTATTAAGAGCTCTCTGGAAACGATCTGGAAAATTGAAGTGTGCAGGGGGGAGAGAATACCAAGAGACAACTTTTTGGTGTTGACGACTCGGCCGACCGGCCGAGTCCGGCCGGCGAGCCGTGCCGGGTCGTCCGGTCCGCCAACCGAGTCGGGCCGAGTTGGAGGTCGGGGAGGTGGGGGGTCATCTGGTGTAGCCTCTAGTATATTTAGTTTTTCATGTGTAGTGGGAAATTTTGGAGTTATCACGTGTTGACTGTTGATATTCTAAAAAATTCAAAACAAAATAATATTAAAAATAATGTGGGGTATGGGATTTGAACTCTTGTCGCTTGGTTCAGCAGTGCAAGATATTACCAATGAGCTACAAGCTCCTTCTTGTAATTATGGAGCTATTTAATTACTTAAAGTTGTCACAGAAAATGTAAATACCCCAAGTATATATTTATTTTAAAGCAAATTTTGTACACTAAAAATGGAGTTGTTACATTCTTTTATCTTGTAATTAAAAAGCAAAATAATTACTTATATCTTGTGCTCAAGCTAAAATAACCCTTTATGGATTTTGAAAATATATATTTTGAAAAAATTTGTATAGAAAAATTAGGGTTGTTACACTCCCAAAGGAAACATGCAACTCAGCAGTACTCATCATAGAGTGCACCATATCTAATAGAGTGCGATTCCTCCACCCCGATACACCGTTGTGCTGTGGTGTACACGAAGGAGTAAGCTGAGAGAGAATCCCATTCTCTTTTTAGAAAATCCAGGAACTCCATACTTAAGTATTCCCCTCTCCGATCAAATCAAAGGACTTGTTACTTTTACCCGTATGGTTCTCAACTTTATGCTTATATTCCTTGAATTTTTTAAAAGTTTCAGACTTGTGTTTCAACAGGAATATATGTCCGAATCTTGAGAGATAGTCAGTGAATATAATGAAGTACGAGGAACCAACCCTGATATTTGTAGACATAGGACCGTATACATCACCATGCATCAGTCCCTAGAGTTCAGTAACTCTTTCTTTGTTTCCAATAAACGGAGTATTAGTCATTTTACCTTTGAGACAAGACTGGCAAGTATCATAGGATGAAAATTCGAACGGATTCAAATATTCATCCTTATGTAACTTCGCTACTCGTGTCGCATTGATATGACCTAGTCTACAATGCCACAAGAAGGATTCGTTCATTTCTGAACTACTCCTCTTGTATGTGTTCTATATATTTTAAACCGTGGTTTGATTTAGAACATATATGCCATTACATAACGTGCCTGATCCAATCAACTCTTGATTAAGGAAAATGTTCACAACATTATCCTGCAATACAAAATTATATCCTTCTTTAACTTAATAAAGAAACTGATGTAATGTTGTATATTGGGTTCGGTATGTAATAACATTTGTTCAGAATCAATGTATTTACTACTTGGTAATACAAGGTGATATTTGCCAACTGATTTGGCTGCAACAATTGCACTATTATCTACACTTAGAGACATATCACCCAATCCCAGTTATCTACCTTTCTGTAGCCCATGTAACAGATTACATATGTGGGATTCTGATCCGGTATCTCATACCTAGGATGTAGAGGATACTGAGAAACAGTTCTCGGTAGCGAACACACCCGAAGAATATGCATCAATATGCTCTTTCTTCGATTAGGTGGCTGTTCCCCTCCGAAAGACGGCGACGACGTGAGGACGTCTAGCCTGAGATTCGGGGCAGATGCCATATGGTTTTATCCGTCCACCTCTCCGAAGATGCCAAGTTGATTTATGGCACCGTGTATCGGAGGTTTAGACGGATGCGGCCGATGTAGCAGACTTCGTCAGATTCCCCCTCGCTTGAGGGGTTTTTGATTGTGGGGACGCTCTTCCCTGCAGGCGCAAGCCCCTGCAGTTAATTACTCTACCGCATCGCGGTAACAACTTTCTCCTTCTCTAGAATTTCACTTCGTGTCGTGGGTGTTTGTTTTGTTTGTGGTTGCCCGTGGATTGTATACGGAGACTGAGTAATGCCGTCGCCCGTAGGACGTGGATTAGTCCAAATCCGTATTTACCTAGATTTAGGTTTGGTGTTTTTAGTTTAAGGATACGTTAGCCGTGTTGAGGCTAAGATCGACTTAAACGTTCGTTAAGGATACGTTAGTCTTGTTTGAGACTAAGATCAACTTAACGTAGTGATTCATTTAATATATGGCCGTCAGGACTCGTCACCTCTCTGACGTCGTTGAAGGATTACAACGACAGGTGTCAGAGGAGCTCGGAGATGTACCCTCGAACCAGAGTTGATTTGGAATTTTATAGTCTATTTGAATGTTTAAGGATACGTTAGCCGTGTTTGGGGCTAAGATCGACTTAAACGGGATCGTTTAGATCCGGTAAAAAAGCATTTGGAGGCTCTATTGTTCCAGTTTAGGGACGTGGTGGTCCATGTTCCAGTTTAAGGACGTGGTGGTCTATGTTCCAGTTTAAAGACGTGGTGGTCCGTATTCCAGTTTAGGGACATGGTGGTCCATATTCCAGTTTAGGGACATGGTGGTCCATTGGTAGATTAAGGACACATAAGTCCGTGGGTTTAAGGACCCCACAGTCCGTATAGTGTGTGGTCGTTGGGACCCATCACCTCTCTGACGTCGTTGAAGGATTACAACGACATGTGTCAGAGGAGTTCGGAGATGTACCCTCGAACCAGATATAAATTGATTTAGGGAGCAGCCGTGCTCAGTCAATTTAATTTGAGGACTTACAGCCATGATTGGGCTAAGTCCAGTTGGAAAATACTCATCATTTTTATTTGTTTTTGCATTACATTTCTTTTTATTTTTATTTGGGCTCTACCCATAAAGGATGCAGAGCATCAATTTGTTTTGGGCTCTGCCCATTTATAAATGATGCAGAGCATCAATTTTATTTGGGCTCTGCCCTTTTTATTGCTTTGCAATTTATTTTGGCCTGCTAGGTCTTTTTGACTTGGGCCTGGCCCTTTAACAAAAGAAATGCATTGCATTTTTCAGGTGCTTTGCGCCAATCAAATAGCGCAAGCGCTTGTGGTGATGACACGTGTCATGCAGGAGCAGTGCGCTGCGCTAGTGCGCTACGCTTGCGCTGCTGACACGTGGCGCGCTCTGGTGAGGTGCGCCAATTTCAGAGAGCAAAGCTCTATTTCAAAAGCGCATAGCGCAAATGGTTCGGACGCTGACACGTGGCGCTCTCGGGTGGCTTGCGCTAGCCCAAGAGCGCAACAGTGCAGATTTATAAGTGCAAAGCACTATTAATTTGAGAATCTTTTAGATTCAAGAACCAATGGTTCATAAAAGAAGTGCAAAGCACTATTTATTATGTGAAGATCATTGATCTGGTTTTTAGATCAGTGGTTTATTAAAAGAAGTTTCTTCTCTCTCGTGAAGGTTTTTTACCTTTTTCTTGAAATTTTTCTCAAAGTTCTGTCTGTTTGAAGCTCTTGATTTTTCAAGAATGTTGATACTTTTGAATTGAGGTCTAGGGTCCTTTTTATAGTGCCCATAAATTAGTTAAAGAGATCTTTCTCTGAGTGATTTGGGGAATTTTCCCCACCGTTGGATCTTTGATCCAAAGGCTTCTGTTTTACAGAAGAAAATCTTCTTGTTTTAACAAGAACAGAAAGATTTCTTTAGAATCTTAATTCTGTTTGGCGCAAATGCCCCAGCGCGTGACACGTGTCGCGCAGCGCACAGCGCAACTGCGCTAGCGCATCTGCGCTGACATGTGTCGCGCAGCGCACAGCGCAGCGCAACTGCGCTAGCGCATCTGCGCTGACACGTGTCGCGCAGCGCAGTGCTTGCGCAACTGAAGCGTTGCTTCCTTTAATTTTACTTAAAATAGAGCTTTGCTCTGATTGGGTGCGCTGCTTCGGGCACTGCGCTGATGTGTCTGAGCCTGATACGTGGCGCGTTGCGCCCGTGATTTGATGCGTTGCTTCAAAATTTGAGTTTTGAATTTCCAGCAGAGCTTTGCTCTGATTGGGGGAAACAAATGCCCCCCACCGTTGCGCTTACGTGGCCCCAATCGTGAGCGCAACGGTGGCGGAATTCCAACTGCCGCGGCAACTTTTGAGACTTGAAGAGGCGCTTGATGCCTATAAATAGGACCTTTGGTCCCCCACAGATGCTTATCATCTTTCAGATTTTTATTTTCAAAAACTTCAGAGCTTTGCTCTCCTTTCCAAAGTTTTTCAGAAAAACTTTAGGTAAAATTGATTCTTAGATTAAATTTTAATTAATCTTAACCAGCAGAGCTTTGCTCTCATAGATCTTATGATCTAGAGAAAATCCCTTCGGGGTTTCACCAGCAGAGCTTTGCTCATTTTTCAAAGTTAGAAACTTTAGGTAAAATTAATGTAGATCAAATTAATTTAAATTAATCTCAGCCAAAGAGCTTTGCTCTCACAGATCTTTTGATCTAAAGAGATCCCCATTGGGGTTTCATAAACAGAGCTTTGCTCTCAAACACTTATAGATCTGCAGAGATCTTGTTCATGGGTTCTAACCCATGAACAGAGCTTTGCTCTCGAGGAATTTAGCCCTCTGTGTATATTATTTTTCTTTTATTGCTAAACTTCCTGTGGTATTTTTTTTCCAGGCATAATGGCGGTGCGTCTATACAGTTTGCACGAGTTCATCACCTATGACGATATCCGCGCACAGGGCCGTCATCAAAACCAGGAGTTTACGGACGCCCAGTGTGCGAAGGTCATGGATCGCCTCAACGCAAGCGGTGGCTGGCTACTTCCTCGTCGTTCATCTCTCTTGAAGGTCGTGTTGGGAGCAATATGGAGAGCACTTCCGGGTCTTCACGAGGCCCTACCGCTCAATGCGCTGGATGATGCCGAAGACAAGGTGCATTCAGTGTACCTAAAGGGGCTGATCTCGAAGAAACGGCAGGACAGCCTCATTGACATCCTACATCAAATCTTCCAGCAGATGAAGATAGTTGTTGCTTATCGAAGGCCGGGAGGTCTTGCCGAGGATCTTGACACACAGGAGCGTGAGAGGCTGCACATAAGAATAATTAGAAAGGCCAGAAGAACTCTGGATGGCCTTACTTTTGAATTCCTCAATCCGTGCCCCGGATCTGAGGTCATACCGTTGTAATAATTTGAATAATGTTTCTTATTCATTGCATTTATGATTGTAAGAATTTTTGGCAATATGAATGGAAACTTTTTTATTTCAGCTTGTTTTATTTCTCGTCCTGAATCTTCTGCCCATGCATAAATAAGTGCGTCTCGAAAGCTTGATCAAATGTAAATCGGATGTTCTTTCTGTTGCTTTTCTTCCTTCTCAACGTGTTGTCACAATTAGCATATAATAGAGTAGGCCTCTTGATTTCTTCATAGTATAGCGATGTCTTAGGCTGCAGGTTCAGATCTGCCTCCTAAGACTTTTCAACTCTATGAGCCGTGAGGGTCTCATAGAGACTTTTCTCCCTATGGATCGAGATGATCTCGTAGGTGGGGTTTTCTCCTTAGGAGTCGTGAGGATTCCTAAGTGTGTTTTCTCTCATAGGTCGTAAGGATCCTATAAGAGAATTTTTCCCTCTTATGAGTCGAGAGGACCCGTAAGCGGTTGTTTCCCTCCTTGTCGAAACTCGACTTCGGAGAGTGAGACCCTTGAATAGTATGCAAGAGACCGTTTTAGATCGACTTGCAGGGTCCCATTGTTCAGGAAGCAAGTTTTTTAGTCCCTGCGGCCTGAGGCTTCATCTTGCAAGTTGAGACGAATCGGGAATTTTCCTACGGAGACACTGGTTTCTCTGCAAGCCGACGCGAATCAGGAGGCTCTTGTCAAGGATTGTTTGTTTCCCTGAGTTGAGGTGTTTGCTAAGGATTATTTGTTTCCCTAGCGCCAAGGATTATTTGTTTCCTTGGGGTTTGAAACGAGTCGAGAATTTCCCATGGAGGCACTGGTTGCTCTGCGAGTCGACGCGGATCAGAAGGCTCTCGTCAATGAGTGTTTGTATCCGTGAGTCGAGGAATTTGCTAAGGATTATTTGTTTCCCTAGCGCCAAGGATTATTTGTTTCCTTGGGGTTGAAACGAGTCGAGAATTTCCCACGGAGGCACTGGTGGCTCTGCGAGTCGACGCAGATCAGGAGGCTCTCGTCAAGGAGTGTTTGTATCCGTGAGTCGAGAAATTTGCTAAGGATTATTTGTTTCCTTAGCGCCAAGGATTATTTGTTTCCTTGGGGTTGAAACGAGTCGAGAATTTCCCACGGAGGCACTGGTGGCTCTGCGAGTCGATGCGGATCAGGAGGCTCTCGTCAAGGAGTGTTTGTATCCGTGAGTCGAGGAATTTGCTAAGGATTATTTGTTTCCCTAGCGCCAAGGATTATTTGTTTCCTTGGGGTTTGAAACGAGTCGAGAATTTCCCACGGAGGCACTGGTGGCTCTGCGAGTCGACGCGGATCAGGAGGCTCTTGTCAAGGAGTGTTTGTATCCGTGAGTCGAGGAATTTGCTAAGGATTATTTTTTTCCCTAGCGCCAAGGATTATTTGTTTCCTTGGGGTTTGAAACGAGTCGAGAATTTCCCACGGAGGCACTGGTGGCTCTGCGAGTCGACGCGGATCAGGAGGCTCACGTCAAGGAGTGTTTGTATCCGTGAGTCGAGGAATTTGCTAAGGATTATTTGTTTCCCTAGCGCCAAGGATTATTTGTTTCCTTGGGGTTTGAAACGAGTCGAGAATTTCCCACGGAGGCACTGGTGGCTCTGCGAGTCGACACGGATCAGGAGGCTCTCGTCAAGGAGTGTTTGTTTCCCTGAGTTGAGGTATCTGCTAAAGACACTGGTTTCTTCGGAGTTGGACTGAACCGTCGAGATTTGGCTTTGTCTTCTGGCGGAGCCTGTTGGGAAAGTATGGTTCCCTCTTTGTTTACGCCCTTGGATTGTATACAGGGATCGATGTGATCTTAACTGTAGGGCCAAAGTTTTATCATCATTTTTTTTGTTTTATCTCCGCGATGCTCTATCATTTCAGCTTTTATATCGCGAAGGTCGCGATTGCCCAATCATTTCGGCTATTTTTCGCGGTGCCCAATCATTTCGGCTATTTATTTTATTTTTACTCGCTGCTTTTTATTGCGAGTTGCCCAATCATTTCGGCTATTTATTTTATTCTTACTCGCTGCTTTTTATTACGAGTTGCCCAATCATTTCGGCTATTTTGCGTGCATACATTTTTACTTGCTGCTTTTTATTGCAAGTTGTCCTATCATTTCGGCTATTTTGTATGCATGTGCGGCCTATTGGCTTTTCGCCGTAAACCTGAAATTAGACGTCGATTTCGGCATCAGCACCGCTACAACTGGGATATTTGTAGGAGCGAATCATCATTTGCCTCCGTCGGTTTCGAACAAAGGTGGCTTAGCGAACAGGGTTAAGGTCCCGCCGACTAAGGCTTTTGACTTCATGAGCCGTAAGGGTCTCACAAAGGTATTTCTTCCTACAACTCGTGAGGATCTTATAGGTGTATTTTCTCCTTAGGAATCGTGAGGATTCCTAAGTGTTCGTTTCCTCTGTAAGTCGTAAGGATCCTACAGGAGGGTTTTCTCCTCATAAATCGAGAGGATTTATAAGGGTTGTTCACCATGCGAACATATCCCCAGTCACGGATAAGACTTGGTTAGGGAAATGCTTATTCGCGCCCGTGGATTGTATACAAGGGTCAGTATTGAACCACTTGTAGGGCAATATCGGAAGTTGTGGGGGTTGCTTAAGCACAGGTTTAGGTCTCTGTAACTTAAGACTTTCAACTCTTATGAGTCGTGAGGGTCCCATAAGAGAGTTCTCCTTACGAGTCGTGAGGATCTCGCAAGTGTATTTTCTTCTTAGGAATCGTGGGGATCCCTAAGTGTGTTGCTCCCTTGTGAGTCATAAGGATCTCATGCGGGTGGTTTCTCCTTACAAGGTTGAGAAGACCCTATAAGTGTCCTTTAACGAGGTTGCGCCCTTTCAGGTTTTCACAAACACTCGCCGGTAGCCCTGCTGTTTTTACTCACGGTGCCCTTTCGGGTTTTCATCCGTGCCCTTTTTGCTAATGGACATACCGTTTTTTTTATTCTTTTTATTTTTATATATTTTTTACGAGGTCGCGCCCTTTCGGGTTTTCACGAACACTCGCCGGTAGCCCTGCTGTTTTTACTCACGGAGCCCTTTCGGGTTTTCATCCGTGCCCTTTTTGCTTATGGACATACCATTTTTTTTAAATTTTATTTTTATATGTTTTTTTTATATCTCGTCAGCCTAAAAGATGTTGCGGTACTAGTTTAAGGACGTTTCGGTCCGCTATTAGTTTAAGGACATTTCGGTCCGACATTGAGAAGGCTGGCTACTGCTGATAGAGTTTGAGCTTAGGAAGATAGCGAGCTGACATAGTCGTCATCATCTACCATTGACCTAGGCCGTGGCTCATTAAGCGTAGTATCTCTTTAAGAAGCGACCGTTTATTGGCCTGAAAGGCCTTTCACCGTGCATGTCTATGAGTAGATAGGCCCCACCCTGGTAGACCTTATCTATGATGTACGGGTCTTCATAGTTTGGCTCGAATTTTCCCCGCTTGGCGCGATTTGGGATCATAGGCCTTTTGACCACTAACACGAGTTCGCCTTGGCGGAATGTCCTCGGTCGGGTCAATCTTTCATATGAGCGCGTCATCTTTTCTTTATAAGTTTCCAGATTTTGTTGCGCTATGAGCCGAGTTTTATCAAAGGCATCGAGCTCCTCAAGCCGAAGGTGAGCATTTTCTTCGTTCGTCAGCTCGTAGTGGACTGCCACTCGTAGAGAGGGTAATTCTATCTCGAGAGGGAGTACTGCTTCTGTACCGAATACCAACGCATATGGCGTTGCGTTCGTGGCCGTTTTAAACGTAGTTCGATATGCCCAGAGAGCTTCTTGCAGTCTTTCGTGCCAGCCTTTCTTATTTCGTGACACCGTTTTCTTCATGATCTTCGTCAAGGTCTTGTTGAAGGCCTCAGCTAGACCGTTAGCTCGCGGATTATAAACTGAGGAATATCTCCAGTCTATATTATGCTGTTGCGCGAAGCGACTGATTTTGTGGCTTCTGTAGGCTGGCCCGTTATCGGAGATGATTCGTCTTGGCGTTCCAAACCGATATATGACATGCGTCTTGAAGAAATGGAGGATATTCTCCGTCTTTACTTCCCTCAGCGGTACTGCTTCCGCCCACTTAGAGAAGTAGTCAGTCGTCGCTAGGATGAAACGATGTCCTCTAGACGATGCTGGTTCGATGGGGCCGACTATATCAGTCCCCCACATTTCGAATGGCCAGCTAGCCACCGTTGGATGTAGTGGATTTGGATGCTGATGGATGAAGTCCCCATGAATTTGGCATGAGTGGCATTGCTTCGCATATTCGAGGCAGTCCTGGATCATCGTGGGCCAATAGTAGCCCATCCGTTTGATCTTCAACTTCATCTTTGGGCCCGCTTGGTGAGAACCGCAGAGTCCGTCATGAACTTCCTGGACGACTCTTTTCTCTTCGTCAAGTCCTAAGCATCTCAGCCACAGAGAATCAAACGACCTCTTGTACAGAGTATCATTGACGAAGGCGAAGGACAGAGCTCGTTTCATGAGCTGATGTCTTGTGGATGCTTCTTCAGGCAATCGGTGGGACTTAAAGTAGTCTACGAAGACTTCCCTCCAATCCTCAGCCTTTTCCCGGTCTTCTATTTGCAAGGTCGTCTGTTCAGTCACTCCCTTCTTTTCAGACGATTCCGGAGATATTTCTGCTGGGGCAAGCACCCGACGGCTTTGTACCATGATTCTAACGTCATCGAGGTTCTCGTCAGCCAGTTCTTTAGCAAGTTTGGCCAACGCGTCTGCTTTGCTGTTTTCCGCGCGCGATATGTTCTCCAAAGTATAGGAGTGAATTTGGGTCAACAATTGTTGCACCTTTTCCCCGTCATTCACCAACTCCGGTTTGCACGTTTGGAAGTCGCCGTTTACTTGGCTAACGACCAGTTGAGAATCTTCGTATATGAGGAGGTTTTCAATTCCCATGTCAATGGCGATCTCGAGGCCTGCTATCAGAGCTTCGTATTCGGCTTCGTTGTTTGTCCTCGGCTCTGTTAGAGAGAAGGCAAAACGCATTATCCCACCTTGTGGAGTTACAAAGATGAGTCCTACCCCCGATTTAATTATAGGGGCACTTTGTTTGCGTTTCTTCATGGAAGATGCTCCATCGAAATAAAGCTCCCATCGGGTATCATCACCGTCGATCGCATCAAACGCATGTTCGTCTGGAAGATCACAGTTTAAAGGAGAGTCGGCCGGTATCGGATGCTCAGCGAGGAAGTCGGCGATGGCCTGGCCTTTCACTGCCTTGAGAGGTTGATATGTTATTGAGAACTCCATCAAGAGCAGGGCCCATTTAGCGAGTCATCCCGTCAACATGGCCTTCGACATCAAGTATTTAAAGGGGTCCACCTTTGAAATGAGACGGACCTCGTGCGCCAACGCATAGTGCCTGAGCTTTGTTATCGCGAAGATCAACGCCAGGCTGTGTTTTTCAATGGGAGAGTAGTTGCTTTCTGCCCCCAGCAGAACTCGACTTAAGTAGTAGAGTGCTCTTTCTTTCCCTTGATCGTTCTCTTGTGCCCATAATGCGCCGAAGGAACCTTCGAGGGCGGTTGTATAAAGAATGAGGGGTTTTCCCTTGACCGGAGCAGCCAACACCGGCGGGTTCTGTAGGTATTGCTTGATCTCGTCTAGTGCGCTTTGGCATTTTTTATCCCAGACGAACGGGGTTCCCTTCTTCATCAGGTGACTGTAAAGACGGCACTTTCCTGAAAGGTTGGCTATAAATCGCCGTTTATACGCGAGCTTCCCTTGGAGAGACCGCAGCTGTTTGAGAGTCCTTGGCGGAGGCATTTCCATGATCGCCTTGATCTTTCACGGATCTATTTCGATACCCCGGTGTCGGACGATGAATCCTTAGAATTTGCCCGAGGAAACTCCGAATGCACACTTAAGAGGGTTCATCTTCAAGTTGTATTGCCGAAGGCGTTGAAATACGGTCTTCAGATGCTCGAGATGTTCCTCGTATGATTTGCTTTTAACCACGAGGTCGTCGATATAGCATTCGACGATTTCGTGTATAAGGTCATCGAAGATCTTCGTCATGGCCCTTTGGTAGGTGGCACCGGCGTTCTTTAGACTAAAGGGCATCACCTTGTAACAGAATATTCCCAGAGGAGTCCTGAAGGCGGTGTGCTTCTGGTCTTCGGGATCCATCTTTATCTGATTATACCCTGACGAGCCGTCCATAAAGGAGAAAACCTCATGAGTGGACGTGTTGTCTATCATCAGTTCGGTGACTGGCACTGGGAAATCGTCTTTCGGGCAGGCTTTATTGAGATCCCGGAAGTCCACACATATGCACACTGTCCCATTTTTCTTCATCACCGGGACGATGTTGGCGATCCATTCAGGGTATTGAACTTCCTGGATGAAGCCAGAGTCGATTAACTTTTTGACCTCGGCGTTGATGCTCATCTCAAGCTCGAGCCGCATTCTCCTCGGCGCCTGTTTGACTGGCTTGATGTCCGGGGATATCGCCAATCTGTGCACAGCAATTTCTGGATCTAGTCCCGGCATTTCGGAATAGTTCCACGCGAAGCAATCTCTATGCTGTAGAAGCACGTCCTTTAACGCAGCCACCCTTTCTTTAGATAGCAGCTCGCTGATGAATGTCGGTCGCGGGTCATTTGTCGTTCCCAACTCAATTTTCTTAAGGTTATCTGCAGTGGTATGGATTCCATCTTCCAGCTCTTTTGGCGCCGGTGGAAATTCTGAGATTATCTCGTCGTTATTGTTTTCGAAGCACCAGGGAAGGTCATCCATGTTCTCGGGCTTTTCTTTTAATATCGTTATCATGTGACAAGTACAAATTTGCTTCCAATCCCAATGTAGAACTGGTTCTTCTTTCGTAGCCTTGGGCTCGTGCTTCTGTGGCGGCGCTACTCTCCAGTTGTCGGACAGAGTGAACTTGCCAAGCTGATACTGATCTTCAACCCAATTCTTGAAGGTGAAGCAGTCCTCGAGAGGATGCCCTACCACTTGGTGATAAGAGCAATAGTCTGGGTGTGAGATCTCACCTGCTTGTTCGGGGTGTCTAGACTCCGGCAGTGTAAGCAACTGATGTTTTAAAGCGACGTCGAGTATTTTCTTCGTCTTGTCCCGAGGAAAAGAGTACGCTCGACCCATTTTCTTCATGAGGGATAGATCAATAACGCTCGACTCCCGTTTGCGTGGCTTCTTAGCCCTGCTTTGTTGCTGTTGAGCGCCTTTTTAGCCCTTCGACTTATTTCTGCTTTTGCGTCGAGCCCTCTTTATAACAGGTTGACAAGGAGCGGCATTTTTATCTTTCACGGCCTGTTGGAGGAGGCGTTGCGTTTTGGCTTTCTCGTAGATGACCATTTTGCGGTTATGGTCGTCTCGGACTTTTTGACCCGCTTTCCTTATAAGCTTATCCATTTGCTCTTCGAACGATGGACTGGGCACTTTTGCATCTGGAACTTTCACTGGCTCAGGATTAGCGTCCTCCCATTGAGCATCCGCCTCTTCATCGAAGTCATACACGACGTAGCAGCTGTGTAGTAGCTCTCGTTTCTTTGACCGGACGTATCCAAGCCCAATTGTTTCCATTCTCCCATTAGGCAGTTTGCGTTGAGTCTCGGGAACATTCCAGATTTTGTCATAGAACTTGGCTTTCCGAACGGTCTGCGTGAAGGATATCCCCTGACGTTTCAGCAGCTTTTTCAAACCCTCTGTATAATATCTGGGAAGACGGATAGGCTGAAGCCTGTCGAGCGTAGGATCCGCGCCATGCCAGATTTCTTTTTCCACCTTGGTTTCTTCAGAGCGGTAGAACAGAATTGCTTTCTCGCTCTCTCGCCTGGGAGGGATATAGAACGTTTGCAGCTCTTCAACATTGTAAATATTAAGTGCATCCAGTTCTTTATGGTGTTTAAACGGCACTATGGCGACTTGTAGACTTTGCTCTTCGTCAGCGGACGTTCGTATTGAAGGTCGAGCAGAGAATACAACACGGATCTCATCTTCCGAGTCGCTACCAAAGATCAACGTAGGAGCGGACGGTCCTGGCTTGTTGTGTTGGGATGGACCCGAATAAACTATCTCCTCTTCCTCCTCAGTATCACTGCCGAAGACAGGGATGGTGGCATTAGCTTTATTCTCCGGCTTATGACACTTGTCCGTATCTTCGAAATCCGGTAAGAAGTATTTGGCATCTTCGTAGTTGCAGACCTCGTTCACAGAGAACGGGTTCAGTTCTCCCGTCACGGTATACTCGAAACCATCCTTAAAATACTTCATACACTCATGTTGTGTAGAAGGGATGATGTTGTACTCGTGTAACCATGGTCGGCCGAGAAAAGCGTTGTAGCATGTCTTGGCGTCTATGACGTGGAACTTAATGTCCATGACGAGTAGCCCGAAGCGTAGCGTCAGTATCACAGACCCAAGAGTTCTTGATGACTGGGAGTCGAACCCGGAGATGGTGATCTTGTCACGAGCAAGGTACTGGACGCTCATGCAGATTTCTTTTAACACCCGCACATTGAGGAGATTAACGGAGGATCCATTGTCGATCAGGATTTTGCTTATCTTAATATCGTGGCAGTATCCTGAGACATAGAGGGGGCGATTGTGTTCGCACGTCCTAAGGAGAAGGTCCTCGTCGCCGAAAGTGATCGGCCGTGTGCACTTCCTCCAATTCATCCTTCATCTTTTCCTCGGCCAGGAAAGCCTGGAATTGCTTCGGATCCTGTAGTGCCTTAATTAACGAATCTCTCGCCTCCTTTGATAGCAAAAGGGCGTCAAGAATGCTGAGCTGTGAGGGTAGCTTCCTCAGATGCGCTAAGACGTTGTAATCCACCTTATTCTTCTTCGGCGGGTCCTTGGCGCTTAGCTCCTCCACCACTTGGTCATCTAAGACGATATCTTCAGAGACCTTTTCTTTCCCTTTATCTTTTCTGTTTGAGGGTCCGAGGTTCTTTTCAGGCAGCGTCCGATTCCGCAGCCGAATATTTTTGCAAACCTTCGGCTCTTCTATTTTTCCCGAAGTGGACTCTTTAAAGAGAGGGGCAAGTTCCAGCTCCTCATCAGAATCACTCCCGAATGTAGGCACTTGTGACCCGCCGGTGTTAACCACGCGACAATCGCCGGTAGTTCTTTTAAGCTCTTCGGTCGTATTTCTTTGCTCCCGACGAGTTTTACGCTTTTCCCGTTTAAAGTGTTGTCGATGAGCTACATACCCTTGCCACCATCTATTGAAAGCTTTGTACTCTTGAGTAGGATGCGACACCTTCTGATGATATAAGCAATAGAAGGGGTGTATTTCCACTTCACCGGTGATGTTTCCTTCGGAGGATGGTAGCTTCATGCCCATTGATATGGCCTTAGCAAACCTTTTCCTCATCTTGAATTGGATTTTGTCGGTAGTGGAGGTGTTTTGCTCCAGCGGGATCGTCTCAGCTCTTTCATCAAGTCGCTGGCGCTTGGCCCTTTCAAATATAGCCATCTCGCATTCTCGATCAGCTTTACTTTTCAATCGAGCTTCGTTGAGGAATGCGTCAATTACCTCATCTGATGGCCCCAGAATTTTTGATTCAGGGTCTGCCCCCAGCTTTTCAGTGCAAGGAGTCTCCTCATCGTCCATGAACGAATGGGAAATCACATGACAGCTCGCCACGCATTCTTCAGATTCATCAGGTGAACTTTCTCCCTCATCTTCCTCTTGAAAGACATGATCGAGGAACTCTTGGAATGTAATGGGAGTCCGTGCCTTCTGGTTGTATTCCTCCAGCGCGTCAATTTGTTTTTGCAAGTCCGTGCGCTTGTCTCCAGGCTTCACGGGCTTCTTTGACTTCTTTTTCTTCTTCTTCGAAGATTTTGACGGCTGGTTGCGAGTGTTTGAGCCACCACTATCGGTCTTTGGAGTTGTACACAGCTTCAACAACCCTTCAATGACCTGCGGTTCCAACGGGTTCTTCCACTTGATCGCTGGACATGTCTGAAGATCGTTTAGCATCCTCTTTGTCTTGGCTGATAATACAACCTCCCAAGGAGCGTCTTCAACGACGGAGCATGTTGCCCCCGGTGCATTCGTCCCCTTAAAGGTGTGGGGCTGCGGGGGATTCACCTTCCATTTGTCAGATAACGCGAACTTGCCCTGTCAGTACTGGTTTTCAAGCCAATTTTTGAAAACGTAGCAATCTTCGATCGGATGGCCTAGCACTCGATGATAAGGACAGTAGTTGGGCTCGTTGACGTCACTTGGTTGCAACAGACGTTTTGGATCCGGCAGATTTATGAGTCTGTTGCGTAATGCCAGCTCGAATAACCTTCTCATTTTATCGCGGGGAAACGAGTAAGGACGCCCTAGCCTCTCCTCAAGGTCTACGTATGGGTGCATATTATTTTGACGCACAACCGGCTTCAAGTTGCTCGGTTGTTGTTGAGCATTAGTGACGACGATCGCTTTTCCCTTCCCTTTGTCATTTCGGGAGTCCGGCTTTGGAAGAGGAGGTTTATGACCCATCTGATCCATCTGCGCTAGCTTGTCAATCAAGGCCTGGAAGGTAGTCGGCTTGAAAAACATCATAAATTGCGAGATGGTTGCTTGCGGATCAAGGGTTCCCACAAACAAACCCACCGCAGGAGCTTCTTCAATGCGCTGCTCGCACTTCGACCATAAGTTCCTCCACCGTATAGCATATTGGACCCATGTCTCGCCTGGCTTTACTCTGGCGTTAATCAGTGCCGTCATTGGGGTACGTTCACTGGTTCTTGCAAAACGCTGAGTAAATAACAGCTCCATCTCCGCGAAGGTTTTGATAGAGTCGTTCGGGAGCTCAGAGTAACACTCGAACGCCGTATCTGATAAACTTCCAACAAACTGGCGAAGCAACAGCTTATCATCACCGCCAGTGTTACCGCAGAGTGCCCTGAACTGGGCAACATGCTGGTGAGGATTGCCCGTCTCCTTGTAGACGTGGAACTTGGGAATTGTGTAACCGGGCGGGTACTTGATTTGGTCGTACCAACTTGGATATGGCCGTCCCGTTTTTACGACCTGGCCAGCTGCTTCAGTCGCATGATGAACCCGTATTTGTTGGGCTATGTACTCATCTAAGTCAGCTTTGGAGGTTGTCTCCTCCTTAGCTGTTGACAGAGCTGGCGGAGGATTTGACGTCTCTCCCCTATCGTCTTCAAGGACGATCGGGGGATCTTCGGCCGGAGGATCTTGTTGGATCATCATCCCCACCATGTCTTGGAACAGGAGGCCCATACGCTTTATGTTGGCTGCTTGTTCAGCAGCCTCTTTATCCTTCTTCTCCAATATTCGTCGAAGGAATTCGGCGTCAGTTTCTTGCTCCTGGCGTTCATCCGAGGACGTTTCAGGGCTTTCTTTTGGCCCAGTAAGTGCGGTCATAGCGTTCATCATCTCTTGGAGCTTCTGTTGCTGCTCCTGCGCTTTGGTCACTAATCGCGTAAGCGGTCGATGACCCGTAGATATGCGACTGTCCTCCTTACCAGATGCCACATAGACGGTATGAACTACAATGCCCCCTGTCTTAGGGCGTTTGGGTTCATCACCTTTGATATTCACCGCGGGTGCAGGGGTTTTCTCCGGCCTTCTTCTTTTGTGGGCCGTTGAAGTTGAAGGGGCTGTTGAAGTTGTTAGTTATATGTATGTCCTAGAGGCCATTACTGTACATTGGATGTATATTGTAGTGGATGCTGGGACATATATAGGTAGGACTTTCTTGCTCGACATGATAGTACGCTATCTGGTTGCTCTTTATCTTAACATGTATACTTTCTGTCTCTCTGATTACATGTTGATAAAGCCCTTAGGATGTGTACTCGACTTCCAGAACTGTGATGCAGATCATACTAGTGGGGCCTGGACAGTCCATGAGTACATCCTTGAAATGTTCCTAGTCGAGGGAATATCGAGACGGGGCATCGATATTCCAGAGTAGACTAGCGTATATCTTCTCGACCCATGCGATGGGCGATGGATGATCCCATATCCATTGGTGTTTGACATCGGAGATGGTATGCGGGTGCTCAGTGGAGACTGGGTACACTGAACGGACTCGCCGAGAACTCCCAGATGGTATTATACCTCACGTCAGATGGCAGTTCTCTGGTGACACTGGTACAGCTTAGTCTGTTGACCCGAGATCGTCATAGAGTCTTGTGTGTCTCCCACCGTGCTTTGATTTCCACCCTACCACGGCTCTACTGAGGCGTGCAAACAGGTGGTTTTTGGGTACAGTCCCGATTCACATGGAGGCAATGAGCGATAGGAGGGGATTCGTCTCTCCCGGTATTGGGGGTTGATGTTGTGCTATGCTCGACTGGCCATAACAGGAAATCCCTGGCCAGGGTTGTAGTGATATACTGGTAAGAGTTATCAGTAGTTTCACGAATGTTATGGACCTTACGTCGGCATGACTTATCGAGCTATTGGGGTCTGACGTTTACCACCCCTAGGCGAGATATGCGACATATCAGACGATCAGACCGGACTGTACGGTAAGTGTTACTGGTTGGATTCGCAGGAGTGTGAGCGGGCTTGCTCGTCGATCTTCTGATCGCTCAATACTCGGGTGGCCGTTACGTTTAGCAGACCGCTTGCGGCTTGTGGATGCTTGATATGATCATCATCTGCTGCCGGCGTATTGACGAGTCTTTAGAGTCCTACACAGAGGTTTCCTGACTCAAGCGAAACGAAATAGGAGCGCATATGAGATATGTGCGGGACCGAGAATAATGCGTGTATATGATACCGTATTTCATTCTCGCGATGAATGTGTCAAATGGTTGTATGCGATATAACCTAGTTATCGAATCAAGGATTGATTCGATAAGCCGATACATTGGATACTAGCCGGTTATATGCGATATAACCGGATCATTGAATCAAGTGTTGATTTAATGATTTAATGTATAATTTTATATTTGATATATCACTTTGCATTAACTAGTATTGGTTCACTTTAAATGGATTTTCTCACTTGGTATGCACAAGTTGTATATGTGATATACTTTTGTGCACAAGATTGTATCATGTTTGATGATACATGCAAGCTAGGGTTTGTGTAAAGAATTGACCATGGTTATATGAATGGTTAGGGTTTCATTTTATTTGCTTATTTATTTATTCATTTATTCTTTATTGAAAGAAATAAAATAGTGGCTAAGTTTGGATAATCCATGAAGCTTCATGAAGCTTTGAATGGTTGACTATTTTGTTTGTTTTCTTAACCTTAACCATTCACTTTAACCTTAGTTTGTTCTCTACATCTAACCATAGTTGACATTATGATTAGAATGATTTATTTTCTATTTTCAATTAACTTATCATAATTCTTTATCATCTTCTTCTTCATCTTCAAGTTGAAGAAAGCTTGCACCTTCAATGGCAACTAGCCAAATCAAGTGAGAAATCCAAATCTAAAGTCTACCCACTTCCTATTTCTTCATCCTCTACTACTTGCCATGTACTAGAGTGTGTTGTCTTCACAAGTTTCTTGACTTGGCGAAGGCGGAGCTCGTTCTTATGATGCCTCGACGTAGATCATCTTCGGTATCGAACCGACGATCAAGCCCGCCCATTTCTTCGACGAAGCCGATACTTGAGTTCGGGGTTCGATTTGGACAGCGGAGGGAGATCATCGTGGAGTTAAGGAATTGGTGGACCGGATCTACAAAGGTTGTAGCCCCTTTCCTTTAGATACATTTCCGTTTACTTGCATGCTTCGCCTAGATATCTAGTAAACGATCCGTATTAGGGTTTGTAGGCACCCGTAAAATTTGATTTGTGCATGTTTGATCACTTGTGAGACTCCATTAGAGTGCCTAGGAACCTTACAGTGGTATCAGAGCCTAGCTAGAGCCTTAGGCGAAGTCTAGACGGAGTTTGAAGTCCGAACGAACCCGAAACCCCAATTCCAAGGTGCTCTCTGGAAATTTTCTGAAATTTTGGATTTTTGTCAATTAAAAATATGCAGAAAATTATGCAGGGTCTTATATGAAATACTGTGAAACACGAGGGCCTGATTCAACTTTTCCAGCGCGGAACCGCGGCATGAGCTATGCATGCGCGGCGGTTCCGCGGCCGTACTGTCCCCTTGTCTGGTTATTTTTTCACAGTAATTCATGAATTCAGATATTATATTTTCTGGGTATTTTTATTGTGACTCTACAGAAGAGTATTTTGGGGTTGCTTTGGGGATTCAATTATTCGTTCGGGTTATCAGATTTTGTCTATGTGGCTTTCCGGATAACTTTAGAATATGTTAAAAAGTTCGACCGGATTTAAATACCCAACTTTTCCCCTGCCGGAAAAATTCAAAATGTTGGATTTTTCTGTGGTTTAAACACGTTCTGAGTAGTGCAAGTAACGCGATGGTCCCTCTAGAAGACAACAAACCTTAACTCGATTATGTGACCGTCTTGAACTGCCCTTTGAACCTTCGGGTTTGGGGCAGTACGGCGTGCCACATGTGAGGCGTTGGCTTGACCCTTCTACGGCTGGACCGTTGGTACTGAGGCATGAAGTGAATGTCTTTGAACCTATTTCATGTGTTGATCGGTGTCGGGAAAACTTGGGTGTTCGAATGTTCGATCGGAAAGTTTAATATATTCTATTTATCCGGAATTGGATACAATAATTGGAATTCACAAATAGTTATGAGATAACGGAATGAATGTTATAAACATAGCAGTTTAGTCTTACTTGATCGGTTGCCATGGAATTTTGATGTGATCAAAAGTCCGTCGCAATCACGTAGCGTACGCGGATACTCGCCGGGTAAACTTAATAGACAGCCTCACTCCATAGCCCCGACCAAGTGACTGTAGGAGAACCCCGTCGCCGAAAGCATCCGTTCGGGTGCTCGCGGCAGCGGTGTTCCGCCTTGGTGCACTTTGTCGACGGCGTCGGGGGTGCGGCCGCCTACTAAAGTTTGCGACGAGCATTCGATCAGAATGTCGGGAATCCTGTTGAATTGCCCGACTTGATATTGAAAAGTGTTTTCGATAATGAGACTAAAATGCGGGGTTTATAATTGTTAGGCATGCGATGTCTAAGTAATTCATTTGGTCAGGCATGTGATGTCTGAGGTGGTTGCGGATTCCAACTGTTGTAGTTTTACACTTTCTTTTCTGTGACCGTAAGTGTAATATGTGATATCGCCGGTTTCGTTGCTATATGTCAACGACAATTGGGATGCGCATATTTACTTACGTTGATGACATGTGATGTTATGTGTTGCTGGATATGTTATATTGGATCGTCGTGTTTGAATAGCCGGGGGTTTTTATGTCAGATGAGAGTTTTTCATTTTCATTCATGTAAAAACTTGTATGTAATATTCTTTTATTAGGGCACTTCCAGGTTGCGGATGTTGTCACCATTTGTATATTATTTACTTTTCTGCACTAGGATAGACCCAAGGAGGGGAGCACAAGTAACCGGGTTCTAGGGTCCAGTGGGAGACCATCTCGAGGAGTCGAGTCCGGGTCTCCTAACCCTAGAATTGGTAGGGTTGCTTGCCGCTCTCGTAGGGGTCTAGGGGTGTGGGATTGGCTATTCATCACGACCGTGGAATCCGTGTTTTATACTGGCTCGTATTGAAAACACGGACGTCCTAGTATATCCAATATTTCATATGTTTCTTCTGCTGTGTTTTATCTGTGATCATGTGATGTTCTGTGACAGATATTATATATAGTATATATGATATATTATATAGACGTTGCTTATGTTTTACACCCGCGCTAGCCCTGCCTCGCTCTGGCGTTAGTTACCTAACCTAACGGTGCAGAGGGGACATCGAGGCGAATGCGGATGGCATAAGTGTACGTCATATTTATCTGTGATGTTTAGGTAATTTAAATGATGGGATATTCATTAATGAGATTAATGAAAGAAAATAAACCTAATTGATGTTGTGGAATCGAATTTCAAAATAAAAACAGGTAGCTACAGTTCTTGCTTTGCATCGCGGTGTTCATTATAGAACATCCTGCACCTTATTCGATGAGGAAAGGACCGAGATCCCTTCACCGGGAGTGACTCCTTTAGCAATAACTGGCAGATGCTACAACTCTCGGTTTGTCTTTGATCGCTTCTATAGTTTCCGCTTTGCACAGTGATATATATGATATATCCCGCACCTCATTCGACGAGGAAAGGGCCGACGATCCCTTCACCGGGAGTGACCCCTTTAGCAAAACTAGAAAAGCTTCAAAAACATTCCATTTAAAAACCATTTGATTCCGCAACTAGATCAAGTTCAAAGCGTTAAAGGTTTTCACAAAAACCAGCCGCAACCCTCCGTCATTTTAGGAAGTAGAGTACTTAGTATTCGTGCTGTGTTTGTTGACCATAGTCAAGGCACAGTGTACGGTAGCTAAGTGATGTCTTCCTACACCGCATATGATGCGATTAGTTAGGACAGTCGCGTGACTTTGTTGACCTTAGTTAAGGGTCATGTGGGTGGGTCTAATTAATCACGAAATGACGGATAGAACTTGACTAGTACTTATGATTTGTTGACTATAGTTAAGGTCATAGGTGCTAGGGATAAAAACCTTTATCGGGAGTTTCAAGTGTCGAAATTTGCAATGAGATTGCATACCTTATATGTGATAGTTGGATCCCGATACCCACTGCGAGTAATTGTTACTCCTGGGAGAGTTTTGCACTTTGCAATTAGCCGATCAAGTAGGTGTCTAGAAAGGTGTCAACGGGGTTACGCCTCTGGGAAAATGAGGTTTTCTGTAATTAGGTCCGTGCGAAAGCACGGGGAACCTCCCTCAAAGTACCGACACTGGCCTGGCTGAAAGATTGGCGAACTTGTAGAGTGTAATTAATCCCGGCTAGTCTTTCCTTTTAGGGTTTGAAGGAAGATTTGATAAAAACAGTGGGAGCCATCCTGATTAGATAAAATATATAACCAATCTGATCTTGCAAGAGCGCACGCAGAGTGTTTTCTTCTCTCTCTCTCCTGGTAGCGACCATATCACGCCTTAATCAAGATAATAAAACGGAATTTTGACCGAACCCGCTTGTTATACTGAGCTGGGGAACGTTGGTCCCGCTCCAACTTATAAATGTTATAAGACAGAGCAGGAAATTGGGGATTACCAGAATTCCCGTGCCGCCCAAACGAAGAGAGTGCATGCTGATGCATCATCTTCGGGTGTGTTCTTTATACAGAACTGTTTCTCTATTCTTTACGTCCTGGGTATGTGATACCGGATCAGGATCCCAGATATGTAATCTGTTACATAGGGCTACAGATAGGTAGATAACTGAGAACGGGTGATAAGTTTCATGAGGCAGAAAACGGGGCAAGAGTTGCAGCCAAGTCTGTTGGTCACTGTCACCCTGTATTACCAATACATTGATTCTGAAAAAATGCTATTAGATACCGAACCTGATATACAAAATCATATCAGTCTCTTTATTAGTAAAGAAGGATATAATTTTGTATTGTTGGATAATGTTTTGAACATTTCCTATATCAAAAGTTGATCGGTTCAGGCACGTTATCTAAAAGCATTGACGTTCTAAATCAAACTACAGTTCCTAGTATACAGAACACACACAAGAGGAAGAGTTCAGAGATGAACGAATCCTTCTTGAGGCATTGTAGACTAGGTCACATCAATGCGGCCCGACTGGCTGAAGTTACATTTTAGATGCATATTTAAATCAGTTTGAATTTACATCTTGTGGAACTTGCCAGTCATGCCACAAAGATAAGATGACCATAGCTCTGTTCATTGGAAACAGAGGAAGAGTTAGTAAGCTCTTGGCACTAATACATGATGATGTATGTAAGGTCTCCTGTCTACACATGCCAGGACTGGTTCTTTATACTTCATTATATTCTCTGATAATCTCTCAAGATTCAGTCGTATGTTCCTGTTGAAACATAAGTCCGAAGCTTTTGAGGTTCACAGAATATAAGTTGGAAGTAGAGAACCAAAATACGGGTATAAGTATTATGTCCTATGATAAGATCAGGGAGGAGAATACTTGTGCATAGAATTCCTGGACTATTCTAAAGGAGAATGAGATTTTCTCTCAGTGTTACTCCTCTGAATACACCACAGCACAACGGTGTATCAGGGCGGAGCAATTGCACAATATTAGATATGGTGTGCTCTATGATGAGTATTACTGAGTTACCTATTTCCTTTTGGGGTTATGCACTTGAGAAGCTGCATACCTATTGAATTAGGTTTGAATCAAATCAGTGCCTACCACTCCATATGAGATATGGTATGGGAAGAACCCATCTCTTAAGCGAGTTAAGATTTGGGGTTGTCCGGCCTATGTCTAAAAGCAAAATCCGGACAAGCTCGAGGCAAGGTCTGTAATGTAGAACTGGAAATGTTCCAGCCATACAAACTGCAGCAGATGATTTGGTACAACCAGAGGATTCAGTAGAAACCAACGAACCTCAGCCTCTCCGCCGATCTAGTAGGGTTCCTCACCCACCTGAGAGATACTTCGGTTTCTCTATGACAGTGGGAGCGAGGATTGCATCATGAGATGATGACCCAACTAGCTTCGAGCTGGCCATCGAGAGTAAGACTCTGTAAGAATGGCTGGATGTTTAGCGATCTGAGATGGAATCCATGTACACCAACAAAGTATGGACTTTGGTTGCAATATCTGAAGGGTTAAATCCCCATCAGGAGCAAGTATATCTTGAGAAGATTACTTGGTGTAGATGGAAAAGTTGAGACTTTCAAAGCTAGACTTGTTAAAGGTTTGCATCATTGACCAGGTGTGGATTATGTTGAAACCTTTTCTAAGGAGCTATGCTTAAGTCCATCCAGATCCTACTTGTCACGTCTACATACCATGACTACGATATCTGGTGGTTGGGTGTCATGACTGCTTTTCTAAATGATGTTTTAGAAGAGTGCGTCTATAAGTACACAGCCAGAGGGCTTCGTAGACAGTGGGAGCAGCAGAAACGTGTACAAGATGCTTTATAGGATTAAAGCAGGCATCGCGGAGTTGGAACATCTGTTTTGATGGATTAGTCAAAGAGTTTGACATCATCAAAATGGTAGATGAACCTTGTATAAACAAAAAGGTAGTAGGGAGTATGGTGACGATCCTCGTAGAGTACGTGGATGACATACTCTTGATAGGGAAGTAGTTTCCTATGCTACGCTCGATCAACCTCCGCTTATCACAATGATTCTCCACATAGGATCATGATGATACCTCCTAAATCCTGGGTTTTGGATCTATGAGATAGATCTAATTGGATGTTAGGATTCTCACTAGTTGTAGTGAGATGGTATCAATCGATCCTAGGGAGAATCACTGGAAGGGTTCCAGGGTGATAAAGACGACTGAATGTCAGTCGCAGGCATTGTCTTTACCCTCAGTAAAGGGACGGTATGTTGGAAGAGTTCCAAGCTAGATACCGTGACATACTAGACGATAAAGGCTAGATACATCGCTACTTAAGATGCTACCAAAGAGGTTGTTTGGGTGTATATTGGTTCATGAGATGAACTATGTTCCTCCCATTGTGTGACAATGGAGTTGTGGCTTACGCCAAAGAACGCCGGTCCCATCAGTGATCCAGACATATTCTAAGGCAGTATCACTTGATCATGGAGATGGTTGATCTCCAGGGTGATCGAGGTTTGGAGAGTAGACTCAGAGGACAACACAGCGGATCCACTCACGAAGGCCTTTTCCCAGAGAGAGACTCATATGGGATGGTTGAGTATTAGATATTGCAACCACTGCTACAGATGGCCCTAGTGCAAGTGGGAGATTGTTAGTTATATGTATGCCCTAGAGGCCATTACTGTACATTGGATGTATATTGTAGTGGATGCTGGGACATATATAGGTAGGACTTTCTTGCTCGACATGATAGTACGCTATCTGGTTGCTCTTTATCTTAACATGTATACTTTCTGTCTCTCTGATTACATGTTGATAAAGCCCTTAGGATGTGTACTCGACTTTCAGGACTGTGATGCAGATCATACTAGTGGGGCCTGGATAGTCCATGAGTACATCCTTGAAATGTTCCTAGTCGAGGGAATATCGAGACGGGGCATCGATATTCCAGAGTAGACTAGCGTATATCTTCTCGACCCATGCGATGGGCGATGGATGATCCCATATCCATTGGTGTTTGACATCGGAGATGGTATGCGGGTGCTCAGTGGAGACTGGGTACACTGAACGGACTCGCCGAGAACTCCCAGATGGTATTATACCTCACGTCAGATGGCAGTTCTCTGGTGACACCGGTACAGCTTAGTCTGTTGACCCGAGATCGTCATAGAGTCTTGTGTGTCTCCCACTGTGCTTTGATTTCCACCCTACCACGGCTCTACTGAGTCGTGCAAACAGGTGGTTTTTAGGTACAGTCCCGATTCACATAGAGGCAATAAGCGATAGGAGGGGATTCGTCTCTCCCGGTATTGGGGGTTGATGTTGTGCTATGCTCGACTGGCCATAACAGGAAATCCCTGGCCAGGGTTGTAGTGATATACTGGTAAGAGTTATCAGTAGTTTCACGAATGTTATGGACCTTACGTCGGCATGACTTATCGAGCTATTGGGGTCTGACGTTTACCACCCCTAGGCGAGATATGCGACATATCAGACGATCAGACCGGACTGTACGGTAAGTGTTACTGGTTGGATTCGCAGGAGTGTGAGCGGGCTTGCTCGTCGATCTTCTGATCGCTCAATACCCGGGTGGCCGTTACGTTTAGCAGACTGCTTGCGGCTTGTGGATGCTTGATATGATCATCATCTGCAGCCGGCGTATTGACGAGTCTTTAGAGTCCTACACAGAGGTTTCCTGGCTCAAGCGAAACGAAATAGGAGCCCATATGAGATATGTGCGGGACCGAGAATAATGCGTGTATGTGATACCGTATTTCATTCTCGCGATGAATGTGTCAAATGGTTGTATGCGATATAACCTAGTTATCGAATCAAGGATTGATTCGATAAGCCGATACATTGGATACTAGCCGGTTATATGCGATATAACCGGATCATTGAATCAAGTGTTGATTTAATGATTTAATGTATAATTTTATATTTGATATATCACTTTGCATTAACTAGTATTGGTTCACTTTAAATGGATTTTCTCACTTGGTATGCACAAGTTGTATATGTGATATACTTTTGTGCACAAGATTGTATCATGGTTGATGATACATGCAAGTTAGGGTTTGTGTAAAGAATTGACCATGGTTATATGAATGGTTAGGGTTTCATTTTATTTGCTTATTTATTTATTCATTTATTCTTTATTGAAAGAAATAAAATAGTGGCTAAGTTTGGATAATCTTTGAAGCTTCGTGAAGCTTTGAATGGTTGACTATTTTGTTTGTTTCCTTAACCTTAACCATTCACTTTAACCTTAGTTTGTTCTCTACATCTAACCATAGTTGACATTATGATTAGAATGATTTATTTTATATTTTCAATTAACTTATCATAATTCTTTATCATCTTCTTCTTCATCTTCAAGTTGAAGAAAGCTTGCACCTTCAATGGCAACTAGCCAAATCAAGTGAGAAATCCAAATCTAAAGTCTACCCACTTCCTATTTCTTCATCCTCTACTACTTGCCATCTACTAGAGTGTGTTGTCTTCACAAGTTTCTTGACTTGGCGAAGGCGGAGCTCGTTCTTGTGATGCCTCGACGTAGATCATCTTCGGCATCGAACCGACGATTAAGCCCGCCCATTTCTTCGACGAAGCCGATACTTGAGTTCGGGGTTCGATTTGGACAGCGGAGGGAGATCATCGTGGAGCTCAGGAATTGGTGGACCGGATCTACAAAGGTTGTAGCCCCTTTCCTTTAGATACATTTCCGTTTACTTGCATGCTTCGCCTAGATATCTAGTAAACGATCCGTATTAGGGTTTGTAGGCACCCGTAAAATTTGATTTGTGCATGTTTGATCACTTGTGAGACTCCATTAGAGTGCCTAGGAACCTTACAGTGGGCACCCTAGAGATTGTTGTCCTATGCTGTTTAATAGAACGGTCTTTTTCTTTTTGCACCTTCGTCTTCTTTCGTTGACGAGAGTGATCTGGGTCGATCACGGAGTCTTGAACCCTTCGCCAAACTTTGTATATTTTTGAGGACAGCCGTTGAGGGGGCTGTTCTTGCTTTGTTTCCGGAACTCTCTCCACGGGTGGAGGAGATCTTTTCAATATAGCGGTTGGAGAATTCTTACGTACCCTCCTCAGCAGTTCAAAGCTGTTCCTAGTTGGAACAGCAGCGTTGACTTCCACTACTGGAGCCGGTGGAGTTAGCCCTGAGGGGGAGTTCTCCCCTGCCTTCCTCACTCGTCGCCAATGGCGACGTCGAGCATGACGAGCCGTTGGGACTGGCTCGGAGATTGAGACAGCTTATTTTTTCCCCCTGTCTGAATGAGGCGCCGCTGGTGTTAACCTCTTAAAGACTGAAGTTGTCTTTTGAGGGATAACATTCAACCTGTCGAAGACAGATCTTCGAGCAGGGGCGGGAGCAGGAATCGTCAGTCTTGAAAAGACTGACTCTTTGACAGGGGAAGCCGCCTTGACGACTTCTAGAGCAGCAGTTATTGCCTTCTTTGGGACAGCCAATTTAGAGTTCTGATCCAGCCTGGCGAAAACCGAGGCTGTTGGTTTGGCAGTGGGCGACCCGTTGACAGGGGTCGTCGTAGCAGTGAGCCGGTCGAAGACCGACTTCTTGTTCACTTCCGGTGCGGGTATTGGCATAGAGAAGCTTGTAGGTGGGATCATGGTCACCAAAAACAGGCCGGTGGTGGCCTGGGCCACCTGTTCTACCGGCAGAGCGAGGAAGGAGGCCGCTTGGGGCCCATATGCTACACCTCCAGGGGAGGTGGAGCGTCCGTTGCAGTGGCACTTCGAGCCGTTGGTGCAGTTAGAGGCCATTGATGGGTGAGTTCTGCGCCAGGGAAAAGACCAAATCTTAGTAATTTGCAACCCAAAGGCAACCATTAACAAACCGCGATTCGTTCGAGAAGACGACACACGAAGTGTGGAGTGGAAAGAGGAAAAGGTCCCACCGGGCGTGCCAGAATCTGTTCCCCTCCGAACGGCGGCCGCGACGCGAGGGCGTCTAGCCAGGGGTTCGGGGCAGATGGTATATGGTTTTATCCGTCTACCTCTCTGAAGATGCCAAGTTGATTTATGGCACTGTGTATCGGAGGTTTAGACGGATGCGGCCGATGTAGCAGATTTCGTCAGATTCCCCCTCGCTTGAGGGTTTTTTGATTGTGGGGACGCTCTTCCCTGCAGGCGCAAGCCCCTGCAGTTAATTACGCTACCGCATCGCGGTAACAACTTTCTCCTTCTCCAGAATTTCACTTCGTGTCGTGGGTGTTTGTTTTGTTTATGGTTGCCCGTGGATTGTATACGGAGACTGAGTAATGCCGTCACCCGTAGGACGTGAATTAGTCCAAATCCGTATTTACTTAGATTAGGGTTTGGTGTTTTTAGTTTAAGGATACGTTAGCCGTGTTGAGGCTAAGATCGACTTAAACGTTCGTTAAGGATACGTTACTCTTGTTTGAGACTAAGATCAACTTAACGTAGTGATTCATTTAATATATGGCCGTCCGGACTCGTCACCTCTCTGACGTCGTTGAAGAATTACAACGACAGGTGTCGGAGGAGCTCGGAGATGTACCCTCGAACCAGAGTTGATTTGTAATTTTATAGTCCATTTGAATGTTTAAGGATACGTTAGCCGTGTTTGGGGCTAAGATCGACTTAAACGGGATCGTTTAGATCCGGTAAAAGAGCATTTGGAGGCTCTATTGTTCCAGTTTAGGGACGTGGTGGTCCATGTTCCAGTTTAAGGACGTGATGGTCTATGTTCCAGTTTAAAGACGTGGTGGTCCGTATTCCAGTTTAGGGACATGGTGGTCCATATTCCAGTTTAGGGACATGGTGGTCCATTGGTTGTTTAAGGACGCATAAGTCCGTGGGTTTAAGGACCCCACAGTCCGTATAGTGTGTGGTCGTTGGGACCCGTCACCTCTCTGACGTCGTTGAAGGATTACAACGACAGGTGTCAGAGGAGTTCGGAGATGTACCCTCGAACCAGATATAAATTGATTTAGGAAGCAGCCGTGCTCAGTCAATTTAATTTGAGGACTTACAGCCATGATTGGGCTAAGTCCAGTTGGAAAATACTCATCATTTTTATTTGTTTTTGCATTACATTTCTTTTTATTTTTATTTGGGCTCTACCCATAAAGGATGCAGAGCATTAATTTGTTTTGGGCTCTGCCTATTAATAAATGATGCAGAGCATCAATTTTATTTGGGCTCTGCCCTTTTTATTGCTTTGCAATTTATTTTGGCCTGCTAGGTCTTTTTGACTTGGCCCTGGCCCTTTAACAAAAGAAATGCATTGCATTTTTCAGGCGCTTTGCGCCAATCAAAGAGCGCAAGCGCTTGTGGTGATGACACGTGTCATGTAGGCGCAGTGCGCTACGCTTGCGCTGCTGACATGTGGCGCGCTCTGGTGAGTTACGCCAATTTCAGAGAGCAAAGCTCTATTTCAAAAGCGTATAGCGCAAATGGTTCGGACGCTGACACGTGGCGCTCTCGGGTGGCTTGCGCCAGCCCAAGAGCGCAACAGTGCAGATTTATAAGTGCAAAGCACTATTAATTTGAGAATCTTTTAGATTCAAGAACCAATGGTTCATAAAAGAAGTGCAAAGCACTATTTATTATGTGAAGATCATTAATCTGGTTTTTAGATCAGTGGTTTATTAAAAGAAGTTTCTTCTCTCTCGTGAAGGTTTTTTACCTTTTTCTTGAAATTTTTCTCAGAGTTCTCTCTGTTTGAAGCTCTTGATTTTTCGAGAATGTTGATGCTTTTGAATTGAGGTCTAGGGTCCTTTTTATAGTGCCCATAAATTAGTTAAAGAGATCTTTCTCTGAGTGATTTGGGGAATTTTCCCCACCGTTGGATTTTTGATCCAAAGGCTTCTGTTTTACAGAAGAAAATCTTCTTGTTTTAACAAGAACAGAAAGATTTCTTTAGAATCTTAATTCTGTTTGGCACAAATGCCCCAGCGCGTGACACGTGTCAAGCAGCGTAACTGCGCTTGCGCATCTGCGCTGACACGTGTCGCGCAGCGCACAGTGCAGCGCGACTGCGCTAGCGCATCTGCGCTGGCACGTGTCGCGCAGCGCAGTGCTTGCGCAACTGAAGCGTTGCTTCCTTTAATTTTACTTAAAATAGAGCTTTGCTCTGATTAGGTGCGCTGCTTCGGGCGCTGCGCTGATGTGTCTGCGCCTGACACGTGGCGCGTTGCTCCCGTGATTTGAAGCATTGCTTCAAAATTTGAGTTTTGAATTTCCAGCGGAGCTTTGCTCTGATTGGGGGAAACAGTGGCATGGGAATCCTGGTATTCCCCTATTTCCTTCTAAGACTTATAACAATTATAAGGTAGAGCGGAGCCAACGTTCCCCAGCTCAGCATAATAAGCAAGTTCGGTCAATACATTCATATTATTATCTTGATTAAGGCATATCACGGTCGCTACCAGGAGAGAGAGAGAGAAGAAAATACTCAGCGTATGCTCTTGCAAGATCAGATTGATTATTATTTTATCTAACCAGGATGGCTCCCACTGTTTTTATCAAATCTTCCTTCAAACCCTAAAAGGTAAGACTAGCTGGGATTAATTACACCCTACAAGTTTACCAATCTTTTGGCCACGCCAGTGTCGGTACTTTGAGGGATGTTCCCCGTGCTTTCGCACGGACCTAATTAAAATAAACCTCTTTTTCCCAGGGGAATAACCCCGTTGACACCTTTCTAGACACCTACTTGATCGGCTAATTGTAATGTGTAAAACTTTCCCAGGAGTAACTCTTACTCACAGTGGGTATCGAGATCCAACTATCTCATAGAAGGTATGCAATCTCATTGCAAATTTCAACACTTGAAATTCCCGATAATATTTTTCCCCAAGCGATCTATGACCCTGACAAGGTCAACAAACCATAAATCGCAAGTCAAGTTCAACCCGTACATTTCATGATTGAATTAAACCCACCCGCACGACCCTTGACAAGGTCAACAAGGCCGCATGACTACCCTAATCCAATCGCATATCATGCTTTAGCAGATAAGAACTAATCAGCTACCATACACTACGCCTTGACAAGGTCAACAAACGCAGCACGAATACTAAATAGTCCTTATCTGAAATGACGGAGGGCTACGACAGGTTTTTAAGAAAACCTTTTGCGTAATGAACTTGATATCGTTGTAGAATCGAGTGATTTTGAAAAAATGAGTGGTTTAAGCTCCACTTTTAAAATTGAGTTTTTCAAAATAAACCGAGTGGGTGTAGCATCTGCTAGCTTCTGCTAGAGATGTCACCCCCGGTGAAGGGATCTCGGCTCTTTCCTCATTGAATGAGGTGCTGGATATTCTACAAGGAATACCGCTATGCAAAGCAGGAACTAGAGCTACCAATTTTGAAAATTTGATTCCACAACATCATTATATTTCTTTCCTTTCATTAATCTCATTAATGAAGTCCCATCATTTATGCTTCCTAAGCATCACAGATAAAGAAACGAAAATAGAACATACGCTTATGCCATCCACATTCGCCACAGTGTCCCGTTATGCACCGTTAGGTTACTTAACTAACGGCATAGCGGGGCGGGACTAGCGCGGGTGCAAAACATAAGTAACGTTTATTATATATCATATATATAATAACAGCATTCGTCTCATCATATAAAGTGATCACATCACAGAATATCAGCAGCAAAAGTCCACATATGAAATATTGGATATACTAGGAATTCCGTGTTTTAAATTAAGCCAGTAAAAAACATGGATTCCACGGTCGTGATGAATAGCCAAATCCACAACCCTAGACCTCTACGAGAGCGGTAAGCAACCTTACCAATTCTAGAGTTAGGAGACCCAGTCTCGACTCATCGAGATGGTCTCCCACTGGACTCTAGAACCCTGTTACTTGTGCTCTCCACCTTGGGTCTATCCTAATGCGGAAAAGTAAATAATATACATCAATGGTAACATCATCCTTAACCCGGAAGTGCCCCAATAAAAGAATATTACATACAAGTTTTTAAATGAATCAAAATGAAAAACTCTCATCTCACGAAAACCCCCTGGCTATTCAAACATGACGATCCAATATAACATATCACAGCAATACATAACATCACATGTCATCAACATAAGTAAATATGCGTATCCTAATTGTCGTTGACATATAGCAACGAAACCGGCGATACACCACATATTACACTTACAGTCGCAGAAAAGAAAGTGAAAACTACAACAATTGGAATCCGCAATCACCTTAGATATCATAAACCCAAAATATCACATACTTCGGATTTCATGTCTAACCATATGAATTCCTTAGACATCATAAACCCAGAATATCTCATATTCCGAATTTCATGCCTAACATTATAAACCCCGCATTTTAGTCTAGATATTGAAAAAACTTTTCAATAACAAGTTGGGAAATTCAACAACATTCCCGACAACCTGATCGAATGCTCGTCGGAAACTTTAGTAGATAGCCGCACCCCTAATGCCGTCGACGAAGTGCACTTAGGCGGAACACCGCGACCGCAAGCACCCGGGAGGATGCTTTTGGCAACCGGGTTCTCCTACAGTCACTTAGTCGGGGCTATGGGGCGTCGCTATCTAGTAATGTTATCCGCGTACACTACGTGATTGCGACAGAGTTTTGATCCATATCAAAACCCTGTGGCAACCGATCAAATGAGACTAAATTGCTAGGTTTACAAAATTCAAACTAGTTTTCACAAAACTAATTATTGTGGATTCCAAATATTGTATCACATTCATAAAAGCTAGGCGACGTTAAACTTTTTGATTGATCGATCAACCACCCAAAATTCTCAGAGGACTCAACACTTGAGTTAGATTCAAAAATTCCCAGACAGTGCCACAAGCACATACGTACCATCACAAGAGAGAGCACGTTCCAAGCCTCACCAACGGCGGCGCGGAACCGTCGCCAAAAGAACCTTTTGGCCGCAGTTCCGCGGTCGTTAGGTCGAGTTAGGGGTTCGTTTTTCTTGGGGGCCACACAATACTTTGCACAATTTTCTGAACATTTTTAAACCCAAAAGTTTCAACTTTTGAAAAATTTCCAGAGAGCAATCTTGAGGTAGTGTTTGATGTTCGTTCGAACTTTTTAACGTCGTCTATGTTACCCGAACGATGTTAAAATTACGAATACAAAACACTCTGAATTTCATTTACAGAAAGATAACATCACATGCAATCTTAGTAAAAACAAACAATACCTGAAATACCAAACCCCAGAGACTGGAACACCAAAGTATAACGAGGCCAAAACATCATTAAAAAACCGGTGGGGCCGGTTTTTTAACAAGTTTCGCCGGGTCAAATCCTGTGGAATTAGCTCCTTTTGCTATGGTGTTCATGTTACATCACATGTAACATTCTGCAACTGTTTAAAAAAATTTTAGAGGCTCAGAAAAATTCGACAGAAACTAGGGTTTTATTTCGACTGTTTCGGAGTTGTTTCGGTTTCATAATTCTACTGACATCGTCTAATTCTATAGCTTGGCTCTGATACCACTGCTGGGTTCCTTAGCATCCTCACTATGTTTTCTAGGGCATCAAGTATGCAAATTTAAAAATTCTAGTGAGCTAAGTAACCCAAACCAAGGATTTAACTAGAGGATTAGGAGTAAGCAAGCATGCAATAAAACATTACACTAAGTGAATGAGGAATACAACCTTTGTAGACCGGTCCTTCACTTCTAAAGCTCCGTATAGTAGTCCCTTCGCTCCAAGTAGTGATCTCCCAGACTTTAGTAAGGGTTCACAAGGCGAAAGGAATAAGCTTGCTTGAAGTCTTCGAGGCCGAAGATGATCAACGTCGAGATATCTCCAACTCAAGCTTCCTCTTCACTAATTGGGAATTAGTGAAGCAAACAACCTAAACTAAATGACTAATATAGTGTAGGTCGATGAAGTAGGATTTTTTCTCACGTTAGAATTATTTTTCTCACTAATTTTCTTCACTTCTTGAAAACCTAGAGAGCTTTCTTGAGATGAAGAAGAAGATGAAGTGTAGAATGAATGAGAGAGTCTAAGCAACCATGGGTGAGATAATATCATATATTCTCTCATGTAGAGACTTAACCATGGCTAAAGATCATGGTTGGGTTAATAAATATCTAATGTAAAACAAAATTAGTGGACTAAGTCAATAGTTTCTACAAGCTTCCACTAAGCATCAACCATGACTAATTTCCACTTAATTTTGTATTTACCTTAAATAAATAAAACCCTAATTATCTAAAGTATGGTATGAGTCTCATACACCCATGTGTAATGTATCATCAAGCATGATACAAAAAAAATACATTAATATATATCACATATATATTAAATGTGTAAGTGAGATAAATAAATGCTTAAGTGAGCTAATATTAGTTAATGTAAAATTAATATATCAAATATATAATTATACATTAAATTATTAAATCAACACTTGATTTAATAATCCGGCTATATCACATATAACCGACTAATATCATTTGTATCAACTTATCGAATCAACACTTGATTCGATAACCCGGCTATATCACATATAATTGACTGATATCACATATCGTGAGATTAAATACGGTATCACATACACGTATTAATCTCGGTCCCGCACATATCACATATGTGCTCTTACTTCGTTTTGCCCGAGCCAGAAACCTCTGTGTAGGACTCTAAAGGCTCGTCAATACTCCGGCAGTAGGTGATGATCATATCAGTCACCCACAAGCCGTCAGCGGTACTAGCTGGACATAACGGCTACCGGGGTATTGAGCGATCAGAAGATCAACAAGAAAGCCTGCTCATACTCCTGTGAATCCAATAAGTAACACTACCGTACAGTCCGCTCTCTTCGTCTGATATGTCGCATATCTAGTCTGGGGGTGGTAATTTTCCAACGGGGGATGTGTTTTGGGTGTGGAGTGCATGGAAAATGAGGAATGAGGAGCGACTTAAAGACGCGTGCATGGCACGTGGGCGCTTGGTGCCTGCGGGTCACGTGCCCGGCGCGTGGGGCTTGGTGCCCACGGGTCACGTACCCTACACGCGACCACTGGGCGCCAGCGGGTAACGTGTGCGGCACGCGACCGCTGGGCGCCAGCGGGCCACGTGCGCTGCACGCGACCGCTGGATACACCAGCGGAAAAGGGGCTTTGGAGTTGAACTCCTAACAGGGATTATGTATAGATTTTGGGTTAAACTCCTAAAAAGGGTTTTGTTTATGGAGTTAAACTCCGACAGATCTTGAATGGAGTTAAACTCCTAGAAATCTTTGAAGATGGTCAGAGGGGACCCCTTTCCTCTCCCCTTTAGCCCTGAATCTTCTTTTGAGCCTTGGATTTTCCAGAAATTGAATTTTTGGAAAAGGGTCTTCTTCTTCCTCCTCTCCGTTGGCTGGATCTTGAAGAAAAAGAGGGGTGAAACTCAAAAATCTCCCCTTTTGGCTGGATCCGAGTTCCTCTTTAAGTGTTTTATGGTGAAAAACAGTTTCTTTTTGGAAAAAGTGGGATTGAACTCTTGATTTAATTCAAAAAAGAAAGAAGGTTTAGAACCTTGAGGAAGGAGAAGGAGACACAAATCCTAGAATTTGAGAGAATGAAAAGTTGTCCTTGATTTTTTCATCATGTTTGCCTTTATCGGCTACACACTTTAAATATAGCCCCTTGAGCTTTGCCAAATGGCACTTGTGCAACCCCATACCTTATGTGCTTATCTCTTTTTGCACATAAGCCATGAGGTATACAAAATTTTGGCTTTTTACCTATTTTACATATATATATATATATATATATATATATATATATAAAAGAATTACATTAAAACAATTTATGGCTTCATTCCTTTTGTCATGGGGCCTGTCTCTTTGACCTGGGCTTGGGCCCACTTGGTTTGGGGTTGACTTTGATTTTGACTTGGTCAACCGGGGTATAATTTTTGACCCCAACAAAGTGCCCCCCATCAATACATGCACACCACATATATGGGTCGTGTGCATGAAATTGAAGGATCTTGTTTCACATGGAGGTTGAGTTGATTTGGCTCCCGTTTTGATGATGTGGAGGTCGATGCTGCCCTTTTTGCGACGTGGACTGTCGGTGCTGCCCTTTTAGCGACTTGGACGGTCGGTGCTGCCTTTTTTGCGAGTTGGAGGGTCGGTGCTGCCCTTTTTGCGAGTTGGACGGTCGGTGCTGCCCTTTTTGTGACTTGGACGGTCGGTGCTGCCCTTTTAGCGACTTGGACGGTCGGTGCTGCCCTTTTTGTGACTTGGATGGTCGGTGCTGTCCCTTTTGTGACTTGGACGGTCGGTGCTGCCATTTTTGCGACTTGGACGGTCGGTGCTGCCATTTTTGCGACTTGGACGATCGGTGATTTGATTTGACTTGCTCCGCTTTCTACGGTGTTTGGGTTGATTTGTTTGATTTGATTTATTTTGGGAGTTCCCTACCCGTCCAACGGGACTTTTGAGCTTAGAAGCGCTACCGGGTGGGACATTAATTTGATATGTTTGACTTCTGCCTTATTTGGCGAGACTTTTGAAATTGAGAGGAACTTAGAATTTGGATTTTGTTTGTAATCAGCATTGCTGCACTGGAATAATGCTAGGAGCAACTCATCATTTGCCCCAGGAGGACTTAGGATTTGTTTTTTAGGTCGGCATCAGCATTGCTGCACTGGAATAATGCCAGGAGCAACTCATCATTTTCCCTGGGAGGACTTGGGATTTAGTTTTTGGGTCGGCATCAACACCGCTAACTCTGAAGCGTAGTGCCATGATCGACTCATCATTTGCCTTGGGAAGACTTAGGATTTGGGTTTTGGGTCGGCATCAGCACCGATAACACTGAAGCATAGTGCCAGGAGCGACTCATCATTTGCCCTGGAAAGACTTGGGATTTGGGTTTTGGGTCGGCATCAGCACCGCTAACCTTGAAGCGTTGTGCCAGGAGCGACTCATCATTTGCCGTTGCCCGTTGCGGAGCGATGGCTTAGGAGACAGGTTTAGATCTCTATCACTTAAGGCTTTTCAATTTTATGAGCCGTAAGGGTCTCATAAAAGCATTTTCTCCCTACGAGTCGAGAGGATCTCGCAGGTGTAATTTCTCCCTAGGAATCGTGGGGATTCCTAAGTGTGTTGCTCCTTTGTGAGTCGTAAGGATCTCACGCGGAGATTTTCTCCACACAAGGTCAAGAGGACTTTGTGAGTGTATTTCATCTCTTTTTTACGAGTTTGCGCCCTTTCGGGTTTTCACAAACTTGCCGGCAGTCCTGCTGTTTTTACTCACGGAGCCTTTTCGGGTTTTCATCCGTGCCCGTTTTGCTTGTGGACATACCCTATTTTTTAACATCGGCGGATCTTCATCGCTGGTGGGACTTTAAATATAGTCTCGCCGGTAGGACTTGCGAGAGATAGGGGTCGTTTATGCCCGTGTATTGTATACGGTTTTACAGGATGTATGATCCAGACCGTAGGGCCGGTATGCTCAATTCGCCTGCGACTTGGAGCATTCACGCGTAGTATTTCTTAAGATATCGACCATTGTTGGGTGGCATGGGCCTTTCTCCCTCAGCATTTATTAGCTGGTAGGATCTTCCATCAAACACTTTCTCGATAACGTATGGTCCTTCCCTGTTTGGCTCGAATTTTTCCTTGGAATGTCGATTGGGGATGATCGGTCTTTTGAGGACCAACACCAATTTTCCTTTTTTGAAACCGCGGAGATGGGTCATCTTGTCATAGGCTCATGACATTTGGGCTCGGTACAGCTCCATATTTTGCTGTACTGCGAGCCTCTTTTCTTCGAGGGCGTCGAGTTCTTCGAGCTGAAGGAGCACGCCTCCTCCGTCAACTCGTGCTGAAGGGCCATTCTTAAGCTTGGAACTTCGACTTCGAGGGGGAGGATCACTTCCACTCCGAAGAGTAATGAGTATGGAGTGGACTGAGTTGGAGTACGGTGCGTGGTACGATATGCCCACAATGCTTCATGAAGTTTGAGATTCCAGTCTCTCTTGTTGACTGAAGCATTTTTCTTCAGGAGCTTGCATAGAGTTTTATTGAAGGCTTCAGCTAGTCTTTTGGCCCTTGGATTATAGATGGAGGAATATCTCTAGTCTATCTTGTGTTGAATAGAGAACCTTGAGATTTTGAAGCTCTTGAAAGAAGGCCCGTTGTCAGAAATGATTTTTCTAGGTGTACTGAAGCGGTATAGGATATTATGCCGAAAGAATGCCAGAATATCTTCTGTCTTGACTTCTTTTAGCGGGACAGCTTCAGCCCATCTGGAGAAGTAGTCAGTTGCAGCCAATATGAACCGGTGGCCTTTTGATGACGGAGAATCAATTGGACCAACTATGTCGGTGCCCCAAACTTCAAAGGGCCATGATGCCACCTTAGGATGTAGCGGATTAGGATGCTTATGAATGAAGTCACCGTGAATTTGGCAGAGATGACACCTCTTCGCATGTTCTTCGCAATCCCTTATCATGGTAGGCCAGTAATACCCAAGCCGTTTAATTTGAAGCCGCATTTTGGGGCCAGATTGGTGAGCTCCGCAGACTCCTGAGTGAACTTCTTTCATGACTTTTTGGGCTTTGGCCGATGACATACATCTGAGCCAGAGTTGATCATATGATCTGCGGTATAGTGTATTATTTACAAACACGTATCGAAGAGCTCTCTTCTTCAGCTGAATCCTCGCAGATTTTCCTTCGGGCAGCTTGTCGTACCGGAGGTACTCTATGAAGGGTTCTCTCCAGTCGGGCTCATCTTGGATGATTAGAGCTTCTTCGGCAGGATTGTTCTCTTGTTCTATGCTTCCCACTTCACGCAAAGAGACCGGAGGTAGAATTTGCCGTCTTCTGACTGTTATCAGAATTTCATCCACATCGGGATCAGCCAGCTCCTTGGCTAAGTGAGCGAGTACGTCAGCTTTTCCATTCAACGCCTTAGGAACTCTCATCAGTTCAATGCGAGTGAACTGTTTCATAAGCTCCACTACCCGGCTTCTATACCGAGCTAACTCGGGTTTGTATATCTTATAGTCTCCGCTTACTTGGTTAACAACAAGTTGGGAATCACCGTAGACTCATAGCCGAAGGATTTCCATTTCTATGGCGAGCTCCAAACCAGCTATCAGAGCCTCGTACTCAGCCTCGTTGTTTGTGCGAGGCTCTATGAGAGCAAAAGAACGTCGTAGGGTTCCCATCGATGGCGTGATGAACACCGGTCCTATCCCTGCTTTTATCTGTGGTATGCTTGATTTGCTGGAGGTCCTAATTGATGAGGCTCCATCGAAATAGAGCTCTCAACATGGCTCGTCATTCTCGAGGTGCAGCACTTGTTCGTCGGGTAACTCGCAATTGAGCGGTGACCCTTCTGGTATGGGATGAGCAGCGAGAAAGTCGGTGAGGGCTTCCCCTTTTACTACTTTCTGAGGAGTATAAATTATGTCAAATTCAAGCAGCATGACAACCCATCTCGTCATTCTACCGGCTAGGCTTGCTTTAGTCATTAAGTGTTTGAGCGGGTTGACCTTGGAGATCAGCATAACCCGATGACCGAGCAGATAGCGCCTCAGCTTCTTCACAGCAAATATCAGAGCCAGGCATTGCTTTTCGATCGGGGAATAGTTGTGTTCTGCCCCGACTAAAGTTCGACTGAGCTAGTAGAGGGCATTCTCTTTTCCCTCCTCGTTGTTCTAGGCAAGGAGTGCACTAAGTGACTCATCTAGCGCGGCAGTATAGAGAATCAACAGTTTATTTAGAATAGGGGCAGCAAGCACTGGAGGGTGCAACAGGTATTGTTTGATGCTTTCAAATGCTTCTTGACATTCGGTATCCCAGACAAAACGAGCTCCTTTCTTCATGAGCTTTGAGAAGAGCCTACATCTCCCCGATAAATTTGAGATAAACCTTCATATATAAGCAAGCTTGCCTTGAAAAGATCTTAGCTGCGTTAGATTCTTTGGAGGGGGCATCTCTATGATGGCCTTTATCTTGGATGGGTCAACTTTGATCCTTCGATGTCGGACTATGAAGCCTAGGAATTTTCCTGATGACACGCCAAAAGCGCACTTCAGAGGATTCATCTTCATATCGTATTCCCTTAGTCTAGTGAGAACGGTCCTACGATCCTGGATGTGATCGGTCTTGGTTTTAGTCTTGACGACCAATTCATCAACATAACATTCGACGACTTTATGGATTAGGTCATCAAAGATATTGGTCATTGCCCTTTGATACGCAGCACTTGCGTTCTTTAATCCGAATGGCATCACCTTGTAGCAGTATATCCCGATCGGGGTTCAAAATGCTGTGTGTTTCTCATCCTCGGGAGACATCCTGATTTGATTATATCCAGACGAGCCATCCATGAAAGTGAACAACTCATAATTTGAGGTATCGTCGACCATCATTTCCATGACCGGAAGCGGGAAATCGTATTTAGGGTATGCCTTATTGAGATCCCTGAAATCGACGCAAACTCGTATCTGTCCATTCTTCTTTTTCACTTGGACGATACACGCGATCCAGTCCGCGTATTTCTCTTCCCTGATGAAGCCAACATCGATAAGTTTCTTGGTTTTCTCGATGACCTTTTCTTCCAGTTCCCTTCTCATTCTTCGAGGAGCTTGTTTGACTGGCTTAGCATCAGGAGATATAGCTAGCTTATTCACGGCCACTTCAGGGGAAAGGCCAGGCATTTCTTTGTACGTCCATGCGAAGCAGTCGGCGAACTCATGCAGCAGAGCGACTATCTGCTCTTTCATTTCCTCTGACAATAGTGAACTGATGTAGGTCGGTCTTGGATTATCAGGCGTTCCCAAATCAATCTCGGTTAGCTCGTCGAAGGTTACTTGTCCGCCATCTTCGAACTCTTAAGGGGCCTCTTCTAGCTCGACTAGCCCGTCTTCATCATTTGACTCTTCGCTAGCTTCACCAATATGAATCATGTAACATGCCTTGATGTTAGGTTGAATGAAACATTTGCCCCGTCTATTTGGGATTCGTCCATCGATGAGTGCTCGGACCTGAGGTGGGTGCCACAGCCCCTTATAAAACATCGCTTCGGAGTCCGTTTGATATAATCGACATCCACACTTTTTAAAATATTCCCGCATCTCGGGCACATAATATCTGGGGTTTAGGAAGACTCTTATGCCTCTTTCATAGGGAAGGCACGTGACAGACAAATCGTCCGGGTGCACGACAGGATTTGACCCATAAAACAGGATACTCTTCTGCCCACTTTCTTCCGGAAACGTAGAAGGTTTTCAGCTGGTCTACAGTGGAGACTGACAATGCGTCGAGCTCTTTGTACATCTGCTCTGGCACCCTTGTGATGGCTAGGGACCCTTCCGTAACTTCGAAGGTCTCTCTTAGCTTCGCTTTTTGCACGAGAGCCCGATCTGCACAGCTTTTGCAAGACGGATCCTCTTCTTCTGATTCTTCAGTGTCACTGCCTAAACGAGGGCGAATTTTGCTGTCGGATGGGCCTTTGATATTAGACTCGTCCGTATCACTACCAAGATATGGGCGATTTTTATGGATGGACGGACTTATAATGTCGGACTCATCAGTGTCACTGCCGAAATGCGGACGCACTTGGGGGTTTTTGCTTTTGAAAGTGACAGCCAGCTCAGATTTTCTTTTGAGTTTCGGGGCCGTTCTGTCTTTGATCAGCTGTGGCTCAGCACTTTGGAGGTTCACAAAGTACCGAGAATATTCATATCGGACTTCATGCACACCCAACGGCTGGATGTCTCCGTCAATGTGTCTTTCTTCTCCATTTTTTGTATACTTCTTGCATTGATGGAGAGTTGATGGAACGATACCGTAATCGTGAAGCCACGGCCTTCCTAGGAGAATCTTATAAGACGTGTCGGCGTGGATCTGTTGGATATAGTGCCCTTAAAGTCAATTATTGGATCGCAGGAACATGATTGCAATGATTGAGGGAGGACCTATACCGGTAGGACATTCTTACTCGAGATGATAGTATGCTATCTGGTTTGACTTTATCATCGTGTACATGCATTAGGTGACATTACAGATCACTATTACACGTTGATAGAGCCCTTAGGATTCTTGCTTGACTACCAGCAGTATGATGGCAATCATATACGTGAGAGTTGGGCAGTCTATAAGCACATCCTTAAAGTGTCCCTAGTCGTGGGAGTTTCGAGACTGGGCATCGATACTCCATAAGTAGACTAGTGTATACGGATCGAGACCCTGACGAGGGGAGATGGCCGGTCTCACAAGCCATTGGTGTCAGTTGGTTCACCTAAGATCATATACAAGTGCTCATTGGGTTATGAGTACACCGGACAGGACTCGCCGGGAACATGCTAGTTGGTATTATACCTGACGTCAGATAGCAGTTCCCTGGTGACATGTATACATGTTAGTCTATCGACCTGAGATCGTCATTTGTCTCGTGTGAGTTCCCACTGTGCTTTGACTACTACCCTACCATGGCTCAAAGGAGTCGTGCAAAAAGGTTTTAGTTGGGTACAGTCCCGAGCCACATAGAGGCAGTGAGCGGATCGGCAGGGGATTCGTCTCTCCCGGTATTGGGGGTGAGATCGTGCTGTGTCTGGAGAGCCATTACACAAAGTCCCTGGCCAGGGCAAGCGAGATTTACTGGTAGGTATTCCAGTAGTATCTCAGGGTGTCCCGGGCTACACTCCGACATGACTTATACCGCTATTAGGGGTCTGACGTTTACCATCCCCCTAGGCCCGATATGCGATACTCATAGACGAACGGACCGGACTGTACGGATATTGTCACTGACAGGCTCAGTAGGGTTTCAGGATGAGTTCGCTCATCGGCCTCCCTTTTTCTCAATACCTGGGCAGCCGTTATATACAGCTAGTACCACTGACGTGCTTGTGGTTAAACCCACTGCCAGCATACTGATGAGTCTTTAGAATCCCCCACAGAAAGTTTCCCAAGTTCGGGCGAAACGTTGTAGAGGCCGTATGGTTTTATGGCAGGGTTCGATCATATACGTGCACTCGTACACGGATCATGATCGGACGGATCATACTAGTGGGCTTTGGTTTAAGCCGGATCCTAGTATTAGATTGGTTGGATTACTTTTGTCTCGTAGTATTCGTATTCAGTCGGAATGCAGATGCAGGTATGTATATACTGGTGAGGGGTATTCTTGTGATCCGTCACGAGTTTACTTAGAAGATGCCATTCTATTTATTGTTTTAAACATTTGGATTAATGTTTATTAAGTGGAAATTGTGAGTGCAAGTCATGATCAAGAGCATTAAATGTGGCATGTGCATGTTTGGTGACTCATGGTGTTATTTTTTGTGCCATTTCTTTTCTCTTGATTGATTATTGTGTGGGAATAAGATGTGGAGAGAGAGAGGGCAGCCACTAGAGGTGGGGCTTGGTTCTTGATTTGTTATGAGAGCTCTCACATTCTATCTCACACAATAAGCTAGATCTTCTTCCTCTCTAGCTTTTTTCTTGAGCTCACAACTTCCATCAATGGCTTCTTCTTCAACCTCCACTCTATCTCTCTCATGTGTTGAAAATCCTAGGGTGTCATGAGACAAAGTAATCATACACTATCTCTACTTCATCTTGGACATGTCGGCTAGCAAACTTCATGTCCGAGTTTCTTCGGTTTGAAGCGGGAGCCCGTATAAAGAATCCTTGATGTGGAGCCACTTCGACGAGCGAGATCGGGGAGCGTACTTCATTGGAGCAACCACGAGGAGCTTGGGAAGAGGTTGAAGACCGAAGGACACGGATCGATCGGTATAATCTCTCCAAACTCTTTTACAGTTTTCTAGTTTATAGTTAATGGAACGATCCGGGTTTTAAGGTTACGTTAGCGCTATTTTGAAAAAGTTTTGTTCCGCATTTGGCCTCGGATTGACGGCCGGGGTGCTACCGTAGACTTACACGATCACGTATATCTTGGTTTCAGTTTGTAGGTCACCGAACCTGATCGACAGAGCTATGGATCCCAGAACTTGCTGGCAATTTTGATTGAAGCCTTGAATGACAATCCTTTCCCTTGATAGGTGTCGGACGTCCATTGACAAACTCTTCAGAGTCTGCAAGTTCATGATGTTCACTGAGGACCCTGGATCAATCAATATGCGATTAATCCGGTTTCCGTCGCTGTACCCCGTCACATAAAGCAGTCGGTTGTGCTCATCTGTTGCTAGTAACAGGTCTTCATCTTTAAATGTGAACACGGCTGTATGCTGAGTGTACTGGGCTTCTTTCATATCAATTTCCGCAAAGCGAGCCTGGTACCGCTCGGGGTTTTGTAGAGCATGAATGAGAACATCTCTAAGCTCCTTAGATAGGACCTAAACATCATAGATGCTCAGGAGAGAAGGAAGCTTTCGGAGATGAGCTAAGACATTATAGTCCACCGAGGAAGGACTCAAATTTTCATGAGCAAGCTCTCCGCCATTTTCTTCATTAGCGACTTGTTTTTCCTTTCCTTTTGGGACGATGCCTAGATTTGGCGGTAGAGCCCTGCCACTTCTGAGCTGGATTTGGTTGGACTTTGTGGCGAGCTCCTCGTCCTCTTTGGGAAAATAGAGCTCCTCCTCAGAGTCGCTGCCAAGATGGATGGCGTTGTCACTATAGGGATCTCTTCATTGGAGTCTTCTTCTAGCTCCTCCAGAATCTCAGCTGCTTCTACAGGGAAGAACTCCTTCAATTGAATTGGAGTTATTTCCTTTTGTTTATAGTCTTCGAGAGAATTGATATATTTTTGAATGGTCGATCTCCCTGCAGACTCTTTTTCGCGTCGAGCTGCACTTTTCTTCTTCTCGAGCTTTTTGGATTTTGAGCCTGATTGAGCTGAATTGGCAGCTGGAATGGTGGGCTTCTTCTGCCCTTCCCATTATGTTCTGGGCTCTTTCCGAGATAGCTTTTGCATCTTCTTCATCTTATTAGATATGTGCGTACTCCATAGAGGCTGCGGTGAGTCAGTTTCATTTCTCAGGGCAGCGGGTTCAGCTGTCTACTCCCAGAAGGTTTCAGCTTCTGTCTGTATAAAGTTGGTGGTTGCAACTTGATTGTTCACCAACACATTCTTGGACAGCTCGATCTCTCCACACTTGTACTACTTCTCGACCCAGTTTTTGAAGATATAGCAATCCTCGATCGCATGGCTCACAACTCGGTGGTACGGGCAATATAGAGGATTATCAGTCATTTTTGCTTCGTGAGGTCTTTTCGACTCCGGCAATTGTAGACCATTGTTCAGGGCATCTTTGAATATCTTTCGGACCTTGTCCCTCCTGAAAGTGTAAACCTTGTTCTTTTTCTCCTCTAGGGAAGGCCCTTCTCCTCCCAGCAATGGCTTTTGAGACCGGTTGGTTTTGGATTCGCCTGCTTTTTGCTTGTGTTCATTATCGGACGCATTGAAGACATTGGTATTGCTGGAATTCCCACTTCTACGATTGTCGTCCCTCTTTCTCTTCCAAGTTTTGTCTCTTTGAGAGTTTGGGGTAGATTCTTGCTTCGAGCGTTCTAGCATTTAGACTTTTTTGGTCAGCTCCTGAAACGTCTTGAGGCCTGCTGTATACAAGAATAGGACCATCCAATTGCCGAGGTTCCCAATGAGGAGGCTGACAGACTGGTCCTGCTCTAGCGGTAGTTCTCACTTGACAGTGAGGTTGCGCCATCGGGCAATAAAGTTCGTGCTGCTTTCAATTTTCCCCGGCTTGGTTCTCACAAAGTCAGCGATGGAGATTTTGTTTCTAACACTCATGAATCTTTGCCGAAACAGAGACTCCATTTGGGCGAAAGTAGTGACGGACCCGTCTGGTATGCTTGCATATCAATCGAAAGCGACACCAGTAAGGCTGTTGACAAACTGACGAAGAAGAAGCGCATCATTGCCCCCTGTATTTCCACACGACGCTTTAAAGTGGACAGCGTGCTGATTTGCGTTTCCCATCCCGTTAAATCTTCCGAACTTAGGAATGACGTAGCTGCTGGAGAACTCGATCAGATCGTACTGTGCGGGATATGACCGCCCACTAATGCCAATTTTTTTCTGAGCTTCGGCTTCGACCACCAATGTTTTAACCTTGCTGGTGATCAAATCCATTATCCGATCTTGTGTTAGAGGAATGGTGCTATCTAGGGCCAAGGCGTCCCCAGAAGCGGAATGTGGTCGGCTTTCGTGCGGCTTGCCCAATCTTGGACCCAAGGGGATAGGCATCGGTTGCTTCGGGTTGTCATCACCCGGCTCATGAGTAGAGACTTGTGCTTGATTGGGAGGCGCCCTAGCAATTTGAGCCATGAGCTACATCACAACGTTCATTAGGTCGTCAATTATCGAATAGAGCTTGGCCATATCTTTATCTTTGCTCCTGAGCTATTTTCGAAGCTCTTGAAGTAGCTCTTGCTCTGCGGTCCTAGGGCAGAAAGTCAGCTCTTCCTTACTGTCCGAGCTTGACTCCACATAGACTGAGGGGCCCTTCTGCCCATCGGCCTCATCGAGAGGGTTTTCATCGTCCAGCGGAGGCGGCTGATCTTGGGAAACGGCAACCACATTCAAGCCAGATTGGGCTTGGGATGTGGTAGCCCTATCCTTGTTTTTTCTGCGTAAGTTGTCGCTGGGACGTACGCCCGCCATATAGACCGTATAGATAACATATCAGGCTGTCTTTTCATTATTGGCAGCGGATTTCGTGGACCGCTGTCGTGGCCCTCCTGTTTTGGTAATGGAAAATTGATTAAAGAGGGCTGGCCTGACAGGCTTCTTGAGTAGTGCCGGTTCTTCTTTCCTGTATTTGCCCTGCTGCTTTCGCGCAGCACAGAGCGCCTGATAGACTCTTGAAGAGACAGTGTCATGCTTTCTCTGTTGGGGCTAGGACACGTCTCTTTGTAGTATCGTTCGGACCGCTGTCTCCTTGATTCTAGCGGTCATGGTGTTTTTCTGAACCCACTTCAGGGGTTTGAAAGAATTGCTGACTTTTATGGCCGACTCAGCAGTCGTCGCGGGGTGACCCTGCTCTTGGAACCTCATAAGATTCGACTTGGCCGAAGTCCTGGCCTTTTTTGTTGGCTTGATACCTGAGCCGCTTCTTTCTCAACCTTTCTGTTTTGAGCACTTGGCAGGCTTCGGCCCTTCGGGACGACGTCGTAGACCGACTGACAGAGTCTCCAGAGAATATGCCTGCTCGTTCGATCGTCAAGGGAAACGTCTGAGCTTGCTGGAGCTGCTTTGTGGCCCTATTGGTGTTTACGGCCTTGCCCCCAGTTAGAACCGTGGAGAGCTATTCGAATACGGATTTGCATTTGGGGTGGGATGCTCTGGCGACCACAACGTTCGGCCTCCTGCCCCTTGAGGTCGGTTTGGACGCTTGGTTTATTGGGACCTCCTCTAGATGAGCGCTTTGAGCAGGGTAGATGACGACCGAACCAAATTGACGGGGTGGCTCCTCCCATTGCCGGCTGAGACTGACAGGGAGAACCACACGAGCATTGATCTTGACCACGTATGAGATTGGGGTCGTGTTGGCAGCTGAATTCATCTTGGGAGATATCGTCGTTGAAAGTTGATTGCTGCATGAAAGGAACATTACTTCAGTACAAACGTCAGTATATATGTTAAATGAGTTCGCATGAACGCTTGACCCGAGATATAGGAGGAAAGAAAGGTCCCACCGGGAGTGCCGGAGTCTGTAAGGTGTTTTTCGTCACCCATTGAGATGGGAATACGCATGCTCTTGTCAGGCATATCCAGATTCCCCCTACTAAGGTAGGTCGAGGTTTATTGATTGTTAGGATCCGAATCTCCGGCAGCCACGGACTAAACTGCCGTTAATTATCCCTCGCTTTTGGAGCGAGAGAACCTCCGATTGACGGGTCAAACTGGTCATGCGAACTCAATGTGCCGTGTGCGTGTGTTGTATTTTAAAAGGGTTTTGGATATATCGGGGGCCTCACAGAGTTTATGGGGGTCCCGCTACCCGGATAGAGGGCTGGGGGTCAAGGGGGCTAGCAGTCCTTTTGTAGGGTGGGGGCAACACCCTGTTAGAAAAATTTATCCAACGGGGGACGTGTTTTGGGTGTGGAGTGCATGGAAAATGAGGGGTGAGGAGCGTCTTAAAGACGCGTGCATGGTACGTGGGCGTTAGACGCCCGCGGGTCACGTGCCCTGCACGCGACCACTGGGCGCCAGCGGGTCATGTGCACGGCACGCGACCGCTGGAAACACCAGCGGAAAAGGGTCTTAGCCCCTGGGCTGGGAGTTGAACTCCTAAGGGGCTTTGGAGTTGAACTCCTAACAGGGATTATATATAGATTTAGGGTTAAACTCCTAAAAAGGGTTTTGTTTATGGAGTTAAACTCCAACAGATTTTGAATGGAGTTAAACTCCTAGAAATCTTTGAAGATGGTCAGAGGGGACTGTAGAGTGTTTTTCGTCACCCCATTGAGATGGGAATACACGCGCGCTTGTCAGGCGCATTACAGATTCCCCCTGCCTAGGGTAGACCGGGGTTTAATGATTGTGGGGATCCGAATCTCCGGCAGCCGCGGACTAAGCTGCCGTTAATTACCCCTCGCCTTTGGAGCGAAGGAACCTCCGATTGACGGGTTAAACTGGTCATGCGAACTCAATATGCAGTGTTATGTTTTGGAAGGGTTATGGATATATCGGGGGCCCCGCAGAGTTTTTACGGGGGTCCCGCTACCCGGATAGCGGGCTGGGGGTCAAGGGGGCTAGCAGCCCCCTTGCGGGGTGCGGGGCAGCGCCCCGTTAGAAATTTTTTTCTAACAGGGACAGTGTCGCGGAGTATGTGTATGTGTACATTTATATACATATGTATATATATACATGTAAATATAAGTAAAGGGGAAAAAGACATCCAAAGGATGCGTGGGGCCAGCGTCTAGAGCGCTGTGCGCTAAGGTGCTGTGCGCTCAGGCGCGCGCGCGCCACGTGCCGACACGTGGGCAACTTGCGCAAGAGCGCTGCGCGCAGGTGCGCAAGCGAGCGCGCGCCACGTGTCGGCACGCGGGCGCTTTGCGCACTTGCGCAAGCGCGCCACGTGTCGTCACGCAGGCGCTTTGCGCACTTGCGCAAGCGCGCAGGTGCGCAAGTGCGCGCGCCACGTGTCGGTACGCGGGCGCTTTGCGCAAGAGCGCTGCGCGCAGGTGCGCAAGCGTGCGCGCGCCACGTGTCGGCACGCGGGCGCTTTGCGCTCTTGCGCAAGCGCGCGCAAGAGTCGTCACGCGGGCGCTTTGCGCACTTGCGCAAGCGCGCAGGTGCGCAAGTGCGCGTGCCACGTGTCAGCACGCGGGCGCTTTGCGCACTTGCGCAAGCGCGCGCAAGCGCGCAGGTGCGCAAGCGCGCGCCACGTGTCGGCACGCGGGCGCTTTGCGCACTTGCGCTGCGCGCCGGAGAGGACAAGAGGCTTTTAGCCTAAAAAGATTTCTCTGAAGAGAGATCAAAGAGGAGTTGGACTCCTGAGTATTTTTTTCTTCTTTCTTGGGGGTTTAGTGAAAGATGTTCTTCTTCTTCCTCCTCTGTTGGCTGGATCTTGATGATCAAGAGATGTGAGATCTAAAAATCTCTCCTTTCTGAGATCTAATGGTAGATCCAAGTTCCCCTTTGTGGGTTTTGTGGTGAAAGACTTCTTAGTTTTTGAAAAGAAAGAGTAAAACTCTTGATTTAATTCAAAAGAAATTAGAAGGTTTAGAACCTTGGAGAAGGAGCAGGAGGCACAAAGAACCCTAATTTTTGGGGGAATGAAAAGTGTTGCTTTATTCATCATCATGTTGCCTTTTATAGGCTTACATATTTGCATATAGCCCCTTGGGCTTTACAAAAATGGCATTTTAGCCATCCCATGGCTCATGTGCCATTTCATTTTTGCACATAAGCCATGGGCTTACAAAATATTGGCTTTATGCCCATTTTGTTTACATTCATGCATAAAAAATTACATAAAAATTATTTATGACATGATTTTGTTGTTGGCATGGAAAGGCTGGCCGCGGGCTCGACTTGGGCATGGGCCCGCTTGACCTGGGCTTGGGCCCACCTAGCTTGGGGGTTGACCTTGACTTTGACTCGGTCAACCGGGGTGTAAATTTTTACCCCAACAAATTGCCCCCCATCAATAAATGCACACCGCACATGTAGGTCGTGTGCATGAAATTGATGGATCTTCTTTCACGTGGAGGCGACTTGCTTTGGTTCCCACTTTTTGGGATGCACTGCCCTTTTTACGACATGGACGGTCGACGCTCTGATCCGAAGCGATTTGGTAGGACGTTTCCCCGAGACGGAGTGCCTGTGGTAGGACGTATCCCCGAGACGGAGTGCCTGTTGTAGGACGTTTCCCCGAGACGGAGTACCTGTTGTAGGACGTATCCCCGAGACGGAGTGCCTGTTGTAGGACGTTTCCCCGAGACGGAGTGCCTGTGGTAGGACGTATCCCCGAGACGGAGTGCCTGTTGTAGGACGTATCCCCGAGACGGAGTGCCTGTTGTAGGACGTTTCCCCGAGACGGAGTGCCTGTTGTTGGACGTATCCCCGAGACGGAGTGCCTGTTATAGGACGTTTCCCCGAGATGGAGTGCCTGTGGTTGGACGTATCCCCGAGACGGAGTGCCTGTGGTAGGACGTTTCCCCGATACGGAGTGCCTGTGGTTGGACGTATCCCCGAGACGGAGTGCCTGTGGTAGGACGTATCCCCGAGACGGAGTGCCTATTGTAGGACGTATCCCCGAGACGGAGTGCCTGTGGTTGGACGTATCCCCGAGACGGAGTGCCTGTTGTAGGACGTATCCCCGAGACGGAGTGCCTGTTGTTGGACGTATCCCCGAGACGGAGTGCCTGTGGTAGGACGTATCCCCGAGACGGAGTGCCTGTGGTAGGACGTTTCCCCGAGACGGAGTGCCTGTGGTAGGACGTATCCCCGAGACGGAGTGTCTGCTGTAGGACGTTTCCACGAGACGGAGTGCCTGCTGTAGGACGTTTCCCCGAGACGGAGTGCCTGTGGTAGGACGTTTCCCCGAGACGGAGTGCCTGTGGTAGGACGTATCCCCGAGACGGAGTGTCTGTTGTAGGACGTTTCCCCGAGACGGAGTGCCTGTGGTAGGACGTATCCCCGAGACGGAGTGCCTGTGGTAGGACGTTTCCCCGAGTCGGAGTGCCTGTTGTAGGACGTTTCCCCGAGTCGGAGTGCCTGTTGTAGGACGTTTCCCCGAGACGGAGTGCCTGTGGTAGGACGTATCCCCGAGACGGAGTGCCTGTTGTAGGACGTTTCCCCGAGACGGAGTGCCTGTTGTAGGACGTATCCCCGAGACGGAGTGCCTGTTGTAGGACGTATCCCCGAGACGGGGTGCCTGTTGTAGGACGTTTCCCCGAGACGGGGTGCCTGTTGTAGGGCGTATCCCCGAGACGGGGTGCCTGTGGTTGACGCAGAGGTCGATGTTGGGATTAGTTGGTTTGATTTGTTTGATTTGAGTTGACATTAGCATCGCTATACTGGAATATGGTACCAGGAGCGAATCATCATCTGTCTTTGAGAGGATTTGGGAATTGGGGTTTTTGTTTGGCATCTGCATTGCTGCACTGGAATAATGCCAGGAGCAACTCATCATGTGCCCAGAGAGGATTTGGATTTGGTTTGTTTGGCATCTGCATTGCTGCACTGGAATAATGCCAGGAGCAACTCATCATGTGCCCAGGGAGGATTTGAATTTGGTTTTTGTTTGGCATCTGCATTGCTGCACTGGAATAATGCCAGGAGCAACTCATCATGTGCCCGGGGAGGATTTGAATTTGGTTTTTGTTTGGCATCTGCATTGCTGCACTGGAATAATGCCAGGAGCAACTCATCATGTGCCCGGGAGGACTTGGGAGAGATTGGGATCGTTTTACGCCCGTGGATTGTATACGGTTTTGCAGGATGTATGATCCAGACCGTAGGGCCATAAAAATTTTAGGGCTTTGTTGGCGTCTGCATCGCTGCACTGGAATATGGTACCAGGAGCGACTCATCATTCGCCGCTTGGGGATTGGAATTTGGAATTTGGTTGGCGTCTGCATCGCTGCACTGGAATATGGTACCAGGAGAGACTCATCATTCGCCACTTGGGGATTGGGGAGCGATTGCTTAGGAGACAGGTTTGGATCCCTATCACCTAAGACTTTTCAATTTTATGGGCCGTGAGGGTCCCATAAAGGTATTTTCTCCCTGCGAGTCGTAAGGATCCTGCAGGTGTGTTTTCTCCTTAAGAGTCGTGAGGACTCCTAAGTGTGTTTTTCCTTGGTGAGTCGTAAGGATCTCACGAAGGTTTGTTCTCCTCATGCATCGTGAGGACACATGAGTGGGTCTTTCCAATGAAGCGTAATTCCAAAGGCGGAGACCAGCCGCGTAACTGGTGGTTGCGGTGGGGCATGGGTATGCTGAGAATCATTTGAGCCCGTGGATTGTATACGGTAGTCAATTTGGGGACTGGCCGTAGGGCTGAAAGAATTTTGGGAAATTGGATTTTTGTTTGGCGTCTGCATCGCTGCACTGGAATATGGTACCAAGAGCGACTCATCATTCGCCGCTTTTTTTTGTTTTTGCTGTTTTTTTTTTTGGCCGCGATTGCTCTATCATTTCAGCTTTTCTTATCGCGAAGGTCGCGATTGCCCTATCATTTCGGCTATTTATTCGCGGTTGCCCCATCATTTCGGCTTTTCTTTATTTTTCTTTTATTTACACTTTTTTTTTTATTTACATTTTTTTTTACATTCCCAGTTTAACGACTTAGAGGTCGACTGTTTCCCAGTTTAATGACATGGTGGTCGATTATTCCCAGTTTAAAGACTTGGTGGTCTGTTGTGCCCAGTTTAACGACTTAGCGGTCATCTGTTTCCCAGTTTAATGACATGGTGGTCGATTGTTCCCAGTTTAAAGACTTGGTGGTCTGTTGTGCCCAGTTTAACGACTTAGCGGTCATCTGTTTCCCAGTTTAATGACATGGTGGTCGATTATTCCCAGTTTAAAGACTTGGTGGTCTGTTGTTCCCAGTTTAATGACGTGGTGGTCGATTGTTTCCAGAGAAAGGTGGGTGTTTGACAGAATCAGGTCCCTGAAGGACTTCGGTCCCCGTTTGTATGAAATTGGCGGTCGCAGCTTGATTGTTTGTTAACACGCCAGGGGACAATGATATTTCTCCCGCCTTGTATTGTTTCTCAACCCAATCCTTGAAGATACAACAGTCTTCAATAGTGTGCCCCAGCACTCGGTGGTATGGGCAAAAGTTGGGATGATCAGTCTTGTTCGCTTCACTTAGCCTTCTCGGTTCTGGTAGCCGCAGGCCATTCTTTAGAGCATCTTTAAAAATTTTGTGGACCTTGTCCTTTCGGAATGAGTAGACCTTATTTCTCCTTTCCTCCAAAGTTGGCTCTCGAGGCTGGTCAGTCTTTGCCCCGCCCGTTCTCTGCTTATTTGGAGAATCGGTGATGTTAGAACTTCCGCCTTTTCGGTTGTCGTCCCTCCAAGGTTTCGGTCTGTTTGTGAACTGAAGATCCTGAGCGGACTCGGGCTTTGAGCGTTCCAACGTTTGGACCTTTTTGGTCAGCTCTTGGAATGTTTTGAGACCCGCGGTACATAGAAACGGGGCCATCCAGTTGTTGAGATTTCCGACAAGGAGACTGACAGATTGGTCCTGCTCTATTGGCGGTTCGCATTTGACGGAGAGATTACGCCATCGGGTTATAAAATCCGTGCTGCTTTCGTCGCTCTTGGGCTTAGTCCTTACGAGCTCGGCAATGGTAATCTTATCGCTGACGCTCATGAACCTCTGCCGAAACAGAGACTCCATTTGGACAAAAGTTGTGACGGAGCCATCCGGTATGCTCGCGTACCAGTCGAAAGCAACATCGGTCAAGCTATTAACGAACTGGCGGAGGAGAAGCGCATCATTGCCCCCAGTATTCCCGCATGAGGCTTTGAAGTGGGCGATGTGCTGATTCGCATTTCCCGTCCCATCGAATCTTCCGAATTTGGGGATGACATAGCCGCTAGGAAATTCTACCAGATCATACTGAGCAGGATATGGTCTCCCACTACTGCTGATATCTTTTTGCGCTTCGGCTTCGGCTACCAAGGTTTTGACTTTGTTGGCAACCAAATCCATGATTTGATCTTGAGTTAGCGGGCTACTTTCATCGGTAGCCAAGGCATTTCCTGAGATATGATGCGACTGATTTTCATGTAGTTCGCCCACTTTTGGATTTGAGGGAATAAGCGTAGGTTGCTTTGGCACACCACTTACCGGTTCACGAGCAGAGCCCTCCGCTTGATTGGGCGGCTGAGAGGCAAGTCGGGTTGTGAGCTGCATCACGACATTCGTCAAGTCATCGATTTTGGAGTAGAGTTTGGCCATCTCCTTGTCTTTGTTTCTGAGCTGCTTTCGGAGCTCTTGAAGCAGCTCTTGCTCCGCGGTCCTGGGGAGGAAAGTCGGCTCTTCTTCGCTTTCCGAGCCCGACTCCTCATGGACCGAAGGGTCTTTCCGCCTATCATCCTCACCAATAGGGTTTTCATCACCCAGCAGAGGCGGCTGCTCTTGGGAAGCGGCCACCACGTTCAAGCCAGATTGGATTTGAGATGTGGTAGCCCCGTCCTTGCTCTTGCTGCGCGTGCCCACCGTGTAGACAGTGTGGACCACATACCCAGCCATTTCCTCATCTTTGGCGGGGTAACCCTGTTCTTCGAACCTTATGAGGTTTAGCCTGGCAGGAGCCCTAGCCCTTTTGTTGGCTCTATATCTGAGCCTTTTCTCCCTCTGCTTCTCGATTTTGAAGGCTTGGCGGGCATCCGCTACCCGGAAAGCCATTGTGAGTTGATCAACGGGGAGCTTAGAGAAGACACCCGATCGGGCATTTTTCAGGGGCGCCGCTGGAGCTTGCTCGGGACGCGTTGTAGCTTTGTTGGTGTTGATGGCCTTGCCCCCAGCTGGGGCCAAGGAAAGTCGTTCAGATACCGACTCGCGTTTGAGTTGGGGCGCCCTTGAGATCACCACATTTGGTCTCCTGCCTTTCGAGACCGGTTTGTCTGCCACCGGGGCTTGAGGAGCTGGGATGGCGCCAACTGGCATGAACATGATAGAGCCAAAAGGTAGCAGAGGCTCCTCCCATTGTCGCCCAAGACTGGCCGGAAGGACCATCCTGGAGTCTATCTTCATCGTGTAGGAGACAGGAGCTGAGTTCATCATCGAAGACATCGTCGGAAGGCGATTGCTTGAAAATCTGCATGAAAGAGCATTATTTTAGTATAAATCTAGACATGTAAATTGATTGAGTTCGCATGAACGTTTAACCCGAAATATGGGAGGAGAGATTGGTCCCACCGGGCGTGCCAGAACCTGTAGAGTGTTTTTCGTCACCCTATTGAGATGGGAATACGCGCGCGCTTGTCAGGCGCATTACAGATTCCCCCTGCCTAGGGTAGGCCGGGGTTTAATGATTGTGGGGATCCGAATCTCCGGCAGCCGCGGACTAAGCTGCCGTTAATTACCCCTCGCCTTTGGAGCGAAGGAACCTCCGATTGACGGGTTAAACTGGTCATGCGAACTCAATATGCAGTGTTATGTTTTGGAAGGGTTATGGATATATCGGGGGCCCCGCAGAGTTTTTACGGGGGTCCCGCTACCCGGATAGCGGGCTTGGGGTCAAGGGGGCTAGCAGCCCCCTTGCGGGGTGCGGGGCAGCGCCCCGTTAGAAATTTTTTTCTAACAGGGACAGTGTCGCGGAGTATGTGTATGTGTACATTTATATACATATGTATATATATACATGTAAATATAAGTAAAGGGGAAAAAGACATCCAAAGGATGCGTGGGGCCAGCGTCTAGAGCGCTGTGCGCTAAGGTGCTGTGCGCTCAGGCGCGCGCGCGCCACGTGCCGACACGTGGGCAACTTGCGCAAGAGCGCTGCGCGCAGGTGCGCAAGCGAGCGCGCAGGTGCGTGTCGGCACGCGGGCGCTTTGCGCACTTGCGCAAGCGCGCCACGTGTCGTCACGCGGACGCTTTGCGCACTTGCGCAAGCGCGCAGGTGCGCAAGTGCGCGCGCCACGTGTCAGCACGCGGGCGCTTTGCGCAAGAGCGCTGCGCGCAGATGCGCAAGCGCGCGCGCGCCACGTGTCGGCACGCGGGCGCTTTGCGCACTTGCGCAAGCGCGCGCAAGCGTCGTCACGCGGGCGCTTTGCGCACTTGCACAAGTGCGCAGGTGCGCAAGTGCGCGCGCCACGTGTCGGCACGCGGGCGCTTTGCGCACTTGCGCAAGCGCGCGCAAGCGCGCAGGTGCGCAAGCGCGCGCCACGTGTCGGCACGCGGGCGCTTTGCGCACTTGCGCTGCGCGCCGGAGAGGACAAGAGGCTTTTAGCCTAAAAAGATTTCTCTGAAGAGAGATCAAAGAGGAGTTGGACTCCTGAGTATTTTTTTCTTCTTTCTTGGGGGTTTAGTGAAAGATGTTCTTCTTCTTCCTCCTCTGTTGGCTGGATCTTGATGATCAAGAGATGTGAGATCTAAAAATCACTCCTTTCTGAGATCTAATGGTAGATCCAAGTTCCCCTTTGTGGGTTTTGTGGTGAAAGACTTCTTAGTTTTTGAAAAGAAAGAGTAAAACTCTTGATTTAATTCAAAAGAAATTAGAAGGTTTAGAACCTTGGAGAAGGAGCAGGAGGCACAAAGAACCCTAATTTTTGGGGGAATGAAAAGTGTTGCTTTATTCATCATCATGTTGCCTTTTATAGGCTTACATATTTGCATATAGCCCCTTGGGCTTTACAAAAATGGCATTTTAGCCATCCCATGGCTCATGTGCCATTTCATTTTTGCACATAAGCCATGGGCTTACAAAATATTGGCTTTATGCCCATTTTGTTTACATTCATGCATAAAAAATTACATAAAAATTATTTATGACATGATTTTGTTGTTGGCATGGAAAGGCTGGCCGAGGGCTCGACTTGGGAATGGGCCCGCTTGACCTGGGCTTGGGCCCACCTAGCTTGGGGGTTGACCTTGACTTTGACTCGGTCAACCGGGGTGTAAATTTTTACCCCAACAGGGACCCCCTTCTTCTCCCCTTTAGCCCTGAATCTTCTTTTGAGCCTTGGATCTTCCTGAAATGAGATTTTTGGAAAATGATCTCCTTCTTCCTCCTCTCCGTTGGCTGGATCTTGAAGAAAAAGTGGGGTGAAACTCAAAAATCTCCCATTTTGGGGATTTGATGAAAGATCTGAGTTCCTCTTTAAGGGTTTTATGGTGAAAAACAGTTACTTTTTGGAAAAAGAGGGATTGAACACTTGATTTAATTCAAAAAAGAAAGAAGGTTTATAACCTCGAGGAAGGAGAAGGAGACACAAACCGTAGAATTTGAGAGAATGATAAGTTGTCCTTGATTTTTTCATCATGTTTGCCTTTATAGGCTACACACTTTACATATAGCCCCTTGAGCTTTGCCAATGGAACTTTTGCCACCCCATACCTTATGTGCTTATCTCTTTTTGTACATAAGCCATGGGGTTTACAAAATTTTGGCTTTTTGCCTATTTTACATACATTTATTTCTATATATATATAAAAGAATTATATTAAACCAATTTATGGCTTCATTCTTTTTGTCATGGGGCTGGTCCCTTTGACCTGGGCTTGGGTCCACTTGGTTTGGGGTTGATTTTGATTTTGACTTGGTCAACCGGGGTGTAATTTTTGACCCTAACAGTTAGAATAGAGTAATAAAGTTTACATATATTGTCATACTTTTATATAATGCCATGCTTAAGAGATATTACCATGCTCACGTTTAAAAGACACTTTTACTTATATGTTACAACACTAAATATTCATATTCTACTTACTTGCTGTCATTTATCATATTCACATTCATATTTCTTTTGGGGGCCTACCGAGCGCAAGTTCATTGACGACATTCCTTTCTCTTTATTTTCTTGGAATGTTCGTCAGATACCGGAGAGATTGAACCAAGTTTAGAGGTTTACGGTCAGCTCGTAGCACAGACTAACTTCTAGTTTCATTCAACAGTTTATTTTCAGTATGCCACCCGTTAGGCATTTTAATTGCACTTTTGTTTTTTCAGTTATCTTGTATCAAAACTTTGTGGAAGTTGAATATAAATAAAGTTGTTGAAGTTTTATTTCACTTGATAAATTTTCTTGTATATTATATTGCTTATAAACGCTTAGCGTATTTATTGCGGGAAATGACCTTCTTGGAATAAATATATCACGGGCTTATCATGTTCCTGCTTTCGTCTTTTTTGGGAAGCGGGGTGTGACACTAACCATAACTCATAATAATTTAGTCAAGCCATACCCACACATTTCTTGAGTAGCTAGATGAATAATGTGAACCTTGCCAACCCGCCAACAATAAAACCCCATTATTGATTCACCTACTCTACATCAAATATTTAGCAATCGAACATCATCCAAATACCATACTCTATGGATTGACAACTCACCAACAATTATAGCATAAATATCAGATACTTTATTTGATTGAAATGGTGGAGAGTAACGTATAGTATTAAAAAACACTCTGAACGTTTTTAACTTGATTTAAATTAAAAAAACGTTTTTAGAAAAACTATGTTCTTGAGTTATTACTAGCTCCTCTATTTCTTGTAAAAGAATTGTTTTTCAATTTTCAAGTGGTTTGTTGTACTTAATAATCACATTATTAATTGTCTCATCGTTTTTCTAAGTTAAAACCTTTTAAACTATTTTTATGATTGTTTTAGAAAAACTCATTTTTAATAAAATCTTGTTTTTGAAAAACGTGTAATGAAAATAAAACAACTTTTAAAAGCATTACATATATGCAAATCTAGAGAACAATTTCTAAGTCATTACATACATGTACAACATAAATAAAAGGGCTTATACTGGAATGGATTGGACGGGTGTGATATATCGTGTTTTGATTCGAGCGATCGAATTAAAACATGATAATTCACTTTAGGGTTTTATATCAAATATAAATAAATAATAATAAATAAAAAGGAAGGTCTTGAGCCACTTGAACACTCTACTGAACTCCTTCAATCAAGCCTAGCTCTTCCCTCATAAAACTCATAAACTAGTAAATAAAATAAATCGAGGCACGTAGGCCTCATTTGGTTAAACCATTACCAAGTGACTCGCAGGACATTATAAATAATTACAATACAAATTGTTAGTTATATGTATGCCCTAGAGGCCATTACGATATATTAGATGTATATTGTAGTGGATGCTTGGACATATATAGGGAGGACTTTTTTGCTCGACATGATAGTATGCTATATGGTTACACTTTATCTTAACATGTACACTGATTGTCTCTCTGTTACATGTTGGTAATGTATAGTTTGCTTAGCACCTCAAAATAGCTAGGGTTTTGGGGAAGAAGATGGCTTTCTCTTTTCTTTTGGAGTGAAAATGATAATCCTAAAAAGAAAATGAGAGAGAGAGAGATATATATCTTATCATAACCATAACTATAGTTAAATATAATATCTAGATTTTTCAATTTAGGTTAAAGGCAAAAGGAAAAGAAACCATGGTTGAGTTAAATTCAACCATGGAAATATGTAGAAAAGTGTAGAAAAAATGACTCATTAATCTTTTCTTTTGCCTTTAATCTTTATTGAAAATATCCATATATTATTTTATCTACAATATGATTCTTATATTGCCATCCTCTTTGTATCATCAACCATGATACTTTTCATGTATGTATGTATGTATGCACATCATCATGTACATATACATGCATGTATCCATAAGAAGAAAAGGATTTAAATAAATAATATAAAAGCCTATATTAAATCAACACTTGATTTAATAAATTGGTCATATCTTATACGACCCGACTAATATTAAATGCACGATTAAAATACAGTATCATATACTAGTATTTAATCGAGGCTCCGCACATATCTCATATGTGCACCACTTCGTTTCGCCAGAGCCGAGAAACTTCTATGTGGGACTCTAAGACTCGTCAATACGCCAGCAGTAGATGATGATCATATCAAACACCTACAAGCCGCAAGCGGTCAGCTAAACGTAACGGCCATCCGGGTATTGAGCGATCAGAATAAGAACAAGCGAACCTGTCAAAACTCCTGTCAATCCATCCGGCAATACTAACCTTACAGTCCGGTCTCTTCGTCAGATATGCTGCATATCGAGTCTAGGGATGGAATCGTCGACCCCAATAACTCAATAAGTCATGCCGGTATATGGTCTATAACAGATCGAGAAACTTACTGATAACACTTATCAGTAATATCTCAGCAGCCCTGGCCAGGGACTTCCCGTTATAGCCAATCGTGCACAGCACAGCATCAACCCCCAATACCGGGAGAGACGAAACCCCTCCTATCGCTCACTGCCTCCATAAGCCTCGAGACTATACCCAAAATCCACCTGTTTGTACGACTCAGTAGAGCCGCAGTAGGGTGGAGATCAAAGTACAGTGGGAGGACACACAAGACTCTATGACGATCTCGGGTCTACAGACTAACCTGTACCAGTGTCACCTGAGAACTGCTATCCGACGTATGATATAATACCATATAGGAGTTCTCGGTGAGTCCGTTCAGTGTACCCAGTCTCACTGAGCACCCGTATACTATCTTCGGTGTCAACACACCAGACGGATATGGGATCATCCATCGCCCATCATATGGAACAAGAATGGTATACGCTAGTCTAAACTGGAATATTGATGCCCTGTCTCGATATACCTACGACTAGGAACATTTCAAGGATATGCTTATAAACTACAGATGTCCCACTAGTATGATCCGCATCATAATGCCAGTAGTCAAGCAAATATCCTTAGGGCTTTATCAACATGCACCAAATGAATATAAACATGATCAAGTGAACATATGATAAAGTAAAACCAGATAGCATACTATCATATCGAGCAAGACTGTCCCCCGAATATATATATATATACATCAGTACATACACTATCTCATAATAGCCTCTAGGGCATACATATATCCAACAATCTCCCACTTGCACTAAGGCCAGTTATTTGCATATCTCATACCCAACATCTCAAAAAGTCGCTCATGCTGCGACTGAGGGAGGGCCTTGGTGAATGGATCCGCAGCGTTGTTCTTTGTGTCTACTCTCTTAATCTCGATCTCGCAGCGATCAACTATCTCCCGGATCACATGATATCGCCTCAGGATGTGTCTGGACTTCTGATGGGACCTGGGCTCTTTGGCCAGAGCCATAGCCCCATTATTGTCACAATACAGAGGTATTGGATCAATAATGGTTGGAACTACTCCTAGCTCCGCGATGAACTTTCTCATCCAGACAGCTTCCTTGGCAGCATCATTTGCAGCAATATATTCAGCTTCCATCGTTGAGTCTGCAACGGTATCCTGTTTGGAACTCTTCCAACTCACCGTCCCTCCATTGAGGGTAAATGCAAACCCTGAGATAGACTTGCTGTCATCCTTGTCACTCTGGAAGCTCGAATCGGTAAAGGCCTCCATTTAGAGATCCCCATTACCATATACCAAGAACAATTCTTTAGTCCTTCGCAAGTACTTAAGAATGTTCTTTACAGCAATCCAGTGATTCTCCCCTGGGTTAGATTGATACCTGCTTACTACACTAAGTGCATAAGCAACATCAGGGCGTGTACATAACATTGCATACATTATCGATCCTACTGCCGAAGCATAGGGAATAATGCTCATGCGAGCTCTCTATATATCAGACTTTGGGCAATCGTCTTTTGAGAGAGTGACTCCGTGGCAAGCGGGTAAGGCACCCCGCTTGGAGTCTTCCATACTAAATCTCTTTAGGATGGTGTTTATGTACTTGGTTTGGGACAATCCCAATAACCGTCTGGATCTATCCCTATAGATCCGTATACCCAATATGTATGTGGCATCTCCCAGGTGCTTCATGGAGAACCTTTGTGATAAGAATGATTTGACCGACTGTAGCATAGGAATGTCATTTCCTATCAGAAGTATGTCATCTACGTACAATACGAGGATTACGACATTTCTTCCTACAGTCTTCTTATAAACACAAGGTTCATCTGGATTTTTGATGAAATCAAACTCTTTGATAACATCATCAAAACAGATGTTCCAACTCCGTGATGCCTGCTTTAATCCATAAATGGATTTAAGTAGCTTACATGCTTTACCGCTGCTCCCACTTTCAATGAATCCTTCTGGCTGATCCATATAAACGCATTCCTCTAAATCACCATTCAGGAATGCAGTTTTAACGTCCATCTGCCAGATTTCATAGTCGTAGTGAGCAGTAATAGCAAGTAGGATCCGAATGGATTTAAGCATGGCTACCGGAGAGAAAGTCTCGTCATAGTCCAAACCTGGTCTTTGACGAAAACCTTTCGCTACCAACCTTGCCTTATAGGTCTCTACCTGTCCATCTACACCGATCTTTCTTTTAAAGATCCATTTGCATCCAACAGGTTTTATCCCGGAGGGTACATCTTCCAAAGTCCATACTTTGTTGGTGTACATGGACTCCATTTCGGATCTCATGGCATCCAGCCAATTCACAGAGTCACCACTCGTGATAGCCTGATGAAAACTGGCAGGATCATCATCATCCATGATGCAATCTTCTCTATCACCATCAACGAGAAAACCGTAGTATCTCTCCGGTGGGCGAGAAGTCCTACCAGATCTACGGAGTGGCTGAGGTTCATTAGATTCTGTTATAACTTCAGGTTCAGCCAAGTTGTCATTTGTAACTTGTGTTTCTAGAACTTCTTCTAGATCTACCACATTGCCATTTGTATTGTTTGAAAAAATCTCATCTTCTAAAACGGTGGCATACTGAGAAACAAATACTTTTTGTTCCTCTTTGTGGTAGAAAAGATACCCAAACGAATGTTTAAGATATCCTACAAATATACATTTGACTGATCGTGTCTCGAGTTTGTCTGGATTCTGCTTTTTAACAAAAGCCGGACAACCCCAAATCTTAACTCTTTTAAGAGATGGTTTCTTCCCATGCCATATCTCATATGGAGTGGTAGACACGGTCTTGGTTGGAACTTTGTTTAACAGAAAAGCTGCTGTTTCCAATGCATGCCCCCAAAACGAGAGAGGTAACTCAGAATCACTCATCATGGATCGTACCATATCTAATAGGGTACGGTTCCTTCGTTTTGACACACCGTTGAGCTGTGGTGTGTAAGGTGGAGTGAGCTGAGAGAGAATCCTATTCTCTTTTAGGAAGTTTAAGAACTCAGTACTTAAGTACTCTCCACCTCGATCTGATCGAAGTATCTTGATACTCTTTCCTGTTTGGTTTTCTACTTCATGTTTATATTCCTTTAATTTCTCGAAAGCTTCAGATTTATGTTTTATCAAATACACATGACCAAATCTTGAGAAATCATCAGTAAAAGTTATGAAGTATGAAAAACCGCCTCTAGCATGTGTAGACATAGGTCCGCATACATCACTATGTATGAGGCTTAGGAGCTCAGTAGCTCTTTCTCCGTGTCCTGTAAACGGGGTTTTGGTCATTTTACCTTTGATACAAGACTGGCAAGTTGCATAAGATTTATACTCAAATGAATTTAAATATCCATCTTTATGAAGCTTGTTTAGTCTTGTTTCATTAATAAGACCAAGTCTACAATGCCAAAGAAAAGCTTCATTTATCTCTGAAAATTTTCTTTTATTTTTGTGTTGTATGTTGAAAACTGTGTGTTGATTAAGGACGTATATCCCGTTATTTAATGTACCACAACCAATCAACTCTTGATTCAGTCTAATGTTCATAACATTGTGTTGCACAGCAAAATGATACCCTTCATTGTCTAACAAGGAAACAGATATAATATTACAAAGCATACTTGGTACAAAATAACACGGGTTCAAAACCAATATACAACCCGAAGGCAAACCTAGGTGATACTCTCCTACTGAAACTGCATTTACATTGGAACCATTTCAAAGTTGGAGAGTATGATCACCTGTCTTCAGAACTCTGCTATTTCTCAACGCCTGCACAGAATTGCAAATATGAGAACCCGAACCGGTATCCAATACCCAGGAAGCAGAGTTAATAGAAAAACAGTTTTCAATTACGAACACACCTGAAGCTGAAGCATCACCATGCTTCTTCTTGAGTGCTAGATACTCAATACAGTTCCTCTTCCAGTGTCCCGTCTTCTTGCAACGGAAACATTCACCTTTCTCTGATGCCCCAACCTTGGACTTGCCTTTTCCCTTCACCTTTTTGACTCCACCCTTAGGTTTGGTGGGTTTCTTCTTCATCTTTCCCTTGGCCTTAGCCTTTGGGTAAGAGGAGGAGGATTGCCCAATACTCATAACGGGAGTCTTCACTGACTTCAGTGTGCTCTCTGTACTCCTTAACATATTAAGGAGTTCAGGCAGTTCCTTCTCCATGTTGTGCATGTTGAAGTTAACGATGAACTGAGCAAAGGTGGAGGGGAGAGACTGCAGAATAATATCTGTATACTGTTCATTGTCCATTGTCCACCCAAGGTCCTCAAGCTCTTCTATGAGAGCTATCATTTTCAGAACATGGTCTCCTACTGCTGTGCCAGCGGTCATGGGCATCTGAAACAGTTTCTTAGACGCTTCGTATCGTAATACGCGGGATTGCTCTCCATACAACTCTTTTGTATGGAGGAATATGGCTTGTACGTCCATATTCTCGTGCTGCTTTTGATGTGTGTTATCCATCGATGCAAGCGCGAGGCATTTTGCCGTGGCACAGTCAGCGTCCCATGTCTTGCGGATTCCCCTATCCGCAACTGAAGATTTAGGACCTAGGGGGCAGGGCTGGAGCTGTAAGGACATATGATACTTTATCATAAGTCAAGACTATGTTTAAATTCCTCAGGCAGTCTTTATAGTTGGTCCCATTCAGCTTGTTTTTATCTAATAAAAGCTTAAGTCCTGTCATGGGTATCTGCCATTAAGAGAGAGAAAAGAATACACTTAGCGAAAGCTCTTGCAAAGATCAGATTGGTTATTATCTTGTCTAATCGATGTCTCCCACTGTTTTTATCAAATTTTCTTTAAAACCTTTTAAAAAGAAAACTAGCCGGGATTAATTACATTCTACAACTTCACCAACCTCTCAGCCAGGCCAGTGCCGGTACTCGAGGGAGGTTCCCCGTGCTTTCGCACGGACCTAATTAAAGTAAACATCGTCTTCCCAGAGGCGTAGCCCCGTTTGGCACCTTTCTAGACACCTACCGAGTCAGCTAATTGTAAAGTGCAAAATTTGTAAGTGCACGGCGGCGCCCCGGCCGTCAAACCGACGGCCAAATGCGGAAGCGGTGATAAACTTAAATTTTTCTTGAACTGGCAAACCACCGCGCACTAATACCCGGATCGAACCATTAATTAGTCCTAGCTAACTACAAGAAAGGGAAGAGAGATATACCGACTGATCCGAGTCCTCCGGTCTTCTCGTCGTCGTCCCGATCTCTTGCGGAAGCTCCGGTCTCCACCTCGTCGCCGGAAGTGCACCACATCGCCTACTTCTTTTACGGGCTCCCACCTCAATGCCGAGGCAACTCGGGCACGAAGCTGGCTAGTCGACGTGCCCAAGAATTGCTGTAGAATATCTAGTGAGCAAGTCTCATTTGGGGTTGTGGAATTGCCTTTGTAGTGGAGGAAAAAGGAACTTGGAGAGAGGTGAGGGAAAAATGTGTTATACCAAGAATGAGAGTAACATTTTTCTCCCCACTCAAAAGAGAAGCATTTCCCTCTTCCATCAATAGTGGCCGGCCCCCCCTTTTTGTGTGATTGGAGAGAGAAAGCAAAAACAAGGGGGGGGGGGTGGAAAGCAAATGATGATAAGAAAAAACCAAATGATCACAACAATTCCAACACTCAATCAACAACCATGATAGCAAAAGTCAAGCCATGATCAACTAAAGAAAGTCAAGGTATGGTGCTATAATCATGATGCAACAAAAATGCAAAGACCCCCCTCCACAACCACTTATTTGCAACAATGCAAATAAGCCCTGCTCCACCAAACTTCGGCCAATGAACGATACAAAGGAAATTGGCCGAAACGGAAAGCAAACTGGCAACTCCAGAAAACTGGTCCCGGAATAAATTACAGGAAAACCCCGATACTGTGCATACACACCCGCATTTGTATTCCGACCGAAATACAAATGCAATGAGACAAAATCTACACTGTACTATACTAGAATCCGGCTTAAACCAAAGCCGGCTAGTAATATCTGTTCGATCCTGATCCGTGCAATACCGCACGTATCTGATCGAACCCTGCCATATATCCATACGGCCTGTAGTACAAACTGTCCTATCCCGATCCGTGCAATACCGCACGTATCTGATCGGACCTTGCCATATCTCCATACGGCCTCTACAACCTTTCGCCCGAAAGCTGAGTAACTGAATGTGGGGGACTCTAAAGACTCGTCAACACCTTGGTTGTAGATTTAACCACTAGCACGTCAGAGGTATAAGCCAATACGTAACGGGATACCAGGTACTGACTAAAAAGGGATGTCTGTGAGCGAACTCAGCCTGACAGCCCTACTGAGCCTGTCAATGACAATATCCGTACAGTCCGGTCCGTTCGTCTATGAGCATCGCATGGCGGGCCTAGGGGGTTGGTAAAAGTCAGACCCCTAAAAGCGGTACAAGTCATGTCGGAGTGTAGCCCAGAACACCCTGAGATACTACTGGAATACCTACCAGTAAATCTCCTTGCCTCGGCCGAGGGCTTCGTGTAATGGCTCTCCTAGACACAGCACGACCTCACCCCCAATACCGGGAGAGACGAACCCCTGAAGATACGCTCACTGCCTCCATGTGGCTCGGGACTGTACCCAACTAAAACCTGTTTGCACGACTCCTTTGAGCCGTGGTAGGGTAGTAATCAAAGTACAGTGGGAACTCACACAAGACAAATGACGATCCCCAGGTCGATGAACTAACCTGTACACATGTCACCAGGGAACTGCCATCTAACATCTGGTATATGACCAACTAGCATGTTCCCGGCGAGTCCTGTCCGGTGTACTCATAACCCAATGAGCACCTGTATACATCTTAGGTGATCCAACTGACACCAGTGGCTTGTGAGACCGGCCACCGCCCCTCGTCGGGGTCTCGACTGTATACACTAGTCTACTCTGGAGTATCGATGCCCTGTCTCGAAACTCACACGACTAGGAACCATTTAAGGATATGCTTATAGACCCCAGCTCCCACTTATATGATTGCCCTCATACTGCTGGTGGTCAAGCAAGAATCCTAGGGGCTCTACCAACGTGTAATAGCGACTTGTCAGGTCACTTAAAGCAGTACACGATGATAAAGGTAAACCAGATAGCATACTATCATCTCGAGTAAGACTGTCCTACCGGGATAGGTCCTCCATCAATCATTGCAATCACGTACCTGTGACCTAATAATTGACTCTGAGGGCACTATCTCCAACAATCTCCCACTTGCACTCAAAGCTAATTATTGCGATGTCGCATACTCACAGCCCGTGTGATACCGAACACCCAACTCCTTTACTAGTCAGTCTCACAAAGCTCGTTTGCGAAACTATTGCGTTCGAGGAATAACCTTAGTGAGTGGATCCGCTTTGTTGTTTCTTTCTATGTCTCTCTATATCTCAAGTTCGCGGAGAAAGCCATCTCCCGAAAAGAGCAATACCTGTCTTAGAATGTGTCTGGATGTCTGATGGGACCTAGTTCATAAATGAACTCCAAATCCAAACTTCTTAGACTGTATCGTCAACTGAACTTAATCAGTATCCTGCGCCATGCCACCCTCAGTATTGCCTTGGACCATCTGTCCAAAATACTGCCCCTCATCAGAAGGAAAAACTATAATTCTGACAACCTTCTTGTTGTCCAGGTCACCTTGGATGCCTGGAATGATAACTGTCTCCCGAATGAGGCTGTCGTTATCATATATCTAGAACATTCACTTATGTTCTAAAACTGCTTCCGACTGTTTCTCCAGGATTGGATCAATATCAACTTATTGCATCTAGTGCAAGAACAACATTTGGTGTGATACTTGACATCTCATGATTGACTCAATTGCCTGAGCAAGTGATCTGCCAATCATGCACATCCCTCTCCCCTTTAGTCTGTAAGACACCTTTAGAGAGGGTGACTCCATCTTCTGCAGGAACACTACCGTGCATGGAGTCGTCCATTCTAAATACTCTTAGAATGCTGTCTAAGTACCCAGATTGGGAAGCCACCCAAATCTAGATCTAAAACCATAGATCTAGTAACCAGTATGTCTGATATAAAATCCATTTCCTTTATGGAGAAACCACTGTGTGACGACCAAAGTATAACCGATCGTAGTATAGGAATATCACTTCCTACTCTGTGTATGTCATCCAAATCTCAGGACATCACACCCTACTACCTTCTCAACAGATCCATCCCCTATTCTGATGAAGTCAAACCTATGACTGTCACGTCAGAAATAGATGATCTATCTCCGCTATATCTGCTTTAGTCTATAAATAGACATAAGCTACCTGTCCACCAATGCTTCCGCTGCTCCCACTGACCACGACAACAATCTGGCAGAGTCATATAGACGTACACTTCTAAAACTAGTTTAGAACGACGCTATACTCATCCTCCCGCCGGGTCTCGCAGCCTGGAACAACAGCAATGGTAATTGTGGGTAAACAAGAACTTCCCTGTCACCGTCCTTGAGGCTACCGTAGTACCTCTCAGGTGCCTGAAGTTACCCACCTTATCTGCGGAGTGGCCAATGGAATGTCAATCCAGATTGAATCTTTAGGTTCCTTATCAAATCTTCAGTAATCGTTTGTGGTTCTGGAATCACTTCCAGTTCTACCATACTCCCACTATTGTTTTCTGAAAAAATCCATTTTTAATAAAACTGTGGCGAGTCTAGAACAATATTGCTATTGTTCATCCAGATGGTAGAAAGTCAACCCTCGTCATAGCCTGGGTCAACCCACAAACAGCCATTACAGAAACGTGCCTTGAGTTGTCCAGTGTCTGGTTTTAATCATAAACCGGACAACTCCCCGTACCTTAACATCGTTAAGATATGAACTGTTCTATATCCAATATAGAACCAGAGGCACTGATTTAATTGAACCAGATTCAAATCATGCAGCTGTCTCCAGTGCATGTCAACTAAATGGAAGGAGGCCGATCAGCGTTACTCAACTTAGGAATGCTTCCAATTATGAGTAACCTGAAAGAGAAGCAATTTCTCTTAATCACTACTATCAACTGAATACCATATACAAGTATCTACATCTTCGATCACTTTGAAGAATCCCGATACTTGCTACACCTGGTTCTCTACTCTATTCAAATACCTATAACTTCTCCAAATTCGGACCCTGTGTTTCCACGAAACACCTGTCTAAAAACTAGAGAAGTCATAAGTAAACCGAATATAGTACGAGGACCAACCCTTCTGTCCTGATGGACCCTGGACATCATACAATACTCTGTACAAGTCCCTTGAGTCTAATAACTCACTCACTGTGTGTCGTAGGTTGAAAACTGTACTTATGGTTAAGAAGAATTACACCGCTGTTTAATGCTCCTTACCTAACCATCCACTGATATAGGTAAATGTCATCGACATAATATCAAAAAGGTATATCTCACTCTATAAAAATAGACGTACAGATATATCAATTTGAAATTGGTGCATAACAGCGGATATTCAAAACCAAATATTTGCCGACCGGCAAACAGCCCAGGTGATCTCCTCAAATATCACCGATTACAACGAATCTCGATATAATGAGGATGATCACCCAATTCCCAATAACCTACTCCCACTCATCATCTATAAAACCATACAGATGTGAGAATCATACCTGGTAAATACATACCCTGGAGTAAGGACTAATTGGGAAATCAGTTTTCCTTTAACAATATACAGTGAAACTGAAACATTGAAATGTTTCGATGGGGTATCCCGGTATTCCTAATAATGCCTCTTCCAGATTCACGACTGTAACCGTATAATTCTTTGCCACCTCTCCAAATCCCTTCATATGTCTTTAGTCATTACCTTCTGCACACCCTTTTAGGCCAAATGGTTTTCTTCCTTCCCTACCGTTCGGCACCAGCCTATGGTTTGGAAGAAGACTATCCAATAAGCATAATGGGGGTACTGTCCTAATCCTAGGAACACTCGCAATGCGAGAGAATGTGAGGATAAAAGACAACCGAATGAACTTAATTCCTATTTCTCCTGAACCATAATCCATCCCCGAACTGGAACAAGTTCCTTTCGAGTTCGTATATAACCATACGATGGAGTATCCAATAAACTGTGGATCTTCGTAGTGATACGGAGTGTCCAGGAGAAATTCAAAGGTGATTTTAAGATTGGCGAAGAAATACCTGGTTTGGTCATGAATATCTGTTGCAATTTACTTTGCCCTCTTACTAATCCCTTGCTTTGTCTTAACTTAATACCTTCTGCACACCATCGTTATGCTAATTGGTTTTCTTCATTCCCTACCGGTCGGCACCAGCCTAAGGTTTGGAAGAAGACAATCCAATTTGCGTAATAGGTGTACTACTCCTAAACCAAGGAGTACTCACAACTTGAGAGAAGGTAAAAGGAAAAGACAACTGAATAATCCTATCCGTTTTCTCCAGAACCGGAAACCATCCTCGAATAAATTCTTTCGAGTTCGTATCTAACCATACGATGGTTTTGTCCAATGGAAGTGGACGTTCGTAGTAATACGGGGTGTCCTGGAGAAAAGGGTAAAAGTAGGAGTGGCAATGAGGTCTGCAACTCTGACAATCCAAAAGCCGCTGTCAAGAAGGTTCGGTTAATTTGGTCACTGAGTCATAGTCTTAGGGTCGGGTCAATGGTCGCTGCCAAAGAGAGAGAGAAAAGAAACACTCAGCGTGCACTCTAACCTAGATCAGAATGGTTACCAATTTATCTAATCAGGAAACCTCCCACTGTACCTCAAATTCTCCTCCAAACCTGAAAGAAGAATTAGTCGGGGTCACCCGAGGAGTAAACTAACTCATCAGTGGGAATCGGGATCCAACTCTCATCGCATGACAACGTGACGAAATCCGCTCACGGTATCACACTCCAGAAGGTATGCGCATATCTGGCAAGTTTCAGTTCTTTTGAAACTCCCGATGTGATTTCTGCCCCATGCTCTTATGACCTTGACGAAGGCCAACAAATCATAAGTCATATGTCAAGTTCTACCCGTCATTCTCCAGGTTGATTTGAACCCACCCGCACAAGCCCTTGACGAAGGCCAACAAGGCTATACGACTGTCCCAAACCAACGCATCTATCTATGCTGCAGAAAGGCAACAAGCAGCTACCATACACTATGCCTTGACGAAGGCCAACAAACATAGCATGAATACTACGTGCTACCCGTCTGAAACGACGGAGGGCTACGAATGGTTTCTGGCGAAAACCTTTAACGTAAAGAACTTGATATCGTTGAAGGAACTGATAGCTTTTTGAAAATATAGTGACGAAAACCGTTGCTAAAGAGGTCACTCCCGGTGAAGGGATCTCGGCTCTTTCCCCGTAGAATGGGGTGCATGATATTCCAAATGAATACCACGGTGCAAAGCAAAAGTAATCGGCTATAGTGAAGTCATTTCCCTGACGCAAACTTTTGTCCAAGGGGTCACTCCCGGTGAAGGGATCTCGGCCCTTGCCTCGTCGACTGAGGAGCAGGATATTCCAACTGAATATCACGATGCAAAACAAAAGTGAACGTCCTTGCAATAACAGCTTTTGAAAAAGTGTTCCAACAACATCAGATTAGGTTTGTTTTTAACTTGCATTGATCCGAATCAACGCAGTCCCATCAATTGATCACACCACAAAGAACGAAAATATACTGACGTACGTATATGCCATCCGCATTCGCCACTGGGTCCCGTCATTACCCGTTAGGTTAGCTAACTAACGACAGAGCGGGGACTGGACTAGCGCGGATGCAAAACATATACAACATCTACTAATATATATACCAATATATTATATTCGCTCAAGGCGTGATAAAATGCAACATCACAGAAATGTACAGCATCACAGAAACAATACAGATATCTGGGATCCCCGGGTTTCACAGAGCCACTACTGAAACCCGACGTTTCCCTGGTCGTGTGGATAGCCTGTGCAATGAAATCCTAGACCCCTACGGGCGCGGCAAGTTACCCGCCAAAACCTGAAGCGAGGCAGCCCCCTTCAGCAACGTGAATGGACCACCCGGCACTTCACGGAATCCGGTAACTTGGGCACCCCTCCTGGGTCAACCTGTACCCCCTACGAGTGCGGCGAATAGCCCGTCAATTCTAGAGTAAAGCCCCCTCCGTCTCAATGCCATGAGATGCGGGCTTGTTTCCCTCTAGAACCCGGCTGTCCGTGCACCCCTCCGCGGGGCAATCCTAGTACAGAAAGTAAAATATACATACAACGGGTACAACGACCGCAACCTGGCCGTGTCCCAAAATAATAATACAAACAGGCCGTGACGGCAGTCCACATGTCGGACGCTCGCCCCGCAATATCAAATGTACATAATACAATCACAACTGTACTAGCATTGCATCCAGGCTATCCCCACGACCGATCCGCAACATCACAGCAAAAACAGAACATCAACGTGAAAGTCACGTTCGCAAATCCGTCTAACCGGGCTATAGCAGTTAGACCGGATTTATCGATCGAGTGACATTCACGGTCGCAGATATAATATAAATACTGTGAAATAATGTGTTTAAAATATCCGATCGATCAAATTTTAACAAGTGGGCCCCCAAGCATTACTGTAGCAGATCAGGAAATTCTGGGCCCAATATTAATATTCCAAAACCCCAATTTTAACCCCAGAAAGATACTGTAGAAATTTGGTGCAGGGATCTCCACAGTGTGCGGCGGAAACGCGGCCCAAAGGGGGTTTTGGCCGCGGTTCCGCGCTTCCACAGTGGACTCACCCTGTCGAATTTCTACAGTAGCCTTGTAATATCCAGTACATCAATTTTATACAACCTGAAAAATTTTTGGAGACCAAAAAATTTCAACAGAAACTGATGCTAACAAAAAATGTAGATTTTGGAATTTTGGTCGATCGGAAATGCAAAACACATTAAACCAAGCTAGACTAAGTTAATGGCGAGGCTCTGATACCACTGTAAGTGCACGGCGGTGCCCCGGCCGTCAAACCGACGGCCAAATGCGGAAGCGGTGATAAACTTAAATTTTTCTTGAACTGGCAAACCGCCGCGCACTAATACCCGGATCGAACCATTAATTAGTCCTAGCTAACTACAAGAAAGGGAAGAGAGATATACCGACTGATCCGAGTCCTCCGGTCTTCTCGTCGTCGTCCCGATCTCTTGCGGAAGCTCCGGTCTCCACCTCGTCGCCGGAAGTGCACCACATCGCCTACTTCTTTTACGGGCTCCCACCTCAATGCCGAGGCAACTCGGGCACGAAGCTGGCTAGTCGACGTGCCCAAGAATTGCTGTAGAATATCTAGTGAGCAAGTCTCATTTGGGGTTGTGGAATTGCCTTTGTAGTGGAGGAAAAAGGAACTTGGAGAGAGGTGAGGGAAAAATGTGTTATACCAAGAATGAGAGTAACATTTTTCTCCCCACTCAAAAGAGAAGCATTTCCCTCTTCCATCAATAGTGGCCGGCCCCCCCTTTTTGTGTGATTGGAGAGAGAAAGCAAAAACAAGGGGGTGGGTGGAAAGCAAATGATGATGAGAAAAAACCAAATGATCACAACAATTCCAACACTCAATCAACAACCATGATAGCAAAAGTCAAGCCATGATCAACTAAAGAAAGTCAAGGTATGGTGCTATAATCATGATGCAACAAAAATGCAAAGACCCCCCTCCACAACCACTTATTTGCAACAATGCAAATAAGCCCTGCTCCACCAAACTTCGGCCAATGAACGATACAAAGGAAATTGACCGAAACGGAAAGCAAACTGGCAACTCCAGAAAACTGGTCCCGGAATAAATTACAGGAAAACCCCGATACTGTGCATACACACCCGCATTTGTATTCCGACCGAAATACAAATGCAATGAGACAAAATCTACACTGTACTATACTAGAATCCGGCTTAAACCAAAGCCGGCTAGTAATATCTGTTCGATCCTGATCCGTACAATACCGCACGTATCTGATCGAACCCTGCCATATATCCATACGGCCTGTAGTACAAACTGTCCTATCCCGATCCGTGCAATACCGCACGTATCTGATCGGACCTTGCCATATCTCCATACGGCCTCTACAACCTTTCGCTCGAAAGCTGAGTAACTGAATGTGGGGGACTCTAAAGACTCGTCAACACCTTGGTTGTAGATTTAACCACTAGCACGTCAAAGGTATAAGCCAATACGTAACGGGATACCAGGTACTGACTAAAAAGGGATGTCTGTGAGCGAACTCAGCCTGACAACCCTACTGAGCCTGTCAGTGAGAATATCCGTACAGTCCGGTCTGTTCGTCTATGAGCATCGCATGGCGGGCCTAGGGGGTTGGTAAAAGTCAGACCCCCAAAAGCGGTACAAGTCGTGTCGGAGTGTAGCCCAGAACACCCTGAGATACTACTGGAATACCTACCAGTAAATCTCCTTGCCTCGGCCGAGGGCTTCGTGTAATGGCTCTCCTAGACACAGCACGACCTCACCCCCAATACCGGGAGAGACGAACCCCTGAAGATACGCTCACTGCCTCCATGTGGCTCGGGACTGTACCCAACTAAAACCTGTTTGCACGACTCCTTTGAGCCGTGGTAGGGTAGTAATCAAAGTACAGTGGGAACTCACACAAGACAAATGACGATCCCCAGGTCGATGAACTAACCTGTACACATGTCACCAGGGAACTGCCATCTGACGTCTGGTATATGACCAACTAGCATGTTCCCGGCGAGTCCTGTCCGGTGTACTCATAACCCAATGAGCACCTGTATACATCTTAGGTGATCCAACTGACACCAGTGGCTTGTGAGACCGGCCACCGCCCCTCGTCGGTGTCTCGACTGTATACACTAGTCTACTCTGGAGTATCGACCTGTCTCGAAACTCACACGACTAGGGACCATTTAAGGATATGCTTATAGACCCCAGCTCCCACTTATATGATCGCCCTCATACTGCTGGTGGTCAAGCAAGAATCCTAGAGGCTCTACCAACGTGTAATAGCGACTTGTCAGGTCACTTAAAGCAGTACACGATGATAAAGGTAAACCAGATAGCATACTATCATCTCGAGTAAGACTGTCCTACCGGGATAGGTCCTCCATCAATCATTGCAATCACGTACCTGTGACCTAATAATTGACTCTGAGGGCACTATCTCCAACAAAATTCTCCCGGGAGCAACATTTGCTCGCAGTGGGATCGGGATCCTACTATCATATAGAAGATATACAATCTCATTGTAATTTTCAACTCTTGAAATTCCCGATATTATTTTTACTCTAGTACTTATGACCTTAACTAAAGTCAACATATCATAAGTGCTAGTCAAGTTCTTCCCGTCATTTCGTGATTAACTAGACCCACTCATATGACCCTTAACTAAAGTCAACATAATCATATGAATGTCCTAACTAATCTGCATCATATGCAGTGTAGGAAGACATCACTCAGCTACCGTACACTGCGCCTTAACTAAAGTCAAAATACGCAGCACGAATACTAAGTACTCTACTTCCTAAAATGACGGAGGGTTGCGGATAGTTTTTAAGAAAACTTTTGACGCTTTGAACTTGATATCGTTGTAGAATCTAATGGGTTTAAAAGGAGTGGCTTAAGCTCCGCATTTTGAAACTTGCTTTTTTACAAAAAGGCCGAGTGTGTTTTAAATCTGATTCTACAACATCTTTTTAGGTTCATTTATCTTTTACATTAATCTCATTAATGTAGTCCCATCATTTAAATCCTAAGCCATTACAGAAAGAAACGAAAATATAACGTACACTTATGCCACTCGCATTCGTCACAGTGTCCTGATATGCACCGTTAGGTTACTTAACTAACAGCATACCGGGACGGGGCTAGTGCGGGTGAAAAACATAAGTAACGTCTAATATATATCATATATATATAATATTCATTCGTCTCAGATATGCATTAAAAGATCACATCAGATAATTAAAAGCAGCAGAAGCACATAAAGGATATCTAGGAGGTCCGTATTTTATATTTAGCCAGCAATAAAAAATACGGATTCCACGGTCGCGATGAACAGCCAAGCCCACACCCCTAGACCCCGACGAGAGCGGAAAGCGACCCTACCAATTCTGGAGTTTAGGAGACCCGGTCTCGACTCCTCGAGATGGCCTCCCACTGAACCCAAGAACCCGGTCACTTGTGCCCTCCACCTTGGGTCTATCCTAGTGCGGAAAAGTAAATAATATACAACACTGGTGACAACAACCTCATCCCGGAAGTGCCCCAAATAAAAGAATATTACATACAATTTAATTTTACATGAATTAAAAGAATACTCTCATCTCACAAAAAAAAAGAAAAACCCCCGGCTATTCATTGCGACAATCCTGCATATCAAATCTCATCGACACATAATATCAAATATCATCAACGTAAGTAAGTATGCATACACCGATCGTCATTGATGTATAGCAACGAAAACCGGTAATACATACTACACTTACGGTCACAGAGAAATAAAATGGAAAAAATACAACAATTAGAATCTTTAACTGCCTTTAGACAACACAAATCCGGAATATCACATATACAAGATTTCATGCCTAAATAATGTAAAGCTCGCATTTGGGTCTCATTCAAGAAAACACCTTTTCAAAACAAACCGGATAATTCAACAAGATTTCCGTTTATCCCGAGATCGAACTGCTAGATTTACACGCAACAAACAAATTTGTAGATTTCAATTATTGTATCACATACTATTAAACTAAGCGACGTTGAAACATCCGATCAAACGATTTAAACAACCACAGACTGCTCTGAAAGCTCAATACATGAGCAGATTCTAAAAATACCAGTAACATCAGAAAACACATACGGGCCAGCACAAGAAAATACGGCCCCTGAATCACCTACAACACCGCGGAACCGCCGCAACAAGGCCACTTTGGCCGCGGTTCCGCGGTCGTATGGTCGATTTAGGGGATCGTTTTTCTGGTGGGCCCATAGATTTCCCTGCTTAATTTTTTACATATTTTTAATTTGAAAAATTCCAGGTTTTGAAAAAATTTCCAGAGAGCACCCCCCGGGTGTCGTTTTTTGTCCGTTCGATGTTTTCAACGTCGTCTAGGTTACTACAAAGCTCTAGCTTGGCTCTGATACCACTGTAGGGTTTTCTTAACACCTCTATCAGGGTTTAGAAGCATCATACATGCTATAACAATAAAATTTTGAGGTGCTAAGCAAACTATACAAAGAATCGAACTAGAATATATGAAGTAACTATTAATAGTATCAACAATTAAGAGTTAAGTTATACTAAATGATGAGACTACAACCTTTGTAGACCTCTTTGGAAGACTCCTTGGTTTTGAAAAGGTTCGCTTGATCAACTCCTCGTCCACGACGATCCACCCGAAGCACTTTGCTCTAAGCTTGATGCTTCCTTCGATCTTTGAAAAACTTGAAGCACAACACCCTACACAAGATAGCTAAGGTTGTGTAGGATGATGAAGTGGTTGCTATTCTTATTTAATACCATTTCTTTTTTTTTCTCTAACTCTATTTTAACATTTAAAAGAGAGCTAGGGTTTTGAGGAAGAAGATGGCTTTCTCTTTTCTTTAGGAGTGAAAATGGTAATCCTAAAAAGAAAATGAGAGAGAGAGAGAGATATCTTATCATAGCCATAACTATAGTTAAATATAATATCTAGATATTTCAATTTAGGTTAAAGGCAAAAGGAAAAGAAACCATGGTTGAGTTAAATTCAACCATGGAAATGTGTAGAAAAGTGTAGAAAAAATGACTCATTAATCTTTTCTTTTGCCTTTAATCTTTATTGAAAATATCCATATATTATTTTATCTACAATATGATTCTTATATTGCCATCCTCTTTGTATCATCAACCATGATACTTTTCATGTATGTATGTATGTATGCACATCATCATGTACATATACATGCATGTATCCATAAGAAGAAAAGGATTTAAATAAATAATATAAAAGCCTATATTAAATCAACACTTGATTTAATAAATTGGTCATATCTTATACGACCCGACTAATATTAAATGCCCGATTAAAATACAGTATCATATACTAGTATTTAATCGAGACTCCGCACATATCTCATATGTGCACCACTTCGTTTCGCCAGAGCCGAGAAACTTCTATGTGGGACTCTAAAACTCGTCAATACGCCAGCAGTAGATGATGATCATATCAAACACCTACAAGCCGCAAGCGGTCAGCTAAACGTAACGGCCACCCGGGTATTGAGCGATCAGAATAAGAACAAGCGAACCTGTCAAAACTCCTGTCAATCCATCCGGCAACACTAACCGTACAGTCCGGTCTCTTCGTCAGATATGCTGCATATCGAGTCTAGGGATGGAATCGTCGACCCCAATAACTCAATAAGTCATGCCGGTATATGGTCTATAACAGATCGAGAAACTTACTGATAACACTTATCAGTAATATCTCAGCAGCCCTGGCCAGGGACTTCCCGTTATAGCCAATCGTGCACAGCACAGCATCAACCCCCAATACCGGGAGAGACGAAACCCCTCTTATCGCTCACTGCCTCCATATGCCTCGAGACTATACCCAAAATCCACCTGTTTGTACGACTCAGTAGAGCCGCAGTAGGGTGGAGATCAAAGTACAGTGGGAGGACACACAAGACTCTATGACGATCTCGGGTCTACAGACTAACCTGTACCAGTGTCACCTAAGAACTGCTATCCGACGTATGATATAATACCATATAGGAGTTCTCGGTGAGTCCGTTCAGTGTACCCAGTCTCACTGAGCACCCGTATACTATTTTCGGTGTCAACACACCAGACGGATATGGGATCATCCATCGCCCATCATATGGAACAAGAATGGTATACGCTAGTCTAAACTGGAATATCGATGCCCTGTCTCGATATACCTACGACTAGGAACATTTCAAGGATATGCTTATAAACTACAGATGTCCCACTAGAATGATCCGCATCATAATGCCAGTAGTCAAGCCAATATCCTTAGGGCTTTATCAACATGCACCAAATGAATATAAACATGATCAAGTGAACATATGATAAAGTAAAACCAGATAGCATACTATCATATCGAGCAAGACTGTCCCCCGAATATATATATATATATACATCAGTACATACACTATCTCATAATGGCCTCTAGGGCATACATATATCCAACAATCTCCCACTTGCACTAAGGCCAGTTATTTGCATATCTCATACCCAACATCTCAAAAAGTCGCTCATGCTGCGACTGAGGGAGAGCCTTGGTGAATGGATCCGCAGCGTTGGTCTTTGTGTCTACTCTATTAATCTCGATCTCGCAGCGATCAACTATCTCCCGGATCACATGATATCGCCTCAGGATGTGTCTGGACTTCTGATGGGACCTGGGCTCTTTGGCCAACACCATAGCCCCATTATTGTTACAATACAGAGGTATTGGATCAATAATGGTTGGAACTACTCCTAGCTCCGCGATGAACTTTCTCATCCAGACAGCTTCCTTGGCAGCATCATTTGCAGCAATATATTCAGCTTCCATCGTTGAGTCTGCAACGGTATCCTATTTGGAACTCTTCCAACTCACCGTCCCTCCATTGAGGGTAAATGCAAACCCTGAGATAGACTTGCTGTCATCCTTGTCACTCTAGAAGCTCGAATCGGTAAAGGCCTCCATTTGGAGATCCCCATTACCATATACCAAGAACAATTCTTTAGTCCTTCGCAAGTACTTAAGAATGTTCTTTACAGCAATCCAGTGATTCTCCCCTGGGTTAGATTGATACCTGCTTACTACACTAAGTGCATAAGCAACATCAGGGCGTGTACATAACATTGCATACATTATCGATCCCACTGCCGAAGCATAGGGAATAATGCTCATGCGAGCTCTCTCTATATCAGACTTTGGGCAATCGTCTTTTGAGAGAGTGACTCCGTGGCAAGCGGGTAAGGCATCCCGCTTGGAGTCTTCCATACTAAATCTCTTTAGGATGGTGTTTATGTACTTGGTTTGGGACAATCCCAATAACCGTCTGGATCTATCCCTATAGATCCGTATACCCAATATGTATGTGGCATCTCCCAGGTGCTTCATGGAGAACCTTTGTGATAAGAATGATTTGACCGAATGTAGCATAGGAATGTCATTTCCTATGAGAAGTATGTCATCTACGTACAATACGAGGATTACAACATTTCTTCCTACAGTCTTCTTATAAACACAAGGTTCATCTGGATTTTTGATGAAATCAAACTCTTTGATAACATCATCAAAACAGATGTTCCAACTCCGTGATGCCTGCTTTAATCCATAAATGGATTTAAGTAGCTTACATGCTTTACCGCTGCTCCCACTTTCAATGAATCCTTCTGGCTGATCCATATAAACACATTCCTCTAAATCACCATTCAGGAATGCAGTTTTAACGTCCATCTGCCAGATTTCATAGTCGTAGTGAGCAGCAATAGGTGATGATCATATTTCAATTTATGAGCAGGCTTTCTTGTTGATCTTCTGATCGCTCAATACTCGGGTGGCCGTTACGTTTAGCAGACCGCTTGCGGCTTGTGGGTGTTTGATATGATCATCACCTACTGCCGGCGTATTGACGAGTCTTTAGAGTCCTACACAGAGGTTTCCTGGTACATGCGAAACGGAGTAGGAGCACATATGTGATATGTGCGGGACCGAGATTGATGCGCGTATGTGATACCGCATTCTATTCTCGCGATTTATGACATCGGTCGGTTATATGAGATATAGCCGGATTATCGGATCAAGTGTTGATTCAATAAGTTGTTGCATTTGATATTAGTCGGTTATATGTGATATAGCCGGATTATTAAATCAAGTGTTGATTTAATAATTTAATGTATAATTGTATATTAGATATACTAGATTACATTAACTAATATTAGCTCACTTATGATTTCTTTTCTCACTTGTGTGCATTAGTGTATTTGTGATATATATTAATGTACAACTTTTGTGTCATGCTAGATGCCACATGTGACATGGGTGTATGAGACTTGCACCATGCTTAATAATGTGATAGGTTTATATTTATCTAAGTTAATCAAAATTTGTGGAGTTTAGTCACATGGTTAAAGCTTAGAGAAGCTTGTGGAACCATTGACCAAGTCCACTAAGTTTGTTTTACTTGTAAATATTTATTAACCTAACCATTATTAACTAGCCATGGTTTATTCTCTACATAGGTTAGTGTATGACACTAACTCACCCATGGTAGCTATTCTCACCTCATGAGTTCATTCTCTCATCTCTTCACTTGAGCATCTTCTTCGTCATGAGAAAAGCTTACTATCTTTTCTCAAGGTGAGAAAATATTGTGAGAAAAATATATCTAAAGAGAGCCCACTTCCTACTTCATCATCCTCTACTACTTGCCATTTAGTTTTGGGTGTTTGCTTCACTAATTTCACAATTAGTTAAGAGGTGGCATGAGCTTGAGTCTCCTCGACGTAGATCATCTTCGACTTCGAAGAGTTCGAGCAAGCTTGTTCATTTCTCCGGGAGAACCCATACTAGAGTTCGGGAGATTGATACTCTCTGCGAAGGGACTACTACACGGAGCTTTAGAAGTGAAGGACCGTTCTACAAAGGTTGTATTCCTCATTCACTTAGAAGTAAAGTTGTTTACTTATTGTTTATAACCCTAATTCTCTAGTATATATCCTTAATTAGGTTGTTTGGCACTTGAATAATTTAAATACGACATGTTTGATGCCTTGTAGAACCTTGTTCTAGTGCCTAAGAACCTTACACAAATCACATAGAGTTTGTCTGTAATACCCAAGTGTGGGAGAATGTAATACCCCAGGTGGAGTTGGGGGTAGGTCGTGACAAATATGGTATCAGAGCCGGTCCCTCAAAAGTACTCTGACAAGAGATTTTAGGTCACTGATATATCGCACACTGCAGAACACTGTTCTCTATATACCGGAGAGACGAATCCCATCTTACTCCTCACAACCTTCACATGTATTCGATCATATCCAACCACCACCGTTATACACAATATCATTAAATCTGTGGTTGGATAGTAACTAAAGTAATCTCTAGCACATGCAGGGTACTATAGCGAGTCTCAGGTCTGGAGATTAAGTCGTACCGGTTGTCACCATATGAATTTCCCCCTGACAGTTATGTATAATTACCAACTGGAAATTCAAAATGAATCGTTCGGTGTACTTATTATCTATAAACACCTGCATACAATACTCTGATGTCACCACACCAAATGACTATGAGAACATTCATTACTCTCTCTGATGAGTAAGTATAATATACACTAGTCGTCCGGAGCATTGATGTCCTGTTTCGATCTCCTACGACTAGGAACATTTAAGAATATACTTATTGACTAGTCCGGTCTTACTATTGTGATCTACATCAGAATCCTGTAGTCTAGTATTATTCTACGAACTTTATTAGTAATCAATAATAAACAGAGTAATAAAAGATATACCAATAAAAAAAAACCAAATAGCATACTATTATTACGAACGAGAAAGTTCTATACATATAGGTCATAATTACAACTAATTGCCTCTAAGGGCACCTAAATCTAACACCTATATCAAACAATCTTCCACTTGCACTTAAGGCCAATTATTACAGTATCGCATACCCACATCTCATATGCTACTGCATACCTAACTTCTGTACTAACAGTTTCACAAACTGTTTTCAAAAAGTTGGATTTTTCAATGTTAAAAATATTCAGAAAATCATGCAGGTAATTCTATGGACACACCTGAAGAACAAAACCCTAACTCGTCTAAGTGACCGCGGATCTGCGGCCAAAACATAGTTTTGGCGGCGGATCCGCGGCGCCACTTGAGAGGCTTTGGTCGGGCTCTTCAGCTGTTGTTCCGTAGGTACCGGGGTATGCTTCTGGGCATTTTAATTCTGCTTAAGTGTTGAGCTCTCTGGGAATTTTGGGAATTCGTTGATTCGATCAAAATATTTAACGTCGCCTAACTTTCTGTGATTGTGATACAATATTTGGAATCCACTATAATTAGTTATGTGATAACTAGTTTGAATTTTGTAAATCTAGCGGTTTAGTCTCATTTGATCGGTTGCCACAGAATTTTGATGTTGATCAAAAGTCCGTCGCAATTACGTAGTGTACGCGGATACTCGCCGGGTAACCTTATTAGATAGCCATGCTCCATAGCCCCGACCAAATGACTGTAGGAGAATCCCGTTGCCAAAAGCATCCATTCGGATGCTCGCGGCAGCGGTGTTCCGCCTTAGTGCACTTCGTCGACGGCATCGGGGGGTGCGGCCGTCTAATAAAGTTTCCGACGAGCATTCGATCATGTTATCGTGAATCTTGTTGAATTACGCGACAGGCTATTGGAAAGTGTTTTCAATATCGAGACTAAAATGCGGGGTTTATAATTGTTAGGCATGTGATGTCTAAAGAATTCATTTGGTTAGGCATGAAATCCAAAGTATGTGATACATTGGGTTTATGATGTTTAAGATGGTTGCGGATTCCAACTGTTGTAGTTTTTCACTTTCTTTTCTGCGACCGTAAGTATAATATGTGGGGTATCGCCGGTTTCGTTGCTATATGTCAACGCCAATTGGGATATGCATATTTACTTACGTTGATGACATGTGATGTTATGTGTTGCTGGGATATGTTATATTGGATCGTCGTGTTTGAATAGCCGGGGTTTATATGCGAGATGAAAGTTTTCATTTTCATTCATGTAAAATTCGATGTATGTAATATTCTTTTATTGAGGCACTTCCGGGTTGAGGAAGATGTCACCGTTGATGTATATTATTTACTTTTCCGCATTAGGATAGACCCAAGGAGGGGAGCACAAGTAACCGGGTTCTAGGGTCCAGTAGGAGACCATCTCGAGGAGTCGAGATCGGGTCTCCTAACTCTAGAATTGGTAGAGTTGCTTGCCGCTCTCGTAGGGGTCTAGGGATGTGGGTTTGGCTATTCATCACGACCGTGAAATCCGTGTTTTATACAGGCTTAATATAAAACCCGGAAATCCTAGTATATCCAATATTTCATATGTTGATTTCTGCTGTGATATCTGTGATGTGATCAATTGATATGTTGAGATAGATACTGTATATAGTATATATGATATATTATATAGATGTTGTTTATGTTTTACACCCGCGTTAGCCCTGCCCCGCTCTGCCGTTAGTTACCTAACCTAACGGTGCATGACGGGACATTGAGGCGAATGCGGATGGCATAAGCGTACGTTATATTTATCTGTGATGTTTAGGTAACTTAAAATGATGGGACTTCATTAATGAGATTAATGAAAGAAAATAAACCTAAATATGTTGTGGAATCAAATTTTCAAAAAGGGTAGCTCTAGTTTTTGCTTTGCATTGCGGTATTCCTTATAGAATATCCAGCAGCTTATTCGATAAGGAAAGAGCCGAGATCCCTTCACCGGGAGTGACCTCTTTAGCAAAAGCTAGCAGATGTTACAAACACTCAGTTTTGTTTTTGATTACTTTTTTAGTCTTTGCTTTGCATAGTGGTATTTGTGAAATATCCTGCACCTTATTCGATAAGAAAAGAGCCGAGATCCCTTCACCGGGAGTGACTTCTTTAACGAAACTAGTAAAAGCCTAAAAAACACTCCTTTTCTAAAAATCACACGATTCTACAACAATATCAAGTTCATTACGCAAGAGGTTTTCATAAAAACCTGTCGTAGCCCTCTGTCATTTCAGATAAATACTACTTAGTATTCGTGCTATGTTTGTTGACTATATTAAGGAGTAGCGTGCGGTAGCTAATTAGTGCTTATCTGCTCAAGCATGAGATGCGATTGGATTAGGGTAGTCGTACGACTTTGTTGACTATGTTAAGGGTCGTGCGGGTGGATTTAATTCAATCAGGAAATGACGGGTTGAACTTGGCTAGTGCTTATGATTTGTTGATTATGTTAAGGTCATAAGTTGCTAGGGGCAAAATATTATCGGGAATTTCAAGTGTTGAAATTTGCAATGAGATTGCATACCTTCTATGAGATAGTTGGATCCCGATACCCACCGTGAGTAAGAGTTACTCCTGGGAGAGTTTTACACATTACAATTAGCCGATCAAGTAGGTATCTAGAAAGCTCTCAACGGGGTTACACCCCTGGGAAAACGAGGTTTATTTTAATTAGGTCCGTGCGAAAGCACGGGGAACCTCCCTCAAAGTACCGGTACTGGCCTGACTGAAAGATTGGCGAACTTGTAAGGTGTAATTAATCCCGGCTAGTCTTTCCTTTTAGGGTTTGAAGGAAGATTTGATAAAAACAGTGGGAGCCATCCTGATTAGATAAAATAATAACCTGATATCCAGCCATCAGTCGGAAGTCACTATTTCGTATGGCCTGCTGATAACTAGTAGAGTCATCATCACATGATGTAAGCCTCCTTGTCACCGTCTATGAGAAAACCGAAGCATCTTTCGGGTGGCTGAGATCACCTACTAAATCTGCGGAGTAGCTATGGTCTGTTAGGGTCAATTGAATTTTTAGGTTCTACTAAATTTTTAGTAACCATTTGCGTTTCTGGAATTACTTCAAGTTCTACCATACTCCCACTAATTTTTTTTGCAAGAAATTCCTTTACCAAGGAGGTGGCGAGTCAAAAACAAAACACTTTTAATCTTGAAAATGGTAGAAGTTAAACCCTGCAGATGCTTGGGATAACCCACAAGCTGCTTGTTAATGAAACGTGCCTCGAGTTTGTCCGGATTATGTTTTTAAGCACAAACCGGATAACTCCACATCTTAACAACCTTAAGATGTGTTCTCATTCTATATCACATATAGAATCAGAGGCTTTAATTTAAATGGTACCATCATCAATTGATATGCATCTTTATCTACTGCAAATTCCTTAATTGAAAAAGGCGACTCGGTATTACTCATCATGGAGCGTACCTTCGGAGGAGTAATCTGAAAGAGAATCATATTCTCAATATGGAATACCGAGAATCATCCTCTTGTCCATTGGACATTGGATACATCAATATATATAAGTCCCTTGAGTTCACTAACTCAAACTCCGTGTATTGTAAATTGAAAATAGTATTTTTGTTAAGAATGTTCATACCGTTATCCTATGCACTTTACTTAATTATCAAATGATAAAGGTAAATGTTCAAAACATATTTTTCAAAAATTATATCCTACTTTATCCAATAAAGAAATATATATATATATATATATATATATATTAGTTTAAAAATTTATGCATATCAACGGTTATTTAAAACAAAATATTTTCCAGTAGGCAAAACCGTGTGATTTTCCTTAATAGCAACAACTGCTCCGAATCCAAATTCGAGGATCAAATCACCCTTTCCCAATACTCTACTCCTTCTCACCATCTGTAACGTCTTACAGATGTGGGATTTTAATCCGGTATCCATATACCCAGGGGTCAGACTTAATTGAGTAACAACTTTCATAAACAAACACACAAGAATATTGAAACATCAAAATGTTTCAAAGGGCGGCCATGTATTCTTAGTAATGTCTCTTCCATTTCCTAGGCTCATGACAATGGCAGTAATTTTCTTTGCCCTCATTATAACCCCTTTTGATGTCTCTCTTACCTTCTGTATACCGAACTTAGACTAGTTGGTTTTTTTCTTACCCTTCCTTTCATCTCCAGCCTCGAGATTGGAAGAAGACTATCGAACAAGCGTAACTGGTATATTCTCCTTATTTAAGGAGCTCTCGAACTTGAGATAAGGTGGAGGGAAAAGACAAATGAACAATTCATCTATTCTAGAACCAGTGGCCATTCTTGGATTGAAACAATTTTTCGAGTTCGTATCTAACCATAAGATGGCCTTCCAAACAATATAAATCACTGTACTAGATACAGAGGGTTCTGGAGCTAGCAAAAGGGGAATTAGAATAAGTAAGAAAATATGCGACTTTGTCGTGAATTGGGGCAACACGACATTCCAAGACCAAAGTATGTAATAAGGTTCGGTTAACTTGGTTGACGAGTTTTAATTTAAGGTCCGTCTTAGGTCGCTGCCAGAGAGAGAAAAAAGAAACACTCAGTATGCACTCTATCAAGATTAGATTGGTTTATTAGTTTATCTAATCAGGATGGCTCCCACTGTTTCATCGAATTCTCCTTCAAATCCTAAAAGGAGAATTAGTTAGGATTATATGAAAATCTCCCGAGAGTAGCTATTACTCATAGCGGGAATCGGGACCCAAACTATCATGGCGTAGTAATCTTGACGGATGCCAACAAGTTACCCTACTCCATAGGAGGTATGCAATCACATTGCAAGTTTCAACACTTGAAACTCCCGATATGGTTTTTATCCCTAATGACCTATGATCTTGACAGATGCTTACAAATCATAGGCCGCTAGTCAAGTTCTAACCGTCATTTCGTGATTAACTTGAATCCACCCACACTGCCCTTGACGGATGCCAACAAAGCAGTGCGATTGTTCCGGCTAATCGCATCACATGCAAGCAGAAAGACACCACTTAGCTACCGTACACTATATCTTGACGGATGCCAACAAACGTAGAATAAATACTAAATACTCTACTTCCTGAAATGACAAAGGGTTACGGCTAGTTTTGAAGAAAACTTTTAACGTAATAAACTTGATATTATCATAGGAACCGAGTGGTTTTGCAAATTTATATTTTCATAGACTTTTGCTTAAGTGCGGATTCCCCGTGAAGGGATCGTGGCTCTTACCTCATCGAATGAGGTACTGGATATTTCTAACTGAATATCTCTGTGCAAAGCATAAGAATACAACTATATGTTTTTAGAAAAAGTTCGTTTCTACGTGTTTTAGATTTATTTTTTTTTGCATTAATCTGAATTAATGCAATCCCATCATTTAGATAATATCGTATTATCTAGTATCTTCTCACACTATCACAAAAAAAGTATGATATGAAAAAAAAATTAGAATGTTATATATGCCATCCGCATTCGCCGCGGAGTCTCGGGTATTCACCGTAAGGTTACTTAACTTACGACAGGGCGGAGGCGGATGTAAAATATATATAGGCATTTATTTATATATACCATATATCACATATAACAATATATCATCACACGCAAATGATCACATTACAACATGCGGGAAACAACATCACAAGCAAGCAATCACATTACAAGTAAGTGATAAGTCACACAGAACTGGAATGGTTGGACTTCCTAAGAATCCCGCGTTTCTTTTAAGCCACAAACGAAACACGAGATTTTCCGGTCGCATGAATAACCCCCAATCGAGACTCCTACGAGTGTTGCAAGTCACCCGTCAATCTCAGAAATGAGGCAACCCGGTATCATCACCATGAAGGGGTCACCCAGCACTTTCTCGAATCCGGTGACTTGAGCACTCCTACATGGGTCTATCCTAACCCCCTACGAGCGCGGCGACCAACCGGCCAATTCGAGAATGGGGCAGCCCGGTCTCAACGCCTTCAGATGATTACCTGCTGCATTCTAGAATCCGGCTGCCTGAGTGCTTCATCGCGGGGTATACCTGAACCTGTATTAATACAACGGCAACTACGATCACGGCCTGATCGTGCCCCGACAAATAATAATATAACCATGGTAACGACGACCACAAGTCAGCCTCTCGTCCTGAATAAAATAATATACTATTGGTTATTACATGAATGGACAATATACAACCGCTTTGTATTACAGGCAAATATATGAGGGGTATTCGTTGTGACGATCCAAAATCAAACAAAGCAAATCAAACATATAGCATATGAGAGCAAACCAATCAAATTAACCGATTTAATTTAACTAGTTTGTATAGCCCGATGATATAATAAATTAAAACATCTCCAAAACTTAAAACCGGAGAGTACTGGTCAATACTATATATATGAGTGCATCTGGGCAAAAAGAATAATAAAACATCACGATAACTTGCAAAAAAATAAAATAAAATATACACGTTGCCATTAATTTAACTTGCATGTGGACTGGAAAAAAAATTTGGTTTGCATGAGACTCATTTTAAAATCTGTTGCATGCATTTTAAAAACTAAGTTGCGAGCAATTTTGTTTTTCAGTTGCATGCATATTAAAGTCCATGGATGGATGAAAATAATGGCAGCAAGTCTATTTAAAAGTGCTTGGCCCAAATAAAATTTGGCAGCATGGGAAGGAAAGGTGCTTGGCCAAAACAGCAAGTAAAGTGATTGCTCCCAAATTAAACATAGGCTCGGCCAAACACGGGGAAAAACCCTTTACAAAATTAGAATGATGCAAAGTCCTATTTTATTGGATCATCAATAAAAATGCAGTTAGATAGTAAATGTTTGGTATTGATACCATGTTAACTTTTGCGGACCGCGGCGGAAATTCACAACATTAATTTTTATGAAAACTTAACTCCAAATCCAAACAAGCTACACATTTACATGAAATTGCACAAACTAGAAAAACCTAGAGAGCAAGTAGGGGTGCTACAATCTTTGTAGCGTATCCGATCGTCTATTGGAAGACCCAAGCTAGACTTACACGATCCTAGATGAGTGTACAAGCCGACCGTCTCGCCGTAGACCGCGGTGAAAGGAAACCGTCTGAAACTCCAACTCCATCTCCAAGTGGAGTTACTCCTTCTAAGGACTTGTTAGGTGTAGAGGGAGACGATGTGGATATTGAATACTCTCTCTTTTTCATTTTCCAACACTTATTTGGATTTTGCCCTCAAGAGGAAGTAGAAGAAGAAGATGATATGGCTCTCATATTTTCTTTTATAAAAAGAAAGTGAAATGCTAATTTCTTAGCCTCTTTCATTCTCATTCACTCTCATATATGTTTTCAACATAATGTTTAGATGGATCCCACCCATCACATGCTGAATATTTGTCATTCTCATGACAAATAAAAAAACACACACACATATAATATAGCAGAGAGAAAAGAGAACTTATGTATTATTATACATAACCTACAAATATATCCAATATATAAATAATGAGAGTCCGTACATGTATCCAATACACATACATATCATGTATCATATACACGATAAGCCATTGGTATCATATACCGAAGAGAGAGCATGTATCATTTACACAATACTAGAAATCATATAAAATACAGTTATCAAGTCAACACTTAACTTGAAATTACGGTTTTCAAAACCGGCTAGTATTTCCGGACGTTCGATTAAATCACGTATTTAATCGAACTCCCGCACGTATCCAATACGCACGCTACATCATGTTTTTTTCGGACAGGCACTTTCGTTGCTGGATTTTAAAGACCCGTCAATACGCTGGCAGTAGGTTAAACAGGATCATATCCGATTGAATCTGAAACACTTCAGATTCATTCCTTTTACAAGTTAACCCACAAGCTCGTCAGCGGTACTAGCTGTACGTAACGGCTATCTAGGTATGAGTAAGATAAAGGTAGGTCGATGAGAGAACACATCCGTACCCGACAAATTCTATAAGCGATGAATGCCAAACAGTCAAATTTCTTCGTCAAAGAGTATCGCATACCGGGTCTGAGGGATGGAAACTGTCAGACCCCAATAACCCGATAAGTCATGCTAACAAATGACTTATAACCTCCAGGGATATAGCTGATAACACTTATCAGTTTATCTCACCTGCCATGGCCATGCACTTCTGATTATAGTCATGTCTTTCACAACGCGATATCGACTCCCTATACCAGGAGCGACGAATCCCCTCGACTGCTCACTGCCTTCATGTGCTTCAGGACTATACCCAACTAAAATCTATTTGCACGACTCAGTAGAGCCGTGGTGGGGCAGTAATCAAAATATAGTTGGAACACACACAAGACACTGTGGCGTTCTCAGATCAAAGGATTACCCAGTACTATCGTCACCAGAGAACTGCTATCTTACAATTGGTATAATACTATTTAGGAGTTCTCGGTGAGTCCGTCTAGCGTAACTCATCTAATGAGCACCTGTATACAATCCTCGGTGTCAAACACCAATAGCTATGGGATAACTATCGCCCTCCATCCGGGTCAGGAAACGTACACATTAATCTAAACTGGAGTACCGATGTCCAGTCTCGATACTCCTACTACCAGGAACATTTAAGGATGTGCTTATGAACTAGCTAGGTTCCACTAGTATGATCTCTATCATTAATCCTGGTAGACAAGCAAAAATCCTATGGGCTTTATCTTATATATTAGCGATACGTGATAACGAGTAAAACGCATACACATGACAGATAAAGGCAAACCAGATAGCATACCACCATCTCGAGCAGGACTGTTCTTTGTATAGATTCTCTTGAATTCAGTAATTGCATTTCTGCAATTACGATAATTACCTTGAGGGCACCTATATCCAACACTCTGGAGGGCGCTCGACATTAGTTTTATAGGGTGCGGGAACCTCTAAGGGGTGCCCGCCGTGGTTTTATGGGTTGCGGGGACCTCTCTAGGGTGCCCATCATTGATTTTGGTACGGGCGGGGACCTCTGGGGTACCCGATGTGGCTTTATACAGTGCGGGGACTTCTTTGAGGTGCCCACCATTGATTTTATAGGGTAATCGCCGCAATTGATTTATAGGGGGTGCTCGGAGTTGACCACTTTATCAACGGGTCATGTAAGTCCTAGTTATATGAGTCATGTCTAGTATGCATATGCATACATTTGGTGCATTTGTCCATGTATATGCCCGTGGAGTCCATTATGAGACAATCATACGGGGGGATAACTCCAAAGAGCATCCATATACATGAGCATTACTCCGAAGAGAATCCAAAAAAGGATAATTTTGGCAAGCATCCATAATTTTAAAATCATCATGAAACCAGTAGATCTTCAAGTCCTCGAATTGTTCAAAACATAGCTATGTGACTTGTATTTTGGAATAACTCTTATCGAGCATCCTTCGATTCCCAAGTTTTATAGCAATTAAAGAGTTAATCACTGAGGCAAAGGGAATTTGCAGAGAAGAGGAGTTCCATTGCTCCATACTTATATGAGTTAAATATTCTTATCTTCTTCTTCCTCTCGAAAACATGATTTTTCGAGTGTTCTTGTGCTTTTTAATGATTAACAGTGATTATTTTTTATTAATCCCTGCCTGAATGTATATGGAGGGTATTTATAATCTCTGGGAAGGTTACAAATGAGGCTATGAACACGGACCACAAAACGGGGACGTAGGGGGGGCGCAATTATAGCCACTTCCCTACGTTTGGCGGGGACTTCCCCGATGTCAGGTAACCCATTGAGAATGGCGGGGACCTGATTGATCTCAAAAACTATCTATTAACCGCAATCAAGAACGGCGTCGCTTTGCAGCTAGCCGGTGAGTACGGGTCGGTCCACAGAGATGTTGTGAATTTCCTAAATGCTCTTACGAGTTAATTCCGATGGGTGTTCGGATTTCTTAATAAATCTAAAAACTAAATCTATCATTTATCTAGGGCAAAGAATTAAATTTAACTAGGACAAGGAATTAAAGATCTAACTATCTAACTAGGGCAAGGAATTAAATTTAATCTAGGGCAAAGAATGAAAAATTACCTAGGGCAAGAATTGAAATTACCTACTTACTTTACAGATGGCTCTCTCAAAATATCAACACAAGACTTGTCAGATCTGAATTTCTGAAATGAAAAGAGGCACCGATACTCTCCAAAAGAATTCTAAAATTTATTAATGAAGGGCGGCATAGGGAGGCATGAAAAGAATACAATGATTTGGGCTTCTATTTATAAGACATAGAAACCCTAGGTTACAATTGATTCGCACGTCTACATTTACCAAAATATCCTTAGGAAGACCTAGTCAAAGTAGACTTCAAGCTTTGGTAAAATTTTATGTCTCTATCTCTTTAAAAGGAAGTATTGGGCCTTGAAATTTCCTTTGTTGGCTCTTCTGTCTTTGGGCTTCTTTATTATTTGGTTCTTTTATTAAAATACTTCTATGTTTCTTCCAGATCTCCAGTGAATAATTGCGGTGGACTTTTAACCGTTCGCTTTGTAATCTTGGACCTTGCGCCGCCTTATGCTTTGTGAACTTTATCTTTGTGTAGGCTTGACTAAGATCCTTCTATTTGTTGGTCAAAGTCCCTCTTTTGTATCGTCTTTTATCTTTTTCACTGTTTTCGCTCCAAGAACCTGTAACCTGTAATATGTAGTAGACATGCGTCAAAAGCACATGTTTATTTATAAAACGAATAAGAATGGGGAATATAATAATACAATATTATGGTATGAACAAATACCCCTAAACTTATCTTTTGCTCGTCCTCGAGCAAACTTATTTTTATTCTCTACAAAAACCTAACCGCACTTTTGCAGGGAATCGCGATTGCACTGAGCTCGTGCAACAAGCCGTTAAACCTCTAGGTGTCCCTAGTAGGAGGAGTGTTGTCTCCTGAGGGTTTTCAGTGGATACTACCCAAAAAATCCTATCAATTTGGCTTTTTCGACTTTAATTCTCCAATTAGGGTTTCTAACAAGGAACTCTATTATCGTCGACTCGTAAACTATCCACCCATATTCTTCACACTTCCTCATTATTTAACTTAAGATTATATATGTTCTATAGACTTACTTAGCTTTCGGCATTTCTTAAGTTTTTCTTCTAGGGTTCCATCTCCACTTAGGAATTTCTATCAACTCTACTAAAGATACAAGTTCTATTCTTCACTCCTTTCTCTCATCTAAACTCCAATCACATATCCCCACGTGTGTGTATAAATCACCCCTACAATTGGAAATTCAAATCAAGCAATCGTACTCTTGTCCGTTGTCCAAAGCACTTCTTAATTGGTGAATTTTAATGAATTTTGCTTACACATCCTTCATGCGACCGTTAATACTTCTTGAGGTACCAACAACCGATTACAAGATGTGTTTGCACATTAAAGCGTAATTCCTAGTCTTGTAACACCCAAGGCTTTTTAGCAGTGACTCCCAAACCAGTTGGTCTAAGGCACTAGGTGATGAAGCACCCTCGCTAAATATTTTTCTATTTTTGCAGTCTTAAGTAATCACAAAAACCAGTGTCCATTTTTTTCTTTATTCACACTTGTATTTTTTTTTATTTTTCATCGTACTACGGAATTTAGACAAGAGCATTTCAAGGTCTCCTCTACTATTCCAAGTTTCAAGGTGCGTGATTGTGCAAATTGTAGGGTATACATTTTCAGAATCTAGACTTAAGCTAGGAATTATTTTTCAAACTTATACTCTAATAAAAATATCAATACTTTTCCTTTGTTTCGACTTAGCTCAAGAAGTGAACTCAAAATTTGCCTATTTCTATATAAACTACAAAGACATATACTTTCTACCGTTAAACTTTAAGGAAGGTTATTTTTAGGGTTTTTAATTTACTAAGTCTAAGATCTAGTTGTTCCTAGCTAGTTAACCTATTTATCAAACTCAAATCAATACGGCCAAAATTGAATACATTAATTTTTATAATTTTTGAAATTTTTCAATTTTTATGGGTTTTAAAATAAATATGCAAATGCAAAAATATGTACAAATGAATGCGAAGGAAGAAGACGTACCGAGCATACCCCCAAACTTAAACTTGACAGTGTCCTCACTGTCATGCTGCACCAAGATGGTCAAAATGTCGGCACTCCCCTGTTTATTTATTTATAATTTTTTTTAAATTTTTTATAGAAAAAGAAAACAAAAAATATATGTACATATACAACAAGGTTCCCCCCAAACTTAAGCTTGGCCTTACACAAGCCAAAGGTTAGCACCAACCATTCAAAAATCTTATCGTGGTAATAGCCGAGTTGGTGAAATAATGGGATGTAGAGGAAAGAAATGAGAAACACACGAGACCGTGTGGAGGTAGAAACGGGATACGGTCTCGGTGGGGGAGAAGAATGGCGGAAAAGAGAAAGAAGTAGAGTACGATCTTGAGGGTGTAAATCGAGTGAATAAATTAGCACAATTTGTGATGACCGATGTGTTAAAAGCGATTGTGCTAACCTATCAACCCGTCGAGAAATGGGGTCAAATCCCTCAAGATTCGCAAGAAAGCATGGGTACGCCGAACTTGGTATTGGAGATGAAAGCGTAACGGTCTCTTGTACGGTCGGAACGATAGGAAGGACGAAAGGGAGTGAATTAGTGATAGTGTAACGTTTTGAAAATCGTTTCGGTGAAATTTCGAAAAAATCGGTAAAATAAGGGGGTTTTCTGTAAAAAGTCAAAATACAAATATCTTATTATAAAAATTAAATATATACATTCTAGCTATGTAATTGCTATTATTTGGTGTTTATTGAGCCGCTGGTGAAATTTCAAATTTTCTGAAAAAAAATATTATTTTATTATTATTTTAAGCCGTCACTAATACATTTAATTAGGGAAAATTACAAATTGGAATGAGTTGAAACAAATTTTGTGCATCATAAAACATTAAATAAAATTTTATCATGTGGTTTTTGGAACGAAATCATTTGCCAAAACGGTTTAGAAATTATTGAAGAAAAAAGGCTCTTTTTTTAGCGTAAATGGATGTTTGGGGTATTGTATTTATCATTTTTCATCACCCCACACCCGTACCCACACCCACACACCCCCATTCACTTATCCCCTTGAAGAATTCAGCAGCCCCCTCTTTTGTCCCCACTTGGATTTTAAAGAAAAGAAATGAAAGAAAAGAAAAGAAAAAAGAGTAGAAAATGGTATAATTTGAGTTGACTTTGACTTGAACTAACTTTCCCCACCTCACTCTCTCTCCTCCCTCACCCAATCCCCCAAGATTTCTGGCCCAAACCTGAACCAAAACAGCCCCAAATACTTCATCTCATTTTTCCATCAAAATCCCCAAAAATTCTATCAAAAATCCACCCTTTTTCTCAAAAATTCAAAGCTAATTCTAAATCCAAGCTTTACCCATTATTCTTTAGCTATTCAAGCATGGATCTTGGAGCATGAAATCATTGTTGGAGGCTAAGATTTTTGCAAGTTTGATCTCAAGCTTGTGAGGTATAATCATAACCTTATGCTTAATTTGTTGTTAAATTACTTGAATCTAGCTATTAGGTGTTAAATTAGGGTTTTAAATTTCAAGTTTTGAAATTTAAAGAAAGGGTTTTGATTACTAAGTTAGGGTTTGTTGTGGAAATGAGTTGTGTTTGATTGTGTATGGTTTAGTGAGGTGGATTAACATATTTAGTTTTGTAGAAAACTAATCTAGTTGTTAATTACAAGTTGTTACTTGAAAAATGTCCAAATTAAGCTTTTTGTTGCAAACTAGTATTTTTGATTTAATTCGAAATATGAGATTAAAAATATGGTTAGGGTTTTTATCATATTATTAACTTTATTAAGTGTAGTTTAACACTTTAGTTCATGGAAATCCAACCTAAATTGTAGTTTGTGCATTTTTGCTATGAAATTGTTAAAAAAGGGTATTTTGTAAACTAGAATATTAGGGTTTTTGGAATTTAATGAGATTAAATTCCGGAAATTTTTTCTATGACTTATTTAAGATATTTAATAAGTATATTGGCCGCTACATTCATTTAAACATCATGTTTTGTACAAAAACGGCGAATTGTGCTTGCTAGATTTGCGGAAAAATGACTTTTTAAGTGAAATTGGGGTTTTTGTGAGTTTTAACCTAGTTTATATTAAAATTAGTGTTCGTGAATGTGCAAATGAGTGTGATTGGATTTTTCTCGATGGTTTGACGTTTGTACATCGACATCGAGGGTTGGTTTGACTATTCTTGCATGCGTAGGCGATAGGTTTGGACCTATGCGTGATACGCGTGCCGATTTGATTTTCGTATGCCGTTTCGATTTCGAATTTAGTTTTAATGCGATATGGTGCGTTATGATATGTAGGTACCCCCATGTGGATTTCAAGACGACAAGCAAGCGCGTGGCGACGTCGGCACCGGCTAGCGAGGACCAGGTGAGTAGATTTATATCTACGGGGAGAAGTCGGATGGATGGCGTATAGCACCCCCGCAGTCCGTGGTGGTGTATACGGATGCGTATACACACCAACATTTATTATATGTTATTTGGGATTAATAACGATGCTTAGGATGGATATTGGTGTGTTGGATTACTTTAGTGTTGCGAACCCTAGGGTAGTGTTGCACTACACATACACACATACATACTTGCATACATTCCTTATTTCATATGTGCGTGTATGGGAATATATATTTATGTGTTCACATGGGTATGGGACTATGTGTTCATATACTGTATTTGAGGATAGTATTTGGAATTTGAGATGAGTCGATGAGATTGGGCTTGAGGCCAGGAGATCGGTGACGTGATTTGGTTCGTATTGAGATACGGCATGATGTTTTAGCGGGTCTTCTGACGTAGTAATTCTTACACCCGCATGCATACATAGATGGCATCAATATTGTACTAGACGTAGGACATTATTCCGGATCATGATATTTGATAAAGAAGATACCAAATGAATAGTGTGATTGATGTGACTTTGACCCGTACCCAGATTGGGATGCCGTACGACGGATTTACGTACGAGCTATATTGATGATTGATCTGCACTCTTGACTTGGGATGCCTGATTATAGATATGGTATCGGATATGATATTATTGAGGTGGGATCACCGACTAATATATATATACAGGTATATATATGTATCGACTCAGATGTTAGGCGGTTTCCTTACCTGTAGTTCAGCTTGTTAGTTCAGCCGTATAGTTTAGTGTAGTTGTTAGATTAGATTAGACTTCTTACCTATTTCAAAAACTAACGAGTCGTGGGCATTTTTAAAGACAGCCCAAGGGATCCTACGGATATTTCAAAAGACATATTTTTTCACAAAAACACCGTAGCCCCTATTTTCAAAACCCCATGATTCCTGTTATTTCAAAAGGCACCATTTGTAGGATTGATATTAGATTAATGCAGATTAGTTATAGTTGCGTCTAGTTCTCAGCTCCCGCTCATTTTTGTGGTCCGCTTCGCATCGCATGCTTATTTTATGTTTCATACTCCATTATTGATATCATGCTGTTAGGACACCGGCACCATTACCGATGATGCGTATGTACCACGTACACTTAATTGCCGGCTCACACACATCTTCATCGGTAATTGCCATGTCACGTACACCTTAGAAAATATTATTGCTTGACGTAGCCTGTTAGCTGATAGTTAGACATGATATTAGTGTACTTGCCTTCTATGTTAGTTTAGACATTGTAGTTATTACCAGCTACTTCATGCATACTGTTATTCATTGTTATGCCGCATTCCTGGATTCTCATGCATATATTCACTATTTTACGTGTTATTGAGGTTTTGGATTCGGATTTCCATGAGATTTTCTGGATTTGGAGGAAAACCGCAAAAACTTATATGAACTGATTTCTCTCTTTTTAAAATAAAAAGTGCGGTTTTCCCATGATGTATGAGTCGTTCACCATGAGTTTGCTGATGGATTTCGAGACCCGATTCGAGGAGACGGATGAACCGTTTCGGGTACATGGTGGACCCGGTAAGGTACCCCGGGTCAAGAAGCGCGTGATGATGACGATGTGAGCCTGGCAGGGGAGCACTACCTACCGGTGATATTACCCGACGCGTCGGATATCCGGAGGATACTGTCGTGGTCTTGAGATGGATGGTAGGGGCCGGTCTGGACTGACGGCGCCCTAGATATTGTGATTGAGACATTGAGATTGAGACTTGAGGTACATAAATTGTGACACAGAGATATCGAGGTATTTGGACACTTGTTTTGTGTCGATGCTGGGCACTGTTTTATGCTGATTTCATATATGGTACCTCATTTCTTTTAAAATACAGAAATCTCACTGATTTATGAAACCAGTTTTATTCAGCACATGCATTCTGTTTTATGCATTCATACATCATCCATATGATTTATTGCTACCTGAGGCACTGACACGGGCACATGAGATTACACTCGGGTTAGATATTTACCCTAGCCTTGTTATAGGCTACGTGTTATTCATATATTTGAGGATATATTATGATCATTGACCTAGGATTGCGTTATTTATGCGATTTCTGTGCGTAGATGTTTTTCTATTCACGAGTTGGCAACTCACCCCCGTTGTGCCCCAGTTTCTTGCAGGTTTGCCGTACAGGTTTCATTACGGCTTTGCTGGCACTATTTCCATTCCGGGTGGCTTGCTAGTAGGTGGGTTATTTGTATCTTACCCATCCTTATATCTTGTATATTATTATTCAGTTGTATCTAGAAGTTCCATCAACCAAACATGCATTTATTTTTGAGATAGAGACCCGTGATGTTATTCTTTCGACCTTAGAGTCGCGCGTTTTATTTCTGTGGATTTCTGGTGGTTTTGAGTTTCCTTTTGAGTTTTGATCCTCGCCGTTGGCGTTGTATATTATATTGCTTGTGTGGTTGTGACCGTCGTTTGACGAAGAGCTAGCTCCCGCTTGGGGATGCCTTTTTCTTGATTTCGTATACTATTCATGTTGTATCCTGTTTGGGGGCCAGTATTTACAAAGGAGACTCTGCCGAAATTTTCAGTAAAATTTTGATGTTTTTAAAAAACCGCATAATTCGGCTTATGCTATTGAAACTACTTGCTTTAAGTTGGTTTTTCCTGCACTCTACTATTTTCTTGGTTTGGATTTCTGGGTTTTCGGTTTACTTAGATTACGTACACCTCGAGACGTTCGTAGTTTACGTGCCGGTCATGTTCCGTACTCTCGGGTCGTGACAAAGTTGGTATCAGAGCGTTAGGTTTTAACCTTCGGAGCGTAGGACAACCCTTGGTTGATGGAATAGGTGACTAAAGTAGAGTGACGTACCGTTGGTATGTTCCGCGGCATATTTACGACACGCCACTCCACTTAAGAAGCCTTAGGATGTACATTTCCTTGTTCAGTATTATATTCCTTCCTGATCTAGCCTCATCGGTACCAGTTTGGTTTTGCTGCTACGGTTACGGGCAGGGAGAGCTACGGCTAGAGTTGCGATCAGCACAAGCTCGTCACGAACGAGGACTGACCAGGGTGAAATTCCGGCGACACACGATTGCAGAGATGTGTCTTTTTACTGTGTTTCCGCGCCACGAGCGTTTGGCGGATCGCCTTCATTAGGTTACTCGGAGGTGCTGATCGACACTAGAGAATTGAGCCAATGATGGAGGCCAGCCAGATTTTGATGACCGTTGGTGTGTTGCTTACTCCTGATGATTGAGGCACGGTTCAGCATGTAGACGAGTGAGCCAGTTATTGCTGCGAACGACGAGATATCGCCCCAGATGTTGGAGCTATTGCAGTATAAGTTGTACTAAGAGATGATAGAAGGTCGCTAGTCATCGAGGATGAATGACTAGGACATGTGGATCGTTCGCCTACCCCGATGCGAGGTCATCAGATATATTGATTCCAGCTAGAGACGACTTCACGCGGAGACGTTGGGAGTCGACAGAGACGATCGAATGTCAGAAACCTATTATTCCAAGTTTAAGATAGTCGGAAAGACATGCAGGCAATTCTATGGTCCCTCTAGAAGAATGAAACCCTAACTCGACTTAATGACCGTGTGAAAGCCTTTGAACCTTAGGGTTTGTGGCAGTTCTGCGGCGCCATTAGTGAGTCTTGGGTTTGCCCTTCTACGGCTGGACCACCGATGCTGTGGTATGTACTCGATACTATTAAACTGTACCCCAGATGTTGAGCTCTTGGGGGATTATGAGGTTTTGACGAATCGATTGGATGGCTCGACTTAATTCGGATGCTAGGTGGTGAGATGCATTCTTGGGAGACTCCAGATACGAGGATAGTCGTTGGAGCTCAGTCCATGTGGCCGCGACGAGACGAGTCCAAAGCAGACGACATTAGAGAAAAGTGGAGTAAGAGGTTCGTACCAGATCTAGATGAGATGACGTTCCACTCCGCCGACATCAGAGATGCGATGCGCATGCCGAGGCATGGTACTTGGACTTACCTTCCAGAAGGAGTCGCGATGAGTATGCAGTCGTTCCAGAGCAAGATGCAGATATAGGAAAGGACAATGACTTCCGGACAGTTGGCAGAGACGAGACATGGAAGAGACCGTGAGCAGGATTCCTTCCAGGACACTGCTGCAATGATACTTGCACCCAGGATCAGATGTGTCACGTACATTCAGAGAGCCAGAGGCCGACGCCAGTAATATGCTGTCTTACGAGTGGTCGCGATGATTGACCAAGAGATGACCAGAGAAGTGCCAGAACGGAATCGTCCCCGTTAGCACACCTGACAGGGCCGATGAGCCGATGGACCGAAAGATTGGTAATTCACAGTGAAGACCTTGACCCAGGAGTGGTCATGGTTACGCACGCCAGCAGGACAGAGTTCATGATCATCGACGAGACGTCCCACTAGTGACCGCGACAGTTGGCCGATATTCTTAGAGGATGCGCTTGAGCAGTACTATTCCGCCATTATTGATTACGATGTTTTGGGTGATTTATTCGTATGATTTGATTTTGATGATTGAGGATTTACGATCTTTGCACAGTGTTGCACTTGATATCATTTTCGTGCTTCAGTTTCACATGTTTGTGATTTTACGATTTTAAACAGTTGAGTTGGTTTTGTGCGTATGCATGCACACGATTTCATTCCTGCACTCGGTATAGTTTATATATGCTTGCAGTGCAGTGATACGCCTTTTGTGCACTTAGATGCACTGGATTTCGATTTCGATTGTGATACCCGATACTTGTTTTGTGCACCTTGTGCACCTGATTGATTTTGCGCACGTTCGGCGCTTGATATTGGATTTCATGATTTCGTGCACGATAGATGCACCTGATTTTGCTGTCAAGTACACATGTTGCCTTCGATAGATATTTCGTGCACACCCGATGCACTTAGATGTTGTTTCTGTGCGCATGTATGGCACATTCATGGATTTTGATTTCCGTGCGCACCAGACGCACGTAGCATTCAATGCATATTTTGGGATTTATTTCGTATAGAGCAGTACGTTTTTATGATATTGCTATGTGTTTTCGTACTGAGCAGGACTAGTCAGAGGACAGTACCTGAATATATTTTGCATGCATTGATAGTTATTGAAGGGATTTCCAAAAAGCGAGCTATAGCCTCAGTATTTACCTACGTGTCTGATATGACACGGAATGTTTAAAACAAGGAGACCCTTCTAAATTGTTTCCAAAACGGCGGAACGTACATTTCAAACAAAGGTATATATGTATATAGTTATTTCCTTATGATAGACGTCCGCCACTGTGCAGTGTTATACGCGTGCACAGTGACTTAAAGAGATTTGGCATGCATTTCCTTCAGATACTTACATATATAGATTCGATATTTACATGTATAGTTTCGAGTTATGTCATATTGGTTTTGATTTGGATTTGGCATTGATGTCTTCTCCATGACTCCGATGATTGCGGGATGCTTGACGGAGTTTTGATTTGAGTTATATGCTCATTTTTCAAGCGCATGCGCTGCGCTACGATTTGTTTTATGTAGTTACAATTTCGGAGCCCCGACGACTTGATGGTTTTTCTTAAATGTTTTAGTATTTGGGGGAGTTTGAATTTAAATTCGGGGACCGAATTTTTTTAAGGGGGGAAGATTGTAACGTTTTGAAAATCGTTTCGGTGAAATTTCGAAAAAATCGGTAAAATAAGGGGGTTTTCTGTAAAAAGTCAAAATACAAATATCTTATTATAAAAATTAAATATATACATTCTAGCTATGTAATTGCTATTATTTGGTGTTTATTGAGCCGCTGGTGAAATTTCAAATTTTCTGAAAAAAAATATTATTTTATTATTATTTTAAGCCGTCACTAATACATTTAATTAGGGAAAATTACAAATTGGAATGAGTTGAAACAAATTTTGTGCATCATAAAACATTAAATAAAATTTTATCATATGGTTTTTGGAACGAAATCATTTGCCAAAACGGTTTAGAAATTATTGAAGAAAAAAGGCTTTTTTTTAGCGTAAATGGATGTTTGGGGTATTGTATTTATCATTTTTCATCACCCCACACCCGTACCCACACCCACACACCCCCATTCACTTATCCCCTTGAATAATTCAGCAGCCCCCACTTTTTTCCCCACTTGGATTTTAAAGAAAAGAAATGAAAGAAAAGAAAAGAAAAAAGAGTAGAAAATGGTATAATTTGAGTTGACTTAGGGTATTTTGTAAACTAGAATATTAGGGTTTTTGGAATTTAATGAGATTAAATTCCGGAAATTTTTTCTATGACTTATTTAAGATATTTAATAAGTATATTGGCCGCTACATTCATTTAAACATCATGTTTTGTACAAAAACGGCGAATTGTGCTTGCTAGATTTGCGGAAAAATGACTTTTTAAGTGAAATTGGGGTTTTTGTGAGTTTTAACCTAGTTTATATTAATATTAGTGTTCGTGAATGTGCAAATGAGTGTGATTGGATTTTTCTCGATGGTTTGACGTTTGTACATCGACATCGAGGGTTGGTTTGACTATTCTTGCATGCGTAGGCGATAGGTTTGGACCTATGCGTGATACGCGTGCCGATTTGATTTTCGTATGCCGTTTCGATTTCGAATTTAGTTTTAATGCGATATGATGCGTTATGATATGTAGGTACCCCCATGTGGACTTCGAGACGACAAGCAAGCGCGTGGCGACGTCGGCACCGGCTAGCGAGGACCAGGTGAGTAGATTTATATCTACGGGGAGAAGTCGGGTAGATGGCGTATAGCACCCCCGCAGTCCGTGGTGGTGTATACGGATGCGTATACACACCAACATTTATTATATGTTATTTGGGATTAATAACGATGCTTAGGATGGATATTGGTGTGTTGGATTACTTTAGTGTTGCGAACCCTAGGGTAGTGTTGCACTACACATACACACATACATACTTGCATACATTCCTTATTTCATATGTGCATGTATGGGAATATATATTTATGTGTTCACATGGGTATGGGACTATGTGTTCATATACTGGATTTGAGGATAGTATTTGGAATTTGAGATGAGTCGATGAGATTGGGCTTGAGGCCAGGAGATCGGTGACGTGATTTGGTTCGTATTGAGATACGGCATGATGTTTTAGCGGGTCTTCTGACGTAGTAATTCTTACACCCGTATGCATACATAGATGGCATCAATATTGTACTAGACGTAGGACATTATTCCGGATCATGATATTTGATAAAGAAGATACCAAATGAATAGTGTGATTGATGTGACTTTGACCCGTACCCAGATTGGGATGCCGTACGACGGATTTACGTACGAGCTATATTGATGATTGATCTGCACTCTTGACTTGGGATGCCTGATTATAGATATGGTATCGGATATGATATTATTGAGGCGGGATCACCGACTAATATATATATACAGGTATGTATATGTATCGACTCAGATGTTAGGCGGTTTCCTTACCTGTAGTTCAGCTTGTTAGTTCAGCCGTATAGTTTAGTGTAGTTGTTAGATTAGATTAGACTTCTTACCTATTTCAAAAACTAACGAGTCGTGGGCATTTTTAAAGACAGCCCAAGGGATCCTACGGATATTTCAAAAGACGTATCTTTTCACAAAAACACCGTAGCCCCTATTTTCAAAACCCCATGATTCCTGTTATTTCAAAAGCCACCATTTGTAGGATTGATATTAGATTAATGCAGATTAGTTATAGTTGCGTCTAGTTCTCAGCTCCCGCTCATTTTTGTGGTCCGCTTCGCATCGCATGCTTATTTTATGTTTCATACTCCATTATTGATATCATGCTGTTAGGACACCGGCACCATTACCGATGATGCGTATGTACCACGTACACTTAATTGCCGGCTCACACACATCTTCATCGGTAATTGCCATGTAACGTACACCTTAGAAAATATTATTGCTTGACGTAGCCTGTTAGCTGATAGTTAGACATGATATTAGTGTACTTGCCTTCTATGTTAGTTTAGACATTGTAGTTATTACCAGCTACTTCATGCATACTGTTATTCATTGTTATGCTGCATTCCTGGATTCTCATGCATATATTTACTATTTTACGTGTTATTGAGGTTTTGGATTTGGATTTCCATGAGATTTTCTGGATTTGGAGGAAAACCGCAAAAACTTATATGAACTGATTTCTCTCTTTTTAAAATAAAAAGTGCGGTTTTCCCATGATGTATGAGTCGTCCACCATGAGTTTGCTGATGGATTTCGAGACCCGATTCGAGAAGACGGATGAACCGTTTCGGGTACATGGTGGACCCGGTAAGGTATCCCGGGGCAAGAAGCGCGTGATGATGACGATGTGAGCCTGGCAGGGGAGCACTACCTACCGGTGATATTACCCGACGCGTTGGATATCCGGAGGATACCGTCGTGGTCTTGAGATTGATGGTAGGGGCCGGTCTGGACTGACGGCGCCCTAGATATTGTGATTGAGACATTGAGATTGAGACTTGAGGTACATAAATTGTGACACAGAGATATCGAGGTATTTGGACACTTGTTTTGTGTCGATGCTGGGCACTGTTTTATGCTGATTTCATATATGGTACCTTATTTCTTTTAAAATACAGAAATCTCACTGATTTATGAAACCAGTTTTATTCAGTACATGCATTCTGTTTTATGCATTCATACATCATCCATATGATTTATTGCTACCTGAGGCACTGACACGGACACATGAGATTACACTCGGGTTAGATATTTACCCTAGCCTTGTTATAGGCTACGTGTTATTCATATATTTGAGGATATATTATGATCATTGACCTAGGATTGCGTTATTTATGCGATTTCTGTGCGTAGATGTTTTTCTATTCACGAGTTGGCAACTCACCCCCGTTGTGCCCCAGTTTCTTGCAGGTTTGCCGTACAGGTTTCATTACGGCTTTGCTGGCACTATTTCCATTCCGGGTGGCTTGCTAGTAGGTGGGTTATTTGTATCTTACCCATCCTTATATCTTGTATATTATTATTCAGTTGTATCTAGAAGTTCCATCAACCAAACATGTATTTATTTTTGAGATAGAGACCCATGATGTTATTCTTTCGACCTTAGAGTCGCGCGTTTTATTTCTGTGGATTTCTGGTGGTTTTGAGTTTCCTTTTGAGTTTTGATCCTCGCCGTTGGCGTTGTATATTATATTGCTTGTGTGGTTGTGACCGTCGTTTGACGAAGAGCTAGCTCCCGCTTGGAGATGCCTTTTTCTTGATTTCGTATACTATTCATGTTGTATCCCGTTTGGGGGCCAGTATTTACAAAGGAGACTCTGCCGAAATTTTCAGTAAAATTTTGATGTTTTTAAAAAACCGCATAATTCGGCTTATGCTATTGAAACTACTTGCTTTAAGTTGGTTTTTCCTGCACTCTACTATTTTCTTGGTTTGGATTTCTGGGTTTTCGGTTTACTTAGATTACGTACGCTTCGAGACGTTCGTAGTTTAAGTGCCGGTCATGTTCCGTACTTTCGGGTCGTGACAGATAGTCTCATTCTCACCGTAGTAAACTGTCTCGAACTGGAAAGATTCCATCAATGGTTTGAAACGACTGTAAGCAATTGAGTCTGATGGTTCAACTAACTCATCTGAAAATTCAAAGGACTCAAACTCGGGCGGTGAGTCATCAACATCGTCCGAAAAAGTGAAACACTCGTACGTGTTATCGTCTGTGAGAACTGTGTTAGATTCAAAGAGAAATTTTTCAAACTCACAGTCTTCAAGCGTGATATTAGGCGTGGTCGGAACGATGGAAAGAAGGGAGGGTGATTTAGGTAAAGGTTCAAGAGGATGAATTGGAAAATCCGACACATCAAACAAAAATGGTTCAACCTCAATATTATCCTCACTACTCTCCTCAATATTATCCTCATAATTCTCCTTAATACTTATCTCATCCATGTCATTATCATCAAAATCAAGACGCATATGAAGTTCGGGAGAAACAATTAATGACTCGGGATGATGAATTGGACATAAAATTTCAATCAAATTGACAGGTTCATCATCCGAAATATTCCCGACGTCTATATCCTCAATCAAGTGAAAATCAATATAATCTGACACCTCATCAAAAGCATGGATATTTATCGATTTAGGTTCTAGAGTGGAGCTGTAAAGATCGAAAGGATTACGTGTGGTTTCACTCGAAAGGGGTTCTTCACAATCTGGCAAATCAAGCACTACAAAGTCGCACAACTCATCATTTTGGACACATGTTTGAAAATTGGAGTTGTTGGATTCAATTGGGTATGGGTAGGTTTGATTTGGAAATCCTCTCACATTCTCACTCTGTCCAACCGCCTCCTCATACGTTGAAAAATTTGAAGCTAGTTGGAAACTGGCTCCCGGTTCAGCAGGTTGCATAAGGGCGGTTATGGACGCTTCCACATTCCTAGTCATTTTGTATGTTGCTGCAATATAAGCTTCCAACGACTGTTCCAAACTAGACTTGGGTGGTAAAGGGGTTTCGGCAAAAGATTCGAAATTGTTTGGATACGTGAAACTCCCAAAAGACTGTGTAGAAACAGGGTCTAGTGAAGGTGGGAAAGTCGGGTAGGACTGGCAGGAAGTGGATGGTTGGACAGGATTAGGATCAACATGTGGATAAAAAGGTGGATGGACTTGTTGATTCCTAGAACTAGATGAGGGGAGAGGGGTGAAAGATCGGCTACGAGATTGAGCAATGTGCTCAGCAATGGACATCGGTTTAGGAGTGACAGCAGGACTTGAAAAGGTGGTGTCAACGTACGAAGGTGGTGACTGTTGACATGGTTGACACAAAGTGGGTTGCAAAGTCAAACTGTTTCTCCTAGACGCTTCTATTTGATCTTTCAAAGATATTTTTGGCATGGAAGGATCTTTAAATCGACCGAAACAATTGACGTACAACGCAAAGTTAGGTTCGGAATACCAAAGTTCGGCAAGAGATTTATGATGTGGGGTACCCATGATAGAAGAAAGAGAAGATGAAGAAGGTCAGTGGTGGGATGCAAGGATTTTACGCGAGAAGTTGCAAGTTTTTTCTTTTTTTATAAAAGATTTTTCCTCTTATTTTTTTATTTGTTTTGCAAAAATTTTCGATAAGGGCTTAGACACAAATGCAATCAACCAGAAATGCACAATCAGGCCTAGATTTAGGGTCACCTAGGTCAGCTAGACAGCTCCTAACTGTTCCAAAGGGCTAGAAATAGGATCTCAAACCGTCTCTTCACCGCCAATTGCGGCCAGGTAAGTGCCAAGTAAGTGGGAGGCTCCCCGCTACAAGTAGCGGTCCTAATTAAGTAACCACTTGCCTTGACACACTTGCCTAGACACCGCAAAGTCAGGTTAGGATAAACGGCTGATGCCTATAACTAGTCCTCTGTCCTATTGAGCGCGACGTCCTTAGGGCCGAGTCTAGTATTTTTTAATTAAATATGGTCAATGCAAATGCCTTATGTGATTTCTGGGGTCCTGGGAAGGGTGATGAAATCCCCACCCAATCTGAATTGGTCAAAAGCCCCTTAAGTCCGATTAAAATATGCAAAACAGTAAATCACTTGCAATCAATTATTATTATTATTATTTTTAGCGCGGCACAAAGAATCCTGCAGAAAATCAATTATTGGAAGGGGGAAGATGATTTTTAGCGCGAAGAATCCTGCAGAAGATTTGACAAAAAGATATATGGGGATTTGCAGAGGGGAGAAAGAGGAAACAAACCGACAAAATTTCGCGCGCTGATGTCATAAGGGGGCCGCGGAAGGGCGGCAGGAGCGCGCTTAGGCCGCGGTTTAGCGGTGGGAATGGCGGCGCGGATCTCCAGAAAAATTGTGGTGTTCTATTGTTCCAGCCCCTTTCTGTTCTGATGTATCTTTTTCTGTTTCGCTTTCTGTAGATTTCCAGATCCGAATATGTATGCAAATCCTGCAAAATTCAAACAAGAATACCCTTCCAAAAATAACAAATGATATATTTTTATATATTTTTTTTAGTTTTTATGATTTTTTTAATTAAGATTAACCCGAAATTGCAAAAAGGAAATAACACGCCATCCCCGGCAACAGCGCCATTTGATTGATCTCAAAAACTATCTATTAACCGCAATCAAGAACGGCGTCGCTTTGCAGCTAGCCGGTGAGTACGGGTCGGTCCACAGGGATGTTGTGAATTTCCTAAATGCTCTTACGAGTTAATTCCGATGGGTGTTCGGATTTCTTAATAAATCTAAAAACTAAATCTATCATTTATCTAGGGCAAAGAATTAAATTTAACTAGGGCAAGGAATTAAAGATCTAACTATCTAACTAGGGCAAGGAATTAAATTTAATCTAGGGCAAAGAATGAAAAATTACCTAGGGCAAGAATTGAAATTACCTACTTACTTTACAGATGGCTCTCTCAAAATATCAACACAAGACTTGTCAGATCTGAATTTCTGAAATGAAAAGAGGCACCGATGCTCTCCAAAAGAATTCTAAAATTTATTAATGAAGGGAGGCATAGGGAGGCATGAAAAGAATACAATGATTTGGGCTTCTATTTGTAGGATTCCTAGGCACCCTAATGAGGTCTCACAAGGCATCGAACATGCCAATATAAAAAATTTATGGGTGCCGAGAGACCCGACTACGGATCGTTTGCTAGAAATCTAGGCGAAAAAGCTAACTAGTTAACACTTAACTACAAGATACGGAAATACAACCTTTGTAGATCCGGTGCTCCACCTCCATAGCTCCGCAACAAGGTCCTCTCCGCTATCCAAATCAAATCCGGGCTCAAGCGTCGGCTTCGTCGGAGAATGGGCAAGCTAGGTCGTCGATGTCCATGCCGAAGATGATCTACGTCGAAGCATCGCTAAATCAAGCTCCGACTTCACCAAGTCCAAAAACTTGTGAAGAGAACACACTCTACTACTTGGCAAGAGGTAGAGGATGAAGAAATAGGAAGTGGGTAGACTTTAGATTTGGATTTCTCACTCATTTCCAACACTTGCCATTGATGGGGCAAGCTTTCTTCACTTGAAGAATGAAGAAGAAGAAGGAAATAGTTATGATAAGTTAAATTAAAAATGAAAAGAAAAATCAAAACTTATCATAATCTAAACCATGGTCAAGTGTAGAGATTGAACTAGGGTTAAATCAAATGGTTAGGTTAAGCATGAGATAAGAATGGTGGACAAAGTCAAAGGTTCATGAATCTTCAACTACAAATAAAGAAAGCCACCATTCTTCTCATGCTTTTTCCAAAAAAGAAAATAAATAAATAAATGAATAAATAGATATAAAAAACAAAACCCTAACCATTTGAATAACCATGGTTTAATCTTTACACAAACTCAAGTTAGCATGCATCATCAAACATGATACATACAAGTGCACAAAAACATATCGCATATGCAATGCGCACGAACCAAGTGAGAAAATCCGTCTAAAGTGAACCGATACTAGTTAATGCAAAGTAATATATCAAATATATAATTATACATTAAATCATTAAATCAACACTTGATTCAATGATCCGGTCATGTCGCACATAACCGACTGGTATCTATAGTAACAACTTATCGAATCAACACTTGATCCGATAACCCGGCTATATCGCATATAACCGATCAATGTCACATCGCGAGAATCGAATCCAGTATCACATACTGGTATTATTCTCGGTCCCGCACATATCTCATATGCGCTCCTATTTCGTTTCGCTTGAGCCAAGAAACCTCTGTGTAGGACTCTAAAGACTCGTCAATACGCCGGCAGCAGATGATGATCATATCAATCACCCACAAGCCGCAAGCGGTCTGCTAAACGTAACGGCTACCCGGGTATTGAGCGATCTGAAGATCGACGAGCAAGCCCGCTCACACTCCAGTGAATCCGACCAGTAACACTACCGTACGGTCCGGTCTGTTCGTCTGATATGTCGCATATCTCGCCTAGGGGTGGTAAACGTCAGACCCCAATAGCTCGATAAGTCATGCCGACGTAGGGTCCATAACATTCCTGAAGCTACTGATAACTCTTACCAGTATATCACTGCAACCCTGGCCAGGGATTTCCTGTTATGGCCAGTCGAGCATAGCACAACATCAACCCCCAATACCGGGAGAGACGAATCCCCTCCTATCGCTCATTGCCTCCATGTGAATCGGGACTGTACCCAAAAACCACCTGTTTGCACGACTCAGTAGAGCCGTGGTAGGGTGGAAATCAAAGCACAGTGGGAGACACACAAGACTCTATGACGATCTCGGGTCAACAGACTAAGCTGTACCAGTGTCACCAGAGAACTGCTATCTGACGTGAGGTATAATACCATCTGGGAGTTCTCGGCGAGTCCGTTCAGTGTACCCAGTCTTCACTGAGCACCCGCATACCATCTCTGATGTCAAACACCAATGGATATGGGATCATCCATCGCCCATCGCATGAGTCGAGAAGATATGCGCTAGTCTACTCTGGAATATCGATGCCCCGTCTCGATATTCCCACGACTAGGAACATTTCAAGGATGTACTCATGGACTACCCAGGCCCCACTAGTATGATCTGCATCATAGTCCTGGAAGTCGAGTACACATCCTATGGGCTTTATCAACATGTAATCAGAGAGACAGAAAGTATACATGTTAAGATAAAGTGCAACCAGATAGCGTACTATCATGTCGAGCAAGAAAGTCCTACCTATATATGTCCCAGCATCCACTACAATATACATCCAATGTACAGTAAGGGCCTCTAGGGCATACATATAACTAACACTATTTATAAGACATAGAAACCCTAGGTTACAATTGATTCGCACGTCTACATTTACCAAAATATCCTTAGGAAGACCTAGTCAAAGTAGACTTCAAGCTTTGGTAAAATTTTATGTCTCTATCTCTTTAAAAGAAAGTATTGGGCCTTGAAATTTCCTTTGTTGGCTCTTCTATCTTTGGGCTTCTTTATTATTTGGTTCTTTTATTAAAATAGCTTCTATATTTCTTCCAGATCTCCAGTGAATAATTGCGGTGGACTTTTAACCGTTCGCTTTGTAATCTTGGACCTTGCGCCGCCTTATGCTTTGTGAACTTTATCTTTGTGTAGGCTTGACTAAGATCCTTCTATTTGTTGGTCAAAGTCCCTCTTTTGTATCGTCTTTTATCTTTTTCACTGTTTTCGCTCCAAGAACCTGTAACCTGTAATATGTAGTAGACATGCGTCAAAAGCACCTGTTTATTTATAAAACGAATAAGAATGGGGAATATAATAATACAATATTATGGTATGAACAGGACCCTCATGTCGGGAACCCCTCTTTGAGGATATATCGGGGACCTCCTCGACAGTGGGGACTCTCATTTTGGCATGGCGGGGACCTTTCTTTTGGCATGGTGGGGACCTCATGTCGGGGATTCCTCTGAGTATAACAGAGTCCCTCTTTTGGCATGGCGAGAGCCTCTCAGAATATGGCGGAGACCTTATGTCGGGGACCTCCCTTTGGCTTGTTAGCCGGGACCTTCATGTCGGGGACCCCCCTTTGGCTTGATAGCCGAGGCCTTCATGTCGGGGACCCCCTTTGTGGGCTTTTGAAACCTGTTTGATGGCTCAAGTAGCTTCATCAAGTAGGTGTACTCTTTTTGAGACTGCAAGTTTAGGGAGCGGACACAAGCGTCATCATTTAAAGTGGAATTAGTCTCATTCAGAGTGGGCCCACTCAATAAAAAAATTAGAGTAGATCCGCTTGGTATTTTTATAAAGGTCAAAACCAATCCATACCTAGTAATTTCCACAGGAAGTAATCGTTACAATCTACCCTTCTTAAAAAGAATTTCGTTCTCAAAATTCTCATCAGGAGTACGTTGCGACAGAATAAGAAAGGGTAGCCATGTCGCTTGTCGTTTTCGTGTTCTCTAAGATTGCGATTCCACGAATCAAGAGTTCTCTCGAATCGAGAAGTTCGAAAGCCCAAACAATGGCTACTCCCAAGTTAAACAATCTAAGGATATAGGCAATGATAGTTCTAAGAGATGCAAGCGGAAAGGAGTGAACTGAAGTTAATAATTCAAAAGTCGATATATGATCTTACAGGAAGTCGAAAGTGAAGCTCATAATGGATTCAAGGGGTATGATGGGATTCAAAGGAAATGATAAATGATGTTGGATTATGAACTATTGTATATTCTGCTTTCGACGGTCACGCACAACTGACCTGCATGCCACCATTAAAACTTATCATGCCCCGCTTCCCAAAGGCGGCCGCAGGTACGTGACTCGGCTTGCGATGTACTTATACCGAGAAATGATTTTTCTCAAAATAAATACGTTGAGCGTTAAAGTAAGAAGTTTAATCACAACAAGAATTTATCAAATAACAAAATACAACTACATGATTACATTTCAAATTCCACAATATTCAAAATAACCGACAACGATTCTGAATATCCGATACTACTAAAAAATAGAAATAGACGAAAGTCTTAACAACTAGGCGTACTGAAAAGATAAAGATTGATAAGAGACTAGTAATCCGCTTGAGAGGATAACTGCAAGTAATCCTCCTTCGAGGGTTTGACCTCTCCTCTTATTGTCTCGCCTGTCTCTAAGTCACCTGACGAACATTCTCAAAAGAAGAAACAAAAATAGAATGTTCGTCAGGGATCTTGCGCTTGGTAAGTCCCCAATTTTAAAAGGATTATAAGCATAGTAATTTAACGATGAAAAATGTAAGCAGGTATGAGTAGTGCATAGTGGTGCAATGAATATCATGATTTAGCTGTCACGCCCCACTTCCCGGTGTACGGATAAAGAGACGTGACTAGGCCCGCGACGTCTTTACTCAGAAGTAAACACGTTAAGCGTAAATAAGAAATATAATATAAATGTACACAAGAAAGATATGGGATGTAAATGAACATCAACCTTTTTATTTATTAAACATCCTTTACAAGACAACTGAAAAGTAAATACAATGTGGAAAGCAATGCCTAAACAATGGCATGAACTAAAAGTAAAAGTATATACAAGTGACTAGAGCTCCAGGTTCTCGATGAACTGCTCCAACTCTTCTGAGCTGGGCTCTATCTCCAGAGAGTCGGGTCCTCCTGACAACATTCCAAAGAAAGAATAGAAAATGAATGTCGTCAGCGAACAATTGCTCGGTAAGTCCCAAAGAGAGATAGAAATAGAATAGACATATAAGAGAATATACTGGTATAATATATGATTGTTATGTTAACGCAGTTGTTTATAGTTTGGTATAGAATATGCCAGTGTATACGAGAGGAGTCCAACTATTCTGTGGACTATGGTATACGGAGCATAAAAACCCGTAGAGCCACGGGACAACGGCAACGGATATTCAGATTAGGTATATTAAAGTGACTATCATCGTGCCACTTTTAACACATTCCGTACCAATCTACCCCTTTAAAACCCCGTAATGTTTATTGTATTGTTTATAGCTGAAAGACTTGCCGAAACCATGATATCAATTGTTCATGTAAACGGATAAGGATGTAAACGGATAGTCATATAATCAAGTCAATGTATATCCATAGTTCGGTCAGTTCAAGTCATGTGGATATTGTATAATATTCTGGTATTCATGTTTCAATTTCCAGTATATAAGGATTCATGTTGAATTGGAGATATATTTGAATTGTATTCAAGTATGGATTGTTTTAAGATTTGACTGAGATTCAGATTGAGTCAGACACTTTAAACGGAATTTGATTCATGTATTAGTTTTGGAGTTATCGGTAACTGCTGCACATGGACGGCAGGATTTGTGTCTTTTTCTAAGAAAATTACCGTATTGATAACTCCGGTTTAGTTGTCTACCTTAAATAGGCAAGCACCCACTTTCTTCGACACCCTGAGGCTCAAGAGAATTGGTCCCGCTTAAACCAATATTTACTAGGGTCCTTACTGTAAATTAATAAACTTGAGGGGGTTTTATGTAAAATAGTTTTGATAAACTTTCAAAATAAACCTCAAGCATTTATTTATCATATTTAGGGTTTTCATGGATGTAATTTTTAAAAGTGAAGTATTCTAATGATTATAAACCTAGATTGAATAGTATATGGTATTTTAGTGTAAATTGTATGGATTTGTGATGGTATATTCATGAAATTTGGGATTCCTTTGTTTAGAAAACATGGAATTTATTAAATATATTTAAAATAGATGGTTTGATAATATTATATATAATTATTAAAAATAAATTTTTATTTATTAAATCGAAATTCACGTTTTCTTGGAAATTGTATTAAAAATTCCATCGAGATCATATGCTCCGTGAGGAGGAATGCATCTCACCCTACTAGTCCGATGGATATGCGATAGCTCGCACCAATCTAATTAGATTCCCTAAGAGTGGGTTGGAAGGACATAATCATAAGGAATTTAATTAAAACAATTTAAAGAAATACGGTTTTTAATAGTTTAGGGTATTTTAATGTAAAATTGTATTTGCCCCACAAAATATTATTTTCAAGCCATTGTACTATGTCAAGATGTGTGTTGTGATGAGGTAGGTCATTATCTCGTGAGATTTTTCTAAAGGCAATACAAGTAAATATGATAAAATATGTCGAATGTAAAGTTGTATTAAACTGTAAAGGTGCAATAAATATGGTTTTACATAGAGTTTTATAGTGAAATTGGTTTTTAAATTTTAGTTAATGTTTAATAAGCAAGGTATAATAATTTGGATAATTGTTTCCAAAGAAAAATTGTTATTTTAAAGAGAATAGAATGTAAAAGTCGGTTAACTCCACTAACCGACGTCATTTGAAAGGAGAATTTTTTAGAATAGGAAGAGAGGATGGGAGAGGGGACTTACTGGATTAGTGTAGAGATTAGTATAGAGAGAAGAGGTGGGGGAAGGTTTTGTGATCTTCGTGGAGTCGTGGGAACGCCGTAATCTTCCCGAATCGTCACCGGAACTTGACCTTGGCTAACTCCACTTTTACAACTTATTTGACTTGGAAAAATTTGAGTGTTTTGACAATGGATTTTAGAATAGAGAGGGCTAGGTATGGGGTGGTATTTATAGGATAGAATTAGGATTTAGGGAATTAAAAATGAGAATTAAAATGCATTAAAACATTGATTTAATGGTGATTTTTAATCCTCTGGTTAATTGCAGGAAAAACAAACAGAAGTGGAGTGGTGGGGGGAGGCTAAGGGGTGTTGGGGAAAATTTTGGGAGCATTCCCCACGGGGGGCCCGGCGGCGCCGGCCCAAATGCATCTATCACCGGTCGATTGGACGGGTGTGGGGTTTAGATTGGTGCCATGTGTCGGGGTCTGTTCATATAATAATTTCCACATGTTTGATTTCTGAGACTTTTCATTTTTACGTGTATTGCACGTGTATACTTTTGGGCTTCCAAAAAGTTTAAAAGAAAAATCATTAAAAATAATATATAGCTGAGGGAATTCGAACACAGGTCTATATCACAGCAGTGCAAAGCTTTACCAGTGAGCTACAAGTTGTTTCTTGCTGTTCTAAAACAATTTAAATTTATAAGTTGTGCTCAGGCTTACAAATACTCTATTATGTACATTAATTTTAAAAAATTCTGTACATTAAAAACACAGTCGTTACATTCTACCCTCCTTATAAAAATTTCGTCCTCGAAATTTACAAATATCTAAGGACTAATTTACAAACAAGTAAGGGTATCTTGCACGCATGTCGTCTTCTCTTTCCCATGTTGATTCTCCTGGTGAATTTTTTCTTCACATCACTCGGACCAAGTTTACTTTCTTGTTCCTAAGTGACTTTACCTTTCTGTCCAGGATTTCAACGGGTTGTTGCTCACAAGATAAGTCTGTCTATACAGTGAGTTCGGAGTGATCAAGGATATGGCTGGGGTCGCTCACATATCTTCGGAGTTGGGATATGTGGAACACGTTATGCACTTATTCCAATAAGGGTGAAAGTGCCAAACGATATGCCACTTCTCCGACTCGTTCGAGTATGTCGAACGGTCCAATAAATTTTGGACCGAGCTTACACCTCTTCCCAAAGCGAACCACTCCACGGTTTAGAGAAATCTTAAGAAAGACATGATGTAATATCCAGTTCTTTTGCGCATTAATATCCGTATTTTTATAAAATGCTACTTACAAAATTTAATTATTTATATTTAAAACTATTTTGTTTTGTTTTTAAAAAAACCTAGCCCTAAGTTATCTAAACCCTTTTATTTTCTTCCTTTTATTCTTTGCCCCCAAACACCCTAATTCTTTCCCCATTCTTTTTTCTCGAGCCCAACTCCCGTTCCCTTTTTCCTTTTTTTCTTTCCCTTTTCTTATTCCGGCCCACACTTCCTCATCCCAAAGAAAAAAAATCAGATTAAACAAATAAAAACCACTCCTCGGCCCAGCCCAACTCCAAGACGTGCCGAAACACCCGCTCCAAGCCCGACCCGACCCGCTCCAAACCCGACCCGACCCGCTCCAGCCCTTCTTCTTCCCAACGATCTTTTCCCGCTCCTTTTCCTGCGCATTCCCACTTCGCCAACGTCGCCACACACCCGCGTCACCGCCCCCACGTCTTCACGCTCCTCGAATCTGACCGCGCACGCGCGCTTCATCACCTCCTCGTCTCCCTGGTTTTCTTTTTTCCCCCTGCTCACTCTCGATCTCTCTCAAACTTCTCCTCTCCAAAACTCCCAGTTTCACCCCACTGCGTCTCACGACGACGACGGTGACGACCAACTCCCACCACCCTCTTCTCGAGCACCGCGCTGTAACCCTTCGCCATCACCTCCTCTCTTACACTGCACGACTGCAACCTCCCGCGCCAGAGCTCTCTCCTTCGCCGGCCGAGTCCATTGCCGACGAACCCTTCGGCACCCCCTACTTCTCCTCCACTACCCGACCACCGTACAGCTCCCTCCATCGTCTGCACCGAGCTTCTCGAACCCTCGCCCAGACCCCGCTCTCTGGCCGACCACCTTCTCTTGGCTGAGCACTCATTGTCATCGGCCAACAACATCGCCGGCTGCCTCTTTCCACTGCGAGCTCCCCTCCAACCTAACTCCGGTCGTCCCGGGCTGCAGCTCCAGGCCAACCTCCCATTCCCAAAGCCAAACCATCACCGGCGGCCACGCTCTCCATAGCCGAGCCCCTGCCACCTCCTCATCGACGCAAGCGAAGCCGTCAAAACCCCAACGACCAAGCCTCCGCTGTAAAGAACCCCTTTTGGATGAGCACCCCTCGCAACCACCGAGCCATTAAGCAATATCGAGCTCCACCGACGAGGCCAAGCTCGAATTCCAGCCGTGTGTAGCAGTGTGCTTGTCGCTGCGCTAACCGTGCCGTCGCCGCAGGCTACCGCCATCATCGCCTTCGTGACTATCGACACGTCTTCAGGCAAGTTTAATACTTGCTTCATACTACTTGTATATGTTACAATTCTAGTTACTAATAATTGTCGCATACCCTTTTACGTGAACCGTATAATTCGAGTGTTCGATGCACGGTCTGAATGGAAACCCCCATTAAATTGACGGCAACATATAACCTGCGATGGCCCGAGTTTTAATGAATACCCCTTAATATTTTGGTTACAAAATAAGGTCGTTTGCCCATGTAAAATGGCGTCCTAATTTCTGTCGTAAAACCTGAAAACCTTCGTACATGCCAAATTATAAAATTGATATTAAATTATGTACAAACCGGGTTTTAGAGTTCGATGGCTCGTATCGAAGCTAACAGTTTAACCTACAGTATATTATAGTTGGTCTTTGAATTCTAACTAATCATGATAGAGATAATTGCGGAGGATTATGATTCTGGACTGCAGTCCAGAATGGAAATCCCGGTTAACCCCTGTATGTTCCTGTTCTAATATGAGAATGCGCGGAACCCTTTATTGTTACGTAGGAAACTGAATTAGCTTTCTTACTTGACTGGTCTCACTGGATTCCTCAACCGTTTGATATTTTTAATTCATTTTACAATGTCGACACGTCTTGCTGAATTCTGCAGAAGCAGATTTTACACCTCAAACATAATCTGTCCATAACTCCCTGTAGGCGTAGTATATTACTGATCCGCCAATTGAGGTGGAAACCTGACTGATAACCCTAAATATAGTTCAATTATAGCGTCGCCTAAATACGATCCCAACTGGGATTAAAATGCGTTACGAAACGGACTTCCGATTCTGAAACCGGATTTCCAGCAGTGAACGCTTAAAATGAAATGGCCATATCTAGTGATCCTGAAACCCGATTAACGTGAAACTAATTTTTGATGGATAGACAATCAAACACACTGCTTACCCCCTTTTCATTGTTTCGCTAAATTGTGCATGTATGATTTAGGATAAATTATGCAAGTGGTAGGACACCGACTGATGATATCTTAATCATGCATTAATTACTGTTTTCTCATCACATTATATGGATGTCATTGTATTGGTAACCTAGTGATCATATGCATTACCCAGTGTTAGGTTTTAGTGTTTGATTGTGGCAAGTACGTTAATGTTTAAGCATGAATGGATAAGTGACAGTGACACGTACTTGTACACAATCAGTGAACCCTATTGATTTATTGCATTATCGACGTCTGTGGGACGTGTATAAGTGTGACTATAATTGGTATGGGACAATTATGGAAGCACTTGTATGGGTGTCACAGGTAAGGCACCAAACACTGTCCATTTATCTTCGGTATCAGTCGAGACATGCTTGATGGAGGCCCTGTCTTCAGTTCTCGCGTAGACTCGTCATAGACCGACTAGTATTTGAGTTTATGGTTGGCGTTTGATATAGACCACGGGGTGTGGGGTAGTTTGAGTGTGAGTTCAAAAGAATCTCGGGAGTCCCATGCCGGCACATATGGAGATATATAGGGATATTACTGATTATTACCGTGCGTGTTTCGGGCCCGTGGTCCCTTGCCCTTGGGTCCTACCCTTGGGTGGGGGATGCTCCGCGTGGTTGACTCTCACACTTGGACTGACGATAGGCTTAGCGACCTGTACAGTGAGACTTAGAGACTGATAGGGTTAGTGACATTGACATGTATTGCTTACTAATTCAACATACCTGCCACACTGTTTACTGCTTTACCGTTTGCCTGCTCTATTAGATACCTGCATTGGCTACTTCATGTTCACGTCTTTACTCTTTTGATACTGTTACATATTCATTATTATTACCCGGGTTACCATTGTATCGATATATATATTGCTATCATGTCGCTCTGACGACCTGAGTATGCATGCTCAGAGTGAGAAGTGGATCTAGCTTGGACCAGGACCTGACGTACCTCGAGGACATCGCGGACATCTTGATCAGCTACCTAGAGCTATACTCTCTTGATCTCCTTCTGATTAGTTCTTTTGTATTTGTTTTGATTTAGTTACTGCATTTCTCATTACCTGTGCATTGTTTACTGATTACCACGTAAAGCTAGAAGCCGAAGTGTGACTACGGAGAGATATTTCCTCGACCGTAGGAGCATGGCTGGCCTTGTCAACCCCTCGTATTCCGTATTTTGGGAAGCGGGGCGTGACATGGTTTTGTTGGTATCAGAGCCAGGTTTTTCTTCGATTGGGATTGCAGTTTCCGTGTAGTGCTTGACAATCTAAGACATCCTTCAGTCTAGATTGTAAACTTGTTATTCTTGATCCTGATTCATATAGTGTGTTCTGCTATACATTTTGATCCATCCGCTAGAGTTTTGGGTGACTTAGTAGAGTTACGTGGTTGTAATTGTGAACTGCAGCATAGTTGCAATACTGTACTCTGTTTGAGTGACTTGGAGTTCTACAGTTGATTTCCACTTGTTTGAATTTCACCGCACCCGATATTCTTGATTCCTTGCCTAATCCATATTGTATTTTAATTCTTATAGCTTGTGCCTTATATCATTCTCAAAATTGTTGTTTCAGGACCATGTCTTCCAACGACTCTTCTTCGATCCCCACTTCCCAGAATCAGACCGTAGAGATTCTGAGTGTACTGCAAGGTCTGATGGAAGCCCAGGAGCGAACAAACGACCTGTTGGCTGAAGGATTAAGAAGGCAGATGACTCCGGCACCAGCGGAAGCCTCCAATCGTAAAGGGATCCCTGTTAGACGAGGAAAAGAGGTGAAAATGAAGCGCCCACTTGTTCCCCAGCAACAGAAGCAGCAGAAGACCCAACGTTGTGGGTACTGTAAGAAGCCAGGACACCTTCACAGAGATTGTCGCAGCGCCAAAGGGCAATGCCTGATTTGCGGATCCAGGGAACACTTTATCAATGGTTGCCCTAAAAGGAAGAAGCTACAAGGAGGCGGTTCGTCCACACTTTCCACTCCTGCTAAGTGATGGTTATTTCGTAGTTCGAGCTTCGAGGATAGTGCGGACCCAGCACAGGATTCAACTCGCGTGACGAGAATGCAGCGGCCTGGAAATCAAAGAAGAATTATCGCCTTTCCGCTTTCAATAAAAATGTTGTCACTCTTTTATAAATATTTCCTTTCGTTTAAGATCTTGTATCCGCTGACCTTTTAGTTGAATGCAATAAAACTCTGAGTTATGATGTTTGTATCGTTCTCTTGCCTCTCACTCCACTTATATTATTTATTGCATCAGTATTCTAAATTTTGATTTTTCCAGTCCTTGCCTACTGCATATCCCCCGTGTGCTCCCGTATCCTTGGTTATCTTCTCAATGCGCCCCACTGTCTAATCATGAATCTTTCTTTTCAGGCCATGGCCCATCCTGGAGCAGCGCCGCATCTAGATGAAGACACACAGTCATGCGTTTCCTTAGACCGCATGCTAGTGAGTTCGGATGATGAAATCAACGGCCCCCAGGTTATTTTCGGAAACAACGATTCCGAGGACGAGGGAGCCGCAGCCCCAGAAGTTGACATGATCGGTGATTCCGACGAGGAGGAAGAAGACCTCGAAGAAAACCCGATAGAGGAAGATCCTGAGGAGAACCCGATGGAAGAAAATCCAGGAGGGGAAAACCTTGAGGAGAACCCAGTGGAAGGAAACCCCGTGGGAGAAGATCCAGAAGAGGCGAATCACGGGGAAGCGTACCATGATGAAGAAGCTCCAGTCGAGGCAGAAGGACCAGAAGAAGAAGACCCCACGGTGGATGAACCCCCACTGGTGATCCCTGCGAGACGTTATGGAAATGGACGCCCCTATCTGAGCGCACGAGCCTACTGTAACCTACTGAACTTCCACAACCGTAACTGACGTGATTTAGCCTTTTCTCCTCTGGCCAAATAAATCTGTGTATAGCTTAGGGCCACTCTTTATCTTTCATGTGTACCTTGTTTGAAATTTTCGAGAGTAAAATAAAATTTCTAAGTTCGCTAATCTTTTGATTTCTGGTTCACATGATGCTTTGACTGTTTCCCCCATACGTTTCTTTTCCTCCTGAGATTCATTACTGTCCTTCACTCCTGCACCTTGTACTGTTTTGACCCTCGCATAGATTAAAAAAGTACCGCATTCCGATCTTTTGAATGGGCCATACTCTATTGTAAACCCTACCCTGGCTAGCCCCTATACATTTCTTGTGCTCTCTCCTTTTACCATAATTACATTCTGTGACATCGTATTCGAAATTTAGCGTCCACTACCTTGCGTTTACAAAATTTCGTGTTATTGACTACTTCCATTTTACCCGTTTTAAATGGTTTACTATCCTTCACATTTTCAATAGGGCAAACATATATCGCGCATATTTTCTTTCCATGTCTCTTATTTTTACTATGTGGGTTTCCTAAGTTATTTTAAAAATTATTTGATCGATACATTATTCTAAAATGTTTTAACCTATCGACAAATCCTTCGCTATTTTATTATTGTTACTTTATTTTCCCGGGTATTGTGCTTATAGTTTGCTATTATAAATGGTTATGCCTGATGCCATTATTTTAGCTGCGCTACTTTGATATACGTATGTATGCATATATTTAGGATTTCGATTTTATCTAGCATGCCTCGAATATTATTGTTTGTTATTGCTATTTTTATTCCCTTGTACATATAGTTTGCCCTTAGAGTGATTCTGCCATATACTTACTTAGACCTTCGATTTTTCTTTTCTTTTTAACTGCTTTAAGCAAACTACTATATGTGAGTGTTCGATGTCGTAGCTGTTCGTATATTATTTTATATAGCTTGTCATTTATTTTAAATTTCGAGGAAGAAATTTTTGTAAGGGTGGTATGATGTAATACCCAGTTCTTTTGCGCACTAATATCCGTATTTTTAAAAAATGCTACTTACAAAATTTAATTATTTATATTTAAAATTATTTTGTTTTGTTTTTAAAAAAACCTAGCCCTAAATTATCTAAACCCTTTTATTTTCTTCCTTTTATTCTTTGCCCCCAAACACCCTAATTCTTTCCCCAATCATTTTTTCCGAGCCCAACTCCCATTCCCTTTTCCTTATTTTCTTTCCCTTTTCTTATTCCGGCCCACACTTTCTCAGCCCAAAGAAAAAAAAATCAGATTAAATAAATAAAAACCACTCCTCGGCCCAGCCTAACTCCAAGACGCGCCCAAACACCCGCTCCAAGCCTGACCCGACCCACTCCAAACCCGACCCGACCCGCTCCAGCCCTTCTTCTTCCCCACGATCTTTTCCCGCTCCTTTTTCCTGCACGTTCCCACGTCGCCACACACCCGCGTCGCCGCCCCCACGTCTCCACGCTCTTCGACCCCGACCGCGCACGCGCGCTTCATCACCTCCTCGTCTCCCTGGTTCTCTCTTTTCCCCCTGCTCACTCTCGATCTCTCTCAAACTTCTCCTCTCCCCTCTTCAAAACTCCCAGTTTCACCCCACTGCGTCTCACGACGACGAGGGCGACGACCAACTCCCACCACCCTCTTCCCGAGCACCGTGCTGTAACCCTTCGCCATTACCTCCTCTCTTGCACCACACGCCTGCAACCTCCCGTGCCAGAGCTCTCTCCTTCGCCGGCCGAGTCCATTGCCGACGAACCCTTCGGCACCCCCTACTTCTCCTCCACTACCCGACCACCGTACAGCTCCCTCCATCGTCTGCACCGAGCTTCTCGAACCCTCGCCCAGACCGCGCTCTCTGGCCGACCACCTTCTCTTGGCTGAGCACTCATCGTCGTTGGCCAACAACATCGCCGGCTGCCTCTTTCCACTGCGAGCTCCCCTCCAACCCAACTCCGGTCGTCCCGGGCTGCAGCTCCAGGCCAACCTCCCATTCCCAAAGCCAAACCATCACCGGCGGCCACACTCTCCATAGCCGAGCCTCTGCCACCTCCTCATCGACGCAAGCGAAGCCGTCAAAACCCCAACGACCAAGCCTCCGCTGCCAAGAACCCTTTTTGGACGAGCACCCCTCGCAACCACCGAGCCATTAAGCAATATCGAGCTCCACCGCCGAGGCCAAGCTTGAATTCCAGCCGTGTGTAGCAGTGTGCTTGTCGCCGCGCTAACCGTGCCGTCGCCGCAGGCTGCCGCCATCATCGCCTTCGTGACCATCGACACGTCTTCAGGCAAGTTTAATACTTGCTTCATGCTACTTGTATATGTTACAATTCTAGTTACTAATAATTGTCGCATACCCTTTTACGTGAACCGTATAATTCGAGTGTTCGATGCACGGTCCAAATGGAAACCCCCGTTAAATTGACGGCAACATATAACCTGCGATGGCCCGAGTTTTAATGAATACCCCTTAAGATTTTGGTTACAAAATAAGGTCGTTTGCCCACGTAAAATGGCGTCCTTATTTCTGTCGTAAAACCTGAAAACCTTCGTACATACCAAATTATAAAATTGATATTAAATTATGTACAAACCGGGTTTTAGCGTTCGATGGCTCGTATCGAAGCTAACAGTTTAACCTACAGTATATTATAGTTGTTCTTTGAATTCTAACTAATCATGATAGAGATAATTGCGGAGGATTATGATTCTGGACTGCAGTCCAGAATGGAAATCCCGGTTAACCCCTGATTCTAAACCCCTGTATGTTCCTGTTCTAATATGAGAATGCACGGAACCCTTTATCGTTACGTAGGAAACTGAATTAGCTTTCTTACTTGACTGGTCTCACTGGATTCCTCAACCGTTTGATATTTTTAATTCATTTTACAATGTCGACACGTCTTGCTGAATTCTGCAGAAGCAGATTTTACACCTCAAACATAATCTGTCCATACCTCCATGTAGGCGTAGTATATTACTGATCCACCAATTGCGGTGGAAACCTAACTGATAACCCTAAATATAGTTCAATTATAGCGTCGCCTAAATACGATCCCAACTGGGATTAAAATTCGTTACGAAACGGATTTCCGATTCTGAAACCGGATTTCCACCAGTGAACGCTTAAAATGAAATAGCCATATCTAGTGATTCTGAAACCCGATTAACGTGAAACTAATTTTTGATGGATAGAAAATCAAACACACTGCTTACCTCCTTTTCATTGTTTCGCTAAATTGTGCATGTATGATTTAGGATAAATTATGCAAGTGGTAGGATACCGACTGATGATATCTTAATCATGCATTAATTACTGTTATCTCATCACATTATATGGATGTCATTGTATTGGTAACCTAGTGATCATATGCATTACCCAGTGTTAGGTTTTAGTGTTTGATTGTGGCAAGTACGTTAGTGTTTAAGCATGAATGGATAAGTGACAGTGACACGTACTTGTACACAATCAGTGAACCCTATTGATTTATTGCATTGTCGACGTCTGTGGGACGTGTATAAGTGTGACTATAATTGGTATGGGACAATTATGGAAGCACTTTTATGGGTGTCATAGGTAAGGCACCAAACACCGTCCATTTATCTTGGGTATCAGTCGAGACATGCTTGATGGATGCCCTGTCTTCAGTTCTCGCGTAGACTCGTCATGGACCGACTGGTATTTGAGTTTATGGTTGGCATTTGATATAGACCACGGGGTGTGGCGTAGTTTGAGTGTGAGTTCAACAGAATCTCGGGAGTCCCATGCCGGCACATATGGAGATATATGGAGATATATAGGGATATTACTGATTATTACCGTGCGTGTTTCGGGCCCGTGGTCCCTTGCCCTTGGGTCCTACCCTTGGGTGGGGGATGCTCCTGCGTGGTTGACCTCACACTTGGACTGACGATAGCCTTAGCGACCTGTACAGTGAGACTTAGAGACTGATAGGGTTAGTGATATTAACATGTATTGCTTACTAATTCAACATACCTGCCACACTGTTTACTGGTTTACCGTTTGCCTGCTCTATTAGATACCTGCATTGGCTACTTCATGTTCACGTCTTTATTCTTTTGATACTGTTACATATTCATTATTATTACCCGGGTTACCATTGTATCGATATATATATTGCTATCGTGTCGCTCTGACGACCTGAGTATGCATGCTCAGAGTGAGAAGTGGATCTAGCTTGGACCAGGACCTGACGTACCTCGAGGACATCGCGGACATCTTGATCAGCTACCTAGAGCTATACTCTCTTGATCTCCATCTGGTTAGTTCTTTTGTATTTATTTTGATTTAGTTACTGCATTTCTCATTACCTGTGCATTGTTTACTGATTACCACGTAAAGCTAGAAGCCGAAGTGTGACTACGGAGAGATATTTCCTCGACCGTAGGAGCATGGCTGGCCTTGTCAACCCCTCATATTCCGTATTTTGGGAAGCGGAGCATGACACATGTTCTCCCGGTTGGAACTCCAAATGTCGGCGCTTTGCATCAGCCCAATTCTTTTGTCGGTCTTAGGCTATGCGCATTCGTTCCTTGATAGTGCGAACTACATCTACAATCGCCACTATCATCTTAGGTCCAAGGAGTTCCCTATCTCCGATGTTATCCCAACTTAATGGTGAACGACACTTTCTTCCATAGAGAGCTGCAAACGGTGCCATTCCAATACTCGCTTGGTAGCTGTTATTGTATGAGAACTTTACAAGATGTAGGTGATCTTCCTACGATCCTCCAAAGTCTAACATACACGCTCTTAGCATATCTTTAAGGATCTAAATCGTTCACTTAAACTGACCATCTGTTTATGGATGATAAGCTATGCTGAAGTTCAGACTCGTTCCCAACCTAGCTTGCAGACTCTGCCAAAATTGCGATCGGAATCTGTTGTCACGATCGGAGACAATGCATACCGGTACTCCATGTAATCTCACGATCTCCTACATGAGTTCATGGGTATCAGAGATAGTACACATTGAAGAGTTAAATTTTACTTAGATTCAAACTTACCTCCATGTACTTCTTTGCTAGTGTTTCGGTAGATTGTCCAACTCGAAATGGGATGAAGTGGGCCGATTTTGTGAGTCGATCCACAATAACCCATACCGCATCATTACCTTTCGTGCTGCGAGGAAGTGCAGTCACAAAGTCCATGGTGATGTGTTGCCACTTTCATTCTGGAATAAGTAACGGTTGAAGTAAACTAGCAGTACTGTGATGTTCAGCTTTTACTTGCTGACACACCAAGCATTTGGCTACGCTTCTGGCTACTTCACACTTCATTCCATGCCACCAATAATTTTGCCGTAGATATTTGAACATCTTTTTACCACCAGGGTGTACTGAATATGGAGAGCTGTGAGCTTCTTTCATCAACTCTTCCCGAACAGAACCTTGTGGTACACACAATCTGCTTCCGTATCTCAAAGATCCGTCTTCATGGATGATGAAGTCTGTTCTAAGTCTACTTTCTACTTGTTCTCTGATCTTTTGCTACTTGGCATCACTTGCTTAAGCTTCTTTGATCTGATTAACAATAGTAGATTGAACTTGTAAATTCATCAACTCTGAAATATTATCTGGCATAACCACTTCAATTTCCATCTTGTGCAAATCTTGCTGTAACTTCCACTGTGCGGTGAGATTCATTGATACTGGCTGGCGACTAAGTGCATCTGGAACTACATTCATCTTCCCTTGATGATATTGTAGGTTGATGTCAAAGTCTGCCATAAGTTCTAACCATATTCTCTGCCGCATATTCAACTCTTTCTGAGTAAACACATACTTCAGACTTTTGTGGTCTGTGTAGATATCTACCCGTTCACCAAGAAGATAAGACACCAAATCTTTAGTGCAAAGATAATGGCTGCCAACTCCAGATCATGCATCGGATAGTTGCTCTCATGAACCTTCAGCTGCCTTGATGCATAAGCTACAACTTTACCGTGCTGATGTAGAACACATCCTAATCCCTTACCGAATGCATCGCAATGCACTACGAAACCTCCAGATTGGTCCGATATGACGAGAATAGGTTCTGATGTCAATCTTGACTTGAGTTCTACGAAAGCTTGTTCGCATGCTTCTGACCACACGAGTTCTTCATCTTTACGTGTGAGCTTGGTCAGGGATGTTACAATCTTCGAAAATCCTTCAATAAATCTTCGGTAGTATCCTGCTAAACCCAAGAAACTTCGAATGTCGTTCACTGTCTTCGGTGTCAGCCATTCGCTTAATACTGATACTTTAGCTCGATCCACAGAAATTCCTTCACCTGAAATGATATACCCGAGAAATCCGACTTGATTTAGCCAAAACTCGCACTTGTTGTTCTTGGTATAGAGTTGATGCTGTCGTAAAGTCTCCAGGACAATCCTCAAATGTTCAGTATGTTCTTTCCGACTCTTAGAATACACCAGGATGTTGTCGATGAATATGACAACGAACCTGTCTAGATACTCTCGGAAAACTTAGTTCATCAGATTCATGAATATGGCTGGTGCATTGGTCACTCCAAATGGCATCACGAAAAACTCATAATGTCCATAGCGAGTTCTGAATGCCGTCTTCAGAATATCAGACTCTTTGACCACCTGATGATAACCCGAACAAAGATCAAATTTTGAGAAAACGGAAGACCCATTTAGCTGATCAAACAGATCGTCGATTCGCGGTAGTGGATACTTTTTCTTTATCATGACTTCATTTAGAGCTCGGTAGTCAATGCACATTCTGTATGAACCTTCCTTCTTCTTCACAAGCAACACTAGAGATCCCCAACTTGAAGTACTGGGACGAATCCATCCTTTCTGCAGAAGTTCGTCCAGCTGAGTACGGATCTCCTTCAATCCTTCTGGACTTAAGCGATATGGTGCTTTGATCACAGGTTGTGCACCATGTACTAAGTCAATACCGAATTCAAGAGCTCGATCGGGAGGCAAACCTGATATGTCTTCAATAAATACATCGTCGAACTATCTCTGGCTTCGATTCTTCCTCTGCTTGTAGTGTTGCAACCATTGCCTTCTTTAGCTTAGCTTTATATGTGCTAGGTTCCAGTGTACGGTCTCCACTCTTGAAATAAAAGAACGGATGATCTGGAATCTCGAACACTACCCTCCTTTGACGACAGTCGATGGTAGCGTAAAAAGTTCCTAGCCAATCCATATCCAAAACTACATCGAAGTTCGGTATGTCCAGCACCTTGAAGTCAGCATAAAATTCTCTGCTGCAGACTACCACTGGACACAAGTCGTATCCTAAAGTTGCCTTTAGAACGTTGTTCTCTGAACTGACATTCCAGCTTTGACTGGAATCGCATGAGTTCGGACGAACCGTTGCGACATAAAGCAATAAGATGCTCCAGTATCAAAGAGTGCTAGTGCAGGAAGTGAGGCTACTAAGATTGTACCTAAGTTATGTGGGATATGTTTTAGGTATAGGAATAGACATTTGATATGTATAAGGATTGAAAGAAAGCTTGAAAGAAAAGAGTTACCAGTGATGACTTGGCCAGTGGCTTCAACATCTTCCACAGTCATTGTGAAAGCCTGTCACCTAGGTACATTCCTCCTTGTTGGAGGAGCATTCCTCTGTCCGTTCCTCTGTCCTTGAGGTAGGTTCCTTTGTGCATGATGGAACTGACGGGGAGGAGGTGCAGTAAGTCTACGAGGAGGTGGAGCAGGGAGAGGAAGACGTGGTGCAAGTGCCTGGATAGCTGGCCGTTGCGGATAGGTGATTGATGGTCTAGGTGCAGGATTTGGATTGAGTCTATGAGGACAAGATCCAATATCATGTGTGGATGAGCCACATACTAAGCAAAGACGATTAGCATGCCTACAGTCCTTTTCCAGGTGTCCATTCCTCCTGCAGTAGGTGCAAAAGTCTGGACTGGGCCGGTTGAAAGGTACTCCCAGTCTCCTGGGTACAAAAGGTGGCCTGGAAGAGGCTCCTCTTGCTATCTGAGTAGCAGGGCGCTTCATACCGGCAGTTTGAGGTCTGCTCTTCTTCTTCACTACTGTCTCGTATCGACGGGCAGCCTTCAAAGCTAAATCATGGGTTGGGAAATCCCCTGTAGCTAATGCAGCTTGAATCTCCGGGTCCAACCCTTGCTGAAATCGTCTAGCCCTTATCTCAGCAGTCGGTATGAGATGGGCTACAAACCTTCTCAACATGGTGAACTCAGTATCATACTCATCCATAGATTTGCTCTACATAGAGCCTTGTTGTAGGTGGATGAATTGCTGCTCCATGTCAAATCGGGCAGTCTCGGGAAAATACTTCGCGTCGACCATGTCATGAAAAGTCTTCCATTCGATCGGCTGGGTAAGACGGCTTTTTTCCGCCTTCCACCATACTCGGGCGTTATCGGTATGTTGCAGCTTCGCAACCCTTACCCAAGCAATGTCTGGCACTTGTGCTGCCGCCAGATCATCTTCGATTGATTGAGCCAATTCCTCAGCTTCCAAAGGGATCTCTTTCCCAGAGAATTGTTTAGGATGCTGTGCCTGGAATTGTTTCACTCCAGATGCCTCAGCTTTAGGACGGTTCATTAGGATAGCAGTCTGTTGCTGCTGTCCCTCTAAGAGGCTCTTGATTGCCTCGAGCAATACCGTCTTCTCGTTAATAGGAGCTTCTACGGTAGGTGTAAATGGAAGAGGTAATGGTGTGGTATTGCTTTTCACGTTGGTGCTCGTGTTGTTCGGGGAATCCATAATCTTGAAAGAAAAATAGTGTTAGGATAGATTCAATGAATATGAAATGTAAAGAACATTTAGTTACCGATTCTTATAATTCATTTGATATATTGCTTAGGTTTCTATGCAGAACTGACTCTGCATGGTATGAATTCATGCAGAACTGACCTGCATGGGCCGCCAACAAAACCTATCACGCACCGCTTCCCGGTGTACAGATAAGGAGACGTGACTAAGCCCGCGACGTATTTACTCAGAAATAAACACGTTAAATATAAATAAGCAATATAATATAAATGTACACAAGAAAGACATGAGATGTAAGTGAACAACAACTTTTTTATTTATTAAACATCCTTTACAAGACAACTGAAAAGTAAATACAATGTGGAAAGGAATGAATAAACAATGACATGAACTGAAAAAGTATATACAAGTGACTAGAGCTCTGGGTCCTCGATGAACTGCTCCAAGTCTTCTGAGCTGGGCTCGATCTCTAGAGAGTCGAGTCCTCCTGACAATATTCCAAAGAAAGAATAGAAAAGGAATGTCGTCAGCACAATTGCTCGGTAAGTCCTAAAGAGAGATAGAAATGTAATAGACAGATAAGAGAATATACTGGTATAATGTATGATTGTTATATTAACACAATTGTAGTTTAGTATAGAATATGCCAGTGTATACGAGAGGAGTCCAACTATTCCGTGGACTATGGTATACGGAGCACAAAGGCCCGTCAAGCCATGGGACAACGGCAACGGATATTCAGGTTAGGTGTATTAAAGTGACCATCATCGTGCCACTTTTAACACATTCCGTACCAATCTACCCCTTTAAAACCCCGTAATATTTATAGCTGAAAGACTTGCAGAAACCATGATATCAATTGTTCATGTAAACAGATAAGGATGTAAACGGATAGTCATGTAATCAAGTCAATGTATATCCATGGTTCGGCCAGTTCAAGTCATATTGATATTGTATAGTATTCTGGTATTCATGTTTCAATTTCCAGTATATAAGGATTCATGTTGAATTGGAGATATATTTGAATTGTTTTCAAGTATGTATTGTTTTCAGATTTGACTGAGACTCAGATTGAGTCAGACACTTTAAACAGAATTTGATTCCTGTATTAGTTTTGGAGTTATCGGTAACTGCTGCACATAGACAACATGATTTGTGTCTTTTTCCAAGACAATTACCGTATTAATAACCCCGGTTTAGTTGTCTACCTTAAATAGACAAGCACCCACTTTCTACGGCTCTCTGAGGCTCAAGAGAATTTGTCCCTCTTAAACCTATATTTACTAGGGTCCTTATTGTAAATTAATAAACTTGAGAGGGTTTTATGAAAAATAGTTTTGATAAACTTTCAAAATAAACCTCAAGCATTTATTTATCGTATTTAGGGTTTTCATGGATGTAATTTTTAAAAGTGGAGTATTCTAATGATTATAAACCTAGATTGAATAGTATATGGTATTTTAGTGTAAATTGGAATTGTATCGATTTGTGATGGTATATTCATGAAATTTGGGATTTCTTTGTTTAGAAAACATGGAATTTATTAAATATATTTAAAATAGATGGTTTGATAATATTATATATAATTATTAAAAATAAATTTTTATTTATTAAATAGAAATTCACGTTTTCTTACAAATTCCATCGAGATCGTATGCTCTGTGAGGAGAACTGCGTCTCGCCCTACTAGTTCGATGGATGTGCGATAACCCGCACCAACCTAATCGGATTCCCCAAGAGTGGGTTGTAAGGACATAATCGTAAGGAATTTAATTAAAACAATTTAAAGAAATACGGTTTTTAATAGTTTAGGGTATTTTAATGTAAAATTGTATTTGTCCCACAAAATATTGTTTTCAGGCCATCGTGCTATGTCAAGATGTGTGTTGTGATGAGGTAGGTTATTACCTCTTGCGATTTTTCTAAAGGCAATACAAGTAAGCATGATAAAATATGACGAATGTAAAGTTGTGGTATTAAACTGTAAAAGTGCAATAAACATGGTTTTACATGGAGTTTTATTGTGAAATTGGTTTCTAAATTTTAGTTAATGCTTAATAAGCAAGGTATAATAATTTGGATAATTGTTTTCTAAGAAAAATTGTTATTTTAAAGAGAATAGAATTTAAAAGTCGGTTAACTCCACTAACCGACGTCATTTGAAAGAAGAACTTTTTAGAATAGGAAGAGAGGATATGAGAGGGGACTTACTGGATTAGTGTAGAGAGAAGAGGTGGAGAAAGGTTTTGAAAGCTTCGTGGTGTCGTGGGAATGCCGGAACCTTCCCGAATCGTCGCCGAAACTTGACCTTGGCTAACTCCACTTGTACAACTTATTTGACTTGGAAAAATTTGAGAGTTTTGACAATGGATTTCAGAATAGAAAGGGCTAGGTATAGGATGGTATTTATAGGATAGAATTAGGATTTAGGGAATTAAAAATGAGAATTAAAATGCATTAAAACATTGGTTTAATGGTGATTTTTAATTCTCTGGTTAATTGCAGGATAAACAAATAGAAGAGGAGTAGTGGGCGGAGGCCATGGGGTGTTGGGGGAAAATTTGAAAGCATTCCCCACGGGGGGCCCAGCGGCGCTGACCCAAATCCATCTCTCGTCGGTCGATTGGAAGGGGTGAGGCTTGGATTGGTGCCATGTGTCAGGGTCTGTTCATATAATAATTTCCACATGTTTGATTTCTGAGACTTTTCATTTTTACGTGTATTGCACGTGTAAATTTTTGGGCTTCCAAAAAGTTTAAAAGAAAAATCATTAAAAATAATGTGGCTGAGGGAATTTGAACACAGGACTACGTCACAGCAGTGCAAGGTTTTACCAGTGAGCTACATGTTGCTTCTTGCTATTCTAAAACAATTTAAATTTATAACTTGTGCTCAGGCTTACAAATACTCTATTCTGTACATTAATTTTAAAAAATTCTGTACATTAAAAACAGATTCGTTACATTCTACCCTCCTTATAAAAATTTCTTCCTCGAAATTTACAAATATCTAAGGACTAATTTACAAACAAGTCAGGGTATATTGCATGCATGTCATTTTCTCTTTCCCTTGTTGATTCTCCTTGTGATGGAGGTTAGGATCTCCTTCAGATGTTGTCCTCCGTCGATTTGTCGCGAGCATGGATGAACGGCTGAGATTGGTAGAGGGGGTCGTTTCCCTGAGCGTGCGGATCTCAGTGGGCTTGATTAGAGGTGAAGCCGAGCTACCTGCAAAAGAAGTCCCGGGGTGGTTGTACCACCGTGGACCCTCTGGCGATCAAGTTAGCCGAGGTATTTGAGCTGAGTAGCGGCTTATTGGGTTAAAATTGCGTTACCTGAGTCGTCTGGGAGAGGGGTTTTTATAGTGGTCGCTTGGAGCGAGCTGGCACGTGATCTTCACCGGCCGTTACGCCCCTGGCATTATGCCTGCGTGAATGACGGGATCCCCCATTAATGATGAGATACGCTCGTTAATGGGGGATACGGCGGCGTTGAACGCGGGATGTTGGGTGGCGGATATCTCGCTTCTGGAGAGATACGCGGAGCCATGGCGGAGGCGCTTGGGCTCTGCGTCCTTGGTTCTCGGTAGAACCGGGCGGCTTAGCTCGGCGGGTGGCTTGGAGACAAGCGGGAGGCCGAGAAAGATCGGTTCCGTGATAGCTCGGAGGCGAGCAGGAAGGGTTGAGGAAGCTCAGCGTGTAGGAGGGCTTCAAGGCGAGCCGATGGTTATTTGTAAGGCGGGCACAGGAGTGCTCAGTCATCTATAGAAGGTCAAGATATACCCCGGGATGATAGCCTGGGGAGAGCCTCCAACGCATGGTGCTTGCCCTGTTTGCGTGAGCCTCGGGACACGTCATTAGCCACGTGTCATGATCTGGGGAGTTCCCACTTGTGAGCATCATCATTAGCCCCCCACTCTCGTCCCGACCTATTTATGGGTCGGGTTGAGAGTGGTCTGACCGGTCTCCCGGGCTTAGCCTGTAGCCAAGAACCTATAAGCGCGGATCTCTGAGGTGGCTAGGCGTATCTTCGATGACGTCAGCGGATCAGGGGGACATCGTGCATTAAAGAGGGAGTGCCGATTCGCTTGTACGTCTTTTGAGGCGCAGGCCACACGTCCGACACGGATTGGCGGACATGACAGGCTGTCGCTGTCACCTACGCCCGAAGGGACATCTCCAATGGTCATTTGACACGTGGGGCATCGACGGCTAGCAGGCTCGATACTTCGTTTTGGCGGGAAACGATCTGAGCCGTTGGATGCATCGCCCAAGTAGTATAAATAGGGGTGAGATTGTTAGTTGTATGTATGTCCTAGAGGCAATTATTGTACATGATTGTATATTATAATGGATGCTTGGACATATATTGGGAGGACTTTCTTGCTCGACATGATAGTATGCTATCTGGTTAATCTTTATCTTAACATGTATGCTTGTACTGTCTCTCTGTTACATGTTGATAAAGCCCTTAGGATGTGGACTTGACTACCGGGATTATGATGCAGATCATACTAGTGGGGCCAGGGTAGTCTACAAGTTCATCCTTTATTTATTCCTAGTCGAAAGAGTATCGAGACGGGGCATCGATATTCCAGAGTAGACTAGTGTGTACGATTCTTGACCCTGTATGGGGCGATGGTTGATCCCACAACCATTGGTGTTTGACATCAAAGGATGTGCACATGTGCTCATTGAAGAATGGGTACACTGAACAGGACTCTCCGAGAACTCCTAGATGGTATTATACCTAACGTCAAATAGCAGTTCTCTGGTGACACTGGTACATGTTAGTCTGTAGACCCGAGATCGTCATAGAGTCTTGTGTGATTCCCAATGTGCTTTGATTTCCACCTTACCACGTTCAAGAGAACGTGCAAAATGGTGGTTTTTGGGTACAGTCCGGAGTCATATGGAGGAAATGAGCGATAGGAAGGGATTCGTCTCTCCTGGTATTGGGGGTTGATGTTGCTCTATAGCTTTCTTGTGAGAAGAAAAATAAAAATAATTCTAAAGTGAGAAAAATTCCTATTTCACCAATCTATACCAAACTAGCCATTTAGTATAGGTTGTTTCTTCACTAATTCATCAATTAGTGAAGAGGTAGCTTGAGTTACAGATTATTCGACGTAGATCATCTTCAGCCTCGAAGATCCTTAAGCAAGCTCGTTCCTTTCGTCTAGTGGAGCCTAACGAGAGTCCGGGAGACCACTACTTGGAGCTAAGGGACTACTACACGGAGCTTTAGAAGTGAAGGACCGGTCTACAAAGGTTGTATTCCTTGTTCACTTAGAGTAAAGATGTTTACTTGCTTAGTTAAACCCTAATTCTCTAGTTAGATCCTTGGTTCGAGCTCACTCGGCACCCTAAAGTTTTAAAATAGCATACTTGGTGCTTGCCCAAACCGTTTCGGGGTGCTAAGCGAACCCATCAGTGGTATCAGAGCCTTGCTAAAGCATTAGGCGTGGTCTAGGCGAAGTTAAAAGTGTTCGATCGACTTTTCGAAACCCGGATTTCCCACTATCTGGAAATTTTTTCAAAAGTTGTTATTTTTCCAATTAAATATATTCAGAAGATTGTGCAGGGTTTTCTATGGACCCACAAGAAAAACGACGACCCAACTCGACCAAACGACCGCGAAAGCGTGGCCAAATCATGCCTTTGGCGGCGGTTCCGCGGCGCCGTTGGTGAGGCATGGAGCGTGCTTTCTTGTCTAGGTCCATAGGTGCTAGGGGCATTGTCTGGGTATTTATTTACTTTAACTCAAGTGTTGAGGTCTTTAGGAATTTTTGGTGTTTGATAAATCGATCGAAATGTTTAACATCGTCTAGATATCTGTGATTTGTGATACAATATTTGGAATCCACAATAATTGGTTTTGTGAAAACTAATCAGTACTTTGTAAATCTAGCAATTTAGTCTCTTTTGATTGGTTGCCGCGGGGTTTTGATTTGGATCAAAACTCCGTCGCAATCTCGTATAGTATGCGAATGCTCGCCGGGTAACGCTACTGGATAGCCACGCCACATAGCCCTGAACAAGTGACTGAAGGAGAACCCCGTAGCCAAAAGCATCCGTTTGGATGCTCTCAGCCGCGGTGTTCCGCCTGAGTGCACTTTGTCGACGGCATCGGGGGTGCGGCCTTCTATTAACGTTTCCGACGAGCATTCGAGCATTTGTTGGGAATCTTGTTGAATTTCCTGACTAGATATTGAAAAGTGTTTTCAATTTGCAACTAAAATGCAGGATTTATAACGTTAGGCATGAAATTCGGAATATGTGATATTCCAGGTTTATGATGTCTAAGGAATTTTTACGGTTAGGCATGAAATCCGAAGTATGTGATATTTCGGGTTTATGATGTCTAAGGATGTTGCGGATTCCAATTGTTGTATTTTTCACTTTCTTTTCTGCGACCGTAAGTGTAATATGTGGTGTATCGCCGGTTTCGTTGCTATACGTCAATGACAATTAGGATACGCATATTTACTTACGTTGATGACATGTGATGTTATATATTGCTGTGATATGTTATATTGGATCGTCGTGTTTGAGTAGCCAGGTTTTTTTGCATGAGATGAGAGTTTTTCATTTTCATTCATGTAAAAACTTGTATGTAATATTCTTTTATTGGGACACTTCCGGGTTGAGGATGATGTCACTATTGATGTATATTATTTACTTTTCCGCATTAGGATAGACCCAAGGAGGGGATCACAAGTAACCGGGTTCTAGAGTCCAGTGGGAGACCATCTCGAGGAGTCGAGTCCGGGTCTCCTAACTCTAGAATTGGTAGGGTTGCTTGCCGCTCTCATAGGGGTCTAGAGATGTGGGTTTGGCTATTCATCGCGACCGTGGAATCCGTGTTTTTAACCGGCTTAATATAAAACACGGACCTCCTAGTATATCCAATATTTCATATGTCGACTTCTACTGCAATGTTCTGTGATGAGATCATATAACCGCGTGAGACGAATGCTTTATGTTATATATCTGATATATAATAAACGTTGCTTATGTTTTGCATCCGTGCTAGTCCTGCCCCCGCTCTGCCGTTAGTTATCTAACCTAACGGTGCATGACGGGACCCTGTGACGAATGCGGATGGCATAAGCGTACGTTATATAAGTATTTTCGTTTCTTTATCTGTGATGCTTGGGAAGCATAAATGATGGGACTTCATTAATGAGATTAATGAAAAAGAAAGAAACCTAAAGATGTTGTAGAATCAAATTTTCAAAAAGGGTAGCTCTAGTTTTTGCTTTGCATAGTGGTATTCCTTGATGAATATCCAGCACCTCATTCGATGAGGAAAGAGCCGAGATCCCTTCACCGGGAGTGACCTCTTTAGCAAAAGCTAGCAGATGCTACAACCCACTCGGTTTTGTCTTTTGATTGCTTCTCTAGTTCTTGCTTTGCATAATGGTATTCCTTGATGAATATCCAGCACCTCATTCGATGAGGAAAGAGACGAGATCCCTTCACCGGGAGTGACCTCTTTAGAGAAACCAGCAAAAGCCTCAAAAACACTCCTTTTCAAAATCACTCGATTCTACAATGATATCAAGTTCATTACACAAAAGGTTTTCTTAAAAACCTGACGTAGCCCTCTGTCATTTCAGATAAGTGCTATTTAGTATTCGTGCTACGTTTGTTGACCATAGCCAAGGCGTAGTTTGTGGTAGCTAATTAGTGCTTATCTGCAACCATATGATGCGATTGAATTATGGTAGTCGTACGGCTTTGTTGACCATAGCCAAGGGTCGTACGGGTGGGTTTAATTCAATCAGGAAATGAGGGGTCGAACTTAGTTAGCGCTTATGATTTGTTGACCATAGCCAAGGTCATAAGTTGCTAGGGGCAAAATATTATTGGGAATTTCAAGTGTTGAAATTTGCAATGAGATTGCATACCTTTTATGAGATAGTTGGATCCCGATACCCACTGCGAGTAAGAGTTACTCCTGGGAGAGTTTTGCATATTACAATTAGCCGATCAAGTAGCTGTCTAGAAAGGTGTTAACGGGGCAACACCCTTGGGAAAACAAGTTTTATTTTAATTAGGTCCGTGCGAAAGTACGGGGAACCTCCCTCAAAATATAGACACTGGCCTGGCCGAAAGATTGGCGAACTTGTAGGGTGTAATTAATCCCGGCTAGTCTTACCTTTTAGGATTTAAAGGAAGATTTGACAAAAACCAGTGGGAGCCATCCTGATTAGATAAAATAATAACCAATCTAATCTTGCAAGAGCATACGCAAAGTGTTTTCTTCTCTCTCCAGGTAGCGACCATGACATGCCTTAATCAAGATAATAATATGGATGTGTTGACCGAACCCGCTTGTTATACTGAGCTGGGGAACGTTGGTTTCGCTCTATCTTATAATTGTTATAAGACCGAGCAGGAAATAGGGGAATATCCGGATTCCCACGTGACCCAAACGAGAAATGAGCATGTTGATGCATCTTCTTCGGGTGTGTTCATTACCGAGATTAGTTTCTCAGTACACTCTACGTTCTGGGTATTAGATACCGGATCGGGATTCCACATATGTATTATGTTACATGGGCTAAAGAAAGGTAGAGAACTGGGAATATGTGATCATTCTCTAAAAGTAGGGAATGGTGCAAATGTTGCAGCCAAAGAAGTTGGTTAATATCACCTTGTTTTACCAACTGGTAATACATTGATTCTGAACGAATGTTATTACATACCGAACCTGATATGAAACATTATATTAGTTTCTTTATTAAGTAAAGAAGGATATAATCTTGTATTGCAGGATAATGTCATGAATATTTTCATGAATCAAAAGTTGATTGGATCAGGCACGTTATATAATGGCATATACATTCTAAATCAAACCACAGTTCTTAATGTACAGAACACACACAAGAGGAAAAGTTCAGAAATGAACGAATCCGTCTTGTGGTATTGTAGACTAGGTCATATCAATGCGACACAACTAGCTAAGTTGCATAAAAATGGATATTTAAATTAGTTTGAATTTACATCATATGAAACTTGCCAGTCATGTCTCAAAGGTAAAATGACAAAAACTCCGTTTATTGCACATGGAGAAAGAACTAATGAACTCTTGGGACTGATACATAGTGATGTATGCTGCCCCATATCTACACATGCCAGGGTTGGTTCCTCGTACTTAATTACATTCACTGATGATCTCTCAAGATTCGGATATGTGTTCCTGTTGAAACAAAAGTCTGAAGCTTTTGAGATATTCAAGGAATGTGAGTGCGAAGTAGAGAACCAAACGGGTAAAAGTATTAAAATCCTTCGATCTGATCGGAGAGGAGAATACTTAAGTACGGAGTTCCTGGATTATTTAAAAGAGAATGAGATTCTCTCTCAGCTTACTCCTCCGTGTACACCACAGCACAACGGTGTATTGGAGCGGAGAAAATGCACCCTATTAGATATGGTTCACTCTATGATGAGTAACGCTGAGTTGCCTGTTTCCTTTTGGGGTTATGCGCTTGAGAAGCCGCATACCTATTGAATAGGGTTCCAACCAAATCAGAGCCTACCATTCTATATGAGATATGGAATGGGAAGAGACCATCTCTTAAACGAGTTAAGATATGGGGTTGGTCGGCCTATGTTGAAAAGCAAAATCCGGACAAGCTTGAGGCAAGGTCAGTTTTGTGTAAGTTTGTTTGATGTCCCAAACATTTGCGAGGGTATATCTTCTACCACACCGAGGAACAAAGGTGGTTTGTTTCTCGGCATGCCACCTTTTTAGAAAAGGAACTTGAAAAAGAAATTAGTGGTCATGTGGTAGAACTGGAAGATGTTCCAGCTATACAAACTACAGCTAATGATTTGGTAGAACCTGAGGATTCGATAGTCTCCGACGAACCTCAGCCACTCCGCAGATCTAGTAGGGTTCCTCATCCGCCTGAAAGATACTACGGTTTTCTCAATGACAGTGGGAGCGATGATTGCATCATGGAAGATGATGACCCAATTAGTTTCGAGAAGGCCATCACGAGTGGGGACTCTGTGAAATGGCTGGATGCTATGCAATCTGAGATGGAATCCATAATACACCAACAAAGTATGGACTTTGTTAGTTGCACCTGAATGGGTAAAACCTATCGAGAGCAAGTGGATCTTGAGAAGATTCATGGTGTAGATGGAAAAGTTGAGACTTTCAAAGATAGACTTGTAGCAAAAGGTTTTCGTCAATGACCAAGTGTGGATTTTGATGAAACCTTTTCTCCAGTGGCTATGCTTAAGTCCATTCGGATTAATTTACGGATTAAAGCAGGCATCACGGAGTTGGAACATCTGTTTTGATGTGGCAGTCAATGAGTTTGACTTCATCGAAAACGTAGATGAACCTTGTATATACAAAAAGGTTGCAGAGAGTAAGGTTGTCTTCCTCGTATTGTACAAGGATGGCATACTATTGATAGGAAATGGTGTTCCTATGCTGAATTCGGTCTTTCTCTTCTTATCACTATGTTTCTCTATGAAGGATTTGGGTGATGCCTCTTACATCCTGGAGAGAAACACTGGACAGCTGTGAAGAACATTCTTAAGTACTTAAGAAGCGCTAAAGAAATATTCTTGGTATTTGGTAACGGTGAACTCCAAATGGAGTCCTTTACTGGTTCGAGCTTCCAGAGTGATAAGGTCGACTGTAAGACAGTCTCGAGTTTTGTCTTTACCCTCACTGGAGGAACGGTATGTTGGAAGAGTTCCAAGATAGATACCATGGCAGACTCGACGACAAAGGGTGAATACATCTCTACTAACGATGCTACCAAAGATGCTGTCTGGATGAAGATGTTCATAAGATGAACTTGGTTCCTACCATTATGTATCCAAAGCTTATGTATTGTGATAACATTGGAGTTGTGGCTTTGGTCTAGAAACCCCGGTCCTATTAGTGATCCAGACATATTCTTAGGCAGTATCACCTGATCAGGAAGATGGTTGATTTCCGGGCGATCGAGGTCAGGAGAGATTAGACGAAGAATAACACGGAGGATCCACTCATGAAGGCCTTTCCCTAGAGAGACTTTAAGGGATGTTGGGTATGAGATACTACAACAACTGGCCTTAGTGCAAGTGGGAGATTGTTAGTTGTATGTATGCCATAAAGGCCATTATTGTACATGATTGTATATTATAATGGATGCTTGGACATATATAGGAGGATTTTTTTGCTCGACATGATAGTATGCTATCTGGTTACTCTTTATCTTAACATGTATGCTTGTACTATCTCTCTGTTACATGTTGATAAAGCCCTTTGGATGTGGACTTGACTACCAGGATTATGATGCAGATCATACTAGTGGGGCCAGGGTAGTCCACAAGTTCATCCTTTAATTGTTCCTAGTCGAAGGAGTATCGAGACGGGGCATCGATATTCCAGAGTAGACTAGTGTGTACGATTCTTGACCCTGTATGGGGCGATGGTTGATCCCACAACCATTGGTGTTTGACAACAGAGAATGTGTACAGGTGCTCATTGGAGAATGGGTACGCTGAACATGACTTGCCGAGAACTCCTATATGGTATTATACCTAACGTCAGATAGCAGTTCTCTGGTGACACTGGTACAGGTTAGTCTGTAGACCCAAGATCTTCATAGAGTCTTGTGTGATTCCCATTGTGCTTTGATTTCCACCTTACCGCGTTCAAGAGAACGTGTAAACGGTGGTTTTTGGGTACAGTCCGGAGTCACATGGAGGCAATGAGCGATAGGAGGGGATTCGTCTCTCACTGTATTGGGGATTGATGTTGCGCTGTGCTCGATTGGCCATAACAGGAAGTCCCTGGCCAGGGCGGAAACCGAGATTTACTGGTAAGTGTTATCAGTAGTTTCTCGACCCGTTATGAGCCTCATATCGGCATGACTTATCAAGTTATTGGGGTTTGACGTTTACCACCCCCAGACTCGATATGCGACATATCAGACGAAGAGACCGGACTGTACGGTAGTGTTACTTATTGGATTCACGGGAGTATGAACAAGCTTGCTTGTTGATCTTCTGATCGCTCAATACCCGGGTAGCCGTTACGTCCAGCTAGTACCGCTGACGGCTTGTGGTTGACTGATTTGATTATCACCTACTGCGGGCGTATTGACGAGTCTTTAGAGTCCTACACAGATGTTTCCTAGCTCATGCGAAACGAAGTAAGGCACACATATGATATGTACGGGACCGAGATTAATACGTGTATGTGATACCGTATTCAAATCTCGCGATATAGGTTATATGTGATATAAACGGATTATTGAATCAAGTGTTGATTCAATAATTTGTTATATGATATTAGTCGGTTGTATGTGATATAGCCGTATTATTAAATCAAGTGTTGATTTAATAATTTAATATATATATATATATAATTATATATTTGATATATTAATATATATATATATATATATATAAACTAATATTAGCTCACTTAAGAATTTTTTTTTACTTATACATTTAATATATATGTGATATATGTTAATGTATTTTTTGTGTCATGCATGATGATACATTGGACATGGGTGTATGAGACTCATACCTAACTAAAGATAAATTTGGTGATTAATTATTAAGGGATAAAACAAAATTAGGTGGACAATTCCATGGTTTGTAATGCTTGTAGAACCTTGTGGAAACCTTGACTTAGTCCACTAATTTTTTTTACTCTAGATATTTACTAACCTAACCATTATCTTTAGTCTTGGTTAAGTCTCTACATGAGTTTATATATGATATTTTCTCACCCATGGTTGCAATGGTTCATTCATTCATCTTCTTCTTCATCTCCTTCCTTGCTCTCTAGCTTTCTTGTGAGAAGAAAAAGAAAAAGAAAAAGAGAAAAATAATTCTAAAGTGAGCAAAATTCCTAGTTCACCAATCTATACCAAACTAGCCATTTAGTATAGGTTGTTTCTTCACTAATTCATCAATTAGTGAAGAGGTAGCTTGAGTTAGAGATTCTTCGACGTAGATCATCTTCGGCCTCGAAGATCCTTAAGCAAGCTCGTTCCTTTTGCCTAGTGGAGCCTAACGAGAGTCCGAGAGACTACTACTTAGAGCTAAGGGACTACTACACGGAGTTTTAGAAGTGAAGGACCGGTCTACAAAGGTTGTATTTCTTGTTCACTTAGAGTAAAATTGTTTACTTGCTTAGTTAAACCCTAATTCTCTAGTTAGATCCTTAGTTCAGGCTCGCTCGGCACCGTAATTTTTAAAATAGCATACTTGATGCTTGCTGAAACCGTGTCGGGGTGCTAAGCGAACCCAGCTGGGATCCCCCCAGGGTCCACACTTTCGCCATTATTTTCCTTTTGCTGCGAGAGATAACTTGGCGCTTCGTCCTTTAGACCGGATCCCTCACGCTATTTCCTCGGAGGACTCTATCTTTTGAATCAGGTTAGATGTCTTCCTCTGAGGAGTCTGTGGAAGTTGTTAGGGTAGAGTCGGACGATGAGTTTCCAGTTGTTGGAGCCGAGTCCAGGATGTCTTCTCCCGCTTCTTCCTTTTCCCCATCTGAGTTAGGTTCCCCTCATAGAGTTAGGGCCACCCGCGCTGCTTGTCGTCAGGTGATGGTAAGGGTCCCCAAAGTACGTATTGGGAACGCTCGTGATGCCCCTCCCCCCTAAGAAACATGGACGAGCTCACTGAGATTCGGGCTCGTTTCCACATTCCCCCTAGCTATTCGCTTCGTTTAGCTTGGGAGGACAAAAGGGCGGATCATGTGCAGGGCAAGGAGATTGCTTTGTACTTGGATGCATTCTGGGCTGTGATGCGTCTGCCCTTTCCCCCCGAAGTATGCGAGGTACTATGTTGCTTCCAACTTTCCCCGGGCCAGCTAATGTCGAACTCGTGGAGAATTCTCCTCGGGTTCCTGGTCCGGTTGAGACTTAATGAAATCCCCTTCAGTCTGACCCTTCTCACTTCCTTCCTTTGTTACAAAAATCATCCTGGCACCCGTAAGGACGAGCCGAACTGGGTGTACATTTCCTTCAAAAAATGCAGGGGAGGGGCAGTCGGGTCAGGGGTAGTTGTTGTTCCTTCTTCCATTCACGAATTGAAGAAGAAGTTTGTATTCGTCGGGCCACCCGAGGGCGAGGATTGGCCTATGCCTGTACAGTGGCATAGGACCGACTGACCGCGGGTGAAGCGGTCGTCCTCTCCCGAGGCGAGGGCGGTGTCCATGTGCGAGCCAATCCGGCAGGCCGACGTTTTGCTTTCCGAGGAGGCCCTTAGCTGGGCCGGGCTTATCCCCGCTCGATTCGTGGGTGAGTTAGGAGCTTGGACAATCTGTTTAGACTTGAATATTTTTCGTTTGCTCTTTTCAGCGTCGCTAACTCCCTTTGTGTATTCTTCTTTCTGCAGAGCCAATAGACCGATCTAAATTCTTGGTTGCTATAGCCACAAAGAAGGGGAGGAAGATCGGGGGCACTAGCTCGTCCCGCCCCGGTTCGAGCTCGGTCCCGAAGCCAGCCGCAACGGCTAAGCCTTCCGTCGCACCCCGAGCTCCAGAACCCAGCCGCGGGGAGAGCCATAAGCACGCTCAGGAACCGGAGCCCCGGGCGAGGGAGGTGGAGGATGAAGCCGACCCCCCCGAGGCCCCCCTTAAGCGGTATAAGAGGCCGGTTTCTCCGATCCCCGTGCAAGAGGGGGACATCTGTTTCGAGGTGCCCTCAGGGATTTCTGTTGCCGATAGCTTTCTTTCGGATATGGAATGATTGGCCGGGTGCAAAATTCCCCGGGGGACCCTTAAGGCCTAAGTAGCCGCCATCGCTCAGGAGGCTGTCCAGGTCAGTATCTGCTTTCCGTTGAGGTTTTCGTCAAGTATTTTTTCCTCGAATCAGATACTTTTAACCCCGTCCTTTACTTTCCTCAGGTCTTCCAGCACTGCGACATCATCGTCAACATGGAGTCTGAGGAGATCGCCCGGCGATGCGGAAGGCGGGCGAGTCATCCTCATGGGAGGAGGACCAGTGCCTGGAGTTGCAGCAGGCGAAGGAGAGGATATCCGCCCTCGAAACCCGGGTGATCTCCGAGGAGTTGACGAACTCCAAATGCAAAGAGTCCGTCCGACTTGTGAGTGAATCCAACAAGGGCATCCAGGCTAAGTTAGAGGATGCTAAGGTTCTTAACGCAATGATGAAGAAGTCACGGGACGCCTGCAAGAGAGAAACCCAGGCGGCGCTTGACGTGGTGAAGCTTGCCGACCTCCGGGTGTGATGTCGGTGGAGAGGTACAAGACGTCGGACCAGTTCTACACCGACCTTGCTGTTGCCTCGGCCATCGTTTGGCACCAGGCTCTCGACGCTGTCAAGGCGTTGATGCCGGGGTTTGGTGATGGCGAGCTTCGGCTCCAGTACCCCCTCTCCGAGGATGAACCGCAGAGGGAGACCACCAGGAGTGCCGCCAGGGGAGAGGCTGCCGGTGGGAGTGCTAGAGATGAGGCTCCTAGTGGGAGAACCGACCCAAAAGCCATCACCCCGGTTCCCAACGCCGGCGTAGAGCAGGTCGAGATCCTCCCCGGTCCCGAGGCCTGAGCCTTCCTGCCTTTTTCTCTCTTTTATAAATTTTGTAAGCCTCCGGGCGCTTTTTGTATGGCTGAGGAGCCCATAGTACCTTGTAAAGACTCTCAGATCGTAAATAAAACTGTTATTAATTCTTCTTCATGGCAATGTTTTCTTGTTCGAGCACTTGAGCTTGTTAGTCTTTTCCTCGTCCCAAGAATTAGGCCGTAGGTCGATGACCGGTCTTTTAGATGGCGATCGCCCGTCGAGTGTAAGCTAGTTAATCGCTAAGTGCAGGAAGGTCGATCCCCTCCCTCTCCCAGAGTTGAGGTGGCGATCATTCGCTTAGAATACATCGGAAGATCCTTCAGTGTAGGAAGGTCGAGATTTGCCCATTCCTTTGAGTCGGACCGTCGACCACTTCCCCGCTAATGGATTGACCGAGCAGGGAAGCTGCCTGGTGGCCTCTTGAGGAGGGCTTTTGATCCTTGGCGTCGGTGGGTAGGATACTACCAGCCGGGGATCGACCGAGTAGGGAAGCTGCTCGGTGGCCTCTTGATGAGGGCTTTTAATCCTTAGCGTAGATGGGTAGGAAGTTACCCGCTAAGAATTGACCGAGCAGGGAAGCTGCCCGGTGGCCTCTTGAGGAGGGCTTTTGATCCTTGGCATCGGTGGGTTGGAGACTACCAGCCAGGGACCGACCGAGTAGGGAAGCTGCTCGGTGGCCTCTTGATGAGGGCTTCGATCCTTAGCGTAGATGGGTAGGAGACTACCAGCCAGGGATTGACCAAGCAGAGAAGCTGCTCAGTGGCCTCTTGATGAGGGCTTTTGATTCTTGGCGTCGGTGGGTAGGGAACTACCAGCCAGGGATTGACTGAGCAGGGAAGCTGCTCATTGGCCTCTTGATGAGGGTTTTGATCCTTAGCGTAGATGGGTAGGAAGTTACCTGCTAAGGATTGACCGAGCAGGGAAACTGCTCGGTGGCCTCTTGCTGAGGGCTTTTGATCCTTAGTGTCAGTGGGTAGGGCACTACCAGCCAGGGATTGACCGAGTAGGGAAGCTGCTCGGTGGCCTCTTGATAAGGGCTTTTGATCCTTAGCGTGGATGGGTAGGAAGTTACTCGCGGAGGATTGACCGAGCAGAGAAGCTGCTCGGTGGCCTCTTGATGATGGCTTTTAATCCTTGGCATCGGTGGGTAGTACTTACCCGCTAAGGATTGACCGAGCAGGGGAGCTGCTCGGTGGCCTCTTGATGAGGGCTTCGATCCTTGGCGTCGGTGGGTAGGGGAATACCATCCAGGGATTGACCGAGTAAGGAAGCTGCTCGGTGGCCTCTTGATGAGGCCTTTGATCCTTAGCGTGGATGGGTAGGAAGTTACCCGCTAAGGATTGACCGAGCAGGGAAGCTGCTCGGTGGCCTCTTGATGAGGGCTTCTATGGTGTCGGTCCGTTTCCCTTGACCCGCAAAATCTGGGGAGAGAGACCGTCGAAGACAACACGCGGCAGAGACGTGTAGGAAGGCGTGACTCTCTGTAGTGTGCATCGTTCCAACTTCCATTTGTCCATTTGGGGGCATGGTCGCCACGCGGCAGCCCTGGGTTGGGAATTTTGAAAAGACCCTATGAATCGTGCTGCCGCACGTGCAAACTTCGTCCTTTTGGGATTCCGTTGGGGCTATAAATAGCGAAGGCGTGTTGGTTATTTTTAGCTTTGCGCTTCAAGAAAAAAGGCAGGTTTCATCTACTCCGTTCAAGAGATCATCTCTCATGATGACGTCTACTTGTATAGCAAGCACCGAGGAGACGTACCGGGCAGTGGTCCAGCACGTGGAGGAACACTTCGGCTGTCTACTTCCCCGGCGATCATCCCTCCTTCAATTGCTCATGTATGCAATTTGGAGGATGTCACCGGGGCTATACAATGCCCTATCCGAGGAGCTCAAGGACGAGGCGGTTGACAAGCTGCACTCGCTCCACCACCTCTGTCTGATCTCGAAGAGCCGGCGGGATCGCTCGATGGCACTTGTTCTGGAGTGCTTTCAGAAAAGGCAGATCGCCGATGCACTGTTTCATATAAGAATGGAGGTGAGTGAACTAAGATATAACTGAATATCTGTGCGTGCCAAGGAACAAGTTTGGAGATAGTATTTCATTATTATTTTACCCTTATTATTTTCCTCCTAAGTCTACAAGTCTATGCGCTCAAAGAACAATATCAGTGAGGACACTACTGAAAACAGGTTTGGGAGGAGGTTTGTATTTACTGAAATATCATTTGGCTCTAGGCACTATATAATTTTTTTTTATATATGAATGAATAAAAAAATTTCTTGGTAATAAAAGTTAGAAAGTGAAAAATTACATATGAAAGATAGAAAGAGTTTAGGAAAAGCAAGAAAATTAGATGTTTTAAAACGAAACTAGTAATAGGTAGTCATGAGCTGTTGTCCCAAAGATTAGTAAGATGAAGGAAATTACTAATCTGAGGATAAAAATTAATTCTGAAAAATAGTCCCTATTCTTGAGTCCAAACTTTTGAACGTTGATACCTACTATATGCACTTGCACACATCTTGAAATTTGGGTTAGTAGAGAATACCTTGAAATGCTCTTGTCTAAAAGCCTTAGTATGAAGATCAATGAAAAAAGTGAAACATAAAAAAAATAAAATGGTGAAGAAAACCGAACACTGGTTTTGTAATTACTTAAGGCAGCATAAAAAAAATAGCGAGGGTGATTTTTCACTTAGTGCCTTAGACCAACTGGTTTGGGAGCCACTGCTAAGCCTTAGGTGTTGCAAGACGAGGATATTGCTAATTACACCTAAATGAGTGAGCACATTTGGTAATCGGTCGGTTAGTTCCTCAAGAAGTATTAACGGTCGCATGATGAATGTGGAGCAATTCCATCTAAAGTATTCACCGACTAAAAAGTACTAAGGAAGATGGACATGAGTATGATAGCTTGAATTAAATTCTCTAAGTGTAGGGATGTCTTTTACACATATGTAGGGGTATATGATCGATATTTGGAAGAAAGGTAGAGAGGAAGACTAAAGGCGATGTTTTATTGAGGGATGATGTGATTGCTGACATGTTTTTCAAATTTTTCTTTTTCAATTAGTATCAACTCATTCTTGCCTCCACATGCTTTTGAACTTGATCATTCGTTTTGTGGATCTTTGCATTATCATTCGCTTTTGTTGTTTATCTTATATACATGGTTTGTTGATATGAGCCTTTACATATTTTGTCTTCTTTTGGCTCATATCAACTCCTATTAGTTTCCTGTGCATACAATTAGGGGGAGTTATTCAAACATTTGATTCGCTTTAAGTGTATGCATATGTTTAGGGGGAGTAGTTCAAACGTTCTAAACTTCTTGAACATTCTTTTTGATTCAAAAAGGAAGAGAATAATAGGATTGTTAGTATATCAATAGCTGAGCTATTATTTAGTTTTGATGATAGCTAAAACATGAATGGTTGTTTAGTGTCACTTACTTATCTTGCTTTCATTATCGACACTAAACTTGTATACACTTGGTGTTTATCTTGCATATCATATATCTTGTGTATATCAAGTAATATTTCAATATCTCATACCTATGCTATATATCTCGATATTGAAATATTATTCACATCCGTAGTTTTGATGATTCAAAATAAGAATATGTATATACATGTGTTCTATATCTTGGTTTTCACATACCATGTGTGTTTGTGTGTCTCATGCTTTGCATTTGATTCAAATCTTGATATTAATATACTATTCATTTCATAGTTTGTGATATGAAAACAATGAATGTTCATATACTTGTGTTTATATCTTGTTTATTTCATAACACTGTATATGATGTGCTTGGTCATTTTGAGATTGCATTCCAGGATATCTCATGGCACAAGCGTATAATGGAAGATGGAGGAAATCGAGTTTAAATGGAATATCTAATGGAGATTGGAGGATACGGACGAGAGCTTCCTAAATTGCATAATCAAGCTTCGTGAATCTAAGAAGCCAAGTCCGAGATTGAAGCATCGAAGTCCAAGATAGTCTAAGATTTGAAGATCAAATATTGATTTCATGACGCTAGTGAGTTGCGTGTCCAAGTCTGAAGCTAAGAAGCCAAGAAGGCAAGTTCAAACTGTTGGGAATATGTATGCCCTAGAGGCCATTATTGTATGATATAGTGGATGCTTGGACATATATATAGAGGGATTTCTTGCTCAACATGATAGTATGTTATCTGGTTGCTCTTTATCTTAACATGTACACTAGTATTATTATACTGTCTCTCTGATACATGTTGATAATGCCCTTAGGATGTTAGCTTGACTACCAGGACTATGATGCAGATCATACTAGTGGGGCTTGTGTAGTCCGGAAGCACATCCTTTAACCGTTCCTAGTCGAGGGAGTATCGAGACATGGCATCGATATTCTAGAGTAGACTAGTGTGTACGTTTCTTGACCATGTATGAGGCGATGGTTGATCCCACATCCATTGATGTTTGACATCAAAGATTGTACATAGGTGCTCATTAGAGAATGGGTACACCGAATATGACTCACCTAGAACTCCTAGTTAGTATTATACATATCGTCATATAGCAGTTCTCTGGTGACACTTGTACAGGTTAGTCTGTAGACCCGAGATCGTCATAGAGTCTTGTGTGGTTCCCACTGTGCTTTGATTTCCTCCTTACCACGGCTCAAAGGAGTCGTGCAAATGGTGGATTTTGGGTACAGTCCCGAGTCATATGGAGGCAATGAGCGATAGGAAGGGTTTCGTCTCTCCTGGTATTGGGAGTTGATGTTGCGCTGTGCTCGATTGTCTATAACAGCAAGTCCCTGGCCAGGGCTGATGAGATTTACTGGTAAGTGTTATTAGTAGTTTCTCGAACGGTTATAGGCCACACATCGGCATGACTTATCACGTTACCGGGGTCTGAAGATTCCACCCCTAGACTTGATATGCGACATATCAGAAGAAGAGACCGGACTGTACGATAAGTGTTACTTATAGGTTTCATGGGAGTTTGGACAAGTTTTCTTATTGATCTTCTATTCGCTCAATACCTGGATAGCCGTGACGTCCAGTTAGTACCGCTGACGGCTTCTGGGTAACTGATGTGATCATTACTTACTGCTGGCGTATTGACGAGTGTTTAGAGTCCCACACAGAAGTTTTCTAGCTCAAGCGAAACGAAGTAAGGCACATATGTGATATGTGCTGGACCTTGATTAAATACGTGTATGTGATACCGTATTCTAATCTCTCAATATATAATATCGGTCAGTTATATGTGATATAACCGGGTTATTGAATCAAGTGTTGATTCGATAAATTGATATACATATAAAAGATATTAGCCGGTTATATATGATATAGTCGGATTATTAAATCAAGTGTTGATTTAATAATTTGACATATATATTTATATTTGATATATTAATATATATTAACTAATATTAGCTCACTAAAGAATTTCTTCTCTTGAATATATATATATATATATATATATATATATGTAGTGTGTGTGTATTACATATACTATTGTGTCATGGTGGATGATACATAGAATATGGGTGTATGAGACTCACACCAAGCCAAGGATAATATTGGGTGATTTATATTTAAAGTAAAAAGGAAATTAGTGGAAAATGAGCATGGCTTAAGATGCTTCATGAAGCATGTAGAAGCCATGACTCATCCCACTAATTTTGTTTTACTTTAGATATTTTATAACATAACCTTTATCCTTAACCATGGTTAACTCTCTACAAATATCACTTGTGATATTTTATTCACCCTAGTTCTTCACAAGCTTCATCTTCTTCCTCCTCTTGATATTTCCTTGAGTGAAAACGAAAAGGAGAAAAGAAATTCTAAAGTGAGCAAAATTCCTACTTTATCAACCTACTCTCATCTGGCCCATAAGTGTAGGTTGTTTGCTTCACTAATTCATTAATTAGTGAAGAGGTAGCTTGAGTTAGAGATTCTTCAAGATGGATCATCTTCGGCCTCGAAGACGACTAAGCAAGCTCGTTCCTTTTAACAAGTGGAGCCTAAGAAGAGTTCGAGGGACCACTACTTGGAGCTAAGGGACTACTACTTGGAGCTATAGAAGTGAAGGACCGGTCTACAAAGGTTGTATTCTCTATTCACTTAGTGTAAAGCTTGTTTACATGTTTACAAACCCTAATTCTCTAGTTCGATTCTAGGTTAGTGTAACTTAGACCTCTAAATTTTTTAAAATTGCATACTTGATGCATGTGAAAACGTAGTAGAGGTGCTAAGACATACTTTCATGGTATCAGAGCCAAGCTAGAGCATTAGGTTTGGTCTAAACGATGTTAAAGTATTCGATTGAACTTCGAAACCCAGAAAAATCACTTGTTTCTGTCCTTTTTCAAAAAGTTGAATTTTTCCAGATTAAAAATATTCAGAAAATCATGCAGGGTTTTTTTATGGAGCCCCAAGAAAAACGAGAGCCTAACTCGACCAATTGGCCGTGCAACCGCTGCATAACCATGGGTTTAGCCGCAGTTCCGCGGCATGCTTGGTGAGTTTGGGTGTAACGACTCTGTTTATAATGTACAGAAATTTGTTTAAAGTTAAAGTACTAAATGGAGTATTTACAACCCTGAGTATGCTATAAATATTTAATTTGTTTTAGAACAGCAAGAAAGCACTTGTAGCTCATTAGTAAAACCTTGCACTGCTGTGCCATAACCCCTGTGTTCAAATCCCCCCAGCCACATATTATTTTTAATGATTTTTCTTTTAAACTTTTTGAAAGCCCAAAAGTTTACACGTGCAATACACGTAAAAATGAAAAGTCACTAAAATCAAACATATGGAAAATATTATATGTACAGACTAAGACACGTGACAAGCATCTAGAGACCCAACTCACCAATGTGGCCGGTGAAATGGGGCTCTGGGCCGGCGCCGCCGGCCCCCCGTACAAAATACCCTCAAACTTTTCCCAAGTGACTATTCCCCTACCCCCACTACTCCTCTTCTGTTTGTTTTTCCTGAAATTAAACAGAGAATTAAAATAAGGCATTAATCCAAAATTTTAATGCATTTTAATTCCATTCTTCAATCCTCAAAACCCTAATTTCTCCTATAAATACAACATCACACCTTAGCTCTCTCCATTCTGAAATCTATCATCAAAACTCTCAAATTTTTCCAAGTCAAATTAGTTTTACAAGTAGAGTTAGCCCAAGGTCATCTTCCGGCGACGACTCGGGACAAATCCGGCGACACCGTGACTCCACGAACCTTCCATCTTGTTCCCATACCTTCCCTCTCTCTTTTCAAACCGTAAGTCCCCTCTCCTCTCCTCTTTTCCTATTCTAAAAAATATCTTTTTTCAAAACTCGTCGGAAGTGGAGTTATTCCGACTTCCGATTTTAATTTTGTTAAAAACATAACTTTTCTTAATAACCAAACACCCATATTGTTACAACTTGTTTAGTAATCATAAACAAACATTTAGAGTAAGTTTCAATTCAATATACAATTCTATGCAACTTTTATTTCACTTTTACGGTTAAATACCACAAACTTTCTATTCAGCATCTTTCATCATATATGCTCATATTACCTTTAGAAAATTCACGAGGTAATAACCTACCTCATCACAACACTCATCATGACATATCACGATGGCTTTTGGAATAATAATTTGTGGGATAAATTCAATTTTACAATAAAATATCTTAAACTAATAAAACCGTATTCTTTAAGATTGCTTTAATTAAATTCCTTGCAAATAAGCCTCTACAACCCATTTTGGGGAACCCGATTTGAATGGTGCGGGTTGTCGCACATTCTCGGTACTAGTAGAGCGAGATGCAGATCTTTTCACGGAGCATCCGATCTCGATGGAATTTTTAATACAATTTTTAAGAATAATGTGATTTTCTAGTTAATAAATAAATTCTATTTTTAATAATTATATATATATATATATTATCAAAATATCTATTTTAAATATATATAATAAATTCCATGTTTTCTAAACAAAGGAATCACAAATTTTATGAATATACTATCACAAATCTATACAATTCCAATTTACACTAAAATAACCTATACTATTCAATCTAGGTTTATAATCATTAGAATACTTCACTTCTAAAAACTACATTCATGAAAACCCTAAATACGATAAATAAATGCTTGAGGTTTACTTGGAAAGTTTATCAAAACTATTTTTCATAAAACCCCCTAAAGTTTATTAATTTATAATAAGGACCCTAGTAAATATAGATTTAAGCGGGACCAATTCTATTGAGCCTCAGGGAGCCGTAGAAAGTGGGTGCTTGCCTATTTAAGGTAGGAAACTAAAACGGGGTTATCAATGGTAATTGGCTTGGAAAAAGTCACAAATTCTGCCGTCCATATGCAGCAGTTACCGATAACTCCAAAACCTAATTCAGGAATCCAATTCTGTTTAAGCGTCTGACTCAGACAGAGTCTCGGTCTAATCGGAATACAATCTAAACATGAATACAATCCAAATATAACTCCAATACAACATGAATCCATATATACTGAATACTATCAAATATCAACATGACTTGAACTGACCGAACCATGGATATACATTGACTTGATCACATGATTATCCGTTTACATCCTTATCCGTTTATATGAGCAATTGATATCATGGTTTCGGCAAGTCTTACAGTTATAAACAACACAATATACATTACGGGGTTTTTTAAGGGGTAGATTGGTACGGAATGTGTTAAAAGTAGCACGATGATGGTCACTTTAATACACCTAACCTGAATATCCGTTGCTGTTGTCCCGTGGGTTAAAGGTTCCTTGTGCTCCGTATACATTAGTCCACGGAATAGTTGGACTCCTCTCGTATACACTGGCATATTCTGTACCAAGTTACAAACAACTGTGTTAACATAACAATCATACATTATACTAGTATATTCTCTTATCTTTTTATTCTATTTCTATCTCTCTTTGGGACTTACCGAGTGATTGTTCGCTGACGACATTCCTTTTCTATTCTTTCTTTGAAATGTTGTCAGGAGGACCCGACTCTCCGGAAATTGAGCCCAGCTCAGAAGACTTGGATCAGTTCATCAAAGACCCGGAGCTCTAGTCACTTGTATATACTTTTACTTTCAGTTCATGCCATTGTTTAGGCATTGCTTTCCATATTGTATTTACTTTTCAGTTGTATTGTAAAGAATGTTTAATAAATAAAAAGTTTCTGTTCATTTACATCTCATGTCTTTCTTGTGTACATTTATATTATATTGCTTATTTACGCTTAGCATGTTTACTTCTGAGTAAATACGTCGCGGGCCTCGTCACGTCTCCTTATCCGTACACCGGGAAGCGGGGCATGACATTGGGACTCCATTTTCTTGTGCTGCTCCGTAGTGTGATTTTGCACTTTCTGGGTATTTTTAGTGAGACTCAAGTTGTTGAGGTCTATGTGATTTGTTGATGTTTGATATATCGATCGAAATGTTTAACATCGTCAAGATATATATGATATGTGATACAATATTCGGAATCCACATTAATTAGTTTTGTGAAAACTAGTTTGTGTTTGTAAATCTCGAATTTTAGTCTCATTTGATTGGTTGCCATGGAGTTTCGATTCGGATCAAAACTTTGCCGCAATCTCATATAGTATGCGGATAGTCACCGGAAAACACTACTAGATAGCCACGTCCCATTGCGTCGACCAAGTGACTATAGGAGAACACTGTAGCCAAAAGCATCCACTCGGGTGCTCGCGGCCGCGGTGTTCCGCCCAAGTGCACTTCGTTGACGGCATCGGGGGTGCTGCAATCTACTAAAGTTCCTGATGAGCATTCGATCATTATATCGGGAATCATGTTGAATTACCCGACTGCTATTGAAAAGTGTTTTCAATTCGAGACATAAATGCAAGATTTAAAGTGTTAGGCATGAAATCCGAGATATGAGATATTCCGGGTTTATGATGTCTAAGGTGAGATGCAGATTCTAATTATTGTATTTTTCATTTATTTTCTGCGACCGTAAGTATAATATATGTTGTATCCCGATTTCGTTGCTATACGTCAACGACATTCGGGATACGCATATTTACTTACGTTGGTGACATGTGATGTTATGTGTTACTTGTGATATGTTATATTGGATCGTCGTGAATGAATAGCCGGTTTTTTTTGCGTGAGATGAGAGTTTTCCAATTTTCATTCATGTAAAATTTATATGTAATATTCTTTTATTGGGACACTTCCGGGTTGAGGATGATGCCACCATTAATGTATATTATTTACTTTTTCATATTAGGATAGACCCAAGGCAGGGAGCACAAGTGACCAGCTTCTAGAGTCCAGTGGGAGACCATTTCGAGGAGTCGTGACTGGGTCTCCTAACTCTAGAATTGGCAGGGTCACATGCCGCTCTCGTAAGGGTCTAGGGATGTGTCTTTGGCTATTCATCACGACCGTGGAATCCGTGTTTTTCATTACTGGCTGAATTTAAAACACGGACCTCCTAGTATATCATATGTTGACTTCTGTTGCCTGAGTTCTGTGATGTGATTATATAACCGCATGAGACGAATGCTATATATAATAAACGTTGCTTATGTTTTGCACCCGCGCTAGTCATGCCCCCGCTGTGCCGTTAGTTAAGTAACTTAACGGTGCATGACGGGGCCCCATGGCGAATGCGGATGGCATAAGCGTACATTCTATTTTCGTTTCTTCTGTGATGTTTAGGAAACATAAATGATGGGACTTTATTAATGAGATTAATGAAAAGAAAAAAAATCTAAAAGATGTTGTAGAATCAAATTTTTCAAAAAGATAGCTCTAGTTGTTGCTTTGCATAGTGGTATTCCTTGATGGATATCCATCACCTCATTTGATAAGGAAAGAGCCGAGATCCCTTCACCGGAAATGACCTCTTTAGCAAAATCTAGCAAATGCTACGACCCTATAGTTTGTTTTGAAAACTACTTAATTTTAAAAGCGGAGCTTAAACCACTCCTTTTCAAATCACTCGATTCTACAACGATATCAATTTCATTACGCTAAAGGTTTTCTTAAAAACCTGTCGTAACCCTCTGTCATTTCAGATAAGACTATTTTAGTATTCGTGCTACGTTTGTTGGCCTCCGTCAAGGCGTAGTGTGTGGTAGCTAATTAGTGCTTATCTGCTGCATATGATGTGATTGGATTAGGGTAGTCGTACGACTTTGTTGGCCTCCGTCAAGGGTCGTGCGAGTGGGTTTAATTCAATCACGAAATGAAAAAGGTTGAACTTGACTAGCGGCCTATGGTTTGTTGGCCTCCGTCAAGGTCATAGGACGTTAGGGGTAAAAACAGATATTGGAAATTTCAAGTGTTGAAATTTGCAATGAGATTGCATACCTTCTATGAAATAGTTGGATTCCGATACCCACTGCAAGTAAGAGTTACTCCCGGGAGAGTTTTGCACTTTACAATTAGCTAATCCAGTAGGTGTCTAAGAAAGGTGTTAACGGGGTCGTGCCCCTGCGGAAATGAGGTTATTTAATTAGTTCCATGCGAAAGCATGGGAAGACTCCCTCGGAGTACCAATACCTGCCTGGCTGACCGATTGGCAAACTTGTAGGGTGTAATTAATCCCGGCTAATCTTACCTTTCAGGGTTTGAAGGAAGATTTGATAAAAACAGTGGGAGCCATCCTGATTAGATAAGATAATAACCAATTTAATCTTGCAAGAGCGCACGCTAAAGTGTTTTCTCCTCTCTCTCTCTCTCCAGGTAGCGACCATGACATGCCTTAATCAAGATAATAATATGGATGTATTGACCAAACCCGCCTATTATAATGATCTGGGGAACGTTGGTCATGCTCTATCTTATGATTGTCATAAGTATGAGCGAGGAATAAGGGAATATCAGGATTCCCATACAAGCCGAACGAAGAAAGAGCATGATGATGTATCTTTTTCGGGTGCGTTCGTAACCAAGAACTGTTTCTCAGTATGCTCTACGTCCTGGGTATTGGATACCAGATCAGGATCCCACGTATGTAATATGTTATATGGGTTAAGAAGAAGTAGAGAGCTGGAAAAGGATAATAAAACTCTAGTAGTAGGGAATTGTGCAATTGTTGTAGTCAAAGCAGTTGGCGAATATCACCTTATATTACCAAATTGTAATACATTAATTCTGAACGACTGTTATTTCGTATCAAAAATAATGTGCAATATAATATCAATTTCTTTATTAGATAAAGAAGGATATAATTTTGTACTAGAGAATAATGTTATGAACATTTTCTTAAATCAAGTGTTGATTGGGTTTGGTACATTGTATAACGGTATATACGTTCTATATCAAACCATAATTCTAAACATACAGAACACACATAAGAGTAAAAGTTGAGAAATGAACGAATACTTCTTGTGGCATTGTAGACTTGGTCATATCAATGCGACAAGATTAGCAAAGTTGCACAAAGATGGATATTTGAATCCGTTCGAATTTACATCTTATGAAACTTGCCAGTCATATCTCAAAGGTAAGATGACCAAAACTCCGTTTACTGGACATGGAGAGGAGCTATTGAACTCTTGGGACTGATACATAGTGATGTATGTGGTCCTATGTCTACACATGCCAGGAATGGTTCCTCATACTTTATGACATTCACCGATGATCTCTCAAGATTCGGACATGTGTTCTTGTTGAAACACAAATTTGAAGCTTTTGAGAAATTCAAGGAATATAAGTGTGAAGTCGAGAACCAGACAAGTAAAAGTATTAAAGTCCTTCGATCTGATCGAGGAGGAAAATACTTAAGCACGGAATTCCGAGACTACTTACAAGAGAATGGGATTCTCTCTTAGCCTACTCCTCCGTACACACCACAGCACAATGGAGTTTCGGAGCGGAGGAATAACACCCTATTAGATATGGTGCACTCCATGATGAGTATTGCTGAGTTATCTATTTCTTTTTGGGGTTATGCACTTGAGACAGCTGTATACCTATTGAATAGGGTTCCAACCAAATCAGTGCCTACCACTCCATATGAGATATGAGAGGGGAAGTGACCATGTCTTGATTTTATTAAGATATGGGGTTGTCCGACTTATATTAAAAAATAAAATATGGACAAGCTCGAGACAAGGTCAGTTCTGTGCAAGTTTGTTGGATATCCCAAACATTCGTGAGGGTTTATCTTCTACCACACCGAGGAACAAATGGTGTTTGTTTCTTGCAACGCCACTTTTTTAGAAAAGAAATTTCTTGTGAAAGAAATTAGTGGTAATGAGGTAGAACTGGAAGAGGTTCCAGCTGCGCAAACTATAACTGATGATTTGGTAGAACCGGAGGATTCAATAGTCCCGACGAAGCTCAGCCGCTCCGCAGATCTAGTAGGGTTCCTCATCCACCTGAGAGATACTACGGTTTTCTCATAGGCGGTGAGAGCGAGGATTGCATCATGGAAGATGATGACCCAACTAGTTTCGAGCAGGCCATCATAAGTCGAGACTCTGTGAAATGGCTGGATGCTATACGATCTGAGATGGAATCCATGTACCCCAACAATGTATGGACTTTGGAAGTTGCTCCTGAAGGGGTAAAACCCATCGGGAGCAAGTGGATCTTTAAGAAGAAACTTGGTGTAGATGGAAAGGTTGAGACCTTCAAAGCTAGACTTGTTGCAAAGGGTATTCGTCAACGACCGGGTATCAACTATGATGAAACCTTTTCTCCAGAGGCTATACTTAAGTCCATCAGGATCCTACTTGCCATTGCTGCATACCATGACTACGATATCTGGCAGATGGACTTCAAAACCGCTTTTCTAAATAGAGATTTAGAAGAGATTGTGTACATGACACAGCCCGAGGGCTTCGTCGACAGTGGGAGTAGCGGAAAGGTGTGCAAGCTGCTTAAATCAATCTACAGATTAAAACAGGCATCGCGGAGCTGGAACATCTGTATTGATGTGGCGGTCAAAGAGTTTGACTTCATAAAAAATATAGATGAACCTTGTATATACAAGAAGTAGTAGAGAGTAAGGTTGTCTTCCTCGTATTGTACGTGGATGACATACTCTTGATAAGAAATGATGTTCCTATGCTACACTTGCTCAAGCTCTTCTTATCACTAAAGTTCTCCATGAAAGATCTAGGTGATGCCTCCTACATCCTGGGGATTAAGATCTATAGAGATAGATCTAAGCGGATGTTGGGATTGTCCCAATCTAGGTACATTGACACCATACTAAAGAGGTTTAGTATGGAAGATTCTAAGCGTGGTAATTTACCCGCTTGCTCAGGAATCACTCTCTCCAAAGAGATGTCTTCCAAGACTGATTTGGTGAGGGCTCGCATGCAAGGGATACCCTATACTTCTGCAGTTGGGACAATCATGTACGCGATGTTATGTACCAGACCAGATGTAGCTTACACACTTAGTGTGGTAAGTGGGTATCAATCAGATCTCGGGGAGAAGCACTAGACAGCTGTGAAGAACATTCTTAAGTACTTGAGAAAGACTAAAGAAATGTTCTTGGTGTATGGTAACGGAGAACTCCAGGTGGAGTCCTTTATCGATTCGATCTTCCAGAGTGATAAGGACGACAGTAAGTCGGTCTCGGTTTTTGTCTTCACCTTCAATGGATGGGCGGTGTGTTAGAAGAGTTCCAAGCAAGATACCGTGTCAGACTCGACGAAGGAGGCTGAATACATCGCTGCCAATGATGCTGCCAAAGAAGCTGTCTTGATGAAGAAGTTCGTTGCTGAACTTGGTGTGGTTCCATCGATTGAGGATCCAATACCCTTGTATTGTGATAACAATGGAGCTATGGCTTTGGCCAAGGAACCCCGGTCCCATCCGCGATCCAGATATATTCTCAGGTAGTATCACCTGATCTGGGAGATAGTTGATCACTGGGAGATCGAGGTCAGGAGAGTTGACACGAAGGATAACACAGCGAATCCACTCACGAAGGCCCTCTCCAGACACAATTTGAGAGACTTTTTGGGATGTTGAGTATGCGATACTATAACAACTGGCCTTAGTACAAGTGGGAGATTGTTAGGAATATGTATGTCCTAGAAGCCATTATTGTATAATATAGTGGATACTTGGACATATATAGAGAGGACATTCTTGCTTGACATGATAGTATGCTATCTGGTTGCTCTTTATCTTAACATGTACACTAGTATTATTATACCGTCCCTCTGATACATGTTGATAAAGCCCTTAGGATGTTAGGTTGACTACCAGGACTATGATGCAGATCATACTAGTGGGGCTTGTGTAATCCGGAAGCACATCCTTTAACCGTTCCTAGTCGAGGGAGTATCGAGACAGGGCATCGATGTTCCAGAGTAGACTAGTGTGTACGTTTCTTGACCCTGTATGGGGCGATGGTTGATCCCACATCCATTGGTGTTTGACATCAGAGATTGTATACAGGTGCTCATTAGAGAATGGTTACACCGAACAGGACTCGCCGAGAACTCCTAGTTGGTACTATATCTATCGTCAGATAGCAGTTCTCTGGTGACACTTGTACAGGTTAGTCCGTAGACCCGAGATCGTCATAGAGTCTTGTGTGGTTCTCGCTGTGCTTTGATTTCCTCCTTACCATGGCTCAAAGGAGTCGTGCGAACAGGTGGATTTTGGGTACAGTCCCGAGTCACATGGAGGCAATGAGCGATAGAAGGGGTTTCATCTCTCCTAGTATTGGGAGTTGATCTTGCGCTGTGCTCGATTGGCTATAACAGCAAGTCCCTGGCTAGGGCTGATGAGATTTAATGGTAAGTGTTATCAGTAGTTTCTTAAACGGTTATAGGCCACATATCGGCATGACTTATCACGTTTCTGGGGTTTGACGATTCCACCCCTGGACTTGATATGCGACATATCAGACGAAGAAACCGGACTGTACGTTAAGTATTACTTATAGGCTTCATGGGAGTTTGGACAAGTTTGCTTGTTGATCTTCTATTCGCTCAATACCTGGGTAGTCGTTACGTCCAGCTAGTACCGTTGATGGCTTGTGGGTAACTGATATGATCATTACCTACTGCTGGCGTATTGACAAGTTTTTAGAGTCCCACAAAGAGGTTTTCTAGCTCAAGCGAAACGAAGTAAGGCACATATGTGATATGTGCGGGACCTTGATTAAATACGTGTATGTGATACCATATTCTAATCTCACGATATATAATATCGGCTGGTTATATGTGATATAATCGGGTTATTGAATCAAGTGTTGATTCGATAAATTGATATACATATAAAAGATATTAGTCGGTTATATATGATATAGCCGGATTATTAAATCAAGTGTTAATTTAATAATTTGATATATATATATATATTTAATATATTAATATATATTAACTAATATTAGCTCACTAAAGAATTTCTTCTCTTGATTATATATATATATATATATATATATATATATGTTGATATATATATTTATGTAATGTATCTGTATATGTATATATATATATATGTGTGTGTGTGTGTATGTGTGTGTGTATATATATATATACTATTGTGTCATGGTGGATGATACATAGAACCTGGGTGTATGGAACTCACACCAAGCCAAGGATAATATTGGGTGATTTATATTTAAAGTAAAAAGGAAATCAGTGGAAAATGAGCATGGCTTAAGATGCTTCATGAAGCATGTAGAAGCCATGACTCATCCCACTAATTTTGTTTTACTTTAGATATTTTATAACTTAACCTTTATCCTTAGCTATGGTTAACTCTATACAAATATCACTTGTGATATTTTTTTCACCCTAGTTCTTCACAAGCTTCATCTTTTTCGTCCTCTTGATATTTCCTTGAGTGAAAAAGAAAAGGAGAAAAGAAATTCTAAAGTGAGCAAAATTCCTACTTTATCAACCTACTCTCATCTAGCCCATAAGTGTAGCTTGTTTTCTTCACTAATTCCTTAATTAGTGAAGATGTAGCTTGAGTTAGAGATTCTTCAAGGTGGATCATCTTCGGCCTTGAAGACCACTAAGCAAGCTCGTTCCTTTTACCATGTGGAGCCTAAGAAGAGTTCGAGGGACCACTACTTGGAGCTAAGAAACTACTAACTGGAGCTTTAGAAGTGAAGGACCGGTCTACAAAGGTTGTATTCTCTATTCACTTAGTGTAAACCTTGTTTACAAACCCTAATTCTCTAGTTCGATTATAGGTTAGTGTAGATTAGGCCTCTAGATTTTTTAAAATTGCATACTTGATGCATGCGGAAACCTAGTAGAGGTGCTAAGACATACTTTCAAAAACGCACGCAGAGTTTCGAGAGCTCAAGGTCGAAGAGTCAAAGATTCAAGAATCAGAGATTTGCGATATCGACATAGGAATCTTTGTAAATACTCTTCAAATTATGGTTAATATCAATTAGAGCTCTTGAACACTCACTCTTACATGCGCAAGTGTTTTACATTGCATAAACGTCAGGGTTTTCGATTTTGAAATTTTCCATTTCATTAAAGCTTCAATATGAGTTTTTGTGCATGCTCAGACGTCCGAATCTTGAGCATCAAACGTCTAAGATATTTCTGTGCTTTTAAGTTTTTCATTATCAGAAATATCAGAAAAAATGTTTCTTGTTCTTCAGATGTCTGCATATGATTCATCAGACGTTTAGAAACTCTCTATTCTTTCATCTGCATTTTTTTATGAGAGACATACGTTTTATGTTATGGACACAGACGTCGGATGAAGTATTTTGGAAAATGATTTTTTGAACTTCAGATGTCTGAGCATTATTCATCAGACGTCTGTCGACTCTCTATGTTTTTATATGCATATCTTTAAAATGAGAGTCAGACGTATGATGGCTTGGGTCCAGATGTCCGTAGTTGAAAAGTTTTCAAAAATGTTACCGTTTATATTCGTTGGGATTTTTATCACATGAACTTCAGACGTCTGCACTTTCTTCTTCAGACGTCTGTCGATGTTTTAATTATGGTGTCCTTACCAATAACGACTAGTTTTTATTGGGTGCTATAAATATGTTTTCCTTTGGATTTTTGGGTAGAAATCACTTGAGCATTTTCACTTGTCTATTTTTAAAGTGATCAACATAAAAAAATCTCATCTCTTGTGAGAGTAAAAGAGTTTTCATTTGTTTATCATCTCTCTCACACATAAATGATCAAGAGCTTCATTTGATTATCCATACTCTTTAAGCATTAGTTTGAGCTTGAAAGAAACTCCTTTGAGAGTGAATTATGCTTGTAATTTTTCTCTTCTTTTTTTGTGTGAGGGCTTTTGAGTGTAGGAGTTGCTTTGTAAGAAAGTTGAGTGAATTGTGAGGTTCGACTCCGACCAGAAGTGGAGAGTGTGGGTTGCTCGTATGTCAAGCAATGTGTAGTCTTCGAGACGTTATCAGAGACGTGTTGAGAATTATAAGTGGAACAGGCTTGAGGGCCTAAAGAAAGTGGATTAGGGACCGAGACGTTATCGGGACGCCGAACCACTATAAAAGAACTTGTGTTTGCGTTTGTAATTTCTCTAACTCTTTCTTTACATTCATAGCTTAAAAATTGCAATTGCATGCTTGTGATCCCTATTGCTCTATATGATCATTGCTTATGCTTGTCAATTGATCTTGTTATGTGCTTATTCCTCACAATTGCAGTCTTGTTTAGTCTAATATCTCTTTGACATATTTTGTGTCTAAGTTTTGCAATTGTGATAGCTTGTTAGCAAGTATAGAATTTTTAATTTGGACATATTAGTTGCATAGTCCTAATCATCTTCCTAGGACTATTTTCATATCAGCTTCCTAGCTTTTTTACAACAGAGTGTGGCCAGACGTCTGGAAAAGCTTGAAACCCAGTCCAGAATATCGGCAGACGTCTGGTTGAAAGAGTCTAGACGTCTGATCAAAGGAGATGAAGACTTACACAGTCGAGACGTCTGACCAGGTGTGGTTCAGACGTCTGTCGACGGTAAATATGTGCGAATTTATGTTTGGAAAATTCTGGTTTATCTCCTATCTTCATTAGGATTAAGGGTTTGTATATATATTGGGATCTCTCATATGTATTATTTACTGCCAGTTAATAAGGAAAAGAAAAACTATTGTATTGAGAGGGTGACATGTTAGATCTCGAGAGATTTGAGAGAAATCTCCTAGGGTTGCTCGTGGATGTTCTTAATTCAAGATTATAGTAGACTTTGCAGATTACGCTCATCCGGGAACTAGTCATACGGTGGGTGAACCTCGTTAACAAATCTCTCGTCTTTTCTGATTCAATTTTCTTATTCTCACACTTTTGTATCGTTTTGTCTTTCGCTGTTAATTGAGTGGTGTGATTCCGTGATTTGTTGCGTCGTAAGTATTGTTCCGTGGATCGAGTTTCTCTGTGTTACTTAAATAGACTCTATGAGAAATGGACTTCTTTGGTATAATGCTCAAGAGAGAGTATGTGTATAAAGTGGCGGAGGTTTCTTGTTGTTAACATTGATCAAGAGATGAAAAGGAACAAAGGGGAAGAGGTGTAATGCAATCAATTCAAATAAGAGTATTTATGATACAAATAATTACTGTCTGTCTACAAGAGTATTGATAATGCAACCAATTCAAATAAGATCTTCCTCCTCTGAAGTGTTATCCTCACTCAACTCATTTTGCTCACAGTCATTGATAAATTGGTCCGGTGCTCGTGGAGTTTTAGCGTTGATCGTGAGGCATGATTAGTAGAAGGTATATTTCACAAAGTCATACTTGATGATCCCTCTAGAACAATCTCTGGTGCTATGTCCCTCCTTGGATAAGCTAACACTTTCGATTCCAGTGTCAAGTCCTGATGAGGTGTCACCGGCATTGCTGGGCAACTAATCTTAGTAGCTTTATTAGGATCTCCCATATTATAATAATCTTGCTGATTTGTAATGATGGCAACATGCCACTGTACATTTCTTGGCTCTGAAACGTTAATGTATTGACGGGCTTGAGTTGCTAACATATAACCAATAAGAGCCTTGAAGAATTTAACAAGAGTAGCCTGTTTTCAACTTTAGATTCTCGGTGCTCTCTTTGAACATTATACCATAGGCATTTGAATAGGACAATCTACTATGTACGACTACGTATCTGCACTATATCTTGCATCACACTCTAATAATCTAGTTGTTCATCAGTTGGATTTAGATCTCTAGATGAGACATTACCTCTTGTGGATGATATTAAACGAATGTCACTGTTTTGAAACTTTCTATATGCATCTCTCCTTTTCCTGTGAAATCTAAACACATTAACAACATAACGAATAAAATGCTCAACCATTTGATCTAATTCAAAAGCAAGTATTTTTATATTTTCTGTCACAAACTGAAAGTTGGTGCCAAGGACCGTATGAACCAAATATTTAAAGCAAAATAAGATTATAAAAGCATTCAGTTTGATTTTTTGAACCTGAATTATACTATGATATTTAAAGGTGAGATTATAGCCTTCAAGATCCAAAAAATCATTGTGTCGGTCTCGGTTGAAAGAGTGAAAGTAACTAATAAAGAAATTATATATATATATATATATATATATAGAGAGAGAGAGAGAGAGAGAGAGAATCTAAAGACACTTCATGTTCTAAAGTTATATTTTCCATTCCGTACAAGTGTACATAAAAAAATTATCCCAATTGTATTACGTTCCATAATACAAGTGGCATTTCATATTCCTATTTTCCATACGAAGTGTTTTGTGTTCCAGATAATATTGCCTCAAAATCCCTTTCAACTCCTCTAATGCAACTAAATAAAAGTAGATTTAATTAATTCTAGCTATAATGGAAAAAGAGGTCATGCAAATTGATCCCTGCATATTTTCCTACAAAACAGTGACTGATAAGTAGATCCCGCTCAAGTTAGCCGGACTTGCCCTTTTGTTTATGCCCTTGTTAAGCAGGAAAATATGCAGGGTGGTTTTGCAGGCCGTCCATGCCTTATAATGGCTAAAGAGATCCTGCAAATTGATCCCTACATATTTTCCGACAAAACAGAGACAAAATATATGGGTCCCACTCAAGTCAGCTATCCTTTCCCCTTGTTATGCCACTATTTTGCAGGGAAATGTGTAGGGTGGTTTCGAGGCCCTCCAAAGAATCGCTGAAAAAGAGAGAACTCTGTTACCCTTCCGTTGGAAAATTTATGTTGGTTTTATCTCAAAAATAAATAAAATAAAAACACTAACCTTTGTAAATCACAAAATATGAAAATGAAGCTTATGGGAAAGAGGCATGCACTTGAGTGTATTGACCGAATAAAGATATCGTCTCTCTCTTGATAGGTTTACAACGGCGATTCAATCCCAAGATACAACTCCTCTAACCCTTCTGATACTCCGGCTTACACAAGTCACTAAAGCAGCGTTAATATCCTTTTCCGTTTCGAAGTTAGATACTCGAATGCAATGGATTCAGTGAGGAAGAAAAAAAAAGAAATTGTGTGCGTTCTCTGATTTTTTGGTATTTTACTTTCTTTATTTGCCTTCGGGGGATGGCTTTATATAGCCTCCCAAATGGTTGGAACCAAATGGGCATTACCGACAATTGAAACCGTTTGTAAAACCGTTACCGATGGTTACAACCGTTCCTAAAAACTGTTTCCAACCGTTCGGAACCATTCATGACCATTCGTGGGAATTACCGACGATTGAAACCGTTGGTGAAAACTGTTTATTGACGGTTGAAACCGTCGATGAAATAAGTTTAGACTTTTGTCCTTTATGCATTTGCTCCAACAATTCCCCTACAAAATTCAAATTTCAATACAACCTATAATGGCTATGCTCACTATGAGATGAATATCTAACAATATTGTTTATCGGCATAAGTGTCATAAAGACTTGAACTTACACTTTGTATAGAATATTCCAGAACGCAAAAATATAATAGCCATTAAAGGACCTTACAAAATTACTTCTTGTTGATCGTTCCTTTGTCAAAAACACAAACAACAAAAACAGAAATTTAGGTATTTAATACGGGTTACACATTATGGCCATTCGTGGTATCTTGATTCTTGTGACGGTTATAAGGGTTTTACCAACTCACCCTAAACCATAGCCTCATGACAATCTCACTTAGGTGATATCTTAAATAAAAAATTATTGTCAGAGTACCCCGCAAATGATTTTGCATTTGACATCTTTAAGACTTAAATTCTCAACCTTAATTAACAACTAGAGTACGACAACAACATAGGAATTAGATAGGAGATAAATCCTTAAATAAAGTGCTCCCACGTTCACCTTCAATAGCTGCGTTTTTCTCATTATAAAACCTTTTAAGATTGGGTATCCATCGTTGGTGAATTCAATACGGGTCTAAATCCCATTTCTCTCGATGCATTAATGTAATAACATGTTTTCCTGTGTACGTATTATTCGTATTTTAGTAATAATTTACCCTATATCTTTCTATTTAATTTGCTCCAAATATATTCCTTCCAATTATTTTATTTTTTCTTAATTTAAATCTCAATTATTTTTCCCAAACTCTAATCTACATTTTAATACCCTAATATTTATTTCTTAAACTATATCCTATCCCAAACCCATAACCCAATCACAAATTCAAGCCCTTAGCGCAATAACCCAAACCCAACTCTCTCCCCAACTGCAACTTTTCTTATCCAAGCTCCACTTTAATCCCATTTAACACATAAATCAACCCCATTTAATCCCTTTAATTCCTAAATAAATCCTATAAACTCTTATTTAATTATTTCAAATTTTTTATCTCTCACGTTCCCTCTCCCTCCCCCCCCCCCTCTCTCACTCCTTAAATTCTCTCTCTCACCCATTCACTCCCCCCTCTCTCATCTCGATCCCTCTTCCTCGCTCGACCCTACCTCCGTCAATGAACCCTGGCCAACCCCCCATGTCGGCACAGGCCACAACCGACTCCCTCTCCTTGTCGTCTTCACCGACCACCGTGCGTGTAACGACTCTGAATTTTTTATACAAAATTTTTCTTTTTAAAATACAGAAAGGAGTTTCTTAGCCTGAGTATAAGTTATAAGTTAAATTTGTTTAAGAACAACAAGAAAAAACTTGTAGCTCATTGGTAAAGCCTTACACTGCTGTCACGTAGCCGCTGTGTTTGAATCCCCTCAGACACATTATATTTTTCTGAATTTTCTTTTCAAATTTTGGAAGCCCAAAAGTTTACACGTGTAATGCACATAAAAATGAAAAGTCTGAGAAAACAAACATGTGCAAAATGACATAAATACAGACTTTGACACGTGGCTTGAATCCACCGGCCGCCCTCAACTAATTGACCAGCGAGATGCACTATTCAGCCGGCGCTGATGGGCCCCCCATGGCTATTTGTCCCCGGGCTCTGCATACACAACTCTTGGCCTACCCCTAATTCCCCTGTACTATTTGATTTTCCTGCAATCAAACAGAGACTCTTCAATTCACAATTTATTATCATTTTAATGCATTTTAATTTACTCTTTTAATCCCAAAACCCTAATTCTATACTATAAATACTACCCCATGCCCTAGCCCATCTTCGTTCTGAAATCTCTAGCCAAAACTCTCAAATTTTCTCAAGTACAAGTGACGAAGAAGAGGATTTAGCAATCTATCAACTTCTGGCGAGCATCGAAGCGAATTCCGGCGATCCCGCGACACCACGATGACAACAACCTCTTCCTCCATCTCTTATTTACAAAATCAAACTGTAAGTCCCTCCCAATCTCTCTTTTTCCTCTTTGAAATCTCTTTTTAAAACAAATATCGATAAGTGGAGTTAATGACGATCTAAACCTTCTAAACCTTTAAAACTCACCTTTTTACTTATATATTGTTCATCAACTTTTACACAATATTTGCAACACTATTATATATGTTTAGAATAAATTGTAACCTAGAATTCTATGAAAAATCACTTTAAATTAATTTTTACGCTAAAATACCATAAACTTCATATATTCATCTTTTAGTACTTTTGCTAATTATAACTTTAGGAAAAATTTACAGGGTAATGACCAACCCCTCTCATACATACATGTTTCCATTGCATGATACTCTGTCAACGTATTTTTTATACGAATGCAAAGTTACACTAAAATACCCATTACTATAAAAAACGGGTTTCTTTTAAAATTTTATTTTAATTCCGTTTGTAAATAAGCCTCTAAAATCCTTTTTAAGGGACCCGCTATTGAATGGTGTAGATTATCGCACTTCCTTGGGCTAGTAGTGCGAGATACAGACCTCCTCACGGAGCATTCGGTCTCGAAAGGTTTTTAATACGATTTTAAAGAAAAACGAAATTTTCTACTTAATAATAAAATTAATTTTTATAATTATATAAATATTTTAAAATTCATATATTTTCAAAATATAATAACCTTATATTTTTTTCAAATAAAAGAATTACAAGTTTCATCAAAATACTATCAAGATATCAATACAAGTCAAACTTTACATTAAAATACCATTAGCTATTCAAGTTAAGGTAATTATCACTAAAATAGCTCAATCCCTAAAATTCACATTCATGGAAATCCTAAATAATATAAATAATTTCTAAAGATTATTTTGAAACTATAGTAAAAATATTTTTCATAAAACCCCTTCGAGTTATATAAAATTACATTCAAGATTTAAATCAGTTACAAGTATCTGACTCAAGTCTGAGTCTAAATCAAACTTGAAACCAAACTCAAATCAGAAGCCAATTCAAACATGAATCTAAAGTCTAGCATGCATACTTGAATTTAAACCTGAATACCTGACTTGACTTGACTCAAACCATGAATACGACTTGACATGAATACGTGAATACGTGACATGAATACTTGTTATCGACATGAACTCTATCTTTCCACTTGATGTATTCATGGATTCGAGCAAGGCCTGTAAATTTAACTGTAACGTAGAATACATGGGGTGCTGGGGTAGTTCATGCGTGAATTCAACGAAATCTCAGGAGTCTTACTAGATTATGAATCCATCTCTACTGACACAACCAAGCTATCATGAGGGCTCGAGTTTCTTTGCTCATGGATTACAGCCTGTTGAGTTTGGAATACTTCAACACTAGGTTGAAGTCCCGTTACCAACACTTAATTTGGGCCCGTGGTTCCTTACCCCTGAATTACAGTCTGTTGGGTTCAAGAACACTCTTGAGATTTTTTGACATTCACTCATGAACTTACGTTAAATTAGTATACCCAAGTAGAGACATGTTAAGACACTTACATTCACTGCATGTTCACTATACATACACTACATGATCATGTTACTTTTTTTTGCCATGCTCATGTTATCATGCTTATCTACTTGTCATACATTACCATACTTGTTCACATATATTACGATAAAACTGCATGCTTCATAAACGACGTGTTGACACATCATAATCTATAATCCATTGTTCATGATATACATCTTCCTTATCATTACAATTTATATTTCACTTCATTCCTTGGGACTTACCGAGCGAAAGTTCGCTGACGGGCATTCCACCCTTCAATGTTTTTCTTGGAATGTTCGTCAAATACTGTGGAGACTGAAGAGGTAGACATCTTAGAGGAAGAGCACGATCAGACCGAGACTCAGGTCTAGACCAGTTACCTTTCTCAGTTTATGTATGCCACCTGTTTAGGCGTTTCAATCCTTGTATTTTCTTTCTATTAAAAATCATGTATTATAAATGAATCAAGTTGAATGTAAATAAAGTTGTTGAAGTTTTAATCTTATGTTTATTCTCTTGTCATTTTATATTGCTTATTTTACGGTTAGCGTATTTATTCCGGAAAATGACCTTCTCGAAATAAATACGTCGCAGCTTCGTCACGTACCTGCTTCCGACTTTTGGGAAGCGGGCGTGATAGGTTTTGTTGACGGCTCATGCAGGTCCGTTCTGCATGAAGTCATAAGCAATATATAACAAGAAATATGAGATTCAATAAGTTTACATTCCTTGCAATTCATGTTCCGTTGAATCCATCCTAATCTTTCTTCTCTATCTAAGGTGATGGATTCTCCCAGCAACCCTAGCAACAACGATGTAAGTACACCATCACCTATCCTTACTGTTCTACCACCTCCGTTTACTGTAGCCGCTCCACTCACAGAACAGACGATGCTTGTAGAGGCTATCAAAAACTTACTTGAAGGTCAGCAGGCTCAAAGCACGATTTTGAAGGAGCAGACTGCTCTCCTTCAACAGAGCTTCATCCGCTATGAAGCAGAAGCACCGGAAGTGAAACAATTTCGGGCTTTACACCCGAAGAACTTCTCAGGATAGGAGAAACCACTTGAGGCCGAGGAATGGGCACAGAGCACTGAAGACGACCTAGCCGCAGCTCAAGTTCCAGAAGTGGCTTGGGTTAGAATAGCCAAACTCCAGCTCACCGACAATGCCAGAGTCTGGTGGATGTCCGAGGAGAGCCGTCTTGAGCAGCCTATCAAGTGGAAGACTTTCCGTGATCTCTTTGACACCAAGTATTTTCCGGAAACCGCACACTTCGAGATAGAACAAAATTTTATTCACCTGCAATAAAGATATATGTGGGATAAGTTAGTGGACGAGTACAATGCTGAATTCACCATGCTCGGCAGATTCGCCGCCCATCTAATTCCTACTGCAGAAATCAGAGCCAGGCGTTTCCAGCAAGAATTAGACCCTGAGATTCAAGCCGCCCTAGCAACGGAGGAATACCTAACACATGAAGCACCTTTGAAGTCAGCCCGTCGCTACGAAGCTGTCATTAAGAAGAAGGGAAGGCTATAGTCTGTCAGGATGAAACGTCCCGCCTATCAAATTACTGGAGGAGCCTTTCCTAAGCCAACTCTTCCAGTGCCAGCTATGAGGCCCGGAGGATCATTTTCCGAGACTGAACCGAACTTTTGCATCTATTGTAACAGGACCGGAGACCAAGTCAAGGATTGCCGTCGAGCAAATGGTCTTTGTCTGATATGTGGATCATCCTCCCACACTATTGGAACTTGTCCACACAACCGAACTAGCCCAGCCTCCGCAGCTACACCAGCTATCCAAGCTCTACCTATTCGTTTAGCTCTTCCTACACCACCTCCACGCGGACCACCTATACCTCGTCAGCCATCGATGTACCAGCATGCATAGAGAAATGTGCCGAGACGTCAGGCTTACACTTTGGCGGCCGTAGAAGCAGAGACTATAGGTCAAGATAACACTGGTAAATCCCTTCCCATCTTTTTAGCCTTTTCAAAATTCTTGCATCCTTTCGTTCTTTCAAACATATTCATGCACTTTCGGTTCAATACCAGTAGTTCTTTCATAAAATTTTCTTGAATCTGTTACAACTTCCTTTTATAAATTTTGAGGACGAAATTTTTATAAGGAGGATAGAATGTAACGACTCTGAATTTTCTGTACAAAATTTTTCTTTTTAAAGTACAGAAATGAGTTCCTTAGCCTGAGTACAAGTTATAAGTTAAATTTGTTTAAGAACAACAAGAAACAACTTGTAGTTCATTGGTAAAGCCTTGCACTGCTGTGATGTAACCCCTGTGTTCGAATCCCCTCAGACATATTATATTTTTTCTGAATTTTCTTTTAAACTTTTTGGAAGCCCAAAAGTTTACACGTTCAATGCACATAAAAATGAAAAGTCTGAGAAAACAAACATGTGCAAAATGATATAAATACAGACTTTGACACGTGGCTTGAATCCACCGCCCCCCTTAATTAATCGACCAGCGAGATGTACTATTCGGCCGGCACCGATGGGCCCCCCATGGCTATTTATCCCCGGGCTTTGCACACACAACTCTTGGCCTACCCCTAACTCCCCTGCACTATTTGATTTTCCTGCAATCAAATAGTGACTCTTCAATTCACAATTTATCATCATTTTAATACATTTTAATTCACTCTTTTAATCCCAAAACCCTAATTCCACACTATAAATACTACCCCGTGTCCTAGCCCATCTTCATTCTGAAATCTCTAGCCAAAACTCTCAAAATTTCTCAAGTATAAGTGGCGTAGAAGAGGAGTTAGCAATCTATCAACTTCCGGTGAGGATCGAAGCGAATTCAGACGATCCCGCGACACCACGATGACAACAACCTCTTCCTCCCTCTCTTCTTTACAAAATCAAACGGTAAGTCTCTCTCAATCTCTCTTTTTCCTCTTTGAAATCTCTTTTCAAAACAAACATCGGTAAGTGGAGTTAATACCGATGTCAACCTTCTAAACCTTAAAAACTCACCTTTTTACTTACATATTGCTCATTCAATTTTTACACAATATTTGCAACACTATTATAAATGTTTAGAATAAATTGTAACTTGTAATTCCATGAAAAATCACTTTAAATTAACTTTTACGCTAAAATACTATGAACTTCATATATTCATCTTTTAGTACTTTTGCTAATTATACGTTCTGGAAAAATTCATGGGGTAATGACCTACCACTCACATACACACATGTTTCCATAGCATGATACTCTGTGAACGTATTTTTGATACGAATGCAACGTTATACTAAAATACCCTTTACTACAAAAAAACGGGTTTCTTTTAAAATTGTATTTTAATTTCCTTTGCAAATAAGCCTCTACAACCCTTTTTGGAGGACCCACTATTAGATGGTACGGATTATCGCACATCCTTAGGCTAGTAGAGCAAGATGCAGATCTCCTCATGGAGCATTCGGTCTCGAAAGGTTTTTAATACGATTTTTAAGAAAAACGAAATTTTCTACTTAATAATAAAATTAATTTTTATAATTATATAAATATTTTAAAATCCATATATTTTAAAAATATAATAACTTCATGTTTTTTTCAAATAAAAGAATTACAAGTTTTATCAAAATACCATCAAGATATTAATACAAGTCAAAATTTATATTAAAATACCATGAACTGTTCAAGTTAAGGTAATTATCACTAAAATACCTCAATCCCTAAAATTTACATTCATGGAACCCTAAATAATATAAATAATTTCTTGAGATTATTTTGAAACTATATAAAAAATATTTTTCATAAAACCCCCTCGAGTTATATAAAATTACATTTAAAGATTTTAGTAAATATAGGTTTAAGTGGGATCAATTCTCTTGAGCCCCAGGGAGCCGGAGAAAGTGAGTGCTTGCCTATTTAAGGTAGAAAAATCTAACGGTGTTATTAATGGTAATTGTCTTGGAAAAAGACACAAATCCTGTCGTCCATGTACAGCAGTTACCGATAACTCCTGAACCTAATTCAAGATCTAAATCAGTTACAAGTGTCTGACTCAAGTCTGAGTCTAAATCAAACTTGAAACCAAACTCAAATCAGAAGCCAACTCAAACATGATCCCAAAGTCTAGCATGCATACTTGAACTTAAACCTGAATACCTGACTTGACTTGACTCGAACCATGAATACAACTTGACATGAATACTTGTTATCGACATGAACTCTATCTTGCTACTTGATGTATTCATGGATACCAGCAAGGCTGTAAATTTAACTATAACGTAGAATACACGGGGTGCTAGGATAGTCATTGCGTGAATCCAACGAAATCTCAGGAGTCCCACTAGATCATGAATCCTTGTCTACTGACACAAGAAAGCTATTATGAGGGCCCGTGTTTCCTTACTCCTGTATTGCAGCTTGTTGAGTTTGGAATACTTCAACACTAAGTTGAAGTCCCGTTACTAACACTTGATTCGGGCCCGTGGTTCCTTACCCCTAGATTACAGCCTGTTGGGTTCGAGAACACTCTTGAGATTGGTTGACATTCATCCTTGAACTTACGTTAAATCAGTATACCCAACTAGAGACCGTTTAAGACACTTACATTCACTGCATATTCACTATACTTACACTACACGACCGGGTTACTTTTGTTTGCCATGCTCATGCTATCATGCTTATCTACTTGTCATACATAACCATACTTATTCACATATATTACGATAAAACTGCATGCTGCATAAACTCGCCATGTTTACATTAAATGACGTGCTGACACATCATAATCCATAATCCATTGTTCATGATATACATCTTCCTTATCATTACAATTTATATTTCACTTCATTCCTTGGGACTTACAGAGCGAAATTTCGCTGACGGGCATTCCACCCTTCTATGTTTTTCTTGGAATGTTCGTCAGACACCTTGGAGACTGAAGAGGTAGACATCTCAGAGGAAGAGCACGATCTGACCAAGACCTAGGCTTAGACCAGTTAACTTTCTCAGTTTATGTATGCCACCTGTTTCGGCGTTTCAATCCTTGTATTTTCTTTCTGTTAAAAATCATGTATTGTAAATGAATTAAGTTGAATGTAAATAAAGTTGTTGAAGTTTTAATCTCATGTTTATTCTCTTATCATTTTATATTGCTTATTTTACATTTAGCGTATTTATTCCGGAAAATGACCTTCTCGAAATAAATACGTCGCGGCCTCGTCACATACCTGCTTCTGACTTTTGGGAAGCGGGGCATAACAAGGCGACTTTTCCTCGACACCACCACCATCAGCATCGCCTTCGTCTCCCCTATAACTCCATAGTCGACTCCATCACAACCTCTGATCACGACAAGCTCCTCGCCTTGCAACCCCAAGCACCCCATCTTGCCGAGAATGAGCACCTCATCCCCACCGCCTCGCCTTCAACCTTCACTGCCGGCACACCAAATGACCTACCACCGAACTTCAACTCCAAACCAAGCCCACACCACCCCAAGCCGGCACCACCGAGCACCTATCGCCAGAGTTACCTCCTACCTTCCTCCGACAATGCCACCACCTCCTCCTCTCCTCCGAGTACCCTCAACTACATACCCTTTTGTCTTCTACCGAGCTCCCCTCCCCTCTTCACCACCAACCTATCGCCGGAGCTACCTCCGCCGACCACCGGTGACCCCAGCACACCTCCAACCCTGCCATGAGCCCTGACCTCGCCTCAGCCTCCTTCAGCCCAAACTTGCTACCGTTGCCGAGCTAGAATCCTATAGCTGAGCCTAAGTTTGTGGTCGCCGCGCCGTGCGCGTGCGATCCGTCACCTCTATCATCGCTGTCGTTTCATTAAAAAGCAAGTGGAATCATTCTTCCCTTGCAAATCACGCTACTGTAGATTATAAGACTATGATATCGTTATATAATTGGATATGTGTGTGCGCGTGCGCGCAATCGTGCGAAGATATATTAATACCCATATAGCGTCAAGTTTAATCGAACATGTATACCTTGAGCCATCATGATTGGTGTTATTAGGATCGAACCTATCTTGGGTTTTATTGATTGCATGAATATCATTTAAGTTTTTATGAATTAATCGGGTTCGATCGTCACTCGTGTATATCGGTTGAGTGCTCGATGCGAAAACTAAATCAATTATGGCAGAACTTATGTCTATTAGCTTTCTTTAGCGATAATGAATAACATGAAACAAAACTTGGGTTGAAAATACGGACTTTACCACCATGGAATGACACTCCTATCTAGATCCATCAAATCCGAAATTTCCCGTACACCTAACTTGTGAAAATCATAGCAAATTGCATACATACTGGAATGCAGTGTTGGAGGGCTCGTATTGAAGTCGACTCGACAAACTAGAACTTCGTATAATTTATATTTCTATACTATTATAACACGATAACGGAAACTGTTCGGGAATGCGTCTCTGGACTGCAGTCCAGAGCAGTACTGCTTGTTGACACCTGAATTAAAATATTTTTATAACTCTGTATGAAAATGATATTATGTGGAAACCTATACCGTCGCGAAGATTAACCTGTTAGATAACTATAGGTTGTGGTTTCTTTCATTTTTACTGTCGTTTTCTATTTCAATTATATTTTAAATCGTCGTTACGTATTGCAGTCCCAAGCAGGGACAGAACGTATATCCTAATCTTAAACAGTGCCTATCTCCCAGCACACAATGGATATTGTCAATATGTCTAGTGAGTTAGAAATATAATTAATATATCTAAATATTACCCAACTGTAGCGTTGCCTAATTGTGATCCCAACATGGTGAAAAGTGTGTTACGAAATGGACTTTCAGTTTGGGAACTAAATTTCCAACAGAGAATACTTAAAATAAAATGACCGTAATTCACAAACCCGAAACCCGTTTGACCTGAACCTAATTTCTTTGGTTTGATAATTAAGTTTACTTTCTACCCTTTTGTATTATTTTTCTTAATTATGATCGTACGATTTAATGTGATTTTTTTAATTCCTTAAGATGCGTAATGACTTATATCGCATATGATTTGTTAAGCGGTAAAATTCATATATTTACCTGATTGTGATACCTTTAGCGAGAGCCAATGCCATTATTGAGTCTTAGTGAATATTGTATTGTCAAACGTGAGTGGTATAGGATTAGTTGGATCGTGTACGCTAGTGAAAAGTGAACGATTTGTGATAGTGAACAGTACAATGAATAATAAATAAAGCAGTGTTATTAGTGTGTACTCGTACACAACAATCCCATACTTATAGTTATTGAAACCAGGGGGAAAAGGAGAAATCGAAGTGGAAAGGAACTTGTATTTAGCAAGGACAGCGATTTAGAGGATGATCATTCGAACATCGACTCTTATATATATTAGGTTTAGACTTAGCGATCCGTTTGTCATGGTTATGTCCCGGACAACAGGGGGCCATAGTCTTGGGTACATACAAGACTCTAGTTAAACATGATCACTCCTTTCCACAATTCGATTTCAGATTGACCCAGAGACCAATAGGAACATAGCTCATATACTGCATCGATATTGATATATTGATTACCTGCATTCACTGTCTCTACTGTTATTACCTTTTATTTTCATGCCTCATTATTATTATCATATTGTTGCTATTGCGTCGCTCTGAAGACCTGAGTATACATGCTCAGAACTTAGAGAGGACCCAGCTCAGAACTCAGATCTACTGATTGAGCTCGCAGAGATTTAAACGGTCGTATCTCCAGCACTTTTACCGCTTCCCATAAATCAACCTTGTATTCGCACTTGGTTAGTAGTTTTCTTTTCTTGTAGACTCTTGTTAATTGTGAACAATGAAAGTTGATGAAATAAGCTAGTGATGTGTTTTCTTTACCTCTGTGCTATGATTATTGATTACCATGTAACGCTAGAAGCTGAAGTGTGACTACGGCGGGATTATTCCCTGACCGTAGGAGCATTGCTGGCCTAGTCGCCTCCCGTATTCCGTATTTTGGGAAGCGGGACGTGACATGGTTTTGTTGGTATCGGAGCTAGGCTTTGTATAAAGGGATAACATGAACTACGCTTTCTTATATTGTTTTCACTTCACTAACTTTTGCTTTCATCCTTGTATCAAATCATATTCTTTCATCTCTCTTCCTGTGACATGACCTCCCCAAACGATCTCTCCTCATACTCTAGTTCCCAGGATTGCATAGAAAGGATCCTGAACGCACCGACGACTCTTGTGGAAGCCCAAAAGAGAAAGACCGACCTGCTTACCAAGGGTCTCAGGGCAATTGCCTCCTTAGGAGGATCTTCAGCTCTTATTGCCGCCCCCGAGGGAGCCGCCACACCTGCCAGAGCTAGAACTGTATCAGATTTCCGGAGGCTACACCCGGCTGTGTTTATAGGGTTAGCCGATCCACTTGAGGCCGAGCAATGCCTAGTTGTTCATATCAGAATTTTGCACTTTTATACCATCCATTCTTGATCGCATTGCATATAGGTAGTTACCTTTGATCCGTGTTTGCTACATAATTACAGGTTACAAGTTCTCAGTTGAAAACAATGAAAATCAGGAGCAGTCACGACAAGTTCAGGACTACTGCCAACAACAGATAAAAATACAGGTTTCCGCTCACCATCCTTCAGGTGCCGCCTACCAGTTCGAGAGACAAATGTCAATCAAGGGTCATTCATGCACAAAGCACAAGAGAGGCAGCACAAGAATCGAGATGATAACGCAGAGCTCAAGAAAATCAAGGCAAAAAGTCCACATTCTTTCATCTTTTTGGATTGTTGAGAATCTGGGAGAAAAATGGAATGATTATGAAAAACTAAGTGTACTAAACAAAGCAATAAAGCAACATGGAATACGCCAGAAAAAACGAGAAAGAAAATCCTCCAAAGAGTCGCGGAACCGCGGCCGATGTGGTATTTATGCGGCGGTTCCGCGGCCGAGTCAACTCGGAGTCAGAAGATATTTTCAGGGTACTTTTGTAACTGTGTATGGGCTCAGAATTTGGCCCTAGAGTTTTGTTTATTGCTTATAAATAGCCTAGTTTCAAGCCAAGTGAGGATGCTTATTCTTTTGTTATGATTAGCCTAGTTTAGTTTGTAACTTCTTTTCCTTCTCCATTTTTCCTCCATTAACATTGTAGTGAGCTTTTGAGTGAATGATAAATAAAGAAAAGTTCTTTTCATATGCATGTCTTATAATTTAGTTCTTTGATTTGTTGCTTGTAATTCTCTTTGTTAAGTAGTTGTTGTTTCTTTGTTTGTTCGTTTGTTTATTCTTCTTTTCTTTTCTTTTATCCTTGCAACAATGATGCTTAAGTGTGATCCTTGCCTAAGTGAGGTCCCAAATAGCTAGTTGTAATTTTCTACCTCATTTCTTTCATCTTCTTTGTTTGTTTTATTTTCTTTTTCTTTTATAATAGGTGGGTAGTTTCTTACTTGTTAGGGTAGGATAAGAAAAGTTTGAGAGAAGGAAATCTCTCTCACTCTTTTCTTTGCCCAACATCTTGATTCGAACTCCCGTCAAGGTAACCACGATCCGCTCCCTACGGCACCCTATCCTACATGATAGAAGTGACACCCTAGTGGACCGGTTGTGGTTGAATTGACCGGAAATTATGGCTAAGAGCCAAGAACGTACGGACAAGGACCAAAAGGAAGGAACTAAGTGTTGGAAAGCCTAGCTTATACTCACAAGTTTCCTTCCTAGTCGTGCTAATCCCCGTTGTTGCCGATTACCGTAATATCGATATTAAGAGTGGAAAACGAAAGAAGTGAGCGAACTTCTAACTCAAACTAACCTAATCCTGACCCTAACAAGCTCTTTTATCATACATATTTAGCACATAGTTAATCTTGAACAAACTCGGACTCTTGGACTTAACTCGTTAAAATATTAAGAAAAAGATTCCCATCTCTCCGTAGACCGACCCGTACTCATCCGGCAAGCTACCAAGCGAAACCGTCTTGATTGCGGTAATTAAAACTAGTATACTAAAACTCTTTTAATCAAATGGCGTCGTTGCCGGGGAGACGGTAGTTTATTTCTTTGTGTCGTTTCGGGTTAATTTGTGAATATATATATATATATATATATATATATATATATATATATCAAAACTATAAAAACATCTTGTTATTTTTGGTTGTTTTTGTGCAAATATGCATAATAGAGAGAAGATCAAGTTCAGTGCCAAAGTCATGGGGAGTTAGACCATATCTCGCGGCTACATTGCGGCGGATCAAGACGAAACCGCGGCTAACCGTACAAATTCTGGAGCAAATCCAGTGAACAATTCAAGACTGAGGGGCTCTAACCAAGAAGAGGAGATTAAATTTAGCACAGGGAAGAATTTGGAAGCTCTAACTCGTCTATTGAACCGCGGAAACGCGGCGAAAGTATAGGTTTGACCGCAGAACCGCGGTCAACCTGTCACATCAACACCCAAAAACTTCTGTGATTATTCCACTCTTCTGTCTACCCCATCTGAACTCCACCGAATTATTTTTTCTGCAGTATTCTTTGCACAAACTCTCTTCCCCTCTCCAATAAAACTGTTTTTGTGCAGGATTCTTTGCGCCGCCACCAAATAAATTTTTTGCAAGTGTTTTAGATTTTTTTTTGTTATTGTTTTGCATAAATAATACGGACTTTAAGAGGCTATAACACCAATTCAGATTGGGTGGGGATTTCATCACCCTTCCTAAGACCCCAAAAATCACTAAAAGCATACACATTACCCTTGAGCTTGATTAAAAAATATCTAGACTCAGCCAACTAAGGACTTGTCGTGCTCAATAGGACAGAGGAAGGTTGTGGGCATTCTTCCGTTTATCTAAACTTGACTTTGTGGTGCCTAGGCTAGACAAGTGAGGAGGTAATTTTAAAAGGTCCGTCTCACGGTGATTCGTGAGCGGAACCCTCCTTACCTCAGTTGTACTTACATGGCCACAATTGGCAGTGAAGAGACGATTTGAGGGTTATCTCACAACTTGTCACTTTAGAACAGTTAGGAGCAGTCCAGTGGACTTTGAAGACTATAGCTCTAGGTGTGATTGTGCATGTTATGACTGTGATTGTTTGAAGTTGTGTCCATAAATCCGTATATATTTTGCAAAACTCTCTAAAAAAACCAAAAAAAAAACCAAAAACTTTTATAAAAACTTTCCATTTGTCGCCAAATTTCCATTTCACCTACCTTTCACCGACTTTTCTCCATTGACATTTTCTTACCCGCATATTCTACGCCTTGACTACACTAAACTCGTTTAGTGTATGTCCGGTTAGACTCAGGACACTAGTGCCTGCCTAATCCGCGTTACGTTAGTCACTACCGACTACGTGATCGACTCCGACATCGAAACTCCTTCCACGCCTCTTTCACCCTTACCTTTGTCGGTCAACTCCGACGTTGACCATGATTCTGTCCATACTTCTTCACCTTCACTTTCACTAAGCTCTTCTTCCAAGATGTCGGGATTTCCTCCTAACATCACTTTACCTCATCCGGGAATAATTCCACTTCCATTAAGTGTGAATAACCCGCGACCACCTCTTGTTGAAGCGCCACAGCGAATCGCGCTCCAGGATCGTTTCTATCCTACCCGCGCTGCACTTACGACTTATCTTTCACTTCCACCAGCCAATGGGGATAATTTCGAAATTAAGCCCCACTTCATCAATATGCTGCCAAAATTTCACGGGCTTGAATCCGAAGATGCCTACATCTTCATCAATAAATTCTAGAACATATGTGCGATGATGAAGACAACCCAACTGTCTGATGATGTTATACGGATACGAGTTATTCCTTTCACCTTGTGTGACCTTGCTGAAAAGTGGTTGTATAGCACCACATATCATTCGATAATCAGTTGGGACGAGTTTGTAAAAGTGTTTCTGAAGAAATTCTACCCGAATCATAAGACCGCACGGATCCGAAACGAGATAAATCAATTCACCCAGCTTCTAATCGAACCTTTTTGGAAGTGCTTTGACCGGTACTAGGACCTCCTTGTTCAGTTTCCTCATCAGGGTATAGAGAAATGGCAACTTTTCCAAACTCTGTACGAGGACCTAAATCTAACAACCAGACGGTTGACGGAGACCATCTGTCAGGGCCACTTCCTATCCAAATCTGACGAGGAGGCTTGGCAATTCTTTGACGATCTTGCTGAGCAAACGCTGCAGTGGGAGAGCACCTGACCGAACACCTCAACTTCTTCTTCTTCTTCTGCTTCAGGTCTCTCTAGGATAGGAGTTTATCAACTCGATATCTCAATTGCAATGAAGACCGAGATGGCTGCAATCACGCAGAAACTGGAAGCAATTGAGAGCAAATTCTCATCTCCTTCTCTTTCCCCTGTTCCTCCCCCTCATACCATTTGCGCTTATTGTTCGGATCCATCTCAATTGACCGAAGAGTGTTATTACAATCCACCATCACAAGGACAAGATCAGGTTAATGCTGCATTTCAGCAAAGACCAAGAAACGATCCATACTCTTCCACATACAATCCCGGTTGGAGGAACCACCCTAATTTCGTCTGGAATCAGAACCGGCATCAATTCCAGGGCCAAAACAACTTCCAGAGGCCTCCTCCTCCTCCTCAACAAGCTCAACAACAATTTCAGCAGCCTTTCCAACCCTAACCTTTTCAGAATCTGACGAACAACTTTGCACCCTGCATCAATTCTTTTCCACAAAACAACTTTGTTCCGTCAAATAACGATAAGGTTTCCTCGCTAGAACAGAATCTAGAGGCTTTTGTAAAGCAATCGACTCAATCTACCGCCAACATTCAGTCTTCTATTTAGTCTCTGGTGCAACACACCGCTGCACACAGGCAAAGCATCAAGACCATCAAAGCCCAGATTGCACAGCTGAATGCGGCTTTAAGCGAGCGAGAGAAAGTAAGGCTTCCATCTCAACCACTCCCAAATCCTGGTCACCCACATAATGTACATGCTGCTCTTGAAAAACAGAACCATAATGTGAGTGCTGTGACCACATTGAGATCGGGAAGAATGTTGAACAACAACATTGGCGCACGAATTGATGATGATGACACTCCGGCCGTTTCTTCCTCTCCTTCCTCCTCTTCTTTTGAGCCTATTCTCCATTCTTCAAAAGGCTCTTCTTCTTCAACTGCTGGTTCGAACGGATCCACATCTCACTCCACTCAAACTCCAGTTTTGGGGTCCTTTCCAACTCCACAATCTCCTCCACAAGCATTGGACTCAACCAAGTTCAAAAATATTCCATTTCCAAACCGGTTGAGATCCAATAAACAAAATCCACAAATGGAGAAGATTATGGAGTTGTTCAAAAAGGTTAACATCAACATTCTCCTCTTAGATGCAATTCAGCAAGTCTCGTCTTACGCAAAAATCTTGAAATACTTGTGCACTAAGAAGAGGAAATTTCAGGTACCAAAGAAAGTTTTTTTGGCTAGTAACGTGAGTGATTCTCTTACCCAAGATTTACCACAAAAACGGAAGGACCCTGGCTGTCCTACGATTTCAATAACCATTAGGGATAAGAACATCAATCGCGCTCTTTTGGATCTTGGTGTCAGTGTTAACCTTCTTCCTTATTCAGTATATGAGCAACTCGGTGTAGGAGAACTGAAACCTACACATTGTAGTCTTCAAATGGCTGACCGATCTATCACCCATCCTAGGGATGAGCTAGAGGATGTGTTAATTAAGGTTGGGGACTTCATATTCCCCGTTGACTTCATTGTTTTAGATACACAACCTGTAGCTAACCCCCGGAATCAAATTCCGGTGATTCTCGGTCGCCCATTCCTTGCAACCTCAAATGCTATGATTAATTGTCGAAATGGTTCCATGAACCTATCTTTTGGCAACATGACAATTGAACTCAACATTTTTTGGTTAGGGAATCAGCCATCCAAATCGAACGCTCATATACTGGATGTCCGTTCCATTCAGGAGATCGCCCCTGAGGACTGCGAATTTGAGGAATTCTTGTTTGATCACAGTAATCTTGATGCTACTAGTGCGTACCTCTTTGAACCTGCCGCTTCCGACTCTGACCATGATTACGAGTGCTTCACGTTTTCAAACGATCTTGGCTTGTCACCGCCTGAGTTTGAATCTTTTGAATTTTCGGATGCGTTAGTTGAACCATCCAACTCGGCTGCATACATTCGCTTTGAGCCCCTAATGGAATCCTTTGAGTTCGAGACATTTTCTCCAATCTTTCCTTCAGTCGTTTCACCTCCAACGCTCGAACTCAAGCCTCTGCCATCTCACCTCAAGTATGCTTACTTAGGTGAAAACGAGACCCTCCCAGTCATCATCTCGGCTTCTCTAGCTCTAGAGCAAGAGAAAGCCCTTCTCACGGTCTTGCAATCCAATCGACAAGTTTTCGGCTGGACGATGGCGGACATCAAGTGGATTAGTCCCCTAATTGTTGAAAATCACATTCATAAGATGAATGATGCCAAACCAGCTCAGGATCATGTTCAGTCGAAAATAATGCAATCTGTAACACATCAATTCCTCATTATTCTAATCATCTAAGGATAGTTGATATAAATATAACACATATTACCAGATTGTCTGGAAAATATCAAATACCACGTGTTATATATATTCGACATTCTTTAAAGGAAATTGTGTGTTTATTACTTCACGCATGATATTGTATATCTCAACACTTTTTATTGAGATTTTTGTGCAGAAAATTATTCAGGTCACAGAACCGGAATCACAAATTTGCCGATAAAACGCAGCAAGTCAAAGAAATAAAATCCGGCAGAGATTCTGAGAGGATAATAAGATTCTAGATGACACATGAAGACCCAAATACCAACACCAGAAGACCCCATGAAATTGATGCAGAGAGCACTTCAAATGGCCGCGGAACCGCGGCCGATCCAGCCTGATCTGTCGCGGATCAGCGGCCGAGTTGACTCGTCGACGGTCGAAACTTTTCCAGAGACTTCTATGTAACCACCTAGCTTCTTCTAGAAGGCTCCGCATAACAGCTAAGCTTATGAAGGAAGCTTGATTTGGGGGCTATAAAAGGGGATCTAGATCTTAATTTTGGGGGTTGTTCAAAAAGTTGTTAGTTGTTACACAATTGAGCCACAATTCAATTCAAGTTGAGTGACACAACTTGAGATCCAATCAAATCAAGATCCATTGAGAGCAAAATCAAGCGAGAAATCGAAGATCCTTTATCGCAACGCCGATCGTCATCAAGAGCAAGAGATCCGCATCCGATCCACGACTCACGGCGATCGAGCCACGCAAAAATCGACGACAAATCCCCTTTCAAAAGAGCGATCGAGAGCTAGTCTTGTAATCTCAAATTGAGAGGTGTAATTTGAAGAAGATTTAATAAAGGTGATAAATAGTTAATTCTCGCTTTCTTTACATTCTTGCATTATGAAATTTCTTATTCTTGATTCTTTAATTTTCATAATGTGTGAGTGAAATCTCCGCTTGTAAAGGATTCGAGAGAATCGGTAGATTAAATGATGATGAAATTCTTTTACTAATCTTTAGTCTTATGAGAATTGTGAAATTTAGGAAAAAGAATCATCAAAGACCTAATTTGGAGTGAGATCACCATTCGTGATAATTTCGTTGCAAATTAAGGATCAAATGATTGATGATCCTCTTTGCCAGAGGTTAGATTTAAATGATGATCAATGAAAAGATAAGGGATAGTGAAGGAGAAACCCTAGTTTTTTCAATAGATCTCTAATCTTCATTCATCATCATCGATCTAGCTATAATTCATCAATAGATAAGATTAGTCATTTCTAGTATTCATCATTGCTACTAATTCGATCGATTCCTACAAGCTATTCTTCATATTCTTGATAAATCAAATTTATATTGGATACTTTCTTGATTTCTTGATTCTTGATATATTTTCTTGATTTTCTTGAAATGACAACTCAATTAAGTCTTGAATCTATTTCTTGAATTTTCTTTTCTATTTTCATTTCGACTCATCTAAAGCAAGACCGATCAAATACACGAATCTCTATGGACGATCCGTTCTCATTAACGAAACTACAAACGACACCGTTATTGATTGCGGTTATAAATATTTTGATTGTGATTACTTTTCATTTCATACAAATTCACGATCCGAAATAAAGAATCAATCAAATGGCGCCGTTGCCGGGGGATCGCGTGCTATTTTGTTTGTTCTTGCAATTTGAGTTGAAAAATTATTATTCCATCAGAATTTTAAATCAAAATTGCATCGTGTGCTTAACGATTAGTTGTGAATTTTGCAAGGGAATCTGGAATCATTGGAGTAAAGGGAAAAATATTCTGAAGCATTCAAGAAGGCCAGAGGACTGAAAGAAGCAGCAGTATAAAGTTTCGTGCAAAGAACTGTTCCTGAGACCACGGAACCGCGGCGGATTGCAGAAATTGGCGACGGATCCGTGGTGATCTTGACGTTTCAGAGCTCCAGTTTTCTCAGGTCTATTTCTTACTTTTTTATCTCTTCCCTGCTCTTGTCCAATAACCATTTTCTGCAGGATTCTTTGCAAAAATTCGCAGCGCCGCTAAAAAGAAAAATTTGTTGTGTGTTTTGATCTTGGTTGTTTGCATATTTTAACACGGAAATTAAGGGGCAAAGACCAAATTCAGATTAGGTAGGGATTTCATTACCCTTCCTAAGCCCTAAAAAACATAAAACTAGCATCCGCACCACCCTCATTAAATAAAAAATATCTAGACAAGAATCTAAGGACCGTCGCACTCAATTAGGACAGAAGGAGGTCATGGATAATCTATTGCTTATCTGCATTTCTTTTGTGGTGTCTAAGGCAAGTGCGTCTAAGGCAAGTGGTTACTTAATTAGGCCCGCTACATACGTAGCGGAGAACCTCCCACTTACCTGGCCACAGAAGGGATAAAGAGGCAGTAGAAGATTTATCCTGCGATTTATCTTCTGGAAGTCTAGGAGCGGTCTAGTGACTTGACCTAGGTGACCATTAGATTTAGGGTTGCTTGTGCATTTTTTGTGTGATTTTTCAAAAAAAAATTCCGTCTTTTTCAAAACAAACACCAAACCAACTTTTCTCTAATTATCACTTACGCTGCCACTTGTGCTAAACCATTTAGTGCATGCTTGGCTGGATACGGGATTCTAGTGCCCGTCTTGTCCGCGTACCTCCTATCGACTCCGAAGTCGGTATTTCTACATCATCTTTTTCCTCACCACACACCACATCCACCACGATGGACGGATCTCCATCAAACTTTCACAACACCACTTTGCCATCGCCCGCAGGTGCGCAAAATCTATCGCGTATATCTCTCCAAGAGAGATGTTACCCGATATGTGGTCCTATTTCTACTTGTCTTTCCATTCCACCAGCCAATGGAGACAATTTCAAAATCAAACCTCAATACATCAATCTTTTACCCAAATATCACGGTCTCGAGTCTGAAGACGCATACGTTTTTGTTACCAAATTTGAAAACGTATGCGCTATGATGGGTACTTCACAGCTTTCTGTGGATGCTATGCGTCTACGTCTTCTCCCGTTCACTTTGTGCGATTTAGTCGAGAAGTGGCTTTATAACACAGCCACACATTCTATCTCAAACTGGGATGAATTCGTCATAGCTTTCCTTAAGAAATTCTATCCCAATCATAAGACTGCCCGAGTCCGTAGCAAAATAAATCAATTTATCCAGCTTCCCAATGAATAATTTTCGAAGTGTTTTGAATGCTTCAAGGATCTGTTAGTTCAATGTCCTCATCACAGAATCCATCGATGGGATCTGTGCAGAATCATATATGAGGGCATTAATTCTACAACGAAACAGATGCTTGAATCCATATGTCAAGGCAACTTTATGTCTAAAGACGATGGTGAAGCTTGGAAATTTTTAGAAGATTTCGCTGAAAAAACTTTGCAATGGGACAGTGTATGTCAACCATCGTCTAGGGGTGGTATTCATCAACTTGATGTTTCCATAGCAGTCAAAGCTGAAATGGCAGCAATGCAAAAGAAACTTGATGCTATGGAACATAAATTTTTATTAGCCTCCCTAAATCCGATGACACTCCCCAAAACTGCTTGTGGATACTGTTCTGATCCATCACATCTGACGGAAGAATGTCTTTTGAATTCTCCGTTTCAAGGTCAAGAGCACTCCAATGCTGTATTTCAGCAAAGACCTAGAAACGATCCGTATTCTTCCACTTATAATCAGGGTTGGAGGAATCACCCTAATTTTGCTTGGAACCAACACCAAACTCGAAACACGGTTCCAAACCAAAACAACTTTCAAAGGGGCCCACCACAACAACGGCAACCACTATAATTGACCCAGCACCCCTATCAATCACAAAATTTTCAAAATCAGTCCAACACTTCTGCACCATATAATAATTCTTTCCAATTGGCCGGTACTGATAACTTCTCTTCACTCGAACAAACCGTGAATTTGTTTATGAAAAATTTCATGCAAGTTTCGGCTGAGATAAAGTCTTCTGTCGATAATATTAAGAAAGACACCGCCTCCCAAGGTGAGAGTATTAAATCGATGGAAGCACAAATTGCACGAACAAATGCCGAAATGAGTGCTAGAGAGGAAGGGAAACTTCCGTCTCAACCCCTACCGAATCCTGGACATTCACAACACTACAATATGTGTGCCATCACAACGTTGAGATTCTGAAGAGTGCTGAGTAATCAAGTCGGTGAAGAGATTGATAATAATGATGAATCTATCAATGACACCCCGGCTGCGATTTTCCCTTCCACTTCCACATCCACTTCTACTTCTGATTCTACTTTGTCTATCCCACCACCTTCTTGCGAGCCTATTCTTCGTTTTCCTCATGGCTCGAACCCTCAGCCCACTTCTTCTAGTCCTTCTCACTTGATCCCCACTTCTATTCTGGGATCTGTTCCACACACACGACTTTCTCCAATGTCGGACCCAGCTCTGATTGCTAAAGCTCCTTATACGAATATGTTAAGGGGAAACAAACCGAGTCTACATATGGAGAAGATTATGGAATTGTTTAAACAGGTTAACATCAATATCCCTCTCCTAGATGCTATACAACAAGTTCCAGCTTATGCGAAAATTCTTAAGGACTTATGCACTAGGAAGAGAAAGACTCAAGTGCCCAAAAAAGTATTCATGACGAATAATGTTAGCACTACTTTTACCCCACAGTTACCAAAGAAACGTAAGGACCCTGGCTGTCCTACAATCTCGATTTCTATTGGGGGTAAAAACATTAACCGTGCTTTACTTGACCTTGGTGCAAGTTTTAACCCACTTCCATATTCTGTCTACGAGCAGTTAGGGATTGAAGAGTTGAAACCAGCTCATTGCACTCTCCAAATGGCAGACCGATCAATCACCAAACCAAGGGGTGAACTTGAGGATGTGTTAATAAAAGTCGGGGAATTTATATTTCCTGTGGACTTTATTGTTCTTGATACACAACCTGTAGCGAACCCACGGAACCAAATTCCGGTGATTCTTGGTCGACCCTTCCTTGCCACTTCCAATGCTGTCATTAATTGTAGAAACGGCTCTATGACCCTATCCTTCAGGAAGATGTCAATTGAGCTGAACATTTATAAGATTGGAAGTCAGCCATCTGAACCCTCTGCTCACATTCTTGATATCTGTTCTGTCCACGAGATAGGTTCTGAAAGCTGCGAGGTTGATGAACTTTTCGTTGATAATCTCGATGATATTAGCACATCATTGCTTGATCTTACACATAGTGAGGACACTTTTGATGATTCCACTCCTGAGTCTGAACCTTTTGACTTTTCACTTTCCGAGTCTGTATCCTTTGCAGGCTACGAGCTTCTTCGTGAATCTGAATATCATTCACTTACTCCACCTTCTATTGTCTCTCCACCGACATTAGATCTCAAACCGTTACCTTCTCATCTTAAATATGCATATTTATATGAGAATGAGTCTTTACCTATGATTATATCAGCTTCTCTAGCCCTAGAGCAAGAGGACGCTCTTTTGACGGTCTTGAGATCTAATAGGCAGGCTTTTGGTGGGACAATAGCTGATATCAAAGGGATCAGTCTCTTGATTGTTGAACATCATATACATTTGATGGATGAAGCCAAGCCAACCCGAGAACCACAGAGACTGTTGAATCCCGTCATGAAGGAGGCAGTGAAGAATGAAATTTTCAAATGCCTTGACAGTGGTATCATTTACCCAATCTCTGATAGCCAATGGGTAAGTCCTATTCATGTAGTCCTTAAGAAATCTGGCATCACAGTCATAACAAATGAGGCTAATGAGTTAATCCAGACACGCACTCAAACTGGGTGGCGTGTATGTATTGATTATAGAAAACTCAATGCCGCAACAAGGAAAGACCACTTCCCTCTACCTTTTATTGACCAGATGTTGGAACGCTTAGCTGGACATGAATATTATTGTTTCATGGACGGATATTCTGGCTATAACCAGGTCCCTATTGCCTAAAAGGATCAAGATAAAACCACATTTACTTGTCCTTTCGGTACTTTTGCTTATAGACGCATGCCCTTTGGGTTATGCAATGCTCCCGCTACATTTCAGCGGTGTATGATGGGTATATTCTCGGACATGGTCGAGAATTTTCTGGAGATTTTCATGGACGATTTCTCGATATTCGAAAATTCTTTTGATGCCTATCTCATCTTGACGCAGTTCTTACTCGTTGTAAAGAGAAGAACTTAACTTTGAACTGAGAAAAATGCCATTTCCTGCTCCAAGATGGAATTGTGCTTGGACATGTCATTTCACGAAAAGGCATTGAGGTTGACAGAGCTAAAATAGATGTCATTCATAACCTTCCTCATCCCAAATGCGTCAAAGATATACGATCTTTCCTTGGCCATGCAGGCTTTTACAGGAGATTCATTAAGGATTTTAACAAAATTGCTAGACCCTTAACACTTCTCTTGGCCAAGTACCATATTTCACTTTGACTCGGATTGTGAAGCTGCATTTGACTCACTTAAAAAGTCACTCACAACAGCCCTCGTTCTATCATCTCCAGATTGGAACTACCTTTTTGAGCTCATGTGTGATGCATCAGATTTTGCTGTTGGTGCAGTCTGAGGACAGCACATTAAGAAGATGCCACATGTAATTTATTATGAAAGTAAGACCTTGAACGATGCCCAAATTAATTATACGACCACCGAGAAAGAACTCTTGGCAGTTATATTTGCATTAGAAAAATTCATGCCTTACTTGATTGGCTCACCAATTGTTGTGTACACTGATCACTCAGTCTTGAAACATTTTTTATCTAAGAAGGATGCTAAAGGTAGGTTAATACGTTGGATCCTTCTATTACAAGAATTTGATCTCGTCATTAGAGAGAAGAAAGGATGTGAAAACGTAGTAGCCGACCATCTTTCGCGCATCACTTCTTCACCAGCTGTGACCCTGCCAATTAACGACTCTTTTCCTGACGAACAGCTCTTGACCACATCCAGCGAACCTTGGTTTGGGGATATTGTGAATTATCTTGCAACATGACTTATTCCAAATAAGTGGTCTAAACAGGACAATTATCGATTTCTATCCAAAGTAAAGCATTTTTACTGGGATGAACCTTATTTGTTTAAATATTGTCCTGACCAAATCATTCGCAAATGTGTCCCTAATGATGAATTCAAGAGTGTTCTATTTTTTTGTCATGATCAGGCATGTAGTGGTCACTTTGGTCCACGAAAGACGGCGGGGAAGGTTTTGCAATGCGGTTTTTACTAGCCGACTTTATTCAAAGATGCATTTGATCAATGCAAAACCTGTCCACAGTGTCAACACATGGGTCGGATTTCTAAAAGAAATGAGATGCCGCTTCAACCGATTTTGGTGGTTGAAATTTTCGACGTTTGGGGTATTGATTTTATGGGTCCTTTTCCCAACTCTTTTGGGAATTTGTTCATATTGTTAACGGTTGATTACGTCTCGAAATGGGTGGAAGCTATTCCTTGTCGCACTAATGACAACAAGTTTGTCATTAAGTTCCTTAAAGAAAATATCTTTTCGCGATTTGGACACCCTCACGCTATCATTAGCGATAACGGGACGCATTTCTGTAATCGGTCTTTCGCGCTATCATTAACAAATGACAACAGTGAGGACACTGTTGTAAACAGGTTTGTGGGAGGTTTGTGCTTATTTACGCATCACTTTGCATCATGCTTTGCATAAGCACAAAACATTAAAAAAAAATTAATATTTAAAAAATTTATAATAAAAGATTAGAAAGTGAAAAATTACATTTAAAAGATTGGAAAAGTTTAAGAAAACCAAGAAAGTTAGATGTTTTCTTAAACTGAACAAGTAATAAGTAGTTATGAGCTGTTGTCCCAAGGGTTAGTAAGATGAAAGAAGTCACTAATCTGAAAATAAAAATAAGTCTGAAAAATAGTTCCTATTCTGGAAACCAAACATTTGAATGTTGATACCCTACTATACGCACTTACACACGTCTTAAAACTCGGGATAGTAGAGGATACCTTGAAATGCTCTTATCTAAAAGCCAAAGTATGAAGGAAATAATAAATGAAAAATAAAAGATAAAATGGTGAAGAAAAATGAACACTGGTATTGTAATCACCAAGGCAGTATAGAAAAAATATAGCGAGAGTGCTTCATCACCTAGTGCCTTAGACCAACTGGTTTGGGAGTCACTGCTAAGCCTTAGGTGTTGCAAGACGAGGAAAATACTAATTACACGTAATATTTGAGCACATTTAGTAATCGGTCGGTTAGTACCTCAAGAAGTATTAACGGTCGCATAAAAAATTGTGTGAGCAATTCCATCCAAAATATTCACCGATTAAAAAGTACTGAGGTAGATGGACAAGGGTATGATAGCTTGAATTGAATTCTCCGAGTGTAGGGATGTCCTTTACACACACGTAGGGGTATACGATCGGTGTTTGGAAGAAAGATAGGAATGAACAATAAAGGCGATGTTTTATTGAGGGATGATGTGATTTCTAATATCTTTTCATGACTATTAAGATAGGGCTCATAGCAACCGAAAAGCTAGTGTAGTTGAAAACTCTGATTTTCAAAGTCTTTCTTTTATAATTCTTATCTTTATATGTAACTTTCACAGTCTTCCTTTTATTATAGGATTTTATGGGTGCAATCCGTTGAAAACCCTCAGGAGACAACACTCCTCCTACTAGGGACACCTAGAGGTTTAAAGACTTGTTGCATGTGCTCAGTGCAATCGTGTTGCCTACGAAAGTGTGCTAGTTAGTTTTTCTTTATATTTTCTCCTTCCCTTGAATAAAAGAAGTTTGCTCGAGACGATCAAAATCAAGTTTGGGGGAATTTGTTCAGTTGAAAATAATGCAATCTGTAACACATCAATTTCCTCATTATTCTAATGATCTAAGGATAGTTGATATAAATATAACACATATTACCAGATTGTCTGGAAAATATCAAATACCACGTGTTGTATATATATTCGACATTCTTTAAAGAAAATTGTGTGTTTATTAATTCATGCATGATATTGTATATCTCAACATTTTTTATTGAGATTTTTGTGCAGAAAATTATTCAGGTCACAGAACCGGAATCACAAATTTGCCGATAAAACGCAGAAAGTCAAAGAAATAAAATCTGGCAGAGATTCAGAAAGGATAATAAGATTCCAGATGACACATGAAGACCCAAATACCAACACTAGAAGACCCTATGAAATTAATGCAGAGAGCTCTTCAAATGGCCGCGGAACCGCGGCCGATCCAGCCCGATCTGCCGTGGATCCGCGGCCGAGTTGATTCGTCGGCGGTCGAAACTTTTCCAGAGACTTCTATGTAACCACTTAGCTTCTTCTAGAAGGCTCTGCATAACAGCCAATCTTATGAAGGAAGCTTGATTTGGGGGCTATAAAAGGGGGTCCAGATCTTAATTTTGGGGGTTGTTCAAAAAGTTGTTAGTTGTTACACAATTGAGCCACAATTCAATTCAAGCCGAGTGACACAACTTGAGATCCAATCAAATCCAGATCCATTGAGAGCAAAATCAAGCGAGAAATCGAAGATCCTTTATCGCAACGCCGATCGTCATCAAGAGCAAGAGATCCGCATCTGATCCACGCTCACGGCGATCGAGCCACGCCAAAATCGACGACAAATTCCCTTTCAAAAGAGCGATTGAGAGCTAGTCTTGTAATCTCAAATTGAGAGGTGTAATTTGAATAAGATTTAATAAAGGTGATAAATAGTTAATTCTCACTTTCTTTACATTCTTGCATTATGAAATTTCTCATTCTTGATTCTTTAATTTTCATAATGTGTGAGTGAAATCTCCGCTTGTAAAGGATTCGAGAGAATCGGTAGATCAAATGATGATGAAATTCTTTTACTAATCTTAAGTCTTATGAGAATTGTGAACTTTAGAAAAAAGAATCATTAAAGACCTAATTTGGAGTGAGATCACCATTCGTGATAATTTCGTTGCAAATTAGGGATCAAATGATTGATGATCCTCTTTGCTAGAGGCTAGATTTGAATGATGATCAATGAAAAGACAAGGGATAATGAAGGAGAAACCCTAGTTTCTTCAATAAATCCCTAATCTTCATTCATCATCATCGATCTAGCTATAATTCATCAATAGATAAGATTAGTCATTTCTAGTATTCATCATTGCTACTAATTCGATCGATTCCTACAAGCTATTCATCATATTCTTGATAAATCAAATTTATATTGGATACTTTCTTGATTTCTTGATTCTTGATATATTTTCTTGATTTTCTTGAAATGACAACTCAATTAAGTCTTGAATCTATTCTTGAATTTTCTTTTCTATTTTCATTTCGACTCATCTAATGCAAGACCGATCAAATACACGAATCTCTGTGGACGATCCGTTCTCATTAACGAAACTATAAACGACACCGTTATTAATTGCGGTTATAAATATTTTGATTGTGATTACTTTTCATTTCATACAAATTCACGATCCGAAATAAAGAATCAATCAGATCCACAGAGGCGATTAAATCCAGTCATGAAGGAGGCTGTGAAAAAGGAGACCGTCTAATGTCTTGATAGTGGTATCATTTACCCTATTTAAGATAGCCAATGGGTCAGTCCTATACACGTTGTCTTTAAGAAGTCGGGCATTACGGTCATCACAAACGAGGCGAATGAGTTGATCCCTACTCGCACCCAGACCGGATGGCGAGTATGCATTGATTATCGAAAACTCAACACCACAATGCGGTAGGATCACTTTCCGCTACCTTTCATTGACCAAATGCTCAAACGAATAGTTGGACATGAGTATTACTGTTTTCTGGACGGTTACTCAGGCTACAACCAGATTCCCATCGCCGAGAAAGACCAGGACAAAACCACTTTCATTTGTCCATTCGGCACGTTCACATATCGTCGCATGCCCTTTGGGCTATGCAATGCTCCTGCTACCTTTCAGCGGTGTATGATGGGAATATTCTCTGACATGGTTGAGAAATTTCTGGAGATATTCATGGATGATTTCTCCATGTTTGATGATTCTTTTGACGAGTGTCTGCAACATCTTGACGCTGTCCTTACCCGATGTAAGGATAAAAATCTCACTTTAAACTGGAAGAAATGCCACTTCATGGTGCGCGAAGGTATTTTCTTAGGACATATCATTTCGCAAAATGGCATCGAGGTTGACAAAGCAAAGATTGATGTCATTTCCAACCTCCCTCCTCCCAAATGCGTCAGAGATATCCGATCTTTTCTTGGCCATGCCGGTTTTTACAGACGGTTTATCAAGGACTTTATCAAGATTGCTAGACCCTTGACTCTTCTTCTGGCTAAGGATACCACGTTCAATTTCGACTCGAGATGTTTGACTGCTTTCGAATCACTGAGAAGCTCACTAACCACTGCTCCCGTTCTTTCTTCACCTGACTGGACGCATCCTTTTGAGATTATGTACGATACATCCGACTTTGCTATCGGTGCGGTCCTAGGACAGCACATCGATAAGATGCCGCACGTAATCTATTACGCGAGCCGGACCCTGAATGATGAACAAATGAATTATACGACAACCGTGAAAGAGTTCTTGGCGGTTGTGTTCGCTTTGGAGAAATTCAAGCCATATCTCATTGGCTTACCAGTCATTGTCTACACCGAGCATTCCGCTCTAAGACATCTTTTTGTGAAAAAGGATGCAAAATCTCGGCTAATACGTTGGATTCTCTTACTTCAAGAGTTTGACTTTGTCATTAAGGACAAAAAAGGATGTGAAAACATAGTGGCCGACCATCTTTCACGACTTCCTTCTTCGCCGACGCTTCCTCTCCCAATTAATGATGTTTTTCCTGATGAACAACTCTTGACAGTATCTTACGAACCATGGTTCGCAGATATTGTGAACTATTTAGCGACAGGACTCATACCAAACGAATGGTCGAGTCAGGACAGATTTAGATTTTTATCCTAAGCAAAACACTTTTACTGGGACGAACCCTACCTGTTCAAGTACTGTCCAGACCAAATCATTCGTCGGTGTGTTCTTGATAATGAATTCAAGAGTGTGATGTCGTTTTGCCATGCCTCGACCCATTAAGAACCTGTACATTCTTTTAGCTGTTGATTACGTCTCCAAATGGGTCGAGGCAGTGCCGAGCCGGACGAAGGACAACAAGGTTGTCGTTAGATTCCTTAAAGAAAACATCTTTTACCAGTTCGGGCACCATCGCGCTATCATTAGCGACAATGGGACGCATTTCTGCAATAGATCTTTCGAGGCCTTCATGCGGAAATACTCAACTAATCATATGCTATCCATGCCCTACCACCCCTAAACATGTGGGCAAGTAGATGTTTCAAATCGGCATATCGAGCAGATTTTGGGGGAAAAAAAACGGTTTCTAAGAACTGTAAAGATTGGTCTCTGAAAATAACCGATGGCCTTTGGGCATTTCGAACTGCGTACAAGACTGATCTTGAAATGTCTCCCTATTGGCTTGTGTATGAAAAGGCTTGCCACCTCCCTGTGGAAATCGAGCATCACGCATTTTGGACAATCAAAGAGCTGAACTTCAACCTTGAAGATGCGGAAAGCTATCGGAAGCTGCAACTTAACGAACTGAACGAGCTTCGGGATGAGGCTTACGAGAACGCGGTTGTTATAAAGAACCGAATGAAGGTGTTTCATGATAAACACCTTTAGCGCAAAACTTTCACACCTGGACAACAGGTACTTCTTTACGACACTCGACTCCATTTCCATCCCGGTAAGCTTCGATCTCGCTGGAAGGGACATTTTCTTATGTGGTGTGTATACCCGCATGGCGCGATGGATTTGGAGAATCCAGAGGACGGTTCACAATTCAAAGTGAATGGACACAGACTAAAACCGTTTCTCACCGCAGAACCATCGAAGGAGCTCCTGATATTGCAGGATCTGGTTTACATTGACTAATCTTTCTCCGTTTACCACCAAACTTCGGTTATCCAGCCATAAACAGTGGAAAAACTGTTTCAAATAAGTTTGGGGGTATGTATATACCATCTTATATATATATAATGGATATTCTTGTCCGGTGCATATCCATTTTGTTCTGTTCAGTTTTCTGTGTCGGGATATTTCTTGCCTGGTGAAATTCCCGTTTTTCAAAAAAGAAAGGGATCTTTTTGTCAATATTTATGTAAATATATATATATATATATATATATATAATTTGTAGAAAGGTTTTTTTTGGTAAACACAGGTCCCCTTTTGCCAGTGGAGCTAGTATGAGTAGTGCTGGCATGAGTGGTACTGCGTCTGGTTCTAGGAGACGCAGTGGGCAGCAGTGAGGGCACTGCTGTGAGTAAGTTTGGGGGCGGTGTTTTGTTGTAAATAGTTATCCATGCATTCTCCATCTGCACATTTTTTGTTGTTGTTGTAAATATTTGGTCTTTTATTTGCATGTTTAAAATCCGCATCGCATCATGTCTATATTTCTGCATTGTTATCCCTTGTAAATAAAAAAATTTAAAAAATAAAAATATTCAAAGCTGGCTATTTAGACTCGAGTTCGACATGAAGGTTGACTAGTTAGAAATAACTAAATCCTATATTTAGTAATTGAAAACCCTAAAAATAACCTTCCTTGAAATATAACTATAGTGAATATACGGCCTTGCAGTTTGTTTAGAAGTAAGTAATCTTGAGTTTAGTTCTTGAGCTAAGTTGAAATGAAGGAAAAGTATTGAAAGCTTGATTTGAAGAGTAAGTCTGAAAAATAGTTCCGATTCTTGAGTCCAAATTCAGAAAATATATACCCTACAAATCGCACATACACGCACCTTGAAACTTGGGATAGTAGAGGATACCTGGAAATACTCTTGCCTGAAAGCCTAGTATAAAAGAAAAAGCGTTATTTAAAGATAACCACCAAAAGAGTATCATTGAAAAATATATCCGGTCTTGGAAGAAAAAAAACAGTACAAGACCTGGAAACTGCTATTTACGCTTTAAGCTCACACATTCAGTAATTGGCTGATTAATGCCTCAGGAAGTTGTAATAGTCGCATGAAAGATGTGTGAGCGAAACCATTCATCATTAGTGAAAAGAAGTAGTACTAGGTATTAAGGCAAGGGTACTATAACTTGAATTGAATTCCCAAGTGTAGGGGTGATATTACACACACGTAGGGGTATATGATCGAAGTTTGGAGGAGAGATAGGAATGAAGAATAGGGCTTATATCTTCCGTAGAGATGATAAAAATTTCGAACTGGAGACTGCGCTTTAGAAGGAAAACTCAAGAGATATTGAGAACTTTATAATCTGACAAAACGTATACAATCTTAAGTTAAATGAATAGGAGGTGTGCAGAATAAGGGATGGATATTTCTAACTTAGGATGATAGAGTTTCTAGCTAGAATGCTGAACTGTAGGACTAGAGTCGACGGCCAACTTGACTGGATTTTGTGGGTAGTATCTGCTGAAAACCCTCAGGAGATAAAACTCCTACTCTAGGGCAACCTAGGTGTTTAACGACTTGTTGCACAAGCTAAGTGCAACTGTGATACCTACGAAAGTAAGTTTTTTGGGAATAAAATGGTTTTGCTCGGGACGAGCAAAAGTTAAGTTTGAGGGTATTTGTTCATATCAGAATTTTGCACTTTTATACCACCCATTCTTGATCGAATTGCATTTAGGTAAGTACCTTTGATCCGTGTTTGCTACATAATTACAGGTTACAGGTTCTCAGTTCAAAACAATGAAAATCAGGAGCAGTTACGATAAATTCAGGACAACTGCCAACAACAGATAAAATTACGGGTTTCTTCTCACTATCCGTCAGATGCCGCCTACCAGTTCAAGAGACAAATGTCAATCAAGGGTCATTCATGAACAAAGCACAAGAGAGGCAGTACAAGAATCAAGATGATAATGCGGAGCTCAAGAAAATCAAGGCAAAAAGTCCACATTCTTTCATCTTTTTGGACTGTTGAGAATCTGGGAGAAAAATGGAATGATTATGAAAAACCAAGTGTACTAAACAAAGCAATAAAGCAACATGGAATACCCCAGAAAAAACGAGAAAGAAAATCCTCTAAAGAGCCGCGGAATCGCGGCCGATATGGAATTTATGCGGCGATTCCGCGGCCGAGTCAACTCGGAGTCAGAAGATATTTTCAGGGTACTTTTGTAATTGTGTATGGGCTCAAAATTTGGCCCTAGGATTTTGTCTATCTGCCTATAAATAGCCCAGTTTCAAGCCAAGTGAGGATGCTTATTCTTTTGTTAGGATTTGACTAGTTTAGTTTGTAACTTCTTTTCCTTCTCTATCTTTCCTCCATTAATATTGTAGTGAGCTTTTGAGTGAATGATGAATAAAGAAAAGTTCTTTTCATATGCATGTCTTATAATTTAGTTATTATATTTGTTGCTTGTAATTCTCTTTGTTAAGTAGTTGTTGTTTGTTTGTTTGTTTGTTTGTTCCACTTCTCTTTTCTTTTATCCTTGCAACAATGATGCTTAAGTGTGATTGATTGTTAGCAATTCTGCATGTTCAAGTTTAGTTAAATACCGCAATCAAGACGGTTTCGCACGTAGCTAGCCGGTTGAGTACGGGTCGTCCGCAGGGAGATGGGAATCTTTTTCTATGTGCTTTAACGAATTAAGTCCAGTTTTTCAGATTTTGTTGTGATTAATTAAGTGGTAAAATGATATGTAAAGAGAGCTTGTTAGGGTTAGGATTAGGTTAATTTGAGTTAGGAGTCTCCCACATCTTTCGTTGCCCCTCTTAATCTCGGTGTTACGGTAATCGGCAACAACGGGGATTAGCACGACTAGGAAGGAACTTGCGAGTATAAGCTAGGCTTTCCAACGCATAAGTTCTTCCTTTTGGTGCTTGTCCGTCCGTTCTTGGCTTTTAGCCATAACCTCCGGTTAATTCAACCACAACCGGTCTCACTACGGAATCACCGCTATCATGTAGGATAGGGTGCCGTAAGGAGCGGATTGTGGTTCAATTAACGGGAGTCGAATTAAGCTGTAGGGCAAGGAAAGAGTGAGAGAGATTTCCTTCTCTCAAACTTCCCTTATCCTACCCTAACAAGTATGAAACTACTCACACATCATGATACGAAAAAAATAAAACAAAACAAAAGAGGAAGATAGAAAGAAAGAGATTAGAAGGATAACAACTAGCTATTTGCGACCTCACCTTGGCGAGGATCAAGCATAAGCATCATGGTTGTGTTAATGATAAAGGAAAAGAGAAGAGAAAGAAAGAACAAGAAATAACAACAACTAGTTAACAAATGAAAATTACAACAATTAACAAGAGAAAAAGACAAGCATAATAATAAAAGAGTCTTCTTTATTCATCATTCTTCACTCACAAAGCTCACTACAAGTTTTAATGGAGAAGAGATGAGAAGAGGAAGAAGAAACACAACTAAACCTAGAAAAGAAAATACAAGATTATGCACCCCCTCCCTTCACAAAGTTCTGGGCTATTTATAGGCTGAAAACTGAAAATCTAGGGCAACCATCTGCCCCTTTACAAAATTATCCAACTGCCCCTAAAAACCCTACCTCTGCCGCCTCCATACGGCCGCGGATCCGCGGCCTAAGCCTCCTTATGCCGCGGATCCGCCGCCGTATAGTGGAGTCAGGGCATTGGGTTCTTGGTACTTCCCTGGTCTGCTGTCCCCTCTTGTCTGGTATATGTATTTTCTGAACATACTTCCACATTTCTTCCAGAATTTCTGTTGAGGGAAAGGTGGACTTTGGACATGGATTTTCTTGAGCTCCGCGTAGATTTCTTGGTCTTAGTGTTGCCATAGTGCTTTGTGCATGAAGGTGACAATTGATTTGTCATTTTGTCTCCTAAACTGGTGTGTGGCAACAGACGGATAAAGAGCGGAGACCCGTGTTTTATCTGTGGTTGGCAGGAACTCGGATTTTGTCGTATTTTTCCATGGATTTCACCGTTTAGAGCCGAGAATCTGTATCCTGCAATTGACTAGCAAACACGGCTCAAGAGTACCTATCGATATGCAATGTGATAAAAATTGGGCGGTATAAAAATGCAAAAATCTGATATGAACAAATACCCCCAAACTTATTATTTGCTCGTCCCGAGCAAAGCCAATTTATTCACAAAAAAAAATTTCCTAACCTCACTTTCGTAGGGAACGCGATTGCACTGAGCATGTGCAACAAGCCGTTAAACCTCTAGGTGTCCCTAGTAGGAGGAGTGTTGTCTCCTGAGGGTTTTCAGCGGATACTACCCACAAAATCCGGTCAAGCTAGTTTTTGTAAAATAACTAAGATTCAAACCCCTAAAGTTTTGTTTCAGACAATAACAATTCTATGATCCTAAGTCTAGACTATCGAACCTTTATTTTTCACACCTCACTTCTTATTTAACTACAGATTTTATATGTCTTTACGTGTAGTGCAAATAGTGTCGTTAAGTTTCAGAAGGGTCGAATAAAGTCATCATGTCACACAATAAAGCCTTGATAACAATTTTAAAAGGATCACACAAGTTTTATAAAGAGTTAAGCATTTTTCAAGTTTCGTTTTCCAGTAAAGTTTCAACTTCAGAATTTCTATCTTCCCTAATAGGAAAGTAGGTCTTATTCTTCACTCCACCTTTTTCTTGTTTTCATTTCATACACACCTCTGTGAACGTGCAATAGTCTTTATCATAGAGTAAAACCTTCATATCTCCGCTAAATTTTTTTTTAAAAGCCTGTCTTTTATCAAGATTATTCTCACACAAAGAACCGTTAGGAATTTTAATTCGGAGAGAACACTTGCTTGATTTTGTTTTTATCTGGACTTTCTAGGCTTCTTAGCGAGCTTTGGGCCAATGCATCCAAACCAGTTGGTTTTAGGGCATTAGGTGTAGAAACACCCCAGCGGACTTAATTACTCAAGTTACCTAGGTCCAAAAACAAAAGACAGTTTGGCGTGAAAATCAGATGATTTTAATACGAACGGAGATATAACCGGCAGTTCAGTTATTTTTTGGATAAAAGACGTGTTTAGTGGGTTTTGGTGTGTAATCATTCCAATCAAGTTCCAGATGGGTTATTTTTCAGACTTAGTTCCAATTAAGGCATCAATAACATTCCTTCATATTCGCTTTACTTCATAAACTATTCTTGACATTACTTATTTCAGAACAAACCTATTTGATCCTCAGAAAATCATTTATCTGTTTAAAAGTTTTTAAACATAAAAGACTTGTCATCTAATTCCCAAAGACTCACGACACGTGTAGTGTGATGTAAAGACGTATATCAGCTATAGTTAACTTTAAAGGAGGGTTATCTTTCAGGTTTTCAAAATCTAAACATAAGATTTAGTTATTCTTATTTTATCAAACAAAACCGTCGAAATGTTGAATCAGAGTCCTCCCACTAGCTAACTTGACAGAAAAGTTTTTATGTTTTTAGAAAATTTTCAGATTTTTATGGATTTTATGGATTTTAATATGCAGATGCAAAATATACATATGAATGCGAAGGTAAGAAATGCGTACCGAGCGTACCCCCAAACTTAAACTGGACAGTGTCCTCACTGTCATTGCATGAAGAGATCATTTGAAGGGTCAAAATTGTCGGTTAGCGATACACAATTTTTATTTGTTTTTGTTTTTAAAGAAAAGAAAAAGAATATACACAAATATATACAAAATGTTTTGAACATACCCCCAAACTTATTTGGAACATTTTCCACTGTTCTTGGCTGGATAACCGAAGTTTGGAGGTCGGCAGAGGAAGATCAGACAAGGTAAACCGGCTCCTGTAAGAACAGAAGCTCCTCTGTTGGTTCGGCGCTAAGGTACGGTTTTAGTCGGTGTCCGTTCACTTTGAAAAATGAACCGTCCTTCGGATTTTCCAAATCCACAGCGCCCTGCGGATATACATTCCGCACAAAATACGGCCCTTTCCAGCGAGATCTGAGCTTTCCTGGATGGAAGTGAAGTCGGGTGTCGTAAAGTAGTACCTGCTGACCAGGTACGAAGGTTTTGCGCAAAAGGTGTTTATCGTGAAACACCTTCGTTCGATTCTTAACGACAACCGCGTTATCGTAAGCCTCATCCCTAAGCTCGCTCAGTTCATTCAACTGCAGCTTCCGATGGCTGCCCGCATCCTCGAGAGACAGATTCAGCTCCTTTATCGCCCAAAATACGCGATGCTCTATTTCGACAGGTAGGTGGCAGGCTTTTCCGTACACAAGCCGATAGGGAGACATACCAAGGTCGGTCTTATAAGCGGTTCGAAATGCCCAAAGGGCATCAGTGAGTTTCAGCGACAAATCCTTACAGTTCTTGGAAACCGTCTTCTCCAGTATCTGCTTGATTTGCCGATTTGAAAATTCGGCCTGCCCGCAGGTTTGGGGGTGGTAGGGCGTAGAGAGCTTATGATTAATGGAGTATTTCCGTATCAAGGCCTTGAAAGTTTTGTTGCAGAAATGACTTCCATTGTCGCTAATGATCGCTCGGGGGTGCCCAAACTGGGAGAAAATGTTTTCTTTAAGGAACCTAACGACAACCTTGTTGTCGTTAGTCTGGCTGGGCACAGCCTCGACCCATTTAGAGACGTAATCAACGGCGAGAAGGATGTACAAGTTCCCAAAAGAGCTGGGAAACGGCCCCATGAAATCTATCCCCCAAACATCGAAAATCTCCACAACCAAGATCGGTTGGAGCGGCATCTCGTTCCTCCGGGATATCCGGCCCATGTGTTGGCACCGGGAGCAAGTCTTGCAATAGTCATGAGCGTCTTTGAAGAGTTGTGGCCAGTAGAAACCACATTGCAAGATCTTCTCAGCTGTCTTTCTGGGGCCAAAATGCCCGCCACACGCTTGATCGTGGCAAAATGACAGCACACTCTTGAATTCCTCGTCAGGGACACACCGACGAATAATTTGGTCGGGACAGTACTTGAACAAATAGGGTTCGTCCCAGTAAAAGTGTTTTACTTGGGATAAGAAGCGAAGTCTGTCCTGACTTGACCATTCAGTTGGTAGTAATCCCGTGGCCAAATAGTTCACAATATCTGCGAACCAGGGTTCGCAAGATACTGTCAAGAGTTGTTCATCCGGGAAAACGTCGTTGATCGGAATTGGAAGCGAAGGCGAAGAAGGAAGTCGTGAGAGATGGTCGGCAACCACGTTTTCACATCCTCGTTTGTGCTTAATGACAAGGTCAAACTCTTGCAGCAAGAGGATCCAACGGATTAACCGAGATTTTGCATCTTTCTTCGCAAAAAGATGGCGCAGAGAAGAATGGTCAGTGTAGACAATGACTGGAGAGCCGATGAGGTAGGGCCTGAACTTTTCTAAAGCGAATACAACAGCTAAGAATTCCTTCTCAGTTGTTGTATAGTTGAGTTGGGCGTCGTTCAGGGTTCGGCTCGCATAATAGATTACGTGCGGCATCTTGTTGATGTGTTGTCCAAGGACAGCACCAATGGCAAAGTCGGATGCATCGCACATAATCTCAAATGGGTGCGTCCAGTCAGGCGAAGAGAGAACGGGAGCAGAAGTGAGTGAGCGTTTCAATGACTCAAATGCAGTCACACAGCTCGAGTCGAAGTCGAATGGCGTATCCTTGGCCAGCAAAAGAGTCAAGGGCTTAGCAATCTTGCTATAGTCCTTGATGAACCGTCTATAGAAACCGGCATGGCCAAGGAAGGCTCGGATATCTCTGACGCATCGGGGAGGAGGCAGATTGGAAATGACATCAATCTTTGCTTTGTCAACCTCTATGCCATTTTGCGAGATGATATGTCCTAAGACAATACCTTCGCGCACCATGAAGTGGCATTTCTCCCAATTCAAAGTGAGATTCTTGTCCTTACATCGGGTAAGGACAGCGTCAAGATGCAGCAAACACTCGTTGAAGGAATCGCCGAAGATGGAGAAATCATCCATGAAAATCTCCAGAAATTTTTCCACCATGTCTGAGAAAATTCCCATCATACACCGCTGGAAGGTAGCGGACGCATTGCATAACCCAAAGGGCATGCGACGATATGCAAACGTGCTGAAAGGACAAGTGAATGTGGTCTTGTCCTGGTCTTTTTCGGCGATGGGAATTTGATTATAGCCGGAGTAGCCATCAAGAAAGCAGTAGTACTCGTGTCCGGCCAATCATTCAAGCATCTGGTCAATGAAAGGTAGCGGAAAGTGGTCTTTCCGCGTTGCGGCGTTGAGTTTTCTGTAATCAATGCAAACTCGCCACCCAGTTTGGGTGCGAGTAGGGATTAACTCGTTCGCCTCGTTGGTTATGACCGTGATGCCCGACTTCTTGGGGACAACATGAATGGGGCTAACCCACTGGCTATCAGAGATAGGGTAAATGATACCGCTATCTAGACATTTTACGATCTCCTTCTTCACAGCCTCCTTCATGACTGGATTGAGACGTCTTTGTGGATCCCGGGCTGGTTTGGCATCATCCATCAGATGAATGTGATGCTCAACAATTAGGGGACTAATCCTCTTGATGTCCGCCATGGACCAGCCAAAAGCTTGCCTGTTGCTGTGCAAGACCGCGAGAAGGGCTTTCTCTTGCTCGGGAGCTAGAGAAGCCGAAATGATGACAGGGAGGGTCTCGTTCTCACCTAAGTAAGCATACTTAAGGTGAGACGGCAAAGGCTTGAGTTCGAGCGTTGGAGGTGAAATGATGGAAGGCAGGATTGGTGCAGAGGTCTCGAACTCAAAGGACTCCAGCAAAGGTTCAAAACGAGTGTAAGCGACCGAGTCGGATGGTTCAGGTAACTCATCCGGGAATTCGAAAGATTCAAACTCGGGTTGTGCGCGGCTAAGATCGTTTGAAAATGTGAAACACTCGTAGTCGTTGTTAGGCGCAGAAACAGCAGCAGGTTCGAAGAGAAACGCACTAGTGGCGTCAAGATTATCGTGATCAAACAGAAACTCCTCGAATTCACACTCTTCTAGGGTGATCTCCTGGATCGAGCAGACGTCCAGTATATGAGCATTAGGTTCGGCGGGCTGATTCCCCAACCTAAAAATGTTGAGTTCAATCGTCATGTTTCCAAAAGAGAGGTTCATCGAACCATTGCGACAGTTGATCACAGCATTTGAGGTTGCAAGAAATGGGCGACCGAGTATCACCGGAATTTGATTCTGGGAGTTAGCTACAGGCTGTGTATCTAATACAATGAAGTCAACGGGGAATATGAAGTCCCCGACTTTGATTAACACATCCTCTAGCTCACCCCTAAGATGGGTGATCGATCGGTCGGCCATTTGGAGAGTGCAGTGCGTGGGTTTCAGCTCTCCGACGCCTAATTGCTCGTATACTGAATACGGAAGCAGGTTAGCACTGGCACCAAGATCTAATAGTGCGCGGTTGATGTTCTTATCCCCAATGGTAATTGAAATCGTAGGACAGCCAGGGTCCTTCCGTTTTTGTGGTAAAGATTGGGTAAGAGCATCACTCACAGCACTAGCCAAGAAAACTTTCTTTGGTACCTGAGATTTCCTCTTTTTCGTGCACAAGTCCTTTAAGATTTTCGCATAGGACGGGACTTGTTGGACAGCATCTAAAAGAGGAATGTTAATGTTAACCTGCTTAAATAACTCCAGAATCTTCTCCATTTGAGGATTTTGTTTATTAGACCTCAACCGGTTTGGAAATGGAACATTTTGAAAATTGGTTGAGTCTAATGTTGGAAGAGGAGATTGTGGAGTTGGAACGGATCCCAGAATAGGTGTTTTCGTGGAGTGAGAAGCGGGTCCATTCAAAGCAGAAGAAGAGGAAGGAGAGCCTTGTGAAGAACGGAGAATAGGCTCAGAAGACGAAGAAGCAGGAGAAGAAGAAGGAGGAGGAGAAGCAGCGGCCGGGGTGTCATCGTTGATCCGTGCGCCAATGTTGTTTTGCAGCATCCTTCCCGATCTCAATGTGGTCACGGCACTCACATTATGGTTCTGTTGTTCAAGAGCAACATGTACATTCTGTGGGTGACCGGGATTTGGGAGTGGTTGGGACGGGAGCTTCCCCTTTTCTCGCTCGCTTAAGGCCGCATTCAGTTGTGCAATCTGGGCCTCGATGGTTTTGATGCTTTGCCCGTGAGCGGCAGTGTGTTGCACTAAGGACTGAATGGAAGACTGGATGTTGGCAGTGGATTGGGTCGATTGTTTAACGAACGCCTCCAGACTTCGTTCGAGCGAGGAAACCTTATCGTTGTTTGACGGAACAAAGTTGTTTGGTGGAAAAGAATTGTTGGGTGCAAAGTTGTTCGTCTGATTTTGGAAAGGTTGGGGTTGGAAGGGCTGCTGATATTGATGTTGAGTTTGTTGTTGCGCTTGTTGTTGCGGCGGAGGGGGCCTTTGGAAGTTGTTGCCTTGGAATTGATTCTGATTCTGATTCCAGGCGAAATTGGGATGGTTCCTCCAACCGGGATTGTAGGTGGAAGAGTATGGATCATTCCTCGGTCTTTGCTGAAATGTAGCATTGACCTGATCCTGTCCTTGCGAGGGTGGATTGTAAGGACACTCTTTGGTCAAATGAGAAGGATCGGAACAACAAGCGCAGATGGTACGAAGGGGAAGAACAGGGGCAGGAGCAGGAGAAGAAAATTTGCTCTCTATCGCTTCAAGCTTTCTTGTTATCGCAGCCATTTCAGCTTTCATCGCGATCGAGACATCGAGTTGGTGGATTCCTACCCTAGACTGACCGGTAGAAGTAGAGGTAGAAGAAGAAGAAGTCGGTCTGGTGCTCTCCCATTGTAGCGTTTGCTCCGCAAGGTCGTCAAAGAATTGCCACGCTTCCTCGTCAGATTTCGATAGGAAGTGGCCCTGACAGATGGTTTCCAACAACTGCTTCGTTGCTGGGTTCAGGCCCTCGTATAAGGTTTGGCAGAGTTGCCATTTCTCTATACCGTGGTGAGGACACTGAACAAGAAGGTCTTTGTATCGGTCAAAGCACTTCCAGAAGGGCTCAGAAGGAAGATGAGAGAATTGGTTGATTTCATATCGAATCCTTGCGGTCTTATGATTTGGATAGAATTTTTTTAGAAATGCTTTAACAAACTCGTAATATAAACAGATATATGTTTGTTATACTAACGTAGTTGTTTGTAGCTTGGTACAGAATGTATCAGTGTATACGAGAGGATTCCAACTATCCCGTGGACTATGGTAACATGTAAGTACAAGGCCCCGTCAAAACCCATGGGACAATGGCACAAGATGTTCATGTAGGTGTCTTTTAGTGTCCATCATCGTGCCACTTTTAACACATTCCGTACCAGTCTACCCCGTTAAACCCCGTAATGTATATTGTATAGATTGTAGTTATCAGACTTGCCGAGACCATGGATATAAGTTTTTCATTGAAAAGGTTTCAGGATGTATCAAGTGTCATGTAGTCAAGTCAGGTCATAGCCATGGTTCGGTCAAGTCAAGTCATGTTTACATGTTGATCTTGTTCTGATATTCAGGTTCAGGTTCAAGTAGTCATATTTGGTATATTGGATTCATGTTGAATTGGATTCGTTTTGGATTGGATTCAGATTGATTTGGACTCAGACTTGAGTCAGACACTTAGAACTGATTTGGATCCTGAATTTGGTTTAGGAGTTATCGGTAACTGCTGCACATGGACGACAAGATTTGTGTCTTTTTTCAGGACAATTACCATTGATAACTCCGTTTTAGTTTTCTATCATAAATAGGTAAGCACTCACTTTCTCCGGCTCCCTGAGGCTCAAGAGAATTGATCCCGCATAAACCTATATTTACTAAGGTCCTTAATGTAATTTTATATAACTCGAGAGGGTTTTATGAAAAATATTTTATTTGCTTTCAAAATAAACCTCTAGTATTTATTTATATTATATAGGGTTTCCATAATTTGTAAATTTTAAGAATGTGAAGTATTTTAGTGAATATTAACTTAACTTGAATAGTTCATGTTATTTTAGTGAAACTTGTCTTGTATTGATACTTGATGGTATTTTGGTAAAACTTATCATTCTTTTAGAAAAAATGGAATTTTATTACAACTTGAAAATATGTGGTTTGATAATATTTATATAATTATTAAAAAAATTAGTTTTTATTATTAAATAGAAAATCTTGTTTTTTTAAAAAATCGTATTAAAAATTTTTCGAGACCGAATGCTCCGTGAGGTGGTCTGCATCTCGCTCTACTAGCCCGAAGATGTGCGATAATTCGCACCATCCAATACCGGGTTCCCCAAAATGGATTGTAGAGGTATAATTGCAAAGAATTTTTGATAATACAATTCAAAGAAAACTAGGTTTTATAGTTCATGGTAGTTTAATGAAAAGTTATAATCGCCACAAAAATAGGTTCCCAAGAGAATCGTGCTATGTCTGTTGGGTTACGGCAGCTCCCCGGCCATCAAACCGTGACCAAATGCGGAACAAAATTTTTCTAAACTGGCGCTACCACAACCCGATGCCCGGATTTACCCTTAACCCTATACTAGCAAACATATAAAGAGGAGTTAGATGGTTATACCGAATGAGCCAAGTACTTCGGGTCTTCGACCTTCATCCCAAGCTCCTAGTGGTCGCGGATCGAATTTGTTTGCCGGTCTTCCTCCATCTACGATTATCCATCCGAGGGAAACAGCGCAAGCTTCAGCCTTGCCTAGCAAGGCAACCGACGCTCCAAGGTTTCTTGCAATGGAGAGTGGAGATGTAGGATTATCTCACTATAATTTTTCTCTCATCAAAATGCTCCAAAGAGCAACTCAAGAAGAAGAATGAGGGGTGAAGAAAACAATAGCATGAGCAACTAAAGAAATGGCTAAGCTTTCTCCAAGTGAGAATGAGCAAGTAATGAAGCAAGTCAAGAAAAGAAATGAGCAAGGCATATAGAGAAATGATGGCAACCCCCCCTTTTTTCAATCATCCAACAAAATATCTCATCTCATGTTGCAACAAAATAAAGCTATGCCATACCTCTCTACATGCTTAACAATATTCATGCCACCTCACCCCTTCCACCTCATTTCCCAAAATGATTTTCTAAAAAGAAAATCAAATAATGAGGTGTTAAATCTTCTAGAAACTATTCCGTATAAATACGGAATACAACCTGGTATACGTATCGAAATATATATACGCGTATTCGTACAAAAATACGAATAGCCAAGAGAGAAAATGAATAGTGAACAATAATACTAGAATACACATATATAAATACATATATAAATTATAAAATCAAAACCTGATTTAATAATCCGGATCAGTCCTAAGCCACTAGTATTATCAACCGTCCGATTAAAATCTGTGCAGCCTGTACACATATTTAATCGGACACCTGTATGTACCAACATACATCATCTACACCATATCGCCTGAACCGTGAAAACCCTCTATGTGGGACTCTAAAGACTCGTCAATACACTGGCAGTGGGTTTAACCACAAGCACATCAGCGGCACTAGCTGTACGTAACGGCTACCCAGGTATTGAGCGAAAGAAAGGCCGACGAGCAAACTCATCCGTACCCCTACTGAGCCTGACAGTGACAATCTCCGTACAGTCCAGTCTGTTCGTCTAAGAGTATTGCATATCGAGTCTAAGAGGGTGGATAAAGTCAGACCCCTAATAACGTGATAATTTATGTCCGTATGAAACCCATCACCACTTGAGAAACCACTGATCCTAGATCAGTAATTCTCGACTACCTTGGCCAAGGATTTCCGGTGATGGCCACCGATGCACAACGCGAAATCAACCCCCAATACCGGGAGAGACGAATCCCCGACGATCCATTCACTGCCTCCATGTGGCTCGGGACTGTACCCAACTAAAACCTGTTTGCACGATCCCTTTGAGCCACGGTAGGGTAGTAATCAAAGCACAGTGGGAACTCACACAAGACAAATGACGATCTCAGGTCGACAGACTAACCTGTACACATGTCATCTGGGAACTGCTATCTGACAATAGGTATAATACCAACTAGCAAGTTCCTGGCGAGTCCGTCCGGTGTACTCATAACCTAATGACACCTGTATACTATCTTAGGTGAACAAACTGATACCAATGGCTTGTAAGACCGGCCACCGCCCCTCGTCGGGGTCTCGATCAGTATACACTAATCTACTCTGGAGTACTGATGCCCAGTCTCGATACTCCCACGACTAGGGACATTTAAGGATGTGCGTATAGACCACCCAGCTCCCACGTATATGATCGCCATCATAATGCTGGTAGCCAAGAAAGAATCATATGGGCTCTATCAACATATAATAGTGATCTGTAATACCACCTGAAACATGTACATGATGATAAAGACAAACCAGATAGCATACTATCATCTCGAGTAAGACTGTTCTACCGGTATAGGTCTTCCCTCAATCATCACAATCGCGTGCCTGCGATTCAATAATTGACTTGAGGGCACTATAGCCAACAATCTCCCACTTGCACTTAAGGCTAATTATTGCGGTGTCACATACTCACAGCCCGTGTGATACCAAACACCCAACTTCTCTACTAATCAGTCTCGCAAAACCCGTTTGCGAAACTATCGCGTTCGAGAAATAGCCTCAATGGGTGGATCCGCTCCAGTGTTTCTTTTTGTATCTCTCTATATCTCAACTTCACAGAGAATAACCATCTCCCGAAATGAGCAATACCTGTCTTAGAATTTGTCTGGATATCTGATGGGACCCAGTTCACAAATGAACTCCAAATCCAACAAACTTCTTAGACTGTATCATCCACTGAATTTAATTAGTATCCTTCGCCATGCCTTTCACAGTATCCGCTTGGACCATCTGTCCAACATACTGTCCCTTAAAAGAGGGAAAAAAATAACTCAGACAGCAACGCTGTCATCCAGGTCACCTTGGAAGCCTGAAATGATAACCGTCTCCTGAAGGAGGCTGTCGTTACCATATCCTTAGAACATCCACTTATATTCATAAACTGCTTCCCAATATTTCTCCAGGATTAGATTAATATATATGCTTATTGCAGCTAGTGCAAAAACAATATCTGGTGTTGTACTTGACATCTCATGATTGACTCAATTGCCTAAGCAAGTGATATGCCAATCATGCAAATCCCTCTCCCCTTTTAGCCTGAAAGTCATCCTTTAGAGAGGGTGACACCATCACATGCATGTTCACCACCATGCCAGGAGTCATCTATTCTAAAATACCTTTAGAATATTGTCAAGGACCCTAATTGGGATACTTCCTAAATCTAGATCTAAAACCATAGATCTAGTCATCAGAATCCCTGATATTATATCCACATCTATGTGGAGAAACAATTTTATGACAACCACAGTATAACCGATCGTGGTATAGAAATTTCACTTCCTATAAAGTGCATGTCATCCAAATATCAGGACATTACACCCTACTACCTTCTTACCAGATCCATCTCCTATTCTGATGAAGTCAAAGCCTATGACTGTCACATCAAAAATAGATGATCTATCTCTGCTATATCTGCTTTAGTCTATAAATAGACATAAGCTACCTGCCCACTATGCTTCCGCTGCTCCCACTGATTACAATAACCCTCTGGCAGAGTCATATACACGTGCACTTCTAAAGCTAGTTTAGAACGACGTTATACTCATCCTCCTGCCGGGTCTTATAGTCTAGAGCAGCAGAAATGACAAGTCTGGTTAAACAAGAACCTCCCTGTCACCGTCTCTGAGAAGACCGAAGTGCCTCTCGGGTGCCTGAGGCTACCCACCAAATCTGCGGAGTGGCTAATAGAATGTCGAAACCAATTGAATCATCAGGTTCTATTAAATTTTCAATAATTGTTTGTGGTTCTGGAATCTCTTCCAGTTCCCACTAATGTTTTCTGAAAGGAATCCATTTTACTAAAACTGGTGGCGAGTCAAGAATAATATAAATATTGATCTTCCTGATGGTAAAAAATTAACCCTCGTCATAGCCCGTGATAACCCACAAACTGCCATTACTAAAACGTGCCTTGAGTTTGTCCAGAGTCTGGTTTTAAGCATAAGCCGGACAACTCCATATACCTTAACATCGTTAAGATATGAACCATTCTATATACCATATAGAAATAAAAGCACTAATTTAATTGGAACCAGATTCAAAAACATGCAGCTGTCTCCTATGCATATCAACCAAATGGAAGGAGCTCAATCAGTATTACTCAACTAGGAGTGCATCCATTTATGAGTAACCTAAAAGAGAAGCAAGTTCTCAAAACCATTACTTTCAACGGAATACCAAACACAAGTATCTATATCTTCGACTATCTCGATGAATCCTGATACTTCCAACAAATGGTTCTCTACTTTATTTTATACCTATAACTTCTTAAAATCCGGACCTTATATTTCAACGAAATATTTGTCTAAAATTAGAGAAGTCATAAGTAAACAGAATATAGTACGAGTACCAATCCCTCTGTCCTAATGGACAACGGACAACATACAATACTCTGTATAAGTCCACTGAATTTAATAACTCAAACCCTGTGCGTCGTAGGTTGAAAACTGCACTATGGTTAAGAAGAATTACACCGTTGTTTAACGCACCTTACCTAACCATCAACTGATATAGGTAAATGTCATAGACATAATTTCAAAAAGTTATATCTCACTTTATAAAATAAACGTACAGATATATCAGTTTGAAATTGGTGCATAATGACGGATATTCAAAACCAAATATTTGCCGTCAGGCAAAACCCAGGTGATTTCCTCAAATATCACCAATTACAAAGAATTCCGATATAACGAGGATATAATCACCAAATTCCCAATATCTTACTCTCACTCATCATCTGTAATACCATACAGATGTGAGAATCAAATCAGGCAAATACATACCCTGGAGTAAGGATCTAAATGGGAAATCAGTTTTCAATTAACAACGCACAGTGAAACTGAAACTTGAAAATGTTTCGAAGGGGTATCCGGGTATTCCTAGTAATGCCTCTTCCACTATCGAGATTCATGACTCTAACCGTATATTTCTTTGTCATCTCTCCAATCCCTTTATTTGTTTTTACATATTACCTTCTGTACACCATCCTTAGGCTAAATGGTTTTCTTCCTTCCCTACCGTTCGACACCAGCCTATGGTTTAGATTAAAACTATCCAATAAGCGTAATAGGTGTACCCTCCTAATCTTAGGAGCCCTCGCAACTTGAGAGAAGGTAAAGATAAAAGGCAACTGAATAATCCTTATTCTATTTCTCCTGAACCGGAGAAATGCAAAGGTGAAGTAGGAGTGGCGATGATATACGCGGCTTTGTCATGAATGATAGCAGTCGCAATTTACTTTGCCCTCTTTCTAATCTCTTTATTTGTCTTTACTTAATATCTTCTGTACACCACACTTAGGCTAATTGGTTTTCTTCTTTCCCTACCTTTTGGCACCTGCCTATGGTTTGGAAGAAGACTATCCAATAAGCGTAATAGGCGTATTCTCCTAATACCAGGGGCCCTCACAACCTGAGAGAAGTAAAGGGAAAATACAACCGAATAAACCCATTCCATTTCTCCTGAACCAGAATCCATCCTCGAATCTGGAACAAGTTCCTTCGAGTTCGTATGTAACTATACGATGGAATATCCAAGAAATGTGGATCTTCGTAGTGATACGGAGTGTTCTGGAGAAATGCAAAGGGAAAGAAGGAGCGGTAATGATTTATGCGACACCGTGACATTCTAAAAGCTAAAGTGTTTTAAGAAGTTTCGGTTAACTTGGTTCATGAGTTTTAGTTTAGGGTCGGGCCATGGTCACTGCCAAAGAGAGAGAGAGAGAGAAAAGAAACACTCAGCGTGCACTCTAACCTGGATCAGAATGGTTAATCACTTTATCTAATCAGGATATCTCCCACTATTTCCTCGAATTCTCCTCCAAACCCAAAAGGAGAATTAGTCGGGATCATCTAAAATCACCCGAGGAGTATACCTACTCATCAGTGGGAATCGGGATCCAACTATCATCGCATGATAACCTGATGGAAGCCACTCAAGTCACCACACTCCAGAAGGTATGCGCATGCCTGGGAAGTTTCCTGTATGTTCGAAACTCCCGATGTGTGTTTTTAACCCAAGCGGCTTATGACCTTGACGGATGCCAATAAATCATAAAGCGCAAGTCAAGTTCTACCCGTCATTGTCCTGATTAATTTAGACCCACCCGTACTCGCCCTTGACGGAAGCCAACAAGGCCGCACGACTGTCCTAAATTAATGCATATCCATGCTACAAATAAGTATTATTTAGCTACCGTACACTATGCCTTGACGGATGCCAACAAACACAGCATGATACTAAATAGTACTTATAAGAAATGACGGAGGGCTACGGCTGGTTTTTGGCGAAAAAACTTTAACGTAATGAACTTGATATCGTTAAAGGAAACATATAGCTTTAGAAATATATAGTGGCGCAAACTTTTGGTAAAGAGGTCATTCCCTGTGAAGGGATCTCGGCTCTTTTCTCGTCGAATGAGGTGTAGGATATTCCTAACTGAATACCATGATGCAAAGAAAAAGAAATGACTATAGTGAAGTTATTACGCTGACGCAAACTTTTGGTAAAGAGGTCACTCCCGGTGAAGGGATCTCGGCTCTTTCCTCGTCGAATGAGGTGCAGGATATTCCAAACTGAATACCACTGAGCAAAGCAAAAGTGAACGCCTCTAATGTCAATTTAGTAAAAAAACATGGTATCAGAGCCAACCCGTAAACCCATTACTAGCTGTAATAACTCCATTTTTAATGTACAAAAAATTGATTTAAATTCAATGTATACTTGGAGTATTTATTGTTGCTGATATCTCTTTAAGTATTTATTTCACTCCATAATTACAAGCAGGAGCTTGTAGCTCATTGGTAATACCTTGCACCGCTGAACCAAGCCACCAGAGTTTAAATCCCATACCCCCACATTATTTTTGTATTTATTTTGTTTTAAATTCTTTTGGAAGTCAACAGTCAAAACGCCATAACTCACAAAACTTGAACTGAACCCAGAAAAGTAAATATACCATAAATCCCCCCACGAGACCCCCCACCTTCTGGCGCCCTGATTCGGCCGGGATCGGCCGGCGGACCGGCTGACTCGGGCCGGCGCCGCCAGCCGGACTCGGCCGGACCGCCGAGTTCCCTGAACGGAAAAGTTGCATCTTGACCTGGTCTTCCCACCTGCACACACTAAATTCCTTGACCGGTTACAGAAAGCCCAATAAATCTCTTTTACTCCAAAGTTTAACGATTTTTAATGATTTTTTTATATATTTTTTACATTTTTTAATTGAAAACCTTAACCCTAGCCTAACCCTATATATACCCCCATACTCTCTACCCTCTCATCCTAAATTCCTAAGTCCACTCTCTCAAAATTCCAAGAGAACTTTGGTACGTTGGAAAATAAGCGAAAGGCGAAGCGCTGACGAAATCGACGGAGAAATTTCCGGTGATCGTGCTAGGACCTCTCAACGACGATTCGACGCACCGGCAAACCCTCTACTTCCCCCTCACTCTCTAGTGTTGTCCAAACCCGTAAGTCCCTCTTTTCTATCTTTCTTTTCTTTCATAAAAATACGACTTTACAAACCCGACGGAAATCAGAACAAACCGATTTCCGATTCGGTTTTCTATAAAATCTCACTTATCACCAATTCCATAATACTTAAACATCTTCATGTTGACTATTAATCACTTAATAACTAATTTGAACAAGCTTTCTGACATGAAATGATAGCTTTTACAATATATCGTATTCTTTCACTTAAATACCATAATGTTTAGTTTTCACATTTAACACTTTAACATTGCTATACCTTAAAGTAGTTCACGAGGTAATGACCTATCTCTACACACACTCATATGCAAACATAACACGCTATCTTGAAAACTTAGAATACGATAAAAAAAGATTTTACAATTAAATACCGTTTTCTTAATAAAACCTTTTCTAAAAGTTTTAGGTTGCTACACTTTTAACACAAATATCTTTTAATAGGAAAATACGATAAGTTGTGGACATCGATCGTTTATCTAAACCTGACTTTGTGGTGTCTGGGCTAGGCAAGTGAGCAAAGGTAATTTTAAAAGGCCCGTCTCACGATTCGTGAGTGGATCCCTCCTTCCTCACTTGTACTTACCTGGCCACAATTGGCGGTGAAGAGGCGATTTGAGCCTTCTAACAACTTGTTGTTTAGATCATCTAGAATTAGTCTAGTTGAAATAGAAAACCCTAAAACCTAAAATACGGAAAATCGACTTTTGCAAATAAATACTTTTTACTTTAATAAAACCGTATTCTAAAGGTTTAGTATTTATAAATCTTTGCAAAGCGCCACTACAACCCACCTTTGGGGAACCCGTTAGGGATAGTACGGTTTATCGTGCACCCTCGGGCTTAGTAGTGCGAGATTGAGACCTCCGCAAGGAGCATTCGGTCTCGAAAGGTTTAAAATACGACATCTTAAGAAAATGATATTTTTTTAATATAAAATATTTATTGAAATTATTTTTGTATAAATATATGTATCATTAAAAGATCTATTTTGTTATAATATAAATATCCCACTTTTTCTAAAAATCACAAGAATAAATTTTACATTAAAATACCATGAATTTCAAATAAATCAATATTACTGATAAATATCTTTATTTATGTAATTAGGATATTTTCACTAGAAGTATCACAAAATAAAATTACACTCATCATAACTTAAAGACGAATAATAAATACTTGGGGTGTATCTTGAAAACTATACAAAAGTATTTTTACATAAAACCCCCTCAAGTTTTATAAATTACAATAAGGACCCTAACAATTATAGAACTTCGACTTACATTTCTTTTGGTCTGACTCGGGTTTGAGTCTGATTATTTCTGACTTGTATATGATTCAAGTCAATCTACATTCTTTAATATTCCAACTCAATATGAACATATGAATCCCAGAATCCAGTTAACAATCTATACAACTTGACTGAATCAAACCATGGATATATATCCATTATTCCGTTATTCCATTTACCTGATTATGCAGTTACAATCTGTTTACTGATATCATGGTTTTGGTCGGTCATCCAACTTACACAATACAATACAACAATACAATCAAAACACTACGGGGTTTAAGGGGTAGATTGGTGCGGAAGGTGTTAGAAGTGGCATGAGACGGTAAGATTAAGACACCTAACCTATATTCCGTTGCTGTTGTACCGTGGCTTAACGGTTTCTTGTACATTCCGTTTGCCCTGGTCTCTAGCATACTGAGACCCTTCTCGTATACACTGGCATCCTTACGTACCAAGCTACAAACAACAGCGTAAACACAATATTCTATAATATTACAACTTTAGAAGATACCTCTTATTCTGTCTTTTCTAATTCATCCTTATCTTTGGGACTTACCGAGCGACCTGTTCGCTGACGACTTTATATTTCTGTCTTCTTTGAATGTCGTCAGGTGTTTTGGACCCGTCAGAGATCAAGCCCACCGGTGAAGACTTGGATCAGTTTCACGAAGACCCCGAGCTCTAGACATTGTACCTCGTTCTATTCAGTATTTTCATTTCCTGTTATTCCATTGTTTAGGCATCGCTTTTTATTCCAGATGTATTTATTTTTCATGCATTGTACAAAAGAATGTTATCAATAAAGTTGTTATTTTATATCTCTTGTCTCTTGTAATTTACCTTTATATTGCCTAGATACGCTTAACGTATTTACTTCACAGTAAATACGTAGCGGACCTCGTCGCGTCCCCATTCGCCGTATACCGGGAAGCAGGGCGTGACTATTTAGACAATGTTAAAGTATCGAAACCGAAACAACTCCGAAACAATACCCCGTATATTCCAGGTTCTGTCGATTTTTCAGAGTCTTCAAAAAAAATTTAAAACAATTGCAGAAGGCTACTTGTGAGACATCTAGAACACCCTACAAAATCGAGCCCCATTCACCCACATTGATACCATGTTGGGTTTCGCTAGCAATGGGGTTAAAGGGTTGGCTTTGATACCATGTTGGGTTAAGGCAGCGCCCCGGCCACCAAACCGTGACCAAATGCGGAACAAAATTTTTCTAAACTGGCGCTACCACAACCCGATGCCCGGATTTACCCTTAACCCTATACTAGCAAACATATAAAGAGGAGTTAAATGGTTATACCGAATGAGCCAAGAACTTCGGGTCTTCAACCTTCATCCCAAGCTCCTAGTGGTCGTGGATCGAATTTGGTTGCCGGTCTTCCTCCATCTACGATGATCCACCCGAGGGAAACGGTGCAAGCTTCAACCTTGCCTAGCTAGACAACCGACGCTCCAAGGTTGCTAGCAATAGAGAGTGGAGGTGTAGGATTATCTCACCATAATTTTTCTCTCATCAAAATTCTCCAAAGAGCAACTCAAGAAGAAGAATGAGGGGTGAAGAAAAAAATGGCATGAGCAACTAAAGAAATGGCTAAGCTTTCTCCAAGTGAAAATGAGCAAGTAATGAAGCAAGTCAAGAAAAGAAATGAGCAAGGCATATAGAGAAATGGTGGCAGCCCCCCCTTTTTCAATCATCCAGCAAAATATCTCATCTCATTTTACAATAAAATAAAGTCATGCCATACCTCTTTACATGCTTAACAATGTTCATGCCACCTCACCCCTTCCACCTTATTTCCCAAAATGATTTTATAAAAAAGAAAATCAAATAATGAGGTGTTAAATCTTCTAGAAACTATTCCGTATAAATACGGAGTACAACCTGGTATACGTATCGAAATATATATACGCGTATTCGTACAAAAATACGAATAGCCAAGAGAGAAAATGAATAGTGAACAATAATACTAGAATACATATGTATAAATACATATATAAATTATAAAATCAAAACCTGATTTAATAATCCGGCTCAGTCTTAAGCCACTAGTATTATCAACCGTCCGATTAAAGTCTGTGCAGCCTGTACACATATTTAATCGGACACCTGTATGTACCAACATACGTTATCTACACCATATCGCCTGAACCGTGAAAACCCTCTGTGTGGGACTCTAAAGACTCTTCAATACGCTGGTAGTGGGTTTAACCATAAGCACATCAGCGGCACTACCTGTACGTAACGGCTACCCAGGTATTGTGCGAAAGGAAAGCCGACGAGCAAACTCATCCGTAATCCTACTGAGCCTGACAGTGACAATCTCCATACAGTCCGGTCTGTTCGTCTATGAGTATCGCATATCAAGTCTAGGGGGGTGGATAAACTCAGACTCCTAATAACGCGATAATTCGTGTCGGTATGAAACCCATCACCACCTGAGAAACCACTGATCCTAGATCAGTAATTCTCGACTACCTTGGCCAAGAATTTCTGGTGATGGCCACCCGTGCACAACGCGACATCAACCCCTAATACTGGGAGAGATGAATCCCTGACGATCCGCTCACTGCCTCCATATGGCTCGGGACTGTACCCAACTAAAACCTGTTTACATGACTCCCTTGAGCCATGGTAGGGTAGTAATCAAAGCACAGTGGGAACTCATATGAGACAAATGACGATCTCAGATCAACAGACTAACCTGTATACATGTCACCTGGGAACTGCTATCTGAAAATAGGTATAATACCAACTAGCATGTTCCCGGCGAGTCCATCCGGTATACTCATAACCTAATGAGCACCTGTATACTATCTTAGGTGAACAAACTGACACCAATGGCTTGTGAGACCGGCCACCGCCCCTCATCGGGGTCTCGATCAGTATACACTAGTCTACTCTGGAGTACTGATGCCCAGTCTCGATACTCCCACAACTAGAGACATTTAAGGATGTGCTTATAGACCACCCAGCTCTCACGTATATGATCGCCATCATAATGCTGGTAGCCAAGCAAGAATCCTATGGGCTCTATCAACATATAATAGTGATCTGTAATACCACCAGAAGTATGTACATGATGATAAAGACAAACCAGATAGCATACTGTCATCTCGAGTAAGACTGTTCTACCGGTATAGGTCCTCCCTCAATCATTATAATCGCGTGCCTAAAATTCAATAATTGACTTGAGGGCACTATGGCCAACAATGTTAATATGTGTGTTGTGAAGGGTGGGTCATTACCCCGTGATATTTTCTAAAGGTTAGATTAAGCCAAGTAATAAAATACTGTAAATACAAAGTTCATGGTATTTAAAAGTAAAACTCAATTTAAAGTTATCTAGCATGATGATTTAGGGTGAAAGTTGTTTCTAATTATTAGTTTCATGTTTAACAATTCAAGGTATAGAATATGAATGAGTAATGCTTAATATAAGATGTAGTTTCAAGGGTTTTAGAAACAAATATCGGTATAACTCCACTTACCGACATGTTTTATAAAAAGAGATTTTTTTAAGTATAAAGAGAAGAAGGGAGTGGGACTTACTAGCTAGAAGGAGGGAGGGCAGGTAGAAGAAAAGGGTGGTAGCCTTCGTGGCGTCGTGAGGCCGCCGGAACTTGTGTAGATCCTCGCCGGAACTCGTTCTTGGGCTAACTCCACTTCAACTCCACTTATACTTAGAAAATTTTGATATTTTTGACTAGAATTTTCAGAATGAGGAGTTGCTAGGGTATGGGGTTGTATTTATAGTGTGAAATTAAGGTTTTGGAATTGAAAGAATGAATTAAAATGCATTAAAAATTGGATTAAAGGTGAAATTGAATTCTCTGTTAAATTGCAGAGAAAACAAACGGTGCAAGGGTAATAGGGTAGGCCAAAGGGCTTTGTGTGCAAGACACGGGGGCTCTTCCCCAACGGACACCCGCCGTCGCCGGCCCAAATGGCAATCTCGCTGGCCAAAAAGTTGAAGGGGACCATCGGATGCTTGCCACGTGTCCTACTCGCTGTTAACTCTAATTTGCACATGTTTGATTTTCTGTCTTTTCATTTCTTATGTGCAATGTACGTGTAAACTTTTGGGGTTCCAAAAATTTTAAAAGAAAAATTCAAAAAATAATATGTGGCTGATGGGATTTGAACACAGGAGCTACGTCACAACAGTGCAAGGCTTTACCAATGAGCTACAAGTTATTTCTTGCTGTTCTTAAACAAAAATAACTTTTAAATTGTAGTCAGACTTGCAAACTCCATTCTGTACATTAACTTAAAAAATTTCATATAGTAAAATCAGAGTCGTTACAATTATCAACGTTTCGTTCAAGACTTTGCACGAGTTGTTGAACCCTTGACAAAGCTTACGCAGAAGGAAATACCTTATGTGTGGTCAAGGGAGTGTGCACAGGCTTTTGAGTTACTGAAACAAAAGTTGACCTCAGCTCCTATTCTTACGGTACCGGATAATTCCGGTGGTTTGGTGATAAACAGCGATGCTTCAAGGAAAGGTTTAGGCTGTGTTTTGATGTAGTACAGTAGAGTAGTTGCTTATGCCTCATAAAAACTGAAGAATCATGAGAAGCGCTACCCAACTCATGACTTGGAGTTAGCTGCTGTGGTTTTCCCCTTGAAGATCTGGAGATATTACTTATTGGGCGAAAAGGTGGAAGTGTAAACGGATCACAAGAGTCTAAAATACGTGTTCACTCAGAAGGAATTGAATATGAAGCAAAGCCGATGGCTAGAACTAATGGCGGACTACGACTTAGACTTACAGTACCATCAGGGGAAAGTAAATGTCATACCTGACGCTCTCAGTTGCAAGCCAGCGATCATGATGTTGACCATACAGAGGAGCAGCATTGAAGACTTTCAGAAGCTTGAACTGGAAGTTGTTACACCAAGTGTGACCGAGCAGCTTTGGTAACTATAAGTGCATTCTTCTCTTGTAGATCGTATTAAGGCTGCACGGGCTGATGATCCTCGATTGCAGAAGTTCAGAGAGCAAGTGGAAACCGGGTTAAGGACAGATTTACTCATACATCGAGATGGTTCTTTGAGATTCGGTAGCAGACTCTGCATTCCCAACAGTGATCTTCGAGAAGAAGTACTAGCTAAGACTCACGGTTCAGCTTATTCGGTGCATCCAAGAGGCACGAAGATGTACCGAGACCTGAGGCAGCATTATTGGTGGAACGGGATGAAGTGAGAGATTGCACGGTTTGTGTCCAACTGCTTAGTATGCCGAAGTAAAGGAAGAACACTAGAGGATAGTTGGGTTGTTGCAGCCGTTCCGATACTTGAATGGAAATGGGAGCACATAACTATGGATTTCGTGATGGCCCTACTACGGAGTCCAAGAGGCAACAACACCGTCTGGGTTATCGTCGACCATCTCATGAAAGCAACACACTTTATACCCTTCCGAGTAGGAGTCGACAGAGTTGCTTGCAGAGTAGTACATGCAGGAGGTAGTGCTACTTCACGAAGTTCCGGTCAGCATAGTATCGGATAGACACCAGATTCGTTTCGCACTTCTGGAAGAGCTTACAGAAGAGTCTGGGTACACGTCTCAAGTTCAGCACGGTTTACCATCCATAGATGGACGGACAGTCCGAGCGTACTATTCAGACGCTCGAAGACATGTTAAGGGCATGCATGCTGGACTTTCAGTGTTCTTGGGAGGATCACCTTCATCTGGTAGAGTTTTCTTATAACAACAATTTCCAAGCTAGCATCCAAATGGCTCTGTTCAAAGCACTTTATGGACGGAAATGTTGATCTCCTGTTTATTGGGATGATGTTGGTGAGCGAAGGTTACTGGGCCCCGAACTTATAGTTCAGATGGTGGACAAGGTCCAGATGATCAGACAGCACATTAAGACTGCTCAGGATCGACAGAAGAGTTGGCCAGATGCCAGCAGGAGATCGTTGGAGTTTGAAATCGGTGATCAGTATTCTTGAAGATTTCACCTACTCGTGGAGTTATCAGATTTGAGAGCGGTGGGAAACTCATCCCCTTGATACATTGGACCATTCGAGGTGCTAGAACGAGTAGGGGAGATGGCTTGCCGACTTGCCTTACCCCCATCGTTAACTGGCGTGCACAACATATTTCACGTGTCATAGTTACGGCGCTACATTCAAGACGATAGTCATGTCCTCGATCATTCGGAGTTGACGCTGGGTGCCGACTTGTCTTATGTGGAGCAGCCTACTACTATACTCGATCGTAGAGAGAAGGAGCTGAAGAATAGGGTCATTCCGCTAGTTCGAGTATCTTGGGGTGGTCGTTTGCCTGGGAATGTGAGGAGGATATCCGTTCGCGTTTTCCGCATCTTTTTGAGTAGTTTGTTTATATTGTTGTTTCCTTGTTTTCGTTCTTTAATTTCGAGGACGAAATTTTTGTAAGGAGGGTATGATGTAATAACCGGTTTCCCTGTGTACGTATTATTCGTATTTTATTAATAATTTTCCCTATATCTTTCTATTTAATTTGCTCCAAATATATTCCTTCCAATTATTTTATTTTTTCCTAATTTAAATCTCAATTATTTTTCCCAAACTCTAATCTACATTTTAATACCCTAATATTTATTTCTTAAACTATATCCTACCCTAAGCTCACATCCCAATCACAAATTCAAGCGCTTAGCCCAATAACCCAAACCGAACTCTCTCCCCAACTGCCACCTTTTCTTTCGAAATCCCCACTTTAATCCCATTTAACATGCAAATCAACCCCATTTAATCTCTTTAATTCCTAAATAAATCCTATTAACTCTTATTTAATTATTTCAAATTTTTTAACTCTCACGTTCTCTTTCTCTCACTCCTTAAATTCTCTCTCCCTCCCTTTCACTCCCCCTCTCTCTCATCTCGATCCCTCTTCCTCCCTCCTTCCTCGCTCGACCCCACTTCTATCAACGAACCCCGACCAACCCGACGCCGGCCACGACCGACTCCCTCTCCTCGTCGCCTTCACCGACCATCATGCGACCTTTCCTCGATACCACCACCATCAGCATCGCCTTTGTCTCCAACCTCATAACTCCATAGCCGATGATCAGTCGAAAATATTGTATATTTTAGCCGGCAATTTCCGTAATATTTGCATACATTTAGAAGTGTTCGGCATTCATATTCTACATATTAGCAAATCTGTCACAAAATATGAGATTGCATGTATTAGACTTTTAAACCGACACTTTAAAGGAAATTAACCGCATTTCATGGCATCGCATCATTTCTGTATTTGCGCAACACTTGTCTTGAGTCTATGCAGGAAAATACGGAAGAAAAACCAAAGAGCTGATCAACATTACACCAACTCCATACTTTCAGATCTGGTAGCAGTGCAGAAGGAATTAGATAATTCTATATATCAAATGAAGGCCCAAAAATGAGCCCAAGACTACCACAGAAATCACAGGACCCAAGGCTCCAAGAGCGCCGCGCTTCCGCGGCAGAAGATGGCTTGAGCCGCGGAAACGCGGCGGTTCTGCCACGTCAGCAGAATAAAATTTGGGCATAATTCTCAGCTCTGGTCCCACAGTTCTTTCTGATACTTCAAACTCCAGAACTCTCTCGAACCTACTGCCAGATCAGCAAAGAAAATTAAGGAAGGCTAATCCTAATTAAGCTCCTAATTAATCCTCTTCTAGAAGCTCCTCCTAACTAATTACATCTAGAAGCTTCTCCCCTAACTAACTTTTGGAGGGAAATTTGAATTTCTTCAACAAACTTTTGGAGGGAAACTTAGAATTTGAAATCCTAGATCTAGGGTTAGTTATCTATAAATAGGAGCCTAGATCTAAGGGTTGAGGTTAATCTTTAATCTTCATTAGTTAAAAATTCCCTCTTTCATCATCTTCTTCCACAAGTCTCGTGACAAGGCTTGTGCGAAACCCTAACCTTAATTCCACTCCAAATCCAAGATCTTGAGTACCAAATCAAGCGAGAAGCCTTCAACCTTTTAGGAGCCGAGCCGATCTTCAATCGGGCAAGTGATCCAAGCCGATCCGCGATCCACGGAGACGAGCGAAGCCAAATCGACGATCGAATTCTTCCTCTTGTAGTTCTTGAGCGAATGTAATGAAATTGTTGATATAAATAAAAGGTGAAATTCTTTAATCTTGCTTTCTTTTAATTCTTGCATCATGATTAGATCTCAATTTGTAATTGTTGTTCTTGTTGTGATGTGTGAGTAAAACTCCACTCGTAAAGGAGTCGAGACGATTGTAGAATGATGATGTCACAAATCTTAATACAATTTTTAAGTCCTACGAGTTTTGTAAACCCTAGCAAGTTCAAGAATCGATGACCTAGTTTCGTAGCGATGCTTTCTTGATTGTGATCGCTCGAAATTAGGGATCTACGATCGTTTCTTGAATTTACTAGAGGCTAGAATATGAATGATATCAATGAAAGAACAAGAGATAAGATGAAACCCTAGTTTCACAAGAAGTCTCTAATTCTCATCGATCATCAACGATCTAGTATCAATTCATCGAAGGATAAGAATACGTAATTCTAAGATTACATCACATCTATAGATCCGATCGATTCCTACGAGCCTCATTTCGATTCTTGAGATTTGGTTTGGAAAAATCAACAAACGATCAATTCTTGATTCTATCTTTTAATGCTTTCTTAGATCTAGATTTTTCTCATTCTTGAACTTCAATTTCAAATCATGAATTGTTTTGTTTTCTTTTCATTAAAGTTTCAACTCATCTAATTCAAAAGACGAACGATTACACTTTCCCTGAGGACGATCCGCACTCACTTACAATCTACAATCCGACACCGTAGTTGATTGCGGTCAAATAATTTTTGGTTGTGATTTCTTTACAATTTCTCAAATACTACACAATCCGAAATCGTTACAATCAAATGGCGCCGTTGCCGGGGACTATTTGATTCGATACTTTTACATCCAATCAAGAAAATAATACAATCAAATGGCGCCGTTGCCGGGGACTATTTGATTCGATACTTTTACATCCAATCAAGAAAATAATACAATCAAATGGCGTCGTTGCCGGGGATAGTGCGCTAATAGTTCGTATTTTGAAATTTGAGTTGAGCAATTTATTCCATTATAAATTTTAGATCAAAAATTCGTGCAAACACTAATACGTGTGTTGTGATTTGATTGCGAGAAAATCTGGAATCATTGGAGCTGGAGAAAATTTTTTCTGAAAATTCCAGTGGACTCAGCAGCTGAACAGGAGCTTGTGCAGAAAAGATTGTGCAGTGATCCCCTAAAAGGACCGCTCATCCGCGGCATATACCCCTCAAACGCGGCGGATCCGCGGCTAACCTAACTCCTCTCTGTGCAAATTTTGCTCTGTGAGTCTCTGTCTTTCTTATCTTCTCCTCCGTCTGCTCCAACTAATAATTTGCTGCAGGTTTCTTTGCAAATAAATCACAGCGCCGCAAAGCAATAAAAATATTGTGCGTGTTTTTGATTCTTGTGGTTGTTGCATATTAATACGGAAATTTAAGGGGCACGACCAAATCCAAATTAGGTGGGGATTTCATTACCCTTCCTAGGCCCCGAAAATCGCAAAACTTGCATCCACATTGACCCTCATTAATTAAAAGAAATCTAGAGATGACTCTAAGGACCGTCGCGCTCAATTAGGACAAGAGAAGGCCGTGGGTAATTCATTGCTTATCCGCGTTTTCTTGTGGTGTCTAAGGCGAGTGTGTCTAAGGCTAGTGGTTATTAATTAGGCCCACTGTAGTGGTGGTTCCTTCCCACTTACCTGGCACTTATCCGGCCACAGGGGGACAAAGAGGCAGTGGAGGATTCTATCCTGCGACTTGTCTTTTGGCAGTTAGGAGCGGTCTAGAGCTTTGACCTAGGTGACCCCTAGATTTTAGGGTTTTGTGTGTTGCATTTGTTTTGTTGCATCATATTTTTCAAAAATCCGTATCTTTTCAAAACAAACACCACATTCATATCATTCCCCTAATTATAAATTCACGCTGCCACTTGTACTAACCCTTTTTAGTGCAAGATAGGCTGGACACGGGTTTCTAGTGCCTGTTAGTCCGCGTCCCCCGATCGACCCTAAAGTCGGTATTTCTACATTTACCTTTTCTCTTACCCACCACCACACCCACATCGATGGATCCACCTCCATCGAACTTCTTTTCCACTACTCTGCCGCCGTCCGTTGGTGCGCAGATTCCACCTCGCATCTCTCTCCAAGAGAGATGTTATCCTACACGAGGCCCACTTTCCACCTGTCTTTCCATTCCACCAGCCAACGGGGAAAATTTTCAAATAAAACCCCAATACATCAACCTTCTACCAAAATTTCACGGTCTCGAGTCTGAAGACGCATACGTGTTTATCACGAAATTTGAAAATGTATGCGCAATGATGGGTACTTCACAGCTTTCTGTGGATGCTTTCCGTCTACGTCTTCTCCCATTCACTTTGTGCGATTTAGCCGAGAAGTGGCTATATAACACTACCGCACATTCCATTTCAAATTGGGATGAATTCGTCAAAGCATTCCTTAATAAATTTTACCCACATCACAAAACAGCTCGAGTCCGTAGCGAAATCTATCAATTCACCCAGCTCCCAAATGAAACATTTTCAAAATGTCTTGAACGTTTCAAGGATCTGTTACTCCAATGTCCACATCATGGCATCCCGAGATGGGAATTGTGCCGAATCATTTATGAGGGCATTACTCCTTACACAAGACAGACCCTTGAATCCATGTGTCAAGGCAACTTTATGACCAAAGATGATTGGGAAGCCTGGAAATTTCTAGAAGATTTCGCAGAAAAATCTTTACAGTGGGAGGGTGTGAGTCAATCATCTAGGGATGGCAATGATATTTCCATAGGAATTAGAGCTGAAATTTCAGCTTTACACAAGAAATTCGATGCTATGGAAAACAAATTTTTAGCCGCCGCCCTAAGTCAAATGTCACTCTCCAAAACTGTATGTGGCTGTTGTTCTGATCCGTCTCACTTGACGGAAGAATGTCCGTTTTCAGGTCATGAGCATACCAATGCCGCATTTCAAAGACCTAGAAACAATCCATCTTCCTCCACATATGATCAGGGTTGGAGGAATCACCCCAATTTTGATTGGAACCAATCCCAATTTCAAAACACGGTTCCAAACCAAAACAATTTCCAAGGGATTCCTCCACCACAACAGCAGCCACCACAATTGAGTCAGCACCCCTTTCAAGCACAAAATTTTCAAAATCCGGTCAACACTTTTGCACCATCTAGTCCTTTGCAGTTGACCGGGACTGATGAAACCTATTCATTTGCACAATGCATGAATTTGGTCTTAACAAATCTCATGCAAGTATCAGCTGAAATAAAAACTTCTGTCGATTATATAAAGAAAAACTCTGCGTCCCAAAGCGAGAGTATTAAATCGATGGAAGAAGAAATTGCACGTTTAAAAGCTGAAATGAGTGCAAGGGAGAAAGGGAAACTTCCAGCTCAACCTTTACCCAATTCTAGCTATTTACATGATGTGGATGCAATCACGTTGAGATCTGGAAGAGTGCTTGACACTCATGTTGGGGAAGAGTTTGATGATACTAATAAATCAATCAATAACACCCCGGCTGAGACCTTTCCTCACACACACACTTCTTACCCCAGTTCTTCTACCCCACCATCTTCTTCCGAGCCTATTCTCCATTTCCCAAAAGGCTCGCCACTACAGTCCACCTTTTTTACTCCTCCACGGACGATCCCCACTTCTATTCTGGGATCGGGTCCACAAACACTTCCTTCTCCTATGATGGACCCAGCGCTTATTGCTAAAGCACCTTATCCTAATCGGTTAAGGGCTAACACACCGAGTCCACATATGGAGAAGATTATGAACATTTTTAAGCAAGTAAACACCAACATCCCTCTCCTGGATGCCATCCAACAAGTTCCGTCTTATGCGAAAACTCTTAAGAACTTGTGCACTAGGAAGAGGAAGAATTCAGTGCCTAAGAAGATATTCATGGAAAAAACAATAGACACGGCTTTCCCCCAACAATTACCGAGGAAACGTAAGGATCCAGGATATCCTACTATTTCCGTTTCTATTGGGGAAAAACACATTAACCGTGCTCTACTAGACCTTGGCGCTAGTGTTAACTTGCTTCCATACTCAGTTTATGAGCAACTAGGTATCGGAGAGTTGAAGCCAACCAATTGCACTCTCCAGATGGCTGACCGATCAATCACCAAACCTAGGGGTGAACTGGAGGATGTGTTAATAAAAATCGGAGAATTTATATTCCCGGTAGATTTTATTGTAATTGATACACAGCCTGTAGCGAACCCACGGAATCAAATTCCGGTGATTTTAGGTCGCCCCTTTTTGGCCACTTTCAATGCAATTATCAACTGTCGTAATGGTTCTATGACCCTATCTTTCGGGAATAGGTCAATAGAACTAAACATTTACAAGTTGGGAAGTGTACCCTCCGAACCTATTGCTCAAGTATGTTCTGTCGACTTAATGGATGTCGGCAGCAGCGAATTTGATGATCCTCCTGTTATCGATCTTGACTCTTTTCATATGTTGTTTGACCCAACTATGTATCATACACATACGGACTCTTCCACCGAGATGTCCGGGTCAACAATTAACACTGACTTTGAACTGTTCTTAGAGTCTGAAGATCACCCCGCACTTTGTGATGATATTATTCATCGGGGTATTGATGGAACTTTTGAGGAAATCTTCGCTGATGAACTCGCATTTTTGAATGACACGGGTGTTGAGATGAATCATCTCCCAATCACTGAAATTGAACCTCCACCCCTTCTTTTGAACTGTAAAAAGAATGCGAGTAATCCATCACATACACTGCATCGTCTCTCCAAAATGAGACGCACACACATTCTATTGCACCACTTAACCTTTCCCCACTTCTTCTTCCACCAACCAGAGCACTGCATTGATAAAATTTTTGAATGGTTGGTGTTAACCTTTGGTCTTTGCAAAGCTTGGCATCGACCACTAATTTTTGACCCCCTCATGTGATTTTCAAAACTTAACATTGCATAACTCAAGTTTGGGGGGGTATGTTTTTCTGGCTCTTGAAAAGAAAATTTTTACAAAATGATGAGCCAAAAATAAGTTTGGGGGAGGATCTTCACTTAAATATTTTGCCCCCACTAATAAATTCCTTCCAGGCTTACAGATTTTTCAGATTTAGCAGAGAGCAACAGTGAGGACACTGTTGAAAACAAGTTTGGGGGAGGTTTGTGCTTATTTTTGCATCATTTGCATATCATTTGCATAAGCACAAAACATTTTTTGAAAAACCTATAAAAATTTAAAAATTTTCAAAACTATAAAAAGATTTTTGTACATAAATAAGATAATAAAAGTTTAGATAGTGAAAAATTACATCCATGAGATTAGAAAAATTTAAGTAAACCAAGAAAATTAGAAGTTTTCTTATACGAACTAGTAATAAGTAGTTATGAGCCGTTGTCCCAAGGGTTAGTAAGATGAAGGACGTCACTAATCTGAGGATAAAAATAAGTCTGAAAAATAGTTTCTATTCTGGAAGCCAAACATTTTGAACGTTGCTACCCTGCTATTCGCACTTACACACGTCTTAAAGCCTGGGATAGTAGAGGATACCTTGAAATGCTCTTGTCTTGAAGCCGATGTATGAAGGAAATAAAAAAAAATGAATAAAGAAAATATAAAGTGGTGAGAAAAATGGACACTGGTTTTGTTATCACCAAGGGCAAGAAAAATGTATAGCGAGGGTGCTTCTTCACCTAGTGCCCTAAGGCCAACTGGTCTGGGAGTCACTGCTATGCCTGAGGTGGTGCAAGACGAGGAAAATACACCAAATAAGCAAGCACATGAGTAATCGGTCGGTTACTACCTCAAGAAGTATTAACGGTCGCATGAAAGTGTGTGAGCAATCTCATCTAAATATTCATTAATTAAAAAGTACTGAGGCTGATGGGCAAGAGTATGATAGCTTGAATTGAATTCTCCGGGTGTAGGGATGTCTTTTACACACACGCAGGGTGATATGATCGATGTTTGGAAAACAGATAGGAATGAAGAATAAGACGATGTTTTATTGAGGGAGGACGTGATTTCTGACATCTTTTCATGACCATTAAGATAGGGCTCATGACAACCGAAAAGCTAGCTTAGTTGGAAACCCTAACTTTCAAAGTCTTTCTTTTACGATTCTTTTCTTTAAATGTAATATTCATGATCTTCCTTTTATTATTGGATTTTGTGGGTGCAATCCGCTGAAAACCCTCAGGAGACAACACTCCTCCTACTAGGGACACCTAGAGGTTTAAAGGCTTGTTGCACGTGCTCAGTGCAATCGTGTTGCCTACGAAAGTGTGCTAGTTAGTTTTTCTCTTTCTTTATTTTCTCCTTATCTTTTTCTTTAATAAAACATTCGCTCGAGATGATCGAAATTAAGTTTGGGGGTATTTGATCAGTCGAAAATATTGTATATTTTAGCCGGCAATTTCCGTAACATTTGCATACATTTAGAAGTGTTCGGCATTCATATTCTACATATTAGCAAATCTGTCACAAAATATGAGATTGCATGTATTAGACTTTTAAACCGACACTTTAAAGGAAATTAACCGCATTTCATGGCATCGCATCATTTCTGTATTTGCGCAACACTTGTCTTGAGTCTATGCAGGAAAATACGGAAGAAAAACCAAAGAGCTGATCAACATTACACCAACTCCATACTTTCAGATCTGGTAGCAGTGCAGAAGGAATTAGATAATTCTATATATCAAATGAAGGCCCAAAAATGAGCCCAAGACTACCACAGAAATCACAGGACCCAAGGCTCCAAGAGCGCCGCGCTTCCACGGCAGAAGATGGCTTGAGCCGCGGAAACGCGGCGGTTCTGCCACGTCAGCAGAATAAAATTTGGGCATAATTCTCAGCTCTGGTCCCACAGTTCTTTCTGATACTTCAAACTCCAGAACTCTCTCGAACCTACTGCCAGATCAGCAAAGAAAATTAAGGAAGGCTAATCCTAATTAAGCTCCTAATTAATCCTCTTCTAGAAGCTCCTCCTAACTAATTACATCTAGAAGCTTCTCCCCTAACTAACTTTTGGAGGGAAATTTGAATTTCTTCAACAAACTTTTGGAGGGAAACTTAGAATTTGAAATCCTAGATCTAGGGTTAGTTATCTATAAATAGGAGCCTAGATCTAAGGGTTGAGGTTAATCTTTAATCTTCATTAGTTAAAAATTCCCTCTTTCATCATCTTCTTCCACAAGTCTCGTGACAAGGCTTGTGCGAAACCCTAACCTTAATTCCACTCCAAATCCAAGATCTTGAGTACTAAATCAAGCGAGAAGCCTTCAACCTTTTAGGAGCCGAGCCGATCTTCAATCGGGCAAGTGATCCAAGCCGATCCGCGATCCACGGAGACGAGCGAAGCCAAATCGACGATCGAATTCTTCCTCTTGTAGTTCTTGAGCGAATGTAATGAAATTGTTGATATAAATAAAAGGTGAAATTCTTTAATCTTGCTTTCTTTTAATTCTTGCATCATGATTAGATCTCAATTTGTAATTGTTGTTCTTGTTGTGATGTGTGAGTAAAACTCCGCTCGTAAAGGAGTCGAGACGATTGTAGAATGATGATGTAACAAATCTTAATACAATTTTTAAGTCCTACGAGTTTTGTAAACCCTAGCAAGTTCAAGAATCGATGACCTAGTTTCGTAGCGATACTTTCTTGATTGTGATCGCTCGAAATTAGGGATCTACGATCGTTTCTTGAATTTACTAGAGGCTAGAATATGAATGATATCAATGAAAGAACAAGAGATAAGATGAAACCCTAGTTTCACAAGAAGTCTCTAATTCTCATCGATCATCATCGATCTAGTATCAATTCATCGAAGGATAAGAATACGTAATTCTAAGATTACATCACATCTATAGATCCGATCGATTCCTACGAGCCTCATTTCGATTCTTGAGATTTGGTTTGGAAAAATCAACAAACGATCAATTCTTGATTCTATCTTTTAATGCTTTCTTAGATCTAGATTTTTCTCATTCTTGAACTTCAATTTCAAATCATGAATTGTTTTGTTTACTTTTCATTAAAGTTTCAACTCATCTAATTCAAAAGACGAACGATTACACTTTCCCTGAGGACGATCCGCACTCACTTACAATCTACAATCCGACACCGTAGTTGATTGCGGTCAAATAATTTTTGGTTGTGATTTCTTTACAATTTCTCAAATACTACACAATCCGAAATCGTTACAATCAAATGGCGCCGTTGCCGGGGACTATTTGATTCGATACTTTTACATCCAATCAAGAAAATAATACAATCAAATGGCGCCGTTGCCGGGGACTATTTGATTCGATACTTTTACATCCAATCAAGAAAATAATACAATCAGCCGACCCCCATCACAACCTCCGACCACGATAAGCTCCTTGCCTTGCAACCCCGAGCACCCCATCTCGCCGAGAACGAGCACATCATCCATATCATCTCGCCTTCAACCCTGACTACTAGTGGACCAAAGGACCTACCACTGAACTTCAACTCCAAACCAAGCCCACACCGCCACCAAGCCGACACCACTGAGCACCCATCGCCGAACTTACCTCCTACTTTCCTCCAACAATGCCACCTCCTCCTCCTCTCCTCTGAGTACCCTTGAATACACCCCCTTCGTCTTCTACCGAGATCCTCTCCCCTCTTTACCACCAACCCATCGCCAGAGCTACCTCCACCGACCACTGGCGACCCCAGCGCACCTCCAACCCCACCACGAGCTTTGACCCCGCCTCAGCCTCCTTCAGCCTAAACTTACTACCGTTTTCGAGCCAGAACCCTATAGTCAAGCCCAAGTTTGTGGTCATCGTACCATGATCGTGTGATCCGTCGCCTGTATCATCGTTGTCGTTTCGTTAAAAGGCAAGTGAAATCTCCTTTCCCTTGCAAATCATACAACTGTATATTATAAGACTATATGATATCGTTATATAATTGGATATACACACACACACACACACACACACACACACATACATGTGTGTGCAACCGTGCGTAGATATAATAATACCCATATAGTATCAAGTTTAATCGAACATGTATACCTTGAGCCATCCTGATTGGTGTTATTAGGATCGAACCCATCTTAGGTTTTATTGATCACATGAATATCATTTAGGTTTTCATGAATTAATCGGGTTAGATCTCACTCGTGTATATCGGTTGAGTGCTCGATGCAGAAACTAAATCAATTATGGCGGAACTTATTTCTATTAGCTTGCTTTAGAGATAATGAATAACATGAAACAAAACTTGGGTTGAAAATACGGACTTTACCACCATGGAATGACACCCTATCTAGATCCATCAAATCTGAGATTTCCCATACACCTAACTCGTGAAAATCATAGTAAATTGGATACATACTGGAATGCAGTGTTGGAGAGCTTGTATTGAAGCCGTATCGACAACCTAGACCCCTCTGTGATTTATATTCCGATACTGTTATAACACGATGACGGAAACTGTTCGAGAATGCGGCTCGGACTGCAGTCCAAGCGGTACTTCTTGTTGACACCTGAATTAAAAGTGTTTTTATAACTCTGTATGAAAATGATATTATGCATAACCCTATACCGTTATGAAGATTAACCTGTTAGATAACTATATGTAGTGGTTTCGTTCGATTTTACCGTCGTTTTCTATTTCAATTATATTTTAACTAGTCGTTACGTACTACAGTCCCAGGCAGGGACATAACGTATACCCTAATCTAAAATAGTGCTTATCTCCCAGCACACAATGGATATTGTCGATCCGTCTAGTGCATTAGAAACCTAATTAATAGATCTAAATATCACCCAACTATAGAATTGTCTAATTGTAATCCTAATAAGGTGAAAAGTGTGTACAAAATGGACTTTCAGTTCGGGAACTGAATTTCCAGCAGATATCACTTAAAATGAAATGATCGTAATTCACAAACCCGAAACTCATTTGACTTAAAACTAATTTCTTTGGTTTTATAATTAAGTTTACTTTCTACCCCTTTTGTATCATTTTTCTTAATTATGATCGTACGATTTAATGTGAATTTTTTAAGTTCTTAAGATGTGTAATGACTTATATTGCATATGATTTGTTTAGCGGCAAAATTCACATATTTACCCGACCGTGATATCTTTAGTGAGAACAAACGCCTTTATTGAGTTTTAGTGAATATTGCATTGTTGAACGTGAGTGGTGTCGAATTAGTTGGATCGAGTACGCCAGTGAAAAGTGAACGATTTGTGATAGTGAAAAATACAGTGAATAGTGAATAAAGCAGTGTTATTAGTGCGTACTCGTACACAACTATCCCATACTTACAGTTATTGAAACATGGGGGAAAAGGGGAAATCAAAGTGGAAATGAACTTGTATTTAGCGATGACAGCGATTTAGAAGATGATCATTCGAACAACGACTCTTATATATATTAGGTTTGGACTTAGCGGTCCAGCTGTCATGGTTATGTCTCGGGCAACAGTGGGCCGTAGTCCCGGTTACGTACATGACCCTTGTTAAACATGATCACTCATTTCCACAATTCGATTTCAGATTGACCTCAAGACCAATAGGAATATAGCTCATATACTGCATCGATATTGATATATTGATTACCTGCATTCACTGTCTCCACTGTTATTACCTTTTATTTTCATGCCTCATTATTGCTATCATAGTCACTCTGACGACCTAAGTATACATGCTCAGAACTTGGAGAGGACCCAGCTCAGGAGTCAGATCTACCGTTCGAGCTCGCAGAGATTTAGACGGTTGTACCTTTAGCACTTTTACCGCTTTTCATAAATCACCTTGTATTCGCACTTGGTTAGTAATTTTCTTTTTTGTTGGACTCTTGTAAATTGTGAACAATGAAAGTTGATACAATAACCTAGTAATATGTTTCCTTTACTTCTGTGCTATGATTACTGATTACCTCATAACGCTAGAAGCCGAAGTATGAATACGGCAGGATTATTCCCTGACCATAAGAGCATGGCTGGCCTAGTTGCCTCCCGTATTCCATATTTTAAGAAGCGGGGCGTGACAATTAAGAATCTTGGTTTTCGCAAGACGCTTAGTAAAATAATCAGCTAAGTTTAGTTGACTAGTTACAAATATAAGAGATACTATTAAGAAGCGAGGCGTGACAACTTTGTGTTGTTTTATAGTCTCATATCTTAATTACATTGCAGGAATCTAATTGTTTTCCTATTGCAATTTTTCTGTTGTAATAAATCTAACAGAGATCTATTATCACAATGAATTGTTATTGCTGTAATTGGTTTTGGTACAAAGGGAATTTCAGATATTAAATTTCTTAACTATTCTGCTTCTAAGCAAGTAGTACCGAAACAATCATTTTAGCATCCATGGTACTTCTAGAAATTAGTTTTTGTTTACACGATCCTCAATTAATTGCTCCACCACCGAGTACAAAAACAAAACTTATGGTAGATTTTACATCTAGAGTATCAGTTACCCAATTAGCGTCACTGTATCCTTCAATTTGATTTAAGAAATTGGAGTAAATAAGACAATAATTTATAGTACCCCTTAAATACTTGAACACCTGTTCCAAGGCATTCCAATGTAGTTGATTATATTTACTTGTAAATCTACTAATTCTAGAAACCGCATAAGAAATATCTAGTTTTGTTTGAGTAGCTGTGTAGTTTAGAGACCTTTTCAATTACGCATATCTATTTTGTAATATAGCTTCTCTTTCATGTTTAATGAGATAAATATTTGGATCTAAAGGAGTTGAGATAGATTTTACATTGAAATAATTATACTTTTTTAATAGTTTCTCTATGGCATTAGATAATGAAATTGAATATCTATTTTCTAATCTATTGATTTTCATGCCCAGAATATAATCAGCCTCACCTATATATTTCATGTCAAAGTTCATAGATAAATATGACTTTACATTATTTATGACATTAATAGAAGAACTAAATATTAGAATGTCATCAACATAAAGACAAAGAACTACAAAATCATTTCCAAAATATTTGTATTATATATGTGTATCGAAATTATTAATTATAAAGTCATAGCTAAGAATTGCTTCATTGAACTTAGTATGACATTGTTTAGGAGCTTGTTTTAATCCATATAGGGATTTAACAAGTTCGCAGACTTTATTTTCATTCCCCTTCGCTATAAAACCCACCGGTTGTTCCATATAAATTTCCTCATCAAGATCACCATTTAAAAGGCGGCTTTTATATCCATTTGATGTATTAATAAATTATGAATAGCAGCCAAGGCAATTAATATTCTTATGGTTGTAATTCTTGCTACAGGCTCATAAGTGTCATTGTAGTCTATGCCTTTTCGTTGAGAAAAGATTTTAGCTACTAACCTGACTTTATATTATAACCTTTAGTTTTAAAGATCAACTTACATCCTGTAGCTTTACCACCAGAAGGTAAGTTTGTTAGAACCTATATATTATTATTGCGGATTGAGTCAATCTCACTTTGAATAGGCTCTTTCCAATACTTAGCATCAGAAGATACCATTGCTTCTTCATAAGAAGAAAGATCTCCTTTCACTACGTTATAGTAGTAAGTATGAGTGAGTACTTTCTTTCTTTTAGTTCTATCACCTCTTCTTAATTCCTGTTTGGATGTTGGAACCGAGAAAAATGAATTTTGAATCAACTCATTATCATTAGAAGTACTAGCTATGTCAGGGTCAGAAACATAATTATCTACTTATTTATAGATTTGAGTTATGTAAGAAAATCTATTTTCAAAGAAAGTAGCATTTTTAGATTCTATTAAGGTATTAAATTTAATACCTGTAATATCAGATTTTAAGATAATGAATTTATAAGTGTTATTGTCAAAAGAATATCGTACAAATAATGCATCAACTGATTTTGGACCTATTTTGTTTCTTTTGTGAGAAAGAATACATACTAGTGCTAGGCAGCCCCAAACACGAAGGTAGTCTAATTTAAGTGTTCTTGCAAAGCATAATTCAAATGGAGATTTATTTGTAGTTTTATGAGATATTCTATTTAGTATATAACATGCCGATAGTATAGTTTCACCCCATAAACTTTCAGGAGCACCAGAACTAAGTAATATGGAATTAACCATATTCATTAAAGTTCTATTTTTACATTCTGCTACACCATTAGATTCAGGAGTGTAAGGAGGAGAATATTCATGTTTAAATCCATGTTCTTGACATAACATATTTAATATATTAGAAGTATACTCCCCTCCATGGTCTGATCTATAGATTTTGATTTTTCTTTCAGTGTAGTTTTCTACTCCGGCTTTATATATTTTGAATCTATTAAACACCTCATCCTTGGTTGGAAGTAAATATACATAACAATATATTGTATTGTCATTAATGAATATAATATAGTATTTATTTCCATCTCTAGTTAGTTGTTTGCAAGAATCATACATCAGAATGTACCAAACCTAATGTTTAAGTACATCGATCAACAGATTTAAATGCAACTCTAGTATGCTTAGCCTTGACACAAATATCACATTTAGATTTTAAGTCAATAGAACTTTGAGAAATCATATTTAAACGCATCATTCTATTTAAATTTTGATAATTAACATGTGCTAATCTACCATGCCGCATATCACAAAAAGACAAGGTTAAAACAATATGACCAGTTTTATTTATTTCATTATTATTACAACAACATTCAACTTAAACAGTCCATCACACACATAACCCTTACTAATAAACATGCTTCCTTTGGAGATTACAATTTGATTATTTTCTAATCCAATTTTGTAACCTCTCTTAGAAAGTAAAGAAGCACTTATTAAATTCTTTCTTACACCAGGAACATACAAAATATCACATAGTGGTAAATATTTTTCAGAGATCATAGAGAGCCTAATGGAACTCTTTCCCTTCACTGGTGATGTTGTATCATTTCCAAGTGTTACATTTTCTCCATATTTACCCTGAAAGAAAGTAAACCATTTATTGTTAAAATATATGTGCACATTTGCACCACTGTCTAACTACCAATTATTAGATGATGCGATAAGGTTTACAGTGTGAGAAACACACCTGAGAGAAGAACTTGTTGACTCTGTTGGGTAACACCAGCTTAGTTTTGATATTGGACAAAACACTATTTAACTACTTTACAGACTGACGATACTTCTGGTTAAGTTTTATATTTTCAGTATGAGAGACATAACATGTTTTTGCAATATCGATGAAAAAGAATAGGTATAGCGATATCAAAGAGCAAAAGGGATATGGATATGGATTCATAAGACATACAGATGAAGAAATAAAAAAGAACGAGTTCTAGTGCTAATGAAATGGAAAAGGGACATATCAACGATGACTTATCGAAACGAATAGTTAAAATATCAAAGGGACATGAATTCTGAGATGAAGACTCAAAGAAACTCAAAGAATGTGCTACAGAGGTGTAAATCTTGTGTTTTCTCTTTTATTGAGTCGTAGGTATCTCGTATGAGTCACACGATTTTGAAATATTTAAAATATCTCAAGTAACTGAAATATCAATTCTTAAGACGTCTCACTTTTACTTGAGACCTCTCACATACCCTTTGATTCTTTCATTTTTGCTATGATGCTTTAAGACGTCTCATGCCCTGTTTGAGATGTCTCACATTAATCTCTACATAGCATTTCTGCAGTGTGGGAGACAGCTCATATTAGTTTAAGACATCTCAACACTTGCCTGCACTTAATATTTTTTTTCTTTTGACAAGAGACGGCTCATAGCTTTCTTGAGACATCTCATATTGGTTCCCTACAACTCAAATTATTCTCTGTTGGCTTGAGACATCTCACGCATTTCTTGAGACGGTTCAATCTATGACCGTTTGAAATCCTTGATTGAATCTCGACCAATTTGTTTCCAGGTTTGTGGGATTCTTTCCCAACTCTTTATATACTGTCTTAGTCGAAATAAAACATAAGAATTACACAGATTATTCATCATCTCTCTTGCACTCAATTGTGATCATCATCTCTCTCAAGTTTTCAAAACCTAAGATCGTAACCAGGATATTTTACTTTTGGGTTTTTCGAAAGCTTTCTTTTTTAATTCTTGCAAAGGATTTTCTAAATTGGTTTTGAATTTCTTGCCTTTGCAAAGTCTTGATCACTTATTTTAAATCCTTTATAAATCCTTTTGAGATCAAAAGTGCCTTAAACTTGATTTTATAAAATACCTTAATTCTCTGGTTTTAAAATTGTGATTAATTTATATACGAGATTAGGAGTTGGTTTAGGTTGTATTGCAATTAAATTTTAAAGGTTTGATCTAAGCCTGTTGAAAAGATTACTCGGTGGAGGTTGTCCATCAGTGTGAGCTGTAAAGGTTTGATCTGAACTTGTTGAAAAGATTACTAGGTGGAGGTGATCCATCAGTTGTAAAGCTTTCTTCACCTTAAGAAGAGTTGAATAGTGGATGTTCCTAGGGGAGACCTAGGCAGAGACTAGATACTGCGAGTATCGAACTTCATTACCAATCGCTGGTGTCCTACCGAGTTTGCATTTTCTGATCTCTATTATTCTATTGTTTGCATAATTTTATTATTTATATTATTTTTCCGCAACATTTATTGTATTGAGCAATATAGTTTTAATTATTAGCCATTTGTCCTATTCACCTCCCTTCTAGAACACTTTTCAATTGGTATCAGAGCAGTTAGCTAACTTTTTGGCTTAAAATTAGATCTTATGGCTAACAATAATAGCATTACTCAAAACAGTAGATCACTAGAAGGTCAAGCAACAAATCGACCACCACTCTTTGATGGCACGACCTACAACTTCTAGAAGATTAAGATGCGAATTTTTCTCCAATGCATTGATCTTGATATTTTAGATGTTGTAGAGGATAAATTCGTTTCACCAGCTAGACCTTAGAGTGAAAATGATCGGAAAAATATGGCTATGAATATTAAAAAGTTGAATGCATTACATTACTCTCTTTCACTTGACGAGTTCAACCGGGTCTCCATATATACTACCGCATATGAGATTTGGAAGACTCTCGAAACTTCTCACAAAGAGATGAGTCAAGTGAAAGAAAGTAAAATCAACCGACTCATGAGCGAATATGAACAGTTTAGAATGAGCGCTAATAAATCGATTGATGTAATGTATTCAAAGTTTAATAAGATCATTACTGAACTTTTCAACCATGGTAAAACTTTTACAGAAAATGAGAAGTGCTTAAAGATCTTGAGGATTCTCACAGTAGAATGGCAACCCAAAATTACGGCTATTGAAAAAGTAAGCAATCTAGAGGAATTAACTTTAGAGAATCTTATTGGGAAACTCAAGATGCACAAGATGAAACTCAACAAAATTAGAGCATGGAAAAAAGAAGAAGAACCTTTAAAGAAAAAAAGCCTAACTCTAAAAACAAAGAACACTCCATAAGAAAAATCGGAAAGAGAAAACGAAGATGATATGGCCGCTCTCGTAAAGAAATTCATGAAGTTCATCAAATTCCGAAACTTTAAAAGAAAAGGAAACTTTCGAGGTAAAAAATTTTCAAGTTCCAATACTAATCATACTTATTATGAATGACATAAGCAGGGTCACATGAAGGCCAATTGCCCCACATTTAACAAAGACAAGAACAAGTACAAGGATGGTAAGGACAAGTACGAAAAGTGAAGGGTGTTCCAAGAAAAATGGAACGAATAAGACTTAGACTCTTTGGACAATGAAGAAAAGATCATTGCCAACATGTGTTTCATGGCACATAGAGACAACAACGAGGTATGTGATGATGACTTACATAGTTTTGATAGAGATGAGTTGATCGATTTATATATTGAATTGCAAAAGAACTTTCAAAAATTATTTTCAAAGTATAAGAGTTTGAAAAAGAAAATATCTTCTATCTTTTGTAACTCTTGTATTATTCTTAAGAAAGAAAATGATGGTTTGAAAGATTATATCATTGATTTAAGTACTAAGCTTGAAACTATAACAGTTGAGCGTGGCAATTTAGCATCTTCCTTTAAAGATTTTCAAAACTCAAATGCTAAATTGGAACACGGGTTTGTTAGCACCAAAATGAAGACTACGAAGCTTGAAGAAACTTTTGTCAAATTCACCAAAGGCAAGAACAAGTTGGATATTGTACTTGGTGAATTTAGCGGAAATAGAAAATCTTTTGGTCTTGATTTTGAGCCTAACATTTTAGCTAATATTTCAACCAATAGATTTCTTAGAGCCACTACTTATCGATATGGCCAAAAACATGCTTTGAAAACTCTTGTTATTATTGTCTTATTTTTTGCCATACCGTTAGATATTGTCCTATCAAAAACAATTCAATATATTGATATCATTTTGTGCCTAAAAGTAGCTTACCTAACCGTAACACTGATCATCTACTTCTAGATCACAGTTTTATACTCTTAACCCCATGGACCTATGATGGTTTAGGTACCAAAAGTCAAAAATAAATATTCTATTCCAGGTACCCCAACCGCAACAACATAGAACCATATGATACATTGATAGTGGGTGACCGAGGCACATGACCGGTGATATATCTAGTTTCAACTCGAGGGTAATAAGAAATGTTACATAAAGGGTAAGGGTAAAATTGTGGTAAGCGATTCTACCAATATTGATGACATTTTATATGTTTATAATTTGAAGCACAATTTGTTTAGTATTAGTCAATTTTGCATTAAAGCATACACTGCTGTTTTTGATAAAACTTCTTGTAAAATTTTTAAAGATGACTAGTGTATTTTTTAGGTAAAAGGCATTATAATACTTATACTATTGATCCTAATGACTTTGCTAATATGAAAGTTAAGTATTTAATTGCCGACGATGCAGATACATGGCTTTGGCATCATAAGCTTAGTCACGCATCAATAGACCTATTGAATAAAATCGCTAATGGTGACCATGTGAGAGCAATTCCTAAATTGAAATTTGAAAAGGATAAATTGTGCGATGTTTGTCAATTTTGTAAACATGTAAAATCTTCATTCAAAATGAAGACTGAGATAACATCTTATAAATCCCTTCAACTATTACATATGGATCTTTTTGGTCCATCTAGAACTTTGAGTTTAGGTGGAAAATCATATGTATATGTAATAGTTGATGACTATTCACGTTTTTGTTGGGTATTCTTCCCTAATTAGTAAGAGTGATACTTTTACTACTTTTAAAATCTTTTCAAAATGCATTCAAAACGAAATGGATTTGAAAATCTCCAAGATTCGTAGTGATCATGGAGGAGAATTTGAAAATACCTTATTTAAAGAACTTTGTGAAGATATTGGTTTTAAACATGAGTTCTCTTGTCCAAAAAAATCACAACAAAATAGTGTTGTGGAAAGAAAAAATAGTTCTTTACAAGACATAGCGAGAACCATATTAAAAGAAAATTCTTCACCGAAATATTTTTGGGCTGAACAGTCAATACTGCTTGTTACATTTTGAATCGAATTTCGTTACGAATTTTTTTAAAGAAAACTCCTTATGAGCTATTTTATGAAAATAAGTCATCCATAAAATATTTTAAAGTATTTGGGTACAAATGCTTTGTTTTAAATACTTTGGATAATTTGGGTAAATTCGATTCCAAAAGTGATGAAGGTATCTTTCTTGGTTATTCCTTAACTAGCAAAGCGTATAGAATATTTAACAAAAGGTCGATTCTTGCAATTGTTGATAGTGTACATGTAAATTTTGATGAGTCCACCATTCCTATCAAGAAAAATGCTAGTTCTGATGATGCAAATATAGATGTTGGATTGCAAGAGATGAGCATAAAGGATGATGCGACAGAAGATCTAAAGAAAGACGAACAAACGTTGATGCACATCAAGAGCTTCCTAATGATTGATGCTTCAAGAAAAATCATCCAAAAGAGAAAATAATTGGTAATGTTGAACAGGGGTTATTACTTGTTCTTCTAATTTTCTTAGCTATCTAAACTTGACATTTATTTCTAAAATCGAGCTTAAAACTTTTAAAGAAGCCGAGTTAAACAGTGATTGGATTGTTGCTATGCAAGAAGAGTTAGTACAATTCGAAAGGAACAAAGTTTGGCAACATGTGCCTGACCCGACGATAGGCCAGTTGTTGGCACTAAATAGGTGTTTAGGAACAAACATGATGATTCTGGCAATATGGTTAGAAACAAAGCGCAGTTGGTTGCACAAGCTTATAACCAAGTTGAAAGAATTGATTGCAAGGAGAGTTACACTCCCGTAGCTAGACTTGAAACCATTCGTATTTTATTGACTTATACTTGTTACAAAAATTTCAGTCTTCTTCAAATGGATGTAAAGAGTGCGTTTTTAAATGGTAAAATAGAGGAGGAAGTGTATATGGAACAATATCTCGGTTTTGAAAACCATCAATTCCCAAATCATGTTTTTAAAATCCACAAAGTCTTATACGGTCTCATACAAGCTCTTAGAACTTGGTATGAGCTTTTAAGTGCATTTTTAATAAATATCGGTTTGTCAAAAAGAATTGTTGATAAAACGCTCTTTATAAAATATTTTGATAAAGATATTCTGTTAGTGCAAATCTATGTAGACGATATTATTTTTGGATCCACTAACGAAGATCTTTGTTAAGAGTTTTCCAAGTCAATGCAGGATGAGTTCGAGAAGAGCATGATGGACGAACTAAGGTATTTTCTTGGACTCCGAATACGGCAAACTAAAGACGGAGTTTTCATAAACCAAGCCATGTACACAAGAGAATTGATCAAGAAGTCTGGTTTAGAGAGCTCACGCACTTACGATACGTCTATGCCTACAACGGTTAAGTTATCTAAGGATGAAAATGGTAAGAGTATAGATAAGAATCTATATCGAGTATGATAGGTAGTTTGCTTTATTTAGCTGCGAGTCGTCTGGTTATTATGTTTAGTGTTTGTCTGTGTGCGCGTTTTCAATCTGATCCTAAAGAATCGCACATTTCCGCTGTCAAACGTATTTTCAAATATTTGGAAGATACGATTAATTTAGGACTTTGATATTCGAAGAAAAATAACTTTTCTTTGACTTGTTATTCGGATATTGATTATGCGGGTAGTCAAGTAGATCGCAAGAGCACGAGTGGTACTTACTATCTACTTGGCAACTATCTTATGTCATGGATTTCTAAGAAACAGAATTCAGTTGCTCTATCCACGGCAGAGGCAGAATACATCGCTGCTGGTGCGTGTTGTGCACAATCTGTTTGGGTGAAATACACTTTAAACGATCATGATGAATATTTTTCAAAATTTCCAATTTTGTGCGATAACATTATTACCATGCATATGACTAAAACCGCGGACCAACGCCCAAAAACTAAGCATATCGATATTCGCTATCACTTTTTGCATGATCATTATCATAAGGGTGATATTATTCTTGAGTATGTGCCAACTGAAAATCAATTGGCAGATATTTTTCATGAAACCTTTGGATAAGATTTGCTTTGCTAAAATTTGAGGATCCTTGAATTTAATAGACATAGATGCATGATTTCATGGTGTTTTAGGGTTATTTTGTAAGATTTGTATGTTATTTGATTGCTTGAAAATGATTTTATGAAACTTGAGACTATATAATATTATTTTGGATTTCGATGTGTTTTGATATGATCTAAGATAATTTCTAAGTTCACTTTGCCAAACTGCTTTTGTAATCCTTTTAGGGGAACTCAATTATGGATTTCTTTATTTATAACGAATCATATTCACGAGTCTAGCAGAGATGTTTCAGAATCCTTAATAGGATATTCAATACATCAAATGAGAAATGAAGTTAAACGATCAATATAATGGTTTCAATGAGTTTTGATGGTAAAAATGATTTTCAAAACCTAATATTATATTTTTATTATGTCTCCAATGCTGAGAAGTCGATAAGCAAATGAGAGTATGCTTAATTTCCTTGATTTGTCATGTTACAGCCTTTGAGTCGTCTCAAAAGCTCCTTTCTCTATATTGTTTCTAATATTTTGAGCATATATGTTTTTGAGCAGTCTCAAACCCTGGCTGAGCCATCTCAAACTTTGACTCTTTTTCCTGTTTGAGTCTCTGTTCGTATGACCGTCTCAACAATTTTTTAAGCCGTCTCAATCTTTCCTTTCAGCAGTTTTTCGACCTTATTTAAGTCGGTCCCTCTTCTTTATCTTTCAAGACGTCTCTTCCTTTTCGAAACCAAAACCCTAACACCCAAAATCCTCTCGATTCTCTCCTTCTTGATTAATTTTCATGGCTCCTAAGGAAAAGAATCCAACGGCGAAGCAACCCTTGATCCAATAAGAATCAAACTCCGACGTGGGATTGATCCCTCAACCATTAAAGCGTACAAGATATGCTCCTTGAACCAGTGGAAGACATGTAAAAGTTTTGGCGAAGAAGTCTCCAAGAACCAAACTTAGGGGTAACCTTCGTTCATCTTCATCTACTCCTTCTTCTTCAACATCAAATCCTACACCCTCTATATCTACTGTTCCATTTTCTTCTTTAACTTTTATCTTCCATTCGCATGTTCGTACTTTTGTTTGTCGTTATCACAAGCGAGGCCATCTTGAACTACTTAAAACTAATATAACTCGTAAAGTGTTAACTGGATCACTGATAAATTTCAATGTCTTGGTTGATTGGCATGTCAAGCACTTGTTCGAGTATCAGGGTTGGTTGGAGTTTTTATCGCTTGATTGCACAACGTATCCTTACGTTTGTCACGACCCAAATGTGGAACGTGATGAACACTTAAATCACGCAACGTCTAAAGGTGTAACGTAATTCAAATAAGCCAAAACCCAGAATCTAAACCGTGAAATAAGCTAGAGTGATAAAAATCTTATGTAAAAAGTTAATTTAAAAAGCAAAGAGTTATATCAAAATCTTTGAAGATTCAAGTTATTATGAAAATTTCGGCAGCATCTCCTTTGTAAAATCTGATCCCAAACCGATACATAACAAGAATATACATAAGCATGATATAATAAAAGCCATCCCCACTTGGGAGCAATTTCAACGCCATCCGGCGGAACACAATCACAAGAAAGATATATGTCGTCATAGAGCGAAGAAAATAAGAAGTAAGAAAAGAAAACAACACCCACAATGAAAACATAAAAGTCGGCTCACATGAGCTCGACACCAGATGTCAATTTAATACAAGTCTCACAGTTTCGCCTCTAAGTCAAATATATAAGTGGTAGATGGAGTATACTAGATACAAAGAGAAAATATACGAAGTGGAAAACAAAAGAATAATCTCAACCCACCTACAAAATATTACGTCCAAAAGTAACGGTCGCAGTAGAAGTAGCTAAAGTAGTAGAAGTGTGCCCCGCCGTGACTATACCGACGGGTCGATCCTGCAAGACACTGTGGTACAACGGGGGTGAGTTTCCAGCTCATGAGTAGTAAGTAACATTATATGTGACAATCGCAAGCATGTACGTAAAGGCATCGGATCCTAAGTATGAATTATGATGTGATGTACTCGTATAGATGCAACATGAATAAGAGATCAAGCATGAAATCTTGGTATAGCTGCTATAAGAAACTGAGTCTGTCTTAATTAATTTTAATATGGTAGAACCAAAAATATCATCAATAAAAATAGCATAATCCCGTGTCAAGCATCGACACTCAAAAATCTCAATATCTCGGGTGCCGTCTCTCAGATCGGCCCTCAAATTAATCTAATCACACGACTCCAGTCAGTATCCTTCGGATATCCGACGGGCCAAACAATCAGCAGTAGTTATTGTTCTCCTGCTAGGCTCAACATCTCTGTATACGATCTTCTTGCCCCGAAGTACTGTACCGGGTCCACCATGTACCCGCAGACGGTGCCTCCTCTCTTCTCGAATCGAGTATATACATAACTCAGAACAGAGAAAACTCATGGTGGACGCCACACATCATATCAAGGGAAACCACATTTTAATTTTAAAGTGATCATAAGTTTTCAAAATTCACATGCGATTTCCTAAATCCAGAAATCTCATGAAAACGGAAATCTCCCAAAACGTCATAATATATATGAATATGGCAATGATGGCGAATGTACATGATATTAATATGATGCAAGCTAGATGAATAACTCGAAGATTTATATGTCAATAATGATGCAATGCAAAATTCAAGTTACCAAGCTAGTTCTATAGTGTACGTGACATAGCAATTACCAATAGCGAGTGTGTACATACAGGATAGTGGACATATGGCATGAACTATTGGCAATGATGCAAGTGTCTTAGGGTGATGATATCAATGTGCATGATGATGCGTATGCAATATGGAATTGAGTAAAGGTATATGTATATAATATTTGTTACTAGATTTCTAACTATCGGACGCTTTACGCCATCCGAACGATTCCCTCATAGATGTTAAATCTACTCACCGGAACGATCTCGGCTACAAGAATCCGACAACCTCCTTACCTTTCATAGCCGCGTCCGATGTCTCCGTAATCGATCCTAGAATCGCACAAAACATAGCACATGAGGCTAGGAATCCAATATGACACGAAATCAAATACTACACGAACGAACTAACTCTCACGAGTTAACACATGTGAACTTGGTGCATTAAACGTGTGCAACAACGTCTAAGACTACCCCTAAGGACTGTTGTTCAAAGGAAACACCAAACAAGAATCGGAACGTCCGTATCGTACGTTAACAAAACACCTAAATTAAGGTAAAATGATCACAGATTTTTATATAGGTACGACTAGAGAAAGTTGCACATACCAGAGACTTAATTGGGGTTGCAGAGAGCCCTCGACAAAGACCTACAACTAGCTTCTAGTAATTGCAACTTTTCTCTGCAATCACTGTTTTGATAGTAGATCTCGTTTGAACCCTAATCTCTAACTAAAACTAATTTTGACATTAATTTAAAACATTAAGGTGTTTTAGTGAAAACTTGATAGTTAAATAAGACTATAAGGCACTAAACTACTCTTAACTAACCTAATTTAGGTCATGATTACCCTAATAGCCATTACAAGCCCAAACTTAACTCAACCCTCTCTTGAAACTTTAAATTTACTTAAATCACTATCCTGAATCTAAATTAAGAATGATTAAGGCAAAAGATTTGTAAAGCATGTTAAACTTGGACCATACCTCACCAAGAAATGAAAAAGACCCTAACTTGAAAAGAGTGCCACAATGTGAAGACTTGTTTCAAAGGAATTCTTAAAGAGGTTTAAAATTGGATTTTTGAAATGATTAGTGAAGGATTTGTAGTGATTTGTGTAAGGTTTTTGAGAGGCAAAGAAGAGTTTAAGTGAAGGAGTTGAAGAAGAAAGAAAGAAGAAGAAGAAGAAGAGAATGAGGGAGAGAAGAATCTAGAGAGAAAGGGAAAATTCTCACCATGGCTCAACACCACTCCTCATTTAATGTACCATGCTTATTTTCCCATTTTCATTTTTTATTTTCTTTTCTCCATTTCTCTAGAACCATCCTATGTGTAGAATATATTAGCAAATTATAAATCGTGGTTTAATTTTCATGGTTACAAAAACATGTTTTAACATATACTAACCTATTGTTAACACTTGATTAGTGTGTATGTGCATTTAAAATAATTTAATAAATAAAAAATTGAATAAATTCATATACACACACACACACACATACATATGTGGAAATAATTATTAACTAGGTTTTATTGAAAAACGCATGTTATACCGCTAAGTAATTTATAATTATTCTAAACAGTTTTTAAAACGTTACAATCTTCTCCCCTTAAGGAAATTCGGTCCCCGAATTTAAAATCTAACCACGCGTACCTTCAAAGAGATGGAGAAATTTTTTCCGCATCTCGCTTTCGGCTTCCCATGTGACCTCTTCGCTATTCGGGCTACACCATAGAACTTTCACGGACGGTAAAACCTTTGACCGTAGTTTCTTCACCTGACGGTCCAGGATAACTACCGGCTGCTCGCTGAAAGAAAGATCGTGCTCCGACTGGATCGTCTGTTGTTGAATCGCGTGAGAAGGGTCATGAAGATACTTGCGAAGAATCGATACATGAAATATAGGGTGTACATCAGGAAAACTGGATAGAAGTTCTAAGCGATTGGCGCGGTACCGACATGCTCAAGAATCTTAAAAGGACCCACAGATCTAGGACCAAGTTTACCTTTCTTTCCGAACCTCATCACACCCTTCATCGGCGAGACCCGTAAGAAAATATGATCACCCACGGCGAACTCAAGTCTGCGACGACGGCGATTGGTATAAGACTTCTACATGCTCTGGGCTGCTCTCATCTTATCCTGAATCAATTGAATCATCTCTGTAGTCTTCTGGACTAATTGCGGTCCTAAAATCCTGCTCTCACTGAGCTCAGTTCAATATACTGGCGATCGACACTTTCTCCCATACAAGGCCTCGATAGGTGCCATCTGAATCGTCTCCTGAAAACTGTTATTGTAGGAGAACTCTATCAAGAGCAAGTGACGATCCACCTCCACCAAAATCTAGTACGCACGCTTGGAGCATATCCTCGAGAGTCTGTATAGTCCGCTCTGACTGACCATCGGTCTACAGGTGGAAAACGGTACATAAACTCAAACGGGTACCCAAAACCTCCTGAAATTTCTAGTAACATTTCAGAAAAATAAAATATTATTTTTGGAATTTAAATAATAAAATAATATATTTCACAAAAACTATTCGATTTGTGAATAGGGTTTTTTCGTAAAATGGTATAATTATATACCAATATTTGGAAAATAATTGGAGATTAATATGGTTTATTTATTTAAAAGGTATTTATTTGGAATTAGACATTTTACAAATTATTATACAATTAATCATATACAATTTTAATACTAAACTTGATTAAGATTTCACTAATTATGCATTAAGCGCGTTTATGATATGCAACATGTAATGTTTGCAAACACTTGTTTCATTTTTAGCTTTATTTGTGCATATATGGTTTGTTTTGTTTTAAAATGAGAAATAAATGAAAATGAACATGAGAAGATATTTTGTCTGAGAGGGGACACTTAGGTATGGGCTTGAGTGAGGATGAGAGAAAGAGAGAGGGGTCTTCTCTTGACCATGGTTCATCCTCACCCTTCACTTCATTTCCTCTTCTTCTCTTCTTCCATCTCCCTCCTTCCTCGACCTCCTCTTCCATCATAAATCACCCCAAAAACTAAGCCAAAACCTTATACTCTCTTCACTAAAAATGATCACAACCTCTCTACAAACACCATGGATGCATCAAGTAGAGATTTTGAACATTTTGGGCAACCCAAGAATTTTCTTGAGTTGCCAAATGAGGTATATCCTACACTTCTAGTTTAGTTTTTGAGTTTCCTAATATCCTATAGTGTATTAGAGTTAAACTTGTGTAGATTAGTGGTGTTAGAAATTTCCTAGATGAGGGTTAGGGGATTCTATGAATTGTGAAGGTGTATTTGAGGTATAGTGGGTGTTTTTCATGACTCTAGTGATGTTTACTGGCCTAGACCAGAGTATAGAAACCAATACACGAACATAGAATGTTCTCGTGTCAGTTTTGTGTAGTTTTGGGGATTTACAGGAAATCTGGAGCAACTTGGGATATTAGTAAGAAAAACAAACAACTACATTAACCTAATTAGACCATTAGAAGACCACCACAGAAGGACGAGACACCAATTCCATAGGAAAACCGGTGACACCAGGCATTTCATCATTCTCGCCGGCCATTTGTTGGGTTCTGGTGTTGGATTTTGGTCTGTAGCTCATACACCTTATAACCTAGCCCCTGTTAGTTTAGTCCCTATATACCTGAGCAAAAATCTGGGAGTGATTTCCTCAGTTGCTGTATTATGTTTTCCGATATTTGAAACTTGGATTTATGAATTTCTTGATGTGATTCGGTCGTTGGACATTTGTACGTCAACAACGAGGGTTATTTGGTTGTTTTTGCATGCGTAAGCTATAGGTTCTAACCTATAAGAAATTCGTGTGTCATATCGGTTTTCGAACTTAGTTTTAATAACGTTACGATATGTATTGAATTGTAGGTACCTTCACGTGGGCTTCCGAGACGACGAAGCACATCGACTTCGGCTAAGCGAGGAGATTAGCAGGTGAGTAAATTTATATCTACGGGGGAAGTCGGGTGGATGGCGTATAGCAACCCCGCAAACATTAAAATGGAAAGTCGTGATATATAGAATATAGGTGGAGAGAGAGCCTATGATATAAATGTAAGTACACGGTAGCGCCCCAGCCGTCTAACAGATGCCAAATGCGGAACAAAAACTTTTTGACTGGTGCTATCGTATACTATAACCCGGATCTGCCATTATTGCTAAACTAACAAACTACAAAGTGGGTAGAAATGTTATACCGAATGATCCGAGTCCTTCGGTTTTCAACCATCATCCCACGCTTTGTTGCGGCTGCTCCGATCTCCTGAATCTCCAGTCTTCTCGTCCAGGTGGCACCACATCGACGGATCTTTAAACGGGCTCCCGCCTCTGAACCGAGGCAACTCGATCATCAAGTTTGCTAAAAGAGATGACCAAGATTGATGTAGAGAATGAGTAGAACACTTTGTCTCGTTACATCCAAAGCTATGGATGAACGGTTAATGAAGTTGCCTTTTTAGAATCGGGTGAAATGAGAATTGAGTGTACTAATTTCCATGAATCCATAACCTTAGTCTTTTTTTTCAAGCAACCATCCTCTCATAAGAATGAATGGGCCGGCCAATATAATGAGGTGGGGTGAGTGTAGGAGGAGGAGAGCGACCATAAGCAATAAATGATATGAATGATTCATCTAACACCTTGCATAAATCATTAATGCACTAATGAATCATCTAACCTAGTCATGCTATCATTAAATGAACAATTAATGCAACCAATGAATCAAGAACACCTCATCATCCTAGTCACCATCTAGAAGCTTCTAGAACCACGACTCACCCTCATGACTCACCCTAGTGACAAAAAGATAAATCCGCATTTAACCGAATGTTAAATATGGGTGATAGAAAACAGGAAACTGGCAACTTCCAAAAGTGATCTCGAAACGAATTTCAGGATAACCCCGTAACAGTATAAACATACCCGCATTTATATTGCGACCGAATACAAATGCAACTGAGACAAAGATATTATATCTACATAGTATAATACTCGGATCCGGCTTAAACCAAAGCCCACCAGTATTATCTGCCCGAAATATGACACGTGCGTAAACGCACGTGCATTTTTCGAACCCTGCCATAAAACTATACGGCCTCTACAACGTTTCGCCCGAACTTGGAAAACTGTCTGTAGGGGACTCTAATGACTCATCAACACACTGGCACTGGGTATAACCACTAGCACGTCAGAGGTACAAGCTGTACGTAACGGTTGCCTATGTATTGATTGGAAGGGAAGCTGACGAGCGAACTCATCCAGAAACCCTGCTGAGCCTGACAGTGACAATATCCATACAGTCCAGTCCGTTCGTCTAAGAGTATCGCATATCGAGTTTAGGGGATGGATAAAGTCAGACCCCTAATTACGCGATAATTCGTGTCGGTATGAAGCCCATCACTGCCTGAGAAACTACTGATCCAAATCAGTAATTCTCCATTACCCCGGCCGAGAATTTCTAGTGATGGCCATCCGTTCACTGTGCGACATCAACCCCCAATACCGGGAGAGACGAATCCCCGACGATCCGCTCACTGCCTCCATATGGCTCGGGACTGTACCCAACTAAAACCTGTTTGCACGTCTCCTTTGAGCGTGGTAGGGTAGTAATCAAAGCACAGTGGGAACTCACACGAGACAAATGACGATCTCAGGTCGACAAACTAACATGTACACATGTCACCCGGGAACTGCTATCTGACGATATGTATAATACCAACTAGCATGTTCTCGGCGAGTCCTGTCCGGTGTACTCATAACCCAATGAGCATCTGTATACCTCTTAGGTGATCCAACTGACACCAGTGGCTTGTGAGACCAGTCACCGCCCCTCGTCGGGGTCTCGACTGTATACATTAGTCTACTCTAGAGTATCGATGCCCTGTCTCGAAACTCCCACGATTAAGGACACTTTAAGGATGTGCTGATAGACCCCAGCTCCCACGTATATGATTGCCATCATACTGCTGGCAGTCAAGCAAGAATCCTATGGGCTCTATCATCATGCAATAGTGAACTAAAGCATATATACGATGATAAAGACAAACCAGATAGCATATTATCATCTCGAGTAAGACTGTCATATCGGTATAGGTCCTCCCTCAATCATTGCAATCACATACCTGCGATCCAATAATTGACTTTGAGGGCACTATATCCAACAATCTCCCACTTGCACTTAAGGCTAATTATTGCGATGTCGCATACTCACAGCCCGTGTGATACCGAACATCCAACTCCTCTACTAATCAGTTTCACAAAGCTCGTTTGTAAAACTCTCGTGTTCGAGAAATGGCCTCAGTGAGTGGATCCTATGTCTTTCTTAATCTCAAGTTCGCGGAGAAAGCCATCTCCCGAATCGAGTAATACCTGTCTTAGAATATGTCTGGATATCTGATGAGACCTAGTTCATAAATGAACTACAAATCCAAACTTCTTAGACTGTATCGTCAACTGAACCTAATCAGTATCCAGCACCATGCCTCCCACAGTATCCTCTTGGACCACCTGTCCATAATACTGTCCCTCATCATAGGGAAAACTATAACTCTGACAATCACTCTGTCATCCATGTCACCTTTGAAGCCTGGAATGATAACCGTCTCCCGAAGGAGGCTGCCGTCATCAAATCCGTAGAACATTCACTTATGTTTTAAAACTGCTTCCTTATGTTTCTCCAGGATTGGATTAATATAAAATTATCGCATCTAGTGCAAAAACAACATCTGGTGTGGTACTTGACTTCTCATGATTGATTCAATTGCCTAAGTAAGTGATCTGCCAATCATGCACATCCCTCTCCCCTTTAGTCTATAAGACACTTTTAGAGAGGGTGACTCCATCACCTGCAGGTACACCACCATGCCAGGAGTCATCTATTCTAAAATACCATTAGAATACTGTCAAAGTACCCACATTGGGAAACTACCCAAATCTAGATCTAATACCATAGATCTAGTAACCAGAATGTCAGATATTATATCCATATCATGTGTGAAGAAACAACTGTGTGACTACCACAGTATAACCGATTGTAGTATAGGAATTTTACTTCCTACTCTATGTATGTCATCCAATTACCAGGACATCACACCCTACTACCTTCTCAACAGATCCATCCCCTATTTTGATGAAGTCAAACCCATGACTGTCATATCAAAAATAGATGATCTATCTCCGTTATATCTGCTCAAGTCTATAAATAGACATAAGCTCCTTACCCACTTTGCTTCCGCTGCTCCCACTGACTACGACAACCCTCTGGCAGAATAATATATACGTCCACTTCTAAAGCTAGTTTAGAATGACGCTATACTTAACCTCCTGCCGGGTCTCATAGCCTGGAACAACAGTAGTGTCAAGTCTGGGTAAACAGGAACCTCCCTGTCACCGTCCTTGAGGCTACCTGAGTATCTCTCGGGTGTCTAAGGTTACCCACCATATCTGTGGAGTGGCTAATGAAATGTCAAACCTGATTGAATATATAGGTCCTATTAAATTTTCCGTAATCGTTTGCGGTTCTGGAATCACTTCCAGTTCTACCATACTCCCACTACTGTTTTCTGAAGAAAAAAAATCCATTTTACTAAAACTGTGGCGAGTCAAGAACAATATCACTATTGATCTTCCAGATGGTAGAAAATCAACCCTCGTCAAAGCCAGGGTCAACTCACAAACTGCCATTACAGAAACGTGCCTTGAGCTATCCAGAGTCTGGTTTTAAGCATAAGCTGGACAACTCACCGTACCTTAACATCGTTAAGATATGAACCATTCTATATCTATTATAAAAACTTTGGCACTTATTTAATTGGAACCAGATTCAAATCATGCAGCTGTCTCCAGTACATATCAACTTAATGGAGAGAGACTAATCAGCATTGCTCAACTTAGGAATCTATCCAATTTTGAGTAACCTGAAAGAGAAACAAGTTTCTCAAAAAAAACATTACTATCATCTGAATACCAATCACAAGAATCTACATCTTCGATCTCTTTGAAGAATCCCGATACTTATGACATCTGGTTCTCTACTTTATTCCTATACCCACAACTTCTCAAAACTTAGACATTGTATTTCTACGAAACACCTGTCTAAAAACTAGAGAAGTTACAAGTAAACAGAACAGAGTACGAGGACCTACCCCTTTTATGGACACTGGACAGCATACAATACTCTGTATAAGTCCGTTGAGTTGAATAACTCAAACCTGTGCGTCGTAGGTTGAAAACTGTACCCAGATGATTTCCTAAAATATCACCAATTCTAATGAATTCCGATATAATGAGGATGATCACCTAATTCCCAATAACCTACTCCCTCTCATCATTTATAAAACCATACAGATATGAGAATCATACCTGGTAAATATATACCCTGGAGTAAGTATCTAAATGGGAAATCAGTTTTCCTTTAACAATACACTGAAACATGAAAATGTTTCGTAGGGGTATCCTGGTATTCTTAGTAATGCCTCTTCCATAATCCAATTCATGACTTTAACCGTATATTTCTTTGCCATCTCTCCAAATCCCTTTATTTGTCCTTATTCATTACCTTCTGTACACCATCGTTAGGCTAAATGGTTTTCTTCCTTCCCTACCGTTCGGCACCAGCTTATGGTTTGGAAGAAGACTATCCAGTAAGCATAATGGGTGTACTCTCCTAATCCTAGGAGTACTCGCAACTTAAGAGAAGGTGATGATAAAAGACAACTGAATAATACCTTATTCTATTTCTCCTGAACTAGAGAAAAAGGCAAAGGTGAAATAGGAGTGGCGATGAAGTACGAGATTTGGTCGTGAATTATAGCAGTCGCAATTTACTTTACCCTCTTTCTAATCCCTTTATTTTGTCTTTAGTTATTACCTTCTGTACACCCTACTTAGGCTAATTGGTTTTCTTCATTCCCTACCATTCGGCACCTGCCTATGGTTTGGAATAAGACTATCCAACAAGCGTAATAGGTGTACCCTCCTAAACCAAGGAGCCCTCGTAACCTGAGAGAAAGTGATAATAAAAGACAACTGAATAAACCAATTCTGTTTCTCCTGAACTTGGATCCATCCTCAAAGAAGTCCTTCAGGTTCGTATATAGCCATACGATGGATCTATCCAATGGAAGTGGATGTCCGTAATAATATGGGGTGTTCTGAGAAATGCAAAGGGTAAAAGAAGGAGCGGCAATGACTTATGCAACTCAGACAATCCAAAAGCCAGTATTTTAAAAAGGTTGGTCAACTTGGTCACTGAGTCATAGTCTAGGGTCGGTCAATGGTCGCTGCCAAAGAGAGAGAGAAAAGAAATACTCTGCGTGCACTTTAACCTAGATCAAAATGGTTATCACTTTATCTAATCAGGAAACCTCCCACGGAACCGTCAAATTCTCCTCCAAACCTAAAAGAAGAATCAATCGGGATCACCCGAAGAGTAAACCAACTCATCAGTGAGAATCGGGATCCAATTCTCATCGCATGATAACGTGACGGAATCCACTCATGTTATCACACTCCAGAAGGTATGCGCATACTTGGCAAGTTTCAGTTTCTTTAGAAACTCCCGATATGATTTTTGCCCCATGCTCTTATGACCTTAGCGTTGGTCAAAATGTCATAAGTCACATGCCAAGTTCTACCCGTCACTATCCAGGTCAATTTGAACCCACCCGCACATGCCCTTGACGTTGGCCAAATGGCAGAACGACTGTCCCAAACCAACTCATCTATCTATGCAACAAATGAATACCAAGCAACTACCAAACACTATGCCCTGGCGTTGGTCAAAATACATAGCTTGAATACTACTGAATACCCAAAAGAAATGACGGAGGGCTACGGCTGGTTTTTGGTGAAAAAACCTTTTAACGTAACGAACTTGATATCGCTGAAGGAACATGATAGCTTTTTATAAAAATATAGTGGCGAAAAACCTTTGCTAAAGAGGTCACTCCCGGTGAAGGGATCTTGGCTCTTTCCTCGTAGAATGAGGTGCAGGATATTCCAACTGAATACCGCGATGCAAAGCAACTTGTAATCGACTATAGTAAAATTATTACCCTGACGCAAACTTCTGCCCAAGGGGTCATTCCCGGTGAAGGGATATCGGCCCTTGCCTCGTCGAATGAGGTGCAGGATATTCCAATTGAATATCACTATGCATAACAAAAGGAAACATCTTTGTAATAACACCTTTTAAAGCTGTTCCAACAATTGCCAAACAGGTTTGTTTTCCTTTGCGTTGATCAGAATCAACGCCGTCCCATCAATCAATCACACCAGAAAAGAACGAAAAATAAAATGTAGGTATGTGCCATCCGCATTCGCCACTGGGTCCCGTCATCACCCGTTAGGTTACTTAACTAATGACAGAGCGGGGACTGGACTAGCACGGGTGTAAAACATATACAACATCTAATAGTATATATACCAATATACAATAATCGCTCCAGGCGTGATAATATGCAACATTACAGAAAAAGTAATAAGCATCACAGAACAATACAGATAATCTGGGATCCCCGGGTTTCACAGAGCCGCTACTGAAACCCGACGTTTCCCTGGTCGTGTGGATAGCCTGTGCAATGAAACTTAGACCCCTACGGGTGCGGCAAGTTACCCGCCAAAAGCTGAAGCGAGGCAGCCCCCTACAGCAAAGTGAATGGACCACCGGCACTTCACGGAATCCGGTAACTTGAGCACCCCTCCTTGGGTCAACCTGTACCCCCTACGAGTGCGGCGAATAGTCTGCCAATTCTATAGTGAGGCCCCTCTGCCTCTCAAAGCCATGAGATACGGACCCGTTGCCCTTCAGAACCCGGCTATCCATACGCTCCACCGCGGGGTAATCATAGTACAGAAAAGAAAAATATGTACAACGGGTACATCGACCTCAGCCCGGTTGTGCCCCAAAAGAATATTATATAAACAGGCAGTGACGGCAGTCCAGATGTTGGACGCTCTCCCCGCAATATCAAATGTACAAATAAATCTAAACAACACTACCATTGCACACTGCTATCCACCACGACATATCCGCAACAACACAGCACAACACAGAACATCAGCGCGAATGTCACGTTCGCAAACCCGTCTAAAAGAACTATAGCAATTAGACGCAATTTACAGCTCGAATGACATTCACGGTCGGAGATATCATGTAATTACTGCATACTAACAAGTTTAAAATTTCGATCGACAAAACTTCCCGAAGTAGGCCCCACGTACATCTGGTGTACAGTAATAAAATCTGGGCCCAAAAGAAATATACCAAAAATCACAATATACCATGGAAAGCTCACTGGAAAAATTTGGTGCACTGTTCCCACATACTGGCCGCGGTTCCGCGGTCAAACCTTAGCTTTGACCGCGGATCCGCGGCGGTACTGTGGGATCACGTGACCAAATTTTCACTGTTTGCGTAAAAAAGCCTGCTCTGTTTTCTGGTATAGGCAAAATAATTTTTATGCTTGATAAAAAATCGACAGAAACTTTAACCCAGAAAATTGTAGTTTTCGAAATTCCATTCGATCGATATTTTAAACGCGTTAGCACAAGTTAGTAAAGCATAATGGGGGGGCTCTGATACCACTGTAAGTACACGGTAGCGCCCCGGCCGTCTAACAGACGCCAAATGCGGAACAAAAACTTTTTGACCGGTGCTATCATATACTATAACCCGGATCTGCCATTATTGCAAAACTAACAAACTACAAAATGGGTAGAAATGTTATACCGAACGATCCAAGTCCATCGGTCTTCAACCATCATCCCACGCTTTGTTCCGGCTGCTCCGATCTCCTGAATCTCCAGTCTTCTCGTCCAGGTGGCACCACATCGACGGATCATTAAACGGGCTCCCGCCTCTGAACCGAGGCACCTCGATCATCAAGTTTGCTAAAAGAGATGACCAAGATTGATGTAGAGAATGAGTAGAACACTTTGTCTCGTTACATCCAAAGCTATGGATGAACGGTTAATGAAGTTGCCTTTTTGGAATCGGGTGAAATGGGAATTGAGTGTACTAATTTCTATGAATCCGTAACCTTAATCTTTTTTTTCAAGCAACCATCCTCTCACAAGAATGAATGGGTCGGCCAATATAATGAGGTGGGGTGAGTGTAGGAGGAGGAGAGTGACCATAAGCAATAAATGATATGAATGATTCATCTAACACCTTGCATAAATCATTAATGCACTAATGAATCATCTAACCTAGTCATGCTATTATTAAATGAACAATTAATGCAACCAATGAATCAAGAACACCTTATCATCCTAGTCACCATCTAGAAGCTTCTAGAACTATGACTCACCCTCATGACTCACCCTAATGACGAAAAGATAAATCCGCATTTAACCGAATGTTAAATACGGGTGATAGAAAACAGGAAACTGGCAACTTCCAAAAGTGATCCCGAAACGAATTTCAGGATAACCCCGTAACAGTATAAACATACCCGCATTTGTATTACGACCGAATACAAATGCAACTGAGACAAAGATATTATATCTACACAGTATAATACTCGGATCCGGCTTAAACCAAAGCCCACCAGTATTATCTGCCCGAAATATGACACATGCGTAAACGCACGTGCATTTTTCGAACCCTGCCATAAAACCATACGGCCTCTACAACGTTTCGCCCGAACTTGGGAAACTATCTGTAGGGGACTCTAATGACTCATCAAGACACTGGCACTGGGTATAACCACCAGCACGTCAAAGGTACAAGCTGTACGTAACGGTTGCCTATGTATTGATTGGAAGGGAAGCTGACGAGCGAACTCATCCAGAAACCCTACTGAACCTGACAGTGACAATATCCGTACAGTCCGGTCCGTTCGTCTAAGAGTATCGCATATCGAGTCTAGGAGGGTGGATAAAGTCAGACCCCCTAATAACGCGATAATTCGTGTCGGTATGAAGCCCATCACCTCCTGAGAAACTACTGATCCAAATCAGTAATTCTCCACTACCCCTGCCGAGGATTTCTAGTGATGGCCATCCATGCACTATGCGACATCAACCCCCAATACCGGGAGAGACGAATCCCCGACGATCCGCTCACTGCCTCTATGTGGTTCGGGACTGTACCCAACTAAAACCTGTTTGCACGTCTCCTTTGAGCGTGGTAGGGTAGCAATCAAACCACAGTGGGAACTCACACGAGACAAATGACGATCTCAGGTCGACAAACTAACTTGTACACATGTCACCAGGGAACTGCTATCTGACGATATGTATAATACTAACTAGCATGTTCTCGGCGAGTCCTGTCCGGTGTACTCATAACCCAATGAGCACCTGTATACATACATCTTAGGTGATCCAACTGACACCATTGGCTTGTGAGACCGGCCACCGCCCCTCTTCGGGGTCTCAACTGTATAGACTAGTCTACTCTGGAGTATCGATGCCCTGTTTCGAAACTCCCACGACTAAAGACACTTTAAGGATGTGCTTATAGACCCCAGCTCCCACGTATATGATCGCCATCCTACTGCTGGCAGTCAAGCAAGAATCCTATGGGCTCTATCATTATGCAATAGTGAACTAAAGCATATATACGATGATAAAGACAAACCAGATAGCATACTATAATCTCGAGTAAGACTGTCATATCGGTATAGGTCCTCCCTCAATCATTGCAATCACGTACCTGCGATCCAATAATTGACTTTGAAGGCACTATATCCAACAATAAACCTACGAATATGAGTATAAGATATGATATGAGGATGTGAAGCGTGATATATAGATTTGAAAGAGAACGGGTATGAGTTGATAGTGGTATCATATGAGATCGATATCGATACGACATGAGATCGGTATAAATGCGACATGAGAATTAGATAGATGTGTTGCGAGATTAATAAGATATGATGTACGAGACCCTAGATCCGTACCCTTATTGATGAATAGGACGATAGAATCCCTATTCTGTTTGATGTCACCTATGATGGATTACCGTACGCGATGAGTTTTACCGGATGAATGATCTGTGCTCTTGATTTGAGGATGATGATCGAGGATTTTTCCATATCGGATACTATGAGGCTAGATCGCCGACGTAAAGATGCCACCTGAACCATACTTATTTCCAAAACTGATGAATCGTATGCATCTTTTAAACGGAAATCTTAAGGGTCGCTACGGATTTTCAAATGGTGTCTTTTCCTCAAAACACCGTAGCCCCCACTTTCAAAACTACGATTCACATCTTTTTAAATTGACCGTATGGTTCATGTGTAGATATATACCTGTGATTATTCATGTTTGTGTGGGATTATCCCTCGTGAAATACGTACCAGGATCCCGGTATTTATTATTATATGATATCAGCTGCTAGTACACCTGCACAATTACCGATGATGCGCATCTTACATTTACACCGATTTGCCGGCTTACACACATTCATCATCGGTAATTGCCATACCACTTGCACAGTAGAACTTCTATACCATGATATTAATCTTAACCGTAAAAGTACATTCATTGCTCAGCACTATCATAGGACATGCTTGCATGATATACTTGATATGCTCATATTATTATTCTATGTTTGCATACATCGTACCTTATGGTTACATGCATTGAGGTACTATTTTTATGAGATCTCTGGATTTGAGAACCGTGGTTATATTTCAAAGGAAATTGTGTATTGTTTTAAAAAACGCGGTTTCTCTTGATATAATATTTCGTGTCCGCCATGAGTTTTCTCGGTTCTGAGTTATGAGCATATCCGATTCGAGAAGAGAAGAGGCACCATCTGCGGGTACATGGTGCACCCGGTATGGTACCCCGGGGCAAGAAGATCGTGGAGTAGACGATGAGCCTGGCAGGAAGGAGCACTACCTACCGGTGATAGTTTGGACCTGCCAGTTATCCGGAGGATACCGACCGGAGTCGTGAGATGGATATGAGGTCCGATCAGAGGATGCGGCGCCTGAGATATGAGGATTTACGTGTCGATGCTGGACACGGGTTTCATGATGTTTCGAGTGTCGATATTGGACACCCAGGTTCTATATTTTTGATGTGTCGTTGATGGACACACGTTGGTTGATATCCTCATACATACATACATATGTTTTCATGATGATTCGAGTGTCGATGTTGGATACTCAGGTTCCATGATATTGTTTGTGTCTTTGATGGAAACACGTGGATGATATCCACATGCATACAGGCATATGAGTTCAGATGTTTATTTGTACATGTCATTGGCATTGACTCTATTGTTGACATATATGTATATATGGTCATCCTAGATACCATAGTATTACCTTCATGATACAGTATGACCCAGGAATCATTGTTTATTCGATTTCTACCTGCTGATGTTTTTTACTCACGAGTTGGCAACCCACCCCCGTTGTGCCATAATTTTCTTGCAGGTTCAACTGCTTGGATCTGTAGCGGTATCGCTGGCACACAGCTTCATCCAGGGTGTTTTGCTATGGTAGGTGAGACATATTGGATCGTGCCCACTTTTGTACTTTTTATATTCTATTGTATCTAGATAAAATCCATCAATTCAAAAACTAGATTTTGTATATTAGTAGACCTACAAAGACTTGTGTGGTTGCGAGACTTAGAGCGATGGGTGCATGTTCGCTATTTGAGGTTTTTGATGTCTTTCTTTATTATTATTCTTTCTGTGTTGATCTTCGCCGTTGGGCGTCGTATATATATACTGTTTTTTTTCGTGGTTGTGTTTCCGCCAATTGGTGAAGAGCTAGCTCCCGCTTGGGGATGCCTATATATATTGCATGTATATGGTTTTGGATCAAAATATATAAGGGAGGTGCTGCCCAAATTTTTAAGGACGAAAAATGTTTTCAACTCTAGCATATAAACCCTTTGTTTTCTCATATATCTTCATTTATGCATTTAAAGAAAAACCTGATTTCATTATACCATTATTTCAAAACTGCACCTCCACTATTTTCCGCAATAAGATTTAGATTTCTGGGCTTCGGCTTACTTAAATTACGTTACACCTTCAGACGTTGCGTGATTTAAGTGCCGGTTATGAGCTAAATTCTGGGTCGCGACATTTCTTCCAAAGACAGCTGGTAAACTGGGTGCTTCTGTCGGAAACAATGCAATTCGGAACGCCGTGTAGCCGCATAATCTCATCAATATATAACTAAGCATACTGAGAAAATCCGAATGTGGTATTCACTGGAAGGAAGTGAGCCCCTTTCGTCAACCGATCCACAATCATCCAAATAGAGTCATACCCTCGAATGGACCTAGGTAGCCCCACAATGAAGTCCATGGAGATCTGCTCACATTTCCACTCCGGAATGGGTAAAGGCTGTAACTCTCTTGTCGGTCTCTGGTGCTCAGCGTTGACTTGCTGGAAAGTCAGGCATCTTGAAACGAAATCAGAAACATCTCTCTTCATCCTTTCCTATCAGTAGACATCTCTCAAATCACGATACATCTTGGTGGAAGCCGGATGAACGTTGTATGCTGACTGATGTGCCTCCTCTAAGATCTCGCGTCTCAGCCCCTCAGAATCTGGTACACATAGACGAGTCCCAAATCGTATCAGTCCATGGCCATTAATCACAAACTCTGAATCTCTTCCCTGCCGAACCTGCTCTATAATCTCAGACAGACGAGCGTCGTCAGACCGTGCCTCCCGAATGCGATCAAGTAAAAGTGGACGGGCGCGGACATGAGCAAGCTGTCCTCCTGTGGAAGTGAACTCAAACTGTACTCTGTTGTCGCATAAGATCTGCCAATCTGTAGAAAACTATCTCTGAACTGCGCTCAAATAGGACAAACTACATCCGACCCTCCGACTCAAAGCATCAGCTACAACATTCTCCTTGCCCGGATGATAAAGGATTTCACAATCATAGTCCTTTACGAGCTCCATCCAAGGGCGATGCCTCAAATTTAGATCTCGCTGCTGGAAGATATACTTCAGGCTTTTGTGGTCCATGAAGATCTGACACGACTCGCCGTACAAGTAATGTCTCCAAATCTTGAGCGCAAAGACCACCTCGGCCATTTCTAGATCGTGAGTGGGATAGTTCCGCTTATGCTTCTTCAACTGCCGAGAAGCATAAGCGATGACTCTGTCGTGCTGCATCAACACGCAACCTAGACTCACTCGAGAAGCATCACAATAAACAATATAGCCGCCTGAGCCTGAAGGCAAAGATAGAATTGGTGCAGTTGTCAGACGAGTCTTCAACTGCTGAAAACTCTGCTCACATGCCTCGGTCCAAAGAAATGGAACTCCCTTCCAAGTCATCCTGGTCAGCGGTGCAGCGATACGAGAGAAATCCTATACAAAACATCAGTAATAACCGGCTAAGCCCATGAATCTGCGAACCTCTGTCACTGAAACAGGTCTGCGCCAATGCTGTACGGCCTCGATCTTCTTCGGGTCCACTCGTATACCATCTCTCGTAATCACATGACCCAAGAAGTCAACACTATCAAGCTAGAAAGCGCACTTCAAGAATTTAGTAAACAGTTGGTGCTCCCTCAATGTCTGCAATGTAATCCTCAAATGTTGCTCGTACTCCTCTCGACTCTTGGAGTACACCAGAATGTCGTCAATGAATATAATAATAAACTGGTCGAGAAACGTCCTGAAGATTCGTTTCATCAAATCCATGAACGCTGTTAGGGCATTGGTGAGCTCGAACGACATCACTAAGAACTCGTAATGCCAATAGCGCGTCCGAAAAGCAGTCTTCAGAATGTCATCATTCCGGAACCGCAACTGATGATAACCCGACCCCAAGTCAATCTTCGAAAAATGTCCCGCACCCTGGAGCTGATCGAACAAATCGTCAATGTGAGATAGAGGATACCTATTCCTCACCGTAACTCGGTTTAGCTGACGATAATCAATGCACAATCTCATACTATCGTCCTTCTTCTTAACGAACAAGACAGGAGCTCCCCAAGGCGACACACTCGGGTCGAATAAGTCCCTTGTCAAGCAAATCTTGCAACTGATCTTTAAACTCATTAAGCTCCGCCGGGGCCATCCGATAAGATGGTATAGAAATAAGTCCCGTGCCGGGGATTAAGTCGATGCAGAATTTGATATCGCACTCTGGCGGTAATCCAGGTAACTAATCAGGAAATACATCGGAAAACTCTCTCACAATTGGAACCTGGTCTAATAGGACCTCTGTGGCTCCAGCATTACGAATATATGCCAAGAATCCCCGACATGCTTTCCTCAAGAACCGACTAGCGCAAAGGGAAAAAATCAAACTAGGAAGGGTGGCACCATGGTCCCTCCTGAACAACAAGAACTGGCTCACCCAGAAAACTAAATCTGACCGCCTTCTCACGGCAGTTCACGGACGCATAAAAAGTGGCTAACCAGTCCATGCCGAGTAGAACGTCGAAATCTAATATATCGAGAAGGATCAAATCAACAGAAGAATTTCTACCTTCAATACGAACGGAACACGACCGAAACATATGTTGAGCGATAAAAGACTCTCCTATGGGAGTAATCACAACTAGTAGCTGATCTAACAAAGACGAATCTCGGCCCAACCTCGGTACGAAGTGTATGGATACACAAGAGTGCGTGGAACCAGGGTCGAACAATATGCGCGTGTCGAAAGAACACACAGAAAGAGAACCTGTCACAACTGCATTCGATGCCTGCGCATCCTGAGGAGTCAAACCAAAAGCTTGGGCCTATACTCTACCGGTACCTGGCTGTCCTCTACCTCTGCCTCTACCACCTCGTCCTCTCTGAATAGGACCGCCACGACCACGGCTTCTCGGAGCGTCGGTCTGGCGTAGAGTAACGACGAGTGTAGGAAGTAAAGCTCTCGAAGGAGGGGGCGAAGGTGGTAAGGTGGCATGTGGAACTGCTGCTTCGCCCTGGCGCTTCACAGTACAATGTCTGACACGGTGATGAGGACTCCCACACCAAAAACATCCTGGCGAAGCTGCTGACCGGGTAAGTAAGAGCTAAATAACTGGCCCCGTATCATGCCTCGGCCACCACCACGGCCTAGAAAGAATCCGCCGCGGCCTCTGCCTGCCATACCTCTGCCAAACTGCTCAGGAGAAGATACACCAGTACGAACCCGCTTCGGTCCCGGAATGGTCGTAGTCTCGGTAATATGCTCCTCCATTAGTATGGCTACGTCCATCGCTGTTGCATAGGTGTCAAAGTGCTGGGTGCCAATAGAAAGAAACAACTGTGTGTCAAGACATCGCATAAATCTTTTGATGTACTTCTCTTCGGTGTCCACCAAATAAGGAGCATATCTGGATAGCTGGGTGAACTGGATGTCGTACTCGGCCACGGTCATACTAGGTGTCTTGCGCAAAGACTCAAAACTGTGAGCTCGAGCATCCCTGACACTTTGCGAAAGGAAACGAGCAAGAAAGACCATCGAAAACCCATCCTATGTCATAGGAGGAAGACCTGCAGCTCGGCCTCTCTCAACGGACTCACACCAAGTCTGGGCAAGACCCTCCAGACGGAAACTAGCAAGCTCGGCCGATCTCGCATCAGAACACCTCAAGGAATGACAAATACTGGCCATCCTGTTGAATAACGACTGTGGATCCTCTGCTGCATCTGTGCCAATGAAAACCGGAGGCTTTAGCCTCATAAACTCCTGTAGTGATACTGCGATAGTCTCGGTAGCGGCAGGTAAAACTGTCTGAGTAGTAGGTACTATCACGGTCCCCGTAGTATGAGGAATATCATTATATCACTGTGCTCGGCTAGCCTCAACCAAAGATCCAACCATTTGGCACATGTCCTGAATACTCCCCTCCATCCTAGTGATTGTTCTTATGCTGAAAAAGTGTGCTCGTAAAATAACCGCAATCAAGACGGTGTCGCTAGTAGCTAGCCGCGATGAGTACTGGTCGTCCGCAGGGAAACGTGAACTCTTTTCTTACTTTAGACGAGTTGATTGAAGAAGGGTGATTGTTTGTCGTTACGGATATAGGATTTATAAAGGAAAGGCTTGTAGGGTTCATAGGACTTAGTAGTAATTGATGAATAATTAAAAATGACTCATTTTATCTTTTAATAGTTTAAAACGAGATCGATAGTGATGAATGTAAATTAGGGTTCTATTGGAAGAAAATAGGGTTTCCCCACTACTAACCCTTGTCCTTGCATTAATCTCAATTCATGTTTAACCCTTAACAAAACAAGTGTTCAACCAATCTCAAATTGTGGTCGTGATTATCAATAAATTGGTAGCGCGCCTGATAAGGAGGTTAACATTTATTTTGCTAAAGTTTATAGACTTTAAAATGTATAAAAAAGGTTAAAAGATTTTATCATCCATTGATCTACCATATCCTACGATCTCTAGCAAGCTAGGAATTACCCACTCATATTTAAAGTAGAAGAAAGGATAAAGAAAAGTGAAAACATGATTAAGATGCAGAAAGTAAGTACAGAAAGTAAGTGCGGAAATTAATTGCATAAAGAACTATAAAAACACTACCTTTATTAATCAACTATTGCATACAACTTTTGAAAATAAAGTACAAGAACCTTAGTTGCTCTAGATCTCTATCTTATTGGGAGTAGATGAATAGCAGATGATCACTCGGATGCGTGGATCGCTTTGGACCTCTTGATCTCTTCGGTGATGATCTTTAATGTGAAGCTCTCGGTCCCTTATATAGTCACAGAAACTAGAAACCCTAGATTCTATATAATAATATATGCTGTTAAAATCCTATCCCCAAAATCTCCCATCCAAAGGCTCCAAATATGCCGCGGATCCGCCGCAAATACTCTAGTTTGGCCGCCTAACCGCCGCAATTTAGTGGCATCAAAGTTTGGGATTTTTTTTGGTCTCTTGTGTTACCATGTGGAGATCCTCTTGATGTCTAGATTCTAAAAATAATGCTCTGAGTCTCTATCGTTGCTAAATCTGTCACGCCCCGCTTCCCAAAATACGGAATACGAGGGGTAGACAAGGCCAGCCATGCTCCTACGGTCAAGGAAAAGTCCTGCCGTAGTCACACTTCGGCTTCTAGTTTATCATGGTAAACAGTAAACGATGCGCAGGTAATGAGAAATGCAGTAACTGAAAAATACAATAATGTAAACTGACCTGAAGTGGAACAAACGGATGTAACTAGGAACGGCAAGTCAGGAAGTCTGTGATGCACTGGTCCAGGCTAAATCTTCTCCTCACACTGAGCATGCATACTCAGGTCGTCAGAGCGACACAATAGCAATATAATATGTATAAAATCAAGTGACAGTTCTAGCAGTGATAATAGGTATATGAAGCAGTAAATAAATGACATCATGAATATGCATGTGCAGTAATCAACGCAGCGGAACAGTAAAGCAGTATAACGATATGTCACGTATGCCAACACAGCATATAAAGAATATAAATGCCAGTGCCCCTATCAGTCTCTAAGTCTCACTGTACAGGTCACTAAGCCTATCGTCAGTCCAAGTGTGAGAGTCAACCACTCGTGAGTGTCCTCCACCCAAGGGTAGAACCCAAGGGCAAGGGACCACGGGCCCAACATGTAACAAGAATATCACGGTGTATATATCACGTACCCTGTAAATCTCCATATAACTCCCTAAATATATAAGCCGGCATGGGACTCCCGAGATTCTGTTGAGCTCACACTTAAACTACCCCACACCCCGTGGTCTACATCAAACGCTAACCATAACCCTAAATACTAATCGATCCGTGACAAGTCTGCGCGAGAACTGGAGGCAGGACCTCCATCAAGCACGTCCCGACTAATACCTAAGATAAATGGCAGTGTCGGATGCGTTATCTGTGACACCCGTGCAAGCGCTTCCATAAGTGTCCCATACCACTTATAGTCACGCGTACACGCATCCCACAGACGTCGACAATGCAATAGAACACCAGGGTCACTGATTGTGTACAAGTACGTATCACTTCCACTTAATCACGAATACACGAACACTGACGTACTTGCCACAATCATCACTAAAATCTACCACTGGGTAAATGCACGATGTCACTAAGTTATCAATACGATGATATGGGTATGATATGATGCGTGAACAAGTATATAAACATGATGAGGATGTTATGAAACAGCATTCTTTCACTTGCACGATTTATCATGAAACGTACGTACATAATTTAGCGAAATAATAAACAGGTAGTAATTAGTATGTTCAGTTATCCATCCCTAGAATTTTATTTCAAGCCAATCGGGTTCCAGGATCATTAGTTATAACCATTTCATTTTAAGCGCACGCGGCTGGAAATCCGGTTTCAGAATCAGAAATCCATTTCGCAACGCATTTTAATCCCAGTTGAGATCATAATTTAGCGACGCTACAGTTAGATGAATTCTAGGGTTTTCAGTAAGGTTTTCAACTCAACAGACGGATCTTCAATCGCGTCTGTACATTAGGAGTTATACTCTGTTTAATATTAACATGTCAATTCTGAATCTGCTGGGACTGTTATGTGTCCCGATGTTCTAAATTACAGTTTAAATATCAAACGGTAACGAAACAGAATGAGACCAATCGTGTTGTCTATATAACAGAGTTACCTACAATAAGCAGCAGAGTTCCGCAACCTACGAGTTAAGGAACACCTGTGGTATCCAATACGGAACAGCAAGCAATGACTGGAGTCGCTCTGGACTGCAGTCCAGAGTCGCATTCCGATCCGAATATCATCACAGTTTAAATACAGAAATGTCTGGAAACTAGCATAGGGTTAAAGTTCGTCGAGTTGGCTTCGATTTGAGCCCTCGAACGCACCATTCTAATATGTGTATGATTTATGGTGAATTTAACGATTTCCAGATACAACAGGATTACGGTTTTACGATTAAACTTAGGGGCAGTTGTTTTCGTCGTTATCGATTACATCATCCAACAAAATTCACACACTATGTTCGCAGCCCTACGGGCCAATCTACACCATTGAGTTCCGTCAAATTTGATAATGTTTTTCTATGAGAACAAGCATCGAACAGTTTGTGGCAATATTTACATAAGGCAAAACATGTGATATATCTACGATTTTAATTTGTAAACTAGTAATACATAGCATGTAGCAAGTAAGAACTTGCCTGGAGACGTCCCGGGGATGTACGGTGGCTGTGACGTCACGAACACGCGACACACGCGCGGCTCGGCACCTGACTTGGCTCGAACACGAGTCTCGGCACGACGGCTCGCAGTTTGGTGGTCGGGCTCGGCTGTGAAGCTTGGCTCTTGTGCAATGGCTGTGACGGTTGCGAGCTCAGGTGATGCTGTGGGGGTGGTCGGTTGATAGAAGGAGAGAGAGAGTTAGAGTTAGAAAGAGAGAGAGAGGGATAGAGCGAGAGAGTGAGGGACAGAAAGTTGTAGAGAGAGAGAGAATACAGAGAGGGGGTGAGAGAAACTGGGAGAGAGAGAGATCGGGAGAGAGAGTTAGAAGGAGAGATTGGGAGAGAGAGAGACTAACTGGGTGATGACGGGGTCGACGGAGGCGCGAGGGGAGCTCGTCGTGGTGGTGAGGTCGAGGGTCGACGACGTGGGACGACGGCGAGGCGACGAGGAGGGTTGGGGCGGTTGCGGTTGCCGTCGACGTTGGTGAGGAAAGGAGCAGGGGAGGCGATGGTGATGGGTTTACTCGGGAGTCTTGTGGAGAGGGGAGAGAGGAGAGCTTGGGGTTGTGGAGGAGGCACGGTTTTCGCCGGCGGTGAGGGAGCGGGGTGCAGGGGCTCGAGTGAGGGGTGCAGGGGATTTTGTGCTCTGGTGTTGGGTTTTGGGGTATTGGGCGATGGTGATGGAGGTAGAAGGAGGAGAGAAGGAGATTGAGGGGACGGGTCGTGGGTAACGCTCGCGCGACGTGGGGTAACGGCTCGCGACGAGGGCGTGGGCGACGGCGGAGGAGGCGGGTCGCGCGCACTCGATGGGATTTAGCCGTTGGGGAAAAATTTGAAGAGAAGATGCACAGGAGTCGGGTCGAGTAAGGGAGTGAAGCGGGCGCGGGTGAGGAGTGACACGGGCCGGGCCAAGGAAAATTTATGCTGGGCTCGTAAATTAATTGAAGGGAAAAAGAATAATGAATTTAGTGGAGTGGGCTGGGGCTGAGTCGGGCCAGAGATTTAATAAGGAAAAGTGAATTCATTAACAAAAGTGGGCTGGGTAATGCTCAAAGAATAATGGGGTTTTAATAAAATAAATTAAGTTATAAAGAATGGCTTGGGGATTTGGCCTTACATTTAACATTTTGTTTTAAACTTGGCTAGGGAAAATACTAAAAATGAAATAGAGTTCTAGATTGAGATCGGGGTTTATATAAATGGGAAAGGGAAAAATAAGGGATTGGAATTATGGTTTGAGAAAATAGCGGGGTACAAATGATTGGGAGTTTAGGGTCTAAAGGAGTTCCCAAAATAAATAAACTAATAATTAATTATAAATAAAATTGAAATCTCATAAGTCAACGAGAAACTCCAATATTGGTATAAAAAGGGCCGGGTGTTACATCATACCACCCTTATAAAAATTTCGTCCTCGAAATTTAAAATAAACGATAAGTCATACAAATATAGGTGAAGGCTATTATATTGCAAACTAACACATAAAGGTTTATAAAAAAACCGTGAACAAATGAGTTGAAGGTACAAATATGTAGGAACAACATACAACCGACAGGTCTAAATAGATATCAGACAGGAATCACTATAGGGGCAACTACATGTATACAAATTAATAATAACAACAACAACGAATATTGATATTCGAGGTGTACTCGATAAATGCACATATCAATATATCAAAAGTAGCCCCACAAAAATATAAGTAAGGCACGACCACTTATAATAGCAAACATAGGCACAAAACCCGAAAATAAAATAATGAGAATAAAGCAGTGAAAAATTAATCGGTAAGTTAAAACATTTTAGAATACTATATCGTTAAAATGGGTTTAAAATAATTTAGGAAGCTTGTATAGTGAAATTTAGGAACATATAACGAAATATGCGCGGTGTAAGGTCGCGCTACTAAAAATAAGAATACTAATAGTGTACTTAAAAATACATAAAATAGAGTAATCAATAACACACTCCTTGATAAATTTAAAATTGTGAAAACTAAATTCTGAATAATAATGTCTCTAAATATATTTTGGGGTAATAGAGAAATCATCAATATGAATAGAGCTAGCTAGGATAGTGATTACAAGGAAGTGTGGCTCAATTAGAAGGTCGGAATGTGGCGGTTTTAGGCTGAATGTTAGGGGGATCGGGATAGGGTCAGCCCAGGAAATAAGGATGAGCAACAAGGGGTACAAAAGGGAAAGTGTGGGGAAAACAACAGTCGATACAACACAAGAATAAAATTTGAAGAGTTAGTGAACTCGGAAGTTTCACCAGAAACTGTCCTCCGCCCAGAAGGATCTCAAACGGGGCACAGACGATGGATGGAGGGGCTCATTCCCAAGATCAGGATGTGGTACTTTCTAATCGATACAGGGTGAAAACTATACAATGAGTAGGGGTGGACAGTCAGGGAACTCAGCAGAAAAATAAATGGATATGGGCAATATACAAGTATCAAGTGAACCAAAATCAAGAGGCTTACAAATTCAGAAGAGTTATTTCATTCAAGAAAATTCGAAACAAGACATTCTCAAAGGCGAAAAGTGGCCCTAAACTATACACATTTTATCTGGCCAGAAAGAAAGCATCAAAAGGTAATCCATCAGTCGCGGTTGTGGAGATTCAGCAGGTTGCGGTAGGCTCGCGCACTCAGGTAGGGGCGTCCATTTCCATAACGCCTCACGGGCATCGCCATTGGAAGTCCTTCCTCAGCAGGGTCTTGATCTTTCGGTCCTTCATCCTCGGATAAAACTTCTTCATCGAGGTCCGATCCCATGTGGTTTTCTTCTTCTGCATTCTCTTCCATGGGATTTACCTCCACTGGGTTTTCTTCCATCGGTTCTTCCTCGGGGTCTTCCTCTATAGGGTTCTCTTCGGGATCTTCTCCCTCTTCATCAGAATCAGCTATCATGTCGAACTCTGGGACGGCTGCTCCTTCATCCCCTGAATCGTTGTTTCCGAAGTTGACCTGGGGACCGTTGACCTCATCGTCAGAACTCATCAACTTGTGGTCTAAAGAGACGCATGATTGTGCATCCTCGTCTAAATGCGGCGCTGCTCCGGGGTGGGCTATGGCCTGAAAAGAGAAGTCATGATTAGACAGTGGAATACATCAAGGAAAGCTCGGGGTACGAAATATAGGAAAATATGCGGTTGCAGGAACTGAAAGATCGGAATGAAAATACTGTGATAATGAATAGAATTTGACATAGAGAAAGCATGAGAATGATACACATATTATGATTCAAATTTTATTTTATTCAACTAAAGTTCGACGGATACAAAGGTTCAAATGGAAGGAAATGTTTATAAGAGTATGACAACATAATACTGAAATTGGACAAACATAAAATTCTTCTTTGACTGCCAGAACGCTGCATCATCGTTATGCGAGTCGAATCCTGTGTCGGGTCCGCTTTTATTCTCGAAATTCGAACTACGCAATAATCCTCACTTGGCCGAAGTGGAGAGTGTGGACGAGTCTCCTCCTTTTAGCTCCTTCCTTTCCGGGCAACCGTTGATGAGATGTTTGTCGGAACCGCATATCAGACATTTCCTTTGGGCACGACGACAATCCTTCTGAATATGTCCTGGCCTCTTACAATATCCACAGCAAGGGTTCTTCTGATGCTTCTGTTGACGCTTCATCTTCCTCTCTTTTCCTCGTCTAATAGGGATCCCTTTATGATAGGATACTCCCGCTGGTGCCTGATTCACCTGTCTTCTCAGTCCTTCAGCCAACAAGTCATTGGTTTGCTCCTGGGCTTCCTTTAAACCTTGTAGTACACTAAGGATCTCAACAGTCTGATTCTGGGGCGCGGATAAAGACGAAGAGTCGTTGGAAGACATGATCCTGAAACAATGATTTTAAGGATGATATAAGTCGCAAGATATACGAGTCAAAACCTAATATGGATAGGACAAAGATTCAAGAATATTAGAGATGATGAATTTATTACAAGTGGGGAATCAACTGTATCACTTTAAGTCACTTGAATAGGGTACGGTAGTGCAATTGCCACCACGTACCCTTGTCAAGTCACCCAAAACCATATTGAATGGATAGCTGAACGCACGATGTGAATATGGATCAAGAATGACAGTTTACAACCTAGACCGAAGGATGTCTTAGATTGCCAAACTGTACACGGAAAACTGCAATCCCTAATTGATGCAAAACCTGGCTCTGATACCAACTAAACCATGCCACGCCCCGCTTCCCAAAATACGGAATACGAGGGGTAGACAAGGCCAGCCATGCTCCTACGGTCAAGGAAAAGTCCTGCCGTAGTCACACTTCGGCTTCTAGTTTATCATGGTAAACAGTAAACGATGCGCAGGTAATGAGAAATGCAGTAACTGAAAAATACAATAATGTAAACTGACCTGAAGTGGAACAAACGGATGTAACTAGGAACGGCAAGTCAGGAAGTCTGTGATGCACTGGTCCAGGCTAAATCTTCTCCTCACACTGAGCATGCATACTCAGGTCGTCAGAGCGACACAATAGCAATATAATATGTATAAAATCAAGTGACAGTTCTAGCAGTGATAATAGGTATATGAAGCAGTAAATAAATGACATCATGAATATGCATGTGCAGTAATCAACGCAGCGGAACAGTAAAGCAGTATAACGATATGTCACGTATGCCAACACAGCATATAAAGAATATAAATGCCAGTGCCCCTATCAGTCTCTAAGTCTCACTGTACAGGTCACTAAGCCTATCGTCAGTCCAAGTGTGAGAGTCAACCACTCGTGAGTGTCCTCCACCCAAGGGTAGAACCCAAGGGCAAGGGACCACGGGCCCAACATGTAACAAGAATATCACGGTGTATATATCACGTACCCTGTAAATCTCCATATAACTCCCTAAATATATAAGCCGGCATGGGACTCCCGAGATTCTGTTGAGCTCACACTTAAACTACCCCACACCCCGTGGTCTACATCAAACGCTAACCATAACCCTAAATACTAATCGATCCGTGACAAGTCTGCGCGAGAACTGGAGGCAGGACCTCCATCAAGCACGTCCCGACTAATACCTAAGATAAATGGCAGTGTCGGATGCCTTATCTGTAACACCCGTGCAAGCGCTTCCATAAGTGTCCCATACCACTTATAGTCACGCGTACACGCATCCCACAGACGTCGACAATGCAATAGAACACTAGGGTCACTGATTGTGTACAAGTACGTATCACTTCCACTTAATCACGAATACACGAACACTGACATACTTGCCACAATCATCACTAAAATCTACCATTGGGTAAATGCACGATGTCACTAAGTTATCAATACGATGATATGGGTATGATATGATGCGTGAACAAGTATATAAACATGATGAGGATGTTATGAAACAGCATTCTTTCACTTGCACGATTTATCATGAAACGTACGTATATAATTTAGCAAAATAATAAACAGGTAGTAATTATTATGTTCAGTTATCCATCCCTAGAATTTTATTTCAAGCCAATCGGGTTCCAGGATCATTAGTTATAACCATTTCATTTTAAGCGCACGCGGCTGGAAATCCGGTTTCAGAATCAGAAATCCATTTCGCAACGCATTTTAATCCCAGTTGGGATCATAATTTAGCGATGCTACAGTTAGATGAATTCTAGGGTTTTCAGTAAGATTTTCAACGCAATAGACGGATCTTCAATCGCGTCTGTACATTAGGAGTTATACTCTGTTTAATATTAACATGTCAATTCTGAATCTGCTGGGACTGTTATGTGTCCCGATGTTCTAAATTACAGTTTAAATATCAAACGGTAACGAAACAGAATGAGACCAATCGTGTTGTCTAGCTAACAGAGTTACCTACAATAAGCAGCAGAGTTCCGCAACCTACGAGTTAAGGAACACCTGTGGTATCCAATACGGAACAGCAAGCAATGACTGGAGTCGCTCTGGACTGCAGTCCAGAGTCGCATTCCGATCCGAATATCATCACAGTTTAAATACAGAAATGTCTGGAAACTAGCATAGGGTTAAAGTTCGTCGAGTTGGATTCGATTTGAACCCTCGAACGCACCATTCTAATATGTGTATGATTTATGGTGATTTTAACGATTTCCAGATACAACAGGATTACGGTTTTACGATTAAACTTAGGGGCAGTTGTTTTCGTCGTTATCGATTACATCATCCAACAAAATTCACACACTATATTCGCAGCCCTACGGGCCAACCTACACCATTGAGTTCCGTCAAATTTGATAATGTTTTTCTATGAGAACAAGCATCGAACAGTTTGTGGCAATATTTACATAAGGCAAAACATGTGATATATCTACAATTTTAATTTGTAAACTAGTAATACATAGCATGTAGCAAGTAAGAACTTGCCTGGATACGTCCCGGGGATGTACGGTGGCTGTGACGTCACGAACACGCGACACACGCGCGGCTCGGCACCTGACTTGGCTCGGACACGAGTCTCGGCACGACGGCTCGCAGTTTGGTGGTCGGGCTCGGCTGTGAAGCTTGGCTCTTGTGCAATGGCTGTGACGGTTGCGAGCTCAGGTGATGCTGTGGGGGTGGTCGGTTGATAGAAGGAGAGAGAGAGTTAGAGTTAGAAAGAGAGAGAGGGATAGAGCGAGAGAGTGAGGGACAGAGAGTTGTAGAGAGAGAGAGAATACAGAGAGGGGGTGAAAGAAACTGGGAGAGAGAGAGATCGGGAGAGAGAGTTAGAAGGAGAGATTGGGAGAAAGAGAGACTAACTGGGTGATGACGGGGTCGACGGAGGCGCGAGGGGAGCTCGTCGTGGTGGTGAGGTCGAGGGTCGACGACGTGGGACGACGGCGAGGCGACGAGGAGGGTTGGGGCGGTTGCGGTTGCCGTCGACGTTGGTGAGGAAAGGAGTAGGGGAGGCGATGGTGATGGGTTTACTCGGGAGTCTTGTGGAGAGGGGAGAGAGGAGAGCTTGGGGTTGTGGAGGAGGCACGGTTTTCGCCGGCGGTGAGGGAGCGGGGTGCAGGGGCTCGAGTGAGGGGTGCAGGGGATTTTGTGCTCTGGTGTTGGGTTTTGGGGTATTGGGCGATGGTGATGGAGGTAGAAGGAGGAGATAAGGAGATTGAGGAGACGGGTCGTGGGTAACGCTCGCGCGACGTGGGGTAACGGCTCGCGACGAGGGCGTGGGCGACGGCGGAGGAGGCGGGTCGCGCGCGCTCGATGGGATTTAGCCGTTGGGGAAAAATTTGAAGAGAAGATGCACAGGAGTCGGGTCGGGTAAGGGAGTGAAGCGGGCGCGGGTGAGGAGTGACACGGGCCGGGCCAAGGAAAATTTATGCTGGGCTCGTAAATTAATTGAAGGGAAAAAGAATAATGAATTTAGTGGAGTGGGCTGGGGCTGAGTCGGGCCAGAGATTTAATAAGGAAAAGTGAATTCATTAACAAAAGTGGGCTGGGTAATGCTCAAAGAATAATGGGGTTTTAATAAAATAAATTAAGTTATAAAGAATGGCTTGGGGATTTGGCCTTACATTTAACATTTTGTTTTAAACTTGGCTAGGGAAAATACTAAAAATGAAATGGAGTTCTAGATTGAGATCGGGGTTTATATAAATGGGAAAGGGAAAAACAAGGGATTGGAATTATGGTTTGAGAAAATAGCGGGGTACAAATGATTGGGAGTTTAGGGTCTAAAGGAGTTCCCAAAATAAATAAACTAATAATTAATTATAAATAAAATTGAAATCTCATAAGTCAACGAGAAACTCCAATATTGGTATAAAAAGGGCCGGGTGTTACAAAATCTCTCGATTGCTTCTATATTTTTAGCAGATTTGATTCCGACAACCCGATTTAATTCGGATCTCTTAGATTCTAGACCTGGGCTAATATCTGCACAATATCTCAAATCAAAGTGTTAGTAGTATTTGATATTTTTGAGATATTATCCTAACCATTTTATATGATATTATATGTTAAGAATATTAATTAAAAATATTTGATATGCATATGCATATTTTAATTACTAATATTTCATATAAATATTATATGCATGTATTTTCCTTCATTATGTTAATTATAATGTAGAAACATATGATACTAAACTTTTTACAAATAAACCCTTATATGCTCTATAATTATAATAAACACCTTTTAGTACTTAACAATAGTAGGGGAAATATTCATTCAAATGTGCAATATTTTAGACTAATCAAATACTCCCAAACTTAAATTTGATCGTCCTGAACAAACTAGTTATTAAAGAGAAGAAGAAGAAAAAGAAAAGCCTAGCACACTTTCGTAGGCAACACGATTGCACTGAGCATGTATAACAAGCCTTTAAACCTCTAGGTGTCCCTAGTAGGAGGAGTGTTGTCTCCTGAGGCTTTTCAGCGGATTACATCCACAAAATCCCATAATAAAAGAAAGATGATGAAAATTACATACAAAGATAAAGAACATATAAAAGAATAAACTTGAAAATAAGAGTTTCAAACTGTAGGGTTCATATCGACGGCAGCGAGGTTTCGGGAGGAATCGTCCATGCCATTTTCAAATTTCGCCGTTGCAAGGAACTCTTAACATGAATCGATAACTAGAAAACAATATGAAAACATATGTAAACCATTTACATTTAAGTAAAGAGGAAATACAACCTTTGTAGATCGGTCCTTCACTTCATAAGCTCCTTGTAGTAGTCCCTTCGCTGCGATCATCGAACTCCCGGACGGCTCCATGAGAAGAGGGCAACGGTCTTGCTTGAAGTCTTCGAGGCTGAAGATGATCTACGTCGAGGGATTACTAACTCAAGCTACCACTTCACCAAAGTGAAGCAAACACCTTATACTAAAGTTCTAATCTAGTAGAGGATGGTGAAATAGGAAGTGGGTACACTTTAGAATTTCTTTTCTCGCATTATTTCCTCACTTAATCAAAACCCTAGCAAGCTTTTTGAGCTTGAGGAAGAAGATGAACTAAAATGAGATAAGAATAATGATTAAGTGAGAGAGTGAACCATGGTGAGTGAGTATCATATACTAACTCATGTAGAGACATAACCATGGCTAATCCAAACGGTTAGGTTAATAAAAATCTAAAGTAAAAACAAAGTGAGTGGACTTTGTCAAAGCAAAGCAAGCTTCTATAAGCTTCATGCTTGTGACAAAAGCTCCACTAATTTTGTAATTATCTTAAATAATTATAACCCACCATTTAAAATAGAATGGTGTATGTCTTACACACCCATGTATGATGTATCAACAACCATGATACAAAAAGCAAAACACAAATTAATATATATCACATATATATTAAGTTATGCACAAGTGAGAAAAACAAATGCTTAAGTGAACCAATGCTAGTTAATGTAAATTAGTATATCACATATACAATTATACACTAAATTATTAAATCAACACTTGACTTAATAATCCGGTTATATCATATATAACCGACTAACACAAAATGTACCAACTTATCGAATCAACACTTGATTCGATAACCCGGTTATACACATATAACCGGGTGATACAAGAGTCGCGAGAATAGAATACAGTATCACATACACGCATTATTCTCGGTCCCGCACATATCGCATATGTGCTCCTATTTCGTTTTGCCTGAGCCAGTAAAACCTCTATGTAGGACTCTAAAGACTCGTCAATACGCTGGCAATAGGTGATGATCACATCAAGCACCCACAAGCCGTCAGCGATACTAGATGGACGTAACGGCTACCCGGGTATTGAGCGATCAGAAGATCAGCAAGCAAGCCCGCTCCAACTCCAGCAAAATCCTGACTGTGACACTACCGTACAGTCCGGTCTCCTCGTCTGTTGTCGCATATCAAGTCTAGGGGTGGTAAACATCAGACCCCAATAACTGATAAGTCATGCCGATATGAGGCTCATAACGGGTCATGAAACTACTGGTAACACTTACCAGTAAATCTCTAAACCAGCCCTGGCCAGGGACTTCCCTATTATGGCCAATCGAGCACTGCGCAACATCAACCCCCAATACCGGGAGAGACGAAACCCCTCCTATCACTCACTGCCTCCATGTGACTCGGGAATGTACCCAAAAACCACCGTTTTGCACGCCCTCTTGGACGTGGTAAGGTGGAAATCAAAGCACAGTGGGAATCATACAAGACTCTATGACGATCTTGGGTCTACAGACTAACTTGTACCAGTGTCACAATAGAACTACCATCTAACGTGAGTTATAATACCATCTGGGAGTTCTCAGCGAGTCCGTCCAGTGTACCCAGTCTCCACTGAGCACCCGTATATTATCTCTGATGTTAAACACCAATGGATATGGGATCATCCATCGCCCATCTATATGGGTCGAGAAGGTATACGCTAGTCTACTCTGGCATATCGATGCCCCGTCTCGATACACCCACGACTAGGGACCTTAAAGGATGTACTTATGGACTACCATGGCCCCACTAGTATGATCTGCATCATAGTCCTGGTAGTCAAGTACACATCCTAAGGGCTTTACCAACATGTAACAGAGAGACAATCAGTGTACACGTTAAGGTAAAGAGTAACCAGATAGCATACTATCATGTCGAGCAAGAAATTCCTCCCTATATATGTCTAAGCATCCACTACAATATACATCTCATGTATAGTAATGGCCTCTAGGGCATACATATAACTAACACAAACTACACTAGCTTTTTAATAGCCATGAGCCCTATCTTAATAGTCATGAAAAGATGTCAGAAATCACATTATCCCTCAATAAAATATCATCTTTAGTCTTCCTCCCTACCTTTCTTCCAAACATCGATCATATATCCCTACGTGTGTGTAAAACACATCCCTACACTTAGAGAATTCAATTCAAACTATCATACTCTTGTCCATCTTCCTTAGTACTTTTTAGTCGGTGAATGTTTCAGATGAAATTGCTCACACATTCTTCATGCGACCGTTAATACTTTTTGAGGTACTAATCAACCGATTACCAAATATGCTCACTCTTTTAGGTGAATTAGCAATATCCTAGTCTTGCAACACCTAAGGCTTAGCAGTGACTCCCAAACCAGTTGGTCTAAGGCACTAGGTGATAAGGTACCCACGCTATATTTTTTTTATGCTGCCTTAAGTAATTACAAAACCAGTGTTTATTTTTCTTCACCATTTTTTTGTCATTTATATTTTTGTTTATCTATATATTTTCCTTCATACTAAGCCTTTTAGACAAGAGTATTTCAAGGTATCCTCTACTATCCCAAGTTTCAAGATGTGTGAAAGTGCGTTTAGTAGGGTATCAACGTTCAGATATTTGGACTCAAGAATATAGACTATTTTTCAGACTTATTTCTATCCTCAGATTAGTGATTTCCTTCATTTTACTAACCTTTGGGACAACAGCTCATGACTACCTATTACTAGCTTCGTTATAAAACATCTAATTTTCTTGCTGTTCTTAAATTTTTCTTCCTATCATAAGTATTTTTCACTTTCTAATTTTCATTATCAAATTTTTTTTGTGTTTTTATTTAGTATAATGCAAAAAAAAAAATGATGCGTGAATAAGCACAAACCTCCCCTAAACCTATTTACAGCAGTGTCCTCACTGATGTTATCTGTTAAGCTTAAAACCTGTAGACTTGGGAGGAAAAGTTAGTAAAGGGGACAAGAATTAATGACAGTGAAATTCTCCCCCCTCCCTCCCAAACTTATTTTTGGCTCACAATTTTGTAAAAATATTGTTTTTCTTTCAAGAGCCAAAATATCCCCCCCCCCAACTTGAGTGAAACGGTATTAAGAATTTAAAATTATAATGAGGGGGTAAAATTATTGGTTTATGCAAAGCTTTATAAAGACCAAAAGTCAACTCCAACCATTTGAATATTTTATCGATATAACAACATAGTTGGTAGAAGGTCATAGATGTGAAGAAGTGGGGAGATAAGATGCGTAATCAATCGGGTTTACATCTCCGTTGGTAGAGACGAAACAGTGATGGTGCAATACTCGCATTCTCGTTCTTGATAAGAAGAAGGGGTGGCGGTTCAACTTCTTTGGGTGGGGGTTTATTCATCACAACTCCCATATCTTTTAAGAATACGAGTTCTTCGGAAAAAATATCTTCAAAACTTTCATCGAGATTCCGAATGATAATCTTATCGGAAAGGAAGTTATGAGACTCGGATAGCTCGACTAAATCATTCGACAAGTCGAAGGGTTCGAACTTAGGTGTGGTGATTGGTTCGAAAGAGTGTGTTTGTAGTTAACCGCAATCAGAACGGTGTCGCGCGTACCTAGACCGAGATGAGTATGGGTCGTCCTTAGGGAAACGTTGAATCTTTTACTCTTACTTTAGATGTGTTGAAAGAGAGGAGGAAATAAGAATTTTGTGAAAGGTTTCTAGATCTACGTTAAGCAAGAATGCAAAAATATAGATCTAGATTATTTTAGAGATTTAGATAATATAATAAAAAGGCTTGTAGGGTTCGTTAGGATTTAGTAGTCATGGACGATTAATTAAAAGTTATCCTTTTTATCCATTAATAGATTTAAAACTAGAACGACGGTGATGCGTGTAGATTAGGGTTTTTGGAGGGAAAAAGAATCCCACTCTTAACCCTTATCTCGACACGGAACTCCGTTCAAATCTAGCCTTTACCAAAACAATCATTAATCTAATCTCTAATCGCGGTCGGAACTAGCAAAGAATTGCTAGCGTGCCCGATTAGAATGTTAATGATTCTTTTGATAAAGTTCATAAACTTTATAGGACTTAAAAAGGGTTTAGGGATATTCATCATCCATTAGCCTACCCTAATCCTACGAACCCTAACAAGCGGAGAATTACTCGCGCACGTTGGGAGAAGAAGATGAAAAGACAAAGAGGGAAAACATAATGTAAAATGCAAAAGAATTAAATAAAATAACTACCTTTATTAATCAACTTGAACAATCTACACTTTATTTCTTAGAAAATGATTACAAAACTAGTTGCTTCTCGATCTCTTCCAAGGAGGTAGATGAACCGTTGATGATCAGCCTGGATGTGTGAGCGTCTGGGGCTTCATGATCGCGTCGGCTTGATAACTTTTCCAAGAGGCTCTCGGTGCCCTTTTATAGTGCAAAGCCAGAATCTTTAGGTTGAAAACTTGGTAAAATATAGCATAGATTCACCCCAAAAAAATCTCTTGCTCTAACTCTATATAATTGCGGCGGATCCGCGGCCCAAGGGGGGTTTGGCCGCGGATCCGCGCTTGATGGTCAGGATCTCTTGACTGAAATTTTTAGGCTTGCATCTTGTGACATGTGGCAATCCTAGGCACCTTCAGAATCTGGAAATCTTTTCTCGGTTGCTTCCAGACTTGGTCTCCAAGTTTTGCTTCTTAATTAGGCAAGTCTTCTTCAACAACTTGATTTCCTTGATAAATTCTGCATAACAACTTGGAAAATTCTGCACAATAATCTCAAATAATATTTAGTAGACTTAGTTCTACTAGGATTTGGTCAATAAATTTATTTGCATACATTTTCCTACCAAATGCTAATTAAAATATATTAACACATGGAAAATGGTGTTTTTACACATAAACCCTCATATGTATAATATATTATAATAAAGTCCTTTTTTTTAATATGAAAATGGTAGGAAAAATGTAATACAAATGTGCAGTTATATCAACTGAACAAATACCCCCAAACTTATCTTTGATCGTCCCGAGCAAACTAGTTTATTTAAGAGGAGAAAAAGAAAGGAGAAAACTAAGCACACTTTCGTAGGCAGACACGATTGCACTGAGCACGTGCAACAAGCCGTTAAACCTCTAGGTGTCCCTAGTAGGAGGAGTGTTGTCTCCTAAGGGTTTTCAGCGGATTACACCCACAAAATCCTATAACAAAAGAAAGATGGTGAAATTTACATATAAAGATAAGAACCATAAAAGAAAGACTTTGAAAATAAGAGTTTCCAACTATACTAGCTTTTCAGTTGTCATGAGCCCTATGAAAAAATGTTAGAAATCACATCATCCCTCAATAAAACATCATCTTTATTCTTCATTCCTACCTTTCATCCAAACATTGATCATATAACCCCACGTGTGTGTAAAGAACATCCCTACACTCGGAGAATTCAATTCAAGCTATCATGCTCTTGTCCATCTACCTTAGTACTTTTTATTTTGATGAATATTATGATTTGCTCACACATTTTCATGCGACCGTTAATACTTCTTGAGGTACTAGCAGACCGATTACTCGTGTGCTTGCTGATTAGGTGATAGTATTTTCCTCGTCTTGCACCACCTAAGTCTTAGCAGTGACTCCCAGACCAGTTGGCCTTAGGGCACTAGGTGAAGAGGCACTCTCACTATATTTTTTTATTGCTGCCTTGGCGATACAAAACCAGTGTTCATTTTTTACTTTTCACCATTTTTATATTTTCTTCATTTCTTTATTTTTTTCATACTTTGGCTTTTAGACAAGAGCATTTCAAGGTATCCTCTACTATCCCGAGTTTCAAGACGTGTGTAAGTGCATATAGTAGGGTATCAACATTCAAATGTTTGGCTTCCAGAATAGAAACTATTTTTCAGACTTATTTTTATTCTCAGATTAGTGACTTCCTTCATCTTACTAACCCTTGGGACAACAGCTCATAACTACTTATTACTAGTTCGTTTAAGAAAACTTCTAATTTTCTTAAACTATTCCTATCTTTTGGATGTAATTTTTCACTTTCTACTCTTTTGTTATCAAAAAAAATTTTGTGCTTATATATAGCATAATGCAAAGTATGCGTAAATAAGCACAAACCTCCCCCAAACTTTTTTTCAACAGTGTCCTCACTGTTGCTATCTGCTGGATCACAAAAACCTGTAAGCTTGGGAGGACATTATTAATGGGGGCAAAAATATATGAAAGTGAAAATCTTCCCCCAAACTTATCTTTGGCTCACAAATTTGAGGACAAAAGTTATGTTCAAGAGCCAAAAATATACCCCCCCTCAAACATGAGTTAGACAATACGAAGCATTTTAAGAGGGGGTGAGTCTTTTGATCAAAATAAAGCTTTACAAAGACCAAAAGTTAACACCAACCATTCAAAGATTTTATCAGTATATCGTATAGCTTGGTGGAAGAATGTGTTGTATCGAGTCAAGAAAAAGTGGGGAAGGGATAAGAGGTGGTCTGGAAAGAGTTTGAAATTAGAGAAAAGAAAGAATGAGGATGAATGTGAATGATTAGGAAGAAGGAATGGTGACAGTCCAACCTCTATAGGTGGAGATTGATTAATCACAAAATCCATATTGTTTAAAAATTCAAGTTCGTCAGCAAAAAGTTCTTCAAAACTTTTATCAATAGTGTGATTGAACATTTTGTTGTCAAAGAGTTTTGTGCCAGAATTTATCCTACTTGATTCAAAAATTATTGAGGTAGAGGACTCGAAAAACTCATCTATCTCATTTTCAAAAATATCCAAATCAAGTTGAATTTCTGGTATTATTGAACTTGAATTAACGGATTGTGATTTATCAAAACTCACTGAAACTATAGGAACATAAGAAGAACCGGAGAAAGTAGAAGGTGAAATGTGTAAACAAATTGGTATGTCGAGTGTTGCTGAACCAGATGTGGAAGATGGAGGCTGTATTTCGGTCTGATCTTCGGGTATACCATTATCATCAACTTCAAGACATATTTGGGGTTCGGGAAGAATTAAAGATTCAAGATGATGACCACAAGGAAGTGAAAGGATTTGATGAATTGGTGGGACAAAATCATCCAAAATTTCGGGTTCATCAATCAATATATCCCCAACGTCAATTACCTCATTCAAGTGAAGGTTAAAATTCTCAAACTCCTCATTAAAAATATGGTTTTCAATCAGTTTTGGTTCAAGAGTGGAGGTGTAGAGATCACAAGGGTTGGGTATGGTTTCACTTGAAATGGACCCTTCACAGTCGGGTAAATCAAACACTACAAAGTTACACAACTTATCAGTTATTCTATTTGGTGTACTTGATGAATCTATGAAACTGGAGTTGTGGATTTTAGTTTGGAAATGGAAGGTTTGATTAGGAAGGGTGTATAATTCTGTCTCTCTACCCAAATTCTCATTTTTTCCGATGCCCGTATTATATACTGAAAAATCTTGGGCTGGTTCGGAACTCGTTGCCCTTTCATATTTAGCCATGCTTTCCTTCTATTCCTCTCTAATGCGGTTCATCATCACTATACCTTCTTCTAATTTCCGCTCAAGACTAGACTTTGGTTTGATAAGGGGTTTCAGTATAAGATTGAAATTCCTGTGGATAATTAAAACTCCCAAATGACTGACTAGAAGAACTGTCTAGAGAAGGTGGAAAAGTCGGATTGGATTGATAGGAATAGAATGGTTGCGAAAATTGGGTTGGAGTAGGATCAATATTATGATAAGAAGAATATTGATATGGGTTGGTCAGTTGGCTATCAAACTCTTCTTTGGAAAGTGGAGGTGATGGTTGATATTGGTCCGGGTTGAAACTTTGGCCTCTAGCCCTAGCTATGTGCTCAGCAATGGACATTCGTCTAGGGGCTTCCTCACTCTGGGTATCAACTGAAACAGGTGTAGGATTAGGATACGGTTGATAAGACCTAGACTGAGGTGGCCAACTGTTTCTTCCTGCTTGTTCTATATGATCTCTTAAGGACATGGAAGAGCCGGACGGTATACCGAAGGGATTTCGAAAACAAGAGATATCTGGTTGTGGACAGCAATGCTCGGCAAGTGTTCTTCTGTTTAGGTCACCCATTATAAGAAGAGAAGAAGGGGGAAGGGGTAAAAAGGGGAGAAAATAATTGGTTTGTTTTGAAAAATGACGGATTTAAAAAAATCACACAAAAATGCACAAACAACCCTAGAACTATGGTTACCTAGGTCCAGTCTCTAGACCGCTCCTAGATTTCCAAAGGACAAGCCGCAGGATCAATCCTCTACCGCCTCCGTACTACCCTTGTAGCCAGGTAAGTGCCAGGTAAGTGGGAAGGAACCATAGTAGTGGGCCTAATTAAAAACCACTAGCCTTTGACACACTTGCCTAGACACTACAAAAGTAATGCGGATAAGCAATAAATTACCCACGACCTTCCTCTGTCCTTATTGAGCGCGACAGTACTTAGAGTCTGGTCTAGATATTTTTTAAATTAATGTAGGGTTGATGCAGATGCTCGGTTTGTGATTTGTGGGGCTTAGGAAGGGTGATGAAATCCCCACCTAATCTTGATTTGGTCTTTGCCCCTTAAAAATCCGTATTATAATATGCAAAAACAAACCGCAAAACAAAACTTTGCAAAAAGATTTTTTAGCGGCGATATTTTGTAAAGAATCCTGCAGAAAATAGATTTTATTGGATTTGAGAGGAGAGAGAAGGAGTTAAGAAAGATACCAGAGAAGTGTGAAACCATAGATCTCATGTTTCCTCAAGTCCATGACTCCAGATTCCCTCGCAAAATTCACACACAAATCGTTAAATATGCAATTTGCAGTTTTGTTTTAATAATGATATGAATCGTCTAAGAATTCAACACAAATAGTAAGAATAAAAAATTACGCACGTTTCCCCGGCAACGGCGCCATTTGATTGGTTCGAAAGAGTGTGTATGTAGTTAACCGCAATCAGAACGGTGTCGCGCGTAGCTAGACCGAGATGAGTACGGGTCGTCTTCAGGGAAACGTTGAATCTTTTACTCTTACTTTAGATGTGTTGAAAGAGAGGAGGAAATAAGAATTTTGTGAAAGGTTTCTAAATCTACGTTAAGCAAGAATGCAAAAATATAGATCTAGATTATTTTAGAGATTTAGATAATATAACAAGAAGGCCTGTAGGGTTCGTTAGGATTTAGTAGTCATGGACGATTAATTAAAAGTTGCCCTTTTTATCCATTAATAGATTTAAAACTAGAACGACGGTGATGCGTGTAGATTAGGGTTTCTGGAGGGAAAAGGAATCCCACTTTTAACCCTTATCTCGACACGGAACTCCGTTCAAATCTAGCCTTTACCAAAACAATCATTAATCTATTCTCTAATCGCGGTCGGAACTAGCAAAGAATTGCTAGCGTGCCCGATTAGGATGTTAATGATTCTTTTGATAAAGTTCATAAACTTTATAGGACTTAAAAAGGGTTTAGGGATATTCATCATCCATTAGCCTACCCTAATCCTACGAACCCTAACAAGCGGAGAATTACTCGCGCATGTTGGGAGAAGAAGATGAAAAAACAAAGAGGGAAAACATAATGTAAAATGCAAAAGAATTAAATAAAATAACTACCTTTATTAATCAACTTGAACAATCTACACTTTATTCCTTAGAAAATGATTACAAAACTAGTTGCTTCTCGATCTCTTCCAAGGAGGTAGATGAACCGTTGATGATCAGCCTGGATGCGTGAGCGTCTGGGGCTTCATGATCGCGTCGGCTTGATAACTTTTCCAAGAGGCTCTCGGTGCCTTTTTATAGTACAAAGTCAGAATCTTTAGGTTGAAAACTTGGTAAAATATAGCATAGATTCACCCCAAAAAAATCTCTTGCTCTAACTCTATATAATTGCGGCGGATCCGCGGCCCAAGAGGGGGTTTGGCCGCGGATCCGCGCTTGATGGTCAGGAGCTCTTGACTGAAATTTTTGGGCTTGCATCTTGTGACATGTGGCAATCCTAGGCACCTTCAGAATCTGGAAATCTTTTCTCGGTTGCTTCCAGACTTGGTCTCCAAGTTTTGCTTCTTAATTAGGCAAGTCTTCTTCAACAACTTGATTTCCTTGATAAATTCTGCATAACAACTTGGAAAATTCTGCACAATAATCTCAAATAATATTTAGAAGACTTAGTTCTACTAGGATTTGGTCAATGAATTTATTTGCATACATTTTCCTACCAAATGCTAATTAAAATATATTAACACATGGAAAATGGTGTTTTTACACATAAACCCTCATATGTATAATATATTATAATAAAGTTCTTTTTTTTAATATGAAAATGGTAGGAAAAATGTAATACAAATGTGCAGTTATATCAACTGAACATGTCGATTTGTCGACAGAAGGGTCTTCACGTGTATAATAAATAGTAGGATCAAACAATAACGCACAAGTGGCGTCGAGATCAGTTTCGTGAAGCTCTTCAAATTTGCAACAGTCGGAAGCTATCTTTTCGACAGAACATACATGTGCATAGGGTTTGGAGGGTTGACTTCCTATCTTGTAGATGTTATTCTCAATTGTCATCTTCCCAAAGGACATGTTCATTGAACCATTACGATAATTGATTATCGCGTTAGAAGTTGTTAGAAAAGGTCGACCTAGAGTCACCGGAATTTAGTTCCGTGGGTTTGCTACAGGCTGTGTATCAATGACTATAAAGTCCACAGAGAATATAAATTTCCCAATTTTGATTAACACGTCCTCTAGCTCATCTCGAGGTTGGGTGATAGATCGATCGGCCATTTGGAGAGTGCAATACGTAGGTTTCAACTCTCCTATGCCTAATTGCTCATAAACATAATACGGCAGCAAGTTAACACTAGCACCTAAATCGAGTAGAGCCCGGTTGATATTTTTACCCCTAATAGTTATAGATATTGTAGGAAAACCGGGGTCCTTACGTTTCGTGGGCACCAATTGGGTAAGAGAATTGCTCATATTACTCGCTAAGAAAATTGTTTTAGGCACTTGAATTTTTCTTTTCCTAGTGCACAAGTCATTTAAAATTTTCGCATAGGAAAGAAATTGTTTGATAGCATCTAGGAGAGCAATATTTATGTTAACTTGCTTAAAAATTTCCACAATTTTCTCTATTTGGGGACTAGGTCTATTGTCCCTCAACCTGTGTGGAAAAGGAGCTTTATCAATAAAGGTTGGGTCCAACTTTTAAGGAGAAGTTTGTGGGGATGGAATCGATCCCAAAATTGGATTTGGGATGGTCTTAGCTGGCAATTCCTTCAAGAAAATGGGCTGAGGGTTCAAGCCTAGTGGAAAACGGAGAATAGGCTCGGAAGAAGATGTTGGATTAGACGAAGTAGGAGTAGGAGTAGTAGCCGGGGTTTCATGAATGTCATCAACTTCAACTTGTTTACCAACAGTGTTATTCCGCACTCTTCCCGATCTCAACGTAGTTACGACACTCACATTATGATTTTGAAGGATGAGATTCGCGCTTTGTGAGTGGCCGGGATTTGGTAGAGGTTGAAATGGAATTCTCCCTTTCTCTCTCTCACTCATTGCGGCGTTTAACTGTGCAAGTTGTGCTTCTTTCGATTTTATGCTTTCACCGTGGGAAGCAGTGTGTTGCACTAACATTTGGATAGAAGACGTTAAATTAGCCGTCGTTTGCATGGATTGTTTAATGAACGTTTATAAGTTTTGATCTAGTGCAGAGGTTTTATCGGTACCGGCCGTTGAAATATTATTATAAGGAGCAAAGTCGTTGGCGGGATTTTGAAGAGATTGCGGTTGAAAGGGGTGTTGAATTTGGTGTGGTGGCTGTTGTTGTGGAGAAAGCCTTTGATAGTTATTTTTGGCTTGGGAATTGATTTTGATTTTGAGACTGGTTTTGGTTCCAAGCGAAATTAGGGTGATTCTTCCATACTTGATCATATATGGAGGAATAGGGATCGTTTCTAGGTCGTTGCTGAAAAGTAGCATTAGTTTGTTCTTGACTTTGAAATGGAGGATTTAAAGGACATTCTTCCGTTAAATGTGACGGGTCAAAACAGCAACCACACACGGTTTTGGGGGGTAACTTGGTTTAGGGAGGTTGACGAGACCTTGTTTTTTATAGTTTCGAGTTTCTTTTGCATCGCGGCCATTTCGGCTTTCACTGCGATGGAAACGTCGAGCTGATGGATACCTGCCCTAGATGAAGATGATGTTGGTCTAGTGCTCTCCCATTGTGAGGTTTGTTCGGCGAGATCTTCCACAAATTGCTAAACTTCGTCATTGTCTTTTGACATGAAATGGTATTGACAAATGGTTTCAAGCATTTGTTTCGTGGCAGTATTAACACCCTCATATATAATTCGACAAAGTTGCCATCTATCAATTCCGTGATGGGGGCATTGTACAAGAAGATTTTTAAACCGTTCAAAGTATTTCCAGAATGGTTCGTTAGGAAGTTGGGTAAACTGGTTAATCTCGCTTCGAACACGGGTGGTTTTGTGATTGGGATAAAATTTCTTAAGGAATGCTATAACGAATTCATTCCACTTTGCGATAGAATGTGCGACAGTGCTATAAAGCCATTTTTCTGCTAGATCGCACAAGGTAAAAGGAGAAGACGTAATCGCATAGCATCCACAGAAAGTTGGGTTATGCTCATCATTGCACATACGTTCTCGAATTTGGTTATGAAAATGTATGCGTCTTCAGATTCAAGCCCATGGAATTTGGGCAACAAGTTGATGAAGTGGGGTTTAATTTCGAAATTACCCCCATTGGCTGGTGGAAGAGACAGACAAGTAGGAAGGGGTCCACGTATGGGGTAGCATCTTTCTTGGAGAGAGATACGCGGTGGATTCTACGCACCTACGGGTGGTGACAGGATGGTATCGTGAAATTCCGATGGAGATCCGTCTATTACGAGAGATGTGGTGGGTGGAGGTGAAATAGAAGATGAAGAAGTACCGACTTTGGAGTCGATAAAAAAACACGGACAAGACGGGCACTAGAATCTCGTGTCCAGCCGATCATGCACTAAGCGGGTTTAGCGTACGTGGCAGCGTGTGATATGTGAGAACTCTTTTAAGAAGGTTTGTTTTGAAAAAGTGTCGGACGTGAGGCTTGACTCAACAAATCACAAAATGCACAATCAAACCCTAGAACTAGGGTCACTCAGGTCAATTCACTAGACCGCTCCTAAACTTCCAAAGGACAAGTCACAGGATCAATCCTCTACCACCTCTCTATCACTCTTATGGCCAGGTAAGTGCCAGGTAAGTGGGAGGTATCTGCTATACGAATCACCGAAATAGCGGGCCTAATTAAGTAACCACTTTCCTTAGTCACACTTTCCTAGACACCACAAGAGAAATGCGGATAAGCGATAGATTACCCACGACCTTCCTATGTCCTAATTGAGCGCGACGGTCTTTAGAGGCTTGGTCTAGATATTTTTTAATTAATGTAGAGTGATAGTATGCTCGTTTTGTGATTTGTGGGGCTTAGGAAGGGTGATGAAATTCCCACCTAATTTGGATTTGGGTTATTGCCCCTTAATGTCCGGTTTAGATATGCATAAACAAACCGATATCAAAACACACAAAAAGATTTTTGAGCGGCGATATTTGCAAAGAATCCCACAGGAAAGATCAGATTATTGGATCTTAGAGGAGAGAGAAAGATATTAGGAAATTACCTGAAAATTTTGGCGCCGCAATTCCTCCAACATGCCGCGGTTCCGCCGCAAAACACACTATTTCGCTGCGATTCCGCCGCAAGGTAGAAGGAATGTTTGCCAAATTTTCTTTAGTGCTCCCCTCTGCTCCTATGGGCTACATTGAAAGTCTCTGAATCTCTGTTTCCTTACTCCTGTTACTTCAGATTCCCTTACAAAACTCGCACAATAATCGTTAAATACGCAAGATGCAGTTTTGGTTCTCGTTTATAATATGTTTCCTGGATTTTATAAGAAATCAACCCGAATAATAAGAAAAAATTACAGCCGTTTCCCCGGCAACGGCGCCATTTGATTGGTGTGTGGTGCTGAAAAGTGTTTTGTAAATAAGCGCAATCAAGACAGTGTCACTAGTAGCTATCTGCGATGAGTATGGGTCGTCCGCAGGGAAACGTGAACTCTTTTCTTGTTTTAGACGAGTTAATTGAAGAAGGGTGATTGTTTGTCGTTACGGATGTAGGATTTTTAAAGGAAGGGCTTGTAGGGTTCATAGGACTTAGTAGTAATTGATGAATAATTAAAAATGACTATTTTTATCTTTTAATAGTTTAAAACTAGATCGATAGTGATGAATGTAGATTAGGGTTCTTTTGGAAGAAACTAGAGTTTTCCCGCTACTAACCCTTGTCCTTGCATTGATCTCTATTCATGTCTAGCCCTTACCAAAACAAGTGTTAAACTAATCTCAAATCGTTGTCGTGACTATCAATAAATTGGCAGCACGCCCGATAAGGCGGTTAACATTTATTTTGCTAAAGTTTATAGACTTTAAAATGTATAAAAGAGGTTAAGAGATTTTATCATCTATTGATCAACCCTATCCTACGAACCCTAGCAAGTTAGGAATTACGCGCTCATGTTTAAAGTAGAAGAAAGGATGAAGAAGAGTGAACATGATTAAGAAGCAGAAAGTAAATGCGGAAATTAATTGCAAGCGTGGATCGCTTTGGACCTCTTGATCTCTTCGGTGATGATCTTTAATGTGAAACTCTTGGTCCCTTATATAGTCACAGAAACTAGAAACCCTAGATTCTATAAAATAATATATGCTGTTAAAATCCCATTCCCAAAACTCCTATCCTATGGCTCCAAATATGCCGCGGATCCGCCGCAAATACCCTAGTTTAGCCGCCCAACCGCCGCAATTTAGTGGCATCAAAGTTTAGGATTTTTGTGGTCTCTTGTGTTACCATCTGGAGATTCTCTTGATATCTAGATTCTGAAAATAATGCTCTGAGTCTCTGCCATTGCTAAATCTCTCGATTTGCTTCAATATTTTTGGCAGATTTGATTCCGACATCCCGATTTAATTTGAATCTCTTGGATTCCAGACTTGAGCTAATATCTGCACAATATCTCAAATCAAAGTATTGGTAGTATTTGGTATTTTTGAGATATTATCCTAACCATTTTATATGATATTATTTGTTAAGAATATTGATTAGAAATATTTGATATGATATGCATATTTTAATTACTAATATTTCATATAAATATTATATGCATGTATATTCCCTCATTATGTTAGCTATAATGTAGAAACATATGATACTAAACTTTTTACAAATAAACCCTTATATGTTCTATAATTACAATAAACACATTTTAGTACTTAACAATAGTGGGGATAATATTCATTTAAATGTGCAATATTTTAGACTAATCACCTAGCAATCCGTCCTGGAGAAGGGGGTCAATCTGCCCTTGAGGGGTAGGCGTATCGCCTTGATCGGTCCTCGTCTCAGACGAGCCCTTCCTGACTTCATCTCTGGGGACAGCCTTCTGGGCTCTCATAGTCTTCGGCGGCATAGTGGCTGGAATAAGAAACAGGATTCGGTAAGAACATAGCAATTGGAACAATATGATGTATGGGATCAAGGAAAAGAATTACAAGCAAATATCCTAAGATCACTTAGGCGGAGTATCGTATCGTGAGTATGCCGCGGAACATACACATGCTACGTTACTCAGCTTAAGTTACCTACTCTATCATATTAAGGGCCATCCTACACTCAGAAAAGTAAAACCTAGTGCTTTGATAACAATTTTTTCACGACCCAAATATGAAACGTGACCGGCACTTAAATCACGCAATGTCTAAAGGCGTAACGTAATTCAAGTAAGTCGAAACCCAAAATCTAAACCGTGAAATAAGGTAGAGTGATACAAATCTTATGTAAAAAGTTAATTTAAAATGCAAAGAGTTATATCAAAATCTTTGAAGATTCAAGTTATTATGAAAATTTTGGCAGCATCTCCTTTGTAAAATCTGATTCCAAACCGATACATAACAAGAATATACATAAGTATGATATAATAAAAGCCATTCCCACTTAGGAGCAATTTCAACACCATCCGGCGGAACACAATCACTAGCAAGATATACGTCATCATAGAGCGAAGAAAATAAAGAAGTAAGAAAAGAAAACAACACCCATAATGAAAACATAAAAGTCGGCTCACATGAGCTCGACACCAGATGTCAATATAATACAAGTCTAACAGTCTCGCCTCTAAGTTAAATATACAAGTGGTAGATGGAGTATACTAGATACAAAGAGAAAATAAACAAGGTGGAAAACAAAAGAATAATTGCAACCCACCTACAAAATATCACGTCCAAAAATAACGGTGGCAGTAGAAGTAGCAAAATTAGTAACAATGTGCCACGCCGTGACTATACCGACGGGTCGATCCTGCAAGACACTGTGACACAACGGGGGTGAGTTGCCAGCTCGTGAGTAGTAAGTAATATCATATGCGACAATCGCAAACATGTACGTAAAGACGTCAGATCCTAAGTATTAATTATGTTGCGATGTACTAGTATAGATGCAACATGAATAAGTGATCAAGCATGAAATCTGGGTATAGCTGCTATAAGAAATTGAGTATGTCTTAATTAATTTTAATATGGTAGAACAAAAAATATCATCAATAAAAAGAGCATAATCCCGTGTCAAGTATCGACACTCAAAAATCTCAACATCTCGGGTACCGTCTCTCAGATCGGCCCTCAAATCAATCTAATCACAGGACTCCAGTCGGTATCCTCCGGATATCCGCCGGGCCAAACAATCACTGGTAGGTATTTTTCCCCTTCCAGGCTCAACGTCTCTCTATACGATCTTCTTATCCCGGGGTACCATACCGGGTCCACCATGTACCCGCAGATGGTGCCTCCTCTCTCCTTGAATCGGGTATACACATAACTCAGAACCGAGAAAACTCATGGTGGACGCCACACATCATATCAAGGGAAACCGCATTTTCTTTTTAAAATGATCATAAGTTTTAAAAATTCACATGCGATTTCCTAAATCCCGAAATCTCATGAAAAAGGAAATCTCCCAAAACGTCATAATATATATGAATATGGCGATGATGGCGAATGTACATAATATTAATATGATGCAAGCTAGATGAATAACTCAAAGATTTATATGTCAATAATGATGCAATGCAAAATGCAAGTTACCATGCGAGTTCTATAGTGTACGTGACATAGTAATTACCAATGGCATGTGTGTACATATAGGATAGTGCACGTGCGGCATGAACCATTGGCAATGGTGCAAGTGTCCTAGTGTGATGATATCAATGTGCATGATGATGCGTATGCAATATGGAATTGAGTATAGGTATATGTATATAAGATTTGTTACTAGATTTCTAACTATCGGGCGTTTTACGCCATCCGAACGATTCCCCCATAGATGTTAAATCTACTCACCAGAATGATCTCGGCTACTCGAATCCGACCACCTCCTTTCCTTTCCTAGTCGCGTCCAACGTCTCCGCAACCGATCCTAGAATCGCACAAAACTTAGTACATGAGGCTAGGAATCCGATATGAAACGAAATCAAATACTACACGAACGAACTAACTCTCACGAGTTAACACGTGTGAACTTGGTGCGTTAAACGTGTGCAACGACGTCTAAGACTGCCCTTAAGGGCTTTTGTCCAAAGGAAACACCAAACAAGAATCCGAACGTCCGTATCGTACGTTAACAAAACGCCTAAATTAAGGTAAAATGGTCCCGGATTTTTATATAGGTATGATTAGAGAAAGTTGCACATACCAGAGACCTAATTGGAGTTGTAGAGAGCCCTCGACAAAGACCTACAACCAAACTCCCTTAAGGGGCCACAAATTTCGGCCAAAAGTAATAAATTGGCGGCTTAAAATTTTAGACGGGGGCTCGGGTTTTGGGGGTATATTCCTAGTCCTATAACTAGCTTCCAGTAATTGCAATCTGCAATCACTGTTTTGATAGCAGATCTTGTCTGAACCCTAATCTCTAACTAAAACTAATTTTGACACTAATTTAAAACATTAAGGTGTTTTAGTGAAAAAATGATAGTTAAACAAGACTATAAGGCACTAAACTACTCTTAACTAACCTAATTTAGGTCATGATTATCCTAATAGCTATTACAACCCCAAACTTAACTCAGCCCTCTCTTGAAACTTTAAATTTAGTTAAAACACTACCCTAAATCTAAATTAAGAATGATTAAGGCAAAAGATTTGTAAAGCATGTTAAACTTGGACCATACCTCACCAAGAAATGAAAAAGGCCCAAACTTGAAAAGAATACCACAAGGTGAAGACTTGTTTCAAAGGAATTCTTAAAGAGATTTAAAATTGGGATTTTTAAATGATTAGTGAAGGATTTGTAGTGATTTGTGTAGTGTTTTGGGGAGGCAAAGAAGAGTTTAAGTGAAGGAGTTGAAGAAGGAAGAAAGAAGAAGAAGAAGAAGAAGAAGAGGATGAGGGAGAGAAGAATCTAGAGAGACAGAGAGGGAAAATTCTCACTATGGCTCAACACCACTCCTCATTTAATGCACCATGCTTATTTTCCCATTTTCATTTTTTATTTTATTTTCTCCATTTCTCTAGAACCATCCTATGAGTAGAATATATTAATTAGCAAATTATAAATTGTGGTTTAATTGTCATGGTTACAAAAACATGTTTTAACCTATACTAACCTATTATTAACACTTGATTAGCATGTATGTGCATTTAAAATAATTTAATAAATAAATAAAAAATCGAAAAAATACATTAATAAATATATATATATATATATATATATATATACATATGTGAAAATAATTATTAACTATGTTTTATTAAAAAAACGCATGTTATACCGCTAAGTAATTTATAATTATTCTAAAAAAAATTTAGAACGTTGCACAATGTGTTTTTGCAAATCTAACTCGTTATCTCCAATCACATGAAACTCTTAGTTCCTATTTTTATCGCGATTTCACGTTCGTTCCGGAGATCTTGAGCTTTATTTTGCATTTCCCTAACTCTGGTCTCGATATCTATGACTACACTTTATGTTCGTTTGAAAGCCCTAAAACTGCTTTTCTCTTGATTCATAATGATGCTACTCTTGTTGACTCTAAGCTTTTGGATCCTATGACTTCTTGCGCCCGCTTTGTATAGGTAGACGCTCGTGCTCGTGCCGCTAACTTGCGGTTATGCGGAATACAGAACGAAAATTTTCAAAACTTGAGTATGAACTCTATAACCTAGAATCGAATCCAAACACATGAAGTAGTTCAGCTACTAGGTTAGTGATTACAACCTTTGTAATCGTGTCCTTCATCTTCTACGCCATTTCTTTAGCTCCTAGGTCGTCCAAAACGAGCTTGGGAGTCGGTCTTCCTTGTCGAAGATGATCCACCTTGAAGGATCTCTAACCTAGGCTTTTGCTTCACATGAAAGCACAAGTGAAGCAACGAGTGATCAAGACTTGTTAGGAATTGATCGCTAGATGATATAGTGGCTAATCTCTAATTGATCTCTCATAATCATTTTCCATTCTCAACTGAGAAAAAAACCAGGATAGGAGAAGAGGAAAACTTAGGTGAATGTTTTAACAAGCAAGACTAAAGATTGAATAAATTTACACTCATTCTTTTTTCCCCTATTTTATTTTTAATCTTTGAATGAGTGGGTTGTGACTCACCATGGTGAGTCACAAGTCTACATCATTCACAAATATTCAAGAAGAGAGGAGAAGAAAAGAGAGGCCACCTCATTATACACATATACATATGTATACACACACACACAAATACACTAAAACAAGTATATGCTACAAATACATACACCTGTATTCGTATAAAGACACGAATACCGTATTCGTATTAAGACATGAATACCCGTATTAATACAAATACTCGTATTAATACAAATACTCATATTCGTATAAATATCATATTCTTTCAAAATACGAATACCAAAAAGAGAGATGATAAAAGAGATATATGATACTAGCTCACATTTAATCTAAAATGTGATAACCTGGCTATCTTTTAAACCGACAAGTATTTACAAAATGTCAGATTAAAAGAACATGTACAAAAACACGTGTTTTAATCGAACCTGAGCATGTATCAAAATACGTACACTATGTCATTTCGCCTAAGCTAGGAAACCCACTATGTGCGACTCTAAAGACTCGATAATACGCTGGCAGTGGGTTTAACCATAAGCACGTCAGCGACACTAGTTGTACGTAACGGCTACCCAGATATTGAACGAAAGGAAGGACAACATGCAAACTTGTACGTATCCCTACTGAGTCTGAAAGTGACAGTCTTCGTACAGTCTGGTCTGTTTGTCTAAGAGTATCGCATATCGGGTCTAGGGGTGGATAAATTCAGACCCCTAATAACGCGATAAGTCGTGTTGGTGTGAAGCCCATCACCCACTGAGAAACTACTGATCCAAATCAGTAATTCTTGTCCATCTTGGCCAAGGATTTCTGGTGATGGCCACCCGTACACGACGCGACATCCACCCCTAATACCGGGAAAGACGAATCCCCGACGATCCGCTCACTGCCTCCAAATGGCTCGAGACTGTACTCAACTAAAACCTTTTTGCACGATTCAGTAGAGCTGTGGTAGGGTAGTAATCAAAGCACAGTGTGAACTCACACGAGACAAATGACGATCTCAGGTCAACAGCCTAACCTGTACTCATGTCACCAGAGAACTGCTATCTGAAAATAGGTATAATACCATCTAGCATATTCCCAGCGAGTCCGTCTAGTGTAACTCATAACCTAATGAGCAACTGTATACTACCTTTGGTGACTAACTGACACCAATGGCTATGAGACCGGCCATCGCCCCTTGTCAGGGTAAGGAAACGTATACACTAATCTACTCTGGAATATCGATAACCAGTCTCGATATTTCCATGACTAGGGACATTTAAGGATTTGCTATAGACTACCCAGTTCTTATAAGTGTGATCGCCACAATAACCCTAGTAGTCAAGAAAGAATCCTATGGGCTCTATCAACATGTAATAGTGCTCCGTAATACCACATAATATATGTACATGATGATAGAAATGAACCAGATAGCATACTATCATCTCGAGTAAGACCGTTCTACCCGTATAGGTCCTCCCTTAATCATCATAATCGCCTTCCTGTGATTACCATAATTACCTTGAGGGCACTGTAGCTAACAATCTCCTACTTTTACTTAAAGCTAATTATTGCGGTGTCGTATACTCACAGCCCGTATGCTACCGAACACCCAACTTCTCTACTAATCAGTCTCTCAAAGCATGTTTGGAAAACATTCGTGTTCGAGAAATAGCCTTAGCGAGTCGACCCGCTTCAATGCTTTTATCTTTATCTCTTTATATCTCAACTTCGCGGAGAACTAATATCTCCCAAAGTGAGCGATACATGTCTTAGAACTTGTCTGGATATCTGAAAGGACCAAGTTCATAAATGAACTTCAAATCCAACAAACTTTTTAGAACATATCCTCCACTGAATTTAATCAGTATCCTACGCCATGCCTACCTTAGTATCCGCTTGGACCTCTGTTCAACATACTGTCCCTTAAGAGAGGGTAAACTTTAATTCTGACAGACACTTTGTCATCTAAGTCATCTTGGAAGCCTGAAATGATAACCGCCTCCTGAAGGAGGTTGACGTTACCATATACCAAGAACATTCTCTAATGTTCTTAACCGCTTCCTAATATTTCTCCTGGATTGGATTAATATTTGTTTACCGCATCTAGTGCAAAAGCAATATCTGGTGTGTCACTTGACATCTCATGATTTACTCAATTGCCAAAGCAAGTGATGCAAATCCATATCCTCATCAGTCCAGAGGACATCTCTTCAGAGAGGGTGACTCCATCACCTGTGAGTACACCACCACGACAGGAGTCGTCCATTCTAAAATACTTTAGAATAGTGTCTAAGTACCTAAATTGGAAAACTTTCTAAATCTAGATCTAAAACCATAGATCTAGTCATCAGATTATATGAAATTTTATTCAGTTTCTATGTGAAGAAATACTTGTGACAACCACAGTCTAACCGATCGTAATATAGGAATATCACTTCCTATCACGAGTATGTCATCAAAAATCCAGGACAGTACTCTCTATGCAACCCTCTTACCAGGTCTATCTGTCATTCTTGATGAAGTCAAACACTATGACTGTCACATCAAGAATAGATGACCCATTTCCTCTTTCCTTTCTTAAGTCTATAAATAGACATAAGCAGCTTTCCCACCATGCTTCCGCTGCTCCCACTGACTACAACAACCCTCTGGCAGAGTCATATACACGTGCACTTCTAATTTCAATTTAGAATGACGTTATAGTCATCCACCTGCCAGATCTTATAGTCTAGAACAGTAGTAGTGATAATCTTGGGTCATCAAAACCTCCGTGTCACCGTCTTTGAGGAGACCGAAATATCTCTAGGGTGGATGAGATTACCCACTAAATCTGTGGAGTGGCTAATGGATTGTCGAATCCAATTAAATGCCGAGGTTCTACTAAATATTCAGTAACCGTTTGTGGTTCTGGAATCACTTCTAGTTCTACGATACTCCCACTAATGTTTTCTGAAAAGAATTTATTTTAAAAGGTGGCGAGTCAAGAACAATATAACCATTGATCCTGGAAAATGGTAGAAAATTGAGCCTCGTTTAAGTCCTAGAAAACCCACAAACTGCCATTACTGAAATGCGCCTTGAGTTTATCCGGATTCAGGTTTTAAGTATAAGCCGGACAACTCCATACACCTTAACATCATTAAGATATGAATCCATTCTATTCCAATATAGAAACAAATGCACTAATTTAATTGGAACCAGATTCAAAAATATGCAATCGTTTCCAGTGCATATCCACTAAATGGAAGAAGGCCATGCAACATTACACATTAAAAAGCGCACCCACGGATGAGTAACCTGAAAGAGAAGCAAGTTCTCAAAAATATTACTTACGACGAAATACCTAGCATAAGTATCTATATCTTCTATCATCTCGAAGAATCCTGATACTTCTAATGTATGGTTCTCTACTTTATTCTTATACCTATAACTTCTCAAAATTTGGACCTTATATTTCAACGAAATGTGTGTCTAAAACCAGAGAAGTCATAAGTAAATGGAATATAGTACGAGTACCAACCCCTTGTCCTAATGGACATCGGAAAACATACAATATTTTGTATAAGTCTTCTGAGTTTAATAACTCAAACCCTGTGTGTCGTAGGTTGAAAACTGTATTATGGTTAAGAAAAATTACACCATTATTGAATGCATGTTACCTAATCATCAACTGATAAAGGTAAGTGTTAAAAACATAATTTCAAAAATTTATATCTCACTTTATAAAATAAACGTAAAAATATATCAGTTTGAAATTGATGCATAACAACGGATATTCAAAACCAAATATTTGCCGTTACGAAAAACTCAGGTGATTTCCTCAAAATTACCAATTACAAAGAATTCTGATATTGATGATCTAATCACCCAATTCCAAATATTCTACTCTCACTCAGCATCTGTAACTCCATACAGATATGAGAATCAAGTCCGGTAAATACATACCTTGGAATCAGAATCTAATTAGGAAAGCAGTTTTCAATTAACACCGCACAGTAAAACTAAAATATGAAAATGTTTCGAGAGGGTTACCGCGTATTTCTAATAATGCCTTATCCAATACCAAACTCATGACATTAGTTACAATTTCAATTTCCTTTACTTCAATCCCTTTATATATTTTTACTTCTTACCTTCTTTACACCATACTTAGGCTAATTGGTTTTCTTCTTTTCCTACCTTTCGACACATGCCTAAGGTTTGGAAGAAAACTATTCAATAAGCGTAATAGGTATACTCTTATAATACTAGAAGCCCTCACAACATGAGAGAAGGTAAAGAGAAAAGATAACCGAATAATCCTATTCAATTTCCCCAGAACCGAAATCCACTCTCGAACTGAAATAAATTTCTACGAGTTCGTATGTAACTATACGTGATGGTTTTATCCATTTTATATAGATCTTCGTAGTGATACAGGATATTCTGGAGAAAGAAAAGGGTAAAGAAGGAGTGGCATAAATATATGAGATTTTGTCGTGAATCGTGACAAAACAAAGCCAGGTTTGTCAAAAGGTTCGGTCAACTTGGTTTACGAGTTTTAGTTTAAGCTCATTCATAGTTGCTGCCAGAGAGAGAAAAGAAACACTCAGCATACACTCTATCAAGATTAGATTGGTTAATCACTTTATCTAATCAGAATGACTCTCACTATTTCCTTGAATTCTCCTTCAAACCCTAAAACGAGAACTAGTCATGATCATTTACACCTTACAAGTTCGCTAACCGTTCAGCCAGGCCAGTGTTGGTAATCCGAGAGAGGCTCCTCGTGCTTTCGCACGGACCTAATTAAATAACCCCATTTCCGCAAAGGTGTAACCTCGTTAACACTTTCTAGACACCTAATAGGTTAGCTAATTGTGAAGTGAAAATCTCCCGAAGAGTAATACTTACTCACAGTGAGAATTGTGACCCAACCATCGTCGCGTAGTAACCTGACGGAAGCTATTCAAGTCACCACACTCCAAAAGGTATGCGCGTGCCTAGAAATTTTCTTGTATATTTGAAACTCCCGAAGTGGTTTTTACCCCAAGCGTCTTATGACCTTACCAAGGTCAAAATGTCATAAGTCGCAAATCAAGTTCAACCCGGTATTATCCTGGATTAATCTAAACCCACCCCCACGTGCTCTTGACAAGGTCAAAATGACCGTATGACTGTCCTAGATAATCACATCACCATGCAACAGAAAAGTATTACATAGCTACCGAACACTATGCCTTAACGAGGTCAAAATACGTAGCACGAATACTAGGCAATACTAATATGAAATGACGGAAGTCTACGGCTGGTTTTTGATGAAAAACCTTTAATGTAATGAACTTCATATCGTTGAAGGAACTCGAGTGGCTTTGAAAAGGAGTGATTTAGGCTCCACTTTTAAAACAAGTGGTTTTGAAGAAAACCTGGTAGTTTTAAAAATTGGTTCCAACAATATCAATTAGGTTTGTTTTCCTTGCATTAAACCTATAATGCGATTTCATCAATTAAGTTTCTAAGCCACGGAGAAATAATCAAAATAGAATATACGTATATGCCATCCGCATTCACCACGGAGTCCGGGGACTTCACCGTAAGATTACTTAACTTATGGTTGTGCATGGGCAGGGCTAGCACGGGTGCAAAACATATGGAACATTCAAAAATATCATCACAGGCAGGTAATAAACATCACAGGCATGCGATAAACAAGATAGAATAGTGGATAAATTATGAGCCCCGTGTTTCGTTTGAGCCACAAACGAAAATCAACATTCCCCGGTCATGTGGATAGCTCGTACAGTCTCGAACCAAAACCCCTATGAGCACGACAAGCTATCTGCTAATCTTAGAAATAGGATACCCCTCGCTTTCTAGAATCCGCCAACTTGAGCACTCTCCGTGGGTTAGAGCTACACCCCCTATAAGTGCGGCGAGCAACCCACTAATCTGAGAATGAGGTAGCCCAGTCTCGACTCCACTAGATGGTCACCCGCTACATTCTTGAATCTGGCTACTCGAGCACTCCGTCGCGGGGTATCCTAGTATAAGTAATGAAAAATATATACAACGGTAACTACGCCCGCAACTTAGACGTGTCCCAAAATGAATATACATCAAGCGGCAACGACGACCACAATCTGTCCGCTCGTCCCAAATAAACAAATACAAATAACAAAACTTGTACAAACAAATTGCATGTGGGGCTATCCGACACGACAATCCGTCTAAACCATTACAAGATATATATCATCACAGCGGAAAAAAGTATTTGCAACCCCGTCTAATCGACCTATAGCAATTAAACGACGTATATAAACACAAAGATATAAACGATGCAAAAGTTTCGATTTAAAACTTTCCGTGTTTCCCGAATACAAAGATAACAGTAGATAAAATCTAGGGCAAATCAAATATAACTAAAAACAAAGTTTAAGGGAGATTAAGCCCCTGAAAAAATTGGAGACCAGAACTCACTGAAAAACCGATTATGGCGGGAATTTAGGGATATCTGGCGGTTTTTAAGTGGAGTTAGGTCCTCATTTTTCTCCCCAAGTTCTTATATCTCACAACAAGATCTCTGCACTAATTTAAAAAAATTTTAAAGATCAAAAATAAATCGACAGAAACTTGATTTTCGAGTTATCGAAAAACGAAAATTCCTAGTTTCGAAACGTATACATTGTCTAAAATTAGTTTTAGTGTTTGGGTGGCTCTGATTCCATGTAGGGTCAGTCAGCACAGCAGAAATTGGCCGTGGCGCCCATAAGTCCCTAAGAAACTATTTTTAACATAATCCCATCACGACGGACTACAACCCGACGGTCCATATAACCGCATGGGGCACCCTGGGGGTAAGAGCCCGCGCTTCGCAACTACTGTCACACGGTGAGAACCCCCATGGGTCGGCATCCCTGCCTAGTAGCTCTAATACTATGTAAGTAGACGCTCATGCTTGTGCCGTTAACTTGCGGCCATGCGAAATACAAAATGAAAATTTTCAAAACTTGTGCACGAACTCTATAACCTAGAATTGAATCCAAACACTAAATTAGAAAACACATGAAGGATTTTAGCTACTAGGTTAGTGATTACAACCTTTTTATTCGTGTCCATGATCTTCTACGCTACTTCTTTAGCTGCTAGGTCTTCGGGAACGAGCTTGGGAGTCGGTATTTCTCGTCGAAGATGATCCACCTTGAAGGATCCCTAACCTAAGCTTTTGCTTCACAAGAAAGCACAAGTGAAGCAACTAGTGATCAAGACTTGCTAAGAATTGATCACTAGAAGATGCAGTGACTAATATCTAATTGATCTCTCATAATTCTTTTCCATTTTCAACTTAGAAAAAAACTTAGAGAGAAGAAGAAGAAAACTTGGGTGAATGTTTTAACAAGCATGGCTAAAGAACGAATAAATCTACACTCATTCTTTTTTCCCTTCTTTTCCTTTTATTCTTTGAATGAGTGGGTTGTGACTCACCATGATGAGTCACAAGCCCACATCATTCACAAATATTCAAGAAGAGAGTAGAAAAAAAGAGAGGCCACATCATTGTACACATATACATATGTATACGTACATACATACATACATACATACACACACACACACACACACACACACACACACTAAAACAAGTATATGCTATAAATACATACACCCGTATTCGTATCAAGATACGAATACACGTCATAATCATATAAATACCGTATTCTGTAAAAATACGAATACTGAAAAGAGAGATACTAAAAGAGATATATAATATTAGCTCACATTTAATTCAAAATGTGATAACCTGGCTATCTTTCAAACCGGCTAGTATTAATAAAATGTCCGATTAAAAACACGTGCACAAAAAAACGTGTTTTAATCGAACCTGAGTACGTATCAAAATATGTACACTACATCGTTTCGCCTAAGCTGGGAAACTCTCTGTGTGGACTCTAAAGACTCGACAATACGCTGGCAGTGAGTTTAACCATAAGTACGTCAGTGGCACTAACTGTACGTAACGGGTACCCATGTATTGAACGAAACGAAGGTCGACAAGCAAACTTATTCGTATCCCTACTGAGCCTGAAAGTGACAGTCTTCGTATAGTCTTGTGTGTTCTTCTAAGAGTATCGTATATCGGGTCTAGGGGGTGGATAAAGTCAGACCCCTAATAACACGATAAGCCATGTCGGTGTGAAGCCCATCGCCCACTGAGAAACTACTGACCCAAATCATTAATTCTCGTCCATCTTTGCCAAATATTTCTGGTGATGGCAACCAGTACACAGCACGACATCCACCCCCAATACCGGGAGAGAAGAATCCTCGACGATCCGCTCACTATCTCCATGTGGCTCGGAACTGTACCCAACTAAAACCTGTTTGCACAACTCAGTAAAGCTGTGGTAGGATAGTAATCAAAGTACAGTGGGAACTTGTAAGTCTACGGTAGCGCCCCGGCCGTCTAACAGACGCCAAATGCGGAACAAAAACTTTTTAGCTGGCGCTATCGCATACTATAACCCGGATCTGCCATTAAAGCTAAACTAACAAACTACAAAGTGGGTAGAAATGTTATACCGAACGATCCGAGTCCTTCAGTCTTCAACCATCATCCCACGCTTTGTTGCGGCTGCTCCGATCTCCTGGATCTCCAGTCTTCTCGTCCAGGTGGCACCATGTCGACGGATCTTTAAACGGGCTCCCGCCTCTGAACCGAGGCAACTCGATCATCAAGTTTGCTAAAAAAGATAACCAAGATTGATATAGAGAATGAGTAGAACACTTTGTCTCGTTACGTCCGAGGCTATGGACGAACGGTTAATGAAGTTACCTTTTTTTGAATCGGGTAAATGGAAATTGAGCTATATGAAATTTCCATGAACTAAACTATCATAATCTTTTCCCAAAAATCAATCCATCCCCGCCACTAATGTGGCCGGCCAATATAAGAAGAGAGGGTGAGTGTAGGAGAGAGGAGGGGGTGATCATAAGCATTAATGAAGAAATGAGTCACCTAACACCTTGCATTTATCATTAATGCAAACATTGAATCATAATCTAGTCATCATAACACATCACCACTCATTTAATGCTTCATTAATGAACTAATGACTCACTAGCCAAGTCACCATCTAGAACCATCTAGAACCATGACTCACCCAAGAAAAGATAAATCCGTTTTTAACCGAATGTTAAAGACGGGTGATAGAAAACTGGAAACTGGCAACTTCCAAAAGCGATCCCGAAACGAATTTCAGGATAACCCTGTAACAGTATAAACATACCCGCATTTGTATTACGACCGAATACAAATGCAACTGAGACAAAGATATTATATCTACACAGTATAATACTCGGATCCGGCTTAAACCAAAGCCTACCAGTATTATCTGCTCGAAATATGACACGTGCGTAAACGCACGTGTATTTTCCGAAACCCTGCCATAAATCCATACGGCCTCTACAACGTTTCGCCCGAACTTGGGAAACTGTCTGTGGGGGACTCTAATGACTCATCAACACACTGGCACTGGGTATAACCTCTAGCACGTCAGAGGTACTAGCTGTACGTAACGGTTGCCTATGTATTGATCGGAAGGGAAGCTGACGAGCGAACTCATCCAGAAACCCTACTGAGTCTGACAGTGACAATATCCATAACAGTCCGGTTCGTTCGTCTATGAGTATCGCATATAGGGCCTAGGGGGCTGGTAAACGTCAGACCCCCAATAGCTGTATAAGTCGTATCGGAGTGAAGCCCAGAACACTCTGAGATACTACTGGAATACCTTCCAGTAAATCTCGATTACCCTGGCCAGGGATTTCGTGTAATGGCTCTCCTAAACACAGCGCGATCTCACCCCCAATACCGGGAGAGACGAATCCCCGACGATCTGCTCACTGCCTCCATGTGGCTCGGGACTGTACCCAAAAAATATCTGTTTGCACGACTCCTTTGACCCGTGGTAGGGTATAAATCAAAGCACAGTGGGAACTCACACGAGACAAATGACGACCTCAGGTCGATGAACTAACCTGTACACATGTCACCAGGGAACTGCTATCTGACGCTAGGTATAATACCAACCAGCAAGTTCCCGGCGAGTCCTGTCCGGTGTACTCATAACCCAATGAGCACCTGTATACATCTTGGGTGAACAAACTAACACCAATGGCTTGTGAGACCGGCCACCGCCCCTTGTCGGGGTCTCGAATGTATACACTAGTCTACTTTGGAGTATCGATGATCTGTCTCGAAACTCCCACGACTAGGGACACTTTAAGGATGTGCTTATAGACCCCATCTCCTACATATATGATCGCCATCATACTGCTGGTAGTCAAGCAAGAATCTTATGGGCTCTATCAACATCTACATGATGATAAAGACAGACCAGATAGCATACTATCATCTCGAGTAAGACTGTTATATCGGTATAGGTCCTCCGCAATCATTGCAATCACGTGCCTGCGATCCAATAATTGACTTTGAGGGCACTATATCCAACAATCTCCCACTTGCACTTAAGGCTAATTATTGCGATGTCGCATACTCACAGCCCGTGTGATACCGAACATCCAACTCCTCTACTAATCAGTTTCACAAAGCCCGTTTGTAAAACTATTGTGTTCGAGAAATAACCTCAGTGAGTGGATCCACCCCGATGTTTCTTTCTATGTCTCTCTTAATCTCAAATTCGTGGAGAAAGACATCTCCCGAATTGAGTAATACCTGTCTTAGAATATGTCTGGATATCTGATGGGACCTAGTTCATAAATGAACTCCAAATCCAAACTTCTTAGACTGTATCGATCACTGAAACTAATCAGTGTCCAGCACTATGCCTCCCACAATATCCTCTTGGACCACCTGTCCATAATACTTTCCCTCGTCTGAGGGAAAACTATAACTCTGACAATCACTCTGTCATCCATGTCACTTTTGAAGCCTGGAATGATAACCGTCTCCCGAAGGAGGCTGCCGTCATCAAATCCGTAGAACATACACTTATGTTCTAAAACTAGTTCCTTATGTTTCTTCAGGATTGGATTAATATAAACTTATCGCATCTAGTGCAAAAACAACTTCTAGTGTGGTACTTGATATCTCACGATTGACTCAATTGCCTAAGCAAGTGATCTGCCAATCATGCACATCCCTCTCCCCTTTAGTCTGTAAGACACCTTTAGAGAGAGTGACTCCATTACCTGTAGGTACAACACCATGCCAGGAGTCATCTATTCTAAAATACTATTAGAATACTGTCAAAGTACCCACATTGGGAAACTACCCAAATCTAGATCTAAAACCATAGATCTAGTAACCAGAATGTCAGATATTATATCCATATTCTTTGTGGAGAAACAACTGTGTAACGACCACAGTACAACCGATCGTAATATAGGAATTTTACTTCCTACTCTGTGTATGTCATCCAAATACCAGGACATCACACCCTACTACCTTCTTAACAGATCCATCCCCTATTCTGATGAAGTCAAACCCATGACTGTCACATAAAAAAATAGATGATTTTATCTCCGCTATATGTGCTCAAGCCTATAAATAGACATAAGCTACTTGCCCACTATGCTTTCGCTGCTCCCACTGACTACGACAACCCTCTGGCAGAATAATATATACGTACACTTCTAAAGCTAGTTTAGAACGACGCTATACTTATCCTCCTGCCGGGTCTCATAGTCTGGAACAACAGTAGTGTCAAGTCTGGGTAAACAAGAACCTCCCTGTCACCGTCCTTGAGGCTACCGGAGTACCTCTCGGGTGTCTGAGGTTAGCCACCATATCTGTGGAGTGGCTATTGGAATGTCAAACCTGATTGAATATATAGGTCCTATTAAATTTTCCGTAATCGTTTGTGGTTCTGGAATCACTTCCAGTTCTACCATACTCCCACTATTGTTTTCTGAAAAAATCCATTTTACTAAAACTGTGGCGAGTCTAGAACAATATCACTATTGATCTTCCATATGGTAGAAAGTCAACCCTCGTCAAAGCCAGGGTCAACCCACAAACTGCCATTACAGAAATGTGCCTTAAGTTATCCAGAGTCTGGTTTTAAGCATAAGCTGGACAACTCACACTACCTTAACATCGTTAAGATATGAACCATTCTATATCCAATATAGAAACTTTGGCACTTATTTAATTGGAACCAGATCCAAAAACATGCAGCTATCTCCAGTGCATATCAACTTAATGGATAGAGGCTAATCAGCATTACTCAACTTAGGAATCCATCCAATTATGAGTAACCTGAAAGAGAAACAAGTTTCTCAAAACCGTTACTATCAACTGAATACCAATCACAAGAATCTATATCTTCGGTTTCTTTGAAGAATCCCGATACTTGTGACACCTGGTTCTCTACTTTATTCCTATACCCACAACTTCTCAAAACTTAGACTTTGTATTTCTACGAAACACTTGTCTAAAAACTAGATAAGTCACAAGTAAACAGAACAGAGTACGAGGATCAACCCCTTTGTCCTGATGGACACTGGACAACATACAATACTCTGTATAAGTCCTCTGAGTTGAATAACTCAAAACATGTGCGTCGTAGGTTGAAAACTGTACCCAAGCGATTTCCTCAAATATCACCAATTACAAAGAATTCCGATATAATGAGGATGGTCACCTAATTCCCAATAGCTTACTCCCACTTATCATCTGTAAAACCATACAGATGTGAGAAGCATACTTGGTAAATACATATCCTGGAGCAAGGGTTTAATTGGGAAATCAGTTTACAATTAACAATGCACGGTGTAATTGAAACATGAAAATGTTTCGAAAGGGTATCCTGGTATTCTTAGTAATGCCTCTTCCATAATCCAATTCATGACCTTAACCGTATATTTCTTTGCTACCTCTCCATATCCCTTTATTTGTCTTTATTTATTACCTTCTATAAACCCCTTAGGCTAAGTGGTTTTCTTCCTTCCCTAACGTTCGGCACCAGCCTATGGTTTGGAAGAAGACTATCCAGTAAGTATAATAGGTGTACTCTCCTAATCCTAGGAGTACTCGCTACTTGAGAGAAGGTGATGATAAAAGACAACTGAATAATACCTTATTCTATTTCTCCTGAACCTGGATCCATCCTCGAAGAAATCCCTCCGAGTTCGTATATAACCATACGATGGATCTATCCAATGGAAGTGGATATCCGTAATAATACGGGTTGTTATGAGAAATACAAAGGGTAAAAGAAGGAGCGGCAATGACTTATGCAACTCGGACAATCCAAAAGCCAGTATTTTAAGAAGGTTCGGTCAACTTGGTCACTAAGTTATAGTTCAGGGTCGGTCAAAGGTCGCTTCCAAAAAAAGAGAGAAAAGAAACACTCTGCGTGCACTCTAACCTAGATCAGAATGGTTATCACTTTATCTAATCAGGAAACCTCCCACTATAATCTCAAATTCTCCTCCAAACCTGAAAGAAGAATTAGTCGGGATCACCCGAAGAGTAAACCAACTCATCAGTGGGAATCGGGATCCAACTCTCATCGCATGATAACGTGACGGTATCCACCCACGTTATCATATTCCAGAAGGTATGAGCAAGTCTGGCAAGTTTCCTGTATGTTTGAAACTCCCGATGAAATTTTTATCACATACTCTTATGACCTTGACGTAGGCCAACAAATCATAAGCCACATGTCAAGTTCTACCCGTCGTTGTCCTGATTAATTTAGGTCATCGTACATGCCTTTGACGTAGGCCAACAAGGCTGTACGTCTGTCCTAAACTAATGCATCTATCTATGCAACAAATGAATACCCCAGCAGCTACCAAACACTATGCCTTGACGTAGGCCAACAAACATAGCTTGAATACTACTGACCATCCATAAGAAATGACGGAGGGTTACGGCTGGTTTTTGGCGAAAAACCTTTAACGTAATGAACTTGATCTCGTTGAAGGAACCTGATAGCTTTTTATAAAAATATAGTAGCGAAAACCTTTGCAAAAGAGGTCACTCCCGGTGAAGGGATCTCGGCTCTTTCCTCGTGGAATGAGGTGCGGGATATTCTAACTGAATACCGCGATGCAAAGGATCTTGTGATCGACTATACTGAAGTTATTACCCTGACACAAACTTCTGCCCAAGGGGTCACTCACGGTGAAGGGATCTCGGCTCTTGCCTCGTCGAATGAGGTGCAGGATATTCATAACCGAATACCACTGTGCATAACAAAAGGAAACGTCTTTGTAACAACTCTTTTTAAAATTTGTTCCAACAATATCAAATATAGGTTTGTTTTATCCTTGCATTGATAAGAATCAATGCAGTCCCATCAATCAATCACACCAGAAAAAACGAAAATAAAATGTACGTATATACCGTCCACATTCGTCACTGGGTCCCATCATCACTCATTAGGTTACTTAACTGACGACAGAGCGGGGACTGGGCTAGCGCGGGTGCAAAACATATACAACATCTACTAGTATATATACCAATATATAATAATCACTCCAGGTATGATAAATGCAACATTATAGAAAAGTAATAAGCATCACAGAACAATACAGATAATCTGGGATCCCCGGGTTTCACAGAGCCGCTACTGAAACCCGACGTTCCCCTGGTCGTGTGGATAGCCTGTGCAATGAAACCTAGACTCCTACGGGTGCGACAAGTTACCCGCCAAAACCTGAAGTGAGACAGCCCCCTACAGCAAAGTGAATGGACCACCCGGCACTTCACGGAATCCGGAAACTTGAGCATCCCTCCTTGGGTCAACCTGTACCCCCTACGAGTGCGGCGAATAGTCTGCCAATTCTAGAGTGGGGCCCCTCTGCCTATCAAAGCCATGAGATACGGACCCGTTGCCCTCCAGAACCCGGCTATCCGTGCACTCTGTCGTGGGGGTAAACCTAGTACAGAAATGAAAAATATATACAACGGGTACATCGACCTCAGCCCGGTCGTGCCCCAAAAGAATATTATACAAACAGGCAGTGCGGCAGTCCACAAGTCGGACGCTCGCCCCGCAATATCAAATGTACAAATAAATCCAAACAGCACTAGCATTGCACACTGCTATCCACCACGACAAATCCGCAACATCACAGCACAATATAGAACAGCAACGCGAATGTCACGTTCACAAATCCATCTAAAAGAGCTATAGCAATTAGACGCAATTTACCGCTCAAATGACATTCCCGGTCGGAGATATAATGTAAATACTATAAACTAACAAGTTTAAAATTTCGATCAACAAAACTTCCCGAAGTGGGCCCCACGTACATCTGGTGTACAGTAATAAAATCTGGGCCCAAAATAAATTTTCCAGAAATCACAATTCACTGTGTAGAAGTCCCTGTGCAAATTTGGATCACTGTTCCTATAAAACGGCCGCGGATGCGCGGTCAAACCCTAGCTTTGACCGCGGATCCGCGGCAACACTGTAGGATCACGTGACCAAATTTGCACAGTTTGCTTCAAAAAGCCTGCTCTTTTTTCTGAAGTGCTCAAAATAATTTTTAGACCTGATTTAAAATCGACAGAAACTTTGAACATGGAAATTGCAGTTTTCGAAAATCCGTTCGATCGATGTTTTAAACGCGTTAGCACAAGTTAGTAAAACTTAATGGTGAGGCTCTAATACCACTGTAAGTCTACGGTAGCGCCCCGACCGTCTAACTGGCGCCAAATGCGGAACAAAAACTTTTTAGCTGGCGCTATCGCATACTATAACTCGGATCTGCCATTAAAGCTAAACTAACAAACTACAAAGTGGGTAAAAATGTTATACCGAACGATCCGAGTCCTTCGGTCTTCAACCATCATCCCACGCTTTGTTGCGGCTGCTCCGATTTCCTGGATCTCCAGTCTTCTCGTCCAGGCGGCACTACGTCGACGGATCTTTAAATGGGCTCCCGCCTCTGAACCGAGGCAACTCGATCATCAAGTTTGCTAAAAGAGATGACCAAGATTGATGTAGAGAATGAGCAGAACACTTTGCCTCGTTACGTCCGAGGCTATGGACGAACGGTTAATGAAGTTGTCTTTTTTTGAATCGGGTAAATGGAAATTGAGCTATATGAAATTTCCATGAACTAAACTATCATAATCTTTTCCCAAAAATCAATCCATCCCCTCCACTAATGTGGCAGACCAATATAAGAAGAGGGGGTGAGTGTAGGAGAGAGGAGGGGATGATCATAAGCATTAATGAAGAAATGAGTAACCTAACACCTTGCATTTATCATTAATGCAAACATTGAATCATAATCTAGTCATCATAACACATCACTACTCATTTAATGCTTCATTAATGAACTAATGACTCACTATCCAAGTCACCATCTAGAACCATGACTCACCCAAGAAAAGATAAATCCGTTTTTAACCGAATGTTAAAGACGGGTGATAGAAAACTGAAAACTGGCAACTTCCAAAAGCGATCCCGAAACGAATTTCAGGATAACCCCGTAACAGTATAAACATACCCACATTTGTATTACGACCGAATACAAATGCAACTGAGACAAAGATATTATATCTACACAGTATAATACTCGGATCCGGCTTAAACCAAAGCCTACCAGTATTATTTGCTCGAAATATGACACGTGCGTAAACGCACGTGTATTTTCCGAAACCCTGCCATAAATCCATACGGCCTCTACAACGTTTCTCCCAAACTTGGGAAACTATCTGTGGGGGACTCTAATGACTCATCAACACACTGGCACTGGGTATAACCTCTAGCACGTCAGAGATACTAGCTGTACGTAACGGTTGCCTATGTATTGATCGGAAGGGAAGCTGACGAGCGAACTCATCCAGAAACCCTACTGAGTCTGACAGTGACAATATCCGTAACAGTCCGGTTCGTTCGTCTATGAGTATCGCATATAGGGCCTAGGGGGCTGGTAAACGTCAGACCCCCAATAGCTGTATAAGTCGTATCGGAGTGAAGCCCAGAACACCCTGAGATACTACTGGAATACCTTCCAGTAAATCTTGATTACCCTGGCCAGGGATTTCGTGTAATGGCTCTCCTAAACACAGCGCGATCTCATCCCCAATACCGGGAGAGATGAATCCCCGACGATCTGCTCACTGCCTCCATGTGGCTCGGTACTGTACCCAAAAAATACCTGTTTGCACGACTCCTTTGACCCATGGTAGGGTATAAATCAAAGCACAGTGGGAACTCACACGAGACAAATGACGACCTCAGGTCGATGAACTAACTTGTACACATGTCACCAGGGAACTGCTGCTATCTGACGCTAGGTATAATACCAACCAGCAAGTTCCTGGCGAGTCCTGTCCGGTGTACTCATAACCCAATGAGCATATGTATACATCTTAGGTGAACCAACTAACACCAATGGCTTGTGAGACCGGCGACCGCCCCTCGTCGGGGTCTCGAATGTATACACTAGTCTACTTTGGAGTATCGATGCCCTGTCTCAAAACTCCCACGACTAGGGACACTTTAAGGATGTGCTTATAGACCCTTGTTCCCACATATATGATCGCCATCATACTGCTGGTAGTCAAGAAAGAATCCTATGGGCTCTATCAACATCTACATGATGATAAAGACAGACCAGATAGCATATTATCATCTCGAGTAAGACTGTTATACCGGTATAGATCCTCCGCAATCATTGCAATCATGTGCCTGCGATCCAATAATTGACTTTGAGGGCACTATATCCAACAGAACTTACATGGGATAAATGAAGATCTTAGGTCGACAGACTAATATGTACTCATGTCACCAGAGAACCGCTATCTGATAATAGGTATAATACCATCTAGCATGTTCCCGGCGTGTCCGTCCAGTGTAACTCATAATCTAATAAGCACATGTATACTATATTTGGTGACTAACTAATACCAATGGCTGTGAGACCGGCCATCATCCCTCGTGGGGGTCAAGAAACCTATACATTTGTCTACTCTAGAATATCGATGCCCAGTCTCGATATTCCCATGACTAGGGACATTTAAGGATTTGCTTATAGACTACCCAGTTCTCACAAGTGCGATCTCCACAATAACCCTGGTAGTCAAAAAAGAATCTATGGGCTGTTGGATATAGTGCCCTCAGAGTCAATTATTGGATCACAGGCACGTGATTGCAATGATTGAGGAGGACCTATGCCGGTAGGACAATCTTACTCGAGATGATAGTATGCTATCTGGTTTATCTTTATCATCGTGTACTGCTTTAGGTGACCTTATGAGTCACTATTGCACGTTGATAGAGCCCCTAGGATTCTTGCTTGACTACCAGCAGTATGAGGGCGATCATATACGTGAGAGCTGGAGTCTATAAGCACATCCTTAAAAGGTCCCTAGTCGTGGGAGTTTCGAGACAGGGTATCGATACTCCGGAGTAGACTAGTGTATACAGTCGAGACCCTGACGAGGGGCGGTAGCCGGTCTCACAAGCTACTGGTGTCAGTTGGTTCACCTAAGATGTATACAGGTGCTCATTGGGTTATGAGTACACCGGACAGGACTCGCCGGGAACCTGCTAGTTGGGATTATACCAGACGTCAGATAGCAGTTCCCTCGTGACATGTGTACAGGTTAGTTCATCGACCTGAGATCTTCATTTGTTTCGTGTGAGTTCCCACTGTGCTTTGATTACTACCCTACCACGCTCAAAGGAGAGGTGCAAACAGGTTTTAGTTGGGTACAGTCCCGAGCCACATGGAGGTAGTGAGCGAATCTGCAGGGGTTCGTCTCTCCCGGTATTGGGGGTGAGGTCGCGCTTTGTCTAGGAGAGCCAGTACATGAAAAGTCCTTGGCCAAGGCAGGAGATTTTCTGGTAGGTATTCCAGTAGTATCTCAGGGTGTTCTGGGCTACACTCCGACACGACTTGTACCGCTTTTGGGGGTCTGACTTTTACCAACCCCCTAGGCCCGCCATGCGATGCTCATAGACGAACGGACCGGACTGTATGAATATTGTCACCGACAGGCTCAGTAGGGTGTCAGGATGAGTTCGCTCATCGATGTCCCTTTTGGTCAGTAGCTGGTAGCCCGTCACGTATGGCTAATACCTCTGACGTGCTAGTGGTTAAATCTACAGCCATAGTATTGACGAGTCTTTAAAGTCCACCACACACAGTTACTCAGGTTTCGGGCGAAACGCTGTAGAGGCCGTATGGAGATATGGCAGGGTTCGATCAGATACGTGCGGTATTGCACGGATCGTGATCGGACGGATTTTACTAGCCGGCTTTGGTTTAAGCCGGATCCTAGTATTTGACAGTGTAGTTTTGTCTCTTTGCATTTGTGTTCAGTGGGAATACAAATGCGGGTATGTATATGCAGTAGTGGGGTTTTCTGTAATTTATTACGGGATCAGTTTTCTGAAGTTGCCAGTTTGCATTCCGTTCCGGCCGGTTTTCCTTTGTTCTTCCGCGGTTGGACTTTCCGTTGGAGGGGGTTATTTTCAAGAGTGCAAATAACTTATTTGTGGAGGGCTTTCTTGCATTTGTGTGCTTCATGATTGTTCCTTCATGATGAGATTCCATTATGGTCTCTTTCTTGCATTAATGAGAAAGGAGTTGATTAAGAAATGTGTGTGACCTTTTTATTCCATTATTCATTTCATTTTCTCCTCTTGGATTATTGATTCATTCTCCTCCACCATTCTATCATGAGAGGCCGGCCACACTTGGGAGGGGAATTGATTGGAGTGAAAAATGATTCATTCTCACTTGGCTTGAGCTTGCTTCAAAATTCCTATGCTCATCTTCATGTCATATTTTTCCTCCACCTCCATCCATACAAGGCATCTTCAAACCCCAAAAGAGACAACCATTCTACACTTGTCTACAGCAAATCTTGGACGCGTCGGCTAGCCAACTTCGCGCCCGAGTTGCCTCGGTCCAGAGGTGGGAGCCCGTAAAAGTATTCGGCTACGTGGTGCCCTTTCCGACGAGGACGTGACGGACGGAGATTCTGCGGGAGATCGGAGTGGAGACGAAGACCGAAGGACACGGATCGCTTGGTATAACTCTCTACCCGTATTTTAGTTTGCTAGTAGCTAGGTTAATGGCCCGATCCGGGTTAAAAGTGCGCGGTGGTGCCGGTTTGCTAGTTTGCAAAATTTTTCGTTTCCGTGTTTCCGGCGTCGGATCGACGGCCGGGGCGCCGCCGTGCACTTACATTGGTATCAGAGCTACGCCATTAATTTAGCCTAGCTTGCTCTAACGTGTTTAGAACTCGATCGAACAATAAATTCCCAAAAACCGTATTTTCCAAAGCACATGTTTCTGTCGAAATTTTTTTGGTTCTAAAAATTTTTCAGGTTGTTTCAGAAACATGTGCACAGAATTCTAAGAACACTGTAAAAATTTGGTGACCTAATCCCTCAATATAGTCGCAGAACCGCGGCTATAACCCCACTTTGGCCGCGGTTCCGCCGCAGTAATATGGCTTCATTTCACCAATTTTTTCCAGTGGGCTTCTGACATGGAATTATGGGTTTTGGGATATTCTTATTGGGCCCAGATTTTCTGTGAGTGCTACAGTGATGCTTGGGGCCCACTTCGATAAATTTGATTGATCGGATATTTTAAACATGCTAGTTCACAGTATTAACATTATATCTGCGACCGTGAATGTCATTTGATCGGTAAATCCTGTCTAACTGCTATAGCCCTTTTAGACGGATTTGCGAACGTGACATTCACGTTGATGTTCTGTGTTGTGCTGTGATGTTGCGTATTGGTCGTGGGGGATAGCCTGATTGCAGTGGTAGTACAGTTCTGTTTTATATGTACATTTGATTTTGCGGGGCGAGCTTCCGACATGTGGACTGCCGTCACTGCCTGTTTGTATTATTCTTTTGGGGCACGACCGGGTCGAGGTCGATGTACCCATTGTATGTATATTTTACTTTCTGTACTAGGATTACCCCGCGGAGGGGTGCACGGGTAGCCGGGTTCTAAAGGGCAACGAGCCCGCATCTCATGGCGTTGAGACGGAGGGGGCTTTACTCTAGAATTGGCGGGCTATTCGCCGCACTCGTAGGGGGTACAGGTTGACCCAGGAGGGGTGCCCAAGTTACCGGATTTCGTGAAGTGCTGGGTGGTCCATTCACGTTGTTGAAGGGGGATGCCTCGCTTCAGGTTTTGGCGGGTAACTTGCCGCGCCCGTAGGGGTCTAGGATCTCATTGCACAGGCTATCCACACGACCAGGGGAACGTCGGGTTTCGGTAGCGGCTCTATGAAACCCGGGGATCCCAGATATCTGTATTTTTCTGTGATGCTGATTACATTTCTATGATGTTGCATTTTTATCACGCCTTGAGCGAATATTATATATTGATATATATACTAGTAGATGTTGTATATGTTTTGCATCCGCGCTAGTCCAGTCCCCGCTCTGTCGTTAGTTAGCTAACCTAACGGGTGATGACGGGACCCAGTGGCGAATGCGGATGGCATATACGTACGTCATTATTTTCGTTCTTTGTGGTGTGATCAAATGATGGGACTGCGTTGATTCGGATCAATGCAAGATAAACAAACCTATTCTGATGTTGTTGGAACATTTTTCAAAAAAGCTGTTATTGCAAGGGCGTTCTCTTTTGTTTTGCATCGTGATATTCAGTTGGAATATCCTGCTCCTCAGTCGACGAGGCAAGGGCCGAGATCCCTTCACTGGGAGTGACCCCTTGGACAGAAGTTTGCGACAGGGCAATAATAACTTCACTATAGCCGATTACTTTTGCTTTGCATTGTCGTATTCAGTTGGAATATCCTGCACCTCATTCTACGGGGAAAGAGCCGAGATCCCTTCACCGGGAGTGACCTCTTTAGCAAAGGTTTTCGCCACAATATTTTTAATAAAAGCTATCTGGTTCCTTCAACGATATCAAGTTCATTACGTTAAAGGTTTTCGCCAGAAACCATTCGTAGCCCTCCGTCGTTTCAGACGAGTAGCACGTAGTATTCATGCTATGTTTGTTGGCCTTCGTCAAGGCATAGTGTATGGTAGCTGCTTGCTACTTTTCTGCTGCATAGATAGATGCGTTGGTTTGGGACAGTCATATAGCCTTGTTGGCCTTCGTCAAGGGATTGTACGGGTGGGTTCAAATTAACCTGGACAATGACGGGTAGAACTTGACATGTGACTTATGATTTGTTGGCCTTCGTCAAGGTCATAAGAGCATGGGGCAAAAATCCACATCGGGAGTTTCTAAGAAACTGAAACTTGCCAGATATGCGCATACCTTCTGGAGTGTGATAGCGTGAGCAGATTCCGTCACGTTATCATGCGATGATAGTTGGATCCCGATTCCCACTGATGAGTTGGTTTACTCCTCGGGTGATCCCGGCTAATTCTTCTTTCAGGTTTGGGGAAGAATTTGACGTTACAGTGGGAGGTTTCCTGATTAGATAAAGTGATAACCATTCTGATATAGGTTAGAGTGCACGCTGAGTGTTTCTTTTCTCTCTCTCTTTGGCAGCGACCATTGACCCGACCCTAGACTATGACTCAGTGACCAAGTTGACCGAACCTTCTTAACACTGGCTTTTGAATTGTCAGAGTTGCAAACCTCATCGCCACTCCTACTTTTACCCTTTTCTCCAGGACACCCCGTATTATTACAAACGTCCACTTCCATTGGACAAAACCATTGTATGGTTATATACGAACTCGAAGGAATTCAAGGATGGTTTCTGGTTCTGGAGAAAACGAATAGGATTATTCAGTTGTCTTTTCCTTTTACCTTCTCTCTCAGATTGCGAGTACTCCTTGGCTTAGGAGACAGTACACCTATTACGCAAATTGGATAGTCTTCTTCCAAACCTTAGGCTGGTGCCGAACGGTGGGGAATGAAGAAAACCAATTAGCCTAAACGGTGTATAGAAGGTATAAGTTAAGACAAAGAAAGGGATTAGTAAGAGGGCAAAGTAAACTGCGACTGCTATTCACGACCAAACTAAGTATTTCTTCGCCAATTCTAAATCACCTTTGTATTTCTCCAGGACACTCCGTATCACTACGAAGATCCCAAGTTTGTTGGATAATCCATCGTATGGTTATATACGAACTCGAAAGGAACTTGTTCCAGTTCGGGGATGGATCCTGGTTCGGGAGAAATAGGAATAAGGTTTATTCGGTTGTCTTTTATCTTCACCTTCTCTCGTATTGCGAGTGCTCCTAGGATTAGGACAGTACACCCATTATGCTTATTGGATAGTCTTCTTCCAAACCATAGGCTGGTGTCGAACGGTAGGGAAGGAAGAAAACTATTTGGCCTAAAGGGGTGTACAGAAGGTAATGACTAAAGACATATAAAGGGATTTGGAGAGGTGGCAAAGAATTATACGGTTATAGTTGTGAATCTGGATAATGGAAGAGGCATTACTAGGAATACCAGGATACCCCATCGAAACATTTTAATGTTTCAGTATTACTGTGTACTGTTAATAGAAAACAGATTTCCCAATTAGACACTTGCTCCAGGGTATGTATTTACCAGGTATGATTCTCACATCTGTATGGTTTTACAGATGATGAGTGGGAGTAAGTTATTGGGAATTAGGTGATCATCCTCATTATATCGGGATTCGTTGTAATTGGTGATATTTGAGGAAGTCACCTGGGTTATTTACCGGACGGCAAATATTTGGTTTTGAATATCCGTTGTTATGCACCAATTTCAAATTGATATATCTGTACGTCTATTTTTATAGAGTGAGATATACCTTTTTGAAATTATGTCTATGACATTTACCTATATCAGTGGATGGTTAGGTAAGGAGCAATGAACAGCGGTGTAATTCTTCTTAACCATAAGTACAGTTTTCAAACTACGACACACAGTGAATGAGTTGTTAGACTCAGCGGACTTATACAGAGTTTTGTGTATTGTCCAGTGTCCATTAGGACAGAGGGGTAGGTCCTCGTACTATATTCTGTTTACTTATGACTTCTTTAGTTCTTAGACATGTGTTTCGTAGAAATGCAAGGTCTAAGTTTGAGAAGTTATAGGTATATGAGTAAAGTAGAGAACCAGGTATTGCAAGTATCGGGATTCTTCAAGGTGATCGAAGATGTAGATACTTGTGAATGGTGTTCAGTTGATAGTAATGATTAACAGAACTTGCTTCTCTTTCAGGTTACTCATAATTGGAAGCATTCCTAAGTTGAGTAACGTTGATCGGCCTCCTTCCATTTAGTTGACATGCACTGGAGACAGCTGCATGATTTGAATCTGGTTCAATTAAATCAGTGCCTCTGTTTCTATATTGGATATAGAACAGTTCATATCTTGACATTGTTAAGATACGGGGAGTTGTCCGGCTTATGCTTAAAACCAGACTCCGGATAACTCAAGGCACGTTTCTGTAATGGCTGTTTGTGGGTTGACCCGGGCTATGACGAGGGTTGACTTTCTACCATCTGGAAGATCAATGGTGATATTGTTCTTGACTCGCCACAGTTTTAATTAAAAATGGATTTTTTTAGAAAACAGTAGTGGGGGTATGGTAGAACTGGAAGTGATTCCAGAACCACAAACGATTACTGAAGATTTGATAAGAACCTAAAGATTCAATCTGGTTTGACATTCCATTGGCCACTCCGCAGATATGGTGGGTAACCTCAGGCACCCAAGAGGTACTTCGGTATGCTCAGGGATGGTGGCATGGAGGTTCTTGTTTACCCAGACTTGCCATTGCTGTTGTTCCAGACTGTGAGACCCGGCAGGAGGATGAGTATAGCGTCGTTCTAAACTGGCTTTAGGAGTGTACGTCTATATGACTCTGCCAGAGGGTTGTCGTGGTCAGTGGGAGCAGCGGAAGCAAAGTGGACAAGTGGCTTATGTCTATTTATGGACTAAAGCAGATATAGCGGAGATATATCATCTATTTCTGATGTGACAGTCATAGGTTTGACTTCATCAGAATAAGGAGATGGATCTATTGAGAAGGTAGTAGGGTGTGATGTTCTGGTATTTGGATGACATACACAGAGTAGGAAGTGAAATTCCTATACTACGATCGGTTATACTTTGGTCGTCACACAGTAGTTTCTCCACATAGGAATTGGATCTTATATCGTACATTCTGGTTACTAGATCTATGGTCTTAGATCTAGATTTGGGTGGTTTCCCAATCAGGGTACTTAGACAGCATTCTAAGAGTATTTAGAATGGACGACTCCTGGCATGGTAGTATACCTGCAGGTGATGGAGTCACCCTCTCTAAAGGTGTCTTACAGACTAAAGGGGAGAGGGATGTGCATGATTGGCAGATCACTTGCTTAGGCAATTGAGTTGATCATGAGATGTCAAGTACCACACCAGATGTTGTTCTTGCAGTAGATGCAATAAGTTGATATTGATCCAATTCTGGAGAAAAAGTCGGAAGCAGTTTTAGAACATAAGTTGATGTTCTAGGGATATGATAACGCAGCCTCCTTTAGGAGACGGTTACCATTCCAGGCTTCCAAGGTGACCTAGATGACAGAGTGGCTGTCAGAGTTATAGTTTTCCTTCTGACGAGGGGCAATATTTTAGACAGATGGTCCAGGTGGATACTGAGGGAAGGCATGGCGCAGGATACTGATTAAGTTCAGTTGACGATACAGTCTAAGAAGTTTGGATTTGGAGTTCATTTATGAGCTAGGTCCCATCAGACATCCAGACACATTCTAAGACAGGTATTGCTCATTTCGGGAGATGGGTTTCTCCGCGAACTTGAGATAAAGAGAGACATAGAAAGAGACACCAGAGCGGATCCACTCACTGAGGCTATTCCTCGAACGTAATAGTTTCGCAAACGAGCTTTGTGAGACTGACTAGTAGAGGAGTTGGGTGTTCGGTATCACACGGGCTGTGAGTATGCGACATCGCAATAATTAGCCTTGAGTGCAAGAGGGAGATTGTTGGATATAGTGCCCTCAGAGTCAATTATTGGATCACAGGTACGTGATTGCAATGATTGAGGAGGACCTATGCCTGTAAGACAGTCTTACTCGAGATGATAGTATGCTATCTGGTTTATCTTTATCATCGTGTACTGCTTTAGGTGACCTTACGAGTCGCTGTTGCACGTTGATAGAGCCCCTAGGATTCTTGCTTGACTACCAGCAGTATGAGGGCGATCATATACGTAAGAGCTGGAGTCTATAAGCACATCCTTAAAAGGTCCCTAGTCGTGGGAGTTTCGAGACAGGGCATCGATACTCCGTAGTTGACTAGTGTATACAGTCGAGACCCCGACGAGGGACGGTGGCCGGTCTCACAACCCACTGGTGTCAGTTGGTTCACCTAAGATGTATACAGGTGCTCATTGGGTTATGAGTACACCGGACAGGACTCGCCGGGAACCTGCTAGTTGGGATTATACCAGACGTTAGATAGCAGTTCCCTGGTGACATGTGTACAGGTTAGTTCATCGACCTGAGATCGTCATTTGTCTCGTGTGAGTTCCCACTGTGCTTTGATTACTACCCTACCACGCTCAAAGTAGACGTGCAAACAGGTTTTAGTTGGGTACATTCCCGAGCCACATGGAGGCAGTGAGCGGATCTGCAGGGGTTCGTCTTTCCCGGTATTGGGGGTGAGGTCGTGCTGTGTCTAGGAGAGCCAGTACATGAAAAGTCCTTGGCCAAGGCAGGAGATTTGCTGTTAGGTATTCCAGTAGTATCTCAGGGTGTTCTAGGCTACACTCCGACACGACTTGTACTACTTTTGGGGGTCTGACTTTTACCAACCTCCTAGGCCCGCCATGCGATGCTCATAGACGAACGGACCGGACTGTATAGATATTGTCACTGACAGGCTCAGTAGGGTGTCAGGATGAGTTCGCTCATCGACGTCCCTTTTGGTCAGTAGCTGGTAGCCCGTCACGTATGGCTAATACCTCTGACGTGCTAGTGGTTAAATCCACAGCCATAGTATTGACGAGTCTTTAGAGTCCACCACACACAGTTACTCAGGTTTCGGGTGAAGCGCTGTAGAGGCCGTATGGAGATATGGCAGGGTTCGATCAGATACGTGCGGTATAGCACGGATCGTGATCGGACGGATTTTACTAGCCGGCTTTGGTTTAAGCCGGATCCTAGTATTTGACAGTGTAGTTTTGTCTCTTTGCATTTGTGTTCAGTGGGAATACAAATACGGGTATGTATATGCAGTAGTGGGGTTTTCCTGTAATTTATTACGGGATCAGTTTTCTGAAGTTGCCAGTTTGCATTCCGTTCCGGCCGGTTTTCCTTTGTTCTTTCGCGGCCGGACTTTCCGTTGGAGGGGGTTATTTGCAAGAGTGCAAATAACTTATTTGTGGAGGGCTTTCTTGCATTTGTGTGCTTCATGATTGTTCCTTCATGACGAGATTCCATTATGGTCTCTTTCTTGCATTAATGAGAAAGGAGTTGATTAAGAAATGTGTGTGACCTTTTTATTCCATTATTCATTTCATTTTCTCCTCTTGGATTATTGATTCACTCTCCTCCACCATTCTATCATGAGAGGCCGGCCACACTTGGGAGGGGAACTGATTGGAGTGAAAAATGATTCATTCTCACTTGGCTTGAGCTTGCTTCAAAATTCCTATGCTCATCTTCATGTCATATTTTTCCTCCACCTCCATCCATACAAGACATCTTCAAACCCCAAAAGAGACAACCATTCTACACTTGTCAATAGCAAATCTTGGACGCGTCGGCTAGGCAACTTTGCGCCCGAGTTTCCTCGGTCCAGAGGTGGGAGCCCATAAAAGTATTCGGGTACGTGGTGCCCTTTCCGACGAGGACGTGACGGACGGAGATTCCGCGGGAGATCGGAGTGGAGACGAAGACCGAAGGACACGGATCGCTTGGTATAACTCTCTACCTGTATTTTAGTTTGCTAGTAGCTAGGTTAATGGCCCGATCCGGGTTAAAAGTGCACGGTGGTGCCGGTTTGCTGGTTTGCAAAGTTTTTCGTTTTCGCGTTTCCGGCGTCGGATCGACGGCCGGGGCGCCGCCGTGCAGTTACATGGGCTCTATCAATATGTAATAGTGATCTGTAATACCACAAAATACATGTACATGATGATAAAGATGAACCAAATAATATACTATTATCTCGAGTAAGATTGTTCTACCCGTATAAGTCCTCCCTCAATCATCATGATCGCCTACTTGCGATTAAAATAATTTCCTTGAGGGCATTATAACCAACAATTTATCGCTAAAATCCTCAGCTTTTGCTTTCTTCCTAAGGCGGGAAGTCATCACAAGTATATCAGTTGCCACAAATTGCTTGTTTGTTGCATTCTCAAAAAGCTTCGTGTCAACCTTCCACTTTTACTCCGCAAACATATGTAGTATCTTGTGAATGCTCGCAATACCCTTGCCTACAGAAAAGTTATTACCAAGATTCTTGATCACTTTAAAATTTCTGTTAGCAAATTTCCTTCTCAAATCTCCGACAAGCCTTTCACTAAGCACAATGTGAAGTTTATGTATATCACTCCTGATAATTTTGTCACTCTCGATGATATTGCCGAGTCTCACTCCTCTTTCGTCTACTCCAGCTGCTCCTATCGATCCCACTGCACCTTCGACTTGTACCAATCCGGCTGCTCCTACTCGTTAGCACTTCAATGATGGTGAATGATTAGAGCTGATTATTTTTGTTTTAGTTATTTTGGTTTTTGGTGATGAAAACAATAGGATTGTTATATTTTTTGGATGTGGTTTGAGAAATAATGGTTGTAATCTTTTTGGATATGTTGGTTGTTTTAGTTGTGATGCTACTTTGGTGGTGATTATGTTTTAGGTTATGATATTTTGGTGGATATGGATGGTTAAGATATTTTGGTGTTCGAATTATGGATTTTGTGCTTGCGATGGATATGAATATTTGGTTTATGGATTTATCTTGGCTTTATAAGTGATATAGATATATATTTTTCGATATTCTATTTTGTATCATGGATAAAATATACTTGTGTGCATGTTTTGTGCATGTTATTATTGTCGTGATATATCTACAGGTAATGCTTTTTTTTATTTTCGACAAAAAGGGGGAGAAAAATTATATTTACAGGTATATAGTATATAAGACATGCTTTTTCGATTATGATGTTGTTGGTATGCACTTGTTCATTTCTTTTACATGTATATGATATATGTGACATGCTTTTGCGATGATGATGTTGCTGGTATGCACTTGTTCATTTCTTTTGATTTTATAGTTCTATATTGTTTTAAAACTTGAATTCTCGCATATATATATATATATATATATATATATATATATATATTGAATTTAGGAGGAGGTTTTAGTATTTTTCTGTGTTCTTATATTTGGTTATGTCTTAATATCACATAATGTAAATATATTTTGTCAAACATCAAAAAGGGGGAGATTGTTAACCCTGTTGGGTAACATCACCTTAGTTTTGATGTTGGACAAAACACTATTTAACTACTTTACATACTGATAATGCTTCTGATTAATTTTTATTTTTTCAGTATGAGAGACATAACAGGTTTTTACACTATCGATGAAAAAGAACAAGTATAGCGATATCAAAGAGGAAAAGGGATATGGATATGGTTTCACAAGACGTACGGATGAAGAAATAAAGAAGAAAGAGTTCTAGTGATAATGAAATGAAAAAAAGACATAGCAACAATGACTTATCAAAATGAAGAGTTAAAGTATCAAAAGGACGTGAATTCTGAGATGAAGACTCAAAGCGACTCAGAGAACGTGCTATAAAGGTGTAAATCTTGTGTTTTCTCTTTTATTGAGTCGTAGATATCTCGTATGAGTCACACGATTTTAAAATCTTTAAAATATCTCAAGTAATTGAAATATTAATTCTTAAGACGTCTCACTTTTACTTGAGACGTCTCATATATCCTTTGACTCTTTCATTTTTGCTCTATTGCTTTAAAATGTCTCATGTACTGTTTGAGACGTCTCACATTAATCCCTACATATCATTTCTGCTTTGTGGAAGACGACTCATATTAGTTTGAGACGTCTCAACACTTGCCTGCACTAAATATTTTTTTTTTCTGTTGACAGGAGACGGCTTATAGCTTTCTTGAGACGTCTCATATTGGTTCCCTGCAACTCAAAATTTTCTCTGTTGGCTTGAGACGTCACACGCATTGATGGCTCAATTTATGACCGTTTGAAATCCTTGATTGAATCTCGACCAATTTGTTTCCAGTTTTGTGGGATTCTTTCCCGACTCTTTATATACTGTCTTGGTCAAAATAAAACATAAGAATTACACAGATTATTCACCATCTCTCTTGCTCTCAATTGTGATCATCATCTCTCTCAAGTTTTTGAAACCCTAGATCGTCACAAGGTTATTTTACTTTTGGGTTTTTCAAAAGCTTTCAGTTTTAATTCTTGTAAAGGATTTTCTAAACCGGTTTTGAATCTCTTGCCTTAGCAAAGTTTTGATATCTTATTTTAAATCCTTTATAAATCCTTTTAAGATCAAAAGTGCCTTAAACTTGATTTTATAACATACCTTAATTCTCCAGTTTTAAAATTGAGATTGATTCATATACGAGATTATGAGTTGGTTTGGGTTACTTGTATTGTAATTGAATTGTAAAGGTTTGATCTAAGCCTGTTGAAAAGATTACCCGGTGGAAGTTGTCCATCAGCGTGTGTTATAAAGGTTTGATTTGAGGTTGTTGAAAAGATTACCAAGTGGAGGTAGTTCATCAGTTGTAATGGTTTTTTCACCTTAAGAAGGGTTGAACAGTAGATGTTCCTAGGGGAGACCTAGGCGGATACTAGATACTGGGGGTATCGAACATCATTACTAATCGTTGGTGTCCTACTTGTAGGGTTACTAGGCACTCTAATGAAGCTCTACAAGGCATCAACCATGCCGGATTAAAAATTTATCCGTGCCGAATAACCCCAAACAAGATCGTTAACTAGAGATTAGGCGAAAACTATGCAAGCTAAACACTTTAACCCTAAGTGAATACGAAATACAAGCTTTGTAGATCGGTCCTTCACTTCTTAAGCTCCGTGATGTAGTCCCTTCGCTGCGATCAATCAACTCCCGGACTCTCGGACGGCTCCATGAGGAAATTGCAACGGTATTACTTGAAGTCTTCGAGGCCGAAGATGTTCTACGTCGAGGGAATACGAACTCAAGCTTCTACTTCACTAACCATAGAATTAGTGAAGCAAACACCCTAAACTAAAGTGCTAGTCTAGTAGAGGATAGTGAGATAGGAAATGGGTACTCTTTAGAATTTGATTTCTCACTTTGGTTCTCTCTCTTTTTCAAACCCTAGAATGAAAGTGAAGGGGGAAGAAGATGAGCTCCAAATGATAATGAGAAATGATCAAGAGAGAGAATGAGCTAACCATGGTGAGTGAGTATCATATACTAACTCATGTAGAGACATTACCATAGGTTAATTATAGTGGTTAGGTTTATTAATATCTTAAGTAAAACAAAACAAGTGGACTAAGTCAATGCAACATAAGCTTCATAAAGCTTCATGCATTTTAGCTCATTATCCATTTGTTCTTGAATTACTTTAAATATAAAAACCTAAACCTATAATTAGTATGGTATAAGTCTTGTACACCCATGATATTTGTATCAACAACCATGATACAAAAAAGAGCACAAATAAATATATATCACATATATATTAACTTGTGCACAAGTGAGAAAAACAAATGCTTAAAGTGAACCAATGTTAGTTAATGTAAATTAGTATATCATATATACAATTATACACTAAATTATTAAATCAACACTTGACTTAATAATCCGGTTATAATACATACAACCGACTAACACTCAATGTATCGACTTATCGAATCAACCCTTGATTCGATAACTTAGTTATATCGCATATAATCGATCGATACAAACATCGCGAGAATAGAATACGGTATCACATACACGCATTATTCTCGGTCCCGCACATATCACATATGCGCTCCTATTACGTTTTGCCTGCGCCAGTAAAACCTCTATGTAGGACTCTAAAGACTCGTCAATACGCCGGCAGTAGGTGATGATCATATCAAGCACCCACAAGCCGTCAGCGGTACTAGCTGGACGTAACGGTTACCCGGGTATTGAGCGATCAGAAGATCAGCAAGTAAGCCCGCTCCAACTCCTGCAAAAAGCCTGACAGTGATACTACCGTACAGTCCGGTCTCCTCGTCTGATATGTCGCATATCAAGTCTAGGGGTGGTAAACGTCAGACCCCAATAACCGATAAGTCATGCCGATATGAGGCGCATAACGGGTTGAGAAACTACTGGTAACACTTAGCAGTATATCTCTAAACCAGCCCTGGCCAGGGACTTCCCTGTTATGGCTAATCGAGCATAGCGCAACATCAACCCCCAATACTTGGAGAGACGAAACCCCTCCTATCGCTCATTGCCTCCATGTGACTCGGGACTGTACCCAAAAACCACCGTTTTGCATGCCCTCTTGGACGTGGTAAGGTGGATATCAAAGCACAGTGGGAATCACACAAGACTCTATGACGATCTTGGGTCTACAGACTAACCTGTACCAGTGTCACCAGAGAATTGCCATCTGACGTAAGGTATAATACCATCTGGGAGTTCTCGGCGAGTCCGTCCAGTGTACCCAGTCTCTACTGAGCACCCGTATATCATCTCTGATGTCAAACACCAATGGATATGGGATCATCCATCGCCCATCTGTATGGGTCGAGAAGGCATACGCTAGTCTACTCTGGTATATCGATGCCCCGTCTCGATACACCCACGACTAGGGACCTTGAAGGATGTGCTTATGGACTACCATGTCCCCACTAGTATGATCCGCATCATAGTCCAGGTAGTCAAGTACACATCCTAAGGGCTTTACCAACATGTAACAGAGAGACAATCAGTATACACGTTAAGGTAAAGAGTAACCAGATAGCATACTATCATGTCGAGCAAGAAAGTCCTCCCTATATATGTCCAAGCATCCACTACAATATACATCATATGTATAGTAATGGCCTCTAGGGCATACATATAACTAACAATCTCCCACTTGCACTAGGGCCATCTGATAACAGTGGTTGTAGTATCTCATACTCAACCATCCCATAAAAGTCTCTCTTTGGGAAATGGCCTTTGTGAGTGGATCCGTCGTGTTTTCCTCTGAGTCTACTCTCCTAACCTCGATCCCTTGGAGATCAACCATCTCCATGATCAGGTGACACTGCCTTAGAATATGTCTGGATCACTGATGGGAAGGGCGTTCCTTGGCGTAAGCTACTATTCTATTGTCTCACAATGGTAGGAACGAAGTTCATCTCCTGAACTAATATATACCCAGACTTCCTCTTTGGTAGCATCTTTGGTAGCGATGTATCTAACCTTTATCGTCTAGTATGCCACGGTATATAGCTTGGAACTCTTCCAACATACCGTCCCTCTACTGAGGGTAAAGACAATGCCTGTGACTGACTTTCAGTCGTCCTTATCATCCTGGAACCCTTCCAGTGATTCTTCCCAGGATCGATTGATACCATCTCACTACAACTAGTGAGTATCCTAACATCTAATTAGATCTATCTCATAGATCCAAAACCCAGGATTTAGTAGGTATCACTTTGATCCTATACGGAGAATCATTGTGATAAGCGGAGATTGATCGAGCGTAGCATAGGAAACTCCTTCCCTATCAAGAGTATGTCATCCACGTACTCTACGAGAATCACCACCATACTCCCTACTACCTTTTTGTATATGCAAGGTTCATCTACCATTTTGATGATGTCAAACTCTTTGACTAACACATCAAAACAGACGTTCCAACTCCGTGATGCCTGCTTTATCACTTAAAACATCTTGCACACGTTTTCGCTGCTCCCACTGTCTACGAAGCCCTCTGACTGTGTACTTATAGACTTTCTCTTCTAAAATATCATTTAGAAAAGCAGTCAAGACACCCAACCGCCAGATATCGTAGTCATGGTATGTAGCCATGGCAAGTAGGATCTGGATGGACTTAAGCATAGCTACTTAGAAAAGGTTTCATCATAATCCATCCCTGGTCAATGATGTAAACTTTTAACAAGTCTAGCTTTGAAAGTCTCAACTTTTCCATGTACACCAAGTAATCTTCTCAAGATATACATGCTTCTGATGGGGATTTAACTCTTCAGATAAAGCAACCAAAGTCCATACTTTGTTGGTGTATAAGGATTCCATCTCAGATCGCTAAGCATCCAGCCATTCTTACAGAGTCCCACTCCTGATGGCCTGCTCGAAACTAGTTGGATCATCATCTCATGATGCAATCCTCGCTCCCACTGTCATAGAGAAACCAAAGTATCTCTCAGGTGGGTGAAGAACCCTGCTAGATCGGCGGAGAGGCTGAGGTTCGTTGGAAACTATTGAATCCTTTGGTTCTACTAAATCATCAGCTGCAGTTTGTATAGCTGGAACTCTTTCCAGTTCTACCTCATGTCCACTAATTTCTTCATAAGAAATTCCTTTCATAAAGGTGGCATGCTGAGAAACAAAACATCTTTCGTTCCTCGGTTTGGTAGAAGATATTCCCTTGCGAATGCTTAGGATATCCAACAAACTTCTACAGATCTGACTTTGCCTTGAGCTTGTCCGGATTATGCATTCAGACATAGGCTGGACAACCCCAAATCTTAACAAACTTAAGATATGGGCTCTTCCCTTTCCATATCTCATATGAAGTGGTAGGCAACTGATTTGATCGGAACCCTATTCAATAGATATGCAACTTCATAAGTGCATGACTCCCAAAAGGAAATAAGTAACTCAGTAGTACTCATCATATAGCACACCTTATCATATAGGGTGTGATTGCTCCGTCCCGATACACCGACGTGCTGTGGTGTATGCGGAGGAATAATGCTGAGAGAGAATCTCATTCTCCTTTAGAATAATCCAGGAATTCCGTGCTCAAGTATTCTCCTCCTTGATCGCATCAAAGGACATAATACTTATACCCTTTTTGGTTCTCTACTTCTAACTTATATTCTGTGAATATCTCAAAAGGTTTGGACTTGTGTTTCAACATGAACAAATGTCTGAATCTTGAGAGATCATCAGAGAATGTAATGAAGTACAAAGAACCGGTCTTGGCATGTGTAGACAGGGGATCTCTATACATCAACATGTATTATCCCAAGAGTTCACTAACTCTTTCTCTGTTTCCAGTAAACAGAGCTGTGGTCATCTTATCTTTGTGACATGACTGGCAAGTTTCACAAGATGTAAATTCAAACTAATTTAAATATGCATCTATATGTAACTTCAGCTAGTCGAGTCACATTGATATGACCTAGTCTACAATATCTCAAGAAGGATTCGTTCATTTCTGAACTCTTCCTCTTATGTGTGTTCTGTATACTAAGAACTGTAGTTTGATTTAGAACGTCAACGCTTTTAGATAACGTGCCTGAACCGATCAACTCTTGATATAGGAAATGTTCAAAACATTATCCAACAATACAAAATTATATCCTTCTTTACTAATAAAGAGACTGATATGATTTTGCATATCAGGTTCGGTATCTAATGACATTTGTTCAGAATCAATGTATTCTGGTAATACAGGGTGATAGTGACAAACAGACTTGGCTGCAACATTTGCACCGTTTTCTATCTCATGAAACTTATCACCCGTTCTCAGTTCTCTACCTATCTGTAGCCCATGTAACAGATTACATATGCGGGATCCTGATCCGGTATCACATACCCAGGACGTAAAGGATACTGAGAAACAGTTCTCTGTAATGAACACACCCGAAGATGATTCATCATCATGCACTTTCTTCGTTTGGGCGGCACGGGAAATCTGGTATTCCTCAATTTCCTGCTCTGTCTTTTAACTTTTATAAGTTAGAGCGGGACCGACGTTCTCCAGCTCAGTATAACAAGCGGGTTCGGTCAAAACATCCGTATTATTATCTTGATTAAGGCGTGATATGGTCACTACCTGGAGAGAGAGAGAAGAAAACACTCAGCGTATGCTCTTGCAAGATCAGATTGGTTATTATTTTATCTAATCAGGATGGCTCCCACTGTTTTTATCAAATCTTTCTTCAAACCCTAAAAGGAAGGACTAGTCGGGATTAATTACACCCTACAACTTCGCCAATCTTTTAGCCAGGCCAGTGTCGGTACTTTGAGGGAGGTTCCCCGTGCTTTCGCACGGACCTAATTAAAGTAAACCTCGTTTTCCTAGAGGTGTAACCCCGTTGACACCTTTCTAGACACCTACTTGATCGGCTAATTGTAATGTGTAAAACTCTCCCAGGAGTAACAGTTACTCGCAGTGGGTATCGGGATCCAACTATCTCATAGAAGGTATGCAATCTCATTGCAAATTTCAACACTTGAAATTCCCGATAATATTTTGCCCCAAACGATCTATGACCTTGACAAGGTCAACAAACCATAGACCGTAAGTCAAGTTCAACCCGTCATTTCTTGATTGAATCAAACCCACCCGCACGACCCTTGACAAGGTCAACAAGGTCGTACGACTACCCTAACCCAATCTGCATCATATGCATAAGCAGATAAATACTGGTTAGCTACCGCACACTGCGCCTTGACAAGGTCAACAAACGCAACACGAATACTAAGCAGGACTTATCTGAAATGACGGAGGGCTACGACAGGTTTTTCTGAAAACTTATTGCGTAATGAACTTGATATCGTTGTAGAATCAAATGATTTTAAAATGGAGTGTTTTTGAGGCTTTTGCTAGTTTCGCTAAAGAGGTCACTCCCAGTGAAGGGATCTCGGCTCTTTCATCATCGAATAAGGTGCAGGATATTTCACAAATATTACTATGCAAAGCAAAAACTCCAAAAGCAATCAAAAAAAAAAACTGAGTGTTGTAGCATCTTCCAGTCATTGCTAAAGGGGTCACTCCCAGTGAAGGGATCTCGGCCCTTTCCTTATCGAATAAGGTGCAGGATGTTCTACAGGGAACACCGCGATGCAAAGCAAGAACTGTAGTTACCTGTTTTTGAAAATTCGATTCCACAACATCTTTTAGGTTTCTTTTTCTTTCATTAATCACATTAATGAAGTCCCATCATTTAAGCACCTAAACATCACAGATAAATACGACGTATACTTATGTCATCCGCACTCGCCTCGATGTCCCCTCGTGCATCGTTAGGTTAGGTAACTAACGGCAGAGCGGGGCAGGGCTAGCGCGGGTGTAAAACATAAGTAACGTATATATAATATATCATATATACTATATACCGTATTTATCACAGAACATCAAATGATCACATCACAGATATCGCAGCAGAAGAAACATATGAAACATTGGATATACTAGGACGTCCGTGTTTTATTTTGAGCCTCTATAAAACAAGAATTCCACGGTCGCGACGAATAGCTAAACCCACACCCCTAGACCCCTACGAGAGCGGCAAGCAACCCTACCAATTCTAGAGTTAGGAGACCTGGACTCGACTCCTCGAGTTGGTCTCCCACTGGACTCCAGAACCCGGTTACTTGTGCTCTCCTCCTTGGGTCTATCCTAGTGCGGAAAAGTAAATAATATACAAAAGGTGACAGCAATCTCATCCCGGAAGTGCCCCAATAAAAGAATATTACATACATTTTATTTTACATGAATGAAAATAAAAACTCTCATCTCACATAAAACCCCCCGGCTATTCAGAACGCGACGATCCAATATAACATATCCAGCAACACATAACATCATATGTCATCAACGTAAGTAAATATGCGTATCCCTATTGTCGTTGACATATAGCAACGAAACCGGCGATATCACATATTACACTTACGGTCACAGAAAAGAAAGTGTAAAACTACAACAGTTGGAATCCGCAACTTCCTTAGACATCGCATGCCTAACAATTATAAACCCCGCATTTTAGTCTCCATATCGAAAACACTTTTCAATATCAAGTCGGGCAATTCAACAAGATTCCCGATATTCTGATCGAATGCTCGTCGCAAACTTTAGTAGACGGCCGCACCCCCGGATGCCATCGACGAAGTGCATTAAGGTGGAACACCGCTGCCGCGAGCACCCGAACGGATGCTTTTGGCGACGGGGTTCTCCTACAGTCACTTGGTCGGGGCTATGGAGCGTGGCTATCTATTAAGTTTACCCGGCGAGTATCCGCGTACGCTACGTGATTGCGACGGACTTTTGATCACATTAAAATCCCATGGCAACTGATCAATTAAGACTAAACTGCTATGTTTATAACTTCAAATCGGTTATCTCATAACTACTTGTGGATTCCAAATATTGTATCACATTCCAGATAAATAGACAATGTTAAACTTTCCGATCGAATGATCAAACACCCAAGTTTTCCTAAATAGTTCTCAACACTTGAGGGGAGTTTAAAAACATCCATCACATGCCACAGTACCAATGGTCCAGCCGTAAAAGGGTCAAGCCAACGCCTCACATGTGGCACGCCGTACTGCCCCAAACCCTAAGGTTCAAAAGGCAGTTCAAGACGGTCACATAATCGAGTTAAGATTTGTTGTCTTCTAGAGGGTCCATCGCGTAACTTGCACGATTCAGACGTTCTTAAACAAACGGAAAAATCCAACACTTGGAAATTTTCCGGGTCGGGAAAGGTGAGTTATTGATATCCGTTCGAACTTTTTAATACTTTCTAAATATCCGGAAAATACAACGAAATTAAATTTTTCCGATCAAATCAACGAATACAAAATAGACCCCAGAATACTCAACACTTGAGTCAGATAAAAATAGCCAGAAAATATCAGTAAATTAAATAGGAACTTTACTGCGCAAAACGACAAGGGTGACGTCACCTTATGGCCGCGGAACCGCCGCACGAGCCATGCTCGTGCCGCGGTTCCGCGGCGCCTTGGGCGCCAAACAGTGTCGTTTTGCACTGTTTCCCTTATAATTACCTGCTGATTTTTTAAAGCATTTTTAATTTAGAAAAATCCCAGATTTTAAAAAATGTACAGAGAGGGGTTTAAAGTGTAGTTTCCGGGTTCGATCGGGGTTTTAACTTCGTTAACGCATCGCCTAATGCTCTAGCCAGGCTCTGATACCACTGTAGGGTTATTAGGCACTCTAATGAAGCTCTACAAGGCATCAACCATGCCGGATTAAAAATTTATCTGTGCCGAATAACCCCAAACAAGATCGTTAACTAGAGATTAGGCGAAAACTATGCAAGCTAAACACTTTAACCCTAAGTGAATACGAAATACAACCTTTGTAGATCGGTCCTTCACTTCTTAAGCTCCATGATGTAGTCCCTTCGCTGCGATCAATCAACTCCCGGACTCTCGGACGGCTCCATGTGGAAATTGCAACGGTATTGCTTGAAGTCTTCGAGGCCGAAGATGATCTACGTCGAGAGAATACGAACTCAAGCTTCTACTTCACTAACCATAGAATTAGTGAAGTAAACACCCTAAACTAAAGTGCTAGTCTAGTAGAGGATAGTAAGATAGGAAATGGGTACTCTTTAGAATTTGATTTCTCACTTTGGTTCTCTCTCTTTTTCAAACCCTAGAATGAAAATGAAGGAGGAAGAAGATGAGCTCCAAATGATAATGAGAAATGATCAACAGAGAGAATGAGCTAACCATGGTGAGTGAGTATCATAAACTAACTCATGTAGAGACATTACCATAGGTTAATTATAGTGGTTAGGTTTATTAATATTTTAAGTAAAACAAAACAAGTGGACTAAGTCAATGCAACATAAGCTTCATGCATTTTAGCTCATTATCCATTTGTTTTTGAATTACTTTAAATATAAAAACCTAAACCTATAATTAGTATGGTATAAGTCTTGTACACCCATGATATTTGTATCAACAACCATGACACAAAAAAGAGCACAAATAAATATATATCACATATATATTAACTTGTGCACAAGTGAGAAAAACAAATGCTTAAAGTGAACCAATGTTAGTTAATGTAAATTAGTATATCATATATACAATTATACACTAAATTATTAAATCAACACTTGCCTTAATAATCCGGTTATAATACATACAACCGACTAACATTCAATGTATCGACTTATCGAATCAACCCTTGATTCGATAACTTGGTTATATCGCATATAATCGATCGATACAAACATCGCGAGAATAGAATACGGTATCACATACACGCATTATTCTCGGTCCCGAACATATCACATATGCGCTCCTATTTCGTTTTGCCTGAGCCAGTAAAACCTCTATGTAGGACTCTAAAGACTCGTCAATACGCCGGCAGTAGGTGATGATCATATCAAGCACCCACAAGCCGTCAGCGGTACTAGCTGGACTTAACGGTTACCCGGGTATTGAGCGATCAGAAGATCAGCAAGCAAGCCCGCTCTAACTCCTGCAAAAAGCCTGACAGTGACACTACCGTACAGTCCGGTCTCCTCGTCTGATATGTCACATATCAAGTCTAGGGGTGGTAAACGTCAGACCCCAATAACCGATAAGTCATGCCGATATGAGGCGCATAACGGGTCGAGAAACTACTGGTAACACTTAGCAGTATATCTCTAAACCAGCCCTGGCCAGGGACTTCCCTGTTATGGCTAATCGAGCATAGCGCAACATCAATCCCTAATACCGGGAGAGACGAAACCCCTCCTATCGCTCATTGCCTCCATGTGACTCGGGACTGTACCCAAAAACTACCGTTTTGCACGCCCTCTTGGACGTGGTAAGGTGGAAATCAAAGCACTGTGGGAATCACACAAGACTCTATGACGATCTCGGGTCTACAGATTAACCTGTACCAGTGTCACCAGAGAACTGCCATCTGACGTAAGGTATAATACCATCTGGGAGTTCTCGGCGAGTCCGTCCAGTGTACCCAGTCTCCATTGAGCACCCGTATATCATCTCTGATGTCAAACACCAATGGATATGGGATCATCCATCGCCCATCTGTATGGGTCGAGAAGGCATACGCTAGTCTACTCTGGTATATCGATGCCTCGTCTCGATACACCCACGACTAGGGACCTTGAAGGATGTACTTATGGACTACCATCTCCCCACTAGTATGATCCGCATCATAGTCCAGGTAGTCAAGTACAAATCCTAAGGGCTTTACCAACATGTAACAGAGAGACAATCAGTATACACGTTAAGATAAAGAGTAACCAGATAGCATACTATCATGTCGAGCGAGAAAGTCCTCCCTATATATGTCCAAGCATCCACTACAATATACATCACATGTATAGTAATGGCCTCTAGGGCATACATATAACTAACACTACTGAGTTTGCATTTTCTGATCTCTGTTATTTCTATTGTTTGCGTAATTTTATTATTTATATTATCTTTCCGCAACATCTATTATATTAAGCATTAAAGTTTTAATTGTTAGCCATTTGTTCTATTCACCCCCCCTCTAGGACATTTTTTAAAACCTTCATATATTTCCACCACATTTACATTTACATTGTTAGTACTTGCAGGTTTCGTTACTAGTTCGGTTTTCCTGAAGAAGCATATGCTAGAGATATGGTTGGTTCTCCCACATACGAAACATAATTTTTCCTTGTTCGTTAGCTTGTGACTTTTATTCTAATTTAAACCTTTCTTAAAATGTTTCTTTTGAAACTTATTGTTTTTAGGTCTAAATTGGTTTCCTTTCGGGACATTTTTATTAGAACCTTCAGTCAGGTTAATTTTATTATAACCTTTAGTGCTAGGATTAAGTACAACCCTTCTTTGTTTCTCAATTCTAATAGAATTCATGACATCAAGGAGTGTACGTGAATTTTTGTTCATCCGAAGTTGATTAGCACAGGCTTTCCAAGATGGTGGAAGAACATCAATCAAAGCAGTCACTTGAAATTGATCCGAAAGTATGGTTTCAGACTTAATCACTTTCGTGTCTGACTCGTGAAAATCATGAAATTGTTTAATTATCGGCTCATTATTTTTAAGGGTGAAATTCCTAAAGGACGACCTGTACCCCAGCATTATCATTACTATATTTTTGTTCTAATGCGAACCAAAGTTTCTTAATGGTTTTAAAGTGAAGGAATGCATAGTAAAGTGGACCTTCCAAGACACTAAGTATTCGGAATTTACAACGCTAATCTATCCCCTCGGGAGAGGAGTACTTAGATTTGGTTTTATCCGAAAAATGAGTGGGTACATCAGTACTCCCACTCTCATTGGTTGGACTTTTCTCAGGAACAGAGTCAACAGATATAGAAAGGATAGGATTTACTTTAATTGCAGTTTTTAATCCTAGTATAGTCAACCAGTATTCAGCTTGGATTTGCCAAATCTTAAAGTCATTTTGGCCATTGAACTTTTCAAGTTTTATGAAACTGGAGTCGTTGCTCTTTATCATAGTATATCAACTGATGAATAATAAGAATGTGTTAGAATTTAAAAAGATGAATATGAATATCCGTATGGCTTAACAAATAGACTAATCCTTAATATTAATATTCACTTTTAATTTGGAATTACTAGTCATTTAATGGATGATTACTAACAGATTAGTAATTAAATATCCAGAAGAATTATTTATAAGTTACATACTAAGTAAATTTTAATTTCAATTAGAACTAGAATATCAATTAGAGATCCTAATTTAAAATAATTATCTATTAAAGATTAGATTAAACAGATTTGATTTAAACAAAACGAATTAAACAAATTAATATCTTTCTTAGATTGGTGGAAAATTTATGTTGTTTAAATCGTTTTATCCTAAAAATAAATAAAATAAAAACACTAACCTTTGTAAATTACAAAGTATGAAAATGAAGTTTATGATAAAGATGCATGCACTTGAGTACACTGACCTAAAAAAGATATTGTCACCCTCTTGGCAGGTTTACAACGTCGATTCAATCCCAAGAGACAACTCCTCCAGCCCTTTTGATACTTTGGCTTACATAAGTCGCTGAAACAGCGTGAGTACCCTTTTCTGTTTCGAAATTAGATTCTTGAATGCAATGTGAGCAGTGAGGAAGAAGAAGAAAGAATTTATGTGTGTTCTCTGGTTTGTCGATATCCTTTTTTTATTTGCCTTCAGGGGATGGCTTTATAAAGCCTTCCAAATGGTTGGAACCGAACGGTTATTACCGACAGTTGAAACTGTTTGTAAAATTGTTACCGACGGTTGAAAACGTTTCTGAAAACCGTTCACAACCACTCGTGTGAATTACCGACAGCCGAAACCGTTCGCAACCATTCGTGGGAATTATCAACGGTCGAAACCGTCGGTGAAAAACAATTAGCGACGGTTGAAACCGTCGGTGAAAAACATTTCAAAATATAATTGATAAATAAAATATTTGACAAAAATATATATTAATATAATAAGTTTAGCCGATTGTCCTTTATGTATTTGCTCCCCCTACTAATAACTAATTGAGCCATTGAAAAAACTTCAAGCAATGCATGGACATCATGCAGACAAAAGCAAATTGGAATCTGATTCCTGACAATCCAATTGAGATGTGGATCACAAAATTAGGATTGTGTCCATGATTAAGCTATTGAGCTATTACACGCATGTGTGATGCAACATGAAAGCAAACTAGCTAATTGACCAAACACATATATATAAATATATATAAACTATACTATATGGAATCTCATTTAACAGTGGGGGTAGTGACCCCTTTAATTGATTTCACCCATTTGTTTCACCATGCATGCAGTATTTCAAATAGCAAGTAGAGGGCCAACTCATAAAGCCAAGTAAATTAAAGCCTCTCTCTCTCTCTCATCGCTTTTTCTCCTTCTCTTTATATATCATGCTTTATTCTCTCTCTCTCTCTCTCTCTCTCTCTCTCAGTAAGGGAAGACTGCATGCCTTGGTTTTTGCTAAAGCACAGGATAGACCAGATTCCCCTCAACTTTCATGGATTGGGTAAACATTGTAGTATTTGACCATTTGACCCTTCAAAAATATTTCTTTTTTCGTTTCTTTCTCTATTTTTATGTGTTTCTTTTGATCTTTTTCTTTGTTTCAGTGCATGCTTGTTTTTTGGGAGTACTATAAACTAATAACTGTTTTGTTGGGTTTGGTGTAAAGATTTGTTCGGTTTTTTTCCTCTCTCATACGAATTAAAAGCGGAGAGGGGATGAAAATAGATTGATTCCAAGGCTAGAACGTGTAAATAAAAATTTGAACGGTCGCAGGGCGGATCTACATATTGTCGAGGGTAGACGTCCGTCCTATCTAGATCTCGGGAGTTCTAATGCATGTATATATATCTCAATTGTGAATTTAATATATATAACCCTTACTTTAGTGTCACAAGTAAAGTTGTCTGAGTGGTTAGTACATTCCTTGGTAGTTAAGGGTATAGATTTGATCATCATAGTCTTCATTTTCTTTTTTTCTTGAGATTTTTTTTACCTTTCTTCAAATGCATTATGAGCAATTCCTAACACAACAAGGCATTATGGGGGCCTGCAACATATAGCAATCACTGTATTTTATCTTTTTTTCTGTGTGACTTGTATAGTAAATGTACAAAAATAAGAAGATAATCATTTTTTCTATTATGTTATATGTATAAAAATAACAATGGTAGGAGGACTAATGATTTAGGCCCTGTTTGGCTATGGAGTTGGGATAGATGTAGTTTATTTTTAAGTGAAGGCGGAGAATGCAAACTATGGTTTGTAAGCTCCAAATTTTAAAAATGAAGTTTTGTAAACTTTGATCATATTGGAATTGAGATAACTGCATATATCTCAATATTTAGGCTGAGATAATTACAGTTATCTCAATTCCAAAAGGGTAGCCAAACAAGCCAAAATTAGGATTTTGGAGTTTGGCTTTGCTAACTTTGACACTATTGTTTAGAAAACTTAACTCCATTCCTAAACAGGGCCTTAAACGTTAATCTTTAGTCATGGGTTTTGATGCACTTGCTTGTTTTTTTCTTAAATTGTTTGTAAAAGTCTACATATAATAAAAACTACTTTTATGCTAATTGAATAATAAATTAAGAATAATGAACTCAAATGGTAATCTGATGTTTAAAATGTGACCGTATCATATTGGAACTTTCAAGTTGCGGAATTTTTTTGATAACATTAATTTTTAACCATTTAAAATTTCCGCCTTATCCGGTTTTAAGTCCTGGCTCCCTCCCAAGACAGTTGTATGTAAGGGTTTTTTCCCCTTTTTGGAGAGACGGGGATCAAGTTGATCCTAGAGAAGAAATTTCATTTGGTTTTTTTTATAAAAATTTTCTTGATAAAACAAAGAGATGGGGACATGTGGACCTTCTTGATTTTGAGTTATAGACATGAAGGTATCATGTTGAGTAGCTTATTAAGAAATGTAAGGACTTTTAGATTCCAAACAACTCAGGAAAAAAAAACAAAGAATTTTTGATAAGAAAGGATAATACGAAAAACACAACCAAACATAAAAAATTCTTTCAACTTCTCTGCTTTTATTCAACTTAATACGAATTACAAAATTTTCTACTTCTCTTCTTCTTCTCCTAAACAAAATAACCCAATCAATATATATTTATAGGCCTAGAATTCCTAAATCTATTCCAATTAGAATCTCATCAAATCTCCTAAACAATCTCTAATAAATCTCTTCATAAATTTCTTAAAAAATCTTCAAATAACTCTCCAACAAACTTTCTTAATTAATTTCCAGAATGAATATTCACTAAAACCAAAACTTAGAAGAACTCGTCGACAGACGTTTGAGCCGGCTCAAAATTATCTCGAGCCGTCTCATACAAACAGAGAGAAATGTGTAATTCCAAATATATTGTGAGCCGTCTAAGAATTTACTGAGCCGTCTCAACTTCTAGGGATCGTGAATACGAGAAAAACTTAACAAATCTCCACCTTGATTTATATTCAACGAGCTATTGTCACGCCCCGTTTCTTAAAAGACGGAAACGGTGACATGACAAACCCGCAACGTATTTACTATGAAACAAATACGTTAAGCGTAATTAAGCAATATAATAATGAACAAGAATGACAAAAGTAATAAAATGAAATAGCAATTTTATTTACATTCCACTTTACATACAACTGTCTAAAAATAAAAGATACAATAAATAAAACAATGCCTAAACAATGGAATACAAAAAGTAAGTGCATGATGAACCAGTAGTCAGGCTGAGCTGTAAGCTGGTCCAAGTCCTTCGGGCTCGGCTCTATCTCCTCAGAGTCCGGTCCTCCTGACGAACATTCCAAAGAAAGAAACAGAAAGGAATGTCGTCAGCGAACTAGCGCTCGGTAAGTCCCAAAAGAAATAAGAGAAAATGAGTGAAAAATATATGACGTGAATAGAAACCAAGTAAACTAAACAAATAGGGTTGTATTTGAGAGTATCTAATCATGTTCACTTACAGGTATAAAATAGTTATTCTAACGGGGTTGTTTATAGTTTGATAAAGAAAATATTCATGTATACGAGAGGAATCCATCTTATCCCGTAGACTATGGTAACATGTAGTATAAGGCCCCGTCATAAGCCATAGGACAACAGCACATGAATTCATGCAGGTGTCTTTTAAAGTGACCTCTCGTGATACGATATATGTTATGTGCCAATCTATCCCTTTATCCCCGTGTATTGTATTGTAGAGGTTAAGATTACAGGTCTTGGCCGAATCCATAAATATAAAATATTCAGGTGCATGTTCAGGATGTAATCATGTGTTCAGGTAGTCATGTCGAGTTCATGTCACGTTATAATCATGGTTTGGTCAAGTCGAGTCAAGTATACAAGTTTGAATTTTATGTTTGAATTCAAGTATTCAAGTTCATGATCAAGTATTCAAGTTCGGGTTTGATGTTGGATTCTAGTTTGAATTGGGACTCGGATTGAGCCAGACACTTGTGAACGGATTTAACTCTTTAATTCTTAGGTTGAGGAGTAATCGGCAACTGCCGCACATAGACGGCAGGATTTGTGTCTTTTTTCAAGACAATTGTCATTGATAACTCCGTTAAGTTGTCTAATCTGAATAGGTAAGTATCACTTTCTCCGGCTCCCTGAGGCTCAAGAGAAATGATACCGCTTAAGCCTATGTTAATTATATAGTCCTTAAAGTATTGTTTGCATATCTCGAGGGGTTTTTATGAAAAATATATTAATATTGTTTTAAAAATAATCTCGAGGGTGATTTAAAAGATTTTGGATTTTCATAAGCATGTATTTTAATTATTAGGGTATTTTAATGATAAAAACTTAGATTTTAATAGTTTATGGTATTTTATTGGAAACTAGCCCTTTTTTATAACTTGATGGTATTTTATTAATATTTTAATCTTTCAATTTTAAAAATATAGTTTCATAATATATTGAAAATATAGATTTATAATTTTTATATAATTTTTCAAAAATTAGTTTTGTTTAGAAAAGTCGTGTTTCTTAAAAACCGTATTTTATTTCCTTTCAAAATCGAATACTCCAAGAGGAGTTCTGCATCTCGCTCTATTATTCTAAGAATGTGCAATAATCCGCACCATCTATTAGCGGGTCCCCTAATGAGGGTTGTAGAGGTGTATTTGTCAAGGATTACAAAATACCGCTTTAAAAGAAACCCGTTTTTGAAAAGATGTGGTATTTTAATGAAAGCTATTCTTTGAACCAACCATTTATATGTAGGTATCGTGCTATGAAACCATAGTGTGCATGTGGGGTAGGTCGTTAACTCGTGAAGTTTTCATAAAAGTATTGTTTTAACAATTATCAAAAAGAGGTCTATACTAAAGTTCAAGGTATTTTAATGAAAAAGTTCGTTTATATTTGTTTCACATGAGAATTTTGGTTAAACTTGAAGCTAAAAGATTGTAATCGAAGTTACAAGTAGGGTTGTAACATTAGTTTGACCAAAGTATAAAGGAAAAGGGAGTTCTAAGTTTAAAATGAAAATGTATCGGAAATAACTCCACTTTACAGATATATTTTCAGGAGATGAATTCTGATGGAAATAAGAAGAGATGAGGGGGACTTACGGCTTGGTAATATTGAGAAGAGAGTAAGGAAGAAGGGAAGGGGCTTCGTGGTGTCGCGGGAGCTCCGTAAACGGCTTCGATCTTCGACGGAAGGAGCTTGGTTGCTAACTCCACTTGACTGTTAGTGATATATGCACTAGAGGCCATTATTGTATAGTACTGGATTGTATATTACATTTCGGAAACTTGGGATATACAAAGATATGATAACAGTCTTTCTCAAAATGGTATTATGCTACTTGGTTTGATTCTATCTCAATATTTATATATGTTTCTTTTAGCATATCGCTAATACATATTGATAGAGCCCATAAGATTTTTGCTTGACTACCAGTGTTGTGATGACAATCACACTAGTGGGGGCTGGGTAGTCTATAAGCACATCCTTATACTGGTCTCTAGTCGTAGGATTATCAAGACAGGGTATCGATACTCTAGAGTAGACTAGTGTATACGCTTCTCATCCCAGCAAGGGAGATGGCCTGTCCTACAGCCATTGGTATGTCATACCGGAGATAGTATACAGGTGCTCATTGGGTTATGAGTTACACTAGACGGACTCGATGGGAACTGCTGGTTGGTATATAACTATTGTCAGTTAGCAGTTCCCGGATGGCATGAGTATAGGTTAGTCCGCTGACTTGACATCACTATTCGTCTCAAGTGTGTTCCCACTGTACTTAGATCACTACCATACAACGACTCAAATAAGGCGTGCAAATAGGTAGTGGTTAGGTGCAGTCCCGAAGCACTTGGAGGCAGTAGTGGTTATATAGGATTCGTCTCTTCCGGTATTGGGGGTTGATATCACGCTGTGTTCGGAAAGCCATTATACAAATTCCATGACCAGGGCAAGTGAGATTTACTGGTAACTACACCAGTAGTTTCTCAGGGTGTATTAGGCTCTACAACGCTACGACTTATTGCGCTATTAGGGGTCTAACAGTTACCACCCCCTAGGCCTGATATGCGATACTCTTAGACGAATAGACCGAACTGTACGGAGATTGTTACAGATAGGTTCAGTAAGAGTTCGGATCAGTTTTCTCATCGTCCTTCTTATCGACAGATACCTGGACAGCCGTTACGTGCAGCTAGTACCGCCGACGGACTTATGATTAAACCCACTGCCAGCGTACTGTCGAGTCTTTAGAGTCCTACACAGAGGGTTTCTCTGCTTCGGACGAAACGATGTAGAGGTCGTATGGTTTTACGGCAGGGTTCCGATCATATACGTGTACCGGCTACACGGATGTTGTTCGGACGGATAATACTAGTGGGTTTTGGTTTAAGCCGGATTCTAGTATTATATTATTGAATTATTATAATCTCATTGTATTCGTATTTTTTGGAATACGAATACGGGTATGTATATACGGTGATGGCATTCTTGTAATTTCACAAGAGATACTTCTAGAAGGGGACACCTCATTATTTGGTTTATCTATTTTTGGAAATAGATTAATGAGGTGGAAATTGGAGATATTTGAGGCATGGAGTGAAGCATGGCTTATGGTTTTGTTTATTGGTTTGGACTCACTATTCAAGCATGGTTGATATTTTCAATTGGAAAATATTGCATGCTTGAGGTGAGAAAGTCTATGAGCCATTCTTCACTTGAGACTTCACTAGTTCATTTGCAAAGTTTCTTTCTCTCTTCATTTTTCTCTCCTTCTTCCTCAAGACCTAAACCCCTCACATGAGTTGTGAACCATTAGGTCTCTTTGTTGGCTATAGTTCCCTCAAGTCAATTATTGTAATCGCAGGCACGCGATTGTGATGATTGAGGAAGGACCTATACGGGTAGAACAGTCTTACTCAAACTGATAATATGCTATCTGGTTTGTCTTTATCATCATGTACATGAATTATGTGGTATTACAGATCACTATTACATGTTGATAGAGCCCATATGATTCTTTCTTAATTACCAGCATTATGATGGCGATCATATACGTGGGAGCTGGGTGGTCTATAAGCACATCCTTAAATGTCCCTAGTCGAGAGAGTGTCGAGACTGGGCATCAATACTCCGGAGTAGACTAGTGTATATTTTTCGAGATCCCGAAGAGAGATGGTGGCCGGTCTCACAAGCCATTGGTGTCAGTTAGTCACCTAAGATAGTATACATGTGCTCATTGGGTTATGAGTACACTGGACGGACTCACCGAGAATATGCTAGTTGGTATTATACCTATTGTCAGATAGCAGTTCCCAGGTGACATGGGTACAGGTTAGTCTGTCGACCTGAGATTGTCATTTGTCTCGTGTGAGTTCCCACTGTGATTTTATTACTACCCAACCACGGCTCAAAGGAGTCGTGCAAACAGGTTTTAGTTGGGTACAGTCCTGAGCCACATGGAGGCAGTGAGCGGATCATCGGGGATTCGTCTCTCTCGGTATTGGGGGTTGATGTCGTGCGGTGCACGGGTGACCATCACAAAAAATTCTTGGCCAAGGTAGACGAGAATTACTAATTTGGATCAGTAGTTTCTCAGTGGGTGATGGGCTACATACCGACACGAAATATCGCGTTATTAGGGGTCTGACTTTATCCACCCCTAGACCCGATATGCGATATTCTTAGACGAACAGACCGGATTGTACGGAGATTGTCATGGACAAGCTCAGTAGGGGTTCGGATGAGTTTGCTTGTCGGCCTTCCTTTCTCTCAATACCTGGGTAGCCGTTATGTACAGCTAGTGCCGCTGATGTGCTTGTGGTTAAACCCACTGCCAGCGTACTGACGAATCTTTAGAGTCCCACACAAAGGGTTTCCCTGGTTCTGGCGAAACGATGTAGTAGCCAAATTGGATACGTGCAGGATTCCGATCGATCGATTGTACTATGAACCTGGACTTTCGATCGGATAATTGATAATACTAGACGGCTTGAGTTTGAGCCGGATTATTAAATCATGTATTGATTTAATAATTTACATATATGTATTTCGATATGTATATTCTAGTATTATGTTCTTTTTGTTATTCTATCTCTTCGGGTATTCGTATTTCGGTACGAATACAGGTATGTATATACAGTATAATGTAATCCATATTTATACGGAAACATTCTAGAAGGTGGACACCTCATTTAGACTTTATCCATTTATTTTTAATTGAAAATGAGGTGGATATTGAGAGAGGGGAGTATGGTGAGAGACATACTTAAATAGTGTTGCACAAATGAATTAACAATTCATTTATGCAAACTATTCAAGCATGGTGGACTTTTAAAAATGGAAAATTGAGTTTGATAAAACCATTCTTCATGTGATATTTTCCTCACTTGATGACTTAATGAAAATTCTTGCATGGTTCATTTTTGAGATGGTTTTCTCACTCTCACCATTAGCTTCACTCTCCTCTTTCCTTTCTTGAGTTCCTCCACCTTCATCTTCAACCTCCTCTCTACAATCTCATGAGTTGAGAATCAAGAGAGGATGTGAGATAGATAAACTCTTAGAGCACTCACTACATCCTAGGCATTCTAGACTAGCCATCTATAGTCCCTAGTTGCTTCACTTGATCATTTGTGTGAAGCTAGAGCCATGAGCTATATCCCTCGGGTGGATCATCTTCGACGGAGGAAGACCGGCGGCTAAGCTCGATCCAAAGGACCTCAAGTAGCTAAGGGATATGGTGGAAGACCGAAGGACACGGATCATTCGGTATAACACCTCTATCATAGTAGTTAGACTCCTTTAGATTACTAGTTTCATGTTTGGATTCGTTTCTAGGTAGTTGTTTCTAGCGCTATGTTTTTAAATGCCAAAATTTTTCGTTCCGCAACGGCCGCGGTCGATGGCCAGGACGCTAGGAACCCCAACATGGTATCAGAGCCACCCGAACATTAGAAACTAGTAGTAGATGATGCATTAGTTTCAAAACCGAAAAACTCCGATTTCAAAACATACTCTCCGTTATGAAATTCTTTTGATCTCTGAAATTTTTTTAAACAAGTGCATAGACTTAGTTTAGACATGAGTATGATACAGAATGCAAACGAGGCAATTCCATGCAAACTTGGCCGGGCACATCCTTGAAATAACCGGCCTCACCTTTTCACTATTCACTTCAGGGCCTCGTTTTCATCCAGTGTCTGGGGTTTTGTAAAATGATGTTTTTGGTCTTGTTTGTTTTCCCCATATTTCATTTAGTATTGTCTTTGCTTTGGGAGGAACTTGGAAAGTTTCTAAAGTTGAAATTTTGCATCGTTGATATCTATGATATGGTGTATGTGTTTTTCAAACGTCGTCTATTTGCTATATGTCGTTTAGACGGAGTTGCACATGCTTGCTTATACTGCTGTGATGTTGATATCTGTAATGGCTATGTTCGGATTGTCGTGTGGGATAGCCTCTTGTGCAATGGTAGTTGTACAGTTTAGATTCATTTGCATATTCATTATTGCGGGGCGAGCGTCCGACATGTGGACCGCCGTTTCCGCCAGATTGTATATTCTTTTATTGGGGCACGACCGGGTTGAGGTCAATGTCACCGTTGTATATATGTTTTTTTCTGTACTAGGATTACCCCGCAGTGGAGTGCTCGAGTAGCTGGGTTCTAGAGGGCAACGGGCCCGCATCTCATGGCGTTGAGGCGGAGGGGGCCTTACTTTAGAATTGGCGGGCTATTCGCTGCACTCGTAGAGGGTATAGGATGACCTACGGAGGGGCTCTCAAGTTACCGGATCCCATGAAGTGCTGGGTGGCATATTCACTTTGTTGATTGGGGTTGCCTCACTTCTTGAATTGGCGGGTAACTTTCCGCGCTCGTAAGGGTCCAGGTTTTTCATTGCACAGGCTATCCACACTACCGGAGAACGTCGAGTTTCATTTGCGGCTCAAAGGAAACCTGGGGCTCCTAGATTATCCGTTATTCTGTGTTGCTTATCGTTTTTCAGTGATGTTTCTTATATCATGCCTGGGACAAATGTTATATATATATATTTATGTATATACTAGTAGATGTTGTATATGTTTTGCATCCGCGCTAGTCCAACCCCCGCTCTGCCGTCAGTTAAGTAACCTAACGGTGCATGATGGGGCCCCGTGGCGAATGCGGATGGCATATACATACATTTTATTTTCGTTCCTTTTTCTGGTGTGATATGAATTAATTGATGGGAATGCGTTAATTTTGATTAATGCAAGGAAAAATAAACCTAAATGATGTTGTTGGAACCAAGTTTTTGAAAACTGACATTACAGACGTTTCTTTTTTGCTTTGCACAGTGGTATTCAGTTAGGAATATTCTGCACCTCATTCGGTGATGCAAGAGCCGAAATCCCTTCATCGGGAGCGACCTCTTGGGAAAAAGTTTGCATCATCGTAATAACTTCACTATAGTTGATTCTTTTGCTTTGCATCGTGGTATTCAGATAGGAATATCCTGCACCTCATTCGATGAAGAAAGAGCCCAGATCCCTTCGCAGGGAGTGACCTCTTTAGCAAAAGTTTACGCTACTATATATTTGTAAAAACACTCGAGTTCCTTCAACGATATCAAGTTCATTACGTTAATGGTTTTTCGCCAAAAACCAGCCATAATCCTCCGTCATTTCAGATTAGTATTGCTTAGTATTCGTGCTACGTATGTCGTGCTCAGCCGAGGCGTAGTGTTCGGTAGCTATGCAGTGCTTTTCTGTTGCATGGTAATGTGATTGGTTAGGACAGTCGTACGATCATTTTGGCTCAGTCAAGAACTCGTATGGTTGGGTTTAATGCAATCAAGATAATGACGGGTTGAACTTATTGGATATAGTGCCCTCAGAGTCAATTATTGGATCACAGGCACGTGATTGCAATGATTGAGGGAGGACCTATACCGGTAGGACAGTCTTACTCAAGATGATAGTATGCTATCTGGTTTATCTTTATCATCGTGTACTGCTTTAGGTGACATTACAGATCACTATTGCACGTTGGTAGAGCCCTTAGGATTCTTGCTTGACGGCCAGCAGTATGATGGCGATCATATACGTGGGAGCTGGGGTCTATAAGCACATCCTTAAAGTGGTCCCTAGTCGTGGGAGTTTTCGAGACAGGGCATCGATACTCCGGAGTAGACTAGTGTATACAGTCGAGACCCCGACGAGGGGCGGTGGCCGGTCTCACAAGCTATTGGTGTCAGTTGAATCACCTAAGATGTATACAGGTGCTCATTGTGTTATGAGTACACCGGACAGGACTCGCCGGGAACATGCTAGTTGGTATTATACCTGACGTCAGATAGCAGTTCCCTGGTGACATGTGTACAGGCTAGTTCATCGACCTAAGATCGTCATTTGTCTCGTGTGAGTTCCCACTGTGCTTTGATTACTACCCTACCACGGCTCAAAGGAGTCATGCAAACAGGTTTTAGTTGGGTACAGTCCTGAGCCACATGGAGGCAGTGAGCGGATCGGCATGGGTTTCGTCTCTCCCGGTATTGAGGGTGAGATCACGCTGTGTCAAGGAGAGCCATTACACGAAGTCCTTGGCCAAGGCAGGAGATTTACTGGTAAGTATTCCAGTATCTCAGGGTGTTCTGGGCTACACTCCGACACGACTTGTACCGCTTTTGGGGGTCTGACTTTTACCAACCCCCTAGGCCCGCCATGCGATGCTCATAGACGAACGGACCGGACTGTACGGATATTGTCACTGACGGGCTCAGTAGGGTGTCAAGATGAGTTCGCTCATCGACCTCCCTTTTGGTCAATACCTGGTAGCCCGTTACGTACAGCTAGTACCACTGACGTGCTAGTGGTTAAATACACAGCCAAAGTATTGACGAGTCTTTAAAGTCCCCCACAGACTGTTTCTCAAGTTTCGGGCAAAACGTTGTAGAGGCCGTATGATATATGGAAGGGTTCGATCATATACGTGCGGTATTGCACGGATCATGATCGGACGGATCATACTAGTGGGCTTTGGTTTAAACCGGATCCTAATATTAGATTTGTTGGATTACTTTAGTCTCCTCGCATTCGCATTCAGTCGGAATGCGGATGCAGGTATGTATATACAGGTGAGGGGTATCCTTGTGATCCGTCACGAGTTTACTTTAGATGTTGCTGTATCTTTTTGTTGTGCCAAACATTTGGATTAATGTTTGGATGGTGGAAATAATGAGCTAGAATTCATCATGAGATGCATTAATGTGACATGGACATATATTATGACTCATGGTCTCTTTTTTGTGAAAAATGTCACATTAGTGGATTGATTTATGTTGATATGATGAGAAGAAAGAGAGAGAGGGGCTGCCTTGGGTGAGCTTGGTCTTGTATTTTTCTTCTCACTCTCTCTCATTTTTCATCATATGAAAGAAATGAAAGGAAAAGAAAAAAGAAACCTCTTCTTCTTCTTCCTCCTCTAGCTCTTTATCTCCATCAATGACAACACCTCTAACCTCCATCTAAGCCATGGATGAAAGAGACAAAGCGATCACAAACATTCTCTACATCACCTTGGACACGTCGGCTAGCACACTTCGTGCCCGAGTTGCTTCGGATGAAGCGGGAGCCCGTAAAAGGAATCGATGATGTGGTGCCCTTTCCGACGAGGAGATCGAGACCGGAGATGCCGTGAGGAGCTTGGGATGGTGGCCAAAGACCGAAGGACACGGATCGATCGGTATAGCTTTCCGACCCTCTCTCTAGATAGCTAGTAGTAGGTTAATGGTTTGATCCGGGTTTTAAGCATACAATAGCGCCAGTTTCAAGTTAAGAAAAAGTTTTTATTTCCGCATTTTGGCCTCGGATAGACGGCCGGGGCGCTACCGTAGACTTACATGGTATCAGAGCCACGCCATTAACATTTACTAGCTTGTTCTAACGTATTTAAAATATCGATCGAACGAATTTTCTAAAAACTGCATTTCCAAGTCACAGTTTCTGTCGAATTTTTCCTGTCGTCGAAAAATTATTTGGTGTATTGCAGAAATTCGTGCAGGCTTTTCTAAGGTTACTGTGAAAATTTGGTAGCATGCTGTTACTGTTCCGCCGTGGAACCGCGGCCTTACCCATGCTTTGGCCGCGGTTCCGCCGCCATTCTGTCTCTTCTGTGCACCAAATTTTGTACAGTGATCTTTTACTTGGAATTGGGGTTTCTGGTATGTTTTGTTTGGGCCCAGATTTGTTTGAGTACTGGGTATTGTGCTTGGGGCCCACTTCGGGAAATTTTGTCGATCGAAAATTTAAATATGTTAGTTCACAGTATTTACATTATATCTGCGACCGTGAATGTCATTCGAGCGGTAAATCCTGTCTAATTACTATAGTTCTTTTAGACGGATTTGCGAACGTGACATTCACGTTGATGTTTTGTGTTATGCTGTGATGTTGCGGATTTTTCGTAGTGGATAGCCTGGATGCAATGGTAGTACAGTTTTGTTATATTTGTACATTTGATATTGCGGGGCGAGCGTCCGACATGTGGACTGCAGTCATTGCCTGTTTGTATATTATTCTTTTGGGGCACGACCGGGCTGAGGTCGATGTACCCGTTGTATGTATATTTTACTTTCTGTACTAGGATTACCCTGCAGAGGGGTGCACGGGTAGCCGGGTTCTAGAGGGTAACGGGCCCGCATCTCATGGCTTTGAGACGGAAGGGGCTTCACTCTAGAATTGGCGGGCTGTTCGCCGCACTTGTAGGGGGTACAGGTTGACCCAAGGAGGGGTGCTCAAGTTACCGGATTCCGTGAAGTACTGGGTGGTCCATTCACGTAGTTGAAGAGGGCTGCCTCACTTCAGGTTTTGGCAGGTAACTTGCCGCGTCCGTAGGGGTCTAGGTTTTCATTGCACAGGCTATCCACACGACCAGGGGAACGTCGGGTTTCAGTAGCGGCTCTATGAAACCCGGGGATCCCAGATTATCTGTATTGTTCTGTGATGCTTATTACATTTCTGTGATGTTGTATTTTATCACGCCATGAGCGAATATTATATATTGATATATATACTAGTAGATGTTGTATATGTTTTGCATCCGCGCTAGTCCAGTCCCCGCTCTGTCGTTAATTAAGTAACCTAACGGGTGATGACGGGACCCAGTGGCGAATGTGGATGGCATATATGTACATCATATTTTCGTTCTTTTGTGGTGTGTTTAATTGATGGGACTGCGTTGATTCGGATCAATGCAAGCTAAACAAACCTGTTCTGATGTTGTTGGAACATTTTTCTAAAAAAAGCTGTTATTGCAAGGACATTCTCTTTTGTTTTGCATGGTGGTATTCAGTTGGAATATCCTGCACCTCAGTCGACGAGGCAAGGGCCGAGATCCCTTCACCGGGAGTGACCCCTTGGACAGAAGTTTGCGTCAGTGTAATAACTTCATTATAGCCGATTGCCTTTTGCTTTGCATAGTGGTATTCAGTTGGAATATCCTGCACCTCATTCTACGGGGAAAGAGCCGAGATCCCTTCACCGGGAGTGACCTCTTTAGCAAAGGTTTTCGTCACTATATTTTTATAAAAAGCTATCCGGTTCCTTCAACGATATCAAGTTCATTACTTTAAAGGTGTTTCGCCAAAAACCATTCGTAGCCCTCTGTTATTTCAGACGGGTAGCACTTACTATTCATTCTATGTTTGTTGGCCAAAGTCAAGGCATAGTGTATGGTAGCTATTTGTTACTTTTCTGTTGCATAGATAGATGCGTTGGTTTGAGACAGTCGTACTGCTTTGTTGGCCAAAGTCAAGGGTAGGTACGGGTGGGATCAAATTAATCTGGATAATGACGGGTAGAACTTGACAAGTGACTTATGATTTGTTGGCCAAAGTCAAGGTCATAAGAGCATGGGGTAAAAATCACATCGGGAGTTTCTAAAGAAACTGAAACTTGCCAGATATGCGCATACCTTCTGGAGTGTGATAACGTAAGTGGATTCCATCACGTTATCATGCGATGATAGTTGGATCCCGATTCCCACTGATGAGTTGGTTTACTCCTCGGGTGATCCCGACTAATTCTTCTTTTAAGGTTTGGAGGAGAATTTGACGATACAGTGGGAGGTTTTCTGATTGGATAACGTGATAACCATTCTGATCTAGGTTAGAGTGCACGCTGAGTGTTTCTTTTCTCTCTCTCTTTGGCAGTGACCATGACCCGACCCTAGACTATGACTCAGTGACCAAGTTGACCGAACCTTCTTATAACACTGGCTTTTGGATTGTCAGAGTTGCATACCTCATTGCCACTCCTTCTTTTACCCTTTTCTCCAGGACACCCCGTATTATTACGAACGTCCACTTCCATTGGATAAAACCATCGTATGGTTATATACGAACTCGAAGGAATTTATTCGAGGATGGTTTCCGGTTCTGGAGAAAACGAATAGGACTATTCAGTTGTCTTTTCCTTTTACCTTCTCTCAGGTTGCGAGTGCTCCTTGGATTAGGACAGTACACCTATTACGCTAATTGGATAGGCTTCTTCCAAACCATAGGCAGGTGCCGAACGGTGGGGAATGAAGAAAACAAATTAGCCTAACGAAGGTGTACAGAAGGTATTAAGTAAAGACAAATAAAGGGATTAGTAAGAGGGCAAAGTAAACTGCGACTGCTATTCACGACCAAACCAAGTATTTCTTCGCCAATCCTACATCACTTTTGTATTTCTCCAGAACACTCCGTATCACTACGAAGATCCACAGTTTATTGGATACTCCATCGTATGGTTATATACGAACTCGAAGGAACTTGTTCCAGTTCGGGGATGGATTCTGGTTCAGGAGAAATAGGAATAAAGTTTTATTCAGTTGTCTCTTATCCTTACCTTCTCTCGCGTTGCGAGTGCTCCTAGAATTAGAAAAGTACACCTATTACGCTTAATAGATAGTCTTCTTCCAAACCATAGGCTGGTGCCGAACGGTAGGGAAGGAAGAAAACCATTTAGCCTAAAGATGGTGTACAGAAAGTAATGACTAAAGACATATAAAGGGATTTGGAGAGATAGCAAATAAATACACGGTTACAGTTGTGAATATGATAATGGAAGAGGCATTACTAAAAATACCCAGATACCCCTTCGAAACATTTATATGTTTCAGTTTCACTGTGTATTGTTAATAGAAAACTGATTTCCCAATTGGTCCTTGCTCCAGGGTATGTATTTACCAGGTTTGATTCTCACATCTGTATGTGTTTACAGATAATAAGTGGGAGTAAGTTATTGGGAATTGGGTGATCATCCTCATTATATCGGGATTCGTTGTAATTGGTGATATTTGAGGAAATCACCTGGGTTGTTTGCCGGACGGCAAATATTTGGTTTTGAATATCCGTTGTTATGCACCAATTTCAAATTAATATATCTGTACGTCTATTTTTATAGAGTGAGATATAACCTTTTGAAATTATGTCCCTGACATTTACCTATATCAGTGGATTGTTAGGTAAGGAGCATTAAACAGTAGTGTAATTCTTCTTAACCATAAGTACAGTTTTCAACCTACGACACACAGGGAATGAGTTATTAGACTCAGGGGACTTATACAGAGTATTGTATGTTGTCCAGTGTCATTAGGACAGAAGGGTGGTACTCGTACTATATTCTGTTTACTTATGACTTCTCTAGTTCTTAAACAAGTGTTTCGTAGAAACACAAGGTCCAAGTTTTGAGAAGTTATAGGTATATGAATAAAGTAGAGAACCAGGTATTGCAAGTATCGGGATTCTTCAAGGTGATCGAAGATGTAGATACTCGTGTATGGTATTCAGTTGATAGTAATGATTAAGAGAACTTGCTTCTCTTTCGGGTTACTCATAATTGGAAGCACGCCTAAGTTGAGTAATTTTGATCGGCCTCTCTCCATTTAGTTGACATGCACTGGAGACAGCTGCATGATTTGAATCTGGTTCCAATTAAATCAGTTCATCTGTTCTATATTGGATATAGAATAGTTCATATCTTAACATTGTTAAGGTACGGGGAGTTTTCCGGCTTATGCTTAAAACCAGATTTTGGATAACTCAAGGCACGTTTCTGTAATGGCTGTTTGTGGGTTGACCCGGGCTATGACGAGGGTTGACATTCTACCATCTGGAAGATCAATAGTGATATTGTTCTTGACTCGCCACAGTTTTAATAAAAATGGATTTTTTCAGAAAACAGAAGTGGGAGTATGGTAAAACTGGAAGTGATTCCAGAACCACAAACGATTACTGGAAATTTGATGAGAACCTAAAGATTCAATCTGGTTTGACATTCCATTGGCCACTCCGCAGATATGGTGGGTAACCTCAGGCACTCGAGAGGTACTTCGGTATGCTCAAAGACGGTGACAGGGAGGTTCTTGTTTACCCAGACTTGCCATTGCTGTTGTTCCAGACTGTGAGACCCGGCAAGAGGATGAGTATTGCGTCGTTCTAAACTAGCTTTAGAAGTGCACGTATATATGACTCTGCCAGAGGGTTGTCGTAGTCAGTGGGAGCAGCGGAAGCACAGCGGACAAGTAGCTTATATCTATTTATAGACTAAAGCAGAAATAGCGGAGATAGATCATCTATTTCTGATGTGACAGTCATAGGTTTGACTTCATCAGAATGAGGGATGGATCTGTTAAGAAGGTAGTAGGGTGTGATGTCCTGGTATTTGGATGACATACACAGAGTAGGAAGTGAAATTCCTATACTACGATCGGTTATACTTTGGTTGTCACACAGTGGTTTCTCCACATAGGATATAGATATAATATCAGACATTCTGGTAACTAGATCTATGGTTTTAGATCTATATTTGGGTAGTTTACCAATCTGGGTATTTAGACAGTATTCTAAAAGTATTTAGAATGGACGACTCCTGGCACGGTAGTATACCTGCAGGTGATGGAGTCACCCTCTCTAAAGGTGTCTTACAGACTAAAGGGGAGAGGGATGTGTATGATTGACATATCACTTGCTTAGGCAATTGAGTCAATCATGAGATGTCAAGTACCACACCAGACGTTGTTTTTTGCACCAGATGCAGTAAGTTGATATTATTCTTGTCCCGGAGAAACGTTCGCAAGCAGTTTTAGAACATAAGTGGATGTTCTAGGGATATGATAACAACGGCCTCCTTCGGGAAACGGTTATCATTCCAGGCTTCCAAGGTGACCTGGATGACAGAGTGACTGTCAGAGTTATAGTTTTTCCTCTGACGAGGGGCAGTTGTTTGGACAGGAGGTCCAAGCGGATACTAAGGGCGGTATGGCGCAGGATACTGATTAAGTTCAGTTGACGATATAGTCTAAGAAGTTTGGATTTGGAGTTCATTTATGAACTAGGTCCCATAAGATATCCAGACATATTCTAAGACAGGTATTGCTCATTTCGGAAGATGGCTTTCTCCGCGAACTAGAGATAAAGAGAGACATAGAAAGAAACATCAGGGCGGATCCACTCACTGAGGCTATTCCTCGAAAGCAATAGTTTCACAAACGGGCTTTGTGAGATTGATTAGTAGAGGAGTTGGGTGTTCGGTATCACACGGGCTGTGAGTATGCGACATCACAATAATTAGCCTTGAGTGCAAGTGGGAGATTATTGGATATAGTGCCCTCAGAGTCAATTATTGGATCACAGGCACGTGATTGCAATGATTGAGGGAGGACCTATACTGGTAGGACAGTCTTAGTCAAGATGATAGTATGCTATCTGGTTTATCTTTATCATCGTGTACTGCTTTAGGTGACATTACAGATCACTATTGCACGTTGGTAAAGCCCTTAGGATTCTTGCTTGACGGCCAGCAGTATGATGGCGATTATATACGTGGGAGCTGGGGTCTATAAGCACATCCTTAAAGTGGTCCCTAGTCGTGGGAGTTTTCGAGACAGGGCATCGATACTCCGGAGTAGACTAGTGTATACAGTCGAGACCCCGATGAGGGGCGGTGGTCGGTCTCACAAGCCATTGGTGTCAGTTGGATCACCTAAGATTTATACAGGTGCTCATTGGGTTATGAGTACACCGGACAGGACTCGCCGGGAACATGCTAGTTGGTATTATACCTGACGTCAGATAGCAGTTCCCTGGTGACATGTGTACAGGTTAGTTCATCGACCTGAGATCGTCATTTGTCTCATGTGAGTTCCCACTGTGCTTTGATTACTACCCTACCATGGCTCAAAGGAGTCGTGCAAACAGGTTTTAGTTGGATACAGTCCCAAGCCACATGGAGGCAGTGAGCGGATCGGCAGGGGTTTCGTCTCTCTCGGTATTAGGGGTGAGATCGCTCTGTGTCAAAGAGAGCCATTACACGAAGTCCTTGGCCAAGGCAGAAGATTTACTGGTAGGTATTCCAGTAGTATCTCAGGGTGTTCTGGGCTACACTCCGACACGACTTGTACCGTTTTTGGGGGTCTGACTTTTACCAACCCCCTAGGCCCGCCATGCGATGCTCATAGACAAACGGACCAGACTGTACGGATATTGTCACTGACAGGATCAGTAGGGTGTCAGGATGAGTTCGCTCATCGACCTCCCTTTTGGTCAATACCTGGTAGCCCGTTACGTACAGCTAGTACCACTGACGTGCTAGTGGTTAAATTCACAGCCAAAGTATTAACGAGTCTTTAGAGTCCCCCACAGACTGTTTCTCAAGTTTCGGGCGAAACGTTGTAGAGGCCCTATGATATATGGAAGGGTTCGATCATATACGTGCGGTATTGCACAGATCATGATCGGACGGATCATACTAGTGGGCTTTGGTTTAAACCGGATCCTAATATTAGATTTGTTGGATTACTTTAGTCTCCTCGCATTCGCATTCAGTCGGAATGCGGATGTAGGTATGTATATACATGTGAGGGGTATCCTTGTGATCCGTCACGAGTTTACTTTAGATGTTACCGTATCTTTTTGTTGTGCCAAACATTTGGATTAATGTTTGGATGGTGGAAATGATGAGCTAGAATTCATCATGAGATCCATTAATGTGACATGGACATATATTATGACTCATGGTCTCTTTTTTGTGAAAAATGTCACATTAGTGGATTGATTTATGTTGATATGATGAGAAGAGAGAGAGAGGGGCTGCCTTGGGTGAGCTTGGTCTTGTATTTTTCTTCTCACTCTCTCTCATTTTTCATCATATGAAAGAAAAGAAAAGAAAAGAAAAGAAAAGGAAAAAGAAACCTCTTCTTCTTCCTCCTCTAGCTCTTTATCTCCATCAATGGAAACACCTCTAACCTCCATCCAAGCCATGGATGCAAGAGACAAAGTGATCACAAACATTCTCTACATCACCTTGGACACGTCGGCTAGCACACTTCGTGCCCGAGTTGCTTCGGATGAAGCGAGAGCCCGTAAAAGGAATCGATGATGTGGTGCCCTTTCCGACGAGGAGATCAAGACCGGAGATGCCGCGATGAGCTTGGGATGGTGGCTAAAGACCGAAGAACACGGATCGATCGGTATAGCTTTCCAACCCTCTCTCTAGATAGCTAGTAGTAGGTTAATGGTTCGATCCGGATTTTAAGCATACGATAGCGCTAGTTTCAAGTTAAGAAAAAGTTTTTATTTCCGCATTTTGGCCTCGGATAGACGGCCGGGGCGCTACTGTAGACTTACAGAACTTGACTAGGATCCTTTGATATGTTGGCTCAGTCAAGGTCACTTGGGTCCTAGGGGCAAAAACCACATCGGGAGTTTCAAACATACAGGAAACTTGTCAGGCATGCGCATACCTTCTGGAGTGCGGTGACTTGAGTGGCCTCCATCAAGTTATCATACGATGATAGTTGGATCCTGTTTCCCACTGATGAGTAGGTCTTACTCCTCGGGTGATTTTCACATGATCCCGATTAATTCTCCTTTTAGGATTTGAAGGAGAATTTGAGGAAACAGTGGGAGACATCCTGATTAGATAAAGTGATTAACCAATCTAATTTAGGTTAGAGTGCACGCTAAGTGTTTCTTTTCTCTCTCTCTCTCTCTTTGGCAGCGACCATGACCTGACCCTAAATTAAAACTCATGAACCAAGATAACCAAACCTTCTTAAAACACTTTGGCTTTTGGATTGTCAAAGTTGCATATATCCCTGCCGCTCATACTTTTCATTTGCATTTCTCCGGAACACTCCATATCACTACGAAGACCCATATCTATTGGGTATGCCATCGTATAGTTACATACGAACTCCAAGAAAAAAATTTCAGTTCGAGGATGGTTTTCAGTTCTGAAGAAATTGAATATGTTTATTCGGTTGTCTTTTCCCCATTACCTTCTCTCGAGTTGCGATGGCTCCTAGTATTAGGAGAGTACACCTATTACGCTTATTGGATAGTCTTCTTCCAAACCATAGGCAGGTGCCGAAAGGTATGGAAAGAAAAAAACCAATTAGCCTAAGTATGGTGTACAGAAGGGAATAAGTAAAGACATATAAAGGGATTAGAATGAGGGCAAAGGAAATTTCGACTACTATTATTCACGACCAAGCCGCGTATATCATTGCCACTCCTACTTCCCCTTTGCATTTCTCCGGAACACTCCGTATCACTATGAAGATCCATATTTATCGAGTATGCCATCGTATAGTTACATACGAACTCGAAGGAACTTATTTCAGTTCGAGGATGGTTTCCGGTTCTGGAGAAATTGAATATGATTATTCGGTTGTCTTTTCCCCTTTACATTCTCTCAGGTTGAGAAAGTTCCTAGTATTAGGAGAGCACACCTATTAAGCTTATTGGATATTCTTCTTCCAAACCTTAGGCTAGTGCAGAAAGGTAGGGAAGGAAGAAAGCCATTTAGCCTAAGTGTGGTGTACAGAATGTAAGAAATAAAGACATATAAAGGGATTGGACTGAGGGCAAGGAAATATACGGTTACTGTCATGAATCTGGATAGGGGAAGAGGCATTGCTAGGAATACCCGGCCACCCCTTCAAAACATTTTCATGTTTCAGTTTCATTGTGCGGTGTTAATTGAAAACTGTTTTCCCAATTAGATTCTGAATCCAGGGTATGTATTTACCAGATTTGATTCTCACATCTGTATGGCGTTATGAATGCTGAGTGGGAGTAGAATATTGGGAATTGGGTGATTATATCCTCAATATAAGAATTCTTTGTAATTGGTGATATTTGATGAAATCATCTGGGTTTTGCCTAACGGCAAATATTTGGTTTTGAATATCCGTTGTTATGCACCAATTTCAAACTGATATATCTTTCCGTTTATTTTATAAAGCGAGATATAACTTTTTGAAATTATGTCTATGACATTTACCTATATCAATTGATGGTTAGGTAAGGAGCATTCAACATCGGTGTATTCTTCTTAACCATAGTACAGTTTTCAACCTACGACGAACAGGATTTGAGTTATTAAACTTAGAGGACTTATACAAAGTATTTTATGTTGTCCGATATCCATTAGGAAAAAGGGGTTGGTACTCGTACTATATTCTGTTTACTTATGACTTCTCTAGTTTTAGACAAGTATTTCGTTAAAATACAATGTCCAAATTTTGAGAAATTATAGGTATAAGAATAAAGTAGAGAACCATATGTTGCAAGTATTAGGATTCTTCAAGGTGATCGAAGATGTAGATACTTGTGCTAAGTGTTCCGTCGTAAGTAATATATTTGAGAACTTGTTTCTCTTTCAGGTTGCTCATATGTGGGTGCATTTCTTGATGAGTAATGCTGCTTGGCCTCCTTCCATTTAGTTGATGTGCACTGAAAACGACTGCATGTATTTTGAATCCGGTTCCAATTAAATTAGTATTTTTGTTTCTATATTGGATATAGAATGGATTCATATCTTAACGATGTTAAGGTATATGTAGTTTTCCGGCTTATGCTTAAAACCAGAATCCGGATAAATTCTAGGCACGTTTCAGTAATGGCAGTTTGTTGGTTATCCCGGGCATTGATGAGGGTTAACATTCTACCATTTTGGAAGATCAATAGTTATATTGTTCTTGACTCGCCACCAATTTTAGTAAAATGAATTCTTTTCAGAAAATATTAGTGGGAGTATGGTAGAACTGGAAGTGATTCCAGAACCACAAATGATTACTGAAAATTTTGTACAACCTAAAAATTCAATTGAATTCGACAATCCATTAGCCGCTCCGCAGATTTGGTGGGTAACCTCATCCACCCGAGAGGTACTTCGGTCTCCTCAAAGACGGTGATAGGAAGGTTTTTGATTACCCAAACTCGCCACTGCTGGTGTTCTAGACTATGAGATATGGCAGGAGGATGAGTATAACGTCGTTCTAAATTAGCTTTAGATGTACACGTGTATATGACTTTGCCAGAGGGTTGTTGTAGTCAGTGGGAGCAGCGAAAGCATAGTGGGCAAGTAGCTTATGTATATTTATAGACTAAAACAGGTATATCGGAGATAGATCATCTATTTTTGATGTGACAGTCATAGAGTTTGACTTCATCAAAATAACAGATGGACCTGATAAGAAGGTAGTAGGAAGTGATATCCTGGTATTTGGATGACATGCACTTAATAGGAAGAGATCTTTCTATACTACGATCGGTTATACTATGGTTTTCACAAGGTGGTTTCTCCACATAGGATATGGATAAAATATCAGGGATTCTGTTCACTAGATCTATGGTTTTAGATCTAAATTTGGGAAGAGTGTCCCAATATGGGTATTTTGACACTATTCTAAAAGTGTTTTAGAATAGACGACTCCTGACGTGGTGGTGTACCCACAGGTGATAGAGCCACCCTCTCTAAAGAGATGTCTTCTAAACTGATGAGGAGAGGGATTTGCATGATTGACATATCACTTGTTTAGGCAATTGAATCAATCATGAAATGTCAAATACCACACCAGATTTTGCTTTTGCACCGGCTGCAATAAGTATATACTAATCCAAACCTGGAGAAACGTTGGGAAACAGTTATGAACATAAGTGGATGTTCTTGGTATATGGTAACGGCAGCCTCCTTCGGGAGGTGGTTATCATTTCAGGCTTTCAAGGTGACCTGGATGACAGAGTGACTGTCAGAGTTATAGTTTTCCTCTTTTGAGGGACAGTATGTTGGACAGGTGGTCCAAGCAGATACTGAGGAAGGCATGGTATAGGATACTGATTAAATTCTGTGGAAGATACAGTCTAAGAAGTTGTTGGATTTGGATTTCATTTATGAACTGGGTGCCATCAGATATCCATACAAATTCAAAGACAGGTATCGCTCATTTCGGGAGATAGCCTTTCTCCGCGAAGTTGAGATATGGAGAGATAAAGATAGAAACATTGGAGCGGATCCACTCACTGAGGCTATTTCTCGAACGCAATAGTTTCACAAACAAGCTTTGCGAGACTGATTAGTAAAGAAGTTGGGTGTTCAGTATCACATGGGTTGTGAGTATGCGACACCGCAATAATTAGACTTAATTGCAAGTGGAAGATTGTTGGCTATAGTTCCCTCAAGTCAATTATTCTAATCGCAGGCATGCGATTGTGATGATTGAGGGAGGTCCTATACAGGTAGAACAGTCTTACTCAAAATGACAGTATGCTATCTGATTTGTCTTTATCATCATGTACATGCATTATGTGGTATTACAGATCACTATTATATATTGATAGAGCCAATAAGATTCTTGCTTAACTACCATCATTATGATGGCGATCATATATGTAGGAGCTGGGTGGTCTATAAGCACATCCTTAAATGTCCCTAGTCGAGGGAGTATCGATACTGGGCATCGATACTCCAGAGTAGACTAGTGTATACTTTTCAAGACCCCGACGAGGGGCGATGGACGGTCTCATAAGCCATTGTTGTCAGTTAGCTACCTAAGATAGTATACAGGTGCTCATTGGGATATGAGTACACTGGACGGACTCGCCGGGAATATACTAGTTGGTATTATACCTATTGTCAGATAGTAGTTCCCAGGTGACATGAGTACAGGTTAGTCTGTCGACCTGAGATTGTCATTTGTCTCTTGTGAGTTCCCACTGTGCTTTGATTACTATCCTACCACGGCTTAAAGAAGTCGTGCAAACAGGTTTTAGTTGGGTACAGTCCCGGGCCACATAGAGGCAGTGAGCGGATCGTCGGGGATTCGTCTCTCTCGGTATTTGAGGTTGATGTAGCGCGGTGCACGGGTGGCCATCACTAGGAATCCTTGGCTAAGGTAGACGAGAATTATTGATTTAGATCAGTAGTTTCTCAATGGGTGATGTACTTCATACCGAGACGAAATATCGCGTTATTAGGGGTCTAACTTTATCCACTCCCTACACCCGATATGCGATATCCTTAGATGAACAGACCGGACTGTACGGAGATTTTCACGGACGGGCTCAGTAGGGGTTCGGATGAGTTTGCTCGTCGGCCTTCCTTTCGCTCAATACCTGGGTAGCCGTTACGTACAGCTAGTGCCGTTGATGTGCTTGTGGTTAAACTCACTGCCAGCGTATTGACGAGTCTTTAGAGTCCCACACAGAGGGTTTCCCTGGTTCTGGCGAAACGATGTAATAGCAGTATTGGATATGTGCAGGGTTCCGATCGATTGATTGTACTATGTATCCGGACTTTCGATCGGACAGTTGATAATACTTGCCGGCTCGGGTTTGAGCCGGATTATTAAATCAGGTATTGATTTAATAATTTACATATATGCATTTCAATATGTATATTCTAGTATTATGTTCTTTGTGTTATTCTATCTCTTCGGGTATTCATATTTCGGTATGAATACATGTATGTATATACAGTAGAATGTAATCCATATTTATACGAAAAACATTCTAGAAGGTGATCATCTAATTTAGACTTTATCCATTTATTTTTAAAGGGAAATGAGATGGATTTTGGGGGAGGGGAGTATAGTGAGAGCTATGCTTAAATAGTGTTGCACAAATAAATTAACAATTCATTTGTGCAAACTATTCAAGCATGGTGGGCTTTTAAAAATGGAAAAATGAGTTTGATAAAACCATTCTTCATGTGATATTTTCCCCACTTGATGACTTAATGAAAATTCTTGCATGGTTCATTTCTGAGATGGCTTTCTCACTCTCACCATTAGCGTCACTCTCCTTTTTCCTTTCTTGAGTTCCTCCACCTTCATCTTCAACCTCCTCTCTACAATCTCATGAGTTAAGAATTAAGAGAGGAGGTGAGGTAGATAAACTTTTAGAACACTCACTACATCCTAAGCATTCTAGACTACCATCTATAGTCCCTAGTTGCTTCACTTGATCATTTGTGTGGAGCTAGAGCCATGAGCTACATCCCTCGGGTGGATCATCTTCGACGGAGGAAGACCGGCGGCTAAGCTATATCCAAAGGACCTCAAGCAGCTAAGGGATATGGTGGAAGACCGAAGGACACGGATCATTCGGTATAACACCTCTATCATAGTAGTTAGACTCCTTTAGATTACTAGTTTCATGTTTAGATTCGATTCTAGGTAGTTGTTTCTAGCGCCAAGTTTTTAAACGCCAAAATTTTTCGTTCCGCAACGGCCGCGGTCGACGGCCAGGGCGCTAAGAACTCTAACACTCTTGAGATTAAATACTCCATTAGACACTTTACATCTTCTAAGCTACCTAGCTTAGCAAACTAGGTATCTCAGTTACCTCGGTTTAGAGGTTGGAGCTTGAAGCATAAACTCTTGGGTGGATCATCTTCGACACGAGGAGGCCGACGATCAAGCGCGATCTGGATCTTCGAGGAGCTCAACAAGGAGAGGAGACCAGAAGGACAAGTGACAAGGAGGTATAAAACTCTTACCAAGTAGTTAAAACCTCCAAGTGGTATAGCTAGTTAAGGTTTCTGTTAAGATCGTGGAGTTAAAGTCGGTGTTGCAAAGTATGAAAAATCAATTTTTGTAAATTCCTCCTCCCCACAAGTGCGTGGGGTATGAGACATCGACTTACATTGACTCTACTTACACTTAGGAACTTTTGAGGTAATTTTGCTAGAATTTTCAGAATAGAGAAGAGCAAGGGCATGGGGTGGTATTTATAGTGGAGAATTAGGGTTTGGGAATTAAAATTTTGGATTAAAAAGCATTAAAAAGGTGTTAAATGGTGAATTGAAGAGTCTCTATTTGATTGCAGGAAAATCAAACGGTGCAGGGGAGTTAAGGGGAGTCGAAGGGGTGTGTGCAAAGAACAGAGCAAAATTGAGCACGATCGACCGTCAGTGCCGGCCAAAAGGGGAGAATGGGCAGTCGGATTTGAATGTCCTGCCTCGAGATTCGTGACACATGTGTATTTAGGTGTGTACACCTCATTGCACCTGTTTGATTTTTTTGAAACTTTTCATTTTCCCGTGTATTGCACGTGCAACTCTTAGGCTTCCGAAAAATTAAAAAGAAAAATCTGAAAAAAATAATTGTGTCTGATGGGAATCGAACACACAGACTATGTCACAACAGTGTAGAGGCTTTACCAGTGAGCTACAAGTTGCTTCTTGATTTTATTTAACAAAAATAACTTTTAACTCTTACACAGACTGTAATACTCTTTTCTGTACAATAATAAGAAAATTTCTGTACAGTGATTTCAGAGTCATTACATTCTACCCTCCTTATAAAAATTTTGTCCTTGAAATTTACAATTACATAGGGACTAATTTTCAAAAAGTTAAGGGTATCATGCACGCATATCTTCTTCTCTTTCCCAAGTTGATTCTCCTGGCGAATCCTTTCTCCACACACTCAGACCAAGTTTACCTCCTTGTTTCGTAGTGTTTTCACCTTTCGGTCCAGGATTTCAACTGGTTGTTGCTCACAGGTTAGGTCGGTTTGTGCTGTGAATTCTGAGAGATCAAATATGTGGCTGAGATCACTCACATATCGTCGTAGTTGGGACATGTGGAATACATTGTGCACTCCATCTAATGAGGGTGGTAGTGCTAAACGGTATGCCGCTTCTCCAACTCGTTCGAGTATGTCGAACGGTCCGATATATCTTAGACTTAACTTACCATTTTTTCCAAAATGGATCACTCCTCTGTTTGGAGAGATCTTCAGAAATACATAGTCTCTAGGTCGGAACTCCAGATGTCGGCGCTTTGCATCTGCCAAATGCTTCTGTCGGTCTTGGGCTATGTGCATCCTTTTCCTAATCGTGTGAACCACATTCACAGTTGCCACGATCATATCTGGTCCAAGGAGTTCATGATCTCCAATGCCGTCCTAACTTAGCGGTGAACGACACTTCCGTCCGTAGAGTGCTGCGAATGGTGGCATCCTAATGCTTGCCTGATAGCTGTTATTGTATGAAAACTCCATATGGTGTAGGTGATCTTCCCACAAACCTCCTGTTGGGTTATGCCAGCTCCCCGGCCATCTACCATGACCGAACGCGGAACAAAATTTTTATAAAACTGGCTCTAGAATAACCCCATAATATGGATCGACCATTAACCTTAAGATAGAAAACATATAGAGGAGTTTAGAAAGGTTATACCGAATGATCCGGGTTCTTCGGTCTTTAACCATTATCCCAAGCTCCTAGAGGCCTCCATGATCAAGCTTGATCTCCGGTCTCCCTCCATCGAAGATGATCCACCTGAGGATTTGTATTCCGAGATCCAACCTCATAGCCAAGGTAACTAGGGTATCTAGTTCGCTAAACTAGATAGCCTAGAGGATGTAGAGTCGAATGAAGGATTAATTTTTCTCCAAACTGTTAGTTATATGTATGCCCTAGAGGCCATTACTGTACATGTGATGTATGTTGTAGTGGATGCTTGGACATATATAGGGAGGACTTTCTTGCTTGACATGATAGTATGCTATCCGGTTGCACTTTATCTTAACATGTACACTTATTGTCTCTCTATTACATGTTGATAAAGCCCTTAGGATGAGTACTTGACTACCAAGATTATGATGCAGATTATACTAGTGGGGACAGGGTAGTCGGTAAGTACATACTTCAAATGCTCCTAGTCGTGGGAGTATCGAGACAGGGCATCGATACTCCAGAGTAGACTAGCGTATGCGCTTCTCGACCCATGTGATGGGCGATGGATGATCCCATATCCATTGGTGTTTGACATCAGTTAGGGTATACGGGTGCTCAGTGGAGACTGGGTACACTGAACGTACTCGCCGAGAACTCCTAGATGGTATTATACCTATCGTCATATAGCAGTTCTTTGGTGACACTGGTACAGGTTAGTCTGTCGACCCGAGATCGTCATAGAGTCTTGTGTGATTCCCACCGTGCTTTGATTTCCACCATACCACGGTCAAGAGATCGTGCAAAAATGTGGTTTTTGGGTACAGTCCCGAGTCACATGGAGGCAATGAACGATAGGAAGGGATTCGTCTCTCCCGATATTGGGAGTTGATGTTGCGCTATGCTCGATTGGCCATAACAGGAAATCCCTGGCTAGGGTTGCCGAGATCTACTGGTTAGTGTTATCAGTAGTTTCTCGAACCGATATGGACCTTGCATCGGCATGACTTATCAGGCTATTGGGGTCTTATGTTATACCACCCCCAGGCTGCGATATGCGACATATTTGATGAAGAGACCGGACTGTACGATAGTGTTGCTGATTGGATTCGCAGGAGTATGAGCAGGCTTGCTTGTTGATCTTCTGATCGCTCAATACCCGGGTGGCCGTTACGTTTAGCAGACCGCTTGCGGCTTGTGAGTGTTTGATATGATCATCACCTACTGCCGGTATATTGACGAGTCTTTAGAATCCTACACAGAGGTTTCCTGGTTCATGCGAAACGGAGTAGGAGCATATATGTGATATGTGCGGGACCGAGATTAATGCGCGTATGTGATACCGTATTCTATTCTCGCGATATGTGACATCGTGCGGGTGTATGAGATATAGCCGGGTTATCGGATCAAGGGTTGATTCGATAAGTTGTTACATTAAATATTAGTCGGTTATATGTGATATAGCCGGATTATTAAATCAAGTGTTGATTTAATAATTTAATGTAGAATTATATATTTGATATATTAAATTACATTAACTAATATTAGCTCACTTAAGCATTTCTTTTTCTCACTTATGATACATTAATATATATGTGATATATGTTAATTGTATTTTTCTTTGCACACAAAACATATATATGATATATATTATTGTGTCATGTTAGGTTATACATGCAACAAGGTTGTATTAGACTCACACTATGCTTAGGATAATGGTGTGGTTTTATTTATTTTAACTAATTCAAATAACTTGGAAATTAGTCATGGTTGAGCTTGGATGGAAGCTAGTAGAACATTGACTTAGTCCACTTGTTTGTTTTACTTAAGATATTTTTAACCTAACCCATTAACACTTAGCCATGGTTTAGTCTCTACAAGGGTTAGTGTATGTCATATACTCACCATGGTTGCATTTCTAAGCTCAAGTGATTTATTCTCTTCATCACTTCATCTTTTTCTTCCTCTTGAAAGCTTTCTAGCTTTTGATCAAGTGATGAAATATTGTGAAAAAATAAAATCTAAAGTGAGCCCATTTCCTACTTCATCATCCTATATTATATTAGCCATTTAGTTTAGGGTGTTTGCTTCACTAATCTACCATTAGTGAAGAGGTAGCATGAGCTTGAGTCTCCTCGACGTAGATCATCTTCAGCCTCGAAGACATTGAGCAAGGTTGTTCATTTCTTCATGTGAAACCTCTCTAGAGTCCGGGAGTTCACTACTTGCAGCGAAGGGGCTACTACACGAAACTTTAGAAGTGAAGGACCGGTCTACAAAGGTTTTATTCCGCATTCACTTAGATGTAAAGTGTTTAAATTGTTTGTATCGTATGATTCTCTAGTTAAACATCCTTTGCTTAGGGTTCCTTAGCATGGCAAAAATTTAATTTGGCATGGACGATGCCTCCCGAAAGCTTGCTGCCGCGCTATATAACCGTGCAGTGGTATCAGAGCCTAGCTAGAGAATTACACGATGTTTGTTAGATTACGAAACTGAAACAAATCCGAAACTTGAAACCCTTTAACCTAGTTTCTGTCGAATTTGAAAGGTGCTCTAAAATTTTTTTAAACAACTGCAGAATGTTATATGTGATGTGACATGAACACCACCAAAAATTGAAGCAATTTTGACTGATTATAGCCGGCCACAATGGGGATTTTCCCAAGCTCACCGGGTGTTCTGTGGAATTTTGGCTTCAAATTTTGGTAGTGTTCCAGTCTCTGGGTTTTGGGGTTTCAGGTGTTGCTAGTTTTTGCTAAAATTGCATGTGATATTAATTTTCTGCATAGGCAACTTGGACTGTTTCGTATTCGTAATTCTAATCTTTATTTAGGGTATATTAGACGGTGATAAAAAGTTCGAACGAATATCAATAACCCAATTTTTCACTCGCTGGAAATTATCCAAGAGTTCAATTTTTCCAAGTTTAAAATATTCAGAAAATCATGCAGGTGATTCTGTGGACCCTCTAGAAGAACGAAACCCTAACTCGATTCTGTGACCGTCAGAACCGCCATCAAACCCTAGGGTTTGTGGTAGTTCAGCGGTGCCACAGGTAAGGCATTGGTTGACCCTTCTACGGCTGGTTCATAGGTGATGTGGCATGTTCTGGGTATCTTTTTTAAACTCCGCTCAAGTGTTGAGCTCTTTGGGAAAGTTTGGGTGTTTATTTATTCGATCGAAAAGTTTAACATCGTCTAGATATCTGTGATTGTGATACAATATTTGGAATCCACATAATTAGTTATGAGATAACTAATTTGAATTTTATAAATCTAGCAGATTAGTCTCATTTGATCGGTTGCCACGGAATTTTGATGATGATCAAAAGTTCGTCGCAATTACGTAGTGTACGCGGATACTCGTCGGGTAACCTTACTAGATAGCCACGCCTCATAGCCCCGACCAAGTGACTGTAGGAGAACCCCGTCGCCAAAAGCATCCATTCAGGAGCTCGCGGCCGCGGCGTTCCACCTTAGTGCACTTCGTCGACGGCATCAGGGGTGCGGCCGTCTACTAAAGTTTCCGACAAGCATTCGATCAGGTTATCGGAAATCTTGTTGAATTACCCGACAGGTTATTGGAAAGTGTTTTCAATATCGAGACTAAAATGTGGGGTTTATAATTGTTAGGCATGTGATGTCTGATGAATTCATTTGGTTGGGCATGAAATCCAAAGTATGTGATGCGTTGGGTTTATGATGTCTAAGGTGGTTGCGGATTCCAATTGTTGTAGTTTTTCACTTTCTTTTCTGCGACCGTAAGTGTAATATGTAGTGTATCGCCAGTTTCGTTGCTATATGTCAACGACAATTGGGATACGCATATTTACTTACGTTGATGACATGCGATGTTATGTGTTGTTGTGATATGTTATATTGGATCGTCGTGTTTTGAATAGCCGGGTTTTTTTTATGTGAGATGAGAGTTTTTCATTTTCATTCATGTAAAATCTTGTATGTAATATTCTCTTATTGGGACACTTTCGGGTTGAGGATGATGTCACCATTGATGTATATTATTTACTTTTCCGCATTAGGATAGACCTAAGGAGGAGAGCACAAGTAACCGGGTTCTAGAGTCCAGTGGGAGACCATCTCGAGGAGTCGAGACCGGGCTCCTAACTCTAGAATTGGGAGGGTTGCTTGCCGCTCTCGTAGGGGTTTAGGGATGTGGGTTTGGCTATTCATCACGACCGTGGAATCCGCGTTTTTTACTGGATTAATTTAAAATACGGAATTCCTAGTATATCCAATATTTCATATGTGATTTTTCTGCTGCTGATATTCTGTGATGTGATCACTTGATATTCTGAGACGAATGCTTATATTATATATATGATATATAATAACTATTGATGCTTTCGTTTCTTATGTGATGCTTAGGAAGCATAATTGATGGGAGTAATGAGAATAATGAAATAAAAGAAACCTAAAAATGTTGTAGAAACTTGTCTCGAAAACTGGTAGCTCTAGTTCTTGCTTTGCATAGCGGCATTCCTTGTAGAATATCTAGCATCTTATTCGATAAGGAAAGAGCCGAGATCCCTTCACCGGGAGTGACCTCTTTAGCGAAACTAGCAGATGCTACAACCCACTCGGTTTGTCTTTTGATTGCTTCTATAGTTTTTGCTTTGCATAGTGGTATTTGTGAAATATCCTGCACCTCATTCGATGAGGAAAGAGCCGAGATCGCTTCACCGGGAGTGACCTCTTTAGCAAAACTAGTAAAAGCCTCAAAAACACTCCTTTTCAAAATCACTCGATTCTACGACGATATCAAGTTCATTACGCAAAAGGTTTTCTTAAAAACCTGTCGTAACCTTCCGTCATTTTAGGAAGTAGAGTACTTAGTATTCGTGCTACGTTTGTTGACCATAATTAAGGCGTAGTGTGCGGTAGCTAAGTGATGTCTTTCTACACAGCATATGATGCGATTAATTAGAAAAGTCATGTGACTTTGTTGACCATAGTTAAGGGTCATGTGGGTGGGTCTAATTAATCACGAAATGACGGGTATAACTTGACTAGTGGTTATAATTTGTTGACCATAGTTAAGGTCATGAGTCACTAGGGATAAAATATTATTGGGAATTTCAAGTGTTGAAATTTGCAATGGGATTGCATACCTTCTATGAGATAGTTGGATCCCGATACCCACTGCGAGTAAGAGTTATTCCTGGGAGAGTTTTACACATTACAATTGGCCGATCAAGTAGGTGTCTAGAAAGGTGTTAGAGGGGTTACGCCCCTGGGAAAACGAGGTTTATTTTAATTAGGTCCGTGCGAAAGCACGGGGAACCTCCCTCAAAGTACCGACACTAGCCTGGCCGAAAGATTAGCGAACTTGCAAGGTGTAATTAATCCCAGCTAGTCTTACCTTTTAGGGTTTGAAGGAAGATTTGATAAAAAAAAGTGGGAGCCATCCTGATTAGATAAAATAATAACCAATCTGATCTTGCAAGAGCGCACGCAGAGTGTTTTCTTCTCTCTCTCTCTATCCTGGTAGTGACCATGTTACGCCTTAATCAAGATAATAATATGGATGCATTGACCGAACCTGCTTATTATACTAAGCTAGGGAACGTTGGTTCCGCTCTATCTTATAATTGTTATAAGTCCGAGCAGGAAATAGGGGAATATCCGGATTCCCATGCCACCCAATCGAATAAAGTACATGTTGATGCATCTTCTTCAGGTGTGTTCATTACCGAGAACTGTTTTTCAGTATCCTCTGCGTCCTGGGTATGTGATACCAGATCAGGATCCCGCATATGTAATATGTTACATGGGCTACAGATAGGTAGAGAACTGGGAATAGGTGATATGTCTCTATGTGTAGAGAATGGTGCAAGTGTTGCAGCCAAATCAGTAGGCAAATATCACCTTTTATTAATACATTGATTCTGAACGAATGTTATTATATACCAAACCTGATATACAACATTACATCGGTTTCTTTAATGAGTTAAAGAAAGATGTAATTCTGTATTGGAGGATAATGTTGTGAACATTTTCCTGAATCAAGAGTTGATTGGATCAGGCACATTATATAATAGCATATATGTTCTAAATCAAACCACAGTTCAAAGTATCTAGAACACACACAATAGGAGTAGTTCATAAATAAACGAATCCTTCTTGTGGCATTGTAGACTAGGTCATATCGACGCGACACGACCAGTTAAGTTACATAAGGATGAATATGAGAATTTGTTCGAATTTTCATCTTATGATACTTACCAGTCTTGTCTCAAAGGTAAAATGACCAATACTCCGTTTACTAGAAATAGAGAAAGGGTTACTAAACTCTGGGGACGGATACATGATGATGTATACGGTCCTATGTCTACAAATGCCAGGGTTGGTTCTTTGTACTTCATTACGTTCATCGATGATCTCTCAAGATTCGGACATGTGTTCCTGTTGAAACACAAGTCTGAAGCTTATGAGAAATTCAAGGAATATAAGATTGAAGTTAAGAACCAGACGGGTTGAAGTATTAAAGTCCTTCGATGTGATTGAGAAGGCGAATACTGTAAGCCCGCGGCGGCGCCCCGGCAGTCGATCCGACGCTGGAAACGCGGAAACAAAAACTTTGCAAAAAACTTGCAACCGGCACCACCGCGCACTTTTCACCCGGATCGGGCCATTAACCTAGCTAACTAGCAAACAAGAAAAGAGTAGAGAAGTTATACCAAGCGATCCGTGTCCTTCGGTCTTCATCTCCACTCCGATCTCTCGCGGAATCTCCGTCCATCATCGTCTCGTCGGAAAGGGCACCACGTAGCCGAAATCTTTTACGGGCTCCCGCCTCTTGACCGAGGCAACTCGGGCGTGAAGTTGGCTGGCCGACGCGTCCAAGGGATGCTGTAGAATAGTGTAGTAGCCATGTCTCTTTAGGGTTTAAGAGGTTGCCATTTATGGAGGAATTTTACACAAGAATTTTCATGGATGGATGCTAAGAAAAAAAATGAGCATCTCATGAAAAATAAGGTCTCCTTAAACCAATATGTGCTCACTGGAAATCTATATATGGGTGAAGTGAATTAATCAAAACCATGCTAAATGAAATATGTACCTCACTGCACATACACAAGGGAGGGGCCCACGAAAATTTACATGAAGGGATTTCCCACCAAAATTAAACCTCTCCACTTCATTCAATCAGTGGTCGGCCCCACAATTAGTGGGTGGGAAAAAATGGATTAAACAAAACAAAGAGAAGAAAGGGAATGAATGAATGAGAAATTAGTCACACCAATTTCCAATTCAATCCATTCACAAACCATCATAAGAAAAGCAAATGAATGGACTAGAATAGAATATCATCATGAAGCTAGTCTCATCATAAAGCCACATATGCAAGAAAACCCCTCACAACTAAGTTAATTGCAAACTTGCAATTAACCCCCTCCAACGAAAAGTCCGGCCGTGAAGGAACAAAGAAAGACCGGCCGGAACGGAATGCAAACTGGCAACCCCAGAAAACCGATCCCGTAATAAATTACAGGAAAACCCCGCTACTGCAAATACATGCCCGCATTTGTATTCCTACTGAACACAAATGCAAAGAGACAAAACTACACTATCAAATACTAAGATCCGGCTTAAGCCAAAGCCGGCTAGTAAAAACTGTCCGATCACGATCTGTGCAATACCGCACGTATCTGATCGAACCCTGCCATATCTCCATACGGCCTCTACAGCGTTTCGCCCGAAACTTGAGTAACTGACTGTGTGGTGGACTCTAAAGACTCGTCAATACTATGGCTGTGGATTTAACTACTAGCACGTCAGAGGTATTAGCCATACGTGACGGGCCACCAGCTATCGACCAAAAGGGACGTCGATGAGCGAACTCATCCTGACACCCTACTGAGCCTGTCAGTGACAATATCCGTACAGTCCGGTCCGTTCGTCTATGAGAATCGCATGGCGGGCCTAGGGGGTTGGTAAAAGTCAGACCCCCAAAAGCGGTACAAGTCGTGTCGGAGTGCAGCACAGAACACCCTGAGATACTACTGGAATACCTACCAGCAAATCTCCTACCTTGGCCAAGGACTTTTCATGTCCTGGCTCTCCTCGACACAGCGCGACCTCACCCCCAATACCGGGAGAGACGAACCCCTGCAGATCCGCTCACTGCCTCCATGTGGCTCGGGACTGTACCCAACTAAAACCTGTTTGCACGACTCCTTTGAGCCGTGGTAGGGTAATAATCAAAGCACAGTGGGAACTCACACGAGACAAATGACGATCTCAGGTCGATGAACTAACCTGTACACATGTCACCAGGGAACTGCTATCTGACGTCTGGTATAATCCCAACTAGCAGGTTCCCGGCGAGTCCTGTCCGGTGTACCCATAACCCAATGAGCACCTGTATACATCTTAGGTGAACCAACTGACACCAGCGGCTTGTGAGACCGGCCACCGTCCCTCGTCGGGGTCTCGACTGTATACACTAGTCTACTCTGGAGAATCGATGCCCTGTCTCGAAACTCCCTCGACTAGGGACTTTTTAAGGATGTGCTTATAGACTCCAGCTCTCACTTATATGATCCCCCTCATACTGCTGGTAGTCAAGCAAGGATCCTAGGGGCTCTATCAACGTGTAATAGCGACTCGTAAGGTCACCTAAAGCAGTACACGATGATAAAAATAAACCAGATAGCATACTATCATCTTGAGTAAGACTGTCCTACTGGGATAGGTCCTCCCTCAATCATTGCAATCACGTGCCTGTGATCCAATAATTGACTCTGAGGGCACTATCTCCAACAATCTCCCACTTGCACTCAAGGCTAATTATTGCGATGTCGCATACTCACAGCCCGTGTGATACCGAACACCCAACTCCTCTACTAATCAGTCTCACAAAGCTCGTTTGCGAAACTATTGCGTTCGGGGAATAGCCTCAGTGAGTGGATCCGCTCTGGTGTTTCTTTCTATGTTTCTCTATATCTCAAGTTCGCGGAGAAAGCTATCTCCCGAAATGAGCAATACCTGTCTTAGAATGTCTGGATGTCTGATGGGACCTAGCTCATAAATGAGCTCCAAATCCAAACTTCTTAGACTGTATCGACAACTGAACTTAATCAGTATCCTGCGCCATGCCTTCCCTCAGTATCTACCTGGACCATCTGTCCAAAATACTGCCCCTCGTCAGAGGGAAAACTATAACTCTGACAGCCACTCTGCCATCCAGGTCACCTTGGAAGCCTAGAATGATAACCGTCTCCTAAAGGAGGCTGCTGTTATCATATCCCTAGAACATCAACTTATGTTCTAAAACTGCTTCCGATTGTTTCTCCAGGATTGGATTAATATCAACTTATTGCATCTACTGCAAGAACAACATCTGGTGTGGTACTTGACATCTCATGATTGACTCAATTGCCTAAGCAAGTGATCTGCCAATCATGTACATCCCTCTCCCCTTTAGTCTGTAAGACACCTTTAGAGAGGGTGACTCCATCACCTGTAGGTACACTAACGTGCCAGGAGTCGTCCATTCTAAATACTCATAGAATGCTGTCAAGGTACCCAGATTAGGAAACCACCCAAATCTAGATCTAAAACCATAGATCTAGTAACCAGAATATACGATATAAGATCCAATTCCTATGTGGAGAAAACACTGTGTGACGACCAAAGTATAACCGATCGTAGTATAGGAATATCACTTCCTACTCTGTGTATGTCATCAAATACCAGGACATCACACTCTACTACCTTCTTAACAGATCCATCCCCTATTCTGATGAAGTCAAACCTATGACTGTCACATCAGAAATAGATGATCTATCTCCGCAATATCTGCTCTAGTCTATAAATAGACATAAGCCTGATGTCCACCAATGCTTCCGCTGCTCCCACTGACTACGACAACCCTCTGACAGAGTCATATAGACGTGCACTTCTAAACCTAGTTTAGAACGACGCTATACTCATCCTCCTGCCGGGTCTCACAGTCTGGAACAACAGCAATGGCAAGTCTGGGTAAACAAGAACCTCCCTGCCACCGTCCTTGAGCATACCGAAGTACCTCTCGGGTGTCTGAGGTTACCTACTTTATCTGCGGAGTGGCTAATGGAATGTCCAACCAGATTGAATCATGCAGCTGTCTCCAGTGCATGTCAACTAAATGGAAGGAGGCTGATCAGCGTTACTCAACTTAAGAATTCTTCCAATTATGAGTAACCTGAAAGAGAAACAAGATCTCTTAAACATTACTATCAACTGAATACCATTCACAAGTATCTACATCTTCGATCACTTTGAAGAATCCCGATACTTGCAATATCTGGTTCTCTACTTTATCCTTATACCTATAACTCCTCAAAACTTAGACCCTGTGTTTGTACGAAACACATGTCTAAGAACTAGAGAAGTTAAAAGTAAACAGAATATAGTATGAGGACCAACCCCTCTGTCCTAATGGACACTGGACAATATACAATACTCTGTATAAGTCCCCTGAGTCTAGTGACTCATTCACTGTGTGTCGTAGGTTGAAAACTGTACTTTTGGTTAAGAAGAATTACACCGCTGTTCAATGCTCCTTACCTAACCATCCACTGATATAGGTAAATGTCATAGACATAATTTCAAAAAGGTATGTCTCACTCTATAAGAATAGACGTACAGATATATCAATTTGAAATTGGTGCATAACAACGGATATTCAAAACCAAATATTTGCCGACCGGCAAACAACCCAGGTGACTTCCTCAAATATCACCAATTACAACGAATCCCGATATAATGAGGATGATCACCTAATTCTCAATAACTTACTCCCACTCATCATCTGTAAAACCATACAGATGTGAGAACCATACCTGGTAAATACATACCCTGGAGCAAGTGTTTAATTAGGAAATCAGTTTTCTTTTAACAGTACACAGTGAAACTGAAACATTGAAATGTTTCGATGGGGTATCCTGGTATTCCTAGTAATGCCTCTTCCATTATCCAGATTCACAACTGTAACCGTATAATTCTTTGCCACCTCTCCAAATCCCTTTATTTGTTTTTAGTCATTACCTTCTGTACACCCCTTTAGGCCAAATGGTTTTCTTCCTTCCCTACCTTTCGGCACCAGCCTATGGTTTGAAAGAAGACTATCCAATAAGCATAAAGGGTGTACTGTCCTAATTCTAGGAGCATTCGCAATGCGAGAGAAGGTGAAGATAAAAGACACCTGAATGTACTTTATTCCTATTTCTCCTGAAACAGGATCCATCCCCGAACTGGAACAAGTTCCTTTCGAGTTCGTATATAACCATACGATGGATTATCCAATAAACTGGGATCTTCGTAGTGATACGGAGTGTCCTGGAGAAATTCAAAGGTGATTTAGGATTGGCGAAGAAATACTTGGTTTGGTTGTGAATATCAGTCGCAATTTACTTTGCCCTCTTACTAATCCCTTGCTTTGTTTGAACTTAATACCTTCTGCACACCGTTTAGGCTAATTGGCTTTCTACATTCCCTACCGGTCGGCACCAGCCTAAGATTTAGAAGAAGACTATCCAATTTGCGTAATAGGTGTACTATCTCCTAAACCAAGGAGTACTCGCAATCTGAGAGAGAAGGTAAAAAGAAAAGACAACTGAATAGTCCTATCCGTTTTCTCCAGAACCGGAAACCATCCTCGAATTCCTTCGAGTTCGTATATAACCATACGATGGTTTTGTCCAATGGAAGTGGACGTTCGTAGTGATACGGGGTGTCCTGGAGAAAAAGGTAAAAGTAGGAGTGGCAATGAGGTTTGCAACTCTGACAATCCAAAAGCCAGTGTTAAGAAGGTTCGGTCAACTTGGTCACTGAGTCATAGTCTAGGGTCGGGTCAATGGTCGCTGCCAAAGAGAGAGAGAAAAGAAACACTCAGCGTGCAATCTAACCTAGATCAGAATGGTTATCACTTTATCTAATCTGGAAACCTCCCACTGTAACGTCAAATTCTTCCCCAAACCTGAAAGAAGAATTAGCCGGGATCACCCGAGGAGTAAACCAACTCATCAGTGGGAATCGGGATCCAACTCTCATCGCATGATAACATGACGGAATCCGCTCACGCTATCACACTCCAGAAGGTATGCGCATATCTGGCAAGTTTCAGTACTTTTGAAACTCCCGATGTGGATTTTTGCCCCATGCTCTTATGACCTTGGCGTGAGGTCAAAATATCATAAGTCACATGTCAAGTTCTACCCGTCATTGTCCAGGTTAATTTGAACCCATCCGTACATACCCTTGACGTAGGCCAAAATAGTAGTACGACTGTCCCAAACCAACGCATCTATCTATGCAACAGATAAATACCCGGCAGCTACCAAACACTATGCCTTGGCGTGAGGTCAAAATACATAGCTTGAATACTACCGAATATTTAACTGAAATGACGGAGGGCTACGAATGGTTTCTGGCGAAAACCTTTAACGTAATGAACTTGATATCGTCGAAGGAACGGATAGCTTTGTAAAAATATAGTGACGAAAACCTTTGCTAAAGAGGTCACTCCCGGTGAAGGGATCTCGGCTCTTTCTCCGTAGAATGAGGTGCAGGATATTCCAACTGAATACCACGATGCAAAGCAAAAGTAATCGGCTATAATGAAGTTATTTCCCTGACGCAAACTTTTGTCCAAGGGGTCACTCCCGGTGAAGGGATCTCAGCCCTTGCCTCGTCGACTGAGGAGCAGGATATTCCAACTGAATACCACGATGCAAAACAAAAGAGAACGCCCTTGCAATAACAGCTTTTTGAAAAAGTGTTCCAACAATATCAGAATAGGTTTGTTTATCTTGCATTGATTCGAATCAACGCAGTCCCATCAATTGATCACACCACAAAGAACGAAAATATACTGATGTACGTATATGCCATCCGCATTCGCCACTGGGTCCCGTCATCACCCGTTAGGTTAGCTAACTAACGACAGAGTGGGGACTGGACTAGCGCGGATGCAAAACATATACTAGTATATATATAATATATAATTTTCGCTCAAGGCGTGATAAAAAGCAACAACACAGAAATGTATAGCAGCACAGATCAATACAGATATCTGGGATCCCCGGGTTTCATAGAGCCGCTACTGAAACCCGACGTTCCCCTAGTCGAGTGGATAGCCTGTGCAATGAAAACCCTAGACCCCTACGGGCGCGGCAAGTTACCCGCCAAAACCTGAAGCGAGGCAGCCCCCTTCAGCAACGTGAATGGACCACCCAGCACTTCACGGAATCCGGTAACTTGGGCACCCCTCCTGGGTCAACCTGTACCCCCTACGAGTGCGGCGAATAGCCCGCCAATTCTAGAGTAAAGCCCCCTCCGTCTCAATGCCATGAGATACGGGCTCGTTGCCCTCTAGAACCCGGCTATCCGTGCACCCCTCCTTAGGGTAATCCTAGTACATAAAGTGAAATATACATACAACGGGTATATCGACCGCAACCTGGTCGTGCCCCAAAAGAATAATACAAACAGGCAGTGACGGCAGTCCACATGTCGGACGCTCGCCCCGCAATAGCAAACGCACATATAAAACAGAACTGTACTAACATTGCATCCAGGCTATCCCCCACGACCGATCCGCAACATCACAGCACAACACAGAACATCAACGTGAATGTCACGTTCGCAAATCCGTCTAACCGGGCTATAGCAGATAGACTGGATTTACCGATCGAGTGACATTCACGGTCGCAGATATAATGTAAATACTGTGAACTGGCATGTTTAAAATATCCGATCGAACAAATTTATCAAAGTGGGCCCCAAGTAGTACTGTAGCACTCACAGAGAATCTGGGCCCAAAATTAATATCCCAAAACCCCTATTTCTTATTCAAAAGCCCACTGGAAAAATATGGTGCAACGATTCCTCTTAACCACCGCGGAACCGCGGCCAAACCAAGGGATTGGCCGCGTTTCCGCGGTCGAAGTAAGGAATCACTGAACCGTATTTTCCCAGAATTCTTAGAATTTCTTGCACATGTCTCTGCAACCACCTGAAAAATTTTAGGAGCTGGAAAAATTTCAACAGAGAACACATGCATACAAAATACGGTTTTTGGGGATTTTGTTCGATCGAGTACTAAACATACTAGAGCAAGCTAGGCATGGTTAATGGCGTGGCTCTGATACCAATGTAAGCCCGCGGCGGCGCCCCGGCCGTCGATCCGACGCCGGAAACGCGGAAACAAAAACTTTGCAAAAAACTTGCAACCGGCACCACCGCGCACTTTTCACCCGGATCGGGCCATTAACCTAGCTAACTAGCAAACAAGAAAAGAGTAGAGAAGTTATACCAAGCGATCCGTGTCCTTCGGTCTTCATCTCCACTCCGATCTCTCGCGGAATCTCCGTCCATCATCGTCTCGTCGGAAAGGGCACCACGTAGCCGGAATCTTTTACGGGCTCCCGCCTCTTGACCGAGGCAACTCGGGCGTGAAGTTGGCTGGCCGACGCGTCCAAGGGATGCTGTAGAATAGTGTAGTAGCCATGTCTCTTTGAGGTTTAAGAGGTTGCCATTTATGGAGGAATTTTACACAAGAATTTTCATGGATGGATGCTAAGAAAAAAAATGAGCATCTCATGAAAAATAAGGTCTCCTTAAACCAATATGTGCTCACTGGAAATCTATATATGGGTGAAGTGAATTAATCAAAACCATGCTAAATGAAATATGTACCTCACTGCACATACACAAGGGAGGGGCCCACGAAAATTTACATGAAGGGATTTCCCACCAAAATTAAACCTCTCCACTTCATTCAATCAGTGGTCGGCCCCACAATTAGTGGGTGGGAAAAAAATGGATTAAACAAAACAAAGAGAAGAAAGGGAATGAATGAATGAGAAATTAGTCACACCAATTTCCAATTCAATCCATTCACAAACCATCATAAGAAAAGCAAATGAATGGACTAGAATAGAATATCATCATGAAGCTAGTCTCATCATAAAGCCACATATGCAAGAAAACCCCTCACAACTAAGTTAATTGCAAACTTGCAATTAACCCCCTCCAACGAAAAGTCCGGCCGTGAAGGAACAAAGAAAGACCGGCCGGAACGGAATGCAAACTGGCAACCCCAGAAAACCGATCCCGTAATAAATTACAGGAAAACCCCGCTACTGCAAATACATGCCCGCATTTGTATTCCTACTGAACACAAATGCAAAGAGACAAAACTACACTATCAAATACTAAGATCCGGCTTAAGCCAAAGCCGGCTAGTAAAAACTGTCCGATCACGATCTGTGCAATACCGCACGTATCTGATCGAATCCTGCCATATCTCCATACGGCCTCTACAGCGTTTCGCCCGAAACTTGAGTAACTGACTGTGTGGTGGACTCTAAAGACTCATTAATACTATGGCTGTGCATTTAACCACTAGCACGTCAGAGGTATTAGCCATACGTGACGGGCCACCAGCTATCGACCAAAAGGGACGTCGATGAGCGAACTCATCCTGACACCCTACTGAGCTTGTCAGTGACAATATCCGTACAGTCCGGTCCGTTCGTCTATGAGCATCGCATGGCGGGCCTAGGGGGTTGGTAAAAGTCAGACCCCCAAAAGCGGTACAAGTCGTGTCGGAGTGCAGCACAGAACACCCTGAGATACTACTGGAATACCTACCAGCAAATCTCCTGCCTTGGCCAAGGACTTTTCATGTTCTGGCTCTCCTCGACACAGCGCGACCTCACCCCCAATACCGGGAGAGACGAACCCCTGCAGATCCGCTCACTACCTCCATGTGGCTCGGGACTGTACCCAACTAAAACCTGTTTGCACGACTCTTTTGAGCCGTGGTAGGGTAATAATCAAAGCACAGTGGGAACTCATACGAGACAAATGACGATCTCAGGTCGATGAACTAACCTGTACACATGTCACCAGGGAACTGCTATCTGACGTCTGGTATAATCCCAACTAGCAGGTTCCCAGCGAGTCCTGATCCGGTGTACCCATAACCCAATGAGCACCTGTATACATCTTAGGTGAACCAACTGACACCAGCGGCTTGTGAGACCGGCCACCGCCCTTCGTCGGGGTCTCGACTGTATACACTAGTCTACTCTGAAGAATCGATGCCCTGTCTCGAAACTCCCTCGACTAGGGACTTTTGAAGGATGTGCTTATAGACTCCAGCTCTCACTTATATGATCGCCCTCATACTGCTGGTAGTCAAGCAAGGATCCTAGGGGCTCTATCAACGTGTAATAGCGACTCGTAAGGTCACCTAAAGCAGTACACGATGATAAAAATAAACCAGATAGCATACTATCATCTTGAGTAAGACTGTCCTACTGGGACAGGTCCTCCCTCAATCATTGCAATCACGTGCCTGTGATCCAATAATTGACTCTGAGGGCACTATCTCCAACAAATACTTAGGCATGGAGTTACTGGATTTTCTAGGCATGGAGTTACTGGATTTTCTAAACGGAGAATGTGATTCTCTCTTAGCTTACTCCTTCGTATACACCACAGTACAATAGTGTATCGGGGTGGAGGTATCGCACCCTATGAGATATGGTGCGCTCTATGATAAGAACTGCTGAGTTACCTGTTTCCCTTTGGAGTTATGCACTTGAGAAGCTGCATACCTATTGAATGGGGTTCCATCCAAATCATTGCCTACCACTCCATATGAGATATGGTATGGGAAGAGACCATGTCTTAAACGAGTTAAGATATGGGGTTGTCCGGCCTATGTTGAAAAGCAGAATCTGGACATGCTCGAGGCAAGGTCAGTTCTGTAAGTTTATTGGATATCCCAAACATCTGCGAGGGCATATCTTCTACCTAACTGAGGAGCAAAAGGTGTTTTGTTTCTCAGCATGCCACCTTTTTAGAAAAGGAATTTCTTGTGAAGAAATTTATGGTCATGAGGTAGAACCAGAAGGAGTTCCAGCTGGAAAAACTAACAGCTGATGATTTGGTAAAACCAAAGGATTCAATAGTCTCCAACAAACCTCAGCCTCTTCGCGAATCTGGTAGGGTTCCTCATCCATATGAGAGATACTACGGTCTTCTCGGTGACAGTGGGAGTGAGGATTGCATCATGGTAGATGATGGCCCAACCAGGTTCAGGCAGGTCATCACAACTGGAGACTCTGTGAAAATGCTGGATGCTATGAAATCAGGATGGAATCCATATACACCAACAAAGTATGACTTTGAATGTTTCACCTGAAGGGGTAAAACCCATTAGGAGCAAATGGATCTTGAGAAGATTCTTGGTGTAAATGGAAAAGTTGAGACTTTCAAAGCAATGCTTAAGTCCATCAGGATCAATGCAAGTATCGCGGAGTTGGAACATCTGTTTTGATGTGGCATTCAAAGAGTTTGACTTCATCAAAATAGTAGATGAACCTTGTATATACAAGAAGGTTGTCGAGAGTGAGGTTGTCTTACACGTATAGTACGTAGATGACATACTCTTGATAGGAAATGGTTTCCTATGCTACACTCGGTCAATCTCCACTTATCACGAGGATTCTCCATGGAAGATCTTGATGATACCTACTACATATTGTGGATTATGATCTATGATGATGGATCTAAATGGATGTTGGGAGTGTCCCAAATCCAGGTACATTAACACCATACTAAAGGGGTTTAGTATGGAAGATTCTAAGCGTGGTGGTTCGTCCACTTACTCAGGAATCACTCTCTCCAAAAGGATGTCTTCCAAAACTGATTTGGAGAGAGCTCGCGTGCAAGGGATACCCTATGCTTCGGCAGTAGGCTCTATCATATATGCGATGTTATGTACCAGACCAGATGTAGATGACTCACTAGGTGTAGTGATCAAGGAATCAATCGAATCTTGGGAGAATCACTGAACAGCTGTGGAGGACATTCTTAAGTACTTGAGAAGCACTAAAAGAAAGTTCTTGGTTCCAGCTTCAAGAGTGATAAGTTTAACTGAAAGTCAGTCACAGGCATTGTCTTTACCCTCAGTGGAGGGACAGTATGTTGGAAGAGTTCCAAGCTAGATACCGTGACATAGTAGACGATAAAGGCTAGATACATCGCTACCAACGATGCTACCAAAGAGTTTGTCTGGACATTTCTTGTTCATGAGATGAACAAGGTTCCTACCATTGAGCATCCGATAACTGTTATTATGACAACAACGGAGTTGTGGCTTTGGCCTAGGAACGCAGGTCCCATCAGCGTTCCAGACATATTCTGAGGACAGTATCACCGGATCAGGAAGATGGTTGATCTCCAAGGGATCGAGGTCAGGAGAGTTGACATGAAGGATAACACGGCAGATCTACTCACAAAGGCCTTTCCCTAGAGAGACTTCTGTAGGACGTTCAGTATGAGATACTACAACAATGGCCTTAGTGCAAGTGGGAGATTGTTAGTTATATGTATGCCTTAGAGGCCATTACTGTACATGTGATGTATATTGTAGTCGATGCTTAGACATATATAGGGAGGACTTTCTTGCTCGATATGATAGTATTCTATCTGGTTGCACTTTATCTTAACATGTACACTTATTATCTCTCTATTACATGTTGATAAAGCCCTTAGGATGAGTACTTGACTACCAGGATTATGATGCAGATCATACTAGTGGGGACAGGATAGTCGGTAAGTACATCCTTCAAATGCTCCTAGTCGTGGGAGTATCGAGACAAGGCATCGATACTCCAGAGTAGACTAGCGTATGCGCTTCTCGACCCATGTGATGGGCGATGGATGATCCCATATCCATTGGTGTTTGACATCAGAGAGGGTATACGGGTGCTCAGTGGAGACTGGGTACACTGAACGGACTCGCCGAGAACTCCTAAATGGTATTATACCTATCGTTGGATAGCAGTTCTCTGGTGACACTGGTACAGGTTAGTCTGTCGACCCGAGATCGTCATAGAGTCTTGTGTGATTCCCACCATGCTTTGATTTCCACCATACCACGGTCAAGAGATCGTGCAAAAATGTGGTTTTTGGGTACAGTCCCGAGTCACATGGAGGCAATGAGCGATAGGAGGGGATTCGTCTCTCCCGGTATTGGGAGTTGATGTTGCGCTATGCTCGATTGGCCATAACAGGAAATCCCTGGCCAGGGTTGCTGAGATCTACTGATAAGTGTTATCAGTAGTTTCTCGAACCGTTATGGACCTTGCATCGGCATGACTTATTAGGCTATTGGGGTCATACATTATACCACCCCCAGGCCGCGATATGAGACATATCTGACGAAGAGACCGGACTGTACGGTAGTGTTACTGATTGGATTCGCAGGAGTATGAGCAGGCTTGATTGTTGATCTTCTGATCGCTCAATACCCGGGTGGCCATTACGTTTAGCAGACCGCTTGCGGCTTGTGGGTGTTTGATATGATCATCACCTACTGCCGGCGTATTGACGAGTCTTTAGAGTTCTACACAGAGGTTTCGTGGTTCATGCGAAACGGAGTAGGAGCATATATGTGATATGTGCGGGACCGATATTAATGCGCGTATATGATACCGCATTCTATTCTCGCGATATGTGACATCGTGCGGGTGTATGAGATATAGCCGAGTTATCGGATCAAGGGTTGATTCGATAAATTCTTACATTAGATATTAGTCGGTTATATGTGATATAACCGGATTATTAAATCAAGTGTTGATTTAATAATTTAATGTAGAATTTTATATTTGATATATTAAATTACATTAACTAATATTAGCTCACTTAAGCATTTCTTTTTCTCACTTATGATACATTAATATATATGTGATATATGTTAATTGTATTCTTCTTTGCACACAAAATATATATATGATATATATTATTGTGTCATGTTAGGTTATACATGCAACAAAGGTGTATTAGACTCACACCATGCTTAGGTTAATGGTGTGGTTTTATTTATTTTAAGTAATTCAAATAACTTGGAAATTAGTCATGGTTGAGCTTGGATGGAAGCTAGTAGAACATTAACTTAGTCCACTTGTTTGTTTTACTTAAGATATTTTTTAACCTAACCCATTAACATTTAGCCATGGTTTAGTCTCTACAAGGGTTAGTGTATGTCATATACTCACAATGGTTGCATTTCTAATCTCAAGTGATTTATTCTCTTCATCAATTCATCTTCTTCTTCCTCTTGAAAGCTTTCTAGTTTTTGATCAAGTGATGAAATATTGTGAGAAAATAAAATCTAAAGTGAGCGCATTTCCTACTTCATCATTCTCTACTATATTCGCCATTTAGTTTAGGGTGTTTGCTTCACTAATCTACCATTAGTGAAGAGATAGCATGAGCTTGAGTCTTCTCGACGTAGATCATCTTCGGCCTTGAAGACATTGAGCAAGGTTGTTCATTTTTGTATGTGAAACCTCTCTAGAGTCCGGGAGTTCACTACTTGCAGCGAAGGGACTACTACACGAAGCTTTAGAAGTGAAGGACCGGTCTATAAAGGTTGTATTCCGCATTCACTTAGATGTAAAGGGTTTACATTGTTTGTATCGTATGATTCTCTAGTTAAACATCCTTTGCATAGGGTTCCTTAGCATGGCAAAGTTTTAATTTGGCATGGACGATACCTCCCGTAACCTTGCTTCCGCACTACATAACCCTGCACAAACATCCTAGGTTTCTCAATACATGAGACTTGAAGGGTGGAGGTAGAAGAAGAAACATGAGGATGAGAGTGTTGTGAGTATGAAGCAACTCAAGAAAAATGGCTAAGTGTTGTGAACCAATGAAATGAATCTTGCCTTTCACAAAAATATCTCACAACAACAAATATCAAGCATGCCCAAATAGTGAACCATGAGTCACCCCATGAGCCATGCCTCCACCTCATTTAACCATTTAACAAAATGGTTAAAACAAAAATGAGGTGGCATCTTCTAGAAGTATCTTGTAATGAATTACAAGAATACCCCTTATCTGTATATACATACCCGCATCCGTATTCCAAAAAATACGAATACAAAGAGACAAAAATAATCCAATAATATAATACTAGAATCGGGCTTAAACCAAAGCCCACTAGTATTATCCATCCGAATCATGATACGTGCACAAGTGCACGTATATGATCGAACCGTGCCGTAAAACCATACGGCCTCTACATCGTTTCGCCCGAAGCAGGGAAACCCTCTGTGTAGGACTCTAAAGACTCGTCAATATGCTGGCAGTGGGTTTAACCACAAGCATGTCAGCGGCACTAGCTGTACGTAACGGCTACCCAGGTATTGAGCGAAAGGAAGGCCGACGAGCAAACTCATCCGAACCCCTACTGAGCCTGTCCGTGACAATCTCCATACAGTCCGGTCTATTCATCTAAGAGTATAACATATCGAGTTTAGGGGGTGGATAAATTCCGACTCGTAATAACGAGACATTTCGTATCGGTATGAAGCCTATCACCAACTGAGAAACTACTGATCCAAATCAGTAATTCTCGACTACCTTGGACAAGGATTTCTGGTGATAGCCACCCGTGCACTATACGACATCAACCCCCAATACCGGGAGAGACGAATCCCCGATGATCCGCTCACTGCCTCCATGTGGCTCAGGACTGTACCCAACTAAACCTGTTTGCATGACTCCTTTGAGCCGTGGTAGGGTTGTAATCAAAGCACGGTGGGAACTTACACGAGACAAATGACGATCTCAGGTCGACAGACTAACCTGTACACATGTCACCTGGGAACTGCTATCTGACAATAGGTATAATACCAACTAGCATGTTCCCGGCGAGTCCGTCCAGTGTACTCATAACCCAATGAGCACCTACATACTATCTTAGGTGACCAACAGACACCACTGGCTTGTGAGACCGGCCACCAGCCCTCGTCTGGGTCTCGATAAGTATACACTAGTCTACTATGGAGTATCAATGCCCAGTCTCGATACTCCCACGACTAGGGACATTTAAGGATGTGCTTATAGACCACCCATCTCCCACGTATATGATCGCCATCATTATGCTGGTAGTCAAGCAAGATCCTATGGGCTCTATTAACATGCAATAGTGATCTGTAATACTACATAATGCATATACATGATGATAAAGTCAAGCCAGATAGCATACTATCATCTTGAGTAAAACTGTTCTATCCATATAGGTCCTCCCTCAATCATCATAATCACCTGTCTGTGATTACAATAATTGCCTTGAAAGAACTATAGCCAACACCTCCGAAGTCTAGCATACAGGCTCTTAGCCTGTCTTCCAGAATCTGAATTGTTCGCTCGGATTGTCCGTCTGTTTGTGGATGATACGCCGTGCTGAAGTTCAGACTCATTCCCAGGCTAGCTTACAGTCTCTGCAAAAATTGTGATCAGAATCTTATATCACTATCGGAGACGATGAAAACAGGTACTCCATGTAATCTCACCATCTCCTGCATGAGTTTATGGGTATCAAATATGGTACATCTTGAAAGTTTAAATCTTACTTTAGATTTATGCTCACCTCCATATACTTCTTTGCTAACGTCTCGGTTGACTGGCCAACTCGAAATGGAATAAAGTGAGCCGATTTCGTGAGTCGATCCATAATAACCCAAATTGCATCGTTACCCTTCGTGCTGTGACAGAGAGTAGTCATGAAGTCTATGGTAATGTGCTGCCATTTCTATTCTGGGATTGGTAATGACTGAAGTAGACCAGCAGTTCTGTGATGTTCAGCCTTCACTTGCTGACACACCAAACACTTAGCTACACTCCTTGCTACTTCGCGCTTCATTCCATGCCACTAAGTGCTGCCGTAGATCCTTGTACATCTTCGTACCACTAGGGTGTATCGAGTACGGAGAGCTGTGAGCTTCTTTCATCAACTCTTATCGAACAGGGCCGATTGGTACACATAAACGGCTCCCATATCGCAAGGATCCATCTTCATGGATGATGAAGTCAGTTCGAAGTCCACTTTCTACTTGTTCTCGTATTTTTTTAGCTTGGCATCATTTGCTTGAGCTGCCTTGATCTGATTTACAAGAGTGGACTGGACTTGTAAGTTCATTAAATATGAAGCGTTACCTGGCACAACTACTTCAATCTCCAATCCATGCAATTCTTGTTATAGTCTCCACTGAGTGGTGAGGTTCATTGCTAATGGCTGGCGACTAATGGCATCAGGGACTACGTTCACCTTTCCAGGATGATATTGTAGGTTGATGTCGAAGTCCGCCATGAGTTCTAACTATCTTCTCTGCCGCATGTTGAATTCCTTCTGAGTAAATACATACTTCAGACTCTTGTGGTTAGTGTATATATCCACTCATTCTTCCAAAAGATAGTTGCGCAAAATTTTGAGTGCGAAGATGACGACTGGCAATTCTAGATCATGTGTTGGATAGTTGCGTTCATGGACCTTTAACTGTCTTGATGCAAAAGCCACAACTTTTCCATGCTGGTGTACAACATATCCTAATCTTTTACCAGATTCATCACAATACACAACGAATCCGCCAGATTGATCTGGTATTACAAGGATAGGTGCAGAAGTTAACCTCGACTTAAGCTCTACAAAATCCTTTTCACATGCTTCTGACCAAACGAATGCTTCGTCTTTACGTATGAGTTTAGTCAGGGGTGTTGCGATCTTTGAGAAGCCTTCAATGAATCGTCGGTAATATCCTTCTAATCCCAAGAAACTTCTTATATCTTTCACCGTTTTTGGTGTCGGCCACTCGCTGACAGCTAACACCTTAGCTGGATCCACAGAGATTCCTTCGTCTGAAACGATATGTCAGAGAAATATGACTTGATCTAGCCAAAACTCACACTTGTTGTACTTAGCGTAGAGCTTATGTTGTCGTAATGTCTCCAGGACAATCCGTAAGTGCTCGGCGTGTTTCTTCCGATTCTTTGAATACACCAGGATGTCGTCGATGAAAATGTCAACGAACCTGTCTAAGTACTCTCGGAAAACTTGGTTCATCAGGTTCATAAAGATGGTAGGTGCATTGGTCACTCCAAATGGCATTACGAAATATTCGTAATGACTATAACGAGTCCTAAACGCCATCTTCGGAATGTCAGACTCTTTGACCTTCACCTGATGGTAACCCGAACGAAGATCTAGCTTTAAAAAGACACAAGACCAACTTAACTGATATCATATCATATCGATATCGATCTCAAATCATGTCACAATCAATCTCATCTCATCGCTATTAATCCCATGTCATATCCTTATCGATCTCGTATCATAACATTATAGATCTCGTTTCATATCTTGGTATATGTATTCAATTATTCATATCGCCTCACATCCTCAAATCAAGCATATCCGCTCTTGTCATCTTATATCGTCATATTGACATCTCAATTCACGTCATCTCGTATTAATCATATCATCTCCGACTAACTCTTTGATCATATCCATAGTTTCCTAGTATAGGTTTCTCTGACTATATTCTATATATCAGTTTCCATTTTATAATTGCGGGGTTGCTATACGCCCTCCACCCGACTTCCTCCATAGATATAAATCTACTCACCTGCAATATCCTCGCTTAGTCGAAGTTGATGTGCTTCTTGATCTCCTTCGTCGTCTCGGAAATCCACGCGAAGGTACCTACATATCAACACACGTCGTAACATTATTAAAACCAAGTCTGAAAACCGCTACGGCACACGAATTGCTCGTTGGTTAGAACCTATAGCCTACGCATGCAAAAACAACCAAATAACCCTCGTCGTCAAACATCCAATGACCAAATCCAAATTCAAATACCAAAAACCAAGTTTTAGAAATCGGAAAAACATTGTCAAAACCAACTCAAAATGCTCCCAGATTTTGGTACAGGTAGTCTAGGACAAAACTAACAATACAGTAGCTAAGTTATAAGGAGTAAGAGCTACAGGAAAAACCCCAACATCAAAGCCCAAAAATTGGCCGGCGACATGAGCTACAGTACCCGGCGACGTCGGTTTTATATAGGAGTTTGGGTCTCGTTCTTCTGTGGTGGTCTTCTAATGGTCTAACTAGGTCAATATAGTTGTTTGTTTTTCTTGCAAAGATCCCAAGTTGCTCCAGATTCCATCTGAGCATCAATAACTTCACAAAACCGACATCGAAAAAATTCTAAGTTCGTGTACTTGGTTCTAGTCTCTGGTCTTGGCCAGTAAAGCATCTTTAAGGTATTGTAAACCCTCACTAAACCTCAATTACCACTTTACAAATCCCAACTTCCACTAAACATCAACTAGGAAATTTCTAAGATCACAAACATGCACAAGTTTAGCTCTAAACCACTATAGGATATACTAAAAATAAATAACTTAACTAAAAGTGTAGGGATTATCTCATTTGGTAACTCAAGAAAATTCTTGGGTTGCCCAAAGTGCTCAAAATCCAAACTTGATCTTGCTATAGGGTGTAGAATGAGATGGGGATCAACTTTTGTGAAGGGAGTGTGGGGTTTTGATGATAATTTGGAGATGTTTTCATGAGGTAGAGGAAGGTGAAGGAGGAACTTGAGATGAAGAAGAAGAAGAAGGAGTTGAGGAATGAAATGAAGAAATGAGATGAAGAAAATCAAGGTCAAGGAGCCATACCCTCTCTCTCTCTCTCATACTCTCACATGCCCATGCCTCCATGTCATGGGTGTGTCCCCCCCTCTCTCTCCTCAGTCATCATTCTCTTTTCTTTTCTCTTCTCATCCAAACCAAATATCACAAATACAAATGAAACAATATGCAACAAAATGCAACATGTCATGGTGCACTATCCATGGATATTTAAAAATACGAATTTGGCTTAATCGTGATTAGTAGTGCACTGATCAAGTTTAATTTAAACTTGAATATAATTAGTTATAAAATGCCCAAATCCAATAAATACCTTATTAATAGTTAAATCATTTTAATCTCCAATTATTTTTCCAAATATCGGTATATAATTATACCATTTTACGAAAACCCTAATTCGCTAATCGAATAGTTTTCCTGAAATATATTATTTTATTATTTAAATTACAAAAATAATATTTTATTTTCTGAAATGTTACATTCCAGCGACCTTATAAATACATGCAGGGTTTTTTAGAGAGACACAAGAAATTTGAGATTATGAACCCTTAACTTCACCGCGGAAGTGCGGCGAAACATGGTTTATGTCACGGTTCCGCGGCCTGATTTGGGTTACTGTGCTCAAAATTTCTTCAGTAGCTCTAGTGTATGGAATTGTGATTTTGGGGATGTATTTTTTTTGGCCCAGATTTATTTGAGTACTGGTTAGCACTTGGGGCCTATTCGGAAAAGTTTAGTCGATCGTAATTTTAAAATACGTGTTTTTTATCAGTACATGTGTTACTATCTGCGACCGTGAATGCCATTTGAGCGGTATAACCCGTTGATTGATCTGTAATTTTGTGAAAGAAAAAGTAGCAGTAAAATAACCGCGATCAATAACGGTGTCGCGTGTAGCGAACCTTTAGTGAGTACGGGTCGTCCTCTGAGATTCGTGGAATTTTATAATTCTTGCTTTAGATCGGTTGAAAGAAATAGAAAAGAGAAAATCAAGAAAATCAAGAAAACGGTTTCAAAAAAATCAAGAAAACGGTTTCAAGAAAATCAAGAAGATAGTTTCAAGATCAAATTGAATTATCAAGAAAATGGTTTAAGATCTAATTGAGTTATCAAGAAAATTTTATATGAAGAAGACTTGTAGGATTCGATTGGATTTAGTAGCCCTGGATGACCAATAAAGATGACTCCTTTTATCTATTGATAGATTTAAAACTGAATTGATAGCGATGAATGAGGATTAGGGTTCTTTGGAAGAAACTAGGGTTTTTCCTCTATTGACCCTTGTCCTTTCATTGATCTCCATTCATATCTAGCCCTTAACAAAAAGATCGTCAATCGTATCTCAAATCGTGGTCAAGATTATAAAGAAATTGATATCGCGCCCGATAAGGATGTTGACGATTCTTTTGCTAATATTTATAAACTTTATAAGACTTAAAAGGAGTACAGAATTTTCTCACCCATTGATCTACCCTAATCCTATGAATCTTATCAAGCGGAGAATTACTCGCGCATTATGAAAATAAAGAAAGAATAGAGAAAGAATTCATAATGCGGAAATTAAAAGAAAGCGAATTGATAAAACTGATGATCTACTTTTATTACTCAACTTCACAATAGATTTCTTTAAGTTTAGATTACAAGAGGAAGAAGAATTGCTCTCGATCTTTGCCTCGAAGAAGCAAATGTTCCGTCGATCTTCACGTCGCTTGATCACCTCGAGTCTTGGACATGTCTTGGATCGCTTGCTCGTTGACGATGACCGGCTTCGTGTAAAAGAGAATTTATTGATGTCGCCTGATGAATTTCTCGATGATTTCTTGATCTTGGATCTTAAGATCGAAGATTCTTGATCTTAGATCTTAGATCCCCTTTTGATATTGGATTTGATGTAGAGATTTGTTGGCTCTTTTCTTGATTTTATTTGAAGAGATTCGAGGAAAATTGGATGTAGCCCTCGGTCCTTTTTATAGCCCTAAATCCAATAACAGAAAATCCCACCAAACTAAGTTTGTTGCACAGAAACTTCCAGAAGAATCTTGAACCCTAACTCCTCTTCTTGACTGCTGAACCGCGGCAACTCGGCCGTGGATCGGCCGCGACTCGTTGGGTTATTGGCTTCATTCTTCTGGAATTTTCTCTTGTTAATATTTCGGTATTTATTTGATATCTGAAACCTTCTTATCTTTTATGAGTCTCTGCCGGTATTTGATTCTTTGACTTTCTTTACTTTATCGGCAGATTCTTGATTCCGGATATCTGACCTGGGCTAAACTTGCACAATATCTCAATCAAGAATGTTAGTTATGTTTGAGATACAAAATATTATGCGTAAAATATTAAACATACAATTTCCTTCATAATGTTGATTATAATATATAAACACATGGTAAATGGTATTTTGCAGATGAACTTCTAATATGTGTTATAGTTATAACAAATACCTTTAGATGATTAAGAAAAGTAAGGAAATTATCATGTTAAAAGTGCACTATTTTCGAATGAACACCCGTCTAACTGCTATATATTCATTTAGACGGGTTTGCGAACATGACATTCACATTGATGTTCTATAATGTGCTGATATTATGGTTGGATTGTCGTGGTGGATAGCCAATGTTGCAATGGTAGTAGTACAGTTCGAATTCATTTGTATATTTGTTATTGCGGGGCGAGCGTCCGACATGTGGATTTCCGTCTCTGCCGTGTTGTATATTATTTGATTGGGGCACGACCGGGTTGAGGTCAATGTCACCTTTGTACATATATTTTCCCTTTTCTTTACTAAGATTACCCCACGGTGGAGTGATCGAATAGTCGGGTTCTAGAAGGCAACAAGCCCGCATCTCATGGCGTTGAGATGGAGAGGGCTTCACTCTAGAATTGGCGGGCTATTCGCCGCACTCGTAGGAGGTATAGGATGACCCACAGAGGGGCATTCAAGTTACCGGATCCCGTGAAGTGCTGGGTGGCCCATTCACTTTGTTGATTGGGGTTGCCACAATTCTGAGATTGGCGGGTAACTTTCCGCGCTCGTAGGGGTCCAGTTTTTCATTGCACGGGCTATCCACACGACCGGGAACGTCGGGTATTATTTGTGGCTCAAGTGAAACCCGAAACTCCAAGATTATCCACCATTCTGTGTTGCTTGTTGTTGATCTATGATGTTGCTTATATCATGACTGGGACGAATGTTATATATATTTATATATATACTAGTAGATGTTGTATATGTTTCACACCTGCGCTAGTCCAGCCCCCGCTCTGCCATTAGTTAAGTAACCTAACGGTGCATGATGGGGCCCCATGGTGAATGCAGATGGCATATACGTACATTGTATTTTCGTTCTTTTCTGGTGTGATAGGCTTAAATGACGGGACCGCATTAATTTTGATTAATGCAAGAAAAGAAACCTAAAAAGATGTTGTTGGAACAAATTTCGAAAAACTATAGTATATTCTTTCGCTTTGCATAGTGGTATTCGGTCGTGAATATCCAGCACTTCATTCGAGAAGGCAAGAGTCGAGATCCCTTCGCTGGGAGTGACCTTTTGAGCAAAAGTTTATAATATAGATTACTAGGTTTTCTTTAAAACAACAAGTTTTGAAAAGCGGAGCCTAAACCACTCCTTTTCAAAACTGTTCAGGTTCCTTCAACAATATCAAGTTCATTACGTTAAAGGGTTTTTCGCAAAAAACCCATCCATAGCCCTCCGTCATTTCAGATAAGTAGCAGTAAGTATTCATGCTATGTACGTTGGTCTCTATCAAGGCATGGTGGACGGTAGCTAAATTTTACTTATCTATTGCATTTTTGGATGCGATTAATTAGGACAGTCGCATAGCCACGTTGGTCTCTATCAAGGGCTTATACGGGTGGGTCTAAGTTAATCCAGGACAATGACGGGTTGAACTTGACTTGTGACTTATGGTATGTTGGTCTCTATCAAGACTATATGACGCTTGGAGAAAAAACCACATCGGGAGTTTCAAATATACAGGAAATTTGCTAGTGCTGCATACCTTCTGGAGTGTGGTAACTAGAGTGGCTTCCATCTAGGTTATCATGCGATGATAGTTGGATCCCGATCCCACTGATGAGTAGGATTACTCTTGGGAGATTATTTCACTTAACATTCAATGCTATAAACCAAGTAGGTGTCTAGAACGGTGTTATTGGGGTAACGCCTCCAGGGAAAGAGGTTATATAATTAAGGAACTTCACTAAAGTGTTGGAAAACCTCTCTCGAAGTACCGACACTAGCCTGGCCGAAAGGTTAAGCAAGTATTGTAACGTGCGATTAATCCTAACTAGTTCTCCTTTTAAGGTTTGATGGAGAATTCAAGGAAACAGTGGGAGCCATCATGATTAGATAAACTAATAACCAATCTAATCTTGTAAGAGCGCACGCTGATTGTTTCTTTTCTCTCTCTCTCTCTCCAGGTAGCAACCATTTCACGCCCTAATCAAGATAATAAAATGTATCGCTTGACCGATCGGAATTCTTATTCGGGGCTGGGGAACGTCGGTTCGGCTCTAACTTATGACAATAGTCATGAGTATTAGCAGAGGAAAGAGGATTGCATGAATTCATTGATGACCCCATCGAAGAAAAAACATACCATTGCGTCTCCTTCAGATGTTCTTGTTATTGAGAACTGCTTTTCGGTCAGTCCTACCTCCTGGGTATTAGATACCGAATCAGGATCTCATATCTGTAATCTATTCCAGGGACTGAGAAAAAGTAGGATAGTTGGACCTGGTAATATGTCTTTCAGAGTAGGGAACGGAGCACAAGTTGATGCTGTTGCCGTCGGTGAATATCACCTAGCATTGCCAAGAGGCAATACTATGATTTTGAACAATTGTTACTATGTACCTTCCATGGTTTGCAACATCATATCAGTTTCTTTACTTGATAAAAATGGATATAAGTTTGTTCTTGATAGAAATATCATGAACATTTACTTTAATCGGGTATTGGTTGGAGAAGGTACACTGTGTAATGGTGGTATCTATGTTCTAAATCAAAACACAGTTTTCAATATACAAGATACACGCAAGAGGAAGAGTCCAGAAATGAACGAATCCTACTTGTGGCATTGTAGACTTGGTCATATCGGAGAGAAAAGACAAAGTAAGTTGCATAAAAATGGATTTTTGAATACGTTCGAATTTTCATCTTATGAAACTTGTCAGTCTTGTCTCAACGGAAAGATGACTAAATCTCCGTTCACCGGACACGGAGAAAGAGCAGCAGAGCTCTTGGAACTCATACACAGTGATGTATGTGGTCCAATGTCTATACATGCAAGGGGTGGGTTCTTTTACTTCATTACATTCACTGACGATCTCTCTAGGTTCGGATATGTGTATCTCATGAAACACAAATCTGAAGCTTTTGAGAAATTCAAAGAATTCAGAAACGAAGTAGAGAACCAGACTGGCAAAAATATCAAGATCCTCCGATCTGATAGAGGAGAGGAGTACTTAAGTACGGAATTCCGGGACTTTCTGAAAGAGAATGGTAATCTCTCTCATCTTACTCCTCCGTATACACCACAGCACAATGGTGTATCGGAGCGAAGGAACCGTACCCTATTGGACATGGTTCGCTCCATGATGAGTAATGCTGAACTACCTCTTTCATTCTGGGGACTTGCGCTTGAAACTGCAGCGTATCTATTGAATATGGTTTTGTATAAATCAGTGCTTATGACTCCATATGAAATTTGGAGTGGAAAAAAAGAATGTCTTAAAAGGGTTAAGATATGGGGTTGTCCGGCCTATGTTAAAAACCAGAATCTGGACAAACTTCAGGCAGGGTCAGTTTTATGAAAGTTTATGGGATATCCCAGGCATTCAAATGGATATCTATTCTACCATGTCAAAGAACAAAAGGTATTTGTTTCTCGACACGCCACCTTTCTCGAAAGATTATTTCTTGAAAAAGAATCAAGTGGGAGCGCGGTAGAATTGGAAGAAATTCCAGAAGGACAAACTAGAACTGAAGATTTAGTAGAACCAAAGAATTCAATAACCCTGGACGGGCCTCAGCTACTCCGCAGATCTAGTAGGATTTTTCATCCGCCCGAGAGATACTACGGTTTTCTCATAGACGGGGATCGAGAGGATTGCATCTTGGAAGAAGAGGATCCTACTAGTTTCAGGCAAGCCATTATCAATAGGGACTCTGATAAATGGCTGGATGCTATGCAATCCGAAATGGAGTCTATGTATACCAATAAAGTGTGGACCTTGGATATTCTTCCACCTGGGATAAAACCCGTTGGATGCAAATGGATCTACAATAGGAAGTTTGGTGTAGATGGGCAGGTGGAAACCTATAAGGCTAGACTTGTTGCAAAAGTTTTTCGTCAAAGACCAGGAGTGAACTATGACGAAACTTTTTCTCCAGTGGCTATGCTCAAATCCATTCGGATCCTACTTGCCACTGCTGCCTTCCATGACTATGAAATCTGGCAGATGGACGTAAAAACGGCTTTTCTAAACGGTAGTTTGGAAGAGTGCGTTTATATGGATCAGCCGGAAGGTTTTGTAGACAGTGGGAGAAGCGGGAAGGTATGCAAGTTGCTTAAATCCATTTATGAATTAAAGCAGGCATCGCGGAGCTGAAACATCTGTTTTGATGAAGCAGTAAAGGAATTTGACATCATCAAGAACGAGGATGAGCCTTATATATATAAAAAGATTGTAGGAAGAAATGTCGTGTTCCTAGCCTTGTAAGTGGACAACATTCTTTTGATAAGAAATGATATTCCTATACTACAATCGGTCAAGCTGTTCTTGTCAAAAAGGTTATCTATGAAGGACCTGGATGATGCCTCGTACATTCTGGGGATTAAGATCTACAGAGATAGATCCAAGAGATTATTGGGACTTTCGTAGTCCAGGTACATAGAGACCATACTAAAGATATTTAGTATGGAAGATTCCAAGCGCGGTAATATACCCGCATTGCACGGAATCACCCTCTCCAAAGAGATGTCTCCCAAGTTTGATGAGGAGAGGGTTCGCATGAGAACTATACCCTACGCTTCGGCGGTAGGATCTATAATGTATGCGATGATGTGTACCAGACCAGATATAGCATACGCACTTAGCATGGTGATCCGGTATCAGTCGAACCCGAGTGAGGATCATTGGACAGCTGTGAAGAACATTCTCAAATACCTGAGAAGGACCAAGGAGATGTTCTTGGTTTATGGTAATGGAGACCTTAAGGTCGAGTCCTTTACCGATTCAAGCATCCATAGTGACAAGGATGACAGCAAGTCTATCTCAGATTTTTTGTTTACCCTTAATGGGCACTACTACAATAAGGGTTTGCCCCTACGGATTTATCCGTAGGGGAAAAGCACTGCCCCTATGGATATATTCGTAGGGACGAAAAAATACCCCGTAGGTGCAAAGGCCGCAAGTGCAACTCTTCGCACTGAACATGGCCCTACGGAGTAAAAATTTCCCCTCCGGAGGGACGGTGTGTTGGAAGAGCTCCAAACAGGACACCATCGCAGACTCAACAATGGAGGCTGAATACATTGTTGCGAATGATACCGCAAAAGAAACGGTCTGGATGAATAAGTTCATTACTGAACTTCAGGTAGTTCCGTGCATTGTTGATCCTATAGCTTTGTATTGCAATAACAATGAGGCTATAGATTTAGCGAAGGAACCACTGTCCTATAAGAAATCCAGACACATCTTGAGGCGGTATAACCTGATCAGTAAGATCTTTGATCGCTGGCTGATCGAGGTGCGGAGAGTAGACACAAAAGACAACACGGAGGATCCATTCACAAAGGCCCTCCCTGAAGCGCAGTTCGAGCGACTTTTTGAGATGTTGGGTATGCGATACGCCAACAGCTGGCCATAGAGCAGACATTGGGTACTCGGTACGCCAATATATGGCCTTAGTGCAAGTGGGAGATTGTTGGATATGTATGCCGTAGAGGCCATTATTGTATATGTATATATGTGGATGCTTGGATATATGTATGTACAGGACAATCTTGCCCGATATGATAGTATGCTGTCTGGTTTGTATTTATCTTAACATGTACATATGTTTTACTTGTTATTGCGTATCATCTATACATGTTGATAAAGCCTGTATGATCATTGCTTGACAACCTACGTTGTGATGGCGATCATACTTGTGGGATCAGGGTAGTCGATAAGCACAACCTTAAAAGGTTCTTAGTCATGGGAGTATCGAGACTGGGCATCGATATTCCGGAGTAGACTGGTGTATACATTTCTAGACCCCGACGAGGGGCAATGGTTGGTCCTGCAACCATTGGTCTTTTGCACCTAAGATCATATACAGGTGCTCACTGGGGGTAAGTACACTGGACGGACTCGCCGAGAACTTCTAGATGGTACTATACCTATCATCAGATAGCAGTTCTCAGGTGACATGAGTACAGGGTAGTCTTCAGACCTGAGATCGTCATTTGTCTCGTGTGAGTTCCCACTGTGCTTTGATCACTACCCTACCACGGCTCCACTGAGTCGTGCAAACAAGTTTTGTTTGGGTACAGTCCCGAGCCACATGGAGGCAGTGAGTGATTGTTGGGGATTCGTCTCTCCCGGTATAGGGAGTTGATATCACACTGTGTTCGATTGGTCAGGACCATAAGACCTTGGCAAAGGCAGTTGGGATTTACTGACAAGTTGATCAATAATTTCCCGGATTGGTCCTAATCCGAATCAGCATGAATAATTAGGTTATTAGGGTCTGACGTTTACCACCCCCTAGACCCGGTATGCGATACTCTCAGACGAAGAGACCGAACTGTACGGAGATTGTCATGGATAGGCTCAGTAGGGATCCGGATGAGTTTGCATGTCGGCCTTCCTTTTCGACAGGTACCCGGGTAGCCGTTACGTATAGCTAGTGCCGCTGACACGCTTGTGGTTATGGATTTATCCAGTAACTCACTGTCAGCGTATTGTCGAGTCTCTAGAGTCTCACACAGAGGGTTTTCCTGGTTTAGGCGAAATGACGTAGTAGCCGTATTGGATACGAGCAGGGTTCCGATTGATTGGCGGTACTATGTACCAGACTTTCGATCGGACAATTGATAATACTAGCCGGCTAGGGTTTTGAACCGGATTATTAAATCAAGTATTGATTTAATAATTTACATATATATATTACGATGTGTATATTCTAGTATTATGTTCTTTGTGTTATTCTATCTCTTCGGGTATTCGTATTTCGATATGAATATATGTATGTATATACAGTAGAATTTAATCTGTATTTTATACGGAAAACATTCTAGAAGGTGGACAACTCATTCTTGATTTTTCCATTTATTCATAAATGAAAAATGAGGTGTAAAATGAGGTGAGGAGAGTATGGTGAGAGCCATGCCTAAATAGTGTTGACAAATAAATTTTCAATTCATTTGTGCTCACTATTGAAGCATGGTTGGATATTGTCTATTGTAAAAATTGTTTTACAAAACTATAGTGAGGATTTTCTCTCACTTGCATGCTTCATAATTTTCATAGCTCACCATTTTGGTTCACTCTCCTCTTCCCCTCTTGAGTTTCTCCACCTTCATCTATTACCTCCTCTCTACCTTCTCATGAGTTGAAAATCAAGAGAGGAGGTGAGATAGAAACACACATAGATTCTCACACTATATCCTAGAGTCCTTAGACTAGAAAACTAAGTTCTCTAGTTGCTTCGTAGATACATAGTTTGGAGCTAGAGCCATGGACTACATCCCTCGGGTGGATCATCTTCGACGGAGGGAGACGGACGATCAAGCTCGATCATGGAGGCCACTAGGAGCATACGAAGAGGATAGAAGACCGAAGGACTGTAGGGTTCCTAGGCACACTAATGAGGTCTCACATGGCATCAACCATGCCAATTTCAAATTTTACAAGTGCCGAGAAACCCTAATACGGATCGTTAACTAGAACTTTAGGCGAAACAAGAAGCTAGTTAACAACTTAACTAAAGGGTAAACGGAAATACAACCTTTGTAGATCCGGTCGTCCACCTCCATAGCTCCATGATGAAGTCCCCTCGCTGCGATCATCGGATCCCGGGCTCTAGCGTCGGCTTCATCGGAGAAAAGGGCGGGCTAGGTCGTCGACTTCGATGCCGAAGATGATCTACGTCGAGGCAACACAAGATCAAGCTCCCACTTCACCAAGTCATGAAACTTGTGAAGAAAACACCCTATACTACTTGGCAAGAGGTAGAGGATGATGAAATAGGAAGTGGGTTCACTTTAGAATTGGATTTCTCACTCTTTTTCTCAAGATGCCATTAATGGTGGCAAGCTTTCTTCTTGAAGAAGAAGAAGAAGATGATGATGATGATAATAATATGATAAGTTCTTTTAAAATAGAAAATAAAATGAATACTTATCATATACTAACCATGGTCAAGTGTAGAGAGTAAACTAGGGTTAGGTGAATGGTTAGGTCAAGAGAAGCAAACAAAAATGGTCAAACTTTCGACTCTTCATGAAGCTTCATGAAAGAAACAAAGAAAGCCACCATTTCTATTTATCTTTTCCAAAATAAATAAACAAAATAAATAAATGAATAAGTAAACAAAACCCTAACCATGGTTTAATCTTTACACAAACTCAAGTTAGTATGTATCATCAAACATGATACAATCAAGTGCACACAAAAATATATCACATATACAATGTGCACATCAAGTGAGAAAATCCTTTTAAAGTGAACCAATACTAGTTAATGCAAAGTAATATATCAAATATATAATTATACATTAAATCATTAAATCAACACTTGATTCAATGATCCGGTCATGTCGTATATAACCGACTTGTATCCAATGTATCGACTTATCGAATCAATCCTTGATTCGATAACTAGGTTATATCGCATATGACCATTCGATACATTCATCGCGAGAATAGAATACGGTATCACATACACGTATTATTCTCGGTCCCGCACATATCTCATATGCGCTCCTATTTCGTTTCGCTTGAGCCAGGAAACCTCTGTGTAGGACTCTAAAGACTCGTCAATACGCCGGCAGCAGATGATGATCATATCAAGCACCCACAAGCCGCAAGCGGTATGCTAAACGTAACGGCCACCCGGGTATTGAGCGATCAGAAGATCGACGAGCAAGCCCGCTCACACTCCTGTGAATCCAACCAGTAACACTTACCGTACAGTCCGGTCTCGTCGTCTGATATGTCGCATATCTCGCCTAGGGGTGGTAAAGTCAGACCCCAATAGCTCGATAAGTCGTGTCGATATGAGGTCTATAACAGTTCGAGAAACTACTGGTAACACTTACCAGTAAATCTCAGCAACCCTGGCCAGGGATTTCCGGTTATAGCCAATCGAACACAGCGCAACATCAACTCCCTATACCGGGAGAGACGAATCCCCTCCTATCGCTCATTGCCTCCATGTGATTCGGGACTGTACCCAAAAGCCACCATTTTGCACGCCCTTTTGGACGTGGTAAGGTGGAAATCAAAGCACAGTGGGAATCACATAAGACTCTATGACGATCTCGGGTCTACAGACTAACCTGTACCAGTGTCACCAGAGAACTGCCATCTGATGTAAGGTATAATACCATCTGGGAGTTCTCGGCGAGTCCGTCCAGTGTACCCAGTCTCCACTGAGCACCCGTATATCATCTCTGATGTCAAACACCAATGGATATAGGATCATCCATCGCCCATCTGTATGGGTCGAGAAGGTATACGCTAGTCTACACTGGTATATCGATGCCCTGTCTCGATACACCCACGACTAGGGACCTTGAAGGATGTACTTATGGACTACCATGTCCCCACTAGTATGATCCGCATCATAGTCCAGGTAGTCAAGTACACATCCTAAGGGCTTTACCAACATGTAATAGAGAGACAATCAGTGTACACGTTAAGATAAAGAGCAACCAGATAGCATACTATCATGTCGAGCAAGAAAGTCCTCCCTATATACGTCCAAGCATCCACTACAATATACATCCTATGTATAGTAATGGCCTCTAGGGCATACATATAACTAACAATCTCCCACTTGCACTAGGGCCATCTGATAGCAGTGGTTGTAGTATCTCATACTCAACCATCCCATAAAAGTCTCTCTCTGGGAAAAGACCTTTGTGAGTGGATCCGCCGTGTTGTCCTCTGAGTCTACTCTCCTAACCTCGATCCTTTGGAGATCAACCATCTCCATGATCAGGTGACACTGCCTCAGAATGTGTCTGGATCACTGATGGGACGGACGTTCCTTGGCATAAGCCACAACTCCATTGTCACACAATGGGAGGAACTTAGTTCATCTCATGAACAAATATACACCCAGACAGCCTCTTTGGTAGCATCTTAAGTAGCGATGTATCCAGCCTTTATTGTCTAGTATGCCACGGTATCTAGCTTGGAACTCTTCCAACATACCGTCCCTTCACTGAGGCTAAAGACAATGCCTGTGACTGACATTCAGTCGTCCTTATCACCCTGGAACCTTTCCAGTGATTCTCCCCAGGATCTTTTGATACCATCTCACTTCAACTAGTGAGAATCCTAACATCCATTTAGATCTATCTCATAGATCCAAAACCCAGGATTTAGTAGGTATCATCTTGATCCTATGTGGAGAATCATTGTGATAAGCGGAGATTGATCGAGCGTAGCATAGGAAACTCCTTCCCTATCAAGAGTATGTCATCCACGTACTCTACGAGGATCGCCACCATACTCCCTACTACCTTTTTGTATATACAAGGTTCGTCTACCATTTTGATGAAGTCAAACTTTTGACAACTACATCAAAACAGACGTTCCAACTCCGCGATGTCTACTTTATCCTATAAAGCAACTTGCACACGTTTCCGCTGCTCCCACTGTCTACGAAGCCCTCTGGCTGTGTACTTACAGACGTTCTCTTCTAAAACATCATTTAGAAAAGCAGTCATGACACCCAACCACCAGATATCATAGTCATGGTATGTAGCCGTGGCAAGTAGGATCTGGATGGACTTAAGCATAGATCCTTAGAAAAGGTTTCAACATAATCCATACCTGGTCAATGATGCAAACCTTTTAACATCTAGCTTTGAAAGTCTCAACTTTTCCATGTACACCAAGTAATCTTCTCAAGATATACTTGCTTCTGATGGGGATTTAACCCTTCAGATAAAGCAACCAAAGTCCATACTTTGTTGGTGTATAAGGATTCCATCTCAGATCACTAAGCATCCAGCCATTCTTACAGAGTCTCACTCCTGATGGCCAGCTCGAAAATAGTTGGGTCATCATCTCATGATGCAATCCTCGCTCCCACTGTCATAGAGTAACCGAAGTATCTCTCAGGCGGGTGAGGAACCTTACTAGATCGGCGGAGAGGCTGAGGTTCGTTGGTAACTATTGAATCCTTTGGTTCTTTCAAATCATCAGCTGCAGTTTGTATAGCTGGAACATTTCCAGTTCTACATAACAGACCTTACCTCGAGCTTGTCCGGATTTTGCTTTTAGACATAGGCCGGACAACCCCAAATCTTAACTAACTTAAGATATGGGCTCTTCCCTTTCCATATCACAAATGAAGTGGTAGGCAACTGATTTGATTGGAACCCTATTCAATAGGTATGCAACTTCATAAGTGCATAACTCCCAAAAAGGAAATAGGAAACTCAGTAGTACTCATCATAGAGCACACCATATCACATAGGGTGCTATTGCTCCGCCCTGATATACCATCGTGCTATGGTGTATACGGAGGAGTAATGCTGAGAGAGAATCTCATTCTCCTTTAGAATAGTTCAGGAATTCTATGCACAAGTATTCTCCTCCTTGATCTCATCAAAGGACATAATACTTATACCCTTATTGGTTCTCTACTTCTAACTTATATTCTGTGAATACCTCAAAAGGTTCTGACTTGTGTTTCAACAGGAACATATGTCTGAATCTTGAAAGATCATCAGAGAACGTAATAAAGTATAAAGAACCAGTCTTGGCATGTGTAGACAGGGGACCTTACATACATCATCATGTATCAGTCCCAAGAGTTCACTAACTCTTTCTCTGTTTCCAGTAAACAGAGCTATGGTCATCTTATCTCTGTGACATGACTGGCAAGTTTCACAAGATGTAAATTCAAACAGATTTTAATATGCATCTATGTGCAACTTAGCTAGTCGGGTCGCATTGATATGACCTAGTCTACAATACCTCAAGAAGGATCCGTTCATTTCTGAACTCTTCCTCTTGTGTGTGTTCCGTATACTAAGAACTGTAGTTTGATTTAGAACATCAATGCTTTTAGATAACGTGCCTGAACCGATCAACTTTTGATATAGGAAATGTTCAAAATATTATCCAACAATACAAAATTTTATCATTTCTTTAATAATAAAGAGACTGATATGATTTTGTATATCAGGTTCGGTATCTAATAACATTCGTTCAGAATCAATGTATTGGTAATACAGGGTGACAGTGACCAACAGACTTGGCTGCAACACTTGCCCCATTTTCTGTCTCATGAAACTTATCACCCGTTCTCAGTTTTTCTACCTTTTTGCAGCCCTATGTAACAGATTACATATCTAGGATCCTGATCCGGTATCATATACCCAGGATGCGGAGGATACTGAGAAACAGTTCTTTGTAATGAACATACCTGAAGATGATGCATCAGCATGCATTCTCTTCGTTTGGGCGGCACGGAAATTCTGGTAATCCCCAATTTCCTGCTCTGTCTTATAACAATTATAAGTTGGAGCGGGACCAGCGTTCCCCAGCTCAGTATAACAAGTGGGTTCGGTCAATATTCCGTATTATTATCTTGATTAAGGCGTGATATGGTCGCTACCTGGAGAGAGAGAGAAGAAAACACTCAGTGTGCGCTCTTGCAAGAATAGATTGGTTATTGTTTTATCTAATCAGGATGGCTCCCACTGTTTTTATCAAATCTTCCTTCAAACCCTAAAAGGAAAGACTAGTCGGGATTAATTACACACTACAAGTTCGCCAATCTTTCAGCCAGGCCAGTGTCGGTACTTTGAGGGAGGTCCCCCATGCTTTCGCACGAACCTAATTAATGTAAACCTCATTTTCCACGAGGCGTAACCTCATTAACACCTTTCTAAACACCTACTTGATCGGCTAATTGTAATGTATAAAATTCTCCCAGGAGTAACTCTTACTCGCAGTGGGTATCAGGATCCAACTATCTCATAGAAGGTATGCAATCTCATTGCAAATTTCAACACTTGAAATTCCCGATAATTTTGCCCCTCGCACCCTATGACCTTGACGGAGGTCAACAAACCATAGGCTACTAGTCAAGTTTAACCCGTCATTTCCTGATCGAATTAAACCCACCCGCATGACCCTTGACGGAGGTCAACAAGGCCGCACGACTACCCTAATCCAATCTGCATCATATGCATAAACAGATAAATACTAGTTAGCTACCGCACACTACGCCTTGACGGAGGTCAACAAACGTAGCACGAATACTAAATAGAACTTATCTGAAATGACGGAGGGCTACGACAGGTTTTTCTGAAAACCTATTGCGTAATGAACTTGATATCGTTGTAGGATCGAATGAATTTTGAAATGGAGTGTTTTTTAGGCTTTTTTAGTTTTGTTAAAGGGGTCACTCCCGGTGAAGGGATCATCGGCCCTTTCCTCGTCGAATGAGGTGCGGGATATATCATATATATCACTGTGCAAAGAAAAAACTCTTAAAATCAATCAAAAAACAAACCGAGTGTGTAGCATCTGCCAGTTATTGCTAAAGGAGTCACTCCCGGTGAAAGGATCTCGGTCCTTTCCTTATCGAATTAGGTGCAGGATATATCATATATACCGCTGTGCAAAGCAAGAACTGTAGCTACCTGTTTTATTTTTGAAATTCGATTCCACAACATCTTTAGGTTTCTTTTCCTTTCATTAATCATATTAACGAAGTCCCATCATTTAAATACCTAAACATCACAGAAAAATACGACGTACACTTATGCCATCCGCATTCGCCTCGATGTCCCCTCGTGCACCGTTAGGTTAGGTAACTAACGGCAGAGCGGGACAGGGCTAGCGCGGGTGTAAAACATAAGTAACGCCTATATAATATATCATATATACTATATACTGTATCTATCACAGATCATCACATGATCACATCACAGATATCGCAGCAGAAGAAACATATGAAATATTGGATATACTAGGACGTCCGTGTTTTCAATACGAGCCAGTATAAAACACGGATTCCACGGTCGTGATGAATAGCCAATCCCACACCCCTAGACCCCTACGAGAGCGGCAAGCAACCCTACCAATTCTAGGGTTAGAAGACCCGGACTCGACTCCTCGAGTTGGTCTCCCACTGGACCCTAAAACCCGGTTACTTGTGCCCTCCTCCTTGGGTCTATCCTAGTGCGGAAAAGTAAATAATATACAAAGGGTGACATCTTCCGCAACCTGGAAGTGCCCCAATAAAAGAATATTACATACAAGTTTTTACATGAATGAAAATGAAAAACACTCATCTCACATAAAAAAACCCCGGCTATTCAAACACGACGATCCAATATAACATATCCAGCAACACATAACATCACATGTCATCAACGTAAATAAATATGCGCATCCCAATTGTCGTTGACATATAGCAACGAAACCGGCGATATCACATATTACACTTACGGTCACAGAAAAGAAAGTGTAAAACTACAACAGTTGGATCCGCAACCTCTTTAGATATCACATGCCTAATCAAATGAATTACTTAGACATCACATGCCTAACAATTATAAACCCAGCATTTTAGTCTCAAAATCGAAAACACTTTTCAATATCAAGTCGGGCAATTCAACAAGATTCCCGACATCCTGATCGAATACTCGTCGCAAACTTTAGTAGACGGACGCACCCCCGATACCGTCGACGAAGTGCACCAAGGCGGAACACCGCTACCGCGAGCACCCGAACGGATGCTTTCGGCGACGGGGTTCTCCTACAGTCACTTGGTCGGGGCTAAGGGGTGTAGCTGTCTATTAAGTTTATCGGCGAGTATCCGCGTACGCTACGTGATTGCGACGGACTTTTGATCGCATCAAAATTCCGTGGCAACCGATCAAGTGAGACTAAAGTGCTATGTTTATAAGATTCATATCAGTTATCACATAACTACTTGTGGATTCCAAATATTGTATCACATTCCGGGTAAATAGAAAATGTTAAACTTTCCTATCGAACAATCAAACACTCAAGTTTTCCCGAAACAGCTCAACACATGAAATAGGTTTAAAAACATCCAGTTTATGCCTCAGTACCAACGGTCCAGCCGTAGAAGGGTCAAGCCAACGCCTTACATGTGGCACGCCGTACTGCCCCAAACCCTAAGATTCAAAGGGCAGTTCAAGACGGTCACATAATCGAGTTAAGGTTTGTTGTCTTCTAGAGGGTCCATCGCGTTACTTGCACTACTTAGAACGTCTTTAAACCACGGAAAAATCCAACACTTGGAAATTTCCCGGCAGGGGAAAAAGTGGGTATTTCTATCCGGTCAAACTTTTCAACATGTTCTAAAATTTACCCGGAAAAACAATAACGAATTTAAAATTCCCGATCGAACCAACGATTACAAAACAAACCCCAGAATGCACAACACTTGTGTCAGATTAAAAATACCCATAAAATAGTAAACACAGATAAAGGAATTACTGTGCAAAGAACTGCCCCTAATACGCTTAGATTGCCGCGGAACCGCCGCTAATGGTGGGTCAACGCCGCGGTTCCATGGCCATATGAAGGAATTGGGGGTTCGTTTTTCACCAGAATTCTTATCTTTCCCTGCTGAATTTTTCAGGTATTTTTAATTCTGGAAAAACCCAGATTTTAAAAAATGACCAGAGAGGGGTGTATTTTGTCGTATTTGAGTTCGATCGGGGTTTTAACTTCGTTAACGCATCGCCTAATACTCTAGCTAGGCTCTGATACCACTGTAGGGTTCCTAGGCACACTAATGAGGTCTCACATGGTATCAACCATGCCAATTTCAAATTTTACAAGTGCCGAGAAACCCTAATACGGATCGTTAACTAGAACTTTAGGCGAAACAAGAAGCTAGTTAACAACTTAACTAAAGGGTAAACAGAAATACAACCTTTGTAGATCCGGTCGTCCACCTCCATAGCTCCATGATGAAGTCCCCTCACTGCGATCATTGGATCTCGGGCTCTAGCGTCGGCTTCATCGGAGAAAAGGGCGGGCTAGGTCGTCGACTTCGATGCCGAAGATGATCTACGTCGAGGCAACACAAGATCAAGCTCCCACTTCACCAAGTCATGAAACTTGTGAAGAAAACACCCTATACTACTTGGCAAGAGGTAGAGGATGATGAAATAGGAAGTGGGTTCACTTTAGAATTGGATTTCTCACTCTTTTTCTCAAGATGCCATTAATGGTGGCAAGCTTTCTTCTTGAAGAAGAAGAAGAAGAAGATGATGATAATAATATGATAAGTTCTTTTAAAATAGAAAATAAAATGAATACTTATCATATACTAACCATGGTCAAGTGTAGAGAGTAAACAAGGGTTAGGTGAATGGTTAGGTCAAGGGAAGCAAACAAAAATGGTCAAACTTTCAACTCTTCATGAAGCTTCATGAAAGAAACAAAGAAAGCCACAATTTCTATTTATCTTTTCCAAAATAAATAAACAAAATAAATAAATGAATAAGTAAACAAAACCCTAACCATTCATATAACCATGGTTTAATCTTTACACAAACTCAAGTTAGCATGTATCATCAAACATGATACAATCAAGTGCACACAAAAATATATCACATATACAATGTGCACATCAAGTGAGAAAATCCTTTTAAAGTGAAACAATACTAGTTAATGCAAAGTAATATATCAAATATATAATTATACATTAAATCATTAAATCAACACTTGATTCAATGATCCGGTCATGTCGTATATAATCGACTAGTATCCAATGTATCGACTTATCGAATCAATCCTTGATTCGATAACTAGGTTATATCGCATATGACCATTCGATACATTCATCGCGAGAATAGAATACGGTATCACATACACGTATTATTCTCGGTCCCGCACATATCTCATATGCGCTCCTATTTCGTTTCGCTTGAGCCAGGAAACCTCTGTGTAGGACTCTAAAGACTCGTCAATACGCCGGCAGCAGATGATGATCATATCAAGCACCCACAAGCCGCAAGCGGTCTGCTAAACGTAACGGCCACCCGGGTATTGAACGATCAGAAGATCGACGAGCAAGCCCGCTCACACTCCTGTGAATCCAACCAGTAACACTTACCGCACAGTCCGGTCTCGTCGTTTGATATGTCGCATATCTCGCCTAGGGGTGGTAAACGTCAGACCCCAATAGCTCGATAAGTCGTGTCGATATGAGGTCTATAACAGTTCGAGAAATTACTGGTAACACTTACCAGTAAATCTCAGCAACCCTGGCCAGGGATTTCCGGTTATAGCCAATCGAACACAGCGCAACATCAACTCCCTATACCGGGAGAGACGAATCCCCTCCTATCGCTCATTGCCTCCATGTGATTCGGGACTGTACCCAAAAGCCACCGTTTTGGACGCCCTCTTGGACGTGGTAAGGTGGAAATCAAAGCACAGTGGGAATCACACAGGACTCTATGACGATCTCGGGTCTACAGACTAACCTGTACCAGTGTCACCAGAGAACTGCCATCTGACGTAAGGTATAATACCATCTGGGAGTTCTCGGCGAGTCCGTCCAGTGTACCCAGTCTCCACTGAGCACCCATATATCATCTCTGATGTCAAACACCAATGGATATAGGATCATCCATCGCCCATCTGTATGGGTCGAGAAGGTATACGCTAATCTACACTGGTATATCGATGCCCTGTCTCGATACACCCACGACTAGGGACCTTGAAGGATGTACTTATGGACTACCATGTCCCCACTAGTATGATCTGCATCATAGTCCAGGTAGTCAAGTACACATCCTAAGGGCTTTACCAACATGTAATAGAGAGACAATCAGTGTACACGTTAAGGTAAAGAGCAACCAGATAGCATACTATCATGTCGAGCAAGAAAGTCCTCCCTATATACGTCCAAGCATCCACTACAATATACATCCTTTGTATAGTAATGGCCTCTAGGGCATACATATAACTAACAAGGACAATGATCTTTTGGTGAGAATCTCTATCATAGTAGATAGCCACTCCTAGTTTGCTAGTTTGGTTTATGGTAGATCCGGTGACGAGTTATTCTTGCGCCGGTTTTTGAAACTAGAAAAATTTTGTTCCGCAAATAGCCACAGTAGATGGCCAGGGCGTTAGTATAACCTAATAGATACGAATTCTTTACCTGCTTTAACGACTCTGAATTTATTGTACTGAATTTTCCATTTTAATATACAAGAAATGAGTTTTACAGCCTGAGTTTGAGTTATAAATTAATTTTGTTAAATAACAGCAAGAAACAACTTGTAGCTCACTGGTAAATCCTTGCACTATTGTGACGTAGCCCCTGTGTTTGATTCCCATCAGACACATTATTTTTTTCTGATTTTTTTAAACATTTTGGAAGCCCAAAAGATTGCACTGCAATATACAGGAAAATGAAAAGTTCAAAAAAAATCAAACATGTGCAAAAGGGTTTAAATACTATGTTGATCAAGTAGCATGAATCTCGAGGAAAATGCCTCGAGATCGACCGGCCAAATCCCTCAAAAGACCGGCACCGACGGTCGAGATGGCTCCAATGAGCGCCGGGCTTTGCACACACACCTCTTCACATACCCCTAACTCTCATTCACTGTTTGATTTCCCTACAATCAAATAGAAACCCTACATTTCATAATTAAACATCATTTTAATGCTTTTTAATCCACCATTTTAATTCCAAAACCCTAATTCTCCACTATAAATAACATCCCCTACTTTGGCTCAGCACTATTCTGAAAATTATAGCCAAATTCCCTCAAAAAGTTCCTAAGTACAAGTGAAGTAAAAGAGGAGTTAGCAAGCAAGTTGGTTCCGGGGAAGATCGGAGCAAATTCTGGCGCTCCCACGATGCTACGAAGCTCACCCTTACTTCTTCAACCTTTCTTTAAGCTTTCTAAACCGTAAGTCCCTTCCAAATCTCCTCATTTCTATTGAAATTCCCTTCAAGTTTTATATCGGTAAAAGCAGAGTTAATACCGACATATTCTTTTCTAAAATATATAACTCCCTTTTCCTTTACAAATTAGTCAATCTAATTTTACTACATACTTTGTAACCTTAAACCCCTAATGTTTAGAATCAAATTTCATCAAAATTATCATGTGAAATAACAATAGTAGCACTTTTCATTAAAATACCATGAACATTATAAACACCTCTTTTAGTATTTGTTAAAACAATACGTTAAGAAAACTTCACGGTATAACGACCTACCCCACACGCACACTTTTTTTCATAGCGCGATTCCTATTTACATGTATCTTTGTTACGAAGATGATATTACAATAAAATACCACATAACTTTAAAAACCGGATTTCTTTTAAAGCGGTATTTCATATCCTTTGCGATTACGCATCTACAACTCTCTTTAGGGGACCCGCTAATGAATGGTGCGGATTATCGCACATCCTTAGGCTAGTAGAGCGAGATGCAGACCTCATCACAGAGCATTCAATCTCGAAAGGATTTAAATACGGTTTTTAAGAAATACGAATTTTCTAAATAAAATAAAATTATTTTTAAAATTAAAATTATATAAAATTATAAATCCATATTTTCAAAATATAATAAACCTATGTTTTTCAAAAATGAAAAGATTAACAAATGACAATAAAATACCATCAAGATACTAAAAGGCAAGTTTTTCAATAAAATACCATGAACTTTCCAAGCTAAGTAATTATCACTAAAAATTCCCCAAATACTTAAAATCCATACTCATGAAAACCCTAAATAATAAGAATCACCCTCGAGATTTACTTTTTTAATATATTTAAAATATTTTCATAAAACCCCCTCGAGTAATATAAAAATAATATTTAAGGACTTTAGTAAATATAGGTTTAAGCGGGATCAGTTCTCTTGAGCCCCAGGGAGCCGGAGAAAATGAGTGATTTCCTATTTTAGGTAGATAACCTAACGGAGTTATCAATGGTAATTATCTTGGAAAAAGACACAAATCCTGCCGTCATTGTGCAGCAGTTACCGATGACTCCCGAACCTAATTCAAGAGCTAAATCTATTTACATGTGTCTGACTCAGTCTGAGTCTAATTCAAATCTGAATCCAATATCAAACATGAATACTTGAATCCAAACATCAATATCAAACATGTATACTTGACTTGACTTGACCGAACCATGGTTATAACTTGACTTGACTACTTGATTACATCCTGAACATGAATACTTGAACAATTTGTATCCATGGTTTCGGAAAGAATTGTAATTATAATCTATAGAATACATTACGCGGGGATAAAGGGGTAGATTGGTACGGAACGTATATCGTGGCACGAGAGGTCACTTAAAAGACACATACATGAATTCTCATGTCGTTGTCCCGTGGGTTATGACGGGGCCTTGTACTACATGTTACCATAGTCCACAGAGTAAGATAAACTCCTCTTGTATACATGAATACTTTCTTTACCAAACTATAAATAACCACGTTAGAATAACAATCATATACCTGTACAACTCATATGTTCATTTCACATTACTCCTTATATTCTCTTTCTTCTTTTGGGACTTACCGAGCGCTAGTTCGCTGACGACATTCCTTTTTATTTCTTTCTTTGGAATGTTCGTCAGGAGGACAGGACTCTCAGGAGATTGAGCCTAGCCAGGAAGACTTGGACCAGTTTGTGGCACAGCCGAACTTCTGGTTTCTTGTACATTCATTTCCTGTATGCCATTGTTTAAGCACTGCTTATTATCATTGTATCTTTTCATTTTCAAACAGTTGTATGTAAAGATGAATGTAAATAAAGTTGCTATTTTATTTTTATACTCTTATCATTCTTGTACATTTTATATATTGTTTAATTACACTTAACGTATTTATTTCTTAGTAAATACATTGCGTCCTACCACATCATCGTTTCTGTCTACTGGGAAGCGGGGCGTGACAGGTTTTGTTGGCGGCCCATGCAGATCTGTTTTGCATGAAGTCTTAAGCAATATATCATAAGAATTATAAGAATCAGCAACTATACATTCCTAACATTTCAAATTTCTTGAATCTATCCTAACCATTCATTTTCTATCAAGGTCATGGATTCTCCCAGCAATACCAGCACGAATGTCAATAGCAACACCCCACCACCTACTCTACCACCACCACCTACCATTTCAGCTCCCATCAACAAGCAAACCGAACTACCGGGGATTTCTACTGCTGAGATCCGGGCAAGGTCGTAACACAAGGTCGTAACAGGTTCGTTGCACACCTGATTTCTACTGTTAACACAAGGTCGTAACACGAATGTCAATATCTCATTACACTGTTAACACAAGGTCGTAACAGGTTCGTTGCACACCTGATTTCTACTGCTGAGATCCGGGCACGACGATTTCAACGAGGGTTGGACCCGGAAATGCAAGCTGCACTTGCTACAGGGGATTTCCCAATCCATAAGCTTGCTTTGAAGGCTGCCCAATGCTATGAGGCAGTTGTGAAGAAGAAGGGCAGACCGCAGACTACCGGTGTGAAACGCCCTTCCACTCAGATGACAGGGGGAGCCTCTTCTAGGCCAACATTTGTACCCAGGAGACCAGGAGAATCATTTAATTGGTCTAGTCCAGACTTTTGTTTCTATTACAAAAGGACGGGACACCTGGTGAAGGACTGCAGGCGTGCAAATGGCCTGTGTTTGGTTTATTGCGCATCCACTCACTCCATAGGAGCATGTCCATATCATTTCAACACAGCTCCAGCCCCCAGACCAGCTATCACAGCCATACAGCGGCCAGCCATTCAGGCTCCTGTACCCCGTTTATCTCTCCCTGCACCAGCTCCAGTGGACCTTCTGCACAGCCTCAATGTCAATTCCATCAGGCATAGAGAAACATGCCTCAAGGGCAGAGAAATGTGCCCCAAGGACAGAGGAATATGCCTCCAGTAAGGAGGAATGTACCACGACGTCAGGCTTTCACAATGACGGTCGAGGAGGCCGATGCCAAGTCATCACTGGTAATTCCAAATCCTTTCAAATCTTTTCAATCCTTGTATATACTATACTTTTTCCTATACCTAAACCTATCCCACACAACTTAGGTACAATCTTAGTAGCCTCCCTACCTGCTTTAGCATTCTTCGACACTGGAGCATCATATTGCTTTATGTCGCAACGGTTCGTCCGAACTCATGCGATTTCAATTAAACCGCTCGTATCCAGATGGAATGTCAGTTCAGGGAACGGCTTTCTAAAAGCAACCTTAGGATACGATCTGTGTTCAGTGGTCGTCTGCCATAGAGAATTTTATGCGGACTTCAAGGTGCTGGACATACCGAACTTCGACGTAGTCTTGGGAATGGACTGGCTGGGAACTTTCTTCGCTACCATCGACTGTCACCAAAGGAGGGTAGTGTTCGAAATACCAGATTATCTAGTGTTCTATTTCAAGAGTTGAGACCGTACCTTGGAACCCAGCGTATACAAAGAAAAACCAAAGAATGCAGTGGTTGCAGCATTGCAAGCAGAAGAACCGAAGCCAGAAGTAGTTCGAGAGTTCGAGGATGTATTCTCAAAAGATATATCAGGTTTGCCTCCCGATCGAGCTCTTGAATTCAGCATCAATTTACAACCTGGTGTGAAATTGGTAATCAAAGCTCCATACCGGCTAAGTCCAGAAGAATTGAAGGAGATCCGTATTCAGTTGGACGAACTCCTGAAGAAAGGTTGGATTCATCCCAGTACTTCAAGCCGGGGATCTTCGGTATTACTGGTGAAGAAGAAAGAAGGTTCACATAGGATGTGTGTGGATTACCGAGCTCTGAACGAAGTGACGATTAAGAACAAGTATCCACTACCGCGCATCGAAGATCTTTTCGATCAGCTAAGTAGGTCTTGTGTATTTTCGAAGTTAGATCTTCATTCGGGTTATCATCAGGTAAAGGTCAGAGAGTCCGATATTCCGAAGACGGCGTTAGGACTCTCTATGGTCATTATGAATATCTCGTAATGCCATTTGGAGTGACCAATGCACCTGCTATATTTATGAATCTGATGAACCAAGTTTTCCGAGAGTACTTAGACAGGTTCGTTGTCATTTTCATCGATGATATCCTGGTGTATTCAAAGAATCGAAAAGAACACGCCGAGCATTTATGGATTGTCCTGGAGACATTACGACAACATCATATCTATGCCAAGTATAGCAAGTGTGAATTTTGGCTAGATCAAGTCGGATTTTTCGGACACATTGTTTTAGGCGAAGGAATCTCAGTAGATCCGGTTAAGGTGTCAGCTGTCAGCGAATGGCCGACACCAAAGATGGTGAAGGATATACGAAGTTTCTTGGGATTAACAAGATACTACCAACGATTCATTGAACGCTTTTCAAAGACTGCAGCACCCCTGACCAAGCTTATGCGTAAAGACGAAGTATTCGTGTGGTCAGAAACATGTGAAAACGCTTTTGTAGAACTCAAGTCAAGATTAACTTCTTCTCTCCTATTCTCGTAATACCAAATCAATCTAGAGAATTTGTTGTGCATTGCGATGCATCCGTTAAAGGATTAGGATGTATTCTACACCAGCATAGGAAAGTTGTGGCTTTTGTATCAAGACAACTGAAGGTCCATGAGCGCAACTATCCAACACATGATCTAGAGTTGACAGCCATCATCTTCGCACTTAATATTTGTCGCCACTATCTTTTGGGAGAACGAGTAGATACATACACTGACTACAAGAGTCTGAAGTATGTATTTACTCAGAAGGAATTAAACATGCGGCAAAGAAGATGGATAGAACTCATGGCAGACTTCGACATCAACCTACAGTATCATCCTGGGAAGGTGAATGTAGTTCCTGATGCACTTAGCCGTCAGCCATTAGCAATGAATCTCACCTCTCAGTGGAAGCTACAGAAAGAATTGTACGGATTGCCAATCGAAGTAGTTATGCCAGGTAACACTTCGTATTTGATGAACTTACAAGTCCAGTCCACTCTTGTCAATTAGATCAAGACAGCTCAAGCAAATGATTCCAAGCTACAAAATATACGATAACAAGTTGAAAGTGGACTTCGAACTGACTTCATCATCCATGAAGATGGATTCTTGAGATATGGAAGTCGATTTTGTGTACATATCGGCCCAGTTCGAGAAGAGTTGATGAAAGAAGCTCACAACTCTCCTTATTCTGTACACCCCGGTGGTACAAAGATGTACAAGGATCTACGACAACACTACTGGTGGCATGGAATGAAGTGCGAAGTAGCTAGAAGCATAGCCAAGTATTTGGTGTGTCAGCAAGTGAAGGATGAATATCACAGAACTGCTGGTCTACTTCAGCCGTTACCAACCCCATAATAGAAATGGAAGCTTATTACCATGGACTTTGTGACCGCCCTTCCTCACAGCAAAAAGGGTAACGACGTAGTTTGGGTTATTGTGGATCGACTCACCATGTCGGCTCACTTTATTCCATTTCGAGTTGGCCAATCTACCGAGACGTTGGCAAAGAAGTACATGTTCGTAAGCATAAATCTAAAGTAAGATTTAAACCTTCAAAGTGTACTATATTTGATACCCATGAATTCATGCAGGAGATCGTGAGATTACATGGAGTATCTGTTTGTATCGTCTCCGATCGTGATACCAGATTCCGATCACAGTATTGGCAGAGTCTGCAAGCTAGCCTGGGAACGAGTCTGAATTTCAGCAAGGCTTATCATCCACAAACGGACGGACAGTCTGAGCGAACAATTCAGATTCTGGAGGACATGATAAGAGCTTGTATGTTAGACTTCGGAAGTGTAACGTTCTGAAAAATCGTTTAGGTGAAATTTCCGATAATCGGTAAAATAACCGGTGTTTTCCGTATAAACCAAGATTTAATTATTTTTCAACATAGACTTAAATATACCTATTTTAGCTATGTAATGGCTAGTATTGATATTTATTTGGTCACTTATAAATTGTTAGTTTACTAAATATTTTTCTTAATTAATTATTTTAAATATTATTATAAGGTTTCACTAATATATTTAATTAGAGATTATTACAAATTAGTATGGGTTAATACATTTTTTTAGTGCACTATGACACAATTAGACTCACATGCAACATGTTAGTTTTAAGTGATATGTTGACCATGGTTCTAGAATATTCAAAAGATAAAAGATTAAATAAAATATAATAAACAAAAAGGTATGGTGCATGTTGATTTAGGGTATTTTCTTGACTTAGACTTTCCCACACACACACAACCACACTCATCCTCACTTGGCTGAGCATCCCACACAGCAGCCCCTCCCCAAATGCCCACTCCAAACTAAGAAAAGAAGAAAAGGAAAAAAAAGAAATTAGTAAAGAAAGAAGTATGGGTATAATTGAGGTATGGGTTTAATTTCTTTGACTTAACACACACACACCTCACACTCTCTCTCTCCCCTCATCCTATTCTCTGGCCGAAACATGGCAGCCCCCAATCCCCCATTTCACCACCTCATCTCATCTCCAAATTCATCAAAATTCCATCAAAAATCCACATATAATCTCACAAATTCATAGCTTATTCTTCACCCATTTCTCCTTAGCCTATTCTAGCCTGGATTTTGGAGCAAGAGAGCATTTTGGGACGGCTAAGTTGCAAGCTAGATCTATTGTTTGTTGAGGTATAATCTTAACCAAATAGTTAATTTGTTATTTAAATACTTTAAATCAAACTTGTTTAGTTAGTAATATGGTTTCAATTTCAAGTTTGAAATTTCAAGATAAGGGTTTGAGATCAAGTTAGCGTTTTTATCATTTGATCATGGTTTAATTGTGTGGTTTAACTTATTAAGACTTGCAAAACCTAATCTAGGTGCTAAATTGCTAATTGTTACTTTTAAATTGTATTAATGGTATAATTTTGCAAACTAGATTTTTAGGATTAAGGTAAATAGGCGAGTTTAAAATATAGTTAGTAATTGTGTGGCCTAATTAAGATTTTAAGTGAGCTTTGTGGCCATTAGTTTTATTAAAACATCAAGATTTGAACTAAAATGATAAATTTATGCTTACTAAGTTTTTGGAATAAATCGATTGTAATTAAGTTTGAGATTTTGATGGTTCACAACCTATTTCATATGATATTTTGTTTGTTGTGAATGCGCGAGTGGTGCGATTGGGTTCTAGGTTTGAGGTTTGTTACGTATGGAGACCCTAATTGTAGTTTGTGGCGTTGTCGCGAGCGCATTTTGTACACCAAGTGTGTGCTCGTCCTGTTGTGCGTGTGGATTGACTTTTATCATTTGTATCCGCGACTATCATTTATTTAACCTCTTAATTGCTTGTGTACGATTCTAGGATCAGATGCAGAGGCGTCGGATGTAGCGCGGAAAAGACATGGCTGAGATCGGATCAGATTATCCGAGGCGTCCCGGTGAGTAGATGTACACATCTATGGGGGGATCGTCTGGACGGCGCTAGGCGCCCGATGGTTTAGTATTATTTGTAGTACTTGCATTATATGCGTAGTTTCCTAGGTATGCATCTCATTGCATTGCATCATCGTACATATATATATATGTGTGTATGTGTGTGTGTGTGTGTGTGTGTGTGACATCATCATAGGACACTTGCACCATTACCATTGGTTCATGCCGCACATGCACTATTCATGCGAACACACACTCCTTTGGTAATTGCTATATCACGAACACTATTGAACTTGTTAAAATCGGTAACTGTGCATTTGCATCACATATGATCCGTAGATTTGTACTTGTATATTGATTTCATTAAATGGATATGTAGGATTGTTAGTCATTTATACATATCTCATCGCATCATGATTCATGCATAGCTTCTGGCTGTACTTCGCATGGTATATACTACCATATCATAGGTTTCCATCATCATCGACATGTTTTCATATTGTGATCCTTCTTGAGGATTTCTGTACTTATGAGATTTCTAGATTTTGGGGAAAACCGCAAGAATTTTATAAACCTATTAGCATTTTTAAAAATAGAAATTTGCTGTTTTCTCGTGATATGATGTGTGTGGTGTCCACCATGAGTTTTCTCGGTTCTTGAGCTGTATCATATACCCGATTCGAGGAGGGGGATGCACCGTCTGCGGGTACATGGTGGACCCGGTATGGTACCCCGGGGCAAGAGGATCGCAGATGATGGCGTTGAGCCCGTCAGGGGAGCACTACCTACCGGTTATTTGTGGCCCGGCGGATATCCAGAGGATACCGACCGTAGTCGTGAGATTTGATGATATGGGCCGATCTGGAATGACGGAGCCCGAGATATTGAGATATTGATAGATTAAGACATTGAGGTATTGAGACATCGAGATGTTGAGGTATTGAGATATTGATACATTGAGACATTGAGATATACATATATTGTGTCGATACTTGACACGGATTTTCTAATGATTTCATTATGATACCACAGTTTATTGCACAGAGATTTTTCTAAGATAAGAATAAAGATTTTCTCATACCAGACATGTTCAAGTTTCGTGTTTGATTATGCATTCATATTGCATCCATACGAGTGCATCGCATTGTATTATTATATGTAGGCTGTGACGCATTGCGTGCATGCTTACGATAGCCTTATTAGATGTTACTTACTACTCACGAGTTGGCAATTCACCCCCGTTGTGCCACAGTATCTTTCAGGTCCGACCCGTCAGCACAGTAGCAGCGGGCGCACTTCCTTTTTTGTTCCTTTTGCTTGGACTTTCGGCATTGCTCGTAGGTGGGTTGTGAGGATATATGTTATTCCATCATGTATATTATTTGTATCTAGTATACTCCATCTACCCTTGTATATTTGACTAGACGGTGAGACTCGTGAGACTTGTATTTGTGGTTTGGTGTCGATGTTCACTTGAGCCAACTTGATATATGCTTATTTCACACTTTTGATACATATTGCATGTGGTTGTGATTCCGCCATTGGCGAAGAGCTAGCTCCCGCTTGGGGATGCCTTATTTCATCATTTATATGTATTTTCATGCGTTGTACCCATTTGGGGGCCAGTATTTACAAAGGAGACTCTGCCGAAATTTTCGGGAAAATCTGATGTTGCTTTTAAATGTTTAATGACACTTATTTGTTAAAACCACTTGCGTTAAAACAAGTTTTCCTTCACTCTAATTGTTAAACGGTTTAGTTTTTTGGGTTTTGGCTTACTTAGATTACGTTGTGCCTTGAGACGTTTCGTAGTTTAAGTGTCAGTCACATTCCGTACCTTCGGGTCGTGACAAAGTTGGTATCAGAGCGATATGTTTTACCTTTCTGAGTGTAGGATGACCTTTGAAAGATGGAGTAGGTGACTTAAGCAGAGTTACGTAGCATGTGTATGTTCCGCGGCATACTTACGATATGGTACTCCGCCTAAGTGACCTTAGGATATATATTTGCTTGTATTTCCTTCCTTGATTCCGGAAATCCTTTGATTTGATCGCAATGTTCCTATCAATCATGTTCTTGCTCCAGACACTATGCCGCCGGAGACTATGAGGGCCAGAGGGCTGCTGCCAGAAATAAGATTAGAGTAGGTTCGTTTGAGACGAGGACCGATCAGGGCGGTACGCCTACCCCTTAGGGACAGAGTGATCCGCCTTCTCCAGGATGGATAGCTAGGCTGGAGTCGAGTATTCAGGACTTACGACAGATGGTTGTATTGTTAGTTGAGTCTAGCCGAGAGCCGATGATGTCCCTCCTATTTCAGGGACTGTGATTGTACTTGCTGCTCAGGAAGTTGTTTCTGTTGTTACCGAGATTTTTCCTCCTTACGAGAGTTTTGAGGCTCAAGCCTCAAGTTTTACAAGCACAGATGTAGTGAAGGATCCGCTGACATTCCTCGACAGGATGGTTAGGATTTATCGTTCACAGAGATGTTCTGACGAGATATGGATTGAGCTTGCGAGTTTTCGTCTAGAGAGGTCTTGCTCAGACGCGGTGCAAGTCAATTGAGAGAGGTCGAGCTGCAGATCTACTTCCTATGACTGGGGATGAATTCATAGATATATTTCTTGCTCGTTTCCTTCCGGAGAGCGTTCGAGATGCCGAGATCGTAGTTTCGAGCCTTTGCGTAAGACTTCAGGGATGACGGTGTCCGAGTACGACATTTAGTTTACTCAGCGGTCCGATATGCTCCTTGCCTGGTGGACACTGAAGAGAAACGGATAAAGAGGTTCGTGTGGAGATTGGACATGCAGTTATTTCTTGCCATCGGCACCCAGCATTTTGGCATGTATGCAGCCGCGATGGATGCAGCCTTACTACTAGAGGAGCACATTTCTAAGACATCAGTCGTTTTGGACCGAGAGTCGTCCTTGTTTGATCTGCCACTGATTGTTATTATTCCAGTAGGTGGGTATTTTGTCGCTCGAAATGTTTTTCGTTCGTGTTTGTTTCGTTCGTATCGGAGATAGGGATACTTCTGTCAATTTGATTTTTCTCGATATATTTGACTTCGAAGTTTTTCTGAGCATGGATTGGTTAGCCACGTGTTATGCGTCCGTGGTCTACCGTGAGAAGGCAGTCAGATTTAGTTTTCCGGGTAAACTAGTTTTTGTTTTTCGGGGAGACCGCACCGTCGCCTTTTCCGGTCTGATTTCTTCTCTTCGTGCTAGTCAGCTTTTGAGAAAAGGATGTCAGGAATTTCTTGCGTATGTTTGTGATGTTAGATCCGTAGAGCTCCCGTTGGACCAGATCCTGATTAGGAGAGAGTTTCCAGATGTTTTCCTGACGAGATTCTTGGTTTGTCGCCAAAGCGCGATATTGAGTTCTGCTTTGACTTGATTCCCGGCACGGAGCCTTTTTCTTACCGCCATATCGGATGGACTCGGCGGAGCTTAAAGAACTGAAGGATCGGTTGCAAGAATAGTTGGATAAAGGGCTTGTTCGTCCGAGTGCGTCACTTAGGGAGCTCCCGTCCTGTTCGTCAAGAAGAAAAACGGCAGTTTGTGTTGGTGCATTGGTTATTGTCAGTTGAATTGAGCGACTGTGCGGAACAGATATATTTTACCTCGTATTAAAGATTTGTTGATTAGCTCCAGGGTGCGGGATATTTCTCGAAGATTGACTTGTGATCAGGTTACCATTAGTTGCGGGTTCGAGAGGATGATATTCCGAAGACTGCTTTTCACACGTTGCAGGCGTTATGAGTCTTGGTGATGTTGTTCGCGCTCACCAATTCCACAGCAGCATTTATGGTTTGGATGAACCGCATATTCAGGTCATTTCTTGATCAGTTATTATCGTGTTCGTTGATGACATTTTAGCATACTTTTAGAACCGAGAGGAGCCTGGACAGTAATTGAGGATTTCGTTGCAGACTTTGAGGGAGCACCAGCTATTCGCTAAATTATCCAAGTGTGTTTTCTGGTTGGATAGTGTTGACTTCTTGGGTCACGTAGTTACGAGAGATGGTAAGTATGGAACCGAAAAAGATCGAGGCCGTTCAGCACTGGCCCAGACCGGTATCAGTGACGGAGGTTCGCAGTGTTATGGGTTTGGGCGGATACTATTGATATTTCATACAGATTTTCCGCATTTTAGCTGCAACGTTGACAGGGTTGACCCGGAAGGGAGTTTCTTTTCGTTGGACTGAGGTATACGAAAAGAGCTTTCAGCAGTTGAAGACTCGTTTGATTACGGCGCCCGTATTATCTTTGCTTTAAGGATCATACGGTTTTGTTGTTTATTGCAGTGCTTCTCGGCAGTCGAAGAAGCACGAGCAGAACTATTCCACGCGTGACTTAGAAATGGCTGCGGTGGTTTTTACACTTAAAGATCTGGAGACACTACAACTTTCAGCAGCGAGATTTGAAATTGAGACAGCGCCGTTGGATGGAACTAGTGAAAGACTATGACTGCGAGATTCTTTATCATCCGGGCAAGGCGAATGATGTGGCAGATTCTTGAGTCGGAGGCCCGGAGATAGCTTTTCTTGTTTGAGGATAGTTCAGAGACAGTCGACGGCAGATTGGTAGATACTATATGACAGCCGAGTACAGTTCGAGTTTACGTCGACCGGGGGACAACTTGTCCGTGTCCGTGCACATCCACAGTTATTTGATCATATCCATGAGGCATATTCTAATGACGTTCGTTTGTCAGAGATCATAGAGCAGGTTCGATAGGACAGAGATTCAGAATTCTTGATTTATGATCAGGGAGTACTATGATTTGGGACTCGACCGTGTGTGCCAGATTCTGAGGGATTGAGACGCGAGATCTTAAAGAAGGCGCATCAGTTAGTATATAGTGTTCATCTGATGTATTATGATTTGAGAGAAGTCTACTGGTGTGGAGGGGTGAAGAGAGATGTTACAGATTTTGTTTCGGGATGCTGACTTGTCGGCAAAGTCAAAGCTGAGCATCAGAGGCCAACAGGAGAATTGCAACCTTTGCCCATTCCGGAGTGGAAATGGGAGAGGATTTCTATGGATTGTATTGTGGGTCTACCTAGGACCAGTCGAAAGTATGACTCTTTTGGGTGATCGTAGACCGATTGACGAAAGCAGCTCACTTTCTGCCAGTAATACCGCTTTCGGATTCGTTCAGTATGCTCAGATATATGTTCATGAGATTGTGCGATTACATGGAGTTCTGACTAGTATTGTTTCCGACAGAGACACCTAGTTCACCAGCCGACTATGGCAGAACCTTCAGGAGGCTTTGGGCACCAGATTGAGTTTCAGTGCATTTTTCTATCCGCAGACCGACGGTCAATCATAGCGGACCTTTCAGGCTCATGAGGACATGCTCCGAGCTTGCGTTCTAGATTTCGTGGCTGTTGGGATTGCCACTTGCCCTTGATAGAGTTTTCCTATAATAACAACTCCTAGGAGACGATTCAGATGGCACCCTTCGAGATATTATATGGGAGGAGATGCCGACCACCCGTTTGATGGACAGAGCTCAGTGAGAGCAGTATTTTGGGACTACAGATTGTGCATGAGACGACCGAAAAGATTCAGATGATTTGGGATAGGATGAGAGCGGCCCAGAGCAGGCAGAAATCTTATGCAGACTGACGTTAGAGCAGACTTGAGTTTATAGTAGGCGATCATATTTTCTTGAGGGTTTCTCCGATGTGGGGAGTGTTGAGATTCGGAAAGAGGGGAGGCTTAATCCCAGATATGTGAGTCCCTTAGAGATTCTCGAGCGTGTCGGCGCGGTTGCTTATCGTTTGGCTCTTCCACCTAGCTTTCCAGATATTCACCCCGTGTTTCATGTATCAATGCTTCGCAAGTACCTTCATGACCCCTCTCGCGTGATACAGCATCAGACGATCCATCTGGAGCGCGATCTTTCTTTCACTGAGCAGCCAATAGTCTTCCTAGATCTGCAGGTAAAGAAACCGAGGTCCGAGGTCATACCGTCTGTATAGGTTCTTTGACGTGGCTGAACGGCGAAAAGGGTCACGTGGGAAACCGAGGACGAGATGCGGAAGATATATTCGCATCTCTTCGAGGGTACACGTAGTTAAATTTTAAATTCGTAGACCGAATTTCTTTAAGGGGGAAGATTGTAACGTTCTGAAAAATCATTTGGGTGAAATTTCCGATAATCAGTAAAATAACTGGTGTTTTCCGTAAAAACCAAGATTTAATTATTTTTCAACATAGACTTAAATATACATATTTTAGCTATGTAATGGCTAGTATTAATATTTATTTGGTCGCTTATAAATTGTTGGTTTACTAAAATATTTTCCTTAATTAATTATTTAAATATTATTATAAGCTTTCACTAATACATTTAATTAGATATTATTACAAATTAGTATGGGTTAATACATTTTTTAGTGTACTATGACACAATTAGACTCACATGCAACAGGTTAGTTTTAAATGATATGTTGACCATGGATCTAGAATATTCAAAAGATAAAAGCTTAAATAAAATATAATAAACAAAGAGGTATGGTGCCTGTTGATTTGGGGTATTTCTTTTACTTGGACTTTCCCACACATACACACCCACACTCATCCTCACTTGGCCGAGCCTCCCACACAGCAGCCCCTCCCCAAATGCCCACTCCAAACTAAGAAAAGAAGAAAAGGAAAAAAAAAAGAAATTAGTAAAGAAAGAAGTATGGGTATAATTGAGGTATGGGTTTAATTTCTTTGACTTAACACACACATACCTCACTCTCTCTCTCTCTCCCCCCTCATCCTATTCTCTGGCCGAAACATGGAAGCCCCCAATCCCCCATTTCACCACCTAATTCATCAAAAATCCATCAAAAATCCACATATAATCTCACAAATTCATAGCTTATTCTTCACCCATTTCTCCTTAGCCTATTCTAGCTTGGATTTTGGAGAAAGAGAGCATTTTGGGATGGCTAAGTTGCAAGCTGGATCGATTGTTTGTTGAGGTATAATCTTAACCCAATAGTTAATTTGTTGTTTAAATACTTTAAATCAAACTTGTTTAGTTAGTAATATGGTTTCAATTTCAAGTTTGAAATTTCAAGATAAGGGTTTGAGATCAAGTTAGGGTTTTTATCATTTGATCATGGTTTAAATGTGTAGTTTAACTTCTTAAGACTTGCAAAACCTAATCTAGTTGGTAAATTGCTAATTGTTACTTTTAAATTGTATTAATGGTATAATTTTGCAAACTAGATTTTTAGGATTAAGGTAAATAGGTGAGTTTAAAATATAGTTAGTAATTGTGTGGCATAATTAAGATTTTAAGTGAGCTTTGTGGCCATTAGTTTTGTTAAAACATCAAGATTTGAACTAAAATGATAAATTGATGCTTATTAGGTTTTTGGGATAAATCGATTGTAATTAAGTTTGAGATTTTGATGGTTTACAACCTATTTTGTATGATATTTAGTGTGTTGTGAATACGCGAGTGGTGCGATTGGGTTCTAGGTTTGGGGTTTGTCACGCATGGCGAACCTAGTTGTAGTTTGGGGTGTTGTCGCGAGCGCATTTTGTGCACCAAGTGTGTGCGCGTCTTGTTGTGCGCGTGGATTGACTTGTATCGTTTGTATCCGCGACTATCATTTATTTATCCTCTTAATTGCTTGTGTGCGATTCTAGAATCGGGTGCAGAGGCGTCGGATGTGGCGCGGAAAAAAAATGGCTGAGATCGAATCAGATTAGCCGAGGCGTCCCAGTGAGTAGATGTACCCATCTATGGGGGGATCATCTGGATGGCGCGAGGCGCCCGATGGTTTATTATTATTTATAGTACTTGCATTATATGCGTAGTTTCCTAGTTATGCATCTCATTGCATTGCATCATCGTGTGTGTATATATGTGTGTGTGTGTGTGTGTGTGTGTGTGTGTGTGACATCATCGTAGGACACTTGCACCATTACCATTAATTCATGCTGCACGTGCACTATTCATGCGAACACACACGCCTTTGGTAATTGCTATGTCACGCACACTATAGAACTTGTTAAAATCAGTAACTGTGCATTTGCATCACATATGATCCGTAGATTTGTACTTGTATATTGATTTCATTAAATGGATACGTAGATTGTTAGTCATTTATACATATCTCATCGCATCATGATTCATGCATAGCTTCTGGCCGTACTTCGCATGGTATATACTATCGTATCATAGATTTCCATCATCATCGACATGTTTTTATATTGTGATCCTTCTTGAGGATTTCTGTACTTATGAGATTTCTGGATTTTGGGGAAAACCGAAAGAATTTTATAAACCTATTAGCATTTTTAAAAATAGAAATTTACGGTTTTCTCGTGATATGATGTGTGTAATGTCCACCATGAGTTTTCTCGGTTCTTGAGCTGCATCATATACCCGATTCTACGAAGGGGATGCACCGTCTGCGGGTATATGGTGGACCCGGTATGGAACCCAGGGGAACGAGGATCGCAGATGATGGCGTTGATCCCGGCAGGGGAGCACTACCTACCGGTTATTTGTGGCGCGGAGGATATCCGGAGGATACCGACCATAGTCGTGAGATTTGATGATATGGGTCGATCCGGACTGACGGAGCCCGAGATAATGAGATATTGATACATTGAGACATTAAGGTATTGAGACATCGAGATATTGAGGTATTGAGATGTTGATACATTGAGATATCGAGACATTGAGATATACATATATTGTGTTGATGCTTGACACGGATTTTCTAATAATTTCATTATGATACCTCGGTTTATTGCACAGAGATTTTTCTAAGATAAGAATAAAGATTTTCTCATTCCAGACATGTTCAAGTTTCGTGTTTGATTATGCATTCATATTGTATCCATACGAGTGCATCGCATTGTATTGTTATATGTAGGCTGTGACGCATTGCGTGCATGCTTACGATAGCCTTATTAGATGTTACTTACTACTCACGAGTTGGCAATTCACCTCCGTTGTGCCACAGTATCTTGCAAGTCCGACCTGTCAGCACAGTAACGGCGAGCGCACTTCCTCTTTTTGTTTCTTTTGCTTGGACTTGCGGCATTGCTTGTAGGTGGGTTGCAAGGATATATGTTATTCCATCTTGTATATTTATATCTAGTATACTCCATCTACCCTTGTATATTTGACTAGACGGTGAGACTCGTGAGACTTGTATTTGTGGTTTGGTGTCGATGCTCACTGGAGCCGACTTGATATATGCTTATTTCTCACTTTTGATACATATTGCATGTGGTTGTGATTCCGCCATTGGCGAAGAGTTAGCTCCTGCTTGGGGATGCCTTATTTCATCATTTGTATGTATTTTCATGTGTTGCACCTATTTGGGGGCCAGTATTTACAAAGGAGACTCTGCCGAAATTTTCGGGAAATTCTGATGTTGCTTTTAAATGTTTAATGCCACTTATTTGTTAAAACCACTTGCGTTAAAACAAGTTTTCCTTCACTCTAATTGTTAAACGATTTAGTTTTCTGGGCTTTGGCTTACTTAGGTTACGTTGCGCCTTGAGACGTTTCGTATTTTAAGTGCTAGTCACGTTTCGTACCTTCGGGTTATGACAAGATTTTCGTAGGAAGATCACCTACACCTTGTGGAGTTTTCATACAACAATAGCTACCAGGCAAGCATTGGAATGGCACCATTCGCAACACTCTACGGACGGAAATATCGTTCACCGGTAAGTTGGGACAACATCGGAGATCGTGTACTCCTTGGACTAGAGATTATCGTAGCAAATGTGGACGTAGTTCGCACGATCAGGGAAAGAATGCATATAGCCCAAGACCGACAGAAGCAATGGGCAGATGCAAAGCGGCGAAATCTGGAGTTCCAACCTGAAGACCATTTTTTCTTAAAGATATCTCCAAACAGAGGAGTGATCCTCTTTGGTAAAAGGGGTAAGCTAAGTCCAAGATACATAGGCCCGTTCGGCATACTCGAATGAGTTGGAGAAGTGGCATACCGTTTAGCATTACCACCCTAATTGGAAGGAGTGCACAACGTGCTCCACATATCCCAGCTACGACGATATGTGAGCAACCCCAGCCACATACTTGATCACTCCGAGCTCACAGTACAAACTGACTTAACTTGCGAGCAACAACCCGTTGAGATTCTGGACCGAAAGGTAAAGACACAGCGGAACAAGGAAGTAAACTTGGTCCGAGTGATGTGGAGAAAGGATTCACCAAGAGAATCAACATGGGAATGAGAAGAAGACATGCATGTAAGATACCCTTATCTCTTTGAAAATTAGTCCATATATAAATGTAAATTTCGAGGACGAAATTTTTATAAGAAAGGTAGAATGTAATGACTCTGAATTTACGGTACTGAATTTTCCATTTTAATATACAAGAAATGAGTTTTACAGCCTGAGTTTGAGTTATAAGTTAATTTTCTTTAATAACAGAAAGAAACAACTTGTAGCTCACTGGTAAAGCCTTGCACTGCTGTGACGTAGCCCCTGTGTTCGATTCCTATCAGACATATTATTTTTTTCTGAATTTTTTTAACTTTTTGGAAGACTAAAAGATTGCATGTGAAATACATAGGGAAATGAAAAGTTCAGAAAAATCAAACATGTGCAAAAGAGTTTAAATACTGTGTAGATCAAGTGGCACGAATCTCGAAGCAAATGCCTCGAGATCGACCGGCCAAATCCCTCAAAAGACCGGCACCGACAGTAGGGATTGCTCCAATGAGCCCCGGGATTTGCACACACACCTCTTCACCTACCCTAACTCCCCTGCACTGTTTGATTTCCCTGCAATCAAACAGAGACCCTTCATTTCACAATTAAACATCATTTTAATGCTTTTTAATCCACCATTTTAATTCCAAAACCCTAATTCTCCACTATAAATACCATCTCCTACTTTGACTCGGCTCTATTCTGAAAATTGTAGCAAAATTCTCTAAAACAGTTCCTAAGTACAAGTGAAGTAAAAGAGGAGTTAGCAAGCAAGTTGGTTCAAGCGAAGATCGAAGCAAATTCCAGCGCTCCCACGACGCTACAAATCTCACCCCCTCTTCTTCAACCTTTCTTTAAGCTTTCTATACCGTAAGTCTCTTCCAAATCTCCCCATTTCTATTGAAATTCCCTTCAAGTTTTATATCGGTAAAAGTGGAGTTAATACCGACATATTATTTTCTAAAACATATAGCTCCCTTTTCCTTTACAATTTAGTCAATCTAATATTACTACATCCTTTGTAACCTTAAACCCTAATATTTAGAATCAAATTTCATCAAAATTATCATGTGAAATAACAATAGTAGCACTTTTTTATTAAAATACCATGAACTTTATAAACACCTCTTTTAGTATTTGTTAAAACAATATCTTAGAAAAACTTCACGAGGTAACGACCTACCCCACACTCACTTGGTTTCATAGCATGATTCCTATTTGCATGTATTTTTGTTACGAAGATGATATTACAATAAAATACCACATAACTTTAAAAACCGGATTCCTTTTAAAGCGATATTTCATATCGTTTGCGATTATGCATCTGCAACCCTCTTTAGGGGACCCACAAATGGATGGTATGGATTATCGCATATTTTTGGGCTAGTAGAGCGGGATGCAGACCTCCTCACGGAGCATTCGATCTCAAAAGGATTTAAATACGGTTTTTAAGAAATATGAATTTTCTAAATAAAATAAAATTATTTTTAAAATTAAAATTATATAAAATTATAAATCCATATTTTCAAAATATAATAAACCTATGTTTTCAAAAATGAAAAGATTAACAAATGATAATAAAATACCATCAAGATACTAAAAGGCAAGTTTTTTAATAAAATACCATGAACTTTCCAAGCTAAATTATTATCACTAAAAATACCCCAAATACTTAAAATCTATGCTCATGAAAACCCTAAATAATACTAATCACCCTCAAGGTTTACATTTTAAATATATTAAAAAAATTCATAAAACCCCCTCGAGTTATATAAAAATAATATTTAAGGACTTTAGTAAACATAGGTTTAAGCGGGATCAATTCTCTTGAACCCCAGAGAGCCGGAGAAAGTGAGTGATTGCCTATTTAAGGTAGATAACCTAACGGAGTTATCAATGGTAATTGTCTTGGAAAAAGACACAAATCCTGCCGTTCATGTGCAGCGGTTACCGATAACTCTCGAACCTAATTCAAGAGCTAAATCTGTTTACAAGTTTCTGACTCAGTCTGAGTCTAATTCAAATCTGAATCCAATATCAAACATGAATACTTGATCATGAACATTAATACTCAAATTCAAACATCAATATCAAACATGTATACTTGACTTGATTTGACCGAAACATGGTTATAACTTGACTTGACTACATGAATAGTTAATTAGATCCTGAACATGAATACTTGAACAATTTGTATCTATGATTTCGGCAAGACTTGTAATTAAAATCTATACAATACATTACGCGGGGATAAAGGGGTAGATTGGCACTGAACGTATATCGTGGCACGAGAGGTCACTTAAAATACACCTACATGAATTCTTGTGTCGTTGTCCCGTGGGTTATGACGGGGCCTTGTACTACATGTTACCATAGTCCATGGGGTAAGATGGACCCTCTCGTATACATGAATATCTTCTTTACCAAACTACAAACAACCACGTTAGAATAATAATCATATACCTGTACAACTCACATGTTCATTTCACATTACTCCTTATATTCTCTTTCTTCTTTTGTGACTTACCGAGCGCTAGTTCCCTGATGACATTCCTTTCTATTTCTTTCTTTGGAATGTTCTTCAGGAGGACAGGACTCTCAGAAGATCAAGCCTGGCCAGGTGGACTTGGACCAGCTTGCGGCACAGCCGGACTTCTAGTTCCTTATACTTTCATTTCCTGTATGCCATTGTTTAGGCACTGCTTATTATCATTGTATCTTTTCACTTTCAAACAGTTGTATGTAAAGATAAATGTAAATAAAGTTGTTGTTTTATTTTTATATTCTTGTACATTTTATATATTGCTTAATTACGCTTAACGTATTTATTTCTTAGTAAATACGTTGCGGCCTGCCACGTCATTGTTTCCGTCTACTGGGAAGTGGGCATGACACCTGCTAAGCATGATTAATTCGGCATCATATTCATCCACCGATTTTACCGATATAAAGCCTTATTGTAGGTGGATGAACTGTTGTTCCATCTCGAAACGAGCAGTCTTGGGAAAGAACTTCGCATCGAACAGATCACGGAACGTCTTCCACTCTATGGGTTGTGTGTGACGGTTTTCCTCAACCTTCTACCAGACTCTTGCATTGTCGGTGAGCTGGAGCTTGGCCGCACGAACCCATGCTATGTCTGGTACCTGTGCTACGACAAGGTCGTCCTCTATACTCTAGGCCCATTCTTCAGCCTCAAGAGGACTTTCTTTTCCTGAAAAATTCCTGGGATGCAACGCACGGAATTGCTTTAATCCAGGTGATTCGGTTTCTTGGCGGTTCATGAGAATAGCAGTCTTCTACTGCTGGCCCTCTAGAAGGCTTTTGATGGATTCTAGAAGCACCGTATTTTCATTGATTGGAGCAGCAACGATAGGAGGTGGTGGTAAGGTAGGTGGTGGTGTGTTGCCATTAACGTTGGTACTGGTGTTGTTGGGAGAATCCATCACCTTGATAGAAAAGGAAAGGTGTTAGGATAGATTCAAGAAATTTGAAATTAAAGGAATGTATAGTTGCTGATTCTTATAATTCTTGTGATATATTTTTTAAGACTTCATGCAGAACTGACCTGCATGAGCCACCAAAAAAACCTGTCACGTCCCGCTTCCCAATAGACGAAAACGGTGACGTGGCAAGCCCGCAACGTATTTACTATGAAACAAATATGTTAAGCGTAATTAAGCAATATAACAATGAACAAGAATGACAAGAGTAATAAAATGAAATATCAACTTTATTTACATTCAACTTTATATACAACTGTCTGAAAATAAATGATACAATAAATAAAACAATGCCTAAACAATGACATACATAAAATAAGTGCAGGATGAACTAGTAGTCTAGCTGAGCTGTAAGCTGGTCCAAGTCCTCCAGGCTCGGCTCTCACTACTACAAATAAGGGTTGCCCCTACGGATTTATCGGTAGAGGTAACCCACTGCCCCTACGGATATGTGCGTAGGGGCGAAAAAAGACCCCGTAGGTGCAAAGGCCGCAGGTGCAAGTTGAAGCCCTGAACTTGCCCTTACGGGCAAAATCTTTCCCCTACGGATTTCTGTGTAGGGCCAGTTTCACCTACGGAGTAGGCCGTAGGGTAAAAAAAGATATATTATTTACAGTTTTTTAAATATATTAACTGTACCTATGAATATATCCGTAGGGCCAAGTACTGGCCCCTACGGATATATGCGTAGGTACCTATCCGTAGGGGCAAAATATCAGAAATCCTTATATTTTGCCCCTACGGATAACTCCGTAGGGGCTAAGCACTGGCCCCTACGGACATATCCGTAGGGGCACTCCCAACCCCCTGGTACTGAGATCAGGGGGGAATATCAGTTACTGCTGATATTTTGCCCTTACGGTTTAAGCCGTAGGGGCAAATATGCACCTACGGATTAATCCGTAGGTACACATTATCTGTATTTTTTTTTAAAAGGGCTGCCTGATTTTTTCCCGCCCTGTGCACAATAATATATATAACAATAAAATATAAAATTAATCATCACACAACATATATCGCAGTATTCATAATCACATCTCACGCATATAATATACAAAAGAAACCCAAAAACTGAATATGATATAAATATAAATCAATATCGTTTCAAAATGTAGTACAATATGTATGATATAAATAAATACATGTTTCAAAAAATAAGAACCAAAAAGCTACCCTAGCTCGGTCCAGCTCCACCTCTGAATAACGATAGAATAACGCGCGCCTGCTCCTTGGTCAATAAACTTTGCAATTCGGCGCTAGCGGGAGTCTGAGCGGCCTATGGAGCTGGCGATGTGGTCTGCGCAGCCGCCGTCGAGGTAGTCGCTTGTGGAGCCGCGGCTGCGGGAGTCTGAGCGGGCGGTGGAGCTATAGGAGCTGTCTGCGGAACCGCAGCCGATGTAGTGGCTTGCGGAGCCGCAGCCGAAGGAGATGCATGTGGAGGCTCGGTCGATGTACCCTGTCGCGTCTGGACCTAACGTGTGTAAGAAGCGTGTAAGAACTGTGTATTATTCGAATTCGTATCATTATTAAGTTATTTCGAAACCCCGTTTGGATATCTAGTTTGGAAAACCGTTGTTTAATTTAATTACATATGTATGTATGATTAATCAAACTTAAGTCTAAAACCAAATAAGCTCAAGCTACGTACTAATTATGGATATGTTGATATCTATATAATATGACATGATATTTTACTATAAAGTAGTATACATACCAGCATCTCCTTCAACTCCTGAACGGTGGCCCTGAAGCTCTCCAGTTCCTGATGGACACGTCGGTCACTGGAGACGGAGGAAGTAACCGCCGGGGTGGAGTCCAACCTCATATGGGCCCTGCTAGGGCCTAGTCCCCGGCCTCTCTCCCAACCTCCGTGGTGCCCTCCGTGTGCGGCGTCCAGAACTGGGGTCAGCAGCCTCGGATCGCTCTGTCCGGTAAAATCGATCCCCGAGGCCTCGGCCTGCTCAACCACCCGCTCCTACACCCACATTAAGCAGTAAAGTATAAGTATAAAATTTAAACTTGAGCCTTCCAAAACTAAAATTTCAAATTTGGGTAGAAAAAATATTAACACTTACGCAATACTCCTGGGTAGCGACGTCGGGATATCGAAGCTCGCCCGTGGCGGGATCTGTTGAGGTGCCATGGATGGCAAGATATGCGGACAGCACGCTCGGTGTACCACCTGACTCCACGGTCCGAGCTGTCTGCAATTTTAGAAAATAACTCTTAATATTAGAAATATTAGAAAATAACTCTTAATATTGCAGAATATCACAAAGGTCGGTCCATTGTAATTTACCGATAACTCCATGGCTCGAGTAATATTCCTCGAGCCACCTGTGTAAGTAGGACGACCCCTCTTCGCCGACTTCATTTTCTCTGTATTCTGAGCGGACTGTTTCTGTACAACGCAATAACATTTAGTTTTCTAATTAAGGAACACAAAAAATAAATTATATCCTAAACAATGAATTACATTTAAAATACATACATGTTTGCGCTGGGAGTCGAAATATTCGCACAATAGAGGCCATGTCTCTACGGCGACTCTCGCAAACACCAGAGTAGATAGGAGGGTCGCTCTCTCTGCCTCGGGGGTCGCCATCCACAGGGAGTAGCAGTCGGCCTTCAGCTCATTCCTGTTGTATCGGACCTTGGCCTGCATGTTCTTCATCAGGCCATTGTACAGAGCATGAAGGTCGAGCACCCTCCCCGGATGATCAGGGTCGGCTACAAGCTGAAAATCGTAATCCAACTGAAAATACAAAAAAAAAACATTGTTATTAGATTGCAAGTGTTAATAATAAATATGATAAGCGGATAGATCAACTGAAAATATATATTAATACGTACCCGAGCCTGATCAAAGAAGAGGGCGAATGAGCGCTGGTGCGGCTCGCCCCACTCAACGTGAAGTGGATAGTTCTTCACGAGCCGGCTCTCGTCCCCCATATACCGGCCGAACCTCTCGGCATGAGGACCGGTATAGCGATAGCCAAAGTTAAGAAAAAATGGGAAATGCTGCCTCCCCCCTAGCTCTGTCAGGCCTCAGCCTATGGGACTGATTCGGACCTCGAGTCCCCCTCTGGGGATGGGGAGGCCCTGCGTCTGCACGAAATATCAAGACAATCAATATTAAGACAAAGTTGTATTAAGAAATCAAGGTTAGACGAAAATTCAAGTGTGATATATACCTCCGGTGACTATCGCACGAGCCTGGGCCCGGGCACCAGCACGAGCGGGACGATAGTTCCTCCGATGAGGAACAACCGGGGTCCCGGATGCGGACGCATCCCCTCCAACTAGAAAATAAACATCGACGCTAAATTTCCATGAAGTTCATATTTATTCTATAGAGCATATGTAAAATGAATAAATATTTTAAATTTATTCATACTAACCTGCAGACGATGCGGAGGGTATGGAAGCGGCAGGAGTGGCCCATGCGGAAGATGTGGACGCACCACCTATAATTAGACAATTAAAAATTGATTATATAAGTAATTGCAAAAAGAATGTGTAGATCAATAATATAACGTTCTAAATCAATATGCATGCACTATAGAATATATAAACATACCCGCAGGTGCGGTGGTGTCACCACCTACAGCTAGACAATAATAAAAATTGCTAAGTAAGAGCAAAAGGAATGTGTGTATTTATAATATAGCATTCTAAATCAATATACATGCACTATATGATATATAAACATACCTAGAGGAGCGGGAGTGGCCTCTGTCCCAGATGTGGACGCATCACCAACAACTAGACAATCAAACATTGACAATATAAGTAATTTTGACATAAACATGCATGAATATCTGTAATATTACATTCAAAATGGATATGCGTGTAGTATACCTGGAGGTGTGGTAAAATCCACACGGAAGGAGGCATCCGAAGGGGTCTCCGATCTGGGTGCAAGACCGGCCCTCTGAAGCTCCCTACGGAGCTCTTCGGGAGGCAGAACCCGCTCTGCCTCTGCCTCTTCCGCGGCTGGAGCTCCTGCCGCCCCTCGCTGCTCCCGACATCGTCATCAAATCTAGATAAACGGTTCGTGGACGCATTAGACAATCATTAAAAGTATTGACTATATATATAGAGCGTAAAATGTGAAGTAATAATATAACATTACTGATAACCTTTTTCGTTTTGTGGGCGCATTATACATATCTACTTGGATTGCATCGTCGATGTCATTTCTAACCCACGTAACTTCATGATCGATCGAAGACAACCCGTCCTTCGAAACAAACGGTCAGAGCACTTTAAGCCTTCTTTCTTCTTCGTCCTCATCGCTGTCCTCGAATTCTGGGACATCGTATACATCTCTGGGTTTCCATCGGCATACAACACTCCATCCCGGATGCTTCAAACACTGTGAGTGGTATACTTGGAACGCTTGGTTCGGAAAGATAAACGGATCTTCCTGACCGTAAAATCGAAGTGTGTTCACACTGGTCAATCCATATTCATCTTTCCAAGTCCCAAGATTGCTTCTCCACTTGTCCGTATCGGTTCGCGGATCGTACCAAGTGCACTGGAATATATAAAAGGGTTCTGATCGTCTGGGATAGTGGATGCCGAGTATTCAATTTAAGTACCCATAGTAAATCACACCGTCCGATCCTACAGTCGCAATCCCACTATTCTGAGTGGTTCTAGATGTTTCTATGTCCTTAACTTCGAATTTGTATCCAAGGACACCAAATCCTTTGTAATATGCAACCTCCATACTAGGAAATTGAGCTAAACATCTTGAATCACTCTCAAATGATCCAGACAAGTTCGGATCGTGGATCTAACAAAACAAATTTTACGACAAATACATAACGATACAGGTTTAGATTAAAACTGATAGCAATAAAATGTTATTCGAATAACTTACATGATCTGTGACCCAATCACAAAAATTATCCTGATGCTATTTTTCTAAACGTTCTTCGTTCCAATCAGGATACCCCTCACATACCTCGTTAAAATGAATTCTGTTTTCGACAAATAATTGTGACATTAATATTATATCATTTCATACACACACAAACACAGATATAACAATTAATCCAAAAAAACATACTCTCTAATTTGTTCAAGACATGCGCAATTAAGCAAGATAAACCGGTATATCTTGTTGATAAACATAGTGTCTACCCTCTTATACTCGGCTTTACCATATGACTCGTCTTGAATTCTTTGTGGTCGGTTAAGCCTTGTCTCAATGTTCTCGTCCAGATAGCGGGAACAAAATGTGGTTGCTTCATCAAGAAGATAACCTTGCATGATAGAACCCTCTGGTCGATTTTTATTGCGTATATACTTCTTAAGAGTGTAGAGGTACCTAATGAGAATATGTTGAATAAATAAATACGGGCATACAGGACAATAATAAATTTATAAATTGCGTGAAACGAAAAATTACGCGTACCTCTCGACGGGATACATCCATTGATATTGTACCGGTCCGGCTAACTTCGCCTCAGATGCAAGATGAACCGTCAAGTGTATTATGATATCGAAGAATGACGGTGGGAAAATACGCTCAAACTTGCAAAGTATCAACGCAATAGAATTTTCTAGTTTATCCAGCGTCGCAACCTCCAGTGTTTTAGCACACAACTCCCTGTAAAAACAACATAGGTCGTTGATTACTAGACCAACTGAGTCGGGGAGAGAAGTCCTGAGGGCTAATGGAAGAAGGTGCTCCACGATAACATGGTGATCATGACTTTTCAGCCCATCGATCTTGCCCTTCACAATTTTTATTTTCTTGTTGAATGATCCTGAGAAACCTGTAGGGACTTTCAAATCATGCAACACCTGCAGGAATCTTTTCTTCTCCGGTTGTGACATATGATAAGCGGCATTAGGAAGTACAAACTTGCCCGGTTTACCCGCTACCGGTCTAGGGTGAAATTCATTTCTTATTCCCCACTCTTGTAGATCCATCCGAGCATTCATGTTGTCTTTTGATTTCCCGTCTTTACAAAGAAGCAAGTTAAGTATGTGCTCTGATACTCCCTTCTCTATATGCATGACATCCAGACAATGACGCACTGAATTTGTAGACCAGTACGGAAGATCGAAGAAAATGCTTAACTTGTTCCAATATTGTGGTTTGACCTGTTTCGTCGGATCCATCCCGAAGGTCACGTTATTGTAACCATCCCATTTAGCAGTCACGTCCTCTCCGGACAACGGGGATGGAGGTCCAAGAAGCTCCTGATGACCATCAAAGTGAACCGTGTCTAACCTATAGGATGGTCTGGAGGCAGGAAACGTCGATGGCCGCAATAACAAACCTTCCTGCTAAAATTCAAGAATTTCGATGTTGTGTGTTCATGGAAATGAGGACATGCTTTGTGACCATGTACGGACCAACCTGATAGCATTCCATACGCAGGAAAGTCATTAATTGTCTACATTAAAACCGCACGCAGTATGAAGGTTGTATTTGTGTTTGCATCATATGTCTCTACACCATCAATGAACAAAGATTTCAACTCCTCGATCAGAGGTCGGAGATAGACGTCGATATTGTTCCCCGGTGAGTTTGGTCCGTCGATAAGAAGAGGCATCATAAAGTATGATTGGTCCATAACCAACCAAGGCGACAGATTATAAATTATCATTACAACGGGCCATGTGCTGTGACTTCCAGCCATATAGTTGAATGGGCAGAAGCCATCAGTAGCCAGTCCGAGCCGGACATTGCGAGGATCGCTACTGAATATTGCGTGCCTCCTATCGAAATCCTCCCATGCCGGTGAATCTCTTGGATGGCTCATTTTTCCATCTTCGCTTGGAGGAGCACGGTGATGCCAAATCATTGCCTCGGCTGTTTTATTGCACCTGAATAGCCTCTGTAGCCTCTGTGTTATGGGAAAGTATCGTGCTATCTTCACAGGTATATCAGACTTCTTATCAGAATCTTTCGGCTTATACCTGGCCTCTCCGCATGTTGGACACTCTTTCAAATCTGAATTCTCTTTCCGGTACAACACGCAATTTTTAGGACATGCTTGAATCTTCTCGCACTTTAGACCCAAATCAGACATCATCTTCTGGGCTTCGTACCAGCTGTCGGGCACATTATTTCCCGGAGGCATAGAATCTTTCAAGAACGAAAGAAGCATTGTGAATGACTTGTTGCTCCATCCATTTAGGCACTTAATCTAGAAAAGTTGGACGAACCATGAGAGGGTGGAATACTTCGCATTCTCATAAATTGGTTTCCTAGCATCATTCATGAAATTTTCATACTTATCCGCACGCGGTCTTTGACCGGAAGGAATGTCATCTTCGGTACGAATAGATTCACCTAGGGCAGCCTCTACCATATCCTCCATTTCTTCTGATGGAAATAAATTACCGCCTTCTCCTTCTGCCGCATTACCGAATTCTTCTTCTTCTCCTGCCGCATTATCGTGTTCTACTTCTTCTTCTGCCACAGTACTACATTCTTCTCCTTCCCCGCGATATTTCCAAGTTGTATAAAGTCTAGTAAACCCGTGTTTTACAATATGAAGCTTTGCCAATTCTACCTTCTGCCAGTACTTATTGCCACATCTATCGCACGGACAGAGAATCTTCTCTATTATGATCTTATTATGTGCGCGTGCAAATTCAAGGAAAGCAGCAACTCCTGCGACAAACTTAGGTTGCATACGTTGTTTCTAATCTACATACATCCAGTCCTTAACTCTGACGTACTCACGGGCCATGTTAGACTGTATAACATATAAATTGTAGGTTATGCTGACTATATTGAGAAATATAAGAACGTGATAGTTACTGACAAAGGAGAAAATCCGTGTATATGCTTTGTGTGTGCGTTTGTCGTTGAAAAGAATAAATTATCGCACGTATGTTAACCGATAGACGGGGACTAAGTGGCGCTTTTAGTTTCATATATGAGTATCGATGAGAATATGAAGGTTTCATATTATCATCGAGTATCGGTTTTAACTTGAACATCTCGAATCACTCTCTAATTATGCGTTTGTTATGTATTCTTGTTGTATGTGTGTGTTCCGGCTGTCGGGGATAGGCTTCTATCCCAATAAGAATGTATAGAGCGAACACCCATCACTTGTGCTTTCAACCGTGTCGAGTAAATTTCGGCAGCACCTCCCCGCTGTTCTCCGAGCACACTGTAATAGAATAGATAATCATTTCAAAGCTGTGAAACAACGTTGAAATGAACATCTAATCTATCTTTGTACACGGAGAACCAGCGGAAAGATACCAACGAAATATCTCGAAACGGATGAAAACACAAGTGAATGAAGGCGTTTGCTTTATACATTCTTAACTTGTCCACACGGGACAAATCTATGGGTTACCATACGATTGAATTTTCTCGTCGTGTAGACTATACGACGGTTGTTAGTATCGAGCTATACTGTCCGATATTTAACAACCTTCGTATAGTTCTATATCACGACGAGCATCGCACGTATGTTAACCGATAGACGGGGACTAAGTGGCGCTTTTAGTTTCATATATGAGTATCGATGAGAATATGAAGGTTTCATATTATCATCGAGTATCGGTTTTAACTTGAACATCTCGAATCACTCTCTAATTATGCGTTTGTTATGTATTCTTGTTGTATGTGTGTGTTCCGGCTGTCGGGGGTAGGCTTCTATCCCATTAAGAATGTATAGAGCGAACACCCATCACTTGTGCTTTCAACCGTTTCGAGTAAATTTCGGCAGCACCTCCCCGCTGTTCTCCGAGTACACTGTAATAGAATAGATAATCATTTCAAAACTGTGAAATAACGTTGAAATGAACATCTAATCTATCTTTGTACACGGAGAACCAGCGGAAAGGTACCGACGAAATATCTCGAAACGGATGAAGACACAACTGAATGAAGGCGTTTGCTTTATACATTCTTAACTTGTCCACACGGGACAAATCTATGGGTTACCATACGATTGAATTTTCTCGTCGCGTAGACTATACGACGGTTGCTAGTATCGAGCTATACTGTCCGATATTTAACAACCTTCATATAGTTCTATGTCACGACGAGTCTCGCACGTATGTTAACCGATAGACGGAGACTAAGTGGCGCTTTTAGTTTCATATATGAGTATCGATGAGAATATGAAGGTTTCATATTATCATCGAGTATCGGTTTTAACTTGAACATCTCGAATCACTCTCTAATTATGCGTTTGTTGTGTATTCTTGTTGAATGTGTGTGTTCCGGCTGTCGGGGGTAGGCTTCTATCCCATTAAAAATGTATAGAGCGAACACCCATCACTTGTGCTTTCAACCGTTTCGAGTAAATTTCGACAGCACCTCCCCGCTGTTCTCCGAGTATACTGTAATAGAATAGATAATCATTTCAAAGCTGTGAAACAACGTTGAAATGAACATCTAATCTATCTTTGTACACGGAGAACCAGCGGAAAGGTACCGACGAAATATCTCGAAATGGATGAAAACACAAGTGAATGAAGGCGTTTGCTTTATACATTTTTAACTTGTCCACACGGGACAAATCTATGGGTTACCATATGATTGAATTTTTCGTCGCGTAGACTATACGACGGTTGTTAGTATCGAGCTATACCGTCCGATATTTAACAACCTTCGTATAGTTCTATGTCACGACGAGCATCGCACGTATGTTAACCGATAGACGGGGACTAAGTGGCGCTTTTAGTTTCATATATGAGTATCGATGGGAATACGAAGGTTTCATATTATCATCGAGTATCATATATTGGTTTTAACCTGAACATCTCGAATCGCTCTCTAATTATGCGTTTGTTGTGCATTCGTGTTGTATGTGTAACATGATTTTAAACCATTGAGATCAAGATTGATAGAACTGATCATCCTACATTGCAATAGCATTCATCAACAAAAAACTATTATTGCAATAGCATTCATCAACAAATTATTGTTCTCCACCTTGCACTCTCTTAACAATGGTACATGCATTAAACAACATGTAAGAGCTATCTATAACAACTCTAAACTTTCACCTGTTGGGTTCAACAAAAAGGTTTTTGATATAACAAACACAACCTTCCTCAATTTTTCCCTTGAATCGATGTGAAATTAATAGTGTCCATATGACACAATGGATATATTTTCCACACAAAAGGAAAAAAAGGCAAAAAATAGTAAAGCAATTGTAATTCTATCAAGTATCCAGACTGAAAAAGAATAAATAGCAAACTAAAAATTAATCGCTAATGAAAAAAAACAAAAGTGTATCATTACAACCAGCAAATTAAAAGGACCATAAAGAAAACAACAAAGATTTATGTTGGAGAGAATCAGAAAAGATTTGTGGTTCCAACTTCTTTTTTCGATAATCCATTGTTTCAGAATTTGTTAAAAAGAGGAGCAGAAGAAGAGTTGGGGTTTGATCATCGAAATGGTGGCATTATGATTCCTTGTGAAGAGGATTTTGTCACTCTAGCGTCTCATTTAAGTCATGGACTCAACAAGAAGAAATGACTAAGAGAAAAAGCCTTTCACATAGTAGCATAAACAATTTTGTATGAATTGGCATGTACGTTATAATGTGAACCTTATTTATTAATTTAGATCTTCTTCATTATGTAGAGCATTTGAAATACATAATAGCTTCAACTTGAATTTCCTCTCGTTTCAGTATATCCTGTAACATCATAATAGGCAGATAGGCAGACTTCTATTTCAAGATTTGCAAATCACTTGTACGAGTTTAAAATTGATGGCTATATTATGAATTTGTCCGCAAAGTTACTGACTTTAACGAGTCCGCATCAGTGGTGAAAATTGTGGCAACACCAAATCCCAACCAAACCCTAACCCTAACCCCAACTCCAGCCGAACCCCAAACCCAACACCAAACCCCAACCGAACCCTAACCCTAACCCTAACCCTAACCCCAACCGAACCCCAACCCCAATACCAACCGAACCCTAACCCTAACCCTAACCTAAACTGAACCCGATGCCTAACCCTAACCCCCATCCCTACCCGAACCCTGAACCCTAGCCCTAACATCATCACAATTATGTTTAATTGGAGATTTACTTACCTGTAGATGGTGGAGGAGACGACGGAGACGCTTGGCGGTCGACGACGCACGCAATCGGCGACGAGGAACTCGACGAGGAAGAACGAGGGCGGTGGCGGGCCGAAAACGGAGGGCGGTGGCGGGCTGAGAACGGAGGGCGCGCGGTGACGACGAAGAGAAAATTGGAGACGCCGGAACGAGAGAAAATTTTGGGAACGAGAGGGAAAGAGATCGAGGCGTAGGGCATTTCTGTGCCTTTTTTTTATTAAATTCCCATTTAGATGTCCCTAGGGACATAACCGTAGGTTATTGGTTTGCGGCTCCGTAGGGCCAAACAACAAATTACGATTTAAAATTTTTAAATTAAAATGTCGGGCACCGTAGGGACAACCATTGGGCCCTACGGCTTAGTCCGTAGGGGCAAGAAAAATCTGCCCCTACGGATTTAATTATCCGTAGGGGCAACCCCATATTGTAGTAGTGTCTATCTCCTTAGGGTCCGGTCCTCCTGACGAACATTACAAAGAAAGAAATAGAAAGGAATATCGTCTGCGAACTAGCGCTCGGTATGTCCCAAAAGAAGTAAGAGAAAATGACTGAAAGATATATGACGTGAATAAAAACCAAGTAAAGTAAACAAATAGGGTTGTATTTGAGCATATCTAACCATGTTCACTTACAGGGTATAAGATAGCTATTCTGACGTGGTTGTTTGTAGTTTGATAAAGAAGGTGTTCATGTATACGAGAGGAGTCCATCTTACCCCATGGACTATGGTAACATGTAGTACAAGGCCCCGTCATAACCCATGGGACAACGGCATGTGAATTCATGTAGTTATCTTTTAAAGTGACCCCTCGTGCCACGATATACGTTCCGTACCAATCTACCCCTTTATCCCAGCATATTGCATTGTATAGGTTAAGATTACAGGTCTTGGACGAATCCATGGATATAAAATATTCAGGTTCATATTCAGGATGTAATTATGTGTTCAGGTGGTCATGTCGAGTTCATGTCACGTTATAAACATGGTTTGGTCAAGTCGAGTCAAGTATACAAGTTTGAATTTTATATTTGAATTCAAGTATTCAGGTTCATGATCAAGTAGTTGATGTTGGATTCTGGTTTGAATTGGGACTCAGATTGAGTCAGACACTTATGAACGGATTTAACTCTTGAATTCTTAGGTTCGGGAGTAATTGGCAACTGATGCATATGGACGACAGAATTTATGTCTTTTTTCAAGACAATTACCATTGATAACTCCGTTAAGTTATCTAACCTGAATAGGCAAGCACTCACTTTCTCCGGCTCTGGGGCTCAATAGAAATGATATCGCTTAAGCCTATGTTAATTCTATAGTCCTTAAAATATTGTTTGCATATCTCGAAGGGATTTAATGAAAAATATATTAATATTATTTTAAAAATATGCTCGAGGGTGATTTACAAGATTTTGGGTTTTCATAAGCATTTATTTTAATTATTGGGGTATTTTAATGATAAAAACATAGTTTTTAAAAGTTTATGGTATTTTATTGAAAACCAGCTCTTTTTGATAACTTAATGGTATTTTATTAATATTTCAATCTTTCATTTTTAAAAATATAGTTTCATAATATATTGAAAATATGGATTTATAATTTTTATATAATTTTTCAAAAATTAGTTTTTTTTAGAAAAGTCGCGTTTTTTAAAAAACGTATTTTATTTCATTTCGAGATCGAATACTCCATTAGGAGTTCTGCATCTCGTTCTACTACCCCAAGGATGTGCGATAATCCACACCATCCATTAGCGGGTCCCCTAACGAGGATTGTAGAGGTGTATTTGCAAAGGATTACAAAATACCGCTTTAAAAGAAACCCGTTTTTGAAAAGATGTGGTATTTTAATAAAAACTATTGTTTGAACTAACCATATATATATATATATATATATATATATATATATATATATATATATATATATATATATAGGCATCGTGCTATGAAATCATAGTGTGCGTGTGGGGTTACCTCGTGAAGTTTTCCAAAAAGTATTGTTTTAACAATTATCGAAAAGAGGTCTATACTAAAGTTCAAGGTATTTTAATGAAAAAGTTCGTTTATGTTTGTTTCACATGAGAATTTTGGTTAAATTTGAAGCTAAAAGATTGTAATCGAAGTTACAAGTAGGGTGGTAACATTAGTTTGACCAAAGTATAAAGAAAAAGTGAGTTCTAAGTTTAAAAAGAAAATGTATCGGAGATAACTTCACTTTACCGATATATTTTTAGGAGATGAATTGAGATGAAAAGAAGAAGAGATGAGGGGGACTTACGGCTTGGTAATATTGAGAAGAGAGTAAGAAAGAAGAGAAGGGGCTTCGTGGCTTCGCGTGAGCTCCGGAAACAGCTTCGATCTTTGACGGAAGGAGCTTGGTTGCTAACACCACTTGACTCCACTTGCACTTAAGAACTTTTGAGGTGATTTTGCTACAATTTTCAGAATAGAGGGAAGCTAGGACATGGGGTGGTATTTATAGTGGAGAATTAGGATTTGGGATAAAATTTTGGATTAAAAAGCATTAAAAAGATGTTAAATAGTGAATTGAAGAGTCTCTGATTGATTGCAGGAAAATCAAACAGTGTAGGAGAGTTAAGGGGAGTCGAAGGGGTGTGTGTGCAAAGCATGGAGCAAAATTGAGCAACATCGACCGTCGGTACCGGCCAAAAGGGGAGAATGTGTTGTCGGATTTGAATGTCCTACCTCGAGATTCGTGCCACGTGTGTATTTGGGTATGTACACCTCATTGCGCCTGTTTGATTTTTCTGAAACTTTTCATTTCCCCGTGTATTGCACGTGCAACTCTTGGGCTTCCAAAAAATTAAAAAGAAAAATCTGAAAAATTAATTGTGTCTGATAGGAATCGAACACATAGTCTATGTCACAATAGTGTAGAGGCTTTACCAGTGAGCTATAAGTTGCTTCTTGCTTTTATTTAACAAAAATGACTTTTAACTCTTACACAGGCTGTAATACTCTTTTCTGTACAATAACAAGAAAATTTCTGTATATTGATTTCAGAGTCATTACAGCTATCTTCCATCTTCTCTTCACAACTTCCACCCACGACATCTTCTGAGTTCTGCACAAAGCTCCACCTTGACTGAAGTTTCCTCCACCTTGCTCCAAGGTGGTACTTCCAGGCGCAAGCTTCCCCATGATTCTATTTATATCGCTTGAGATTTTGACTCCATTCATGACGACACAGTTCTTCTGGCACACCTTCATTACTCCACCTTGAGCAATAATTGTGTAACCTTTTGTATCCAATCTTCCAAACGAAATTAGATTTCTCTTCGGTTTGGGGACATACCTGACATTTCCAAGAACTCTCTACTTCCCATCGAACATCTTTATCTTTACGGTGCCTACGTTTTCCACTTGTATTTCAGAGTCTTCTAGTAATGTCACTGTCTCTTTTTTTCCCTCAATCTCATCGAACAACTCTTTATTTGAACATACGTGAAAAGATGTTCCCGAATCCATGTACCACATATCTTCCTTTTTAACTTCTCCATTACTAGCCATAAGCATATCATACTTTATTTCGGTATCGTAGACCATGTTCGCTTGATCTTCCTCTCTAAATCTTTTTAGATCATCTAAGTCCTCCTTCAATTTGGGGCAATCGGATTTAAGTGACCCATCTCGTTGCAGTGACAACGTCTTATCTTCGAAATATCTCTTGGACACCACGATCTCTGATTTCTTTCATCGTTGGTTTGTTCATTCCTCCACATTAGATCCTCTCTTACAGTAAGTGCAGATGAATCAGATAGTCAACTTGATGATTTCCTTAGTTCTTCATTCAAGAGACAATTTATTACTGCACTCATCGATATAGCTCCATCAGGAGACGAGTTGCTCAAAAAACTACTGGAGTTATCCAACTATTCGAAAGGGAACTCAACACTATAAGCGCTTGCATCTCTTCTTCAATCGGTATCTTCATGGCTGCTAGTTGATTCACAATATTCTGAATTTTGTTCAAGTACTCCGCTATTGAGGAATCTTTCTGGAACTTCAGATTCATCAATTCTCTCATTAGAAAAGGCTTGTTTATAGCCGTCTTTCTCTCGTAGAGATCTGTCAATTTCTTCCATAATGCCTCCGATGTCTTCTCCGATGACACATAGTGGAACACCGAATATCTATCCATTCCCGAATAAGACCCTTCGCCTTCCGATCCATCCTTACCCAATTTGCATCAGACATTTTTTCTGGTTTGGCACTAATCCCAGCAAGAGGCATATCTAAATCTTTAAGGAACAATATGTGTTGGGGTTTTCTAGCGCCCTGGCCATCTACCGTAGTCAGTGCGGAACAAAAAATGACGTTTAAAAAAACTTGGCACTAAGAAACCCGTCTAGAATCGGAACCATAAACCTACACTAGCTACAAAAAATATTCTAGCTACAAGGTTAGAAGCGTTATATGGAATGAACCGTGTCCTTCGGTCTTCTGCCATCTTCCTTATCTCTTAGAGGTTTTATCGATCAAACTTGGCCGCCGGACTTCCTCCGTCGAAGATGATCCACCCAAGAGATGTAGCTCATGGCTCTAGCTCCGCACTGAGAATCTAGTGGAGCAACTAGGGACTCTAGGTTGCTAATCTAGAGTGCCTAGGGATGTAGTGAGTTGCTTAAGATGTTTACCTATCTCTTCTTCTACCCTTGTTTCTCAACACATGAGATGTAGGGTAGAAGATGAAGAAGAAGGAGAAGGTCAAGAAAGGTAGTGAAGAGAGCAAGAAAAATGGTGAGAGTGTAACTCATCTCAAAAATAATAAACCATCCATGTGAGAGAAAATCTCAAGCAAAGTTTTGTAAAACCAATTTTCTAAATATAATAATACAACCATACTTGAATAGTGAGCATAAATGAATAAACAATTCATTTGTCAACACTATTCAAGCATGGGTCTCACCATACTCTCTTCTTTACCTTTACATCTCATTTCCATTTAATTTAATAAATAAATAAACCAAAATGAGGTGTCCACCTTCTAGAATGTTTTCTGTATAAATACGGATTACACTTAACTGTATATGCATACTTGTATTAGTACCAAAATACGAATAGCCAAAGAGATAGAATAACATAAAGAACATAATACTAGAATATACATATCGAAATACATATACGTAAATTATTAAATCAATACCTGATTTAATAATCCGGCTCAAACCCGAGCTGGCTAGTATTATTAACCGTCTGATCAAAAGTCTAGGTAACTAGTACAATCATTCGATCGGAGCCCTGCACTTATCAAAATACGGCTACTACATCATTTCTCCTAAACCATGGAAACCTTATGTGTGGGACTCTAAAGACTCGTCAATACGCTGGTAGTGGATTTAACCACAAGAACGTCAACGGGTTTAACCACAAGTACGTCAGCGGCACTAGCTGTACGTAACGGCTACCCAGGTATTGAGCGAAAGGAAGGCCGATAAGCAAACTCATCTGAACCCCTACTAAGTCTTTCCGTGACAATCTCCATACAGTCCGGTATATTTGTCTAAGAGTATCGCATATCGAGTCTAGGGGGTGGATAAAGTCAGACCCCTAATAACGCGATATTTCGTGTCGGTATGAAGCCTATCACCAACTGAGAAACTACTGATCCAAATAAGTAATTCTCGTCTACCTTGACCAAGTATTTCTGGTGATGGCCACCCGTGCACAACGTGACATCAACCCCCAATACCGGAAGAAACGAATCCCCGACGATCCGCTCACTGCCTTCATGCGGCTCAGGACTGTACCCAAATAAAACATGTTTGCACGACTCTTTTGAGCCGTAGTAAGGTAGTAATCAAAGCATAGTGGGAACTCACACGAGATAACTGACGATCTCTGGTCGACGGACTAACCTGTACTCATGTCACCTGAGAACTGTTATCTGACAATAGGTATAATACCAACTAGCATATTCCCGGCGAGTCCATCCAGTGTACTCATAACCCAATGAGCACATGTATACTATCTTAGGTGACTAACTGACACCAATGGCTCGTGAGACCGGCCACCGTCCCTCGTCGAGGTCTCGAAAAGTATACACTAGTCTACTCCGGAGTATCGATGCCCGGTCTCGATACTCTCTCGACTAGAGACATTTAAGGATGTGCTTATAGACCACCCGGCTCTCACGTATATGATCGCCATCATAATACTGGTAGTCAAGCAAGAATCCTATGGACTCTATCAACATGTAATAGTGATCTGTAATACCACATAATTCATGTACATGATGACAGAGACAAACCAGATAGCATACTATTATCTCGAGTAAGACTATTCTACCCGTATAGGTCCTCCTTCAAACATCACAATCGCGTGCCTGCGATTACAATAATTGACTTGAGGGCACTATAACCAACAATATGTCCTCTATTCTTGGCTTCCATATCGATCAGTTTGTGCTATTCAAGCACACCATCCTTATTTTGATTTGAGTTGTCTTAATCTTCATCGTTCTTCTCTCAACCAAGCTCTGATACCAATTTGTAAGGATTTTTAAGTTCTAAACAATTCAGAAAAAAACACAGAATTTTTTAGAAGAAAGGATAACATGTAAAACACAACAAAACACAAGAAATTCATCTAATTTCTCTGCTTTTATTCAACTTAATACGAATTACAAAATCTTCTATTTCTCTGCTTCTTCTCCTAAACAAAATACCCTAAATAATCTATATTTATAGGTCTCGAATCCCTAAACCTATTTCAATTAGAATCTCATCAAATCTCCAAAACAATCTCTAACAAATCTCTTCACAAATCCACTAACAAATTTTTGAATAATTCTCTAACAAACTTTCTCAATTAATCTCCAAAATCTTCTATTTCTCTGATTCTTCTCCGAAACAAAATACCTTAAATAATCTATATTTATAGGTCTCGAATCCCTAAACCAATTTCAATTAGGATCTCATCAAATCTCCAAAAGAATCTCTAACAAATATCTTGACAAATCTACTAACAAATTTTCAAATAATTCTCCAACAAACTTTTTTAATTAATCTCCAAAACGAATTTTCATCAAAACCAAAATCTTAAAGGACTCATCAACAGACGTTGAGCCGGCTCAAAATTATCTCGAGCCGTCTCATACAAAAAAGAGAAATTGTTAGTTATATGTATGCCCTAGAGGCCATTATTATACATGTGATGTATATTATAGTGGATACTTTGACATATATAGGGAGGACTTTCTTGCTCGACATGATAGTATGCTATCTGGTTGCTCTTTATCTTAACATGTACACCCATTGTCTCTCTATTACATGTTGATAAAGCCCTTAGGATGAGTACTTGACAACCAGGATTATGATGCAGATCATACTAGTGGAGCAGAGGTAGTCGGTAAGTACATCCTTCAAATGTTCCTAGTCGTGGGAGTATCGAGACGGGGCATCGATATTCCAGAGTAGACTAGCGTATACGCTTCTCGACCCATGTGATGGGCGATGGATGATCTCATATCCATTGATGTTTGACATCAGAGATGGTATACGGGTGCTCAGTGAAGACTGGGTACAGTGGACGGACTCGCCGAGAACTCCTATATGGTATTATACCTATCGTCAGATAGCAGTTCTCTGGTAACACTGGTACAGGTTAGTCTGTCGACCCGAGATCGTCATAGAGTCTTGTGTGATTCCCACTGTGCTTTGATTTCCACCTTAACATGTTCAAGAGATCGTGCAAAATGGTGGTTTTTGGGTACAGTCCCGAGTCACATGGAGGCAAAGAGCGATAGGAGGGGATTTCGTCTCTCCCGGTATTGGGGGTTGATATTGCGCTATGCTTGATTGTCCATAACAGGAAATCCCTGGCCAGGGTTGCTGAGATCTACTGGTAAGTGTTATCAGTAGTTTCTCGAATCGTTATGAGCCTTATATCGGCATGACTTATCAGGCTATTGGGGTCTGACGTTTTACCATCCCCAGGCTGCGATATGCGACATAACAGACGAAGAGACCGGACTGTACGGTAGTGTTACTGATTTGATTCGCAGGAGTATGAGCAGGCTTGCTTGTTGATCTTCTGATCGCTCAATACCCGGGTGGCCGTTACATTTAGCAGACCTGTAACAACACTAAACTTTCTGTACAATTTTTTTCAAAAATACAGAAAGGGGTACTTTAGCCTGAGCACAAGTTATAAGTTTGATTTGCTTTTGAACAGCAAGAAAGAGCTTGTAGCCCACTGGTAAAGCCCTGCACTGTTGAGATATAGCACCAGAGTTCAAATCCCATCAGCCACATATTATTTTTATTTAAAATTCTTTTAATCTTTTAGAAGCCCAAAGTTCTACAAGTGCACAACCCGTAAAACCAAGAGTCATACATAAAACAAACGAGTACACTGCAGTAGACCAAGCGTCTGGGACACGTAGCGATGAGACGAGCCCCGACTCGCCCGACTCGGGCCGGAGAAAGGCGTGACTCGGCCGGCGCCGCCGGTCTGACTTAGCCAAAACCCTAATTTTCTTTACCTCTTGCGACTGTTGGACTCCCCCCATAACCCTTGTATTATTTGTTTTTACTGAACAATTACAGAGCACAATAAAACAAACATTTAATCCATTTTAATACAAATTTTAATACACCCTTTCACCACCCTAAAACCCTAATTTTTCCTATAAATACCATCCTCAAAATCACCCCTCCTCACTCAAAAATCCCTACCAAAACTCTCAAGAAAATTCCCAAGTCTTTTGTGTGCAAGTGGAGTTAGTAAAAGGGCGAAGCTCCGACGAACTTCCGACAGCAATCCGAGGAGATTCCGACGACACATTGGCACCTCCCACCTCTTCCTACTTCTCTCTTCTAGTCAAATAACCTATAAGTACCTACTTCTCCTTCTTTTCACTATTCTAAAAATATTCAAAACTAAAACCCGACGGAAGCGGAGTTAGTCCGACTTCTGATTCGGTTTTCTTTAAAAACTACAATTTTTCTTAATCAAGATACCTTCATATCATCACATATTGTTCATTAAACATTAACAAACTTAATAAAACAAGTTGCACATCAAACTAATCATTTTTGTAACTTTTATTATACTTTTTCAGAAAAATACCATATAGTTTAGTTTCGGCATAAACTATCATAATTCTTTGTTATACCTATAGATAGCTCACAAGGTAATGACCTACCTCCTCAAAACACTCAAATCTAACATGGCACGATGGAATTTGAGAACATAGATTTAGAAAAACAGGACTTTATATATAACTACCTTCAACTTATAAAACCTTTTTATACAAGAAGTGTATTTTAACAAATCTTCGAAATTGCGCCTCTACAACCCATTTAGGGGAACCCGTTCAGTATGGTGCAGATTATCGCACATCCTCGGGCCTAGTAGAGTGAGATGCAGACCTCCGCAAGAAGCATACGATCTCGAAAGATTTAAAATACAATTTTCTTTAGAAAATATGATTTCTATTATAAATAAAACTTATATTTTTAATAAATTAATATATATGTAATTAATATCAAAATATCTATTTTTAATATTTATAATATTCCACATTTCCAAAATTCAAGAAAAACATCTCATTTACAAGAAAATTACCATACAATTCCAATATTACAAATAAATACCATATATTATGAAATTAGGTTTTATTCACTAGAAATATCACATTGATAAAATATATATCCATGAAAACTCTAAAGACGATAATAAAATACTTAAGGTGTATTTTGAAAATTATACAAAATTATTTTTACATAAAACCCCCTCAAGTTATACTAAAATACAATAAGGACCCTAGTAAATATAGGTTTAAGCGGGACCAGTCTCTTGAGCCTCAGGGAGCCGGAGATATTGGTGCTTGCCTATTTAAGGTAAACAACTTAATAAACGGTGTTATCAACACGGTAATTGTCTTTGAAAAAGACACAAATCCTGCCGTCCATGTGCAGCAGTTACCGATAGCACCAAAACATAATTCAGGACTTCAATTTCTTTTCTAATTGTCTGACTCAGACTGAGTCTCGATATAATAAATCTGACTTGAATATGATTCAAGTATCAAACTACAATGTAACATGAATCCATGAATCTATATATTCAATCTGTTCAATCTATTCAATCTATGTTGACTAAACCGAACCATGGATATATTCCATCTACATGTTTATCCATTATATCTGTTTCATTACTGATATCATGGTTTCGACAAGTCATCCATCTATACAAGTTACAAAACAAGACAATACAATACAACAATACAATCAAGACATCGCGGGGTTTATAAAAGGGTAGATTGGTACGGAAGGTGTTAAAAGTGGCACGAGACTGTAACCATAATATACCTAACCTAAATTCAATTGCCGTTGTACCGTGGCCGAACGGTTCCTTTTGCTCCTTATACCTTAGTTCACGGGGAAAGTTGGACTCCTCTCGTATACACTGGCATTCTTCTGTACCAAGCTACAAACAAAAGCGTTAACACTAAATACAACATTATAACAATATACTCTTTATTCTGTCTATTCCATTCTTGTCTATTTATGGGACTTTCCAAGCGATTTGTTCGCTGACGACATTCTCTTTCTTCTTCTTTGGAATGTCGTCAGGTGATTCGGACTCACTGGAGATCGAGCCCACCAGCGAGGATTTGGACCAGCTAGCTTTCGACCCAGAGCTTTAAATTCCTTATACATATTTACATTCTGTATTTTCCATTTCTGTTATGCCACTGTTTAGGCATTACTTTCTATTCCATGTATTTACTTTTCAGTTGTATTGTAAAAAGAATATTTAATAAATAAAGTTGTTGTTCAATTATATCCATTGACATTGTCTCTTGTGCATTTTACTTATATTGCTTAGATACGCTTAGCTTGTTTATTTCAGAGTAAATACGTAGTGGCCTCGTCGCGTCCTCTACCCGTATACTGAGAAGCGGGGCGTGACAGGTTTTGTTGGCGGCCCATGCAGGTCAGTGCTGCATGAAACCCTCCCATTCAGGTCAGAGTTGTATGGAACCCTACCATGCAGTTCATCTCTGCGTGGACAACCTAAGCAATATAACACAAGAATCCGTAAATGAAAACATTGTAAGTCGACGTTAGACACCCCACATGATGCGGGGAGGCGGAATAGGTAAAACAATCATTTTGTTTGAGTTAATATCGACTAACTTTACAGATCTTTGCTAAACCCTAACTAACAACTATATAGAAGTGATTAGCTACTATGATAGATGATTATACCTAATGAATCAAGTTCTTCTTGTTCTTGTTGATCACCTCCTCGTCGGCCTCCTCGATGTGATAGAAGATCCACCCGAGAGCTACTTCTCCAAGCTTTAACCTCTCACTTGAGATAACTAGGTGGCTATGAGTGCTAATCAAAGTAACCTAGAGGATATAGAAGAGGATTAGGGATCTATTAGTCTTTCTAACCCTTGGATCTCAACACATGAGAGGTTAGGGTTAATTTTTTTTGAGAGAGAGAGAGCTTGAGGAAAGAGAAGGTGTGAGTGAGAATCATTATGAATTATGTCTCATTTTAGAATATATGAAGCATGATAATTATTAAATGAATAACATAATAATAATATCAACCATGCTTCATTAACTCTCTTTGGGTGAATCATCTCATGAGTCATTAAGCAATAAATACTTTATTAACTCATTTGGATGAATCACACCATGAGTCACTAATCCATTTAATGCAAATTCTACCTAAGCCTCCAACTCATCAATCTTCTAGAAGCTTCTCGATTAATTACGAGAATGCCCCTCCCTTCCGTGAAAACACAGAAATACTGAGACTGTATAAATCCAATAATCCAATACTAGAATCTGGCTTAAACTAAAGCCTGCTAGTATAAACTGTCCGAACATCGTACGTGCATAAATACACGTATGTGTCTGAACCCTGTCGTAAAACTATACGACCTCTATATCGTTTCGCCTGAAGCAGGAAAACTCTCTGTGTGGGACTCTAAAGACTCGATACTACGCTGGCAGTGAGTTTAACCACAGGCCGCAAGCGGTACTAGCTGTACGTAACGGTCCCCAGGTAGAAGTCGATAAGAAGGCCGATGAGGAAACCCATCCGAACTCCTACTAAGCCTGATGTGACAATCTCCGTACAGTCCGGTCTGTTTGTATAGGACTATCGCATATTGGGCCTAGAGGGCGGCAAGCGTCAGTCCCCTAAAAGCAGTATAAGTCGTGTCGGAGTGAAGCCCATTACACCTTGAGAAGCTACTGGAAATCCTACCAGTAAATCTCGTTTGCCCTGGCCAGGGACTTTGCGTATTGGCTCTCTAAACACAGCGCGATATCAACTCCCAATACCGGGAGAGACGAATCCTATCTAACCGCCACTGCCTCCAAGTGCTTCGGGACTGCACCCAACTGCTACCTGTTTGCACGACTCCTTTGAGCCGTGGTAGGGTAGCAATCTATGAACAATGGGAACACACTCGAGACGAAGCAGCAGTGTCAAGTCTGCGGACTATGCTGTACTCATGTCACCTGGGAACTGTTAACTGACGACGGGTATAATACCAACCAACAGTTCCCTGCGAGTCCTGTACGGTGTACCCGTAACCTAATGAGCACATGTATACTATCTCCAGTACAACGTACTGATGGATGTGGGACAGACCATCTCCCCAACTGGGATGAGAAGCGTACACACTAGTCTACTCCGGAGTATCGATGCCCTGTCTCGATAATCCTACGACTAGGGACCTGAAAAAGGATGTGCTTATAGACTACCCAGCCCCCACTAGTGTGACTGCCATCACAACGCTGGTAGTCAAGCAAGATCCTAAGGGTTCTATCAATATGTATTCGCAATATGCTAACATATTCACATATTAAGATAGATATAAACCAAGTAGCATACTACTATGTTGAGCGAGACTGTTAATATAACTGTGAATATCCCAAGCTTCCATTAAGTAATATACAAACTAGTATGATACAATAATGGCCCCTAGGGCATATACACTAACAATCTCCCACTTGCAATAGGACCATGTACTGGCGTATCGAAGACCTATCATTTCGAATACCCTCTCGAACTGAATCTGAGGTAAGGCCTTTGTGAATGGATCTGCAGTGTTCTCCTCTGTAGCAACTCTCCGGACCTCGATCTCCTGGCGATCTATGATCTCCCTGATCAGGTGATACCGCCTTAAGATGTGTCTAGACTTCTGATGGGACCTGGGTTCCTTTGCTAAAGCTATAGCCTCGTTGTTGTCACAATACAGAGGTATTGGATCAATAATGGATGGAACCACCTGAAGTTCTGTTAGGAACTTCTTCATCCAGACTGCTTCTTTTGCGGCATCGCAAGCAGCGATATACTCCGCTTCCATCGTCGAGTCAGCAACGGTGTCCTGCTTGGAACTCTTCCAGCACACCGCCCCTCCATTGAGGGTAAAGACATAACCTGACACGGACTTGGAGTCATCCTTGTCACTCTGGAAGCTGGAATCAGCAAAGGCCTCGATCTTGAGGTCTTTTCCGCCGTAAACCAAGAACATATCCTTTGTCCTTCTCAGGTACTTGAGAATGTTCTTTACTGCTATCCAGTGCTTCTCCCCTCGGTCTGAATGATATCGGCTTACCACGCTCAGTGCGTAAGCTACTGTTGCGCCACGGCAGCGCCCCGGCCGTCTACTCGAGGCCAAAATGCGGAATCAAAATTTTTCTTAACTTTTAAACTGGCGCTACCGCGGACAATAAAACCCGGATCGTAACTATTAACCTAATCCTAGCTATCAAGAGAAGGGGTGAGAGATATACCGAGTGATCCGTGTCCTCCGGTCTTCTCGTCGTCGTCCCGATCTTCCGCGGAATCTCCGATCTTCATCTCCTCTCCGGAAAGGGCACCACATAGCCGGATTCTTTTACGGGCTCCCACCTCTGGACCGAGGCAACTCGGGCGCAAAGTTGGCTAGCCGACGCGTCCAAGGGTACTGTAGGTTGTAGTGTAGAACCTTTGTCTCATTGGGGTTTATGTTGCCATTGGTGATGGAGGAATGAGGTTAAGAAAAAATGGTGCTTTCATTTTTTCCAAACAAGAAGAATGAGATGAAGAAATATGTGCCACCACAAAATGAAAAATCTCTCTCTACCATGAAGTGGCCGGCCCCCTTGATCAAATGGTGGAGGAATCAACAAAACATGAAGGGAGGTGATGGTAGGAAAAGCAAAGGGGTGACCACACCAAATATGATGATAACAATGTCAATCTCATTTCTAATCTCAAAAAGCAAGCCATCATGAAAAATCAAAGATGCTTAACTTATCATAATGCCACAAATGCAAGAAACCCCTCCACAAATGTTATTTGCAAACTTGCAAATAACCCCCTCCATCAAAAAGTCCGGCCGTGAAAGAACAAAGGAAAAACGGTCGGAACGGAATGCAAACAGGAAACTTCAAAAAACTGATCCAGTAATAAATTACAGGAAAACCCCGCTACTGCATATACATGCCCGCATTTGTATTCCCACTGAATACAAATGCAAAGAGACAAAATCTACACTGTCTAATACTAGGATCCGGCTTAAATCAAAGCCGGCTAGTAAAATCCGTCTGATCACGATCCGTGCAATACCGCACGTATCTGATCGAACCCTGCCATATCTCCATACGGCCTCTACAGCGTTTCGCCCGAAACTTGAGTAACTGTGTGTGGTGGACTCTAAATACTCGTCAATACTATGGCTGTGGATTTAACCACTAGCACGTCAGAGGTATTAGCCATACGTGACGAGCCACCAGCTATTGACCAAAAGGGACGTCGATGAGCGAACTCATCCTGACACCCTACTGAGCCTGTCAGTGACAATATCTGTACAGTCCGGTCCGTTCGTCTATGAGTATCGCATGGCGGGCCTAGGGGGTTGGTAAAAGTCAGACCCCCAAAAGCGGTACAAGTCGTGTCAGAGTGTAGCCCAGAACACCCTGAGATACTACTGGAATACCTACCAGTAAATCTCCTGCCTCGGCCGAGGGCTTTGTGTAATGGATTTCCTAGACACAGCGCGACCTCACCCCCAATACCGGGAGAGACGAACCCCTGCAGATCCGCTCACTGCCTCCATGTGGCTCGGGACTGTACCAACTAAAACCTGTTTGCACGACTCCTTTGATCCGTGGTAGGGTAGTAATCAAAGCACAGTGGGAACTCACATGAGACAAATGACGATCTCAGGTCAATGAACTAACCTGTACACATGTCACCAGGGAACTGCTATCTGACATCTGGTATAATCCCAACTAGCAGGTTCCCGGCGAGTCCTGTCCGGTGTACTCATAACCCAATGAGCACCTGTATACATCTTAGGTGAACCAACTGACACCAGTGGCTTGTGAGACCGGCCACCGCCCCTCGTCGGGGTCTCGACTGTATACACCAGTCTACTAATGGAGTATCGATGCCCAGTCTCGAAACTCCCACGACTAGGGACCTTTTAAGGATGTGCTTATAGACCCCAGCTCCCACGTATATGATCGCCATCATACTGCTGGTCGTCAAGCAAGAATCCTAAGGGCTCTATCAATGTGTAATAGCGACTCGTAAGGTCACCTAAAGCAGTACACGATGATAGAGATAAACCAGATAGCATACTATCATCTTGAGTAAGACTGTCCTACTGGGACAGGTCCTCCCTCAATCATTGCAATCACGTGCCTGTGATCCAATAATTGACTCTGAGGGCTCTATCTCCAACAGCTACATCTGGTCTGGTGCACAACATCGCATACATTATGGAGCCTACCGCAGAAGTGTAGGGTATAATCGACATGCGATCCCTTTCCAAATCAGTCTTGGGAGACATCTCTTTGGAAAGGGTGATTCCGTGACAAGCCGGCAAATTACCGCGCTTAGAATCTTCCATACTGAATCTTTTCAGTATAGTGTTGATATACCTGGACTGCGAAAGTCCCAACATCCTCTTTGATTTATCACGATAGATCTGGATCCCCAGAATGTAAGAGGCATCACCCAGGTCTTTCATGGAGAACCTGTGTGACAAGAATCCTTTGACAGATTGTAGCATAGGAATGTCATTTGCTATCAAGAGAATGTCATCCACGTACAATACGAGGAATACGACAGTTCGTGCTACAATTTTACTATATATACATGGTTCATCTGGATTTTTGATAAAGTCATATTCTTTGACCGTTTCATCAAAACAGATGTTCCAACTCCGCGATGCCTGCTTTAGTCCATAAATGGACTTAAGCAACTTGCATACTTTCCCGCTGCTCCCACTCTGATTGAAACCTTCTGGCTGATCCATATAGACGCATTCTTCTAAATTACCATTTAGAAAAGCCGTCTTTACGTCCATCTGCCAGATCTCATAATCATGGAAGGCGGCAATATCAAGAAGGACCCGAATGGATTTGAGCATAGCCACTGGAGAAAAGTTTCGTCATAGTCCAAACCAAGTCTTTGACGAAAACCCTTTGCAACAAGTCTAGCCTTATAGGTTTCCACCTGTCCATCTACACCAATCTTTTTCTTGAAGATCCACTTGCATCCTATGGGTTTTAGCCCATCTAGAGCAAAGTCCAAATTTCATACTTTGTTGGTGTACATAGACTCCATCTCGGTCTGCATTGCATCCAGCCATCTTACTGAGTCGTCGCTCTGGATGGCCTGCTGAAAGCTAGTAGGTTCATCATTATCAATGATGCAATCTTCTCTATCCCCGTCTATGAGAAAACCGTAGTATCTCTCAGGCGGATGAGACGGCCTACTACTCCTGCGAAGGGGTGCGGGAATGTCCTGTTCTTCTTAAACTTCTGGTTCTACCAAACTTTCAGTAGTAGTTTGTGGTTTGGGAATTTCTTCCAGTTCTATTGCGCACCTACTTGTTTCCTTTTCTAAAAACAGCTGTTCTAGAAAATAGGCATTTCGAGAAACAAAAACCTTTTGTTCCTCTGCGTAATAGAAGGAATACCCCTTGGAGTTCTTTGGATATCCCACAAACTGACACTGCACTGGTCGTCCCTCGAGTTTGTCCGCATGCTGCTTTTTAACAAAAGCTGGACATCCCCATATCTTCAGATACGGAAGATAGGGTTTCTTCCCACTCCACATCTGATATGGCATGGTAGGCACAGTCTTGGTAGGAGCCCTGTTCAAAAGATATGCAGCTGATTCTAGTGCATAACCCCAGAAAGATCGCGGTAACTCAGCATTACTCATCATGGAACGTACCATATCTAATAGGGTTCTGTTCCGTCTTTCCGATACACCATTATGCTGTGGAGTGTATGGAGGAGTAAGCTGAGAGAGAATTCCTTTCTCTTTTAGGTAAACCAGGAACTCGGCACTTAAGTATTCACCACCTCGATCAGATCTCAGTGTCTTGATACTTTTGCCGGTTTGGTTTTCTACTTCATTCTTATATTCTTGGAATTTCTCAAAGGCCTCGGATTTATGTTTCATCAAGAAAATGAATCCATACCTAGAGTAATCATCCGTAAAAGTAATGAAATATGAAAAACCGTCTCTTGCATGTGTAGACATTGGACCACATACATCGCTGTGTATGAGTCCTAAGAGCTCGCTCGCTCTTACTCCATGTCCAGTGAATGGAGTCTTTGTCATCTTTCCTTTGAGACATGATTGACAAGTGGCATAAGATTGATATTCAAACGGATCCAAATATCCTTCTCTATGTAACTTAGTTAACCTTGTCTCATTGATATGACCTAGTCTACAATGCCATAAGAAAGCCTGATTTATATGTAGAGAATTTCTTTTTAGTGTGTTCTGGACATTGAAAATCTGTAATTGGTTTAACACGTATATACCGTTATCTAGTGTACCGGACCCAATTAAACTATGATTAAGGTGAATGTTAACAACATCGCTTACAAACGTGAAATCATAACCTTCCTTTGATAACAACGATACTGATATGATATTACACGTTAAACTGGGTACAAAAAAATAGTTGCGCAAAACCAAAATATGTCCACTCGTCAATCCAAGGTGATAACCCCCTACGGACACAGCACCCGCGCTAGCTGTAAGTCGATGTTCAACACCCCAATACTTGTGGGGAGGCGGAAATATGAATAACAATCAAGTTCTATGATCAAACATCGATTAACCGTATGAATCGTTTGCTATACAAGTTTTAACAAAAGCTTTAGAGTTTTAATCTACTATGCGAAGAGATTATACCAAACGGTTCTAGTCCTTCGTCTTGATGTTGTTTACGGCCTCTTTGGATCTCCACGTCCTCTTCGGCTTTCTCCCGTGATAGACGATCCACCCGAGAACCCTAATCCATGCTATAACCTCTAAACTTGAGGTTACTTAGTTTCTCTAGTTGCTAAATAGAGTAGCTAAGGTGATGTAGAGATAGGTTATGGAGTAATTAGTCTTTCCTAATCCTTGTTCTCAACTCATGAGGGGTAGGATTAGGGTTTGGTGAAGGAGAGAGAGCTTGAAGAGAGAGAGTGAGAAGATGATAATGATATATATTATAATGAATAAAGCTTCTCACTTGATATATATGAAACATAATGAATTTAAAAGAAATGAATAATAAGTGAATATTCATCATGTTTCATTTAATCAAGTGGGTGATTCATCATGTGAGTCATTAAGCAATTAATGATGCATTAATGATATGATGAATCACTCACAATGAGTCACTTAAACATTAAATGAAAATGCCACCTCTCTCTTTATGTCACATCCTTCTAGAAGCTTCTCCGAAAATTACGAGAACGCCCCTCTCATCCGTGAAAACACGGAAAAACTTTAGACTGTATAAATCCAATAACCTGATACTAGAATCTGGCTTAAACCAAAGACGGCTAGTAAAAACTGTCCGAATGTCGTACGTGCGTTCAAACACGTATGCGTCCGAACCTTTGTCGTAAAACCATACGACCTCTATATCTTTTCGCCTGGGTTTGGGAAATCTCTGTGTGGGACTCTAAAGACTCGACTACTACGCTGGCAGTGGGTTTAACCACAGACCGCAAGCGGCACTAGCTGTACGTAACGGTCCCCAGGTAGTTGTCGATAAGAAAGCTGATGAGGTAACCCATCTGAAATCCTACTGAGCCTGTTTGTGACAATATCCGTGCAGTCCGGTCTGTTCGTCTAAGAGTATCACATGTACGGTCTAGGGAGGTGGTGGACGTCAGACCCCTAATAACCATACAAGTCATGTCGGTATGGCTTTATCACCATCCGAGAATCTACTGATCAACCTATCAGTAATTCTCAATCAGCCCTGGCCAAGGACTTATGGTAATGACCAAACGACCACAGTGCGATATCAACTCCCTATACCGGGAGAGACGAATCCCTAACAGTCGCTCACTGCCTCCATGTGGCTCGGGACTGTGCCCAACTGAAACCTGTTTGCACGCCTCCTTTGAGCCGTGGTAGGGTAACAATCAAAGCACAGTGGGAACTCACACGAGACAAATGATGACCTTAAGTCAACGGACTATCTGCACACATGTCACCTGAGAACTGCTATCTGACGTTAGGTATAATACCATCCAGTCAGTTCTCGGCGAGTCCTGTCCGGTGTACTCACACCCAGTGAGCATCTGTATACAATCTTAGGTGAACACCACCAATGGTTGCGGGACCAATCCATTGCCCCTCGTCAGGGTCTAGATATGTATACACTAGTCTACTCCGGAGTATCGATGCCCAATCTCGATACTCCTGCGACCAGGGACATCTAAGGGTGTGCCTATTGACTATCCAGCTCCCACTAGTATGACTGCCATCACAACGCCGGTAGTCAGACAATCACCCTATGGGCTTTATCAACATATATATAAATACCAAGTAAAATATATTATACGTTAAGACAAATTCAAACCAAATAGCGTACTATCATATCAAGCAAGACTGTCATGTACATACATATCCCAAGCATCCTATACAATGTAGGCCTCTAGGGCATATATATCCAACAATCTCCCACTTGCACTAAGGCCTATAATTGGCGCAATGAGTACCCACTGTCTCTACCAGATCCAGTTGCTTGCGTACCGCATGCCTAACATCTCAAAAAGCCTCTCGAACTGTACTTGAGGAATGGCCTTGGTGAATGGATCTGCCGTGTTGTCTTTTGTGTCTACTCTCCGTATCTCGATCTCCCGACGATCCACGATCTCCCTGATCAGGTGAAACCGCCTTAAGATATGCCTGGATTTCTGATGGGACCTTGGTTCCTTCGCTAAAGCTACAGCGCCATTGTTATCGCAATACAAAGGTATTGGATTGGCAATAGACGGAACCACCTGAAGTTCAGAAATGAACTTCCTTATCCAGACAGCCTCTTTTGCGGCTTCACTAGCAGCTATATACTCAGCCTCCATAGTTGAGTCTGCGACGGTATCTTGTTTGGAACTCTTCCAACTTACCGCCCCTCCATTGAGGGTAAACACAAAACCCGAAATAGATTTAGAATCATCCTTGTCACTTTGGAAGCCGGAGTCGGTAAAAGCCTCTACCTGGAGGTCCTTATTGCCATAAATCAAGAACATCTCCTTAGTCCTTCTCAGGTACTTGAGAATGTTCTTCACCGCTATCCAATGTTTCTCACCTGGGTCCGATTGATATCTGCTTACCACACTAAGTGCGTAAGCTACATCTGGTCTGGTACATAACATCGCATACATTATTGATCCTACCGCCGAAGCGTAGGGTATAATGCCCATGCGAGCCCTCTCTTCATCAGTCTTTGGAGACATCTCTTTGGAGAGGGTGATTCCGTGACAAGCGGGCATATTGCCGCGCTTGGAATCTTCCATACTAAATCTCTTTAGTATAGTATCTATATACCTGGACTGTGAAAGTCCCAATATTTTATTAGATCTATCACGATAGATCTTAATGCCCAGAATGTATGATGCATCTCCCAAGTCTTTCATAGAGAATTTCTGTGACAAGAAGAGCTTTACTGATTGTAGTATAGGGATATCATTCCCTATCAGTAGTATGTCGTCGACGTACAAAACGAGGAAGACTACTGCTCCTTCTACAATCTTCCTATAAACATATGGTTCATCTACATTTTTGATAAAGTCAAATTCCTTGACTGTTTCATCAAAGCAGATGTTCCAACTCCGCGATGCTTGCTTTAACCCATAAATGGATTTAAGCAATTTGCACACTCTTCCGCTGCTCCCACTGTCTAAGAAACCTTCTGGTTGATCCATGTAAACACTCTCTTCTAGATGTCCATTTAGAAAAGCTGTTTTTACATCCATTTGCCAGATTTCATAGTCATGGAAGGCAGCAATGGCAAGCATGATCCGAATGGATTTAAGCATAGCTACTGGCGAAAAAGTTTCATCATAGTCCAATCCTGGTCTTTGACGAAAACCTTTTGCTACTAGTCTAGCTTTGTACGTTTCCACTTGTCCAAATGTACCAATCTTCTTTTTGAAGATCCATTTGCACCCAACTGGTTTTACCCCAGGAGGAGCAACTTCTAAAGTCCATACTTTATTGGTATACATGGATTCCATTTCGGATCTCATTGCATCCAGCCACTTTACTGAGTCGCTACTTGTGATAGCCTGCTGAAAACTAGTAGGCTCATCATCATCGATGATGCAATCCTCTCGATCCCCATCAAGAAGAAAACCATAGTATCTTTCAGGAGGATGAGAAAGCCTACTAGATCTGCGGAGTGGCGTTGGTTCGTCATGTTCTATTGAAATCTGAGATTCTTCTAAGTCCTCGGTTGCAGTTTGAGGTTCTGGAATTTCTTCCAGTTCTACCGCGCTCCCACTAATTTCTTTTGCAAGAAATTCGCTTTCTAAGAAGACGATGTGACGAGCGACAAACACCTTTTGTTCTTCAGTGTGGTAGACCATGTACCCCCTTGAATGCTTGGGGTATCCTACAAACTTGCACAAAACCGATCGTGCCTCGAGCTTGTCCGGATTATGCTTTTTAACATATACTGGACACCCCCATATCTTGATATACTTGAGATATGGTCTCTTCCCACACCACATTTCATATGGAGTGGTAGGTACGGATTTAGTTGGAACTCTATTTAATAGATATGCGGCTGATTCTAGAGCAAATCCCCAGAAGGAAAGTGGCAACTCAGCACTACTCATCATTGATCGCACCATATCTAATAGCGTGCGATTCCTTCTTTCTGATACACCATTATGCTGAGGTGTATAAGGTGGAGTAAGCTGAGAGAGTATTCCATTTGCTTTCAAGTATTCAAGGAAACTGGTACTTAAGTATTCTCCACCTCGATCAGATCGAAGTGTCTTGATGCTTTTACCAGTTTGTTTCTCTACTTCATTTTTATACTCCTTAAACTTCTCAAAAGCCTCGGATTTATGTTTTATTAAGAACACATGTCCATACCTAGAGAAGTCATCAGTAAAAGTGATGAAGTAGGAGTGACCACTTCGTGCATGTATAGACATCGGACCACATACATCACTGTGTACTAGTCCTAAGAGTTCGGTGGCTCTTTCTCCGTGTCCGGTGAACGGAGATTTGGTCATCTTTCCTTTGATACATGATTGACAAGTTGCATATGATGAATATTCAAACGAATCTAAATATCCATCTTTATGTAACTTAGTCAACCTTGTTTCATTTATATGACCAAGTCTACAATGCCATAGGAAGGCTTGATTCGAATCTGGAGCCTTTCTTTTACGCGTGTTTTGAATATTGAAAATTTGTGGTTGATTAAGTATGTATATGCCGTTTTCCAGTGTGCCAAACCCAATCAGTTCTTGATTTAGGAGAATGTTCATGACATTTCTTTCAAGCACAAAATTATATCCTTTATTAGACAATAAAGATACTGATATAATATTACACAATATACTGGGAATACAAAAACAGTTATACAATACCAAAATGTTTCCACTATTCAACCCTAGGTGATATTCCCCTATTGCAACTGCATCTACATGCATTCCATTGCCCATCCGGAGAGTCATATCACCTGCCCCCAGTACTCTACTATTTCTCAGATCCTGCAAAGAATTACAGATGTGAGAACCAGAACCGGTATCAAGTACCCATGAAGTAGAGTTTACTGAAAGACAATTTTCGATTACGAACACACCTGAAGTAGAAGCAACAACTTGCTTCATGTCCTTGGCTTTGAAGGCCTGACAATCCTTCTTCCAGTGCCCCTGCTTGTGACAATAGAAACACTCGTTCTTTTCTGCCTTCACCCTTCCTGCCTTGTTCGTTCCCTGCACCTTCTTGACCCCACCCTTCGGTTTGGTGGCTTTCATCTTCTTCTTTCCTTTTGCTTTCGCTTTAGATTTAGAAGAAGATGATTGGCCAACATACAGAACGGGGGTCTTCTCCTTTTTCAAGGAGGTCTCTGCCACCCTCAACATATTGAGGAGCTTTGGAAGATCCGCTTCCATTTCGTGCATGTTGAAGTTCAGCACGAACTGAGAGAAGGGACTGCAAAATCAAGTCGATATACAAATTATTCTCTAGCACGCATCCCAGGTTTGCGAGCTCCTCAATGAGGGTGATCATTTTGAGGACGTGCTCTCCAACAGGCGATCCTGGAGCTAACCTCATCTGGAAGAGTTTCCTTGAGGTTTCGTACCTCGCGATACGGGAGTGTTCACCATACAATTCTTTGCAATGGAGGAATATGGATGCAATATCCATACTCTCGTGCTGTTTCTGGAGTTCATTATTCATGGACGCCAGCACGATACACTTAGCTCGCTCACAGTCTAGATCCCAGGTTTTACGAACTTCCTTGTCCGCAACTGAGGAATCTGGTCCTGGGATAAGGGGAGGAACAGCGGTGGTAACATATGCAACTTTGTCATAAGTCAGCGCAATATTGACGTTTCTTAGCCAGTCTTTATAGTTCTGCCCAGTTAGTATATTCTTTTCAAGTAATAGTTTTAGTCCAGTCATGGTAGCTGCCAGAGAGAGAGAAAAGAAAACACTCAGCATATGCTCTTGCAAGTTTAGATTGGTTTATTAATTTATCTAAACAGGATGGCTCCCACTGTTTCCTCAAATCCTTCTTCAAAACCTAAAAGAAGAACTAGTCAGGATTTAATCACACGTCACAATACTTGCTTAACCTTTCAGCCAGGCTGGTGTTGGTACTTCGAGGGAGGTTTTCCAACGCTTTCGCGAAGTTCCTTAATTAAAGAACCTCTTTTCCCTGGAGGCGTAGCCCCTCTAACACCTTTCTAGGCACCTACTTGGTTTATAGCATTGATTGTTAAGTGAGAGAAATTCCCGAGAGTAATCCTACTCATCAGTGGGATCGGGATCCAACTATCATTGCATGATGCCCTAGATGGAAGCCACTCTAGTCACCACACTCCAGAAGGTAAGCTAAATCTGCAAGTTTCCTTTATGTTTGAAACTCCCGATGTGATTTTTACCCCAAGCTCTTATAGACCTTGACGTAGGCCAACAAGTCATAAGACGCAAGTCAAGTTCTACCCGTCGTTGTCCTGATCAATTTAAATACATCGTACAAGCCCTTGACGTAGGCCAACAAGGTGTACGTCTGTATTAAACTAATGCATCTATCTATGCAACAAATAGGCGCACACACTGCTACCATACACTATGCCTTGACGTAGGCTAACAAGCATAGCATGAATACGATGTGCTGTCTATCTGAAACGACGGAGGGTTACGGCTGGTTTTTGGCAAAAAACCGTTAACGTAATGAACTTGATTTGATCGAATGAACTAAGATAGCTTTTATTAAAAGGAGTGGTTTAAGCTCCGCATTTAAAATTTGCTTTTTCAAGAAAACCGAGTGGTTTTTAGAAATTGCTCCAACGATTCAGTTTAGGTTTTATTTTCTTTGCATTAATAATAATGCGTCCCATCTTTAACCTATCATTACAGATAACAACGAAAATATGACGTCCTCTTATGCCATCCGCATTCGCCACTGGGTCCCGTCATCACCCGTTAGGTTACTTAACTAACGACAGAGCGGGGGCTGGGCTAGCGCGGGTGAAAAACATAAGCGACGTCTAAATAGCTATCATATATATAGATATTTTACATTCGTCTGACGCAATGATATACATTCCAGAACACAGATAAACAATATTGGATTTGCAAGCAATCTGTATTTCTTTTGAGCCTGCAAGAAAAAACAGATTACACAGTTGTGATGAATAGCCATTACCCCACCCACGACCCCTACGGGTGCGGCAAACTACCCACCCGGCAGTTTGTGCACCCCATCTTGGGTCTGTCCTAGGAGCAAAAACAGTAAAAAGAAATAATACAACGGTGGCTACAACCGCAACCTGGATGTGCCCCGCAAAATAATATTACAACTTGTTACAATTACATCAAATGAATTAATACAATAACCCATCACAAAAGCCGGCTAATCACCACAACAGTCCAATACAGTTTATATGCACAAACAGTTAAAATCCATTACAGAAATGTGCAACCCCCTGCCAACCGACATACTAGCAGTTAGGGGAGGTTTACGAACACATTATACAATCACAGATATAATCCAATATGCAAATACTGTACAATTTCGATCGATTAAACATCTTTAATATTGCTCCAAAAACTGCTCTGTAAAACTGAAACCTGAGCAAAATTAAAAATTACCAGAGAATCCCAAATATTACAGAGAACCCACCCAAGAAATTTGGGTTCATGATGCGCCAAATCTGCGGCGGAACCGCGGCAGCTCCTATGGGAGCCGCCGCGGATCCGCGGCCGTTTGGTCGAATCATGACCCCAATTTTCTTGGGTGTTCTTCTGGTGTTATTACAAGCTTTCTGAACATGCCTGAAAAATTTTTGGACTTCATTTAAATTTCGACAGAAACTTGATGTTTTTGGGGTTTTCCAGCTTCGTTTTTCCGTTCGAAATTCGTACAAATTTGCGATTAAGTTAAATCTTGTTTAGCTAGGCTCTGATACCACTGTAAGTCGATGTTCAACACCCCAATACTTGTGGGGAGGCGGAAATATGAATAACAATCAAGTTCTATGATCAAACATCGATTAACCGTATGAATCGTTTGCTATACAAGTTTTAACAAAAGCTTTAGAGTTTTAATCTACTATGCGAAGAGATTATACCAAACGGTTCTAGTCCTTCGTCTTGATGTTGTCTACGGCCTCTTTGGATCTCCACGTCCTCTTCGGCTTTCTCCCGTGATAGACGATCCACCCGAGAACCCTAATCCATGCTATAACCTCTAAACTTGAGGTTACTTAGTTTCTCTAGTTGCTAAATAGAGTAGCTAAGGTGATGTAGAGATAGGTTATGGAGTAATTAGTCTTTCCTAATCCTTGTTCTCAACTCATGAGGGGTAGGATTAGGGTTTGGTGAAGGAGAGAGAGCTTGAAGAGAGAGAGTGAGAAGATGATAATGATATATATTATAATGAATAAAGCTTCTCACTTGATATATATGAAACATAATGAATTTAAAAGAAATGAATAATAAGTGAATATTCATCATGTTTCATTTAATCAAGTGGGTGATTCATCATGTGAGTCATTAAGCAATTAATGATGCATTAATGATATGATGAATCACTCACAATGAGTCACTTAAACATTAAATGAAAATGCCACCTCTCTCTTTATGTCACATCCTTCTAGAAGCTTCTCCGAAAATTACGAGAACGCCCCTCTCATCCGTGAAAACACGGAAAAACTTTAGACTGTATAAATCCAATAACCTGATACTAGAATCTGGCTTAAACCAAAACCGGCTAGTAAAAACTGTCTGAATGTCGTACGTGCGTTCAAACACGTATGCGTCCGAACCTTTGTCGTAAAACCATACGACCTCTATATCTTTTCGCCTGGGTTTGGGAAATCTCTGTGTGGGACTCTAAAGACTCGACTACTACGCTGGCAGTGGGTTTAACCACAGACCGCAAGCGGCACTAGCTGTACGTAACGGTCCCCAGGTAGTTGTCGATAAGAAAGCTGATGAGGTAACCCATCTGAAATCCTACTGAGCCTGTTTGTGACAATATCCGCGCAGTCCGGTCTGTTCGTCTAAGAGTATCATATGTACGGTCTAGGGAGGTGGTGGACGTCAGACCCCTAATAACCATACAAGTCGTGTCGGTATGGCTTTATCACCATCCGAGAATCTACTGATCAACCTATCAGTAATTCTCAATCAGCCCTGGCCAGGGACTTATGGTAATGACCAAACGACCACAGTGCGATATCAACTCCCTATACCGGGAGAGACGAATCCCTAACAGTCGCTCACTGCCTCCATGTGGCTCGGGACTGTGCCCAACTGAAACCTGTTTGCACGACTCCTTTGAGCCGTGGTAGGGTAACAATCAAAGCACAGTGGGAACTCACACGAGACAAATGATGACCTTAAGTCAACGGACTATCTGCACACATGTCACCTGAGAACTGCTATCTGACGTTAGGTATAATACCATCCAGTCAGTTCTCGGCGAGTCCTGTCCGGTGTACTCACACCCAGTGAGCATCTGTATACAATCTTAGGTGAACACCACCAATGGTTGCGGGACCAATCCATTGCCCCTCGTCAGGGTCTAGATATGTATACACTAGTCTACTCCGGAGTATCGATGCCCAATCTCGATACTCCTACGACCAGGGACATCTAAGGGTGTGCCTATTGACTATCCAGCTCCCACTAGTATGACTGCCATCACAACGCCGGTAGTCAGACAATCACCCTATGGGCTTTATCAACATATATATAAATACCAAGTAAAATATATTATACGTTAAGACAAAGTCAAACCAAATAGCGTACTATCATATCAAGCAAGACTGTCATGTACATACATATCCCAAGCATCCTATACAATGTAGGTTTCTAGGGCATATATATCCAACAATAGCTCCGTTGGCAACCTGGAGGGTCATATTACCAACCTTCAGCACTCTACGGTTTCTCAGTGCCTGCAATGAATTGCATATATGAGATCCTGATCCGGTATCCAATACCCAGGAAGTAGAGTTGATTGACAGACATTTTTCAATTACAAACACACCTGAAGCCGAAACCACAACTTGCCTCGGGTCCTGGTTCTTGGCAATCCAAGCTTTGCAATCTTTCTTCCAATGGCCTTTCCTATGACAGTGGAAGCACTCGTCCTTTGCCACTACTGGCACCGCAACCTTTGCCTTTCCCATGGCTTCCACCTTACTAACACCACCTCTCAGTTTGGTAGCGGCTTTCTTCTTCCTTCCTTTGGCCCTTGCCTTGGACATGGAAGAGGAAGCACCGCGAACAAACATAGTGGGTGTTTCCCTTGCTTTCTACAAGGTGCCCTCTGCACTCCTTAACATGTTAAGGAGTTCTGGAAGTTCAACTTCTTTTCCTTGAATGTTGAAATTCAGAATAAACTGGGCGTAGGCGGAAGGAAGGGACTGAAGAACCAAGTCTGTATATAGCTCGTTCTCTAATGTTGTCCCGAGGTCCACGAGCTCTTCAATATAGCCAATCATCTTAAGGACATGTTCTCCTACAGATGATCCGACGGCCAGCCTCGACTGAAACAAGTTCTTCGAGGTCTCGTATCTAGCTATACGAGATTGCTCTCCATACAGTTCCTTGGTGTGGAGAAATATGGATTCAAGATCCATATTTTCGTGCCTCCTCTGATGTTCATTATTCATAGAGGCAAGCACGATGCATCTGGCCTTCGTGCAATCTATCTCTCGATCTTACGGATTTCCTTATCCGCGACATTGGATTCTGGACCAGGGACTGCAGGTGCCTTAGTGGTAAAGACATACCCCAATTTTTCATAAGTAATTGCCATCTTGACATTCCGGAACCAGTCTTTATAGTTTGGCCCTGTCAAAATATTTTTATCTAATAGTAACTTAAGGCCTGTCATATTCTGGGTCGCTGCATTGAGAGAGAGAGGGAACACTTTAGCATGATGCTCTTGCAAGTTTAGAGTGTTTTTTAGTTTATCTAAACAGGATGGCTCCCACTAGTTCTCGAATCCCTCCTCAAACCAAAAAGGAAGAACTAGTCAGGACTATTCTCACCGTACAATACTTGCTTAACCGTTCAGCCAGGCCGGTGTCGGTACTTCGAGGGAGGTTTTACGACGCTTTCGCGAAGTTCCTTAATTAAATAACCTCTTTTCTCTGGGGGCATAGCCCCGCTGACACCTTTCTCAACGCCTACTTGGTTTATAGCATTGATCGTTAAGTGACGAATCTCCTGATGAGTAGCGGATACTCACAGTAGGATCGGGATCCAAATATCATCGTGTGATAAAGCTAAAAGAATCCTACCAAAATTATCACACTCCAAATGGTATGCAACTCTTAAAAAATTTCAGTTTCTTTAGAAATTCCCGATATCAATTTTTGCCTCATGCTCTTATGACCTCAGCGTAGGTCAAAATGTCATAAGTCACATGTCAAGTTCTACCCATCATTATCTTGTTAATTTGAACACATCCGTACATACCTCTGACGTTGGCCAAATGATAGTACGACTGTCCCAAACCAACTCATCTATCTATGCAATAAATGAATACCCAGCAGCTACTAAACACTATGCCTTGGCGTTGGTCAAAATAAATAGCTTGAATACTACTGAATACCCAAATGAAATGACGGAGGGCTACGAATGGTTTTGGCGAAACCGTGAACGTAGTGAACTTGATATGATCGAAGGAACCTGATAGCTTTTAAAAGGAGTGGTTTAAGCTCCGCAATTTAAAAAAAATATCTTCTGTTTTAAAATAACCGAGTGGTTTCTTTTAAACTGTTCCAACGATTCAACTTTGGTTTATTTTCTTTGCATTAATATAACGCGTCCCATCAATTAACCTATCATTGCAGAAAACAACGAAAATACAACGTCCTCTTATGCCATCCGCATTCGCCACTGGGCCCCGTCATTCACCCGTTAGGTTACTTAACTAACGACAGAGCGGGGCTGGGCTAGCGCGGGTGCAAAACATAAGTGACGCCTAATAGATATCATATATAGATATTGTACATTCATCAGACGCAATAATAGGCATTCCAGATCACAGATGAACATATTGGATTTTCTACGAATCCGCATTCCTTTTGAGCCTGCAAAGAAAGACGGATTACACAGTCATGATGAATAGCCAAAACCCTACCCTAGACCCCTACGGGTACGAAAAACTACCCGCCACATACCCGAAGTGAAGCGGTCTTCCTCAACGACGTGAGTATGCCACTAAACACTTCAAAGTACCCGGTAGTTTGTGCACCTCACCTTGGGTCTATTCTAGGAGAAGAAAACAGTAAATGAAATAATACAATGGTGGCTACAATCTCAACCCGGATGTGCCCCGCAAAAGAATATTACAACAAATTACAATTTACATTTGAATGAAAGAAACACTCGTTTCACATCCCCGGCTATCCATTCACGACAATCCAACAAGTCCACATTCACAAACCAGTAAAAACCATTACAGAAATGTGCAACCCCCTGCTAACCGACATACTAGCAATTAGGGGAGGTTTACGAACACATTAAACACAACACAGATATAATCAAGTTACCCAAACATCTTAAAATTTCGATCAAGCAAACACAAATGAATCTACTCAAAATAATTCTTTGTGCACATAAAACCTGAGCAGAAACAAATCATCACAGAAAACACAACATCAACACAGAAGAATAACTGAGCAAATTTGGATTGACTCGGAGTCAACTCGGCCGCGGATCCGCGGCGGACCGCTTGGATCGGCGGTGGTTCCGCGGCGCTATGGTCGAGTCACGGTCTTAAATTTCTTCACAATTCTTAAAATTCCCTGCTTGTATTTTTAAGGGTCCCTGAAAAATTTTTAGAACCCGTTTTAAAAACGGCAGAAACATGGTGAAAATGATGTTTTTTCAGGTTCGTTTTGCGATCGAATTTCTAACGACTTTGCTAACAGCTTAGTTATGGTTTAGCTAGGCTCTGATACCACTGTAAGTCGACGTTAGACACCCCACATGATGCGGGGAGGCGGAATAGGTAAAACAATTATTTTGTTTAAGTTAACATCGACTAACTTTACGGATCTTTGCTAAACCCTAATTAACAACTGTATAGAAGTGATTACCTACTATGATAGATGATTATACCTAATGAATCAAGTCCTTCTTGTTCTTGTTGATCACCTCCTCTTCGGCCTCCTCGATGTGATAGAAGATCCACCCGAAAGCTACTTCTCCAAGCTTTAACCTCTCACTTGAGGTAACTAGGTAGCTATGAGTGCTAATCAAAGTAACCTAGAGGATATAGAAGAGGATTAGGGATCTATTAGTCTTGCTAACCTTTGGATCTCAACACATGAAAGGTTAGGGTTAGTTCTTTGAAGAGAGAGAGCTTGAGGAGAGAGAAGGTGTGAGTGAGAATCATTATGAATTATGTCTCATTTTAGAATATTTGAAGCATGATAATTATTAAATGAATAACATAATAATAATATCAACCATGCTTCATTAACTCTCTTTGGGTGAATCATCTCATGAGTCATTAAGCAATAAATGCTTCATTAACTCATTTGGATGAATCACACCATGAGTCACTAATCCATTTAATGCAAATTCCACCTAAACCTCCAACTCATCAATCTTCTAGAAGCTTCTCGACTAATTACGAGAATGCCCCTCCCTTCCGTGAAAACACGGAAATACTGAGACTGTATAAATCTAATAATCCAATACTAGAATCTGGCTTAAACTAAAGCCTACTAGTATAAACTGTCCGAACATCGTACGTGCATAAATACACGTATGTGTCCGAACCCTGTCGTAAAACTATACGACCTCTATATCGTTTCGCCTGAAGCAGGGAAACACTCTGTATGGGACTCTAAAGACTCGACACTATGCTGCCAGTGGGTTTAACCATAGGCCACAAGCGGTACTAGCTGTACATAACGGTCCCCAGGTAGAAGTCGATAAGAAGGCCGATGAGGAAACCCATCCGAACTCCTACTGAGCCTGATGTGACAATCTCCGTACAGTCCGGTCTGTTCGTCTAGGACTATCGCATATCGGGCCTAGGGGCGGCAAGCATCAGTCCCCTAAAAGCGGTATAAGTCGTGTCGGAGTGAAACCCATTACACCTTGAGAAGCTACTGGAAATCCTACTAGTAAATCCCGTTTGCCCTGGCCAGGGACTTTGCGTAATGGCTCTCCAAACACAGCGCGATATCAACTCCCAATACCGGGAGAGACGAATCCTATCTAACCGCCACTGCCTCCAAGTGCTTCGGGACTGCACCCAACTGCTACCTGTTTGCACGACTCCTTTGAGCCGTGGTAGGGTAGCAATCTATGAACAGTGGGAACACATTCGAGACGAAGCAGCAGTGTCAAGTCTGCGGACTATGCTGTACTCATGTCACCTGGGAACTGTTAACTGACGACGGGTATAATACCAACCAATAATTCCCTGCGAGTCCTGTCCGGTGTACCCGTAACCCAACGAGCACCTGTATACTATCTCCAGTACAACGTACTGATGGCTGTGGGACAGACCATCTCCCCAACTGGGATGAGAAGCGTACACACTAGTCTACTACGAAGTATCGATGCCCTGTCTCGATAATCCTACGACTAGGGACCTGAAAAAGGATGTGCTTGTAGACTACCCAGCCCCCACTAGTGTGACTGCCATCACAACGCTGGTAGTCAAGCAAGATCCTAAGGGCTCTATCAATATGTATTCGCGATATGCTAACATATACACATATTAAGATAGATATAAACCAAGTAGCATACTATTATGTTGAGCGAGACTGTTAATATAACTATGAATATCCCAAGCTTCCATTAAGTAATATACAAACTAGTATGATACAATAATGGCCCCTAGGGCATATACACTAACAAACATTCCCTACAATACCTATTCCTTGAATCTCATCATATATTTTGAATCTATCCTAACCCAAATCTTTCTTTCAAGGTTATGGATTCCCAAACAACACCAGCACGAATGTCAACAACACTCCACCACCCCTACCAATTACACCGGTCGTAGCTGCTCCGATCAACGAGCAGACGGCTCTGCTTAAGGCAATCCGAAGCCTCCTGGAAGGACAGCAGCAGGAGACTGCTATTCTCTTGAATCGTTCAGAAGCGGAAGCATCTGGAGTGAAGCAATTCCGGGCACTGCACCCTAAGAATTTTTTTTGGAAAAGAGAGCCCTTTGGAAGCAGAGGAATGAGCTCAAAGCGTTGAAGATGGCCTGGCAGCAGCACAAGTGCTAGAGGTCGCTTGGGTACGAGTTGCAAAGATGCATCTCACTGACAATGCACGGGTTTGGTGGAAGGCGGAAGAAAGCCGTCTTGACCAACCTATCGAATGGAAGACTTTCCGTGACATGTTCGAAACAAAGTACATCCCTGAGACTGCCCGCATTGATATGGAATAACAGTTCATCCATCTGCAACAAGGTTTAATGTGGACCAAATCTGTAGATGAGTATGATGTTGAGTTTACCATGCTCAGTAGGTAAGATATGTCTCAATGTTCGATTTTATATCACATACTACACAGCTAACACAAGACCGTAACAGGTTTGCGGCCCATCTCATACCGACTGCTGAGATCAGAGCTAGGAGATTTCAGCAAGGGTTGGACCCGGAAATCCAAGCTGCATTAGCTACAGGGGATTTCCCAAACCATGATTTGGCTTTGAAGGCTGCCCGACGATATGAGGCAGTGGTGAAGAGGAAGGTCAGACCTCAATCTGCCGGAGTGAAGCGTCCTGCCACTCAGATGGCAGGAGGAGCCTCTTCAAGGCCAACTGTTGAACCCAGGAGATCGGAAGAAATCAATAACCAGCCAAGTCCCGACTTTTGCTTCTATTGCAAGAGGGAAGGACACTTGTGGAAGGACTGTAGGTGCGCAAAAGGCCTATGCTTAGTTTGTGGGGCATCCAATCACGGAATTGGAAACTGTCCTTATAGACGCAACCCAGATCACACACCCACCAACTACCCGCAGCGGCCAGCTATCCAGTCTCCTGCACCTCGTCTTGCACTCTCAGCTCCACCACCTACACAGCCTACTCACCTATTCCATCAGGCACTGAGGAATATGCCTCGAGGGCAGAGAAACATGCCCCAATGATAGAGGAATGTGCCCCCAGTTAGGAGGAATGTACCACGGCATCAAGCTTTCCTTTTAGCGGCAGAAGAAGCAGAGGACGTAGACCATGATAAACCTGGTAATTTCCTCAACTCTTTTCAAACCTCTCTCATTCTTTCGTTTTCTTACATATTTTTCAGACACTACCAATAGTTCTATCACCAAACTTTTCTTGAATCTGTTACACTTTCCATTTACAAATTTCGAGGATGAAATTTTTATAATGAGGGTAGAATGTAACAACACTAAACTTTCTGTACAATTTTTTTCAAAAATACAGAAAGGGGTACTTGAGCCTGAGCACAAGTTATAAGTTTGATTTGCTTTTGAACAGCAAGAAAGAGCTTGTAGCTCACTGCTAAAGCCTTGCACTGTTGAGATATAGCACCAGAGTTCAAATCCCATCAGCCACACATTATTTTTATTTAAAATTCTTTTAATCTTTTAGAAGCCCAAAGGTCTACACGTGCACAACCCGTAAAACCAAGAGTCACACATAAAAAAATGAGTACACTGCAGTAGACCAAGCGTCAGGGACACGTGGCGAAGAGACGAGCCCCGACTCGCCCGACTCGGGCCGGCGAAAGGCGTGACTCGTCCGGCGTCACCGATCTGACTCGGCCAAAACCCTAATTTTCTTTACCTCTTGCGACTCTTGGACTCCCCCCATAACCCCTATATTATTTGGTTTTACTGAACAATTACAGAGCACAATAAAACTCACATTTAATCCATTCTAATACAAATTTTAATACACCCTTTCACTACCCTAAAACCCTAATTTTTCCTATAAATACCACCCTAAAAATCACCCCTCCTCACTCACAAATCCCTGCCAAAACTCTCAAGAAAGTTCCCAAGTCTTTTGTGTGCAAGTGGAGTTAGCAAAAGGGCGAAGCTCCGACGAACTTCCGACGGCAATACGAGGAGATTCCGACGACGAAATGATGCACCGGCACATCCCACCTCTTCCTCCTTCTCTCTTCTTGTCAAATAACCTGTAATTCCCTACTTCTCCTTCTTTTCTCTATTCTAAAAACATTCAAAATTAAAACCCGACGGAAGTGGAGTTAGCCCGACTTCCGATTCGGTTTTCTTTAAAAACTACAATTTTTCTTAATCAAGATACCTTCATATTATCACATATTGTTTATTAAACATTAAAAAACTTAATAAAACAAGTTGCACATCAAACTAATCATTTTTGTAACTTTTATTATACTTTTTCAGAAAAATACCATATAGTTTAGTTTCGGCATAAACCATCATAATTCCTTATTATACCTATAGATAGCTCACGAGGTAATGACCTACCTCCTCACAACACTCATATCTAACATAGCACGATGGAATTTGAGAACATAGATTTGAGAAAACAGAACTTTACATATAACTACCTTCAACTTATAAAACCTTTTTCTACAAGAAGTGTATTTTAACAAATCTTTGCAATTGCGCATTGTTCATATCATAATATTGCAATTTATACGCCCCACTTTTATACATTTTATAAGTAAACAGGTACTTTTGACGCTCGTTTGTTGCATGATACAGGATACAGGCTCTTGAGACAAAGACAGTGAAAAAGGACAGAAGATGATACAAAAGAGAGACTTTTGACCAACAAGATGGATCCGAGTCACGAAGAACAGGTTACAATTGTGTTAAGCAGTGCGGTCCGAAATGTCAAAGTGAACGGTCAAAAACTCCTTACAAGTTTTCACTGAAGATCTGGAAAAGACCAGGAAGCCAAACAAAGAAAATTAATGAAGAATAAAAAAGCCCAAACACCCAGAAGGAAGACCAGAAAGTTTGGTGAGCTAAACTCACCAAAGGGCCGCGGATCCGCTGCCCAAGCCAACATTTGCCGCGGATCCGCGGCCAGTCAGAGCACGTGTCGGCACCGACTTCTTGTGTCGGTGCGACGGTTCGGGTGTTGGGATTTTCCGAGGTCAAATCCGTAATTTCACATCTGCGAGAGTCTGAAACCCTAATTCTCCTGTTTGTTTATAAATTGTAATCTAGATCTGTAAAATGTTATGCCTCTTTTCAATAAATAAATTCAGAATTTCTGGGAATGATATTCAGATCTCTTCTGTCTTCTACTTGGAGGGAGCCATCAAATCAGTAGGTAATTTTATTTCATTGCTTTTATTTTCTAGAATGTTTTCTCATCCCCTAATGAGCGAGTAATCTCCTCGCTTGTTAGGGTTAGCCTTAGGGAAAGGGTTGAGAGATGAGATCTCTCACCCCTTTCATTGCCACTTTCACCTAATGAATTAGAACTCCACGCATACGAGCACAACCGCTCCCTGCGGCATCCTACCCATCGAGGTAATGATGAACCGTAGTATAAAGGGCCGGTTGCGCGCGTTTTCCGTAGGGGTTAGGGTGATTATCAACAAAGGAGGGATACGAATCTAGAGGAAGAAACATCTTCCCAAAAGATTCGTATCCACTTTATTGATAATTAACTTAACACCTAATAGATCTAAAAAAAGTAGGCATTGAAAGCGGTGATGAAACACGTTAATCTCCAAAACTTCCCCTAAGCCTAACCCTAGCAAGACTTTTAATTAGATTAATTAGATCTAGTTTTCACAGATTGTTATAAAACCAACCAAAACGACAAATTGAATCAACTCGTTAAAACACATAAAAGGAATTTACCCGTCTCTGTGGATCGACCCGCACTCACCGGCTAGCTGCGAAGCGACGCCGTTTCTTGATTGCGGTTACAAATATTTTTGATCTATCTTTTAGAAAACGCAAGCACGTTAAATCTCACCAATCACGCATCTACAACCCATTTTTGGGAACCCATTCTATATGATGTGGATTATCGCACATCCTCGGGCCTGGTAAAGTGAGATGCAGACTTCCGCAAGGAGCATACGATCTCGAAAGATTTAAAATACAATTTTCTTTAGAAAATGTGATTTCTATTATAAATAAAATCTATATTTTTAATAAATAAATATATATGTAATTAATATTAAAATATCTATTTTTAATATTTATAATATTCCACATTTCCAAAATTCAAGAAAAACATCTCATTTACAAGAAAATACCATACAATTTCAATATTACAAATAAATAACATATATTATGAAATTAGGTTTTATTCACTAGAAATGTAACATTGATAAAATATGAATCCATGAAAACTCTAAATACGATAATAAAATACTTGAGGTGTATTTTGAAAATTATACAAAAATTATTTTTACATAAAACCCCCTCAAATTATACTAAAATACAATAAGGACCCTTGTAAATATAGGTTTAAGCGGGACCAGTCTCTTGAGCCTCACGGAGACGGAGATATGGGTGCTTGCCTATTTAAGGTAGACAACTTAACAAACGGTGTTATCAACACGGTAATTATTTTTGAAAAAGACACAAATCCTGCCGTCCATGTGTAGCTGTTACCGATAGCACCAAAACATAATTCAGGACTTCAATTTCTTTTCTAATTGTCTGACTCAGATCGAGTCTCGATATAATAAATCTGACTTGAATATGATTCAAGTATCAAACTACAATTTAACATGAATCCATGAATCTATATATTCAATCTGTTCAATCTATTCAATCTATGTTGACTAAACCGAACCATGGATATATTTCATCTACATGTTCATCCATTATATCCGTTTCATTACTGATATCATGGTTTCGGCAAGTCATCCATCTATACAAGTTATAAAACAAGACAATACAATACAACAATACAATCAAGACATCGCGGGGTTTATAAATGGGTAGATTGGTACGGAAGGTGTTAAAAGTGGCACGAGACTGTAGCCATAATACACCTAACCTGAATTCAATTGCCGTTGTACCGTGGTTGAACGGTTCCTTGTGCTCCTTATACCTTAGTCCACGGGGAAAGTTGGACTCCTCTCGTATACACTGGTATTCTTCTGTACCAAGCTACAAACAAAAGCGTTAACACTAAATACAACATTATAACAATATACTCTATATTCTGTCTATTCCATTCTTGTCTATTTACGGGACTTACCGAGCGATTTGTTCGCTGACGACATTCTCTTTCTTCTTCTTTGGAATGTCATTAGGTGATTCGGACTCACTGGAGATCGAGCCCACCAGCGAGGATTTGGACCAGCTAGCTTTCGACCCAGAGCTTTAGATTCCTTATACACATTTACATTCTGTATTTTCCATTTCTATTATTCCACTGTTTAGGCATTGCTTTCTATTCCATGTATTTACTTTTCAGTTGTATTGTAAAAAGAATATTTAATAAATAAAGTTGTTGTTCAATTATATCCATTGATATTGTCTCTTGTGCATTTTACTTATATTGCTTAGATACACTTAGCGTGTTTACTTCAGAGTAAATACGTAGCAGTCTCGTCGCGTCCTCTACCCGAATACTGGGAAGCGGGGTATGACAAGACCGCTTGCGGCTTGTAACAAGACTGCTTGCGGCTTGTGGGTGACTAATATGATCACCACCTCCTGCCGGCGTATTGACGGGTCTTTAGAGTCCTACACCGAGATTTCCTGGCTCAAGAGAAATGATGTAGGAGCATATATGTGATATGTGCTGGACCGAAATTAATACGTGTATGTGATACCGGATTCTATTCTCGCGATATGTGATATCGGACGGTTATATGTGATATAGCCAGGTTATCGGATCAAGTGTTGATTCGATAAGTTAATACATATGATATTAGTCGGTTGTATGTGATATAGCCGGATTATTAAATCAAGTGTTGATTTAATAATTTAATGTATAATTATATATTTGATATATTAATTTACATTAACTAATATTAGCTCACTTAAGATTTCTTTTTCTCACTTGTGTACACTTAGTCTATATATGTGATATATATTAATGTACATTCTTTTGTGTCATGCTAGATGATACATGAGACATGGGTGTATGTGACTCACACCATGCTTAACATAATCAAGGGTTTTATGTGTTTAAAGTAATTCAAAATTGGGAGGAATTTAGTCATGGTTGTTGCTTAGTGGAAGCTTGTAGAATCATTGACTAAGTCCACCAATTTTGTTTTACTAAAGATATTTATTAACCCAACCATTATGATTAGCCATGGTTTAGTCTCTACAAGGTTAGTATATGATATTAACTCACCCATGGTTCCCATTCAACACTAGTTTTTTCCATGGTTGCTTCTTTTTCATCTCCTTCTTCAAGCTCACTAGCTTTTTGGGAGGTGAAGAAAATGAGTGAGAAAAATATTTTTAAAGTGAGCAAAATTCCTACTTCATCATCCTCTACTAGATTAGCCATTTATTTTATGGTGTTTGCTTCACTAATTCCACATTAGTGAAGAGGTAGATTGAGTTGGTGTCTCCTCAATGTAGATCATTTTTGGCCTCGAAGACTTCAAGCAAGCATGTTCTGTTCATCTTGTGGAGCCTTTCTAGAGTCCGGGAGTTCACTACTTGGAGCGAAGGTACTACTACACGGAGCTATTGAAGTGAAGGACCGGTTTACAAAGGTTGTATTCCTTGTTCACTTAGTTGTAAAGATATTTACATTCTAGTTTCGTCTAATTCTCTAGTTAAGATTCTAGGTTGGGGTTCTTTAGCGCGCCAAATTTTTTTTTAAACGGCATGGTCGATGCCTCCCGAAACCCAGCGGCGACCTAGGGAACCCTGCAGTGGTATCAGAGCCAAGCTAGAGAATTAGACGATATTTGTAGAATTACGAAACCGAAACAACTCCGAAACATTCAAAACAATAACCTAGTTTCAGTCGAAATTTTTAAGGTGTCTAAAAATTTTTTAAGTAGTTGCAGAATGTTATATGAGATGTAACATGAACACAGTAGAAATTTGAACCCTCATCGCCGGAATTTGGCCGGCGATAGGTATGGAAAATCCGAGCTCGCCGGTTTAGTAATGGAATTTTGGCTTCAAATTTTTATGGTGTTCCAGTCTCTGGGTTTTGGTATTTCAGGTGTTGCTTGTTTTTACTGATATTGCATGTGATGTTATATTTCTGTAAAGGCAATTCGGAGTGTTTCGTAGTCGTAATTCTATCATTTCGGGGTTTTTAGACGACGTTAAAAAGTTCGAACGGATATCAATAACCCATTTTCTCCCTCGCTGGAAATTTTCCAAGAGTTGGATTTTTCCATATTTAAAATATTCAGAAAATCATGCAAGTGATTCCATGGACCCTCTAGAAGAACGAAACCCTAACTCGATTCTGTGACCATCAGAACCGCCACGAAACCTTAGGGTTTGTGGTAGTTTCGCGGCGCTATAGATGAGGCAAGGGTTGACCCTTCTACGGTTGGTCCATAGGTGCTGTGGCATGTTCTGGGTACTTTTTAAACTCCGATCAAGTGTTGAGCTCTTTGGGAAATTTTGGGTGTTTGTTTATTCGATCGAAAAGTTTAACATCGTCTAGATATCTTTGATTGTGATACAATACTCGGAATCCACATTATTTAGTTTTATGAAAACTAATTTGAATTTTATAAATCTAGCAATTCAGTCTCATTTGATCGGTTGCCACGGGATTTTGATGTGGATCAAAAGTCCGTCGCAATCACGTAGTGTACGCGGATACTCGCCGGGTAACCTTACTAGATAGACACGCCCCATAGCCTCGACCAAGTGACTGTAGGAGAACCCCGTCACCAAAAGCATCCGTTCGGGTGCTCGCGGCCGCAGTGTTCCTCCTAAGTGCACTTCGTCGACGGCATCGGGGGTGCGGCTGTCTACTAAAGTTTCCGACGAACATTCGATCAGGTCATCAGGAATCTTGTTGAATTACCCGACTATTGGAAAGTGTTTTCAATATAAAGACTAAAATGCGGGGTTTATAATTGTTAGGCATGTGATGTCTAAGGAATTCATTTGGTAAGGCATGAAATCCAAAGTATGTGATACATTGGGTTTATGATGTCTAAGATGGTTGCGGATTCCAATTGTTGTAATTTTTCACTTTCTTTTCTGCGACCGTAAGTGTAAGATGTGGTGTATCGCCGGTTTCATTGCTATATGTCAATGACAATTAGGATATGCATATTTACTTACGTTGATGACATGTGATGTTTTGTGTTGCTGTAATATGTTATATTGGATCGTCGTGTTTTGAATAGCCGGGGGTTTTTATGTGAGATAAGAGTTTTTCATTTTCATTCATGTAAAAGCTTGTATGTAATATTCTTTTATTGGGGCACTTCCGGGTTGAGGATGATGTCACCATTGATGTATATTATTTACTTTTCCGCATTAGGATAGACCCAAGGAGGAGAGCACTAGTAACCGGGCTCTAGGGTCCAGTGGGAGACCATCTCGAGAAGTCGAGACTGGGTCTTCTAACTCTAGAATTGGTAGGATTGCTTTCCGCTCTTGTAGGGGTTTAGGGATGTGGGTTTGGCTATTCATCACGACCGCGGAATCCGCGTTTTTTACTGGCTTAATTTAAAACACGGAATTCCTAGTATATCCAATATTTCATATGTGTTCTTCTGCTGCTGATATTTTGTGATGTGATCACTTTATATGATGAGACGAATGCTTATATTATATATATGATATATAATAAATATTGCTGCTTTCGTTTCTTCTGTGATGTTTAGGAAGCATAATTGATGGACTTCATTAATGAGATTAATGAAATAAAAGAAACCTAAAGATGTTGCAGAATCTTGTTTTAAAAACTGGTAGCTCTAGTTCTTGCTTTGCATAGCGGTATTCCTTGTAGAATATCCAGCACTTTATTCGATAAGGAAAGAGCCGAGATCCCTTCACCGGGAATAACCTCTTTAGCAAAACTGGCAGATACTACAACCCACTCGGTTTTGTCTTTTAATTGTTTTTTTAGTTCATACTTTGCATAGTGGTATTTGTGAAATATCCAGCACCTCATTCGATGAGGAAAGAGCCGAGATCCCTTCACCGGGAATGACCTCTTTAGCAAAACTAGTAAAAGCCTCAAAAAAAATCCTTTTCAAAATCACTCGATTCTACAACGATATCAAGTTCATTACGCAAAGGGTTTTCTTAAAAACCTGTCGTAGCCCTCCGTCATTTCAGATAAGTAGTATTTAGTATTCGTGCTACGTTTATTGGCTTTCGTCAAGGCTTAGTGTGCAGTAGCTAACTAGTGCGTATCTGCTAAAGCATGTGATGCGATTGGATTAGGGTAGTCGTGCGACTTTGTTGGCTTTCATCAAGGGTCATGCGGGTGGGTTTAATTCAATCATGAAATGTACAGGTTGAACTTGACTAGCGGACTATGGTTTGTTGGCTTTCGTCAAGGTCATAAGACACTAGGGGCAAAATATTATCGGGAATTTCAAGTGTTGAAATTTGCGATGAGATTGCATACCTTTTATGAGATAGTTGGATCCCGATACCCACTGGGAGTAAGAGTTGCTCCTAGGAGAGTTTTGCACATTACAATTAGCCGATCAAGTAGGTATCTAGAAAGGTGTTAACGGGGTTACGCCCCTGGGAAAACGAGGTTTATTTTAATTAAGTCCGTGCGAAAGCACGGGGAACCTCCCTCAAAGTACCGACACTGGCCTGGCCGAAAGATTGGCGAACTTGTAGGGTGTAATTAATCCCGGCTAGTCTTACCTTTTAAGGTTTGAAGGAAAATTTGATAAAAACAGTGGGAGCCATCCTGATTAGATAAAATAATAACCAATCTAATCTTGCAAGAACATACGCTGAGTGTTTTTCTTCTCTCTCTCTCTCCTGATAGCGACCGTGACATGCCTTAATCAAGATAATAATATGGATGTATTGACCAAACCTGCTTATTATACTGAGCTGGGGAACGTTGGTTCCGCTCTATCTTATAATTGTTATAAGTCCGAGCAGGAAATAGGGGAACATCCGGATTCTTACGCGGCCCAATTGAAGAAAGAGCATGCTGATGCATATTCTTCGGGTGTGTTCGTTACCAAGAACTGTTTCTCAGTATCCTCTACATCCTAGGTATGAGATACCGGATCAGGATCCCATATATGGAATCTGTTACATGGGCTACGAAAGGTAAAGAAATGGGATTTGGTGATTTGTCTCTAAGTGTTAGAGAATGGTGCAATTGTTGTAGCCAAATCAGTTGGCAAATATCACCTTGTATTACCAAATGGTAAATCCATTGATTCTGAACAAATGTTATTAGATACCGAACCTGATATACAACATTACATCAATTCCTTTATTAAGTTAAAGAAGGATATAATTTTGTATTGCAGGATAATGTTGTGAACATTTTCCTTAATCAAGAGTTGATTGGATCAGGCACGTTATATAATAGCATATACGTTCTAAATCAAAGCACAGTTCAAAGTATGCAAAACACACACACGAGAAGTAGTTCAGAAATGAACGAATCCTTCTTGTGACATTATAGACTAGGTCATATCAATAAGACACAACTAGCTAAGTTACATAAGGATGAATATTTGAATCCGTTCGAATTTTCATCTTATGATACTTACCAGTATTGTCTCAAAGGTAAAATGACCAATACTCTGTTTACTGGAAACAGAGAAAGAGTTGCTGAACTCTTGGTACGCATACATGATGATGTATATGGTCCTATGTCTACAAATGCCAGGGTTGGTTCTTTGTACTTCATTACATTCATTGACAGTCTTTCAAGATTCGGACATGTGTTCCTGTTGAAACACAAGTCTGAAACTTTTGAGAAATTCAAGAAATATAAAGTTGAAGTTGAGAACCAGACGGGTAGAAGTATTAATGTCCTTTGATGAGATCGAGGAGGTGAATACTTGGGCATGGAGTTCCTGGATTTTCTAACACAGAGAATGGGATTCTCTCTCAGCTTACTCCTTCGAATACACCACAGCACAACGGTGTATCAAGGCGGAGGTATCGCACCCTATGAGATATGGCGCGCTCTATGATGAGTATTGCTGAGTTACCTATTTTCTTTTGGAGTTATGCACTTGAGAAGCTGCATACCTATTGAATTGTCACGTCCCGAAAGTATGGAACATGACCGGCACTTAAACTACGAAACGTCTCGAGGCGTACGTAATCTAAGTAAGCCGAAAACCCAGAAATCCAAACCAAGAAAAGTAGTAGAGTGAAGGAAAACCAATTTAAAATCAAGTAGTTTTAATAGCATAAGCCGAATTATGCGGTTTTAAAAACATCAAATATTTCCTGAAAATTTCGGCAGAGTTTCCTTTGTAAATACTGGCTCCCAAACGGGATACAATATGAATAGTATACGAAATCAATAAAAGGCATCCCCAAGCGGGAGCTAGCTCTTCGTCAATCGACGGTCACAACCACACAAGCAATATAATATACAACGCCAAGGGTGAGAATCAAAACTCAAAAGGAAACTCAAAACAGCAAGAAATCCACAGAAATATAACGCGCGACTCTAAGGTCGAAAGAATAACATCACTGATCTCTATCTCAAAAATAAATACATGTTTGGTTGATGGAATTTACTAGATACAACTGAATAATTTTATACAAGGTAATATGATGGGTACGATACCAATAAACCCACCTACTAGCAAGTCACCCGAACGAAACTGTGCCCGCAAAGCCGTAATGAAACCTGTACGGCAAACCTGCAAGAAACTGTGGCACAACGGGGGTGAGTTGCCAACTCGTGAATAGAAAAACATCTACGAATAGAAATCGCATGTATGATGCAATCCTAGGTCATACGATCATAATATATAATCCTCAAATATATAACCAGCAACCTATAACCATGGCTAGGGCAAATATCTAACCTAAGTGTAATCCCATGTGCCCGTGTCAGTGCCTCAGGTAGCAATGTATCATATGGATGATGTATGAATGCATGAAACAGAATGCATGTACTGAAGAAAACTGCTTTCATAAATCAGTGAGATTTCTGTATTTTAAAAATGAGGTACCATAAATGAAATCAGCATAAAACAGTGCCCAGTATCGACACAAAACAAGTGTCCAAATATCTCGATATCTCTATGTCACAATCTCTGTACCTCAATATCTCAAAATCTCAATGTCTCAATCACAATATCTAGGGCGCCGTCAGTCCAGACCGGCCCCTACCATCCATCTCAAGACCACGACGGTATCCTCCGGATATCCGACACGTCGGGTAAAATCACCGGTCGATAGTGCTCCCCTGCCAGGCTCAACGTCAACAACACGATCCTCTTGCCTCGGGGTACCGCACCGGGTCCACCATGTACCCGAAACAGTTCCTCCACTTCTCGAACTCGGGTCTCGAAATCCATCAGCAAACTCATGGTGGACGACTCATATATCATGGGAAAACCGTACTTTTCTTTAAAAAAAAGAGAAAGAATTTTATAAGTGTTTTTGCGGTTTTCCCCCAAATCCAGGAAATCTCATGAAAATCCGAATCCAAATCCTCAATAGCACATAAACAGTGAATATAGACATAAAAAATCCATGAATGCGACATATCAATGAATAATAACACGCATGAAGTAGCAAGTAATATCTACAATGTCTAAACTAGCATATAAGGAAAGTACACTAATATCATGTCTAAACTATTAGCTAAAAACCTATGTCAAATGAAATAGTATTTTCTAAAGTGTTCATGACATGGCAATTACCGATGAAGATGTGTGTGAGCCGGCAAGTAAGTGTACGTGGTACATACGCGTCTCGGTAATGGTGCTGGTGTCCTAACAGCATGATATCAAAAATAGGATATGAATCATAATATACGCATGCGATGCAGAGCCAACAACAATAATGAGCGGGAGCTAAATACTAGACACAATGATAACAAATCTGCATTTAATGTAATATGAGTCATACAGCTACACTAAACTATAGGGCTGAGCTAACAGGCTAACTGAAGGTAAGGAAACCGTCTAATATCTGAGTCGATACATATGTGTGTATATATATAGTCGGTGATCCCGCCTCGATAATATCACATCCGATACCATATCTATAATCAGTTAATCCCAAGTCAAGAGTGCGGATCAAACATCAATATATAGCTCGTACGTAAATCGTACGGCATCCCCAAATCTGGGTACAGGTCAATATCTCATTCATCAAATTATTCATCCGGTATCCTCTTTATCCAAGATCATAATCTGGGTACTGATCTACGTCTAGTACGATACTAATATCATCAACATAGTCATGATCTGACTGCTGATCTACAGCCTCATACAAACCGATATCATCATCATATATCGTCATAAAGAGGTATACATCGCCTAATGCGACCTATTATGAAAATCTTAATATATCTTATCTCATATCACGATCACATGTCAACCATTCAAAGTATAACACTATTCACATGTATCGTCGTCCTAAGATCCGCTATAATATCAGGACGTATCTCAAGTACGAATCCTGCCATATCACTATTCTCGCGGTCTCAATCAAATCTTATCGACTCAACTCAAATCCCAAATACTATCCTCAAATCCAGTATGTGAACGCATAGCCCCATACCCATGTGAACACATAACAATATAACCCCATATAAGCACATATGAAAGAAGAATGTATGCAAGTATGGGTGTGTGTGTGTGTAAATGTGGTGCAACCTCTACTCTAGGGTCTCGCAACACTAAACCTATCCAATCACACCTAAAATCTATCTCTATCATCAATAGACTCAACAATATAATCAATATATATGTATGTATACGTATTCGTATACATCACCACGAACTGCGGGGGTGCTATACGCCATCCACCCGACTTCTCCCCGTAGATATAAATTTACTCACCTGATCCTCGCTCGCTGGTGCCGACGTCGCCACGCGCTTGTTTGTCGTCTCGAAGTCCACATAGGGTACCTACATATCATAACACACCGTATCGCATTAAAACCAAATTCGAAATCGAAACGTCAAACGAAAATCAAATCGGCACGCGTATCACGCATAGGTCAAAACCTATCGCCTACGCATGCAAGAATAGCCAAACCAACCCTCGATGTCGATGTACAAACGTCAAACCATCGAGAAAAAACCAATCACACTCATTTGCACATTCACGAACACTAATTATAATATAAAATGGGTTAAAACTCACAAAAAACCCAAATTCACTTTAAAAGCCATTTTTCCGAAAATCTAGCAAGCAAAAATTACCCGTTTTAGTACAAAACTCGACGTTTAAACAAATCTAGCGGCCATAATACTTATTAAATATCTTAAATAAGTCATAAAAACAATTTCCACAATTTAACTCATTAAATTTCATTAACCCCAAAATTCTAGTTTATAATATACCCAAATTTTAACAATTTTATAGCAAAAATATACAAACAACAATTTAGCTTGGATTTTCATGAATCAAAGGCATTAAACCACTCAATATAATATTTATAATAACATGAAACCATAATTATATTTTAATCTAAAGCATTTAACAATTTTCCAAAAACCCTAGTTAGTAAAATAACTTAATTAGGGCATTTTATAAGTAATGGTTTGGAATTAACAACTAGATTAGCTTTCTATAAAACTTAAGATGTTAATCCACATCACTAAACCATGCACAATTTATCACAACCCATTTCCACAACAAAACCCTAACTTGAAATCTTTAATCATGCAATTAAACTCATCAAAAACCTAATTAAGCACTTAGTTAACTTAGATTAAAGCAACTAGACAACAAATTTAACAAAAGCATGAGATTACACCTCCCATGTTTGAGATCAAGCTCAAGATGTAGCCTCCCAAAATGCCATCTTGATCCCTAGATCCATACTAGAATGGTCAAGTAAAAATGGGTTGGATTTAGATTTTGATTTTGTGGGCTTTTTGTGGGCTTTTTGTTGATTTTTTTGAAGGAAAATGGAGGGGATTTGGGGAGGGCTGTTGTTGTTGAGGGGGAAGGGAATTCTCGGCCAGGTTGAGGGGAGTGAGGAGAGAGGGAGGTGGAGAAAGTGGGGGGGAGAAAGTCAAAGTCAAACCAATACCCATATATCTATTCCTTCTCTCTTTATTCTATTCATTTCCTTTTATCAAAAAAAGTGGGGACATGGGGGAAATGGGGCTGTTGAAAATTCAGCCAAGGAGGGGAGGAAAAATGTGGGGTGTGAGTGTGGGTGTTAAAAAAAAAGATAAATATTATACCCCCAAAACCATTTACACTAATTTCACCAAATAAGCCTTTTTTCTTCAATATTTTCTAAACCGTTTTGGCAAACGATTTCGTTTCAAAAATAATATTTTACATGTCAATTTAATGTGTCATGAACTATAAAATTTTTATCAACCCATTCCAATTTGTAATTTTCCCTAATTAAATGTATTGGTGACGGCTTAAAATAATATTAAAATAATTAATTTCGGAAAATTTGTCAGAAAATTTGAAATTTCACCAGTGGCTCAATAAACACCGAATACTAGCTATTACATAGCTAGAATATGTATATTTAATTTTAAAATAAAGATATTTGTATTTTGACTTTTTACAGAAAACCCCCTTATTTTACCGATTTTCCGAAATTTCACCGAAACGATTTTCAAAACGTTACATGAATGGGGTTCCAACTAAATCAGTGCATACCACTTCTTATGAGTTATGGTATGGGAAGAGACCATGTCTTAAAACGAGTTAAGATATGGGGTTGTCCGGCCAATGTTGAAAAGCAAAATCCGGACAAGCTCGAGGCAAGGTCAGTTCTGTATAAGTTTGTTGGATATCCCAAACATTTGCGAGGGAATATCTTCTACTATACTGAGGAGCAAAAGGTGTTTTGTTTCTCAGCATGCCACCTTTTTAGAAAAGGTATTTCTTGTGAAGAAATTAGTGGTCATGAGGTAGAACTGGAAGAATTTTCAGCTGGACAAACTAACAGCTGATGATTTGGTGAAACCAAAGGATTCAATAGTCTTCAACGAGCCTCAGCCTCTTCGCGAATCTGGTAAGGTTCCTCATCCACCTGAGAGATACTACGGTTTCCTCGGTGACGGTGGGAGCGAGGATTGCATCATGGTAGATGATGACCTAACCAGGTTCAGGAAGGCCATCACGAGTGGGGACGCTGTGAAATGGCTGGATGCTATGCGATCAAAGATGGAATCCATGTACACCAACAAAGTATGACTTTGAATGTTGCACCAGAAGGGGTAAAACCCATTGGGAGCAAATGGATCTTGAGAAGATTCTTGGTGTAGATGGAAAAGTTGAGACTTTCAAAGTTAGACTTGTAGTAAAAGGCTATCGTCAATAACTAGGTGTGGTTTATGATGAAACCTTTTGTCACGCCTCGCTTCCCAAAATACGGAATACGAGGGGTAGACAAGGCCAGCCATGCTCCTACGGTCAAGGAAATATCCTGCCGTAGTCACACTTCGGCTTTTAGTTTTTCATGGTAAACAGTAAATAATGCGCAGGTAATGAGAAATGCAGTAAATGGAACAGAACAGTAAAATGAACTGACCTGATGGGAAACAAATGGGTATAACCCTGGATGGTAAATCAGGATGTCCGTGATGTACGTCCAGTCCTGATCCAGGCTAAATCTTCTCCTCACACTGAGCATGCATACTCAGGTCGTCAGAGCGACACAATAACGATATCATATATATAAAATCATGTGATAATTCTAACAGTGATAATAGGTATATATAATAGTAGATCAAAGGCAATATAGATATGAACATGCAGTAATCAATGCAGCGGAACAGTAAAAGCAGTAGAATGATATGCCACGTATGTCAACACAGTATGTAAGGTATATCAATGCCAGTATCCCTATCAGTCTCTAAGTCTCACTGTACAGGTCACTAAGCCTATCGTCAGTCCAAGTGTGAGAGTCAACCACTCGCGAGTGTCCTCCACCCAAGGGTAGAACCCAAGGGCAAGGGACCATGGGCCCAACATGTATATCACGGTGATAATCACATACCCTGTAAATCTCCATATATCTCCCTAAATATATAAGCCGGCATGGGACTCCCGAGATTCTGTTGAACTCACACTTAAACTACCCCACACCCCGTGGTCTACATCAAACGCTAACCATAACCCTAAATACCAATCGGTCTGTGACAAGTCTGCGCGAGAACTGGAGGCAGGGCCTCCATCAAGCACGTCCCGACTAATACCTAAGACAAATGGCAGTGTCTGGTGCCTTATCTGTGACACCTGTGCAAGAGCTTCCATAAATGTCCCATACCACTTATAGTCACACATACACACATCCCACAGACGTCGACACCTTTTCTCCAGTGACTATGCTTAAGTCCATCAGGATTAGAGCAAGCATCGCGGAGTTGGAACATCTATTTTGATATGGCAGTCAAAGAGTAGTTGACTTCATCAAAAAAGTAGATGAACCTTGTATTTACAAGAAGGTTGTAGAGAGTAAGGTTGTCTTCCACGTATTATACGTAGATGACATACTCTTGATAGGAAATGGTTTTCTATGCTACACTCGGTCAAGCTCCTCTTATCACGAGGATTCTCCATGGAAGATCTGGATGATACCTATTACATCTCGTGGATTATGATCCATGGTGATAGATCTAAGTGGATGTTGGGAGTGTCCCAAATCCAGGTAGATTAACACAATACTAAAGGGATTTAGTATGGAAGATTCTAAGCGTGGTGGTTCGCCCACTTACTCATGAATCACTCTCTCCAAAAAGATGTCTCCCGAGACTGATTTGGAGAGAGCTCGCGTGCAAGGGATACCCTATGCTTCGACAGTAGGCTCTATCATATATGCGATGTTATGTTCCAGACCAGATGTAGCTAACTAACTAGCTGTAGTGATTATGAATCAATCGGATCTTGGGAAAATCACTGGATAGCTGTGTAGAACATTCTTAAGTACTTGAGAAGCACTAAAGAAATGTTCTTAGGGTTTGATAACGATGAACTCCAGTGGGAGTCCCTTACCAATTCGTGCTTCCAGAGTGATAAGGTCGACTGAAAGTCAGTCTCGGGCTTTGTCTTTACCCTCAGTGGAGGGATGGTATGTTGGAAGAGTTCCAAGCTTTATACCGTGGCAAACTAGATGATAAAGGCTGAATACATCGCTACCAACAATGCTACCAAAGTGAATGTCTGGATATTTCTTGTTCATGAGATAAACATGGTTTCTACCATTGAGCGTCCAATAACTGTTATTGTGACAACAATGGAGTTGTGGTTTTGGCCTAGGAACGCCGGTCCCATCAGCGATCCAGACATATTCTGATGACAGTATCACCCGATCAGGGAGATGGTTGATCTCTAAGGGATCAAGGTAAGGAGAGCTGACGTGAAGGATAACACGGCGGATCCACTCACAAAGGCCTTTCCCTAGAGAGACTTTTATGGGGCGTTGAGTATGAGATACTACAACAAATGACCTTAGTGCAAGTGGGAGATTGTTAGTTATATGTATGCCCTAGAGGCTATTATTATACAAGTGATATATATTATAGTGGATGCTTGGACATATATAGGGAGGACTTTCTTGCTCGACATGATAGTATGCTATCTGGTTGCTCTTTATCTTAACATGTACACCCATTGTCTCTCTATTACATGTTGATAAAGCTCTTAGGATGAGTACTTGACTACCAGAATTATGATGCAGATCATACTAATGGGGCAGAGGTGGTCAGTAAGTACATCCTTCAAATGTTCCTAGTCATGGGAGTATCGAGACAGGGTGTCGATATTCCAGAGTAGACTAGCGTATACGCTTCTCGACCCATGTGATGGGCGATGGATGATCCCATATCCATTGGTGTTTGACATCAGAGATGGTATACATGTGCTCAGTAGAGACTGGGTACACTGGACGGACTCGCTGAGAACTCTTAGATGGTATTATACCTATCGTTAGATAGCAGTTCTCTGGTGACACTGGTACATGTTAGTCTGTCGACCCGAGATCTTCATAGAGTCTTGTGTGATTCCCACCGTGCTTTGATTTCCACCTTACCACGTTCAAGAGATCGTGCAAAACGGTGGTTTTTGGGTACAGTCCCGAGTCACATGGAGGCAATGAGCGATAAGAAGGGATTTCGTCTCTCCCGGAATTAGAGGTTGATGTCGTGCTATGCTTGATTGGCCATAACAAGAAATCCTTGGCCAGGATTGTTGAGATCTACTGGTAAGTGTTATCAGTAGTTTCTCGAACCGTTATGAGCCTCGTATCGGCATGAATTATCAGGCTATTGGGGTCTGACGTTTTACCACCCCAGGCTGCGATATGCGACATATCAAACGAACAGACCGGACTGTACAGTAGTGTTACTGATTGGATTCGCAGGAGTATGAGCAGGCTTGCTTGTTGATTTTCTGATCGCTCAATACCCGGGTGGCCGTTATGTTTAGCAGATCGCTCTCGGCTTGTGGGTGACTGATATGATCACCACCTACTGCCGGCGTATTGACGAGTCTTTAGAGTCCTACACAGAGGTTTTCTGGCTCAAGCGAAACGAAGTAGGAGCACATATGTGATATGTGCGAGACCAAAATTAATACGTGTATGTGATACCGGATTCTATTCTCACGATATGTGATATCGGACGATTATATGTGATATAGCCAGGTTATCGGATTAAGTGTTGATTCGATAAGTTGATACATATGATATTAGTCAGTTGTATGTGATATAGCCGGATTATTAAATCAAGTTTTGATTTAATAATTTAATGTATAATTATATATTTGATATATTAACTTACATTAACTAATATTAGCTCACTTAAGATTTCTTTTTCTCACTTGTGTACACTTAGTATATATATGATATATATTAATGTACATTCTTTTGTGTCATGCTAGATGATATATGAGATATGGATGTATGTGACTCACACCATGTTTAACATAATCAAGGGTTTTATGTATTTAAAGTAATTCAAAATTGGGAGGAATTTAGTCATGGTTGTTACATAGTAGAAGCTTGTAGAATCATTGACTAAGTCCACCATTTTTTTTTACTAAAGATATTTATTAACCAAACCATTATGATTAGCCATGGTTTAGTCTCTACAAGGGTTAGTATATGATATTAACTCACCCATGGTTCCCATTCAACACTAGCTTTTTCCATGGTTGCTTCTTCTTCATCTCCTTCTTCAAGCTCACTAGCTTTTTGGGAGGTAAAGAAAATGAGTGAGAAAAATATTTCTAGAGTGAGTAAAATTCCTACTTCATCATTCTCTACTAGATTAGCCATTTATTTTAGGATGTTTGCTTCACTAATTCCACATTAGTGAAGAGGTAGCTTGAATTGGTGTCTGCTCGACGTAGATCATCTTCGGCCTCGAAAACTTCAAACAAGGCTGTTCCGTTCACCTTGTGGAGCATTTCTAGAGTCCGGGAGTTCACTAGTTGGAGCGAAGGGACTAATACACGGAGCTATTGAAGTGAAGAACTGGTCTACAAATGTGGTATTTCTTGTTCAGTTAGTTGTAAAGATATTTACATTCTAGTTTCGTCTAATTCTCTAGTTAAGATTTTAGGTTAGGGTTTTTTAGCGCGCCATTTTTTTTTAAAACGGTATGGTCGATACCTCCCGAAACCCAGCGGCGACCTAGGGAACCCTGCAGAAATATGTAATTCCAGACATGTTGTGAGCTGTCTCAAAATTTACCGAGCCGTTTCAACTTTTAGGGATTGTGAAAACGATGAAAACTTAACAAGAAAAATGTTGTCTCTTTATGTCTTGAGACTCCATCGATAGCGTATGCATGTATGCAAATATATGTGCCTTTATTTTATGAAAGACTATTGAGTTAAAATTTATATAAAAAAATTTTAAAAACCTACTGCTGCCACTAGCTATTTCTAATATATGTATGTTTATGTGTGTTTATTTTATGAAAGACTGAGTTAAAAAAAAACTACTACTGCTACAGGCTCTTTATAATCTACACATAAAAGAAAAAATTCCTTTATCATCATGACACGAATATTTTATTTACTCAAAAAATATGTCCAACAAATATCACTACTACAAAAGTAGTCAAAGATAACGTGGATTTCATCACGGTTCAAACCGTGACCATTGTGTCATCACGATTGTAGAAGAATTAGTCACGGTTTAAACCGCGACCAAATGACCCCCAGGTGATAAAACCCCAAAATCCCCACTCTCTTTTCCTCGAGCCCCTCATTTCCTCCCAAATCCCTTCGAACAAAAAAATTCCCCCCCAACAATTTCTTTTCCTCCAAATCGCTAACCCTCCCCTCTTCGTCGACACCGGCCTCTTCTCTCGTCGCCGAGCTCCTTTCGTCTTCGTCGTCGGCCTCTTCTAACCTTGCCTCCTGATTTAACGATCGCTATCGCCGCTTCCTCCCTACACTTCTGGTTCCCCCCACAGCCGCCGCCCCCGCTGCTTCATCCTCTCGTCTTGTCTTTCGTCTTCATTGCAGGCCTACTCCGTTTCCCCCGCAACCACTGCCGCCGCCGCTACCTCCTCTCGTCTTGTCTTTCGTCTTCGTCACCAACCTGCTCCGCTCCCCCTACAGCCGCCGCCGCTGCTACCCCTACTCCAATCCCCTCTTCCCCCTTGATCCTCTTCTCTCTTCTAGCCAGCAGCTCCTCTTCCTCCTTCCTTGTCGACAGTGTAGTGCTCGGACTCATCTCTTCCGGTACGATCTCTTCTCGATTCATCTAATTTCTGTATTTTTTGGGCTAATGTTTAACTGAATTAAGATCTGATTTTTTTTGTTCTCAGTGTAGGCAATGCAACCCCTTGCAGCTCTCCGCCGGTCTTGGTCGATCTCTGTGTATGTCGCTGCTCATTGGTTCGTCAAAAGGTTAGTGTTAATTGTTGAATTAATTTGGTTAATTTTAATTTTATAAATTTGTTGATTTTCTAATTAATATGGTTAAAATTTATAAATGGCTTAATTTAATTTATTGTTGTTCTTGTTATTATTGTTGTTCTTGTTAGGGTTAGAGTCAGGTTGGGGCCACCGACCGGTTAGGGTTAGGGGTGGATAGGGATAGGGTTTGGGTTAGGGTTAGGGTTGGGTTTGGGTTAGGGTTAGTGTTAAGCATATGGTTAGGGTTAAGAATAGATTAGGGTTAGCGTTAGGCATAGGGTTAGTGTTAGGTTTAGGGTTAGGACTTAGGGTTAGGTGTTTGGATTGGGGGCTAATCAGAGTCGTTTGGGGTTTAGTTAGGGTTAGGTTTAGGGGGTTACGGTTAATTAGAGTTAGGTATTTAGGTTGGGGGTTAAATCATTGTCAATTTTTATTAGATACTTTTGTATGGAGTTCGCGAAACAAAAACGTTTCTTTTCACCGTTATCGCAATTGTCACTCCCTAAGGCCTAGAGTTTACTAGATCTTGAAACGAGACTTTTTGTAACCGATCAGAGCTATATATCATTAACATAGCATATGATATAATATTTCACTTGTCTAACATTAATCAACACATTCAAGTATGTCAAGTTTAAGAAATAACCTTACACCATTGATTATGACATTCTCATTATTCTTTTTATGCCAACCTATATACAATCCACCCTTATTGAGCATTGTCGCATTGAGCATTATTAGGGGGTTAGAGACACACACACACACACACACATACACACACACAAGGTCGAACCTTAATTCATCATCGTTCTCCTCTATATAGAACCATTGTTAAATCACACCCTAACCCTAAAGCTAAATCCAAAATCCTAAACTCGATCAAGAAAACCCTTAACTTTAAAAATCTGTACCCTAAACCAAAAACTTCGAAACCTTGAAATAGATACGTAAACGTAAAACCAATCCAAATTAAATCTTAAAGTAAGTGTATGAAACTTGATGATAATATGAAATTTTCATATTCTCATCGATAATCATATGTGAAAAATGAAAACGTGACTTAGTTCCTGTCCATCGGTTAACATACGTTCGATGTTCGTCGTGACATAAAACTACACGAAGGTTGTTAAACACCGGATTTTATCGTTAGGTTTCTAACAACCACCGCGTAGTTTATGTGACGAGAATTAATATTCGATCGTATGATAACCAATAGATTTGTCCCGTGTGGACAAGTTAGAAATGTATAAAGCAGACACCTGCATTCACTTGTGTTTTTCATTCGTTTAGGGATATTTCGTCGGTACCTTTCCACTGGTTCTCCATATACAATAATAGATTAGATGTTCATTTCAATAGTGTTTCACAACATTGAAACAATTATCTGTTCTATTACAGTGTACTCGATGAACAGCGAGGAGGTGCTGCCGAAATTTTCTCAAACCGGATGAAAGCACAAGTGAATAGGTGTATACTTTATACATTCTTAATAGGATAGGTGCCTTACCCCCGACAGCCGTCACCCTCAATATCCAATATAGAACATTTAATATCATCATCATCTTTCTTGGAAGAAGAATCCAACTCCCTACTTATGAGCATTTGCTCTCGGTCCTTGATAATCCTTATAGCTAAATCGTCAATTGAAACTTAAATTAACTAAGTCGTCAATTAAACCTAGCACTAATGCTTCTTAGTATCTCGTCTATCGCGTATCTATCAAGGATTTTAATTCGATGCGTTTTGTCTATAGGAACCTTGTTTCGTCCGAGCTGTTCCAATACCTCCACGACAAGAGTTGGATGTACGTCGATACTCCCTCGAGAGTCAACCGCTTTTTCGTTGACGGTGTTAGCTTTTTCACCGATTTTGTCTACGCATGTTTTTGGTTACCGAAAGAGCACGAAATCTATTGTTCTTACTCTAAGTGTATGTATAGGAGATTGCTCAAGAAGTCGGAAGTTGAGTTACACATCGTGAGATACAGTTTCGTTAGAGATTACACTATGTGGGAACTTCACGGAGAAAAAGTCGTTGTAACGGGAGACAAGATATGGGTGCAAGAGACAAGAAACAAATTCATCGAAACGGAAACCGCAGAGTGGCAAGGGATAGTAGAAGAAGAGAAATGGCAGTTTGAAGAAAACAAAACCGTCGAAGAAGATGATGCTGTATTCACGCCGATCGATGACATGGATGATCATATAAATGCCGCTGGAATTTCTTATGATACGGAAAGCGCTGGACCCTCATTATTGGAGAAGTACAAGGCTGATTCTAGAATCCCTCTATATCCAAATTGCAAAGAGTTTTCAAAACAGTCATTTTTTGGACGTCTCTTCTAGATCAAGTGTAAGAATAAATGGAGTGATCGGTCTTTCACCGATCTTCTAGAACTCTTGAAAGAAGCTTTCCCCGACGAAAATGATGTGCCACCGAGCCGGTACGAGGCATAAAAGATAATCATAAATATCGGCTTGAAGCATCATAAGATACATGCATGTGTGAATGATTGTGTTTTTTTCCGGAATGAACACGCAACACTCAGAAAATGTCCCGTGTGCGGGACCAGCCGATTCAAGCCTAAGAAAGACTCTCAGTCGAGTGATGTACCCGTGATGATTCTTCGTCATTTTCCATTAATATCGAGGCTGCAACGATTATTTATGTGTGAGGAGACGGCATCCGAAATGTAGCAGCACCATAAAGTGCCTCGTGAAGAGGAAAAAATGAGTCATACCAGAGATTCGATGTTGTGGAAAGTTTTAGATGAAAAACATCCTTCATTCGGCGCAGAACCTCATAACGTGAGGCTGGGAATTGCGAGCGACGGTTTCAGTCCATTTGGGATGGTTCGCGGTGGGCGTACTCACAGTTCTTGGCCCATTGTGGTGACTATATACAACCCGCTTTGGAGGGTTATGACGTAGTATTATTTTACGTTTGTGCTTTTAATCGACGGTCCATCGTCTCCTGGGAAAAACATCGACGTGTACCTTCAACCCTTGATCGGTGAGTTAAACTTGTTGTTATAACCTGGCGTGAGAACCTATGACGCAGATGGTAAAATTTTTTTCAGATGTAGGCTGCTTTATTGTGGACTATTAATGATTTTCCAGCTTACGGCATGTTATCGGAGTGGACAGCTCAAGGTAAGCTTGCTTGCCCCAGTTGTCATACACATACGAGCGCCATACGCTTGAAGTTTAGCAGAAAAGGGTCGTTTATTGGCCACCGACATTTTTTGCCTATAGCTTACAAATTCAGAAAAAATAAAGAATTGTTCAACAGTAAGAGAGAGACTGGTAGGCCTCCTAAACCATTGTCCGGTAATGACATATTGCAATAATGGAGAGGTTATCAGAATATCACATTCGGAAAGAAACAAAACAAACCTGCAATACCATGCCCAACTGGTTGGAAAAAGCTAAGTGATTTATTTCAACTTCCGTACTAGTCCAATCTACTGCTCAGCCACAATTTAGATCTTATGCATATGAAGAATAGCGTCTTTAAATACGTCATCAATTTTCTGCTTTGTAAGGATGGAAAAACGAAGGACAATCTCAACGCCCGCCGTGATTTGAAAGATTTGGATGGTTTGTCCATTGAAGAAAAATTGCATTCTCGGCATGTGGCTGGTAAACCAGGTTATTACAAGATCCCACCAGCAATTTACAACCTGGAAAAAGAGAAGAAGCGGCGTTTCCTGCGGGTGTTGAGAGAATTGAATGTCTCTGATGGTTTCTCATAAAACATTTCCAAACAAGTATAAATAGAAAATGGAAAAATCGTAGGACTCAAGAGCCACGACTACCACAAATTGATGCAACATTTTCTTCCTTTATGCCTGAGAGCATCGGTAAAATCCGAACTTGGTCTCATTCTTAACGACTTCTGCACGTATTTTCGGCAACTGTGTTCCAAAAACGTCGACGTCAATAAGATAGCAGAGCTCGAAAAAGATATTCCTATGATCTTTTACAGGCTCGAAACTATCTTTCCACCTTTATTTTTCGACATTATTGCTCACTTGTCCGTTCATTTCGCAACCGAGGTCAAGATTGGTAGTCCGGTGTATTACCGTTGGATGTATTCCATCCAGAGGTATGAAAATGTTTATTATTAATCATTTAAATTGCAAAATATTATCGTGGATTATTAATATTTATTATTTTCAAAAGATATATATTAACTTTAAAAAACGATATCCGCAACAAATATCGTCCTGAAGGTTCGATTGTAGAAGGTTATCTCTTAGAAGAAGTGACGTCTTTCTGTGCTCGTTTCCTTAACGATGATGTTAGGACGAAGCTGAACAAACCGCCGCGTGTTCCTGACGGTTCAATTGGAGCATGAAGGCTAAAAACATGTCTTACGATCTCATTGGCGGTTTACATGCGCTCATTTTACTAAACATCGAATGTTTTACTAAATATGCAGAGTAAGTTTTTCTAATTTCATCCATTTAAACCGTTTGAAATAGAGTATAATCTAACCGATATAACTGTAAATTAATGAACAGAGCACATAAAACTATACTCAAGAGATCGAATCCTAGAACGTGGTCGGATGACAGAATCGAGGAAGAACAGAGACGCACTTTCTTCGCTTAGTGTAGAGAAGAAGTTGACAGACAAATGAATCGTAGTGAGCAGATTGATAGAGAGGTCCAGGACCTTTTAATCGGTCCATCGATTGCAACTATATTTTACAACGGGTACGGGGATTCCGGCTACAAATTTTAGATCGAAAGGACGGAACGCATTAGAGCTACGCAAAATAGCGGCGTCGCAACCTCCGACGACAGAGGAAATCCCTATTACGGTGTTCTTGAGCAGATTATAGCGGTCTCATACATTCATAAGGCTGCCCCATTTTATATATTCCAATGCAGATGGTGCGATACCAAGTCTGAACGAGGTACAAAGGTCGATGAATACAAATTTACTTTGGTAAACACCAAACTGGAGTGTTTGTTATTGGAAACCAAGAGATTATTATAATGTGTCGATATTGAGTGACTCTGAAGATGAGAATGATGAGGAAGAGGCGATAACACGTCTTAGTCCGTCTATTGAACATACCAATGATCAAAACTATTCTGCGTCGTCCATCAATACATTAGTAAGACGTGACATCGGCCAAGTGATTGTCACGGATCAAGATTTTGATAATCCACCTAACGAATTTTCAGCTAATGCACCGAACAAACATGCTAGGTAATGAAATTGAACTAAATGTTTTAAATTTTATAATATTTATAAGTAAATTTTTAATATTTGAATAAATATGTAGGGTCTGATGGGAGGCTATGGATCTGGGTCTAGACGTCATAGGAAACGACGTCTAGACGAGATTGGCGAGATGTCAGTAGTTGCAGCGGCGGCGGCGGTGTGTACCCTTACCCGTGCCCTATGTACTAGCGCCCCTCCTACCGACGACCCTCCTACCGCCCCTCCTACCATGATCTTTCCTACCACCCCTCCTACCATGGCCCTTCCTACCGCCCCTCCTACAGAACCCACACCACCCTCAGCAGCCGTAACGCCACAGGACCCGCTGCCTACCCCTATCAGCGGGGTAGCAAAATCTCCTACCCCATTCACTCCTCCTGCATATGGTATATAGCTATCTATTCATATTTTAGTTTTATATTAAAATAATTCTATCGAATAATCTAACAGTTTATTGTTTGCAGTCATGCATGGTACTGACGAGACGGGGTCTGGCGTCGGTTCTAGCGCCACGCCGGGGACGTCAAATATAATCATTATTGCTTAAATCTTTTAAATAACGATTATTTTCAAATTTGTCAAATTCTATATACATACTCTGAATATTATAATATTGTGTCTGTATATCTATTTTTTTTCCAGGCTTCACCAGTGTTAGGACAAGGGGTCCAACTGGGCCCTCCTCCTCCAGGCCAGTCCCAGACACTGCTCTATGGACGCCGGAGTGGACCGCGTCAGGTGTGCCCATTGATGAGTACTCGATCAAGTGGGGGGATTATATGGGAGCGGAGATCCGTACCTACTATAAGTACCCGCTCCATATTAGATGGAGCCCACGTCAGACCAATTATGTATGGCAGTTTTTTGCAGCGGCCACGGTATCACATAACTTTTTATACATTTAAATTTAATTGTTTATATATATATATATATATATATATATATATATATATATATATATATATATATTTGTAATTTCAAACCCAGGAATATTACATATTCATTGGCGTCATCGGCAAGAATAGCATTACTACGCCGTTTGATGCACATCGGGCCATAGAAGGAGTCATATCTGAGTGCCAGACTATCAAGAGGAGACACCGATATGAAGTAAAGAAGCATCATTACATTCCTCGGGCCGCGACCACTGAGGAGGAGCGGGAGGCGATGATGGAGGCCATTTTTCGGGATGTCTCGAGAAAGGATTGGCCGCAGCTTGTCATGTATTACGAGCGTGATGATGTTCAGATATAAATTTAATTTTTAAGATTATAATAATATAACATGAAATCATATTTTTTTGATATATAATATTATCTTCATTATATTTGCGAGGCGGCGTCGGTTCGCAACAAGAAGAACCGGAATAACGGCGTCAGAGAACACGTTATCCTGATCCAAAGGAAGCGGTCGTAGGCTGGCTAGCGATCAGCACCAGCTCGTGAGTACTATTTCGACGTTTAAGAATATATATTTTCTTTGTCGAAAATTACTTATTGATAATGTATTTGGTCACGCTTGTGGGACGCGCAGATTTCAGTTTTAAAAATATTGATAATGTATTTGGTCACGGTTGTAACCGTGACCAAATAATATATGGTCATAGTTACAACCGTGACCATAGGATATAATAACGGTTACCTGCTGGTAACAGATAATCTTCACTATGATTTCCCCTTATGGCCACGGTTTAAACCGTAACCATAGGGACTATATAGTCACGATTACCTGCTATAGCAGGTATTCTACATTACAGTTTAACCTTTTGGTCACGGTTATAACGTGACCATATATTACCAATTGTCACGGTTTACACCGTGACCATAATATGGTCACGGTCTTAACCGTGACGATATATGTGGACACCACACAAGTTTTTGTTTGAACCGTTTTTGGTAACGCCATATATATGGTCATGGTTATAACCGTGCCATAAAAAATATATGGTTACGGTTACGGGCGTGACTACTGTTCTCGTGACGGGGTTTTAGACGACGGTTGTGTCACGGTTGTAACCGTAACCATATATATTTGTGGTCACGGTTAAAACCGTGACCAAATCCGTACTCTGCAGTAGTATATCATGTAATTCTAATCGTATATCTATATAATTAACCATGTGTACCATGGACTACTAATAGAAACCAGAAAGACACGGTATCCTGGTTGCATGGATCTTTGCATATATGGGAAACATTTCTAGTAAAAATTTACTCGGTATCATGTTCAATGATCCAATCAAATGAAGTTAATGCTTTCTATGGGTCCGGTTCTGGATGTGTGTGGTGTGCATGGAAGTGTTGTGTCCGCTTAGAGTCGGGGCTTACTTGCCAAATAAATAAATATATTAAATTAATCACTTTTCTTAATTTTCTTTTTTAATTCAATTGTTAATTTATAAATTAATCTCAACTTCCATGCATATGTAAGGAACCACTTAAACATCTCTCTCCCCCGCTCCCGCCCCCGCACTTGCTAGCTCCCACAATGCATTAACCTAGAGAAGCTTAAAGGCTAAGGAAAAAAAATTTCTGCTTCATGCATCTTATCCCAATCCTGAATGACAATGTGCTATATATATATATATATATATATAGAAAATTTTGCATTCACTAAATAGCGTAATTAATATCATATCATGAGTTCAGATAATGCCATTCCGTTCGATAATTAAGAAAATTAGACTTAAAAGCAGAAACATATAAGAAAGAGGGCATATTTAAAAAAAGAAGAAGAAGAAGAAGAAGAAGAAGAGAGGGAAATAGCAGTATGGCTCTAACTTAAACCATCTAAAAAGATTGAAAAAGGGTGTAGCTAATACGAGTAGAAGACATGTATAAAATATAGCAAGGAAAAAAATAATATTTAAACCTCACCTAGTATATATTCTCTCAATCCTTATGAAAAATTTTAAGTTCTAATTATAGTGTCATGAACACATATACATGATATCAGAACATTCAGGTTTTGTTAATAATTTACAAGTCGGATAGATTAAAACTTGATCCACTCAAAATAGAAAGGAAATTTTTTTTACAATGAAAAGAGATTGATAGTTATATATCCCAAACACACCCGTCCATCCATCCACCCACTTATACACACACACAAAGCAAAAGGAAATAAACCTCCTCCCCCTCGCTCCTTTTTTCATTTAATTCTTCTTCTTGTATCTTTCCCTTCTCTCTCTCTCTCTCTCTCTCTCCTTTCTTCAATTCTTTCTTTGCATCTTCTTATGGAGATGTGATTGTCCACCATCTCTCCAACCCCATCAACCTTTTTCCACAAAAAAAAAAAAAGAAGCCCAAAGAGACCTTAAAACCAAGCTATAACCATGGTTTTCCCTTCACTTCCTCTCTACCACCTGCATCAAGATGCCCCCACTTGGAACCAGGTATATATATTAACCCTAGATCCCCTCTCTCTTAGCTTCTTCTTCAAAAAAGCAAATTTATATTCGCTTCTTGAATATATACTTTCAAATATGTATATTCATCTCTCCTTTTTGTTAATTGTGTGTGCAAAAAGCAACAAGTAGTCCATCATGATCACCAGCAGCAGCAGGATCATCATCACCAGCAGCAGCAGCTTCAGCCACAGCCGGGCTCGATCCGACCGAACTCGATGGCAGATCGAGCCAGGCTGGCTAAGATCCCGCAGCCGGAGCAAGCCCTAAAGTGCCCTAGATGTGACTCCACAAACACAAAGTTTTGTTATTTCAATAACTACTCCCTGTCTCAGCCAAGGCACTTCTGCAAGGCCTGCCGCCGCTACTGGACACGGGGAGGCGCCATGAGGAATGTTCCTGTTGGTGGTGGCTGCCGGCGCAACAACAAACGCAACAAATCTGCCGGTGGAGGAGGAAGCTCATCTAAAAATCAAAGTAACTGCTTTACCACATAAACTTAAAGCTATTATATCAAGCTAATCCAATCCAAGTATTATGATATGAAAAGGACTGAGGGAGATATAACTTGTTCAATTTCACTAAAATATTTGTGCACAGTTTCTTAGATACATCATAAACTTATAATTTACTAACAGATATCATGTGTTTAGTAAGTTGAAAATAATAATTACCACAAACTTTGGCATTTTTTTTGGTTTGATGCCATGGTATATATTAAGTTGAAGGTTGAATTGAAATACAACATATGATATTAAATTTGGCATTGTTGGAAGTTCCTGATGTTTGATGTTTGATTCTGTTAGTATATAAAATATGTTCTCTCAGCCCTCATCATAACTTTGGAATTTTGGTGTATTGAAAAGGACATTTCACATGGTATCGGAGCAATCTAGATTCTATTCCAACAGGACGCGTATTATATGCGGATTTATTTAAATTAAAAATACCGCTATGCAAAAGCCCAGGTTTGGACCCAAAGAGCTTTCCACCTGCAAGGTGTGTTAGAATATAAAATATATTCCATCAATTCTTATCATAATTTGGAAGTTTTGGTGCATTTCAAGGTACATTTCACAGATTGCAACTGAGCGGCTAAGATCATGGAATTCCTTTTACAATTTCACATGATGTATGGTATTTATCTTTAAAATACCCAAAAAAAAAAAAAATTAGCCTAAATATTTTTTACTGACCTGGCACTAGATCTTGGCCAAAACTTCTTAAAATCTATAGTTTTATATATGATTAGGAAGAACCATTTTAGCCAAAAAACTTAAGTCTACTGCATTCTGGCTGGATTGCCAATGTATATACATATCCACCAAACTTAACTCCTTGACAACCTTCTCAGCTGCAGCCGCAGATCGCCAGGCTGGTGCCACCTCCTCCTCCTCAGCCGCCACATCAGCCGGAACAACTTCAACCTTTCCATTTATGGCAAGCTTGCATCCCTTGATGGATTACAGTACTGCTGTTCCTAATTTAGGGTTAGGGTTTTCAGGCCTTAATCAATCAATGAATGCTGACGATCACTATCAGCAAGTTGGAAGCAGCACCACCAATATGGGGTTGCTCAATCAAATTCAACAATTTCCCTTTTTAGGAGGAATGGCGCCATTACCGACCGTTCCAGTGTCGGGGATGTACCCTTTCGATGGGGCGTCGTCGGTGAAAATGGAGGATAATCGGAGTGGTGTTAACTTTGGGAGGCAGCATAGTTTGGGTATTAACATTTCAAGAAATGATCAATTTTGGGCTGGTGGCACGAACGAAGGTGATCAAGGCAATATCACTGGTGGTGGCGGCAGCGGGGGTGGGCTCAGATGGATCAATAACCTTGCGGGATTTAATTCTTCATCGACTAATGGGAGTCTCTTGTAATATTGCCACACTTGTTAGAGCGTGATTAAGTTTCTAGCTAACTTTCGCTAAACTACCTTTAACTATGAGCGTCAGCTTTCAGTTAACTATCTTAACGTTTTTTATTGCCTTTGGTTTCAGAGAGTTGATCGATCCTCTAAAGTGCCCTTATAAATGTAGCACTTTGAGGAAGCTTAAAGAATTTTAAAAACGTTTAAGAAAGTTAGCTGAAAATTACTTATAGTTCATGGTAGTTTAGTGAAATTTAGCCTAAACTGTTTTTGTGATAGGCCCCAAACATGGAAGTGAAGAAAGAAGCATGGAGATGGTCACTGGCTATAGGTTCATCATGAGGGCATTTGTATTCAAGAATGTGAAATATAGAATTGAAGGTAGAGATCTTTATTTGTTTTTCAATTAACTTGAGATTGTCTTAATTAGTATGACTTTTTTTTTCTTTTGCATTTTAAATAGTAGTGGTGTTGCAGAGATATGGTGTTCATGGAGCTCCCCGCCCCCTTCCCCCCGCCCCTTCCCCCTCCCCCTGCCACCCAAATCCCATCCGACCCCACCTCCATGGATTTGGTGTGAGTGCTATTCTTTGGTGCTATTTTGATGTTATTTTAGAATTCTAGCCACACTTCAAGATCACAACACCATGAGTCTTCCTATTTGATCCTATGAGTCACAATTGGATCAATAATAGCATCAATACTATTTTCTCAAAATATACGGCAATCTAAGCCAAACAGGCTATAGAATTAGTTGCCCTTGTCTTTCATTCTTTAACAATTTCATGAAATAAGATAGATAAATCAAGCTAATTTTTATAGCTAGAATACTTATCAATTTTTGATTTAGTTAGAATTCCTTCTATCGCAGCTTAATTCTTTATTTTGTTTGAGTTCATTTGTTAACATTCTTCATGCATGCATGTTACTAGTGGCTAGCTAGTGCAGAAGTAGATGGCCTCTCTTAGAAATAAAATACACTCCTTCAAATCTCATTATAATTTCGAAAAAAGGAGGAGGAAGGAGGAAGCAGAGGGAGGGTTTGGAAGGGTTGCGAATAAGGATAGAAATGGAGCTAGGATTTAATTGTTGGAAGGGCTAGATGAAAATTTATATCCAACAAAGTCTTTTATAGTCACAAGTTAAATTTGAATAGACGTTGTTGATTATATTGAAGTATTCTATATATTTCATATTAGTGGAAGGGTAAATTGCAAAAATGTATCCATTAACTTCCGTCTTTTGTGTGTCTGATACCATAACTAATTTTATAGCACATGAACAACCATCTCCGGTTGCAACTAAGTGCCAAGGAAATTCGAGCATTATTTTTGTTAAAGTTTGATATGAGTTTTGTTCCACATCGGGTAAATTGGGAGAGTAGACATATTGTGACCCCAATATATAGAGAGGCTCTCTGTATCTTTTAGTACGACAATAATAAAGTATCTGATTTATCGTTTTATGATATCAGAGCAGATTACATGAATTAGAACCTTAGCCTTCTCTGAGACGATTGGTACCGGACATGTGTCTGATAGTCTGTATCAGATAAGTAGTTTTTCAGAGTCGGTTGCATGCTTGAGTGGTTCTAAAAGCTTAGATTTGCGCTGTTGGTTGGGACAACCATCATTACAGAACTTGAAAAAGCTACATCCTGAAATTTCTGCGATTATTAAGTTATTATGTGAGTCTTATCAGTTGGGTAAGCACCATCGTGTATATTATCCTATTTGAGTCAATAAGCGAGTTAGTACTCCATTTAGTTTAGTTCATTCCGATGTCTGAGGATGATGTCCCGTTGAGTCGTTATTTGGTGATCGATATTTTGTCATATTTGGTGATGATTTTTCCCGTACAACTTGGTTATATTTAATAAAATCTCGTTCCAAATTTTTTCCATATTTCGCAATTTCTGTGCAGAAATTAAAACACAATTTGATGTTTCTATGAAAATACTTCGTTGTGATAATGCGAAAGAATATATTTCTTTTGAGTTTCAGAATTTTATGTCTGTATCTAATATTTTTCATGAGTCCTCTTGTTCCTATACCCCCTAACAGAATGGAATAGCTGAGCGCAAAAATCGTCATCTGCTAGAAGTCACTCGAACACTACTCATTCATCGACAGGTTCCTCATCATTTCTGGGACGATGCTGTTCTTACGGCCGCTTATCTCATTAATCGTATGCTCTCCTCTATGTTAGATGGTCTGTCACGTCCCCTTCCCAGTGTACGGAAGTGGTGACGTAGTAAACCCGCAACGTATTTACTAAGAAATAAATACGTTAAGCGTAATTAAACAATATATGTATAAAATGCACAAGAATTGATAAGTGATATAAAATGAACAACAATTTTTATTAATATTCATCATTACATTACAACTGCATTGAAAAAGAAAGATACAATGATAACAAACATTGCCTAAATAGTATCATACAAACTGAAATAAGTACAAGATGAACTAGTAGTCATGTTGGGCAGTGAGCTGGTCCACGTACTCTTGGCTAGACTCGATCTCTTGACAGTCCGGTGCTCCTGACGAACAATCCAAAGAAATAAATAGACAAGAATGTCGTCAGCGAACTAGCGCTCGGTAGGTCCCAAAAGAAAAAAAGGAATATAACAAGTAATGAGAATTGAACTGGTAAGATGTACAGGTATAAAATTGCTATTCTAACGTAGTTGTTTGTATCTTGATACAGAAGGTATTTGTGTATATGAGAGAAGTCCATCTTACCCTATGGACTATAGTAACATGTAGTATAAGGCCTCGTCAAAACCCACGGGACAACGACATGAGAGTTCATATAGGTGTCTTTTAGTGATCATCTCGTGCCACGCTATACATTCCGTACCAATCTACCCTGTGAACCCCGTAATGTATTGTATAAATTATATTTACAAGTCTTGCCGAAACCATGGATATAAGTTGTTCGAGTAGTCAGGTTCAAGATGTAAGCTTGAAGTCATGACAAGTTATAGCCATGGTTTTGTATTCAGATTTGATATTCAGGTTCATGTTCAAGTATACATGTTAGAGTTTGGATTCATATTTAAATTAGATTCTGGTTTGAATTTGGATTCAAGTTTGATTTAGACTTGGACTTGATTCAGACACTTATAACTGATTTAGATCCTGAATTATGTTCAGGAGTTATCGGAAACTGCTGTATATGGACGGCAGGATTTGTGTCTTTTTTCAAGACAATTACCATTGATAACACCGTTAAGTTTTTTTTTTACCTTAAATAGGCAAGCACTCACTTTCTCCGGCTCCCTAGGGCTCAAGAGAATTGATCCCGCTTAAACCTATATTTACTAAAATCCTTAAATATAGTTTTATATAACTCGAGGGGGTTTATGAAAAATATTTTTAATATATAATTTCAAAATAATCTCGAGAAATTACTTATATTATTTAGGCTTTTCATGCATGTAAATTTAAGGATTTGAGGTATTTTAGTTATAATAGTTTAGCTTGGAAAGTTCATGGTATTTTATTGTAAAACTTGACTTTTGTTGGTATCTTGATGGTATTTTGATAAAACTTGTAATTATTTAATTTGAAAAAATATAAGATTATTATATTTTTGAAATATATAGATTTTGTAATATTTATATAATTATAAAGATTAATTTTTATTTACGTAGAAAATTGCGTTTTTTCTTAAAAACCGTATTAAAATCCTTTCGAGACTGAATACTCCGTGAGGAGGTCTGTATTTCACTCTACTAGCCCAATGATATGCGATACATCCAATAGCGAGACCCCTAAAAAAGGTTGTAGAGGCTTATTTGCAAAGTAATTTTAAAATACAATTCAAAAAAACCGTTTTTATAGTAAAAGGTGCTTTAATGTATTCTTGTGTTCGTAACTAAAAATACATTCAAAGAGTATCGTGCTATGGAACCATATTTGTATGTAAGATATAGGTCGTTACCTCGTGAATTTTCCTAAAGGTATGTTTTAAGCAAAGCAATATAAGATAACATATATAAAGTTCATGGTATTTTAATGTAAAAGTTAAGTTAAAATTATGTTACATGACATTTTTGAGTGCAAGTTGGTTCTAAACCTTAGTTTTATGGTTACAAATATTGTGTAAGGATATGGATGCCAAATATGTAAGAAAAAGTGAATTTTATATAGTATAGAAGAAGATATCGGTATTAACTCCACTCCCGACATATGTTTTGAAAATGAATTTTTAGAGAAGAAGAATGAGGATTGGAAGGGACTTACTGGTGAAGTGGATTAAAGGAAGGTGTAGGAAGAGGGGGTTGTCATCGTGACATCGCGGGGTCGCCGGAATAGGCTTCGATTCTCGCCGGAAGTTGATCTCTTGCTAACTCCACTTGTACATCTCTTGTACGTAGAAAATTTTGAGAATTTTGGCTATAATTTTCAGAATGATGAAGGATTAGGGCATGGGATAGTATTTATAATGTGGAATTATGATTTTGGAATTAAAAGAGTGAATTAAAATGCATTAAAATTTGGTTTAAAGGTGAAATTAAAAGTCACTGTTTGATTGCAGAAGAGTTAGGGGTAGAGAAAGGGTCATGTGTGCAGCCCAGGGTTCATTGGGCTCGGGGGGCCCGTCGGTGCCTGCCAAAACGACAATCTCACCGGTCTTTTGTGGGATTGGGGTCGTCGGATTGGTGACACGTGTTCATCCACTACTACAAATAAGGGTTGCCCCTACAGATTTTTCCGTAGGGGCAACTCACTGCCCCTACGGATAAATCCGTAGGGGCGAAAAAATATCCCGTAGGTGCAAAGGCCGCAGGTGCAAGTTGAAGCCCTGAACTTGCCCCTACGGGCAAATTTTTGCCCCTACGGATTTCTGTATAGGTCCTGTTGCCCCTACGGACTAGGCCGTAGGGTAAAAAAATTTATATTATTTACGGTTTTTTAATATATTAAATGTACCTACGGATATAACCGTATGGCCAAGTACTACCCCCTACGGATATCTACGTAGGTATCTATTCGTAGGGGCAAAATATCAGGATTCCTGATATTTTGCCCCTACGGATAACTCCGTAGGGACGAGGCAATGGCCCCTACGAACATATCCGTAGGGGCACTCCCAACCCCCGGTACTGAAATCAGGGGGGAAATATCAGTTACTGCTGATATTTTACCCCTACGGTGTAAGCCGTAAGGGCAACATGTGTACCTACGGATTAATCCGTAGGTACATATTATCTGTATTTTTTTTTTAAAATGGGCTGCTTGATTTTTCCCGCCCTGTGCACAATAATATATACATCAATCAAATATAAAATTAATCATCACACAACAAATATCGCAGTATTCATAATCACATCTCACGCATATATATAATATACAAAAGAATCCCAAAAACTGAATATGAAATAAATATAAACCAATATCAATATCGTTTCAAAATGTAGTACAATGTGTATGATATAAATAAATACATGTTTCAAAAAATAAGAACCAAAAAGCTACCCTAGTTCGGTCCAGCTCCACCTCTGAATAACGATAGAATAACGCGCGCCTTCTCCTCGGTCAATAAACTCTGCAATTCGGCGCGAGCGGGAGTCTGAGCGGCCTGTGGAGCTGGCGATGTGGTCTGCGCAGCCGCCGTCGAGGTAGTCGCTTACGGAGCCGTGGCTGCGGGAGTCTGAGCGGGCGGTGGAGCTATAGGAGCTGTCTGCGGAACCGCAGCCGATGTAGTGGCTTGCGGAGCCGCAGCCGAAGGAAATGCATGTGGAGGCTCGGCCGATGTACCCTGTCGCGTCTGGACCTAACGTGTGTAATAAGCATGTAAGAACTGTGTATTATTCGAATTCGTATCATTATTAAGTTATTTCGAAACCCCGTTTGGATATCTAGTTTGTTGTTTATTTTAATTACATTTGTATGTATGGTTAATCAAATTTAAGTCTAAAACCAAATAAGCTCAAGCTACGTACTAATTATGGATATATTGATATCTATATAATATGACATGATATTTTACTATAAAGTAGTATACGTACCAGCATCTCCTTCAACTTCTGAACGGTAGCCCTCAAGCTCTCCAGTTCCTGATGGACACGTCGGTCACTGAAGATGGAGGAAGTAACCGCCGGGGTGGAGTCCAACCTCATATAGGCCCTGCTATGGCCCAGACCCCGGCCTCTCTCCCAACCTCCGTGGTGCCTTCCATGTGCGGCGTCCAGAACTGGGGTCAGCAGCCTCGGATCGCTCTGTCCGGTAAAATCGATCCCCGAGGCCTGGGCCTGCTCAACCACCCGCTCCTACACCCACATTAAGCAGTAAAGTATAAGTATAAAATTTAAACTTGAACCTTCCAAAACTAAAATTTCAAATTTGGGTAGAAAAAATATTAACACTTATGCAGTACTCCTGGATAGCGACGTCGGGATATCGAAGCTCGCCCGTGGCGGGATCTGTCGAGGTGCCGTGGACGGCAAGATATGCGGACAGCACGCTCGGTGTACCACCTGACGCCACGGTCTGAGATGTCTGCAATATTAGAAAGTAACTCTTAATATTAGAAATATTAGAAAATAACTCTTAATATTGCAGAATATCACAAAGGTCGGTCTATTGTAATTTACCGATAACTCCATGGCTCGAGTAATGTTCCTCGAGCCACCTGTGTAAGTGGGGCGACCCCTCTTCGCCGACTTCCTGTTCTCTGTATTCTGAGCCGGCTCTCATCCCCCATATACCGGCCAAACCTCTCGGCATGAGGACTGGTATCTGCATGTATCAAAATTTGAATAATATTAATTAATTTCAGTACATACATATTAACAAGATAAACTCGCATATAGCGCTGCTTACACATAAGATAGGGAGTGAACAAGCTCTTGTAGATCATCAGGCGCAAATCTAATCTCATCAAGTAGCACATGATAATGAGTTGGACGCGTGGTGCCCTATTTCTCATAAGTGCATGCTGCGTGAATAAATATTGTGTTAATTCCAAACTAAATACAAATATAACAAACTTATCAATTATATAGTATTCAATTTGATTTCAAATAAATACCAAATGAGAATTTATTGTCCAGGTCCACGACTTACAATCATTCCCGCATGCGAGCACATATAAAAATCATAGTTTCTAGGATGACAAATTTTATTGTCAACTACTGTCATCACCTACAGCTAGACAATAATAAAAATTACTATCTAAGTAAGAGCAAAAGAAATGTGTGTATATTTATGATATGGCATTCTAAATCAATATACATGCACTATATGATATATAAACATACCTGGAGGAGCGGGAGTAGCCTCTGTCTCTGATATGAACGCATCACCAACAACTAGACAATCAAACATTGACAATATAAGTAATTTTGACATAAACGGGCATGAATATCTATAATATTACATTCAAAATGGATATTAGAGAACGCACCTGCAGTGAGAAATGGTAAAAGTATCACCCAATAAGGGTGTAATTTACAGAATCAGATGAAACTCTTGAAAATCATAGAAGAACCTGACTTGCACAAATCTGATGTATACTTTCCATTAGACACTAAGAAGTCTCTAAAAGGAAAAGCCAATGTGAAAGCCATCATTAGTTCATATCAGAAGATTGATGCTGAAACAGAGAACAAGGAATGTCATTTTCTTGTTCTTCTGCCACATTACTATCTTCTCCTTCTTCTTCTGCCACATTACTGTCTTCTCCTTCTTATTATGTGCTCGTGCAAATTCAATGAAAGCAGAAACTCCAGTGACAAACTTAGGTTGCATACGTTATTGCCAATTCACATATATCCAGTCCTTAACCCTGACGTACTCATGGGCCATGTTAGACTGTATCATATAAAGTGTAGGTTATGATGACTATATTGAGAATATGGATTAATAGTGGGTAGGAAAAGTATTTCTCAAATGGATTTTGCATCTGAAAACCATAAACTACTAAGTAATAGCATATATAATTTTTTTAGTATAAAGGTTGTTATTTTAAGTTTTCCCTTATTAAATCAAATTTGTTTCACGTATCGAGGAATATACCAAAACGTGCACAGGCATGCAATGTCTTGGTTTCTAGTGTGTGATCCACCATACATAATAGAACACAATACAATATTTCGTATAGTGATATGATCTAACTGCCTATATAAACTACAAATGTACAGAAAATTATGATAACAAACCATAAGAAAAGGTCGTAGCCATGCATAACCTTGAATCTACATACCAAGTCGTGCACAAGCATGCAATTATTGTCACCTTGTCTTGGAATATAAAATATCTTGGAAGACTATAAGCGGAGCATTTAAATCTTGATAACTTTTGACTTCAACATATATTTTTCTCAAGTACCATGAAATATACTTCCTCCATATAAACCGTTTTCAGGAAGATGGATTAATAATGACAAATTATCTATATTAGAAAAACACGGTATTACCCTTCTTAAGATAATATATTGTATAAGAACACCATAGCCCAGAACATGTCCTTCTATCTACGCAAAATATAAACAGCATATATCAATAAAAGGAAAAGAACCACCATATCGGAGATGAAAGACAGAGAATTCAAGCATTGTTTCATACCTTTAGAGCACGCTGCCAAAAGAAACAGAAAGACAATAGAACAGATTATCACATAGAAATTGATAGATAAATAAACAATTAACTTATGCTGCTTAAAGAAGATGTGACATGTTATTATAATTTCTTTTGGGAGAACCTGGAAATATGAAATGGAGGGGAAGACATAGAAGTAGAGGGGTTTTCTTTTAGGGGAAGGAGATGAGAAATAGCCCATAAAAGATGAAAGTTGATTGCCTTAAAACTTAGATATAAATTTATCGAAATACAACATTAGAGTTCTAAGAAGCTTGCCTTGAAATTTATGCTTTATTACTAACAACTATCATATCAAGTATCATGGTTCATGGAAAAAATATTATTAAAATAGAAAAATTCATAAAGAAAAAAGTGCTTCGAAAGAACTTATACCTCATAGCACTTCTGAGCATGCTCAAGCTTTCGCTGGACAAGGTAAAATTGCCCTAGGTTGTGTAAATCAGCCCCTACTCTGCAAAAGCAAGAAACCTTAAAGAATGACAAATGTGTCCATCATCCAATTTAGGTGACTAAAAAGGTAAAATTACATAAAATCATATATTAAAAAACAGATTACTATATCTTTTCTACACATATAATGTAAGTATATATCATTAAAAAAAAGTCAAAAAGGCTTAAAGACCCTTCACTGAACTTCATTAATAACTATTTATACAAATTATTAGATTTAACATTAGTTACTTACTAAGCATACATGTCTACAATGTTAGAAAATAAAATAAATTTCAACTGAAATAATATACACACCGTACGTCATCAGAACCAAACACTTCCTCCAGAATAGTTATGGCTTCTAAATATAATGGCTCAGCTTTATCAAATGCTTTCCTCACCCTGTAAAGTTCTGCCTACAATACCAAGCATACATCAATAGATAAGCTTAAAACAATTAAGAAAGTCAAATTTCTTGACAAGACACTGGCTTCTCTTGTTTAAAGGACATTTTATTGCTAAAATCAGTTAAAGGTTATAACGAAAAGAAAAAGAAAGAATGTCATAATCCTATGTTCAAATTTATTTCCAAAATCATATGATAAAAGTAGATAAAGCAACTTAAGTTGCATCATCCTAGATTCCTAATTCAATTCTTACGATTAACGACGGAAAAACAACATGTAAGATATGCTAAGATAAAGGCAGGTAGCATATACATACATTAAGCTCCACAAATATATTTTATAATTCTTGAAACTTCAACTTCTTAACAGTGTCTAGCTCGCTCAGTTATAGCTTTCCAACATCGCTTCTTTTGTTTTTGGGCTATGTCAAAGATGTATTTACCTAATTTTTTTTAATAGCATCCAGTTTCTAACCCCAACCCCAACCCCAATCCTAACCCCAGGTTTCGAATAATAAAATATAAAATAATTCACGAATCTAAATGAAGTCATTGAAAACTTTGATAGCAATGAGATATTGCAATCGATTTTTACAAAAATCATATCGTTCCTTTGTCACTTTTTTACACCGGTCTTAAACAGAATTTTAAAGATTCTTAATTTGTTTGATTCATTTACGATATTAAATAAAATCTAAAATAATTAATATCTATTGTATGATGATAATCAATTTGATCCAATTTAGAGAACAACCATACGAAATAAAATATAAAATAATTCACTTATATCATAATCATTATATATTTGATCCAATTTAGAGAAAAACTATCTTTTTTCATTAAAAATTTTTTATGATAAATCTTAATTTAATCAAGAAACAACAACAAAGAATATCCAAAATACAAAACTATGGTTTATTCAACAAATTTTAAGAAGCCTATCTAAAATATATTAGGGATTGTGCCTATTGTAGGATGGAGCGTGCGAAACAAGAAGATTAGGAAGAGATGGAAGAGAGAGGGCTAGTGCATGATTTTCTTCGAACGTAGGATTAAGGTTTCTTCTCCAAAAAATGTTACCCTTCTTTTTTTAAATTGAGAAATGAGTACAAAGGAATTGTTTCAGGGAAAACCTTACCACCAGCCCCAATCCCAACCCCAGCCGAACCCCAACCCTAACCCTAACCCTAACCCTAACCCCAAGCCCAACCCCAACCATAACCCCCTGCCGACCCCGACCCCAACCGCAACTATAGCCCCCCAGCCCTAACCCAAACGCTAACCCCAACCGATGCCTCATCGGTACCCAAACCATGAACCATAGCCCTAAAACAATCAAAAATTTGTTTAATTGAAGATTTCCTAACCTGTGCAGGCGGTGGCGACGACGAATCGGTGGCGACGACGAACGGAGATGAGGAAGTAGCAGGCGGTGGCGACGACAAACGGAGATGAGGAAGAAGCAGGCGGTGGTGACGATGAATTGGCCGGCGCTGGCGACGACGAGAACGGCGACGACGAGAACCGCGATCGGCGGGAACGAAGGTTTGGGGATTTGGGTTCGCGCGCGGTGATGAGAAAATAAAAGATAATCAGCGTAGGGATCGATCTGCCTTTTTACATAAATCCCTATTTAGATGCCCCTACGGATAAGTCCGTAGGTTCTTGGTTTGCGGCTCCGTAGGGGCAAACAACAATTTAAGATTTAATAATTTTTAAATAAATATGTAAGGACCGTAGGGGCAACCGTTTGGCCCTACGGATTAATCCGTAGGGCCAAACTTTATCTGCCCCTACGGATGTTGTTATCCGTAGGGGCAACCCACTATTTTAGTAGTGATCTCGGTATTAATACTCTTTTGCACATGTTTATTTCTTCAGACTTTTCACTTTTATATGCATTGCACATGTAAACTTTTGGGCTTCCAAAAAGTTTTAAAGAAAAATCAGAAAAAATATAATGTGTCTGATGGGGTTCGAATATAGGGGCTACGTCATAGCAATGCAAGACTTTACCAGTGAGCTACAGGTTGTTTCTTGTCGTTCTTAAACAAAAATTAACTTATAAATTGTACTCAGGCTTGTAAACTTCTTTCTGTACATTAAACTGAAAAATTTTGTACAGTAAATTCAGAGTCGTTACATTCTACCCTCCTTATAAAAATTTCGTCCTCGAAATTTTCATTTATATAAGAACTAATTTACAAATAACTGAGGATATCTTGCACGCATGTCGTCTTCTCGTTTCCACATTGATTCTCCTGGCGAATCTTTTCTCCACATCACTTGGACCAAATTTACTTCTTTGTTCCGCAGTGTCTTCACCTTTCGATCCAAGATCTCAACAGATTGTTGCTCACAAGTTAGGTCCGTCTGTACAGTGAGCTCTGAGTGATCAAGGATGTGGCTGGGGTCACTCACATATCTTCGAAGCTGGGATATATGGAACACATTGTGCACTTCTTCCAATGAGGGTGGTAGTGCTAAACGGTATGCCACTTCTCTGACTCGTTCAAGAATGTCGAAAGGTCCTATGTATCTGGGACTGAGCTTACCCCTCTTGCTAAAGTGGATCACTCGGTTTGGGGAAATCTTCTAAAAACATGGTCTCCAGGTTGGAACTCCAGATGTCGTCGCTTTGCATTTGCCCAATGCTTCTGTCAATCTTGGGCTATACGCATTCTTTCCCTGATCATGGGAACTACGTCCATAGTTGCCACAATCATCTCTTGTCCTAGGAGTTCACGATCTCCGATGTCGTCCCAACTTAGTGGTGATCGACACTTCTTTCCATAGAGAGCTGCAAATGGCACCATTCCAATGCTCGCCTGATAACTGTTGTTGTATGAAAACTCCATATGATGTAGGTGATCTTCCCACGAACCTCCGATGTCTAACATACAAGCACTTAGCATGTCCTCCAGAATCTGAATTGTGTTAGGAATATGTATGCCCTAAAGGACATTACTGTATGCTATAGTGGATGCTTGGATATATATAGAGGAATTTCTTGCTCGACATAATAGTATGCTATCTGGTTGCTCTTTATCTTAATATGTACACTTATATTATTATACTGTATCTCTGATACATGTTGATAAAGCTCTTAGGATGTTACCTTGACTACCAGGACGATGATGCAGATCATACTAGTAGGGCTTGTGTAGTCCGCAATCACATCCTTTAACAGTTCTTAGTCGAGGGGATATCGAGACAGGGCATCGATATTCCAGAGTAGACTAGTGTGTACATTTCTTGACCTTGTATGGGGCGATGGTTGATCCCACGTCCATTGGTGTTTGACATCAAACATTGTACACAGGTGCTTATTAGTGAATGGGTACACCGAACATGACTCGCCGAGAACTCTTAGATAGTACCATACCTATCGTCAGATAGCTGTTCTCTGGTAACACTTGTACAGGTTAGTCTGTAGACACGAGATCGTCATAGTGTCTTGTGTGGTTCCCACTGTGCGTTGATTTCCTCCCTACCACGGCTCAAAGGAGTCGTGCAAACAGGTGGATTTTGGGTACAGTCCTGAGTCACATGAAGGCAGTGAGCGATAGGAGGGGTTTCGTCTCTCCTGGTATAGGGAGTTGATGTTGCGCTATGCTCGATTGGCTATAACAGCAAGTCTCTGGCCATAGCTGATGAGATTTACCGGTAAATGTTATCAATAGTTTTTTAAACGGTTATAGGTCATATATCAGCATGACTTATCAAGCTACTGGGGTCTGAGATTCCACCCCTAGACTCGATATGCGACATATTAGACAAAGAGACCGGACTGTACGGTAAGTGTTCCTTATAGGCTTTGTGGGAGTTTGGAAAAGCTTGCTTGTTGATATTCTATTCGCTTAATACCTGGGTAGCCATTATGTCCAGCTAGTACCGCTAACGGCTTGTGGGTGACTGATATGATCATTACCCATTGCAGGCGTATTGACGAGTCTTTAGAGTCCCACACAGAGCTTTCCTAGCTCAAGTGAAACGAAGTAAGGCACATATGCTGATATGTGCGGGGGCTTGATTAAATACGAGTATATGATACCGTATTCTAATCTCGCGATATTTGATATCGGTTAGGTTATATGTGATATAACCAGATTGTTGAATCAAGTGTTGATTCAATGATAGGTTATATGTAATATAACCGGATTTTTGAATCAAGTGTTGATTCAATGGTATATGTATATGTTGTTAACATATATTTGATATATAATTGTGTATTTGATATTAGCCGGATTATATTTGATATAACCGGATTACTAAATCAAGTGTTGATTTAATATATATATATATATTAAATAGTATTGAATATTAAACGGTTATATGTGATATAACCGGATTATTGAATCAACTGTTGATTTAATAATGTGATATACATATAAATAAGATATTAGTCGGATATATATGATATAACCGGATTATTGAATCAAGTGTTGATTTAATAATTTAAAATATATATATTAATATATTTGATATATATATATATATATATATATATATATATATATATATATATAACAGCTCACTAAACATTTTCTTCTTCTCATTATACATATTAATATATATATGATATATATAAATATATGTATGTATGTGTGTGTGTGTGTGTGTGTATTATGTATCATGGCTGTTGATATATATATATATATATATATATATATATATATATATTATGTATCATGGTTGTTGATACATAGAACTAGGATGTATCAGAATCACATAAGAATTGTGATAAGTTGGAAATGCATTTATTTGTTTTGATTAAAAGAAAATAGGAAATGAGTCATTGGACTTGGATGCTTGTGGAAGTTTTGAGAAGCCAAGACTCACTCCATTCTTTTTGCTTTTATTCATAGATATTTCCACACCATCTCCTCACTTCACCTCATGGCTCTCTCTCTCCTTCCAAGTTCATCCTCATCCTCATCTTCTTCCTCTCTTGAATTTTCTTGAGGTGAAAAAGAAGAAGAAAAAGGAGAAAATATTGTGAGCAAAATTCCTACTTTATCAACCTACATTTTACTAGCCCTTTAGTATAGGTTTTTGCTTCACTAATAATTTGATTAGTGAAGAGTGAGCTTGAGTGAGAGAGACTTCAAGGTGGATCATTTTCAGCTTCGAAGACGACGTAGAAAGCTCGTTCGTTTCAACAAGTGGAGCCTAAGAAGAGTTCGAGGGAACACTACTTGGAACTTAGGGACTACTACTTGGAGCTGTTGAAGTGAAGGACTTTTTCTACAAATGTTGTAACCCTTTTCACTTAGTTTAGAAAGTGTTTTCTTACTATCAAACCCTAATTCTCTAGTTCAATTCTAGGTTAGTGTAGCTTAGACCTCTAAATTTTTTAAAATTGTATACTTGATGCATGTGAAAACCTAGTAGAGGTACTAAGACACTCTTTCAGGGTATCAGATCCAAGCTAAAGTATTAGACGATATATAGGAATTACGAAACCGAAACAACTCCGAAACAGTGAAATCGAAATCCTAGTTTCTGTAAATATTTTAAAGTCCTCTGAAATTTTTTTAAACAAGAATATTACATATGATGTAACTAGAACACTGTAGAAAAACAAGACCAAGACTTTACTTTTCGGCCGGCGAAAACCCAAATATACCCGGCCTGGCCGGCCCCCCATAATCTTTTTGGTCTCGTATTTTTATGATGTTCTAGTAGCTTGGATTTGGGGTTTTAGGTAATGTTTGTTTTGCCCAGATTGCATGTGATGTTATCTTTTGTATTGGGGCAATTCGGAGTGTTTTGAAGTCGCAATTTAATATCGTTTCGGGTTTAAGTTTGATATGTGATCCAATATTTGGAATCCACATTAAATTAGTTTTTTGAAAACTAGTTTGTAATTTGTAAATCTAGTGTTTTAGTCTCTATTCATCGATTGCCACGGAGTTTTGATTCGGATCAAAACTTCGTCGCAATCGCGTATAGTACGCGAACACTCGCCGGATAACTCTACTAGATAGCCATGTCCTATTGCCCCAACCAAGTGACTATAGGAGAACCTCGTTGCCAAAAGCATCCATTCGGGTGCTTGCGGTTACGGTGTTCCGCCTAAGTGCATTTCGTCGACGGCATCAGGGGTGCGACCATCTACTAAAGTTCCCGACGAGCATTCGATTAGGTAGTCGAAAATCTTGTTGAATTACCCGACTAGGTTATTGAAAAGTTTTTCGATTTGAGACTAAAATGCAGGGTTTATAGGGTTAGGCATGAAATTCGGAATATAAGATATTCCGAATTTATGATGTCTAAGGAACATGTAAATTCTAATTATTGTAGTTTTTCATTTCATTTCTGCCACCGTAAGTGTAATATGTGGGGTATCTCCGATCTCGTTGTTATATGTCAACGACATTCGGGATACGCATATTTACTTACGTTGATGATATGTGATATTATGTATTGCTGTGATATGTTATATTGGATCGTCGTGATTGAATAACCGGGGTTTTTTTTTACGTGAAATGAGAATTTTTCTATTTTCATTCATGTAAAATTGTATGTAATATTCTTTTATTGGGACACTTCCGGATTGAGGATGATATCACCATTGATGTATATTATTTACTTTTCCGTATTAGTATAAACCAAAGGCGGGAAGCACAAGTGACCGGTTTCTAGAGTCCGGTGGGAGACCATCTCGAGGAGTCGAGACCGGGTCTCCTAACTCTAGAATTGGCAGGATCGTTTGCCTCTTTTGTAGGGGTCTAGGGATGCGGGTTTGGCTATTCATCACGACCATGGAATCCGTATTTTTCATTACTGGCTTAATTTAAAAGACGGGCCTCCTAGTATATCCTATATTTCATATGTTTCTTTCTGCTGTCTGAGTTCTGTGATGTGATCATATAACTGCGTGAGATGAATGTTATATATATATATATAATAAATGTTGCTTATGTTTTGCACCCGTGCTAGTCCAGTCCCCACTCTGCCGTCAGTTAAGTAACCTAACGGTGCATGACGAGGCCCCGTGGCGAATGCGGATGGCATAAGCGTACGTTCTATTTTCGGTTTTTCTTTGATGTTTAGGAAATATAAATGATGGGATATCATTAATGAGATTAATGAAAAGAAAAGAAATCTAAAGATGTTGTGGAATCAATTTTTTCAAAAAGATAGCTCTAGTTCTTGCTTTGCATAGTGGTATTCCATGATGGATATCCAGCAGCTCATTCGATGAGGAAAGTGTAACATTTCCAAAATAATAAAATATTATTTTCGGGAATTTTTATAATTTAATATTATTTTAATGAATATTTTAATATTCGGGTATATTTAAATACAAATAAATGGGGAAAAATTTTGGAAAATTTTGGAAAATTCTAAAATAGGGTATTTTATGGGATTATGCCAATTTAAAGTTTTTAAGACTAGTTATATGCTAATTTAGTGTTAATCGCGATTAAAAATCGCTAATTGGATTTTTAGCATTTTTATGCAAAAATGTGCACATATTATTTTTACACTTGTTACACTTGTGTTACATTTTTTGTTGCCATGGTTCATTTGGATTCACTATTTGAGTGAGAAGAAAAGAAAAGGGAAAGAAAAAGTATGTGATGATGAGAGAGAGAGAGAACAAGTCAACCCTCACCTTTTAAACCATGCCCCCATCATTTCCCTTCTCATTTTCTTTCCCCTCTCTCATTGAGCTGCTGCTGCCCTCTCCCCCTCACTCTCCCTCTTCATAAAACCCTAGATCCACCATGAAATCCAATCCAAAACCCCATTCCCACTTCACAAAACTTACTCCCAAGCTCACTAGCTACACATTGAACCTAGCAAGATTGGATTTGGAGGACTTTGAGCAACTCAAGAATTTTCTTGAGTTGCCAAAGGAGGTAATTTCTGCACCTATTAGAGTAGTATCTCATTTCTTGTGCATCAATTCTATTTTCATATCGATATTGTGTCATTTTGTGGACTTTAGAGATTTCTAGTTAGGGTTTAGGGTAAAACTGAAATCAAAGATGGAATTGAGGACTGTGGTGATCTTAGAACCCCTTATGTGATGGTAATTTGAACCCAAACCTGGAACTAGAACCAGAATACGGAATTACGGAACCGATATCGGAAAAACTGGAAATCTGGGAGTGTTTTGTGGAATCTGCTATCACCCCGAGACCCCAAAAATGAAACTGAGTTGGCAGTGAGATGTGCAGGCATTATAGAACCACCACACCAAACCCTAGCCCCCAACTCCAAACTGAGGCTGCCAATTAATTCCTTCTGGCCGCAAATTGCGGCCAGAGCTGTGTGGATCTGCCTCGTTTTGCGTGCATGCCCCCATTTCCTCTATTCTTGACCCTGGGTATGTCTAGTTTTGACTGATTCCATCTAGGGTGAAATCTGGGATGATTTTCCTATGTTGGTGCATGATTTGAGACTTGTTTTAGCATAGATGTTGGTATTTGGTGTTTCGTTCCTGTCGGGTGGCGTTTGGACGTCAACGACAGGTGGATGTTGATCGTGTTTACATGCGAAGTGATAGGTTTTTACCTATGCGAGTAGCGTGTGCTGTTTTGGTTTCCGATGTGATTTTCATGTGCTTTAGCATTGTGATATACTTGTAGGTACCCCGCGTGATGTTGAGGCAAAGGAGATGAAGATGGCGACATCGGCTTTGGCACATGAGAAGCAAGGTGAGTAGATTATATCTACGGGGAGAAGTCGGGTGGATGGCGTATAGCACCCCCGCAGTCCGTGGTGATGTATACGAATACGTATACACACATATATTTATTATGTGTTGTTTAGGGTTATTGATGGTAATAACGGATTATTGGTGATAAGGATGTATTGGTTGAGTAGTGCGAAACCCTAGAATAGTGGTCGCACCCACACTCACACATACTTGCATACATTCTTTCATATATCTGTGCGCATATGGTGGTGTATATCTACACATGGGTATGTGACTATGTGTTTATATACGGGTTTTGAGGATGATACGTAGGATTGAGATGAGTCGATGAGATTCGATTGAGGCCGTGAGATTTGGCGACATGACAGAGTTCGTATTGGAGATGTGATATGATGGTAGTGATGCCTGTCATGTGATGATATAGTATGATATCGACTCAGATTTAGGTGGTTTCCATACCCCTCTCTTTTGACTTGACTGTGGGTTCGTAGTTCGCATAGTAGGCGTTAGACTAGACCCGAGTCATACCTATTTCAAAACTAACGAATCGGGGATATTTTAAAGATAAGCAAAAAGGTTTATACGGATATTTAAAAAGGCGCATCTTTTCTTAAAACACCGTAGCCCTTATTTTACCAAATGCCCTGATTCGTCTTATTTCAAAAGGCAAGGTTGCATGATATATTTATTGGGGCAGGTTCTCTACTGTTGCATTGATTATTCGATTCCGCATATTCCTGCTATTCGCATTGCTTGCATATGTTTATCGCTATATTATCATCATGCTGTTAGGACACCAGCACCATTATCGATGATGCGTATGTTCCACGTATACTATTTGCCGGCTCATACACTTCATCATCGATAATTGCCATGCCACTACACTGTAGTACTATTGTATTCATGATATGATCTTTGCATGTATATTGTACACTTATACCTGTATACAAACATAGATGATTCAGACTTGATTAGAGATTTGGGAACCGCAAGATGTTCTTCAAACTGATTCGTTTTAAAAGAGCGGTTCCCCTCGACATGTGCACATTACTATTCCATGTTGCATGACGTATGATATGCTTACCTTTCTTACATGTCGCATACATGATGATTTCTGATTATACGCATTGAGATATGTTGTTTCCATGATATTTCTGGTTTTTGGGAACCGTGGGTGTTTTAAAGAGAATATATAATTGTTTTAAAAACCCGGTTACCCTTGATATGATATTTCAGTGCGTCCACCATGTGTTTTCTCGGTACTAAGAGCGACATGTGAAACCCGATTCGAGGAGGCGGATGAGGCCGATTGCGGGTACATGGTGGACCCGGTATGGTACCCCGGGGCGAGAACGGTTTCGCTGTGCAGTAGACGGTGAGCCCGGCGGAGGGACCACTACCTACCGGTGATTGGTTGGACCTGGCGGTTATCCGGAGGATACTGACCAGAGTCGATAGATGGATATGGGCGTACTGCCGGGGCCGAGGGCCGATACCGCAGACGGAGCCCGTGGGCCGATCCGGACTGACGGAGCCCGATATATGAGGATTTACGTGCCGATGCTGGGCACAGTTTTCATGATGTTTTCGAGTGTCGATGCTAGGCACTCCGGTTCCATGATTTTGACGTGTCGCGAGGGACACAGATGATTTATATCCTCATATTTCCATGCACATGCTTCATGATATTTACATGCATGATGGTTATTGTCATTGGGTGACGAGTGGACAGGATCCACGTACATGCAGATTGATTACATTGATCATACCTCATATTTATGATATGCTTTTACCTGAGGCACTGGCACGAGCACTTGGCACTACACTCATGTATAGAGATTACATTGCCAGTTTAGCATGCTTCACATATATTCATATTGAGGTTTATTTATATCTGATCGTATTGACCTAGGATGGGTCATGCATTCGATTTCTGCTTGTAGATATTTTCTATTCACGAGTTGGCAACTCACCCCCGTTGTGCCCCAGTTCTTGCAGGTTTGCCGTACAGATTCCATATCGGCATTTCTGGCACACTGCTTCCTTGGGTGACTTGCTTGGATAGGTGGGTTCTTTTGTATCAGATCCGCCATTGCTCCTGTATTATTCATTGTATCTAGAATTTCCATCAACCAAAACTTGTGTATTGTTTCAGACTTAGAAAGCAGTGTTGTATTATTTCGACCTTAGAGTCGCGCTAGTAGTATTACGGTTTTCTGGCTGTTTTGAGTTTCTTTTTGGGTTTTGATCCTCGCCCTTTGGCGTTGTATATTATTATTGCTTGCGTGGTTGTGACCGTCGATTGACGAAGAGCTAGCTCCCGCTTGGGGATGCCTTTTATCAGTTCATATATATTATTCTTGTTGTACCCCGTTCGGGGCCAGTTTTTACAAAGGAAACTCTGCCCAAAATTTCAGGAAAAATTACACATTTTAAAAATTCATATTCGGCTTAGTTATTTAAAAACTTGATTTTTAAACATGTTTTCTTTACCTCTTAAAACTAGTTTTCCCTATTTACTCCTTAAATGGTTTTGGATTTCTGGGCTTTTGGCTTACTTGGATCAGATGGAGTCCTATAGACTTCATGGGATTCAAGGGCCAGTCACGTGCTCTTTCGGGTCGTGACAGAAAGAGCCGAGATCCCTTCACCGGGAATGACATCTTTAGCAAAAGCTAGCAAATGCTACAACCCACTCAGTTTGTTTTGAAAACTACTCGATTTTAAAAAGCGGAGCTTAAACCACTCCTTTTCAAATCACTCGATTCTACAACAATATCAAGTTCATTACGCTAAAGATTTTATTCAAAACCATTCGTAGCCCTCCGTCATTTCAGATAAGTAATATTCAGTATTCATGCTGTGTTTGTTGACCTTGTCAAGGCGTAGTGTGCGGTAGATGATTAGTGCTTATCTGCTGCATATAATACGATTGGATTAGGGTAGTCGTACGACCTTGCTGACCTTGTCAAGGGTCGTGCGGGTGGGTTTAATTCAATCATGAAATGAACGGGTTGAACTTAACTTGTGGTTTATGGTTTGTTGAGCTTGTCAAGGTCATAAGCCGCTTGGGGTAAAAACTGATATTAGGGATTTCAAGGGTTGAAATTTGCAATGAGATTGCATACCTTCTATGAGATAGTTGGATCCCGATACCCACTGCGAGTAAGTGTTACTCCTGCGAGAGTTTTCCACTTTACAATTAGCTGATCCAGTAGGTGTCTAAAAAAGGTATTAACGGGGTTATGCCCCTGCGTAAACGAGGTTATTTAATTAGTTCTATGCGAAAATATGGGGAGACTCCCTCGGAGTACCAATACCTGCATAGCTGACCAATTAGCGAACTTGTACGGTGTAATTAATCCCGGCTAGTCCTACCTTTTAGGGTTTGAAAGAAGATTTGATAAAAAAAGTGGGAGCCATCCTGATTAGATAAGATAATAATTAATCTAATCTTGCAAGAGCACACGCTAAAGTGTTTTCTTCTCTCTCTCCAGGTAGCGATCATGATACGCCTTAATCAAGATAATAATATGGATATATTGACCGAACCCGCTTATTATACTAGGCTGGGGAACGTTGGTTCCCCTCTATCTTATGACTGTCATAAATCTGAGCAAGGAATAGGGGAATGCACGGATTCTCATGCAACCCGAACGAAGAAAGAGCATGACGATACATCTTTTTCGGGTATGTTCGTTATTGAGAACTGTTTCTTAGTTTGCTCTATGTCCTGAGTATTAGATACCGGATCAGGATCCCATATTTGTAATCAGTTACAAGGGTTAAGAAGAAGTAGAGAACTGAAAAAGGGTGATATGGTCCTCAGAGTAGAGAACGGAGCAATTGTTGCTGCCGAAGCTGTATGCGAATATCACCTTATATTGCCAAATAGTAATACATTAATTTTGAAAGACTTTTATTACGTACCGTCGATGACGTGCAATATCATATCCGTTTCTTTATTACATAAAGATGGATATAAATTTGCACTAGAGAAAAATGTTATGAACATTTTCCTGAATAAAGTGTTGATTGGGTTTGGTACGTTGTATAACGGTATATACGTTCTAAATCAAAATACAGTTCTAAATATACAGAACACACACAAGAGGAAAAATTCAGAAATGAATGAATCTTTCTTGTGGCACTGTAGACTTGGTCATATCAATGCGACCTGACTGGCTAAGTTGCATAAAGATGGATATTTGAATCCGTTCGAATTTACATCTTATGAAACTTGCGAGTCATGTCTCAAAGGCAAAATGACCAAAAATCCATTTACTGGACATGGAGAAAGAGCTACTGAACTCTTGGGACTGATACATAGTGATGTATGCGGTCCCCTGTCTACACATGCCAGGAATGGTTCCTCGTACTTTATTACATTCACCGATGACCTCTCAAGATTCGAACATGTGTTCCTGTTGAAACACAAATCTAAATCTTTTGAGAAATTCAAGGAATATAAGTACGAAGTTGAGAACCAGATGGGTAAAAGTATTAAAGTCCTACGATCTGATCGGGGAGGAGAATACTTGAGCATGGAATTCTGAAACTATTTAAAAGAGAATGGGATTCTCTCTTACCTTACTCCTCCGTATACACCACAACACAATGGAGCTTCAGAGAGAAGAAATCGCACCCTATTAGATATAGTGTACTCTTTGATGAATGTTGCAGAGTTACCTATTTCCTTTTGGGGTTATGCACTTGAGACACCTGTATACCTATTGAATCAAGTTCCATCAAAATCAGTGCCTAAAACACCATATGAGATATGGAGTGGAAAGAGACCATATCTTAAACAAGTTAAGATATGCGGTTGTCCGTCCTATGTTAAAAAACAGAATCCTGACAAACTCGAGACACGATCAGTTCTTTGCAAGTTTGTGGGATTTCCAAAGAATTCACATGGATATATATTCTACCACAGTAAGGAACAAAAAGTGTTTGTTGCTCAACATGCCACCTTTTTAGAAAATGAATTTCTCGTGAAAGAAATTAGTGGCAATGAGGTAGAACTGGAAGAAGTTCCAGCTACACAAACTATAACTGATGATTTGGTAGAACCGGAAGATTCAATAGTCCCCGATGAACCTCAGCCACTACGCAGATCTAGTAGGGTTTCTCATCCACCTGAGAGATACTATAGTTTTCTCATAGACGGTGAGAGCGAGAATTGCGTCATGGAAGATGATAACCAAACTAGTTTCGAGCATGCCATCATAAGTAGGGACTCTGTTCAATGACTGGATGCTATGCGATCTGAGATGGAATCAATGTACACCAACAAAGTATAGACTTTGGAAGTTGCTCCTGAAGGGGTATAACCTATTGGGAGAAAATGGATTTTTAAGAAGAAAATTGGTGTAGATGGAAAGGTTGATACCTTCAAAGCTAGACTTGTAGAAAAAGGTTTTCGTCAACGAACAGGTGTCGATTAGGATGAAAACTTTCTCCAGTGGTTATGCTTAAGTCCATCAGGATCCTACTTGCCAATGCTGCATACCATGACTACGAAATCTGGCAAATGGACGTCAAGACCATTTTTCTAAATGGTGATTTAGAAGAGAGCGTGTACATGATACAGTCAGAGGGCTTCATAGACAGTGGGAGCAGCGGAAAGGTGTGCAAGCTGCTTAAATCAATTTATGGATTAAAGCAGGCGTCACAGAGCTGGAACATCTGTTTTGATGTAGCGGTCAAAGAGTTTGACTTCATCAAAAACGTAGATAAACCTTATATATATAAGAAGTTTGTAGAGAGTAAGGTTGTCTTCCTCGTATTGTACGTGGATGACATACTCTTGATAGGAAATGATGTTCTTATGCTACACTCGGTCAAGATCATCTTATCACAAAAGTTCTCCATGAAAGATCTGGGTGATGCCTCCTATATCTTGGGGATTAATATCTATAGAGATAGATCTAAGCGGATGTTAGGATTGTATCAATCCAGGTACATTGACAATATACTAAAGAGGTTTAGTATGGAAGATTCTAAGCGTGGTAATTTACCCACTTATTCAGGAATCACTCTCTACAAAGAGATATCTCCTAAGACTGATTTGGACAGGGCTCGCATGCAATGGATACCCTATGCTTCTGCAGTTGGGTCAATCATGTACACTATGTTATGCACCAGACTGGATGTAGCTTACGCACTTAGTGTGGTAAGTAGGTATCAATCAGATCCTGGGGAGAAGCACTGGACAGCTGTGCAGAACATTCTTAAGTACTTGAGAAGGACTAAAGAAATATTCTTGGTGTTTGGTAACGGTGAACTCCAAGTGGAGTTCTTTACCCATTCGAGCTTCCAGAGTGATAAGGAATATAGTAAGTCAGTATCAGATTTTGTCTTCACTCTCAATGGTGGGGCGGTATGTTGGAAGAGTTCCAAGCAAGATACTGTGGCAGACTCGAAGATAGAGGCTGAATACATCGCTGCTAACAATGCCTCCAAAAAAGCTGTCTGGATGAAGAAGTTCATTGCTGAACTTGGCGTGGTTCCATCCATTGAGCATCCAATATCCTTATATTGTGATAACAATGGAGCTGTGGTTTTGGCTAAGGAACCCCGGTCCCATCCGCGATCCAGACATACTCTTAGACGGTATCACCTGATCCGGAAGATAGTTGATCGCCGGGAGATCAAGGTCAGGAGAGTTAACACGAAGGACAACACAGCGGATCCACTCATGAAGGCCCCCCAGACGCAATTTGAAAGACTTTTTGGGATGTTGGGTATGAGATATTACAACAACTGGCCTTAGTGCAAGTGGGAGATTGTTAGGAATATGTAGGCCCTAGAGGCCATTATTGTATGATATAGTGGATGCTTAGACACACACACACACACACACACACACACACACACATATATATATATATATAGAGAGAGAAATTTCTTGCTCGACATGATAGTATGCTATATGTTTGCTCTTTATCTTAACATGTACACTTCTATTTTTATATTGTCTCTCTGATACATGTTGATAAAGCCCTTAGGATGTTAGCTTGACTACCAGGACTATGATGCAGATCATACTAGTGGGGCTTATCTAGTCTGCAAGCACATCCTTTAACAGTTCATAGTCGAGGGGATATCGAGACAGGGCATCGATATTCCATAGTAGACTAGTGTATATGTTTCTTGACCCTGTATGGGGAAATGGTTGATCCCACATCCATTGGTGTTTGACATCAAACATTGTACACAGGTGCTCATTAGAGAATGGGTACACCGAATAGGACTCGCCGAGAACTCCTAGATGGTACCATACCTATCGTCAGATAGCAGTTCTCTGGTGACATTTGTATAGGTCAGTTTGTAGACCCGAGATCATCATAGTATCTCGTGTGGTTCCTACTGTACTTTGTTCCTCCCTACCACGGCTCAAAGGTGTCATGCAAACGGGTGGATTTTGGATACAGTCCCGAGTCACATGGAGGCAGTGAGCGATAGGAGGGGTCTCGTCTCTCCTGGTATAAGGAGTTGATGTTGCGCTATGCTCGATTGGTTATAACAACAAGTCCCTGGCCAGAGCTGATGAGATTTACCGGTAAGTGTTATCAGTAGTTTCTCGAACGGTTATAGGCCACACATCGGCATGACTTATCATGTTACTGGGGTCTGACGATTCTACACTTAGACTCGATATGCGACATATCAGACGAAGAGACCGGACTGTACGGTAAGTGTTGCTTATAGGATTTGCGGGAGTTTGGACAAGCTTGCTTGTTGATCTTCTATTCGCTCAATATCTGGGTAGCCGTTACGTCCAGCTAGTACCGCTGATGGCTTGTAGGTGACTGATGTGATCATTACCTGTTGCTGGCGTATTAACGAGTGTTTAGAGTCCTACACAGAGCTTTCCTAGCTCAAACGAAATGAAATAGGGAACATATGAAGATATGCGCGAGGGCTTGATTAAATACGAGTATGTGAACCGTATTCTAATTTCGCGATATTTGATATCGGTTAGGTTATATGTGAAATAACCGGATTGTTGAATCATGTGTTGATTCAATGATAGGTTATATGTGATATAACCGGATTATTGTATCAAGTGTTGATTCAATGGTATATGTATATGTTGTTAATATTTATTTGATATATATTTGTGTATTTGATATTAGCCGGATTATATTTAATATAGCCGGATTGCTAAATCAAGTGTTGATTTAATATATATATATATATATATATATATATATATTAACTAGTATTGAATATTAAACGGTTATATGTGATATAACCGGATTATTGAATCAACTGTTTATTTAATAATGTGATATACATATAAATAAGATATTAGTCGGATATATATGATATAACCGGATTATTGAATCAAGTGTTGATTTAATAATTTAATAAATATATATATATATTAATATATATTTGATATATATATATATTAACTAATATTAGCTCACTAAACATTTTCTTCTCATTATACATATTAATATATATGTGATATATACAAATATGTGTGTGTGTGTGTGTGTGTGTGTGTGTATTATGTATCATGGTTTGATGATACATAGAACTAGGATGTATCAGAATCACATAAGAATTGTGATGAGTTGGAAATGGATTTATTTGTTGATTAAAAGAAAATGGGAAATGAGTCATCGGACTTGGATGTTTGTGGAAGTTTTAGAAGCCAAGACTCACTCCATTCTTTTTGTTTTTATTCATAGATATTTCCACACCATCTTCTCACTTCACCTCATGGCTCTCTCTCTCTCCTTCCAAGTTCATCCTCATCCTCATCTTCTTCCTCTCTTGAATTTTCTTGAGATGAAAAAGAAAAAGAAAAAGGAGAAAATATTGTGAGCAAAATTCCTACTTTATCAACCTACATTTTACTAGCCCTTTAGTATAGGTTTTTTGCTTCACTAATAATTTGATTAGTGAAGAGTGAGATTGAGTGAGAGAGACTTAAAGGTGGATCATTTTCAGCCTCGAAGGCGACGTAGAAAGCTCGTTCGTTTTACCAAGTGGAGCCTACGAAGAGTTCCAGGGACCACCACTTGGAACTTAGGGACTACTACTTGGAGCTATTGAAGTAAAGGACTTGGTCTACAAAGGTTGTAACCCTTTTCACTTAGTTTAGAAAGTGTTTTCTTATTATCAAACCCTAATTCTCTAGTTCAATTCTAGGTTAGTATAGCTTAGACCTCTAGATTTTTTTAAATTGCATACTTGATGCATGTGGAAACCTAGTAGAGGTGCTAAGACACTATTTCATGGTATCAGAGCCAAGCTAAAGTATTAGACGATATATAGGAATTACGAAACCGAAACAACTCCGAAACAGTGAAATCAAAATCCTAGTTTCTGTAAATATCTTAAAGTCCTCTGGAATTTTTTAAACAAGTACGGAATATTACATGTGATGTAACTAGAACACTGTAGAAAAACAAGACCAAGACTTTACTTTTCGGCCGGCGAAAACCCAAATATACCCAGCCTAGCCGGCCCCCCATAATCTTTTTGGTCTCGTATTTTTATGATGTTCTGGTAGCTTGGATTTGGGGTTTCAGGTAATGTTTGTTTTGCCCAGATTGCATGTGATGTTATCTTTTGTATTGGGGCAATTCAGAGTGTTTTGAAGTCGCAATTTAATATCGTTTCGGGTTTAAGTTTGATATGTGATACAATATTTGGAATCCACATTAAATTAGTTTTTTGAAAACTAGTTTGTAATTTGTAAATCTAGTGTTTTAATCTCTATTCATCGATTGCCACGGAGTTTCGATTCGGATCAAAACTTCGTCGCAATCGCGTATAGTACGCGAACACTCGCCGGATAACGCTACTAGATAGCCATGTCCTATTGCCCCAACCAAGTGACTATAGGAGAACCTCGTTGCCAAAAGCATCCATTTGGGTGCTTGCGGCTACGGTGTTCCGCCTAAGTGCATTTCGTCGACGGCATCCGGGGTGTGACCATCTAATAAAGTTCCCAACGAGCATTCGATTAGGTAGTCGGGAATCTTGTTGAATTACCCGACTAAATTATTGAAAAGTTTTTTCGATTTGAGACTAAAATGCAGGGTTTATAGGGCTAGGCATGAAATTCGGAATATAAGATATTCCGAATTTATGATGTCTAAGGAATATGCAAATTCTTATTATTGTAGTTTTTCATTTCATTTCTGCGGCCGTAAGTATAATATGTGGGGTATCCCCGATCTCGTTGCTATATGTCAACGACATTCGTGATACGCATACTTACTTACGTCGATGACATGTGATATTATGTATTGCTGTGATATGTTATATTGGATCGTCGTGATTGAATAACCGGGTTTTTTTAACGTGAAATGAGAGTTTTTCAATTTTCATTCATGTAAAATTGTATATAATATTCTTTTATTTGGACACTTCCGGATTGAGGATGATGTCACCATTGATGTATATTATTTACTTTTCCGTATTAGGATAAACCCAAGGCGAGGAGCACAAGTGACCGGTTTCTAGAGTCCAGTGGGAGACCATCTCGAGGAGTCAAGACCGGGTCTCCTAACTTTAGAATTGGCAGGTTCGCTTGTCGCTTTCGTAGGGGTCTAGGAATGTGGGTTTGGCTATTCATCACGACCGTGGAATCCGTATTTTTCATTACTGGCTTAATTTAAAAGACGGACCTCTAGTACATCCTATATTTCATATGTTTGTTTCTGCTGCCTGAGTTCTATGATGTGATCATATAACTGCGTGAGATGAATATTATATATATATATATATATATATATATATATAATAAATGTTGCTTATGTTTTACACCCGCGCTAGTCCAGTCCCCGCTCTGCCGTCAGTTAAGTAACCTAACGGTGCATGACGAGGCCCTATGGCGAATGCGGATGGCATAAGCGTACATTCTATTTTCGTTTCTTCTTTGATGTTTAGGAAATATAAATGATGGGATATCATTAATGAGATTAATGAAAAGAAAAGAAATCTAAAGATGTTGTGAAATCAATTTTTTCAAAAAGATAGCTCTAGTTCTTGCTTTGCATAGTGGTATTCCATGATGGATATCCAGCAGCTCATTCGATGAGAAAAGAGCCGAGATCCTTTCACCGGGAATGACCTCTTTAGGAAAAGCTAGCAAATGCTACAACCCACTCGGTTTGTTTTGAAAACCACTCTATTTTAAAAAGCGGAGCTTAAACCACTCATTTTCAAATCACTCGATTCTACAACAATATCAAGTTCATTACGCTAAAGGTTTTATTCAAAACCATTCGTAGCCCTCCGTCATTTCAGATAAGTAATATTCAGTATTCATGCTGCGTTTATTGACCTTGTCAAGGCATAGTGTGCGGTAGCTGATTAGTGCTTATCTGCTGCATATAATGCGATTGGATTAGGGTAGTCGTACGACCTTGTTGATCTTATCAAGAGTCGTGCGGGTGGGTTTAATTCAATTATGAAATGAATAGGTTGAACTTGACTTGCGGTTTATGATTTGTTGACCTTGTCAAGGTCATAAGCCGCTTGGGATAAAAACTGATATTAGGGATTTCAAGGGTTGAAATTTGCAAAGAGATTGCATACATTCTATGAGCTAGTTGGATCCCGATGCCAACTGCGAGTAAGTGTTACTCCTGGGAGAGTTTTTCAATTTACAATTAGCTGATCCAGTATGTGTCTAAGAAAGGTGTTAACGGGGTTATGCCCCTGCGTAAACGAGGCTATTTAATTAGTTCCATGCGAAAGTATGGGGAGACTCTCTCGGAGTACCAATACTTGCATAGCTGACCAATTAGAGAACTTGTAGGGTGTAATTAATCCCGGCTAGTCCTACTTTTTAGGGTTTGAAAGAAGATTTGATAAAAACAGTGGAAGCCATACTCATTAGATAAGATAATAACTAATTTAATCTTGCAAGAGCACACGCTAAAGTGTTTTCTTCTCTCTCTCTCCAGGTAGCGACCATGACACGCCTTAATCAATGGTATATGTATACGTTGTTAATATATATTTGATATATATTTGTATATTTGATATTAGCTAGACTATATTTGATATAGCCGGATTATTAAATCAAGCGTTGATTTAATAATTATATATATATATATATATTAACTAGTATTGAATATTAGACGGTTATATGTGATATAACCGAATTATTGAATCAACTATTGATTTAATAATGTGATATAAATATAAATAAGATATTAGTCCGTTATATATGATAATCGGATTATTGAATCAAGTGTTGATTTAATAATTTAATATATATATATATATTAATATATATATTTGATATATATATATATATAAACTAATATTAGCTCACTAAACATTTTCTTGTCATTATACATATTAATATATATATGATATATATAAATATTTGTATATATATATATATATATTATGTATCGTGGTTGATGATACATAGAACTAGGATGTATCAGAATTACATGAGAATTGTGATGAGTTAGAAATCAATTTATTTGTGAATTAAAAGAAAATGGGAAATGAGTTATTGGACTTGGATGCTTGTGGAAGTTTTGAGAAGCAATGACTCACTCCATTCTCTTTATTTTTATTCATAGATATTTCCACACCATCTCATCACTTCACCTCATGGTTCTCTTTCTTTCTCATTCTAAGTTCATCCTCATCCTCATCTTCTTTTTCTCTTGAATTTTCTTGAGGTGAAAAAGAAAAAGAAAAAGAAAAAGGAGAAAATATTGTGGCAAAATTCCTACTTCATCAACCTACACTTTACTAGCCCTTTAGTATAGATTGTTTGCTTCACTAATAATTTGATTAGTGAAGAGCGAGCTTGAGTGAGAGAGACTTCAAGGTGGATCATCTTCAGCCTCGAAGACGACGTAGCAAGCTCGTTCCTTTCACCAAGTGGAGCCTAAGAAGAGTTCTAGGGACCACTACTTGTAGCTATTGAAGTGAAGGACTTGGTCTACAAAGGTTGTAATCCTTTTCACTTAGTTTAGAAAGTGTTTTCTTGCTATCAAACCCTAATTCTCTAATTCGATTCTAGGTTAGTGTAGCTTAGACCTCTAGATTTTTTAAACCTGCATACTTGATGCATGTGGAAATCTGGTAGAGGTGCTAAGACAAACTTTCAAATTGTTCGCTCAGACTGTCTGTCTGTTTGTGGATGGTAAGCCGTGCTGAAGTTTAGACTCGTTTCTAGGCTAACTTGCAGACTCTGCCAAAACTGTGATTGGAATCTGGTATCACGATCGGAGACGATGCAAACTGGTACTCCATGTAATCTCACAATCTCCTGCATGAGTTCATGTGTATCAATATAGTACATTTTGAAGAGTTAAATCTTACTTTAGATTCATGCTCACCTCCATGTTATTCTTTGCTAACGTTTCGGTAGATTGGCCAACTCGAAAGGGAATAAAGTGAGCCGACTTGTTGAGTCGGTCCACAATAACCCATACTGCATCGTTACCCTTCGTGCTGCAAGGAAGGGCAGTCATGAAGTCCATGGTAATGTGCTGTCATTTCCATTGTGGGATTGGTAACGGCTGAAGTAGACCAGCAGTTCTGTGATTTCAGCCTTTACTTTCTGACACACCAAACACTTGGCTACGCTTCTGGCTAATTCGCGCTTCATTCCATACCACCAGTAGTATTGCCGTAGATCCTTATATATCTTTGTACCAACGGGATGTACAGAGTAAGGAGAGCTGTGAGCTTCTTTCATCAACTCTTCTCGAACTGGACCGTTTGGTACACACAATCTACTTCCATATCGCAAGGATCCATCTTTGTAGATGATGAAGTCTGTTCGAAGTCCACTTTCTACTTGTTCTTAGATCTTTTGTAGCTTGGTATTATTTGCTTGAGCTGCTTTGATCTGATTGAAAATAGTAGACTGGACTTGTAAGTTCATCAAATACGAAGCGTTACCTAGCATAACTACTTCGATTTCCAATCAGTGCAATTCCTGCTGTAGCTTCCACTGAGCGGTGAAATGCATTACTAATGGCTGGCGGCTAAGTGCATCAGGAACTACATTCACCTTCCCAGGATTATATTGTAGGTTGATGTCGAAGTCCGTCATGAGTTCTAGCCATCTTCTCTGCCGCATGTGTAACTCCTTCTGAGTAAATACATACTTCAGACTCTTATGGTCAGTGTATATATCCACCCGTTCTCCCAAAAGATAGTGGCGCCAAATCTTAAGTGCAAAGTTAATGTCTGCCAACTCCGGATCATGTGTTATATAGTTGCGCTCATGAACTTTCAGCTGTCTTGATGCAAAAGATACAATTTTCCATGCTGGTGTAGAACACATCCTAATCCCTTACCGGACGCATCGCAATGCACAATGAATCCTCTAGATTGATCCGGTATTACAAGGATAGGAGCTGAAGGTAACCTCGACTTGAGTTCTACAAAAGCTTGTTCACATGCTTCTGACTACACGAATGCTTCATCTTTACATGTGAGCATGGTCAGGGGTGCTGAAATCTTCGAGAAACCTTCAATGAATCTTCGGTAGTGTCCTGCTAATCCCAAGAAACTTTGAATATCCTTCACCGTCTTTGGTGTCGGCCATTCGCTGACAGCTGACACCTTAGCTGGTTCTACTGAGATTCCTTCGCCTGAAATGATGTGTCCGAGAAATCCGACTTGATCTAGCCAAAATTCACACTTGCTGTACTTGGCATAGAGTTAATGTTGTCGCAATGTCTCCAGGACAATCCGCAAATGCTCGGTGTGTTCTTTATGATTCTTTGAATACACCAGGATGCCGTCGATGAAGATGATAACAAACCTGTCTAAATACTCTCGGAAAACTTGGTTCATCAGATTCATGAATATAGCAGGTGCATTGGTCACTCCAAATGGCATTATGAGATATTCATAATGACCATAGCGAGTCCTGAACACCATCTTTGGAATGTCAGACTCTTTGACCTTCACCTGATGATAACCCGAACGAAGATCCAGCTTCGAAAATACACAAGATCTACTTAGCTGATCGAAAAGGTCATCGATGCGAGGTAGTGGATACTTGTTCTTGATCGTCACTTCATTCAGAGCTCGGTAATCTACACACATTCTGTATGAACCTTCTTTCTTCTTCATAAGCAAAACTGGAGATCTCCAATTTGAAGTACTGGGATGAATCCAACCTTTCTTCAGAAGTTCATCCAACTCAGTACGAATCTCCTTCAATCCTTCTGGACTTAACCGGTACAGAGCTTTGATTACCGGTTGTGCACCACGTAGTAAGTCAATACTGAATTTAAGAGCTCGATCAGGAGGCAAATTTATTATATCTTCAGGAAACACTTTCTCGAACTCTCGAACTACCTCTGGCTTTTCTTCTTCCACCGGTAGAGTAAACACTTCTGCATTCTTTGGCTTAGCACGAAAGATTCCTGGCTTTAAAGTTCTATCTCCACTGTTGAAGTAGAAGACTGGGTGATCTGGTATCTCAAATACTACCCTCCTTTGATGTCAGTCAATCGTAGCATAGAAAACTCCGAGCCAGTCCATCCCCAACACAACGTCGAAATTTGGGATGTCCAATACTTTGAAATTCGCGTAGAATTCTCGTCCGCAAACTACAACTGGACACTGATCAAATCCCATAGTTGCTTTCAATACTCCATTCCCGGAATTGACATTCCAGCTTGAAATGAGTGGCTTCACGGGAATCGCATGCATTCTCATGAATCGTTGCGACATGAAGCATTGTGATGCTCCAGTGTCGATCAGTGCGAATGCAGGAAGGGTGGCTACTAGTATAGTACCTAAGTTGTGTGAGGTTGGTTTTAGATACAGGGAAATATAGATATATGCAAGGATTGAAAAGATGAAAGGATTGGGAAATACCAGTGATAACTTGGCCAGTGGCTTCAGCTTCCACAACCGTCATTGTGAAAGCCTGACGTCGGGGTACATTCCTCCTTGCTGGAGGCACATTCCTCAGTCCTTAGGGAACGTTTCTCTGTCCTTGAGACACGTTTCTCTGTGCCTGGTGGAATTGACGAGGAGGCTGTGCAGGAGGTCTACGCGGAGGTGGTGTAGGGAGAGCAAGATGAGGTGCAGGAGCCTGAATAGCTGGCTGCTGCGGAACTGTGATCATGGTTCTAGGTGCTGGAGCCGGGTTGAGACGATATGGACATGTTCCAATAGCGTGAGTAAATGCACCACAAACCAAACACGGGCCATTTGCACACCTGCAGTCTTTCGCCAGGTGTCCATTCCTTTTGTAGTAGAAGCAAAAGTCTGGACTTAAATGTTACTCCTGGTCTCCTGGGTGCAAAAGTTGGCCTGGAAAAGGCTCCTCCTGCCATCTGAGTAGCAGGGCGTTTCACACCAGCAGTCTGAGATCTGCCTTTGTTCTTCACAACTGCCTCATAACGTTGGGCAGCTTTCAGAGCAAGATCATAGGTTGGGAAATCCCCTGTAGCGAGTGCAGCTTGGATTTTCGAGTCCAACCCTTGCTGAAATCATCGTGCCCGGATCTTAGCAGCCGGGATAAGATGTGCCGCGAACCTGCTAAGCATGGTAAATTCAGTATCGTATTCATCCACAAATTTGCTCCATATCGAGCCTTATTGTAAGTGGATGAAATGTTGTTCCATATCGAAACGGGCAGTCTCAGAGAAGTATTTCGCATCGAACATATCGCGAAATGTCTTCCATTCAATCAGTTGGGCGAGTTGGCTTTCTTCATCCTTCCACTAGACTGTGGTGTTATCTGTTAGTTGCTGCTTTGAAACTCTCACCCAAGAAATTTCTGGCACTTGTGCTGCTGCTAGATCATCTTCGATAGACTGAGCCAATTCTTCTGCCTTCAGTAGGCTCTGTTTTCCAGAGAAATGTTTCGGGTGCAGTGCCCGGAATTGCTTGACTCAGGGTGTCTCGACCTCTGGGCGGTGCATGAGGATAGCAGTCTGCTGCTGCTGACCCTCCAAGAGGCTCTTGATCGCCTCAAGCAGTACCGTTTGCTCGTTGATGGAAGCTGTAATGGTAGGTAGTAATGATAGAGTAGGTGGTGGGGTATTTCCATTAACGTTGGTACTCGTGTTGTGGGGAGAATCCATGACCTTGATAGAAAAAGAAAGGTTAAGATAGATTCAAGGAATTTGAAATGTAAAGAATGTATAGTTGCTGATTCTTATAATTCCTATGATATATTGCTTAGGATTCCATGCAGAACTGATTTGCATGGGCCGCCAACAAAACCTGTCACACCCCGCTTCCCAGTGTACGGAAGTGGTGACGTGGTAAGCCTGCAACGTATTTACTAAGAAATAAATACGTTAAGCGTAATTAAGCAATATATGTATAAAATACATAAGAATTGACAAGTGATATAGAATGAACATCAGCTTTTATTAACATTCATCTTTACATTACAACTACTTTGAAAAAGAAAGATACGATAATAATAAGCAATGCCTAAACAGTGGTATACAAACTGAAATAAGTACAAGATAAACTAGTAGTCTTGTTGGGCAGTGAGCTGGTCTACATACTCCTGGCTAGGCTCGATCTCCTGAGAGTCAGGTCCTCCTGACGAACATTCCAAAGAAATAAATAGACAGCAATGTCGTCAGCGAACTAGCACTCGGTAAGTCCTAAAAGAAAGAAAGGAATATAGTAAGTAATGAGAATTGAACTGGTAAGATTTACAGGTATAAGATTGCTATTTTAATGTAGTTGTTTGTAATTGGTACAGAAAGTATTTGCGCATAAGAGAGAAGTCCATCTTACCCCATGGACTATGGTAACATTTAGTACAAGGCCCCGTCAAAACCCGTGGGACAACGGCATGAAAGTTCATGTAGCTGTTTTTTAGTGATCATCTCGTGCCACGATATACATTCCATACAAATCTACCCCGTTAACCCCATAATGTATTGTATAGATTATATTTACAAATCTTGCCGAAACTATGGATACAAGTTGTTCAAGCAGTCAAGTTCAGTATATAAGCTTGTAGTTATGTCAAGTTATAGCCATGGTTCGGTCAAGTCAAGTAGTGTATTCAGGTTTGATATTCAGGTTCATGTTCAAGTATACATGTTAGAGTTTGGATTCATGTTTGAATTGTATTTTGGTTTAAGTTTGGATTCAATTTGATTAGACCCGGACTTGAGTCAGACACTTATAACTGATTTAGATCCTGAATTATGTTCGGGAGTTATCGGTAACTGTTGTACATGGACGGCAGTATTTGTGTCTTTTTCCAAGACAATTACCATTTATAACACCGTTAAGTTTTCTACCTTAAATAGGCAATCACTCACTTTCTCCGGCTCCCTGGGGCTCAAGAGAATTCATCCCGCTTAAACCTATATTTACTAAAGTCCTTAAATATAGTTTTATATAACTCGAGAGGGTTTTATGAAAAATATTTTCAATATATAGTTTCAAAATAACCTCGAGAAATTATTTATATTATTTAGGGTTTTCATGGATGTAAATTTTAAGGATTTGAGGTATTTTAGTGATTATAGTTTAGCTTAGAAAGTTCATGGTATTTTATTATAAAGCTTGGCATTTATTGGTATCTTGATGGTATTTTGATGAAACTTGTAATTCATTAATTTGAAAAAAAATATAAGGTTATTATATTTTTGAAAATATATGGATTTTGTAATATTTATATAATTATAAAAATTAATTTTTATTTAAGTAGAAAATTGCATTTTTCTTAAAAACCGTATTAAAAACCTTTCGAGACCGAATGCTCCGTGAGGAGGTCTGCATCTCGCTCTACTAGCCCAAGAATGTATGATAATCCGTACTATCCAATAGCGGGTCCCCTAAAAAGCGTTGTAGTGGCTTATTTGCAAAGAAATTTTAAAATACAATTCCAAAGAAAACCGTTTTTATAATAAAAGGTATTTTAATGTAATCTTGTGTTTGTAACTAAAAATACGTTTGAAGAGTATCGTGCTATGGAACCATGTTTGTATATGAGAGATAGGTCGTTACCTCGTAAATTTTCCTAAAGGTATATTTTACGCAAAGCAATATAAGATGACTTATATAAAGTTCATGGTACTTTAATGTAAAAGTTAAGTTAAAATTATGTTATATGACATTTTTGAGTGAAAGTTGGTTCTAAACCTTAGTTTTATGATTAAAAACTTTGTGTAACGATATGGATGCTAAATATGTAAGAAAAAGTGGATTTTATAGAGTATAGAAGAAGATGTCGGTATTAACTCCACTTCCGACATATGTTTTGAAAATGAATTTTTAAAGAAGAATAATGAGGATTGGAAAGGGCTTACTAGTGAAGTGGATTAAAGGAAGGTGTAGGAAGAGGGGGTTGTTGTCGTGATGTTGCGGGGTCGCCGAAATATGCTTCGATCCTCGCCGGAAGTTGATCTCTTGCTAACTCCACTTGTACTCCTCTTGTACTTAGAAAATTTTGAGAATTTTTGCTATAATTTTTAGAATGATGAAGGGTTAGGGCATGGGGTAGTATTTATAGTGTGGAATTAGGATTTTGGAATTAAAAAAGTTAATTAAAATGCATTAAAATTTGGTTTAAAGGTGAAATTAAAAATCTCTGTCTGATTGCAGAGGAGTTAGGGGTAAGGGAAGGGTCATGTGTGCAAAGCCCGGGGTTCATTGGGCTCGGGGGGCCGTCGGTGCCGGCCAAAATGGCAATCTTGCCGGTCGTTTATGGGATTGGGGCCGTCGGATTGGTGCCACGTGTTCATCTCAGTATTAATACTCTTTTACACATGTTTATTTTTTCAGAGTTTTCATTTTTATGTGCAATACACGTGTAAACTTTTGGGCTTTCAAAAAGTTTAAAAGAAAAATCAGAAAAAAATATAATGTGTCTGATGGGGTTCGAACACAGAGGCTACGCCATAGTAGTGCAAGGCTTTATCAGTGAGCTACAAGTTGTTTCTTGCTGTTCTTAAACAAAAAATAACTTATAAATTGTACCCAGGCTCATAAACTTCTTTCTGTATATTAAACTGAAAAGTTTTGTACAGTAAATTCAGAGTTTTTACATGGTCAAACACTTTTTTCCATCCTATTCCTTAATGACTGTCTGTTTTTTGTTCCTCCTCGAATTTTCGGTTGTGTGTACTTTGTTCATGACCATGGACCTGCTCGAACTAAGTTGGATCCTTGATCCCTTTGGTGTGTCTTTTTAGAATACTCTCGCTCCCAGAAAGGGTATCATTGTTATCATCCTACCCTCAGTCTTTGCTTTATCTCAGCCGATGTCACATTTCTTGAGTCACGGTCTTTTTTTCCCATGAGTCTATCCCCAATTGACACCAGTGACATGATATTGCTTGAATATCCCGACATTCCACATGACAAGACTATTCCCACTCATGCTTGCAACCCATCTTTGGATACTACTACTGCTCCAGCACCTGAGATGCCTCCACCAGACCAAGATATTCTTCTCACCCCATCTCCTGTAATACTAACCCCCTGAGCCTACTCCTGATCCGATTTCTGAACCCACACCAGCTGCACCTTCTGACCTTGAAGTTCCCATCGCGATCCGCAAAGCACCTCGTTCCACCGCCAATTGACTTTACTATTCTATCTCCTATGCTCATTTATCTTCTCTACACAGTGCTTTCATTTTCTTGGTATAAATATACATGTCTCCTATGAATAAATATACCATTCTCATGATTCTAAGGCTCTTACACATCCTGGCTGGAAACAATCGATGATTGAGGAGATGACTGCTATTCGGCAGAATGATACTTGAGATCTAGTTCTGCTTTTGCCTAGAAAGCGTGTCGTTGGTTATCGATGAGTATTATCTGTCAAGCTCAACTCCGATGGTTCCCTTACTCGGTTAAAGTCTCGGTTAGTAGCCAAACGATATTCTAAGACCTATGGACAAGATTTTACTAATACTTTCTCCCCCGTCGCAAAGATGGCTTTTGTACGCCTATTGGTTTCTTTGGCTGTTACCTTTCATTGGCCCCTGCATCAGCTTGATATCAAGAATGCCTTCTTGTATAGTATTCTTGAGGAGGAGGTTTACATGATACGACCACCTGGTTTTATTTTTCAAGAGGAGCCATCGAAGGTTTGTTGATTGAAAAGATCTTTGTATGGACTCAAATAATCTCCGAGGGTCTGGTTTGGACGATTTGCAGAAAGTATTATAGTTTTGGGATGAGGAGAAGTAATGGTGATCACACGGTGTACTATAGACATCAGCATGGCCTCCGAATCATTCTTGTAGTATATATGGATGATATTGTTATCATAGGTGATAATGAGTGAGGTATTTATGATCTTAAGGCGTATGTTCAGAAGCAGTTTCAAACTAAAGATTTTGGCCTACTTAAGTACTTCTTAGGGATTGAGGTAGCTCAATCTAAAGAGGGAATCCATCTATCATAGAGGAAATATGCACTATAAATACTTTCTGAAAATAGAATGTTGGATTGCACACCGCGTCACATACCAATGGATCCAAATTCTAAGTTGTTACCAGATCAAGGAACGTTACTAGATGATCTAGCTAGATACAGGAGGTTAGTTGCTCAGTTAAACTATCACACACTCGACTGGATATCTCATATCCAGTTAGTATTGTAAGTCAGTTTCTGAAATCACCCCCACACAGGTCATTAGGATGTAGCTATTAGGATTCTTCAATATCCGAAGAGTTCTCCAGAAAAAGTATTGTTATATACTGATGGAGGACACAACAGAATAGTAGGTTTTACCGATACTGACTGGGCAGGGTGTCCGATAACTAGAAGATCCACTACAGGGTATTGTGTGCTTGTAGGTAGGAAGCTAGTGACTTGGAAGAGGAAGAAGCAACATATGATATCACTTTCTAGTGCAGAGTCCGAGTACCGTGCTATGGCGGACATCACTTGTGAGATGATATGGGTCAAACGATTTCTGAAAGAACTAGGTGTGGTTCAACACAACTTGGTGAGATTATTGTTGGGTTATGGAAGCACCCCGGCCATCAAACCGTGGCCAAATGCGGAACAAAAATTTACAAAAACTGGCGCTACCACAACCTGATGTCCGGATCTTCCCTAAACCCTATACTAGCAAGCATATAAAGAGGAGTTAGATGGTTATACCGAACGAACCAAGTCTTTCGGGTCTTCAACTATCATCCCAAGCTCCTAGTGGTCGCGGATCGAATTTGGTTGCCGGTCTTCCTCCATAGATGATGATCCACCCGAGGGAAATGGTGCAAGCTCCCGCCTCGCCTAGCGAGGCAATCGATACTCCAAGGTTGCTAGCAATGGAGAATGGAGGTGTAGGAATGTCTCACTATATTTTTCTCTCATGTGACATGCTCAAAAGAGCAACCTAAGAAGATGAAGAACGAGGTGAGGAAAGCAATAGGATGAGCAACCATGGAAAATGCCTAAGTCTCACAAACGAGTGAGAGTGAATAAAATCAAGTGAAGAAAATAAAATGAGCATAGAATATAAAGAATATGGCTCTACAATTTACAACCATGCAATAAAAATATCTCCTTATTTTTCCAATAAACAAATCCATGCCATACCTCTCTACACGCTATCACCCATGCTCATGCCAACTCACCCTCCACCTCATTTCCCAAATGATTTTCTAAAATGAAAATCTAATAATGAGTGGCCATCTTTTAGAAGCTATTCCGTATAAATACGGAATACTTCCCGGTACACGTATCGAAATACATATACACGTATTCGTACAAAAATACGAATAGCCAAGAGAGAAAATGAATAGTGAACAATAATACTAGAATACATATATATAAATACATATATAAATTATTAAATCAAAACCTGATTTAATAATCCGTCTTAATCCTAAGCCGCTAGTATTATCAATCGTCCGATTAAAGTTTGTGCAGCCTATACACATATTTAATCGGACACCTGTATGTACCAACATCGTCATCTACACCATATCGCATGAACCGTGAAAAACCTCTGTGTGGGACTCTAAAGACTCGTCAATACGCCGGCAGTGGGTTTAACCACAAGCACGTCAGCGGCACTAGCTGTACGTAACGGCTACCCAGATATTGAGCGAAAGGAAGGCCGACGAGCAAACTCATCCGTACCCCTGCTGAGCCTGACAGTGACAATCTCCATACAGTCCGGTCTGTTCGTCTAAAAGTATCGCATATTGAGTCTAGGGGGTGGATAAATTCAGACCTCTAACAGCGCGATAATTCGTGTCGGTATGAAACCCATCACCTCCTGAGAAACTACTGATCCTAGATCAGTAGTTCTCGACTACCATGACCAAGGATTTCTGGTGATGGCCACCCGTGCACACCGCGACATCAACCCCTAATACCGGGAGAGACGAATCCCCTGACGATCCGCTCACTGCCTCCATGTGGCTCGGGACTGTACCCAACTAAAACCTGTTTGCACGACTTTTTTGAGTCGTGGTAGGATAGTAATCAAAGCACAGTAGGAACTCACACGAGACAAATGACGATCTTAGGTCGACAGACTAACCTGTACACATGTCATCTGGGAACTGCTATCTGACAATAGATATAATACCAACTAGCATGTTCCCGGCGAGTCCGTCCGGTGTGCTCATAACCCAATGAGCACCTGCATACTATCTTAGGTGAACAAACTAACACCAATGGCTTGTGATACCAAGCCACCGCCCCTTGTCGGGGTCTCGATCAATATACACTAGTCTACTAAACTCTCACGACCAGGGACATTTAAGGATGTGCTTATAGACCACCCAGCTCCTACGTATATGATTGCCATCATAATACTGGTAGTCAAGCAAGAATCCTATGGGCTCTATCAATATGTAATAGTGATCTGTAACTCCACTTAATGCTGTAAATGATGATAAAGACAAACCAGATAGCATACTATCATCTTGAGTAAGACTGTTCTACCGGTATAGGTCCTCCCTCAATCATCACAATCGCATGCCTGCGATTCAATAATTGACTTGAGGGAAATATAGCCAAAATCTCCCACTTGCACTTAAGGCTAATTATTGCAGTGTCATACTCACAGCCCGTGTGATACCGAACACCCAACTTCTCTACTAATCAGTCACGCATAGCCCATTTTCGAAACTATTGCGTTCGAGAAATAGCTTCAGTGAGTTGATCCGCTCTAGTGTTTCTATCTTTATCTCTTTATATCTCAATTTCGCAGAGAAAGACTATCTCCTTAAATGAGTAATATCTTTCTTAGAATTTGTCTGGATATCTGATGGGACCCAATTCACAAATGAACTCCAAATCCAACAAACTTCTTCGACTGTATCATCCACTAAATTTAATCAGTATCCTATGCCATGTCTGCCTCATTATCCGCTTGGACCACCTGTCCTACATACTGTCCCTCAAAAGAGGGAAAACTATAACTCTGACAATCACTCTGTCATCCAGGTCACCTTGAAAGCCTGAAATGATAACCGCCTCCCGAAGGAAGCTGCCTGTTCATACCAAAATATTGCATTTAATACCGCCCGTTCTTATGCTCGTTTGTTTTTAGGTAGGTGCTTTTAATCCGTGTTTGCTAAATATTTACAGGCTACAGGTTCCTAGTCCAAAATAATGTAAATCATACAAAATCTCCACTGTTACGCCAAAATACAGAACATCTGTTGTCAAAAAATAAAAGCCGGGTTCCGGTCATCCGTATCCGTCCAGTGCCGCATACCAGTTCCAGAGACAAGACATATGACAGTGGTCATTCGTGTCTCAGACAAGCACGGAGCACGAGGGGAACAACACAAGAATCAATGGGTGCGCGGAACTCGAGGGAGATGAGGTCAAAAGAATTATTTTTGATACCATTTTGGATTGTTTCAGATATGAAGAAATTGTGGAAGCAATTTGCAATTTGGAACATGTAGAACAACTGAAGAGGGCAACACAAGAAACCCCACAAAAAACGTCATTCCAATTCCCCTAAATGGCCGCAGATCCGCGGCCAATTGGCCACTTATACGGCGGATCCGTGGCTGAGTTGACTCAGTATCAACTCGAATTTTTGGAGTAGTTTGGTCATTTCATTTGGTCTCAGAATCTTGCCCTAGGGTTTCAGCACTCAGCCTATAAATAGCCTAGTTTTGTGCCAAGCTAAGGGTCTTCTTTTGATACTTCTTTTTGTTAGGATTTAGTGTAGTGTTAGTTTTGCTTCTTCTTCTTCTTCATCATATATTCCTCCATTAAATGTAGTGAGAGTATTGAGTGGATGATGAAATGAAGATGAGAGTTTGTTATTCTTTTTAAACTTGTATGTTTTAATTCTTGCATTGTCTTTTAATTCTAGTGTAACTTTTATAATTGTTGTTAAGTAGTTGTTGTTATTTCTTGCACTTTTCTTTTCTTCTCTTTTCCATATTATTTTCAAGCGATGATACTCGACGGAGTTCCTTGCTAAGGTGAGGACCCAAGAGTTAGCTTGCACCATTTGTAAAACCGTATTTTCCTTTTCTCTCTTTTCTTTCTTCTTGTTTTGTTTTCTTTTAATTTTCATGTGTGAATAATTCCACACTTGTTAAGGCTAAGAAAGGTGGTATGAGGGACGGAAAAATCCCTTGTGCTTCTCTTCGCCAAACATCTTGAACGAAACTCGGCTAAACAAACGCAACCCCCTCACTTAGGCACGCTATACATGACGTATAGCCGCGACCTAAGTCGAGAAGTCCTTTAAGCGCACTACAACATGACATGTAGTTATGACTTAATTGGATACATGGTTATGGGTGTTTGGCCGAGGGTTGGAATAAGCGTATTTAGCGGATGGACAAGGGGCACTAGGAATGGATTTAGCGTTGGAAAGCATGCTTAAACTTGCAAATCCCATTCCTATGTCCTCCTAATCCCCGCTACTTTCGATTATCCCAACATCGTCTTAAGAATAGCAAAACAAAAGCACAAGACTAATCCTAACTCTACTAACCAACCCTAACCTTAACAAGCTTACTTGAATATAAATACGATCACTTAGGATAGATTTGAACAAAACACATATATATTCTTTATTAACTCGTCTAAAACTTGAACGGATATGCAACCATCTCCCTACGGATTGACCCGTGCTCAACCGGCTACCTGCATAGTGACACCGTCCTTGATCGCGGTTAACTTTAGAATTTTGAATACACGACATGCCAAAAGCGTGCAATCACTGCCGTACTTATGTTCATAACTGCTTCACAATGTTTCTCCAGAATTGGATTAATATATATGCTTATTGCAGCTAGTACAAAAACAATATCTAGTGTGGTACTTGACATCACATGATTTGACTCAATTGCCTAAGAAAGTGATATGACAATCATGCAAATCCCTCTCCCTTTAGACTGAAAGACATCTTTTAGAGAGGGTGACTCCATCACCTGCAGGTACACCACCATGTCAGGAGTCAACCATTCTAGAACACCTTTAGAATAATGTCAAAGTACCCAGATTGGGACACTTCTCAAATCTAGATCTAAAACTATAGACTAGTAACCAGAAAACCTGATATTATATCCTATCTAGAGAAACAACTTTGTGACAACCACAGTACAACCGATTGTAGTATAGGAATTTCACTTCCTATAAAGTGCATGTCGTCCAAATACTAGGACATCACACCCTATTACCTTCTTACCAGATCCATCTCCTATTCTGATGAGGTCAAAGCTCATGACTGTCACATCAAAAATAGATGATCTATCTCCGCTGTATCTACTTTAGTCAATAAATAGACACAAGCTACTTATCCACTATGCTTCCGCTGCCCCCACTGACTACAACAACCCTCTGGTAGAGTCATATACACGCGCACTTCTAAAACTAGTTTAGAATGACGCTATACTCATTCTCCTGCCGGGTCTTATAGTCTAGAACAGCAACAATGGCAAGTCTGGGTAAACAAGAACCTCCCTGTCATCATCTCTGAGAAGACCGAAGTACCTCTCGGGTGCCTGAGGTTACCCACCATACCTGCGGAGTGCGTAAATTGTCAAAAAAAGTTAAATCTTTAATTTCTATTAAATTTTCAGTAATCGTTTGTGGTTCAGGAATTACTTCCAGTTTTACCATACTCCCACTTATGTTTTCTGAAAAGAATCCATTTTACTAAAACTGTGGCGAGTGAAGAAAAATATATCCATTGATCTTCCAAATGGTAGAAAGTTAACCCTCGACATAGCCCGGGATAACCCACAAACAACCATTACTAAAACGTGCCTTGAGTTTATCCAGAGTCTGGTTTTAAGCATAAGCCGGACAACTCCATATACCTTAACATCGTTAAGATATGAACCATTCTATATACAATATAAATATGAGGCACTAATTTAATAGGAACCAGATTCAAATCATGCAGCTGTCTTCATTGTATGTCAACTAAGTGGAATGAGGCCAAGCAGCATTACTCATCTAGGGTTGCATCCATATATGAGTAACGTGAAAGAGAAGTAAGTTCTCAAAACCATTACTATCAACGGAATACCTAGCACAAGTATCTACATCTTCGATCACCTTGAAGAATCTTGATACTTGCAACAAATGGTTCTCTACTTTATTCTTATACCTATAACTTCTCAATATCTGGACCTTGCATTTCAACGAAATACGTGTCTAGAACTGGAGAAGTCATGAGTAAACAGAATATAGTACGGGTACCAACCCCTTTGTCCTAATAGACACCGGACAACATACAATACTTTGTTCAAGTCCCCTGAGTTCAATAACTCAAACCCTATGCCTCGTAGGTTGAAAACTGTACTATGGTTAAGAAAAATTACATCGATGTTGAATGCTCCTTATCCAATCATGAACTGATATAGGTAAATGTCATATACATAATTTCAAAAGGTGATATCTCACTTTATAAAATAAACGTATAGATATATCAGTTTGAGATTGGTGCATAACATCGAATATTCAAAACCAAATATTTGCTGTCAGGCGAAACCCAGGTGATTTTCTCAAATATCACCAATTACAACGAATTCCGATATGAAAAGGATATAATCACCTAATTCCCAATATCTTACTCCCACTCACCATCCATAACATTATACAGATATGAGAATCAAACCTGGTAAATATATACTCTAGAGTTAGAAAGCAGTTTTCACTAACATCACATAATGAAACTGAAATATAAAATTATTTTGAAGGGGTAACCTGGTATTCCTAGTAACGCTTCTTCCATTATTCTGATTCATGACAGTAACCGTATACTTCCATGCCCTCACTCCAATCCCTTTATTATGTCTTTACTTATTACCTTCTGTATACCACTCTTAGGCTAAATGGTTTTCTTCCTTCCCTACCTTTCGGCACCAGCCTATGGTTTGGAAGAAGACTATCTAATAAGCGTAATAGGTGTACCCTCCTAATCCTAGGAGCCCTCGCAACCTGAGAAAAGGTAAAGGGAAAAAACAACTGAATAATCCTATTTGATTTCTCCTGAACCGGAATCCATCCTCAAACTAGAACAAGTTCCTTTGAGTTCGTATATAACTATACAATGGCGTATCTAATAAATGTGGATCTTCGTAGTGATACGGAATGTTCTGGAGAAATGCAAAGGTGAAGTAGGAGTGGCGATGATATACGCGGTTTCATCGTGAATGATAGCAGTCGCAATTTCGTTTACCCTTTTTCTAATTCCTTTATTTGTCTTTACCTATTACCTTCTGTACACCACACTTAGGCTAATCGATTTTCTTCCTTACCTACCTTTCGGCACTAGCCTATGGTTTAGAAGAAGACTATCCGATAAGAGTAATAGGTGTACTCTCCTATTTCCGGGAGCTCTCGCAACCTGAGAGAAGGTAAAGGGAAAAGACAACTGAATAATCCTATTCAAAATCTCCAGAACCAGAATCCATCCTCGATCTGGAACGAGTTCCTTCGAGTTCGTATGTAACTCTACGATGGAATATCCAAGAAATGTGGATCTTCGTAGTGATACAGGGTGTTCTAGAGAAACGTAAAGGTGATATAAAAGTGGTAATGGTATATGCGACTAAGTGACAATCCAAAAGCCAAAGTGTTTTAAGAAGGTTCGGTTAACTTGGTTCATGAGTTTTAGTTTAGAGTCAGGTCATGATCGCTGCCAAAGAGAGAGATAAAAGAAACACTCAGCGTGCACTCTAACTTAGATCAGAATGGTTAATCACTTTATCTAATCAGGATGTCTCCTATTGTTTCCTCGAATTCTCATCCAAACCCAAAGGAGAATTAGTCGGAATCATCTAAAGTCACCCGAAGAGCAAACCTACTCATTAGTGGGAATCGGGATCTAACTATCATCGCATGATAACCTGATGGAAGCCACTCAAGTCACCACATTCCAAAAGTTATGCGCATGCCTGGCAAGTTTCCTGTATGTTTGAAACTCTCGATGTGTGTTTTTACCCCTAGGACCCAAGTGACCTTGACAATGCCAACATATCAAAGAGTCCTAGTCAAGTTCAACCCGTCATTATCTTGATTGTGTTAAACTCACCTGTATGAGTCCTTGACAATGCCTACATAACAGTACTACTGTCCTAACCAATCTACATATCCATGCGACAGAAAAGCATTACAGAGCTACCGAACATTACGCCTCGGCAATGCACGACATACATAGCACGAATACTAAGCAATACTAATCTGAAATGACGGAGGGCTACGGCTGGTTTTTGGCGAAAAACTTTTAACGTAATGAACTTGATATCGTTGAAGGAATCCAAGTGGTTTTACAAATATATAGTGGCGAAAACTTTTGATAAAGAGGTCACTCCCTGTGAAGGGATCTCGGCTCTTATCTTGTCGGATAAGGTGCAAGATATTCCAAACTGAATACCACAATGCAAAGAAAAAGAATCGACTATAGTAAAGTTATTACGTTGACGCAAACTTCTGCCCAAGGGGTCACTCCCGATGAAGGGATCTCGGCTCTTTCCTCGTCGAATGAGGTGCAGGATATTCCTAATCGAATACCACTGTGCAAAGCAAAAGAAAATGTCTGTAATGTCAGTTTTTAAAAACTTAGTTCCAACAACATCATATAGGTTTTTATTATCCTTACATTGATAAGAATCAACGCAGTCCCATCAATTAATATATCACACCAGAAAAGAACGAAAATATAATGTATGTATATGCCATCCGCATTCGCCACTGGGCCCCGTCATCACCCGTTAGGTTACTTAACTAACGACAGAGCGGGGGCTGGACTAGCGCGGGTGCAAAACATATACAACATCTACTAGTATATATATAAATATATATAACAATCATCCTAGGAATGATATAAAGCAACATTACAGAAGCATCACAAAAAATCAGCCAAGCAACACAGAGTGGTGGATAATCCTGGAGCCTCGGGTTTCACTTGAGCCGCAAATGAGACCCGACAGTCCCTGTCGTGTGGATAGCCCGTGTAATGAAAACCTAGACCCCTACGAGTGCGGAAAGTTACCCGCCAATCCCGTAAGCGAGGCAACCCTAATCAAAAACATGAATGGGCCACCCAACACTTCACAGAATCTGGTAACTTGAGCAACCCTCCGTGGGTCAACCTATACCCCCTACGAGTGCGGTGAATAGCCCTCCAATTCTAGAGTAAGTTCCCTTTCGTCTCAACATTATGAGATGCGGACCCGTTGCCCTCTAGAACCCGGCTATTCGTGCACCCCATCGCGGGATAATCCTAGTACAGAAAAGAAAATAATAAGTACAAAGGTGACATTGACCTCAACCCGGTCCTGCCTTAAACAAATAATATACAAACTGGCAGTGACGGCAGTCCACATGTCGGACGCTCGCCCCGCAATATCAAACGTATAAATGAAACTAAACTGTACTAATATTGCACCCAAGCTATCCACCACGATGATCCAACCACAACCACGACACAACACATAACATCAACGTGAATGCCACGTTCGCAAACCCGTCTAAAAGTCATATAGCAATTAAATGAGTTGTACCGCTCTAATGACATTCACGGTTGCAGATAGTAATGCATGTACTGTAAACACACAATTAAAATTTCGATCGACTAAATCTTTCCAAATTGGCCCTAAATGCAAAACCAGCACTCAGACAAATCTGGGCCAAAACCATATATACCAAAAATAAAATTTCCATGAACTAAAGCCCCCAAAAAAATTTGGGTCACTGTAGCCCAAAAAGCACGGCGGAACCGCCGCAAAATGTGGCATTTTTCTTAGGTTCCGCCGCGGAATTTTGGAGTTAGGTTCCCAAATTTTTTGCGTAGCTACAGTTTTGCCTGCACATATTTTTAAGATATCCAAAAAAAATTTCTGAACAACTTTGAAATTCGACAGCAAGCACATGAAATGAAAATTTGATTCGGAAAAATTTGTCGATCGATATTCTAACGTTGTGGAAACAAGCTAGTATGGGGTTAAAGGGTTGGCTCTGATACCATGTTGGGTTACGACAGTGCCCCATCCATCAAACTGTGGCCAAATGCGGAACAGAAATTTACAAAAAATGGCGCTACCACAACCCGATACCCAGATCTTCCCTAAACCCTATACTAGCAAGCATATAAAGAGGAGTTAGATGGTTATACCGAATGAACCAAGTCTTTCGGGTCTTCAACTATCATCCCAAGCTCCTAGTGGTCGCGGATCAAATTTGGTTACCGGTCTTCCTCCATCGATGATGATCCACGGGAGGGAAACGGTGAAAACTCCCGCCCCGCCTAGCGAGGCAACCGACACTCCAAGATTGCTAGCAATGGAAAGTGGAGGTGTAGGAATGTCTCACTATATTTTTCTCTCATGTGATATGCTCAAAAGAGCAACCCAAGAAGATGAAGAAGGAGGTGAGGAATGCAATGGCATGAGAAACTATGGAAAAGGCTAAGTCTCACAAGAGAGTGAGAGTGAATAAAATCAAGTGAAGAAAAGAAAATGAGCATGGTATGTAAAGAATATGGCTCTATAATTTACAACCATGCAATAAAAATATCTCCTCATTTTTCCAAAAAAACAAATCCATGCCATACCTCTCTACATGCCATAACCCATGCTCATGCCAACTCACTCTCCACCTCATTTCCCAAATGATTTTCTAAAATGAAAATCTAATAATGAGGTGGCCATCTTCTAGAAACTATTCTGTATAAATACGGAATACTTTCCGGTACACGTATCGAAATACATATATGTGTATTTGTACAAAAATACGAATAGCCAAGAGAGAAAATAAATAGTGAACAATAATACTAGAATACATATATAAATTATTAAATCAAAACCTGATTTAATAATCCAGCTTAATCATAAGCCGCTAGTATTATCAACTGTCTGATTAAAGTCTGTGCAGTCTGTATACATATTTAATCGGACACCTGTATGTACCAACATACGTCATCTACACCATATCGCCTGAAATGTGAATACCCTATGTGTGGGACTCTAAAAACTCGTCAATATCCTGGCAGTGGGTTTAACCACAAGCACGTTAGCGGCACTAGTTGTACGTAACGGCTACCCAGGTATTGAGCGATAGGAAGGCCGACGAGAAAACTCATCCGTACCCCTACTGAGCCTGACAGTGACAATCTCCGTACAGTTCAGTCTGTTCGTCTAAGAGTATCACATATCGAGTCTAGGGGGTGGATAAAGTCAGATCCCTAATAACGCAATAATTAATGTCGGTATGAAACCCATCACCTCCTGAGAAACTACTGATCCTAGATCAGTAGTTCTCGACTACCTTGGCCAAGGATTTCTGGTGATGGCCACCCGTACACTGCGCGACATCAACTCCAAATACCAAGAGAGACGAATCCCCGACGATCCGCTCACTGCCTCCATATGGTTCGGGACTATACCCAACTAAAACCTGTTTGCACGACTCCTTTGAGCCGTGGTAGGGTAGTAATCAAAGCACGGTGGGAACTCACACGAGACAAATGATGATCTCAGGTCGACAGACTAACTTGTACATATGTCACCTGGGAACCGCTATCTGATAATAAGTATAATACCGACTAGCATATTCCCGGCAAGTCCGTCCGGTGTACTCATAACCCAATGAGTACCTGTATACTATCTTAGGTGAACAAACTAACAACAATGGCTTGTGAGACCTGGCCACTGCCACTCGTCGGGGTCTCAATCAGTATACACTAGTCTACTTTGGAGTATCGATGCCCAGTCTCAAAACTCCTACGAACAGGGACATTTAAGGATGTGCTTATAGACCACCCAGCTCCCACGTATATGATCGCCATCATAATACTGGTAGTCAAGAAAGAATCCTATGGGCTCTATCAACATGTAATAGTGATCTATAACTCCACCTGATGATAAAGACAAACCAGATAGCATACTATCATCTTGAGTAAGACTGTTCTACCGGTATAGGTCTTCCCTCAATCATCACAATCGCATACCTGCGATTCAATAATTGACTTGAGGGCACTATAGCTAATAATTATACTGCGATAATCAGGCTGCTATCCATATTATTTCAGATCCAGTGTTTCATGAGAAGACCAAACATATCGAAGTAGATTGCCATATGGTCCGAAATAACGTTGTTGGAATTGAGGAGGAGTCTCCATAAATTGAGACATGACATGTGCACAGCGGTCACCAGTTAGCCGATATACTCACTAAACCAGTTGCTCATGATAGAATACAATTTATTTGTAATAAGTTGAGTATGAACGATATATATACTCCAGCTTGAGGAGGAGTGTTAGAGTTTGATATGAGTTTAGTTTCACATCGGGTAAATTGGGAGAGTAGACATATTGTAACCCCTATATATAAAGGGGCTCTCTGTATCTTTTAGTATGACAATAATAAAGTATCTAATTTACCGTTACAATTTTTGACTGCCACGTCAGCAATTTTTGCAATGAATTTCCTTTTTTACCCACATGCTATACAATAAGATCTATTCTGAAATACTTCTTTTAACATTCTCTCCCTCTTTCTATCTCCCCCATTTGAACTTCATTTCTAGGGCTAAGGCAAAATCAAAGATCATGGTATCTTCCTCCTATGCGAGTAATAAAAAAGCGCGCTTCGATTGTGGCTTCCCTACTTTCATGGTTAGATCTAACACCGATCTCAATCCGGGTAAAAGATTTTGGGGCTGCTGCAGTTGGCACGCTAAAAATTGCAACCTCTTCAAATGGGTTAATGGTGGTGCTGTCGGGGGTGGCATTGTTGTTAGGGGTGCTGTCGGTGAAGGGGACACCCAGCTCCCACATTCAAAAAGGAGTCAATAAATTAGTCTAAGTGTAATTTTTAGAAATAAATGTATGTAAAATGGGCAGAAAGCCAAAATTTTGTAAACCCCATGGCTTATGTGCAAAAAGAAATAAGCACATAAGGCACGGGGTGGCACAAGTGCCATTTGGCAAAGCCCAAGGGGTTATATGTAAAGTGTGTAGCCTATAAAGGCAAACATGATGAAAAAATCAAGAACAACTTTTTCACTCTCTCAAAAATTAGGCTTATGTGCCTTCTTCTCCTTTCTAAAGCTTCTAAACCTTTTTTCTTTTTCTTGAATTAAATCAAGAGCTTAACTCTTTTTTTCCAAAAAGAAATAGATTTTCATCATAAAACGCTTGAAAGGGAGCTCGGGTCTTCCATCAAATTCCCAAAAGGGGAGATTTTTAAGTCTCACCCCCTTTTCTCCAAAATCCAGACAACAGAGAGGAGCAAGAAGGAGACTCATCTCCAAAAAACTCCACTTCGGGAAGATCCAAAGCTCAAAAGAAGATCCATGGTTAAGGAGGAGAAGAAAGGGGTCTCCTTTGATCATCTCCAAAGATTTCTGGGAGTTCAACTCCATTTGTCAAGATCTTTTGGAGTTTAACTTCATAAATAAAACTCTTTTTAGGAGTTTAACTCCATTCAAAATCTTTTGGAGTTTAACACCACAAATAAAACCTTTAGGAGTTTAACTCCATTCAAAATCTTTTGGAGTTTAACTCCACAAATAAAAGCTTTAGGAGTTTAACTCCATTCAAAATCTTTTGGAGTTTAGCTCCATAGATAAAAATCCTTTTTGGGAGTTCAACTCCTAATCCCGGAACCAAACCCCTTATTTCTGCAGGCGCCTAGCTCCCACGTGCCGGGTGCGTGAGGCGCTGGCGCTCGGTGCCCACACATGCTTAGGATGTTATTCACCATTTTTTTCTTTTTCTTTTCTTCTTTCTTTTTTCATACACTCTACACTCAAAACACGTCCCCCGCTATCCAGACCCCCGTAAACTCTGCGAGGCCTCCATATACCTAAAACTCCTCAAGACACACACATACGCACACTGCATATTGAGTTCGCATGACTAGTTTGGCCCGTCAATCGCAGGTTCCTTCGCTTCAAAGGCGAGGGGTAATTAATGGCAACTAAGTCCGCAGCGGCCGGAGATTCGAATCCCCATAATCAATAAACCCCAACCTACCCTAGGCAGGAGGAATCTATATACGCCCGACAAGCGACGCGTATTTCCCATCTCAACGGGGTGACGAAAAACACCCTACAACTGGGAGAGAAGAATCACCCTGACCGCTTACTACCTCCACGTGCTTCAGGACTATACGCAACAAAAACCTGTTTGCATGACTTCTTTGAGCCGTGGTAGGATAGAAGTCTAAGTATAGTGGGAACACACATAAGACACTATGGCGATCTCAAGTCCTAAGGACTACCCTGTACTCATGTCACCAGAAAGCTGCTATCTGACATTGGTATATAACCAACTAGGAGTTCTCGGTGAGTCCGTCTAGTGTAACTCATCCAATGAGCACATGTATAAAATTCTCGATGTCTAACATCAATAGCTGCAAGATCATTTATCGCCCTCCAACCGGGTCAGGAAACATACACACTAGTCTAAACTGAAGTACCGATACCCAATATCGATATTTCTACGACTATGGACATTTAAGAATGTGCTTATCAACTACCCAGGCCCCACTAGTATGAATGATCTCCATCATCGTCTTGGTGTCAAGCAAAATCCTATGGGCTTTATCTCATGTCTAAACGATATGTGATAATAAATAAAACACATCACATGAAAGATAAAGACAAACCAGATAGCATACTATCATCTTGAGTAAGACTGTTTTCCATATAAGTCTTCCTCCAATTATGTAGTTTCTATCTTGCAATTATAATAATTGCCTTGAGAGCGCTATATCCAACAAAAACAGCCATCTAGTCCAATTGTTGGCCTACATACGTTCAACAACCCAATAATCATTGGACTGAAACATACAGATATTGATTCAAATCTAACATTAACTTCATCTCCTAAAATCGATTGAGTTTTAATAATGACATGGCTGCCAAGATTTTTTTGCAGCAAGGCATTTACATAGTCTCTAAGCTGTGCATATTGTTGCAAGTAGTTGCCTTGGATTTCTGCAAGGGCCAATCTTTTAGCTCTGTAGTATACCCACCCATTTATTTCAATAGTAAGTTCTCTTTGGATTGTGTTTCTAAAAGTTTTCACTTTTTTATCTGGATCATCTATGAAGAGTCCCAAATACTTTTTTGCCTATCATGTAGCTGTTACTTGTCCATTGTGTACCGCTCTATTACAATTATGACCATCAATGAAGCTCTTCACCAGAAATCTAGTTCCATCTGAATTCTAACTCCCATATACTCTAAAGGGACATATATCTTCATGCTTGTATCTGACTATGATTCTTATACCCTCATTCTTAACCCATTTCAGACCAAAACCATTGATGATAGCATGTTGTCTTACAACAACCTTGAACTGCTTTGGGGATTCAAACTCAAGACTAATTTTAAGTTTTGGATCATCACTTTCTTTTTCTGCATTGAATACTTGATGCCTAGGTTTACTTCTCACTTCATCATCTTTTGAGTACACCATACTATGCAATGAGTCACTGTCAGCATAGAAGGTCTCAATGCTCCCATCAGCTTATGTTGGAGCAGCATAATTTCCTGCTTCATCATCCATCCCTTCACTTTCCATTCTTTCTTCATCCTCATAGTCAGATCACTCAATATTATCAGACACATGGCTTGAGAAATCTTCTTCATCGGTAACTTATTTATCCTTCCTTTTGTTTCTGCTTTTGTGCTTTCCTCTTCCTCTTTCATCATTGTTTTCCCTTATTTTTTCTGGAGTTGCATTCTTCTTTGGAGATAAACCCCACTTACTTCTTGTGTTGTACTTTGAATTTCTTGTGTAGGTTGGAGACTTATCTGCAATTGGGGTAGAATTGATGGTTGCCTTTCTTGGATATTTCTTTTTAATTGGTATAGATTTGCTGCATACTTTGGTAAGAGACTTATCTTTAACCGTGATAGAATTTATGCATGCGTTCTTCTTTGGACTAGTGGCATTGGTTGGGCTCTTCCTCTTCACTAGACTTGGTCTCTTCTTCTTCGCTGAAGGGACATCCACTGCATTAGCTGCCTTATCTGCATCAGAAGCTATTGTTGAAGTTTCTCTTGCAGTGGCATGTCTTATACTCCATCTTCCGGGGGGCAACCTGTATCTCTGAAGTGGTCTGTTTCTTAAAACTTGGAGAATTGGGGTAGATACTCTCTTTGTAGCAATGTCATGCCCCGCTTTCCAATATACTCGAATACGGAAACATAACAAAGCCAACCATGCTACCTACGGTAAGAAAATATTCTTCTATAATCATATTATGGCTGTCAATCAGTAATCAAGTATAAGAAAATAATAAATTTATCTATCACATGTCCAATAGCTACAAAAAATAATAACATGAAACAATAGCGGAAGGAATATGATCCAAATAACTAAAGGAAATAATATCCGATAGTTGTCCCTTATGAGATTACAATGATAAACCAAAAAGTTCAATACTAGAAAGAAACCTAAAGTATCAATAAAACTAAATCAGTGAACTGCTCTTCATTGCTCGGCAATCCTGTCGAAATACTCACGATCCTCCTATTCTAAAGTCAAAGGATTTGGGCCATGCAAAAACCAAACGTCAGTGCGTTATAAATATTATAATAATAATACAACCGGTATGAAATATCGTATATCATATGCAATAAACTCGATGGCAGGAGTACAAACGACAATCAATATCAATTATATCATATATATTCTAAGAGTCCATGTCGCTAAATTATGTATCTTAAAGGTATTTGAAACTAATTAATGGAATTCTCGATATAACTCAATAATATTTCGTGCGTGCCCGGGACCATGGTTATGATTTTCGGGGTTGAATCTGAGACGTGCCGTTAGGCACTAAAAAAATGTCATGTATACATGAATGATGTAAGCATCACCATTCCGGATCCCGAACTTCGTATGGACTGATCAATCTCTAGCAATCAATAATTGTTGAGTTACAAGTCGGATTTCATTCTTAATTTCCCCCTTTCCCCCAAATTTTCATATTCATGTTAAGTATAGAAATAATATCTATCTAATGCCAACACAGGAACATGCATGAACATGTTACGTCCATCAGAACAACAGGTCGGGTCAATCAAGTCAATATCAGGATTGTTGGTATTGGTAAACATTACATGGAAAGTATGTACTGGCATGATAAGATTTTTTGTAAGAACAATCTGAGATACTTTAACTTATAAAAATGAAAACCTTATTGAATTAGTTCTGTTTTGGTATATGACACATCCCTTTTGGAGAACGTTTGTTATTTTAAAGATATTTTACAAACTAGGGTGACGCTGAATTTCTGAACAGAACTTTCTTGTGCATGGTTAATCAGCACCACTTTTATTGTTATTAATCGGATTGAATATACTATCCTTGTTAATGCTATTATCTTCATCTTATACATGATATGATTACGTTATCCCTGACATATTTGTATACTGATTTATTACATATATCACTGCTATCCTGTTATTTTTACTATACTGTTATCATTATCATGCCAGTACATACTTACCATGTAATGTTTACCAATGCCAACAATCCTGATATTGACTTGATTGACATGACCTGTTGTCCTGATGGATGTAACATGTACATGCATGTTCCTGTGTTGGTATTAGGTAGATATTATTTCTATACTTGACATGAACATGAAAACCTGTGGGAAAAGGGGAAATTAAGAATGAAACCTGACTTATAACTCAACAGTTATTGATTGCTAGAAACTAATCAGTCGATACGAGATTCGGGCTCCGGAATGGTGATGCTGATATCATTCATCTATACATGACATTGTTTTACTGCCTAGCAGCACGTCTCAGATTCAGCCTCGAGAATCATGACCGTGGTCCCGGGCACACACTGGATACTATTGAATTGCATCAAGATTTCCACTGATTGGTTTCAAATGCCTTTTGGATAGATAATCTAGCGACATGGACTCTTAGGATACACATGATATGATTGATATTGATTATTGTTTATACTCATGCCATCGAGTTTATTGCATATGGTATACTATATTTCATACTGGCAGCATTATTATTATGATATCTATGACGCACCGACGTCTGAGTTTTGTATGGCCTAGATCCTTTAACTTTAGCACATGAGGATCATGAGTATTTCGACAGAATTGTCGAGCAGTGAATAGCAGTTCACTAATTTAGTTTTATTGTTGCTTTAGATTTCTTTATAGTATTGAACTTGTCGGTTTATCGTTGTAATCTTATAAGGGACAAATATCAAATATTATTTCCTTTAGTTATTCGGATCATATTGCATCCGCTATTGTTTCCTTTGATTATTTCTTATGACTATTGGACATGTGATAGATAAATTTATTATTTTTTTTGTTCTTGATTACTGATTGACAGCCGTAATGTGACTATGGAAGGATGTTTTCATACCGTAGGTAACATGGTTGGTTTTGTTATGTTCCCGTATTCGAGTATATTGGGTAGCAGGACGTGACAAGGTTATTTTGGGCATTTATATTATTATTGTTATTGGGTTTTGATTGATATTTGGATGGTTATTATGATAACCGTATTGTTTTACCTTGCCTTGATCTCTAGTTCTAATTGATATAATTGTTAGGAATATGTATGCCCTAGAGGCCATTATTGTATATTATAGTGGATGCTTAGACATATATATAGAAGACTTTCTTGCTCGACATGATAGTATGCTATCTGATTGCGCTTTATCTTATTATGTACACTTATTATAGTATATTGTCTATCTGATACATGTTGATAAAACCCTTAAGATATAGGCTTGACTACTAGGACTATGATGCAGATCATACTAGTGAGGCTTGTATAGTCTGCAAGCACATCCTTTAACAGTTTCTAGTCGAGAGAATATTGAGACAGGGCATCGATATTCCAGAGTAGACTAGTGTGTAGGTTTCTTGACCCTCTATGGGGCGATGGTTGATTCCACAACCATTGGTGTTTGATATCAAAGATTGTGCACAGGTGCTCATTAGAGGGTACACCGAACAGGACCCGCCGAGAACTCCTAGTGGTACCATACCTATTGTCAGATAGCAGTTATCAGGTGACACTTGTACATGTTAGTTTGTAAACCCAAGATCGTCATAGTGTCTTATGTGGTTCCCACTGTGCTTTGATTTCCTCCCTACCATGGCTCAATGGAGCCATGCAAACAGATGGATATTAGGTACAGTCCCGAGTCATATGGAGGCAGTGAGCGATAGGAGGGTTTCGTCTCTTCTGGTATTGGGAGTTGATATTGCGCTATGCTCGATTAGCTATAACAACAAGTCCCTATAAGTGATATATGCCCTAGAGGCCATTATTGTATAGTACCAGTTTGTATATTACATTTTGAAATCTTGGGATATACACGGATTTTATGACAGTCTTGCTCAATATGCCAGTATGCTATTTAGTTTGTTTCTATCTTAATATGTGTATATGTTTCTTTTAGTGTATCGCTAATACATATTGGTAGAACCCTTAGGATTTTTGTTCGACTACCAGCGTTGTGATGGCAGTCATACTAGTGGGGGTTGGGTAGTCTATAAGCACATCCTTATACATGTCCCTAATTATAGGATTATCGAGACAGGGCATCAATACTCCAGAGTAGACTAGTGTATACGCTTCTCATCCCAGCAGGGGAAATGGTCTGTCCCACATCCATCAGTATGTCGTACTGGAGATAGTATGCAGGTGCTCATTGGGTTATGAATTACATTGGACGGACTCGTGGGGAACTGTTGGTTGGTACTATACCTATCGTCAGGTAGCAGTTCCCAGGTGACATGAGTATAGCGTAGTCCGTTGACTTGACACTGCTACTTCGCCTCGAGTGTGTTCCCACCGTTCTTAGATTACTACCCTACTATGGCTCTAATGAGTTGTGCAAACATGTAGTAGTTTGGTGCAGTCCCGAAGTGCTTGGAGGCAATGGTGATTAGATAGGATTCGTCTCTCCCGGTATTGGGGGTTGATGTCGCGTTGTGTTCGGAAAGCCATTACATAAAGTTCCTGGCCAGGGCAAGCGACATTTACTGGTAGGTACTACAGTAATTTCTCAGGGTGTTTTTAGGCACTACTCCGGCACAACTTATTGTGCTATTAGGGGTCTGACAGATACCGCCCCCCAGGCCCGATATAGGATACTCTTAGACGAACAGACCGGAATGTATGGAGATTGTCACAGATAGGCTCAGTAGGAGTTCAGATGAGTTTGCTCATCAGCCTTCTTATCGATAGGCACCTGGATAATCGTTACGTGCAGCTAATACCGCTGATGTGCTTGTCGTTAAACCCACTGCTAGCGTACTGTCGAGTTTTTAGAGTCCCACACAGAGGGTTTCCCTGCTTCGGGCGAAATGATGTAGAGGTTGTATGGTTTTACGACAGGGTTCGATCACATACGTGTACTTGTGCATGTATGATGTTCGGACGGATAATACTAGTGGGATTTGGTTTAAGCTGGATCCTAGTATTAGATTATTGGATTAGTTTCGTCTCATTGTATTTCGTGTTTTTCGAAATACGGATACGGGTATGTATATACGGTGAGGGGTATTCTTGTAATTTACTTAAGTATACTTCTAGAAGGGGACACCTCATTTGTGTTTTAATCTTTGGATTAAAAGATAAATGAGGTGGAGGTATGAGGTGCTATTTTGTGATAAATGAAGCATGGCTACTTGGTGACTCATGGATGACTATTGAGACAAGAGTGTACTTAGATATTTTGTGAGATATTTTGGCATGCTTCATAGTCATCACAAGTAGCTATATTCATTTCATTATTATCTTAAACACTCTCAGCTCAAGAGCTCTCTTTTTCTCCCTCAAACCCTAATTGTCTCATGTGTTGAGAAACCTAAGGTTAGTGAGACTAAACTATCCATAATCACTCTCTACATTCTCTAGGTCACTTAGATTAACACTCTAGGTAACCTAGTTATCTCATTTTAGAGGTAGGAGCTCTTAGTAGACACTCTCGGGTGGATCTTCTTTGACTTGAGGAGGCCGCCGAGGAGGCGTGATCTGTACACCCTTCAAGGAGCACAAGAAGAGGAGGAGGAGTACAAGAAGAAGAAGGACTTATTACTTGAGGTATAACTTTCTAATATAGTAGTTAAACCTTTTAGTTGTTATGTTAGGTAGGGTTTAGAATCGATCCTGGAGTTTAGTCGGTATTGCGAAGCATATAAAAATCATTTTTTGCAAACTCTGCCTCCCCACGAACCCACGGGATGCACGACATCGACTTACAGTCCTTGGCCAGGGCTGATGAGATTTACTGGTAAGTGTTATCAGTAATTTCTCGAATGGTTATAGGCCACACATCGGCATGACTTATCAAGTTAGTGGGTCTGATGATTCCACCCCTCAGACTCGATATGCAACATATCAGACGAAGAGACCGGATAGTACGGTAAGTGTTGCTTATAGACTTTACGGGAGTTTGAACAAGTTTGCTTGTTGATTTTTTATTCATTCAATAACTGGGTAGCCGTTACGCCCAGCTAGTACCGCTGACGGCTTGTGGGTATCTGATATGATCATTACCTACTGCTGGCGTATTGACGAGTCTTTAGAGTCCCACACAGAGATTTCCTAGCTCAAACGAAATGAAGTAGGGCACATATGGAGATATGTGTGGGAGCTTGATTAAATACGAGTATGTGATACTGTATTCTAATCTAGCGATATTTTATATCGGTTAGGTTATATGTGATATAACCGAATTATTTAATCAAGTGTTGATTAAATAATTTATTTATATGTTATTTATTTATATTCGATATTAGCCGGATTATATTTGATATAGCCGGATTATTGAATCAAGTGTTGATTTAATAATTTTATATATATATATATATATATATTAATATTGAATATAAACCGGCTGTATGTGATATGACCGGATTATTGAATCAAGTGTTGATTTAATAATATAATAAACATATATATATATATATATATATATATATATATATATATATATGATATTAGTCAGTTATCTATTGTAACAATCCTAAACTTTCTGTACAAAATTTTTCCAAAATATAGAAAGGGATACCTAAGCCTGAACACAAGTTATAAATTGAATTTTCTTTTGAATAGCAAGAAAGCACATATAGCTCATTGGTAAAGCCTTGCACTGCTGTGACGTAGCCCCTGTGTTCAAATCCCTTCAGCCACATATATTTTTATTTTATTTTTCGTGTAATTTTTTAGAAGCCCAAAGGTTTGCATGTGCACAATACGTAAAATGAAGAGTCAGATAAAACAAATACATGCACTGGAGTATACCAACAGACACCAACACGTGGCGAGCATCCCACACCCCGACCCCACAACTCAACCGGCCAAGATGCCTTTTGGACTGGCGGCGCCGGGTCCCCCCGTCTGGAATGAAGCAAATTTTTTCCCCTTGCACCTGTTGGCCTACCCTACTTCCCTCATATTGTTTGATTTTTCTGCACATTTACAGAGGGATTAAAATCACCTCTTTAATCCCTTTTAAATGCATTTTAATTCTCAAATTGATCACCCTTAAAACAATAGTTTTCCCTATAAATACCACACTACATTTCACCCCTCCTCACTCAGATTTTCAATACAAAAACTCTAAAAAATTTCCAAGTCCCAAGTTGTGCAAGTGGAGTTAGCAAGAGGCGAAGTTCCGGTAACGTTCCAAGAAGATTCGGGCGATGAAACGACTCCCCGACGCTTCCTAATCTTCCCCTACCTCTCATCCTTCTTAACAACCTGTATGTCCCCTCTCCCCTCCTCTTCTACTATTCTAAAACATCTTTTTTTCAAAGCTCGTCGGAAGCGGAGTTATTCCGACTTCCGACTCTTTTTTTTATAAAAAACTGCATTTTTCTTAAACAATAAATCACCATATTTTCTCATAATGTTTAACAAATATAAATAAACATATTAGAACAAGTTTCGTCTCAAAATAATTCATGTTGCAATTTCTATTTCATTTTTACAGTAAAATACCATCATATTTACAAACGATATTGTTATCCACTTTTAACCGTATTACCTTTAGAAAACTCATGAGATAATGGCATACCTCTTTACAACACACATTTTTGACATAGCACAATGAGTTTTGGGATTTTAGATTATGGGAAAATACGCATTTACGAATAACTACCTTAAACAATTAAAAACCGTTTTCTTTAAAAACAGTGTTAATTAATTCCTTACAAATACGTCTCTACCACACATTTTGGGGAACCCCGATCGGGATGATGCGGGTTATCGCACATTCTCGGGCCTCGTAGAACGAGATGCAGACCTCCGCAAGGAGCATTCGATCTCGATGGAATTTTTAATGCAATTTTTAAGAAAATGAGATTTCTACAAAATAAATATTTTTTTTCTATTAAATATATAAATATATATATATGAATATTATCAAAAGATCTAATTTAGATATTCCAAGTTTCTAAATCAAAGGAATCACCATTACATGAAACTACCATTTCAATACAGTACAAATTCCAATTTTTCATTAAAATACCATATACAATGAAAACTAGGTTCTACTCACTAGAAATTTCACTTTTATAAAATATACATCTATGAAAATCCTAAAGACGATAATTAAATACTTGAGGGGTATTTTGAAAATATATCAAAACTATTTTTACAAAAAAACACTCTCAAGTTATATTAAATTACAATAAGAACCCTAGTAAATATAGGTTTAAGCGGGACCAGTTCTTTTGAGCCCCAGGGAGCCGGAGAATGTGGATGCTTGCTTATCTAAGGTAGACATTTAACAACGGTGTTATCAATACGGTAATTGTCTTGGAAAAGACACAAATCCTGCCGTCCATGTGCAGCAATTACCGATAACACCAAAACAATCAGGACTTCAATTCTGTTTAAAAGTTTGACTCAGTTCGGGTCACGGTCAAATATACAACCAATCTAACTTGAATATGATTCAAGTATAAACTGCAATTCAAAATGAATCCATCTATATCAGAATTCAATCTATATACGAACCATGAATGCCAGAATACAATTTATATCAATATGACCATGACCGAACCGAACCATGGATATACTCTAATTACATGACTATCCATTTATATCCATTCCATTTACTGATATCATGGTTTTGGCATGTCTTCCATTTACTACAAGATAATACAATACAATCAGCATAATTAATACAATCAATACAATAAACATTACGGGGTTTATAAAGGGGTAGACTGGTACAGAACATCTTAAAGGTGGCACGAGGTGGTCACTAAAAGACTTAATTACATCCATACCGTTGTTCCATGGTATTTTCGACGGAGCCTTGTACTATGGGTTACCAAAGTCGACGGTGTAAGTTGGACTCCTCTCGTATACACTGGCATATTCTGTACCAAGTTACAAACACTGCGTTAACATAACAATCAGACATTATACTAGATATATTCTCTTTCTGTCTATTCTTATCATTCTATCTTTGGGACTTACCGAGCGATTATTCATTGACGGCATTCCTATTTCTCTTCTTCTTTGGAATGTTGTCAGGAGGATCCGACTCACTGGAGACCGAGCTTATTTCAGAAGACTTGGAGCAGTTCACAGAAGACCCTGAGCATTAGACTTTACTTGTACATACTTTTCATTTCAGTTATGCCATTATTTAGGCATTGCATTTCAGACTTATATTTACATTCCAGTTGTACTTGTAAAGAAATGTTTAATAAATAAAAGTTGATGTTCTTTTACATCTGTTCTTTTACATCTCTTCTTATGTACATTTTACTTTATATTACTTAGATACGCTTAGCATGTTTACTTCTGAGTAAATACGTAGCGGGTCTCACCGCGTCCCCTCCCCATACACCGGGAAGCGGGACGTGACAGGTTTTGTTGGCGGCCCATGCAGGTCAGTTCTGCATGGACTTGCAGGTCAATTTGCATGAAGTCCTAAGCAATATAACACAAGAATCAGCAACTAAAAACATTTTTTACACTCTTTGAATCTTATAATTTCATATACTTTGAATCTATCCTAACCCTATTTTTCTTTCAAAGTTATGGATTCTCCAAACAACACCAGCACCAACTTCAACAATACTCCACCACCTTTACCGCTTACGCCTACCGTCACTGCTCCGATCAATGAGCAAACGGTATTGCTTGAGGCAATCCGAACCCTCTTGGAAAGACAGCAGCAGCAGACTGCTATATAACTGAACCGTCTAGAAGCAGAGCGCCCGGAGTAAAGCAATTCCAGGCATTTCACCCAAAACAATTTTTAGGAAAAGAGAGCCCTCTGAAAGCTGAAGAATGGGCTCAGAGCATTGAGGATGATCTGGCAGCAGCACAAGTGCCAGAGATCGCTTGGGTATGAGTTGCGAAGCTGCAACTCACCGACAACGCTCGAGTTTGGTGGAAGGCGGAAGAAAGCCGTTTTGACCAGCTGATCGAATGAAAAACCTTTCGCGGCATGTTCGACGTGAAGTACTTTCCAGAGACTGCCTAATTTTACATGGAACGTCAATTCATCCATCTACAACAGGGTTCGATGTGGACCAAATCTATGGATGAGTATGATGCTGAGTTTACCATGCTCAGTAGGTAAGATATGTCTCAATATTCGATTTTCTTATATTACATACTACACAGCTAACACAAGAGCTTAACAGGTTCGCGTCACACTTGATACCGATTGCTGAGATCAGGTCCAGACGATTTCAGCAAGGGTTAGATCCGGAGATCCAAGCTGCCTTAGCTACAAGGGATTTCCCAACCCACGAACTAGCCCTGAAAGCTGGCCGTCGATATGAGGCAGTGGTGAAGATGAAAGGTAGACCCCAATCTGCCGGAGTGAAGCGTCCTGCCACTCAGATAGCAGGAGGAGCCTCTTCAAGGCTAACTTTTGAACCCAGGAGACCAGAAGAAACAGATAACCAGTCAAGTCTGGATTTTTGCTTCTACTGTAAGAGGGATGGACACCTGTGGAAGGACTGTAATCGCACAAAAGGCCTGTGCTTAGTTTGTGGCGCATCCAATCATGGAATTAGAACATGTCCTTATAGACGCAACCCAGTTTCAACTCACAACACTTATCCGCAGTGGCCAGCTATCCAAGCTCCTGCACCTCGTCTTGCTCTCTCGGCTCCACCTCCACGTGAACCTTCTGCACATCCTAATCACCAATTCCATCAGGCACTGAGGAACATGCCTCGAGGGCAGAGAAACAAGCCCCAAGGATGGAGGAATGTACCTCTAGCTAGGAGGAATGTACCCCGGCGTCACGCTTTCACTTTAGCAGCCGTAGAAACCGAGACTGTAGACCAAGGTAACCTTGGTAATTCCCTCACATCATTCCAAAACTTTTGCATTCTTTTATTCTTCCAAATATTTTGCATGCACTACCAATAGTTCTATTACCAAACTTTTCTTGAATCCGTTACACTTTCTTTCTACAAATTTCGAGGACGAAATTTTTATAAGGAGGGTAAAATGTAACAACTATAAACTTTCTGTACAAATTTTTTCAAAAATACAGAAAGGGATACCTAAGCCCGAGCACAAATTAAATTTGCTTTTGAACAGCAAAAAAGCACTTGTAGCTCATTGGTAAAGCCTTGCACTGCTGTGACGTATCCCCTGTGTTCGAATCCCCTCAGCCATATATATTTTTATTTTATTTTTATTTTAATCTTTTAGAACCCCAAAGGTTTGCACGTGCACAAAACGTAAAATGAAAAGTCACAGATAAAACAAACACGTGCAATGGAGTATATCAACAGACACCAACAGGTGGTGAGCATCCCATACCCCGACCCCACAACTTGACCGGCCAAGATGCCTTTTGGACCGGCGGCGCCGGGTCCCCCCATCAGGAATGATGCAAAATTTTGTCCTTTGCACCTGCTGGCCTACCCCACTTCCCTCATATTGTTTAATTTTTCTGTACATTTATAGAGGGATTAAAATAACCTCTTTAATCACTTTTAAATGCATTTTAATTCTCAAATTCATCACCCTTAAAACCCTAATTTTCTCTATAAATACCACACTCCATTTCACCTCTTCTCACTAAGAATTTCATTACAAAATCTCTCAAAAATTTCCAAGTCCTAAGTTGTGCAAGTGGAGTTAGCAAGAGGCGAAGTTCCGGCAACGTTCCAAGAAGATTCCGGCGACGAAACGATGCCCCGACGCTTCCTAATCTTCCCCTACCTCTCCTCCTTCTTAACATCTTGTAAGTCCCCTCTCTCCTCCTCTTCTACTATTCTAAAACATCTTCTTTTTAAAACTCGTCGGAAGCGGAGTTATTCTGACTTCCGACTCTCTTTTCTTTAAAAACTCCATTTTCCTAAAAAATAAATCACCATATTCTCCCATAATATTTAACAAACATAAATAAATATATCAGAACAAGTTTCATCTCAAAATAATTCATGTTGCAATTTATATTTCACTTTTACAGTAAAATATCATCATGTTTACAAACGATATTGTTATCCACTTTTAACCGTATTACCTTTAGAAACCTCACGAGGTAATGACCTATCTTTTCACAACACACATTTTTGACATAGCACGAAAAATACGCTTTTAAGAATAACTACCTTAAATAATTAAAAACCGATTTTTTAAAAAAGCGTGTTAATTAATTTCTTACAAATACGCCTCTATAAGCCATTTTGGGGAACCCCGATCAGGATGGTGCGGATTATTGCACATCCTTGGGCCTAGTAGAGTGAGATGCAAACCTATGTAAAGAGCATTCGATCTCGATGGAATTTTTAATGCAATTTTTAAGAAAATGAGATTTCTACAAAATAAATAAAATTTATTTCTATTAAATATATATATATATATATATATATATATATATATATATATATATATATATGAATATTATAAAAAGATCTAATTTAGATATTCCATGTTTCTAAATCAAAAGAATCACCATTACATGAAACTACCATTTCAATATAGTACGAATTCCAATTTTTCATTAAAATACCATATAAAATGAAAACTAGGTAATACTCACTTGAAATTTCACTTTTATAAAATATACATCTATGAAAATCCTAAAGACGATAATTAAATACTTGAAGGGTATTTTGAAAATATATCAAAACTATTTTTACATCGAACACCCTCAAGTTATATTAAATTATAATAAGGACCCTAGTAAATATAGGTTTAAGCGGGACCGGTTCTATTGAGCCCTAGGAAGCCGGAGAATGTGGGTGCTTGCCTATCTAAGGTATACAATCTTACAATGGTGTTATCTACATGATAATTGTCTTGGAAAAAGACACAAACCCTGCCGTCCATATGCAGCAATTACCGATAACACTAAAACAATCAGGAATTCAATTCTGTTTAAAAGTCTGACTCAGTTCGAGTCACGGTCAAATATACAATCAATCTGACTTGAATATAATTCAAGTATAAACTGCAATTCAATATGAATCCGTCTATACCAGAATCATATATGAATCCATGAATGCCAGAATACAATCTATATCAACATGAACATGACCGAACCGAACAATAGATATACTCTGATTACATGACTATCCATTTATATCCATTCCGTTTACTGATATCATGGTTTCGGCAAGTCTTCTATTTACTATAAGACAATACAATACAATCAGCATAATCAAAACAATCAATACAATAAACATTACAGGGTTTATAAAGGGGTAGACTGGTACGGAACATGTTAAAGGTGGCACGAGGTGGTCACTAAAAAACGTAATTACATCCATACCGTTGTTCCGTGGTATTTTCGATGGAGTCTTGTACTACGGGTTACCAAAGTCCACGGTGTAAATTGGACTTCTCTCGTATACACTGGCATATTCTGTACCAAGCTACAAACACTGCGTTAGCATAACAATCAGACATTATACTAGATATATTCTTTTTCTGTCTATTCTTCTCATTCTATCTTTGGGACTTAACGAGCGATTGTTCGCTGACAGCATTCCTATTTCTCTTCTTCTTTGGAATGTTGTCAGGAGGATCCGACTCACTGGAGACCGAGCTTATTTAGAAATATTTGGAGCAGTTCACAGAAGACCCTGAGCATTAGACTTTACTTGTACATACTTTTCATTTCAGTTATGCCATTGTTTAGGCATTCCATTTCAGACTTGTATTTACCTTCCAGTTGTACTTGTAAAGAACTGTTTAATAAATAAAAGTTGATGTTCTTTTACATCTCTTCTTGTGTACATTTTACTTTATATTGCTTAGATACGCTTAGCGTGTTTATTTCTGAGTAAATATGTAGCGGGCCCCGCTGTGTCCCCTCCCCGTACACCGGGAAGCGGGGCGTGACATATATGATATAACAGGATTATTTAATCAAGTGTTGATTTAATAATTTGATATATATTTATATATATATATATATTATATATATATATATATATATATATATATATAAAAACTAATATAAGCTAACTTAAGATTTTCTTCTCTACTTATATATATGTGATATATATTTATATATGAATTGTATCATAGTTGATGATGATACATTGGATTAGGATGTTTGAGAATCACACATGAAGAAAAGATAAATGAATAAAGATTTAGATGTATGAATAAAAATAAAAAAGGGGAATGAGCTTGGAGAAGCTTAGAGAAAGCATAACTCACCTTTTTTTTATTCATCGATATTTATCTTATCTCATCTTATCACTCACTTCATGGTTCATGCTCACATAACCATCCAAGTTCATCTCCATCTTCATTCTCTTCTCTAAGGATTTTTCTGGAGTTGAGAAAATAAAAGAGAAAAAGATTTCTAATGAGCAAATCTCCTACTTCATCAATTTACACTAATCTAGCCCATTACTTTAGCTTGTTTGCTTCACTAATACTTTGATTAGTGAAGAGTGAGCTTGAGTTAGAGAGACTTCAAGGTAGATCATTTTCGTCCTTGAAAACAACAAGCAAGCTTGATCTTTTCTTCAAGTGGATTCAAAAAAGAGTTCTAGGGACTACTACTTGGAGCTTTAGAAGTGAAGGACCGGTCTACAAAGGTTGTAAACCCTCTTCACTTAATTTAAAACTTGTTTGTTTAACTTGAAACCCTAATTCTCTAGTTCTATTCTTGTTTAGTATGCTTAGACCTCTAGATTTTTCAAAATTGTATACTTGATGCTCTTTGAAACCTAGTAGAGGTGCTAAAACATACTTTCATGGTATCAGAGCCAAGCTAGAATCTTACGTATAGTCTAGACGACGTTAAAGTGTTCGATCGAAGTTTCAAAACCCTATTTTTAATGGTTTCTGTCCATTTTTTTCAAAAGTTGAAATTTTCACAGTTAAAATTTCTCAGAAAATCATGCAGATAATTGTATGGAGCCACAAGAAGTACGAGGGCCTAACTCCTTTATGTGGCCACGGACTACCGCCTAAACCATGGTTTAGCCGCGGTTCCGCCGCCAACTTGAGGAGTATTGACTCGTATTTCTTCTGCTGCTTCATTGTGATATTTCTGACTTTCTTAATATTTTTGATGAGGCTCAAGTTGTTGAGATCTCTGTGAATTGGTATTGTTTGAAATATCGATATAAATGTTTAACATCATCTAGATAACTTTAGATATGTGATACAATTTTTGGAATCCACATTGATTAGTTTTGTGAAAACTAGTTAATGATTTGTAAATATCGCATTGAATCTTGTTGAATTGATCGACTTATTTTTGAAAAGTGTTTTCAATTCAAGACTTAAATGCAAGGTTTATAGGGTCAGGCATGAAATTCAGAATAAGTGATAAAATCCGAGTTTATGATGTCTAAGGATGATGCGAATTCTAATTATTGTAGTTTTCATTTCTTTTCTACGACCGTAAGTGTAATATGTGGCAGTATCCCCGATCTCGTTGCTATACATCAACGACATTAGGGATACGCATATTTACTTGCGTTGATGACATGTGATGTTATTGTGTTACTGTTGATATGTTATATTGGATCGTCGTGATTGAATAGACGGTGGTTTTACATGAGATGAGAGTTTTTTTATTTTCATTCATGTATATATTTGTATGTAATATTCTTTTATTGGGACACTTCCGAGTTGAGGTTGTTGTCTCTATTTGATGTATATTATTTACTTTTCCGCATTAGGATAGACCCAAGACGGAGAGCATAAGTAACCGGGTTCTAGAGTCCAGTAGGAGGCCATCTCGAGGAGTCGAGACCTGTTGCCTAACTCTAGAAATGGTAAGATTGCTTGACGCTCTCGTAAGGGTCTAGAGATGTGGGGTTGGCTATTCATCACGACCGTGGAATCTGTGTTTTTCATTACTGGCTTAATCTAAAACACAGACCTCCTAATATATCCTATATTTTATATGTTTGCTTCTGCTGTTTCTGTGATATGATGTGATCATATAACTGTGTGAGACGAATGCTACTTATGTATATGATATACTAGTAGACACTATATATGTTTTGTATCCATGTTAGTCCTGACCCCGCCCTGCCGTATGTTAAGTAACCTTATAGTGAAGACCCGGGTCCCTATGGCGAATGTGGATAGCATATATGTGTGTTCTATTTTTGTTTCTTCTGTGATATTTAGAAAACATAAATGATAGGACGTCATTAATGAGATTAATGAAAAGAAAAAAACTCTAAAAGATGTTGTAGAATCAAATTTTTCAAAAAAATAGCTCTAGTTCTTGCTTTGCAAAGAGGTATTCCATTATGAATATCCAGCACCTCATTCGATGAGGAAAGTGCCTAGATCCCTTCATCGGGGATGACCTCTTCAACAAAACTAGCATATGCTACAACCCACTCGGTTTATTTTGAAAACTACTCAATTTTAAAAGCGGAGCTTTAACCACTCCTTTTCAAATCACTAGATTCTACAATGATATCAAGTTTGTTTCCCCAATATATTTAACCTAATAAAAGAGCAAAGCTCTATTGAATTTAATGAGGCAGCATCTCACGTGCTCTCCATGAGGGCGCCGGCGCCAGAGCTAATTTTATAGGATTAAATCCTATGGTGGCGCCTCACGTGCTCCTCACACGGGCGCCAATGTGCAAATTACAGAAGAGTTCATTACATAGAGTTAAACTCTTAGAAGGTGCCGCACATGCTCTTCACACGGGCGCCAATGTGAAAATCACAGAATAGTTCATTATATAAGGTTAAACTCTTAGATGGCGCTGCACGTGCTCCTCACGCGGGCGCCAATGTGCAAAGGATATAAGTACCCATATTAGGAATTAAATTATTGAGTGGCGCCCACGTGCACGACACGTGAGCGCCAGCGTCCAGGTACAATTAAATTCTACAATACTCTCTATTAAACAGAGCCATTGGATCTTTTAATCCAATGAAGATGATAAATTATCAAAATACAGAATTAAATTCTGTGGAGAAAATATTTTCCAAATCATTCTAAAATAAGAAAGATACTTTCGGTTGGATAAAAAATCCAATTATACAATAAAATTCTATTCTCTCAATCTTTCTAAATAAAAAAGATTGCTCTCTGTAAAACAGAGAACTATCGAATTAAAAATCCAATTTTACAGAATAAATTCTGTATAGGGGAAAATATTTCCCCAATTTCGTTAAAATCAAAAATCATATTCTATAAAAACAGAAGTCCTTGGATCAAAGATCCAATGGTAGGTAAAATTTCCCAACTCAATTTTGAGTCCAATTAAATCAATTGGAATCTCTCAATGAAAGATTTTCTCAGAATTAAGTAACAAACTTGCCTCCACTATATAAAGGACCCGAAACTTCAAGTCTCATATAGAAAAAAACCCATAAGTTTCTAAAAAATACAGAAAGCTTTCAAAAACAATAGAGAATTCAACTCTCAGAGGGGAAGATTTCTTTTTCAAAAGAAACCTAGGTAAAAGAAACCCAGAGATCAAAATGTCTTTTTTTACCAATTTTAAGGGTTTAACCCTTCTAAAAGAACTTAGTTACCAACGCTCAACAACAACCATGTCACGCACCGCTTCCTAGTATATGAGCAGAAGACGCGACGAGACCGCTACGCATTTACTCAGAAATAAACACGCTAAGCGTATCTAAGAAATATAAAATAAAATGTACACAAGAGATAGGATGTAAATGAACAACAACTTTATTTATTAACATTCTTTTACAATACAATGAAAAGTAAATACATGGAATGAAAGCGATGCCTAAACAGTGGCATAACAGAAATGAAAATATATACAAGTAAACTAGAGCTCTGGGTCGAAGACTAACTGATCCAAGTCCTCGCTGGTGGGCTCTGTCTCCAGAAGGTCCGATCCACCTGACAATATTCCAAAGAAAGAAGAAAAGGAATGTCGTCAGTGAACAATCGCTCGGCAAGTCCCAAAGATAAGTAAGATAGAATAGACAGAAGGAGAATGTAACTTTTAAAGTTGTATTATATTATTAACGCTGTTGTTGTAGCTTGGTACAGAAAATGCTAGTGTATACGAGAGGAGTCCCATTATTCCGGAGACTAAGCTATACGGAGCACAAGGAACCGTTCAGCCACGGTACAACGACAATAGAGATTCAGGTTAGGTATATTATGATTACAGTCTCATGCCACTTTTAACACCTTCCGTACCAATCTACCCCTTAAACCCGCGATATCTTTATTGTACTGATTGTATTATATTATCTTGTATTGTAAATTGTATATGGATGACTTGCCGAAACCATGATATCAGTAAATGGAATGGATATAATGGATGAACATGTAAATGGAGTATATCCATGGTTCGGTGCGGTCAATATTGAATAGCTTGAATAGAAAGATTCATATTGAATTGTAATTTTATTTTTGAATCACATTCAAGTCAGATTGATTATATTGAGACTCAGTCTGAGTTGGACACTTTTAAGAACTTGAAACCCTGATTGTTTTGATGTTATCAGTAACTGCTGCATATGAACGATAGGATTTGTGTCTTTTTCCAAGACAATTACCGTGTTGACAACACCGTTTGTTAGGTTGTCTACCTTACGTAGGCAAGCACCCATATCTCCGGCTCTCTAAGGCTCAAGACACTGGTCCCGTTTAAACCTATGTTTACTAGGGTCCTTATTGTAATTTAGTATAACTTGAGGGGGTTTCATGTAAAAATAGTTTTGGTATAATTTCAAAATACATCTCAAGAATTTAATTATCATCTTTAGAGTTTTCATATATGTCTATTTTTTTATATATATGAAATTTCTAGTGAGTAGAACCTAATTTCATAACATATAGTATTTTCTTGAAATATTGTACTTGTGTTGTATTTGGATGGTATTTTTATATAATAGTGATTCCTTTGATTTAGAAAACTTGGAATATTTATATAATCAAAATAGATATTTTGATAATAGATATGTGTGTGTGTGTGTGTGTGTGTGTGTGTGTGTGTGTGTGTATGTATGTGTGTTTGTGTGTGTATATGTATTTATGTATGTATGTATGTATATATATTTAATGAAAATATTTTATTTATTTTCTTGTACAAATCTCATTTTCTTAAAAAAATGTATAAAAATTCCATCAAGATCGAATGCTCCTTGCGGAGGTCTGCATCTCGCTCTACTAGGCCCGAGGATGTGCGATAATCAGCACCATCCCGAATGGGGTTCCCAAAAGTGGGTTGTAGAGTCGCAATTGCATGGAAATGATTAATACACTTTTTTTTATAGAAAACGGTTTTGTAAGTTTAGGGTATTTATTTGTAAAGTTGTATTTTTCCGTATTCTATTGTCCCAAAATTCATCGTGCTATGATAGAGATGTGTGTTGTGATGAGATAAGTCATTATCTCGTGAACTATCTAAAGGTATAGCAAGGAATAAAGTTATTTTGTCGAAACTAAAATATATGGTATTTTTCTGGAAAAGAGCGATAAAAGTTACAAAATGATTCTTTTTAAGTTAAAGCTTGTTCAATATGTTTGTTAATGTTTATTAAACATGACATGAAGATTTGGTTGTTTCTTGTTTAAGAAAAGTATGATTTTTAAAGAAAAACCGAATCAGAAGTCGGATTAACTCCGCTTCCGTCAGGTTTTAGAATTTGATGTTTTTGGAATAGAGATAAGAAGGGAAAGAAGGGAATTACTGGCTTTAGATCTATAGGTGAGAGAGAGAACAACGGAAGGCGTTGGGACGTCATTTCGTTGCCAGAAACTCCTCGGAAGTTCGTCGGAGTTTCGCCCATCACTAACTCCACTTGTACACCAAAGTACTTGAGAATTTTGTATAGTTTTTGTAATAGAATTTTGAGTGGGAGGGATGTAAAATGGAGTGGGTATTTATAGGAAAAATTAAGGTTTTGGTGTATTGAATGGGTGAATTAAAATTTGTATTAAAAATGAATTAAATGGGCGATTCAATGTTTTTTGTATGAATGCAGAGAAAACAAGCAGTGTGAAAGGAGTTGGGTAGCTGAAAGGTTGAAGGAGTGAGAAGCTGGGGGCTTTACCGACGGGGAGACCGGCGGCACCGAGGGTTGGGTGTGTCACCGGGACATTACCGGCGGGTGGGGTTGGTCATCATGCCACGTATAGGTGTCGCCTCGTATTCTTCAGTGTACATGTTTAAATACTTTGTAACTCTTCAGTTTACGTGTTGTGCACGTGTAGACTCTTAGGTTTCTAAAAGGATTAAAAGAAAATAAAACAAAAAGATAATGTGGCTGATGGGATTCGATCACAGGGCTACGTCACAGCAGTGCAAGGCTTTATCAATGAGCTACAAGTGCTTTCTTGCTGTTCAAAAGCAAATCAAATACTTATAGCATTCACTGGATTACAAATACCCCAAGTGTACATTAACATTAAATGAATTTTCTGTACATTGAAATTGGAGTTGTTACAGTCTACCCTCCTTACAAAAATTTCATCCTCGAAATTTACAATTTATTTTAAGGAATAGTTTACAAATAGATGAGAATATCTTGTACGCATCTCATCCTCTCTTTCCCATGTTGATTCTCCTGGTGTATCCTTTCTCTACATCACTCGAACCAAGTTGACTTCCTTGTTCCAGAGTGACTTCACTTTTCTGTCCAGGATCTCAATAGGTTGCTGCTCACAAGATAAGTCGGGCTGTACAGTGAGCTCGGAATGATCAAGAATATGAATGGGGTCACTCACATATCCTCTGAGTTGGGATATATCGAACACATTGTGCACTCCTTCCAATGAAGGTGGAAGTGCTAAACGATAAGCCACTTTACCGACTCGTTCGAGTATGTCGAACGGTCCAATATATCTTTGACTAAGCTTACCCTTTCTTCCAAAACGGATCACTCCACTGTTCGGAGATATCTTCAGAAATACATGTTCTCCCAGTTGAAACTCCAAGTGACGGTGCTATGCATCAGCCCAGTGCTTCTGTCGATCTTGGGCTATGCGCATTCTTTCCCTAATAGTACGAACTACGTCAATAGTTGCTACTATTATATCAGGTCCAAGGAGTTCTCCATCTCCGATATCGTCCTAACTTAATGGCGATCGACACTTCCTTCCATATAGCGCTGCAAAAAGTGTCATTCCAATACTTGTTTGGTAGCTGTTGTTGTATGAAAACTCCACAAGATGTAGGTGATCTTCCCATGATCCTCCAAAGTCTAGTATACATGCTCTAAGCATATCTTCCAAGATCTGAATAGTTCGCTCAGACTGACCATCAGTTTGTGGATGATAAGCTGTACTGAAATACAAACTTGTTCCCAAGCTCGCTTGCATACTTTGCCAAAATTGCGATTGGAATCTGGTGTCACGATCGGAGACAATGAAAATCGGTACTCTATAAAGTCTCACGATTTCCCGTATGAGTTCAAGGGTATCAGAGATAGTATGTTATGAAGAGTTTAAATCTTTACTTCGATTCTTACCTCCATGTACTTCCTTGATAATGTCTCAGTAGATTGGCCAACTCGAAATGGGATGAAGTGAGCCGACTTTATGAGTCGATCAACAATAACCCATACTGAATCGTTACCCTTTGTGCTGTGAGGAAGTGCAGTCATAAAATCCATTGTAATGTGTTGCCACTTCCATTCTGGGATAGCTAATGGTTGAAGTAATCCAACAGTCCTATGATGTTCAGCCTCTACTTGCTGACACACCAAGCATTTAGCGACGCTTCTGGCTACTTCACGCTTCATTCCATGCCACCAGTAATTTTGACGCAAATCTTTGTGCGTCTTTGTACCTCCAGGGTGTACTGAGTAAGAAGAGCTGTGAGCATCTTTCATTAACTCTTCCCGCACAGAACCTTTTAGTACACACAATCTGCTGCCGTACCTCAAAGATCCGTCTTCATGGATGATGAAGTCTATTCTAAGTCCAATCTCTACTTGTTCTCTGACCTTTTGCAACTTAGCATCACTTGCTTGAGTTGCTTTGATCTGATTGACAATGGTAGATTGAACTTGTAAGTTCATCAAACTTGAAGCGTTACCTGACATGACTACTTCAATCTCCATCTAATGCAAGTCTTGTTGGAACTTCCACTGAGTGGTGAGATGCATTGCTAATGGTTGGTGACTAAGGGCATCTGGAACTGCATTCACCTTCCCTGGGTGATATTGCAGGTTGATGTCGAAGTTCGCCATGAGTTCTAACCATCTTCTCTGCCGCATATTCAACTCCTTTTGAGTAAACACATATTTCAGACTCTTGTGATCTGTGTATATGTCCACTCGTTCACCAAGAAGATAATGGCGCTAAATCTTAAGAGCAAAGATTACGGCTGCCAACTACAAATCATGCGTCGGATAATTGCGCTTATGAATCTTCAACTATCTTGAAGCATAAGCCATAACCTTACCGTGCTGATGTAGAACACTTCCTAATCTCTTACCGGAGGCATCGCAATACACTTCAAAACCTCCAGATTGGTCCGGTATGACAAGGATAGGTGCTGATGTCAATCTTGACTTGAGTTCTACGAAAGCTTGTTCGCATACTTCTGACCACACGAATTCTTCATCTTTACGTATGAGCTTGGTCAGGGGTGTTTCTATCTTCGAAAATTCTTCAATGAACCTTCTGTAATATCCATCTAGACCCAAGAAACTTCGAATGTCCTTCACTGATTTTGGTGTCGGCCAATTGCTTACTACTGAAACTTTCGCTGGATCCACAAAGATTCCTTCGCCTGATATAATATGTCCGAGAAAACTGACTTGATCTAGCCAAAACTCACACTTGCTGTATTTGGCATAGAGTTGATGCTGTCGTAGAGTTTCCAGGACAATTCTCAAGTGTTCGGCGTGTTCTTTCCGACTCTTTGAATACACCAGGATGTCGTCGATAAAGATGACAACAAATCTGTCTAGGTACTCTCGGAAAACATGATTCATTAGATTCATGAATATAGCTGGTGCGTCGGTCACTCCAAATAGCATCATAAGAAATTTTTAATGACCATAACGAGTTCTGAATGTCATTTTATGGATATCAGATTCTTTGACCTTCACCTGATGATAACCCGAACGAAGATCTAACTTGGAGAAGACGCAAGATCCACTTAGCTGGTCGAATAAATCGTCGATGCGCGGTAGTGGATACTTGTTCTTTATTGTTACTTCGTTCAAGGCTCTATAATCAATGCACATTCTGTATGAACTTTCTTTCTTCTCCATGAGCAAAACTGGAGATCCCCAACTTGAAGTGCTGGGATGAATCCATCCTTTCTTCAATAATTTGTCCAACTTAGTTCGGATCTCCTTTAAACCTTCTGGATTTAGTCGATACGGTGCTTTCATCACCGGTTGTGCTCTTGGTACTAAATAAATGCTGAATTCAAGAGCTCGATTCGGAGGCAAACCAGATATATCGTCAGGAAACACACTGTCGAACTCTCGAACTACTTCTGGCTTTGATCCTTCCCCCGCTTGAATTGCCGCAATCACTGCCTTCTTTGGTTTCGCCTTGTAAGTACTTGGCTCCAAGGTACGGTCTTCACTTTTGAAATAGAAGACCGGATGCTCTAGAATCTCAAATACCACCCTCCTTTGAAGACAGTCAATGGTAGCATAGAATGTTCCAAGCCAATCCATACCCAAGATGACGTCGAAGTTCGGTATGTCCAGCACCTTGAAGTCAACATAGAATTCTCTGCTGCAGACGACCACTGGACACAGGTTGAATCCCATTGTTTCCTTTAGAACGTCGTTCCCTGAACTGACATTCCAGCTAGATACAAGCGGTGTGGCTGGAATCGCATGAGTTCGGACGAACCATTGCGACATAAATCAATGAGATGCTCCAGTATCAAAGAGTGCGAGTGCAGGAAGTGAGGCTACTAAGATTGTACCTAAGGTATGTGGGATATGTTTTAGGTATAAGGAAAATTTATGGATATGTATAGATGAAAAATAAAGCTTAATGGAGAAGGGTTACCGGTGATGAATTAGCCGGCGGCTTCAGCTTTTTCCACAGTCATAGTGAAAGCCTGTCGTCTCGGCACATTCCTCCTTGCTGGAGGAGCATTCCTCTATCCGTTCCTTGGTCCTTGAGGTGGGTTCCCTTGAGCTTGATGGAACTGACAAAGAGGAGGTGCAGTCGGTCCACAAGGAGGTGGAGCAGGTAATGCAAGTCGTGGAGCAGGTGCCTGGATGGCTAAGCGCTGCAGGTAAGTGATTGCTGGCTTGGTTGCAGCATATGGGTTGTGTCTATGAGGACAAGACCCAATATCATGAGTAGCTGAGATGCAAACTAAGCATAGGAGATTTGCTTGCCGGCAATCTTTTATTAGATGTCCATCCTTCCTGCAATAGGTGCAAAAGGCTAGGTTAGGCCGGTTGTTTGGTATTCCCGGTCTCCTTAGCATAAAAGGTGGCCTTGAAGAGGCTCCTCCTGCCATCTGGTTGGCAGGGCGCTTCATCCCGACAGACTGAGGTCTGCCCCTCATCATTACTACTGCCTCATATCGGCGAGCAGCTTTCAGAGCCGATTCGTGGGTTGGGAAATCTCTTATGGCTAATGCAGCCTGGATCTACGGATCTAATCCTTGTTGAAATCTTCAGGCTCTGATCTCATCCGTCGGTATCAGGTGTGCCGCAAATCTGTTAAGGTATTGTGTTAGCTGTGTATTATGTGATATTTTAAAATCGAAATATTAAGACGTATCTTACCGACTGAGCATGGTAAATTCAGCATCGTACTCATCCACTAATTCGGTCCATATTGAACCCTGTTGTAGGTGGATGAACTGCTGTTCCATGTTGAATCTGCCAGTCTCGGGGAAGTACTTTGCATTGAAAATATCGCGGAAAGTCCTTTATTCGATCGGTTGGGCGAGACGACTTTCCTCTGCCTTTCACCAGACCTGTGCATTATTAGTGAGCTGCAGCTTTGCAACTCGAACCCAAGCTATCTCTGGCACTTGAGCCGCTGTCAGGTCTTCTTCAATACTTTGAGCCCATTCCTCAGCTTCTAGAGGGCTCTCTTTCCCGGAAAATTGCTTGGGGTGTAAAGCCCTGAATTGCTTCACCCCAGGTGCTTCTGCCTCTGGACGGTTTATCAAGATAGCAGTCTGCTGCTGCTGTCCTTCCAGAAGGCTGCGGATCGCCTCAAACAATACCGTCTGCTCGTTGATCGGAGCAGCTACGGCAGGTGTAAGCGGTAGAGGTGGAGGTGTATTGTTGACATTTGTGCTGGTGTTGTTTGGGGAATTTATAACCTTGAAAGAAAATTTTGGGTTAGGAAAGATTCAAAATATATGAAATTGGAAGATTCAAAGAATATGAATTGTAAAGAATGTTTTTAGTTGTTGGTTCTTATGTTATATTGCTTAGGTTGTCCACGCAGAATGATCTGCATGTCCATACAGAGCGGAACTGCATGTCCATACAAAGCAGACCTGTATGGGCCACCAACAAAACCTGTCATGCCCCTCTTCCCAGTATACGAGTAGAAGACGCGACGAGACCGCTACGCATTTACTTAGAAATAATCACGCTAAGCGTATCTAAGTAATATAAAATAAAATGTACACAAGAGACAACATGTAAATGAACAATAACTTTATTTATTAACATTCTTTTTACAATACAATGAAAATTAAATGCATAAAATGAAAGCGATGCCTAAACAGCGGCATAACAGAAATGAAAATATATACAGGTAAACTAGAGCTCTGGGTCGAAGACTAACACTACTACAATAAGGGGACTGCCCCCTACGGATATATTCATAGGGGCACAAAAATACACCATAGGTGCAAAGGCTGCAGGTGCAAGTCTTCGCCTTGAACATGCCCCTACGGAGTAATAATTGCCCCTACGATTTTCTCCATAGGGTCACCAGTCCCTACAGTGTACTCCGTAAGGAAAAAATATTTATTTAATTTAGTGGTTTATAAAATAAAATACTTGCCCCTCCAGAGATATCCGTAGGGGAAACGTCATGCCCCTACGGAGTTATCCGTAGGTCCAGACATAAGCCCCTACGGATTTCTTCGTAGCTCCATATTCAGGCCCCTACGGAGTAATCCGTAAGGACAGACAAAGTCCCCTACGGATATAGTCATAGGGGAAAGTGTAACGCCTTTTACTGAGTCCATAGGGGCAAAATGTCAGGTATCCTGATATTTTGTCCCTACGGATAAATTCGTAGGGGCAAACTGTGGACCTACGGATTAATCCTTAGCTGCAACAGATGGCCTTACAGATTAATCCGTAGGGACAAAATATTAGGTTTTTTAAAAAAAGGGTTTCCTGTTTTTTCCTCGCCCTGTGCACAATAATATATACAACATATAATCAAATACCGCAGTATTCATAATCAACATCTCACGCATAATATATAAAAGAAATCAACAAACATAATACGATATCAATCTAAATCATCGTGAACACGCAAACACCACCAATATCATCCAAAATATATACAATATGTATCATATAAGTACATACATGCTTAAAATATATTAAAAAAAGCTACCATAGCTCGTTCCAGCTCCTCCACCTCTAATAATCGCCGTAATCTAGCGCATCTGCTCCTCCGTGCAGCCCTGAGTTGTCAAAATCTCGACCAATGAAGGAGCGGACTGTGCAGGAGTCTGAGTGGGCTGTGGAGCTGCAGGAGTGGTCTGCGCAACCGCAGCTGAGGTAGTGGCTTGCGGAGCCGCAGCCGAAGGAGATGCATGTGGAGCCGCAACCGAAGTACTCTGTCGCATCTGTTCAATTTTGTGTGTAATAAACGAGTAAGAATTGTGTGTTAGTCTAATTCGTATCATTATCAGGTTATTGCGAAACCCCAATCTAAGAATAATTAGGGACTTAAGCCTCGTTTGGATATCTAGTTTGGAAAATTGTAGTTTATTTTAATTAGATAGTTCTATGTAAGTATGATAAATCAAAGCTAAGTATACAACTAAATAATCTCAGGTTACTAATATTGGATATGTTACTATCTATAATATGATATAATATTTTACTATTAAGTAGTATACATACCATCATCTTCTTCTACTCCTGGACAGTGGTCTTCAAGGTGGCAACATCTTGCTCTAGACGTCGCTCACGGGGGCAGGGGAAGTAACCGCCGGAGTAGAATCCAATCTCATATGGGACCTGCTAGGACCCAGCCCCGGCCTCTCTCCCAACCTCTGTGGTGCCCTCTGTGTGCGGTGTCTAGGACTAGGGTCAGCAGCATCGGATCATTCTGTCTAGTAAAATCGATCCCCGATGCCTCCGCCTGCTCCACCACCCGCTCCTACACCCATATTAACCGGTAAAATATAAGTATATCATTTAAATTTAAACTTTTCAAAAAAAAAATTCAAACCTGTTAGAATAAATATTAACACTTACGCAATACTCCTGGGTAGCGGTGTTGGGAAATCGAAGCTCGCCAGTGGCGGGATCTGTCGAGCTGCCGTGGATGGAAAGATACGCGGTCAGCACGCTCGGTGTACCACCCTGCGCTAGGGTCTAAGCTCTCTGCAATTCACAAAAAATTTACATATATTATAAAATAACTTAATATTACATTATATCATAGTAAATCTATTGTAATTTACCGATGCCTTCATGGCACGAGCAATATTCCTCGAGCTACCTATATAAGTGGGGCGACCCCTCTTCACCGACTTCTTATTCTCCTTATTTTGATCGGCCTGTTTCTGCACAACACATTAAAATTTAGTTTTCTAATTAAGCAACACAAAAAAATAAATTATATACTAAACAATGAATTATATTTAAAATACAAACATGTTTGCGCTGAGAGTCGAAATATTGGCACAAGAGAGGTCATGTATCTACGTCGACTCTCGCAAAGGCCGGAGTATGTAGGAGAGCCGCTCTCTCTGCCTCAGGGGTAGCAGTCGATCTTAAGCTCATTTCTATTGTATCGGACCTCTGATTGCATATTCTTCATCAGGCCATGGTACAAAGTGTGAAGATTGAGCACTCTCAGGTGATCAGGGTCGGGTACAGGCTGAAAGTCGTAATCCAACTGTAAATACAAAAAATGTTATTAAATTGAAAGTGTTAAATAACAATAAATACATTGGATAAGTCAAATGAAAATATATATTAATACTCGATCCTGATCCCAGAAGAGGGCAAATGAGCGCCGGTGCTGGTCGCCCCACTCAACGTGAAGTGGATACTTCTTCACGAGGCGGCTCTCATCCCCCATATACCGGCCGAACCTCTCGGCATAATCGCCAGTATAGCGATAATCAGGGGTAAAGAAGAGGGGGAATGCTGCCTTCCTATAGCTCTGTCAGGCCTCATCCTGTGGGACTGATTCGGGCCTCGAGCCCCCCTTTCGTGATGGGGATGCCCTGCATCTACAAGAAATATCAAGACAATCAATATTAAGACAAAGTGGTATTAAGAAATCAAGATTTAATGAAAATTGAAGGGTGATATATACCTCTGGCGACAGAAGCACGAGCCTGTGCCTGGGCAGCAGCACGAGCGGGATGATAGTTCCTCCGGTTAGGAACAGCCGGTGACCCAAATATGGATGCACCATATATAATTATTCATACTAACCTGCAGACTGAGTGGAGGGTATGGAAGTGACGGGAGTGGCCCCTGCACCAGACGTGGACGCACCACCTATAATTAGACAATCAAACATTGACTATATAAGTAATTGCAAAAAGAATGTGTATATCAATAATATAACATTCTAAATCAACATGTATACACTATAGGATATATAAACATACCCGCAGGTGCGGTGGTGGCCTCTGCCCAAGATGTGGAGGCAACACCTACAGCTAAACAATTAAAAAATGATTATCTAAGTACGTAAGAGCAAAAAGAATGTATGTATATTTATGATATAGCATTCTAAATCAATATGCATGCACTATAGGATATATAAACATACCTGGCGGTGTGGGAGTGGCCTTTGTCCCTGATGTGGACGCACCACCAACAGCTAGACAATCAAACATTGACTATATAAGTAATTTTGACATAAATATACATGTATATCTATAATATTACATTCAAAATGAATATGCGTGCAATATACCTGGAGGTGTGGTAAAGTCCATACTGAAGAAGGCATCCGAAGGGGTCTCCGATCGGGGTGCAACACCGGCCCTCTGAAGCTCCCTACACAGCTATCTGGGCGGCAGAACTCTCTGCCTCTGCCTCTGCCGGTGCCGCGGCTGGATCTCCTGCCACCCCTCGCTGCTCCCGTCATCATCATCAAACCTAGATAAAACGGTTCATGGACATATTAGACAATCATTACATATGCAAGCAATATATGTATAGATCGTAAAATGAGAAGTAATAATATAACATTATTGATAACCTTTTTCGTTTCGTGGACGCATTAGACATATCTACGTGAGTTTCATCATTGATATCATTTCTAACCCACATAATTTTATGATCAGCCGAAGACAACCCGTCTTTTGAAACAGACGGTCGGAGCACTCTAAGTATTCTCTCTTCTTCATCCTCATCGCTGTCCTCAAATTCTGCGATATCATAAACATTTCTGGGTTTCCAACGGCATACAACACTCCATCCTGGATGCTTCAAAAACTGTGAGTAATATACTTGGAACGCTTGGTTCGGAAAGATAAACGAATCATCCTGACCGTAAAATCGAAGTGTGTTCATACTGAGCAATCCATATTCATCTTTCCAAGTCCCGAGATTGTTTCTCCACTTATCCATATTGGTTCGTGTATCATACCAAGTATACTGAAATATATAAAACAGTTCTGATCGTCTGGGATATTGGATGCCAAGTATACAATTTAAGTATCTATAATAAATCACACCATCCGATCCTACCATCGCAATCCCACTATTCTGAGTGGTTCTAGATGTTTCTATGTCCTTAACTTAGAATTTGTATCTAAGGACACCGAATCCTTTATAATATGCAACCTCCATACTAGGAAACTGAGCTAAACATCTTGAATCACTCTCTAATGATCCAGACAAGTTCGGATCGTAGATCTAACAAAACAAATTTTACGACAAATACATAACGATATAAGTTTAGATTAAAACTGGTAGCAATAATATGTTATTCGAATAACTTACATGATCTGCAACCCAATCGCAAATATTATCCTGATGATATTTTTCCAATCGTTCATCGTTCTAATCAGGATACCCCTCACGTATCTCGTTAAAATGAATTCTGTTCTCAACAATAAATTATGATATTAATATTATATCATTTTATATACACACAGACACAAATATAACAATTAAACCCAAAAAACTTACTCTCTAATTTTTTCAAGACATGCGCTATTGAGGAGGATAAACCGATATATCTTGTTGATAAATATAGTGTCTACTCTCTTATAATCATCTATACCATATGGCCCGTCCTGAATTCTTTGAGGCCGGTTAAGTTTTGTCTCAATGTTCTCGTTCAGATAGCGGGAACAAAATTTGGTTGCTTCATCTAGAAGATAAGCTTGCATGATAGAACCCTCTGGTTGATTTCTATTGCGTATATAATTTTTTAGAGTGTAGAGCTACCTAAAGAAATATATGTTAAATAAATAAATACGGGCATACAGTACAACAATAATTTTACAAATCGCGTGAAACGAAAAATTTCACTTACCTTTCGACGGGATACATCCATCAATATTGTACCGGTCCAGCTAACTTAGCCTCAGTTGCAAGATGAACCGTCAGGTGTATTATTATATCGAAGAATGACGGTGGAAAAATACGCTCAAACTTGCAAAGTATCAACGAAATAGAATTTTCTAGTTTCTCCAGTGTCACAAAATTCAGTGTTTTAGCGCATAATTCTCTAAAAAAACAACATATGTCATTGATTACTAGACCAACCGATTCGGAAAGGGAAGTCTTGAGGGCTAATTGGAGAAGGTGCTCCATAATAACATGGTGATCATGACTTTTCAGCCCATCGATCTTGCCTTTCACAATTTTTATCTTCTTGCTAAATGATCCTGAGAAACCTGTGGGAACTTTCAAATCATGAAACACCTACAGGAATCTTTTCTTGTCCGGTTGTGACATATGATACGCAGCATTGGGAAGTACAAACTTGCCCGGTTTACCCGCTATCGGTTTAGGATGCAATTCACTTCTAATTTCCCAGTCCTGTAGATCCATCCGAGCATGAAGGCTGTCTTTCGATTTCCCGTCTTTACAAAGAAACAAGTTGAGTACGTGCTCGGATACCCCCTTCTCTATGTGCATGATGTCCAGATAATGACGCACTAAATTTGTTGACCGGTACGGAAGCTCGAAGAAAATGCTTAACTTGTTCCAGATTGGTGGTTTGACCTATTTTGTCGGATCTATCCCAAAGGTCACATTATTGTAACCATCCCACTGAGCAGTCATGTCCTCTCCGGACAATGGGGATGGAGGTCCAAGAAGCTCCTAATGACCATGAAAGCGAACAACGTCTAACCTGTAGGGATGGTCTAGAGGCAGGAAACGTCGATGGCCGCAACAACAAACCTTCCTGCTAAAATTCAAGAATTTCGATGTTTTATGTTGATGGCAATAAGGACATACTTTGTGACCATGTACGGACCAACCTGATAGCATTCCATACGCAGGAAAGTCATTAATTGTCCATATTAAAATCGCATGAAGTATGAAGGTTGTATTTGTGTTTGCATCGTTAGTCTCTACACCATCGATGAATAAAGATTTTAACACATTGATCAGAGGTCGGAGATAGACATCGATATTGTTTCCTGGTGAGTTTGGTCCATCGATAAGAAGAGGCATCATAAAGTATGATTGATCTATAGCCAACCAAAGCGACAGATTATAAACTATCATTACAACGGGCCATGTGTTGTGGCTTCCAGCCATATAGTTGAATGGGCAGAAGCCATCACTAGCGAGTCCGAGCCTGACATTGCGAGGATCACTACTGAATATTTCGTGCCTCCTATAGAAATCCTTCTATGCCGGTGAATCTCTTAGATGACTCATTTTTCCATCTTCACTTGGAGGAGCACGGTGATGCCAAATCATTGTCTCGGCTGTTTTCTTGCACCCGAATAGCCTATGCAACCTCTGTGTTATAGGAAAGTATCATGCTATCTTGACAGGTATATCGGGCTTCTAATCAGAATCTTTTGGCTTATTCCTGGCCTCTCCGCATGTTGGACAGTCTTTCAAATCTGAATTTTCTTTCCGGTACAACACGCAATTTTTAGGACATGCTTGAATCTTTTCACACTTCAGACCCAAATCAGGCATCATCTTCTGGGATCCGTACCAGCTGTCGGGCACGTTATTTCCCGGGGGCATAGAATCTTTCAAGAACAAAAGAATCATTATGAATGACTTGTTGCTCCATCCATTTAGGCATTTAATCTGGAAAAGTTGGACGAACCATGAGAGGGTGGAGTACTTTGCATTCTCATAAATTAGTTTTCTAGCATCATTCATGAACTTTTCATACTTATCCGTACGCGGTCCTTGACCGGAAGGAATGTCATCTTCGGTACGAATAGATTCACCTAGGGCGGCCTCTACCATATCCTCCATTTCTTCTCTTAGAAAGAAATTACCGTCTTCTTCTTCTGCCGCATTACCGTCTTCTCCTTCTTCTTCTGCCGTATTACTGTCTTCTTCTTCTTCTTCGTGATATAGCCAAGTTGTATAAAGTATAGTAAAACCATGTTTAACGATATGAAGCTCTGCGAATTCTACCTTCTGCCAGTACTTAATTCCACATCTATCGCAGGGGAACAGAATCTTCTCTAACACGATCTTATTATGTGCGCATGCAAATTCAATGAAAGTAGCAACTCCTGCGACAAACTTAGCTTGCATACGTTGTTGCCAATCCACATACATCCAGTCCTTAACTCTGCTGTACTCATGGGCCATGTTAGACAGTATAACATATAAATTGTAGGTTATGATGACTATATTGAGAAATCTAAGAACGAGATGGTTACTGACAAAGGAGAAAATCCATGTATGTGCTTTGTGTGTGCGTTTGTCGTTGAAAAGAATAAACTATCGATAAACAAAGTTAGATTTGAGAATACCCAAGTATGAGTTGTATTCTATATATGTGTGTTTCAATTTATAATTTTGTTTAAGTGTAGGGTTGTTAGTGTGTATATACTGTGTGTGCGTTTGTTGTGTATTCCTGTTGTATGTGTGTGTTTCGACTGTCGGGGGAAAGGCTTCTATCCCATTAAGAATGTATAGAGCAGATGCCCATTCGCTTATGCTTTCAACCGTTTCGAGTTAATTTCGGCAGCACCTCCCCGCTGTTCTCCGAGTACACTATAATAGAATAGATAATCATTTCAAAGCAGTGAAATAATGTTGAAATGAACATCTAATCTATCTTTGTACACGGAGAACCAGCGGAAAAGTACCGACGAAATAACTCGAAATGAATGAAAACACAAGTTAATGCAGGTGTTTTCTTTATACATTCCTAACTTGTCCAGACTGGACAAATCTATCGGTTATCATACGATTGAATTTTTTCGTCATATAGACTACACGACTGTTGTTAGTACCAAACTATACCGTCCGATATTTAACAACCTTCGTATAGTTCTATGTCACGACGAACATCAAACGTATGTTAACCGATAGACTGGGACTAAGTCGCACTTTGATTTTCATATATGAGTATCGATGAGAATATGAAAGTTTCATATTATCATCGAGTATCATATATTGGTTTTAACTTGAATAGGTTTTACGTTTACGTTTCGTTATTAAGGGTTCGAAGTTTTTAGTTTAGGGTAAATTTTTCTTGAGTTAACGGTAAAGTTGTACGTTTACGTTATCATTGAGTATCCTACTGAATGAACTAGTGCACCCTAAACCTTAACCCTAAGTAATCCAAATTAACCTAATTAACCCCAATTAACCATAATCATTCCTCTAACACAAATTATCCCTAATTAACCAAAACTTAACCCAATTTACCCAAATTAACCTAATTAACCCTAATCAACACCCTAACCCTTTCAAATTATCACTAATTAACCCAATTAACCGTATCTATTTTACGTAATTAACCCTAGCCTCTACCCTAACCCTGAACCAAACCCTAACCCTAACCCTGAACCAATCCCTAACCCTAACCCTAACCGTACACTGAACCCTAACCCTAACCATACACTGAACCCTAACCCTTGCCCAAGTCTTACCTTAACCCTAACCCTAACCCTAACCCTAACCCCAACTAATTAACCCTAAACCTAACCCTAACTGAACCGAACCCTAAACTGAACCCTAACTCTAAACTGAACCCTAACCCTAGCCCAAGTAGAAACCCAATAATCAACAAAAACATATATAAATGGATAATTAGAAGTAAAAATAAGAAATTTACTAACATGTAAGCCGGCGATGGAGGAGACCGGAGATGGCCGACGACACAATTGGCGACGAGAGAGTTCCTATCGTCGACGAGAAAGTCGATGGTGATGTCGGGGACGACGAGGCGCGCGCGGGAGTGCGGTAGCAACGAGGTGCGGGCGGTGTCCACGACATGCGGGCGGTAGCAACGAGGCGCGCGCGGGAGAGTGTGAGTGAGGAAGATATGGGAAAGAGGAAATTTTTGGGCTTTTTTAATATAAAATAACCCATATAATGCCCCTACGGATGAATCCATAGGGCCTTCATTTACGACTCCATAGGGCCAAATAACAAATTATTTTTTTATATTTTTAAATTAAAACGTAGGGCACCATAGGGGAAACCATGGGGACCTATGGATTAATCCGTAGGGGCAATAAAAGGTTGCCCCTACAGATACCTTTATCCGTAGGAGCAACCCCTTATTGTAGTAGTGTAACTGATATAAGTCCCCACTGGTGGGATTTGTCTCCAGAAGGTCTGATCCACCTGACAACATTCCAAAGAAAGAAGAAATGGAATGTCATCACCGAAAAATCGTTCAGTAAGTCCCAAAGATAAGTAAGACAAAATAGACAGAAGGAGAATATAACTTTTAAAGTTGTATTGTATTGTTAACGCTGTTGTTTGTAACTCGGTACAGAAAATGCCAGTGTATACGAGAGGAGTCCCACTATTCCGGAGACTAAAGTATACGGAGCACAAGGAACCGTTCAGCCACGGTACAACGGTAATGGAGATTCAGGTTAAGCGTATTATGGTTACAGTCTCGTGCCACTTTTAACACCTTCCGTACCAATCTACCCCTTAAACCCCGTGATGTCTTTATTGTATTGATTGTATTGTATTGTATTGTAAATTGTATATGGATGACTTTCCGAAACCATGATATCAGTAAATGGAACGGATATAATGGATGAAAATGTAAATGGAGTACATCTATGATTCGGTGCGGTCAATATTGAATAGCTTGAATAGAAGGACTCATATTGAATATTAATTTTATACTTGAATCACATTCAAGTCAGATTGATTATATTGAGACTCGGTCTGAGTCGGACACTTTTAAGAAAAACTTGAAACCCTGATTGTTTTAATATTATTGGTAACTGCTGCACATGAACGACGGGATTTGTATATTTTTCCAAGACAATTAACGTGTTGACAACACCATTTGTTAGGTTGTCTACTTTAGATAGGCAAGCACCCATATCTTCGGCTCCCTGAGGCTCAAGAGATTAGTCCTGCTTAAACCTATGTTTACTAGGGTCCTTATTGTAATTTAGTATAACTTGAGGGGGTTTCATATAAAAATAGTTTTGGTATAATTTCAAAATACACCTCAAGCATTTAATTATCGTCTTTAGAGTTTTCATAGATGTTTATTTTTTTATAGATGTGAAATTTCAAGTGAGTAGAACCTAATTTCATAACATATGGTACTTTCTTGAAATTTTGTTCTTGTGTTGTATTTGGATGGTATTTTTATGTAATAGTGATTCCTTTGATTTAGAAAACTTAGAATATTTATATAATCAAAATAGATATTTTGATTATATATATATATATATATATTTAATAAAAATAATTTATTTATTTTCTTGTAGAAATCTCATTTTCTTAAAGAAAAATGTATAAAAATTCCATCGAGATCGAATGCTCCTTGCGGAGGTTTGCATCTCGCTCTAATAGGCCCAAGGATGTGCAATAATCTGCACCATCCCGAACAGGTTCCCTAAAAGTGGGTTTTACAGGCACAATTGCATGGAAATGATTAATACACTTTTTTTTATAGAAAACGGTTTTGTAAGTTTAGGGTATTTATTTGTAATGTCGTATTTTCCCGTATTCTATTGTCCCAAAATTCATTGTGCTATGATAGAAATGTTTGTTGTGATGAGATAAGTCATTACCTCATGAACTATCTAAAGGTATAGCAAGGAATAAAGTTATTATGTCGAAACTAAAATATATGGTATTTTTCTGTAAAAGTGCGATAAAAGTTACAAAAATGATTTTTTTTAATGTGAAACTTATTAAATATGTTTTTTAATGTTTATTGAACATGACATGAAGATTTGGTAGTTTCTTGTTTAATAAAAATAGGATTTTAAAGAAAAACTGAATCGGAAGTAGAATTAACTTCGCTTCCGTCGGGTTTTAGAATTTGATGTTTTTAGAATAGAGATAAGAACGGAAAGAGGGGACTTACTGGCTTTAGATCTAGAGGGGAGAGAGAGATAACTACGGAAGGCGTTGGGGCGTCATTTCATTGCCAGAAACTCCTCAGAAGTTCGTCGGAGTTTCGCCCTTCACTAACTCCACTTGTACACCAAAGTACTTGAGAATTTTGTATAGTTTTTGTAATAGAATTCTGAGTGGGAAGGGTGTAAAATGGAGTGGGTATTTATATGGAAAATTAGGGTTTTGGTGTATTGAATGGATGAATTAAAATTTGTATTAAAAATGAATTAAATGGGTGATTCAATGTTCTCTGTATGAATGCAGAGAAAACAAGCAGTGTGAAAGGTGTGAGGTAGCTGAAAGGTTGCAGGAGTGAGAAGATGGGGGCTTTACCGATGGGGTGACCGACAGCGCCGGGGGTTTTAGGGTGAGTCGCCGGGCCATTACCGACGGGTGGGGATGGTCTTCGTGCTACGTGTAGGTGTCGCCTTGTATACTTCAGTGCACATGTTTAAATACTTTGTAACTCTTCAGTTTATGTGTTGTGCACGTATAGACTCTTAGGCTTCCAAAAAGATTAAAAGAAAATAAAACGAATAGATAATGTGGCTGATGTGATTCGATCACAGGGCTACGTCACTGTACCCCGCCGAAACACGGAGACGCGACCACACAGGTCCGTCTTGCCTGAATTACGGGGCAGATGCTAATAGGTTCTATCCGTCCACCTCTCCGAAGATGCTAAGTTGATTTATGGCACCGTATATCGAAGGTTTAAACGGATGCGGCCGATGTAGCAGACTTCGTTAGATTCCCCCTCATGGTGAGGGGTTTTTGATTATGGGGACGCTCTTCCCTGCAAGCGCAAGCCCCTACAGTTAATTACGCTACCGCATCGCGGTAACCACTTTCTCCTTCTCCAGATGGTCACATCGTGTCGTGGGTGTTTGTTTTGTTTTTGGTTGCCCGTGGATTGTATACGGGGACTAATTTATGTTGTCACCCATAGGGCATAGATTAGTCCTAATCCGTGTATTCTTAGATTTGGGTTTGGGGGTTAGGTTTAAGGATACGTTAGTCTCATTTGAGACTAAGATCAACTTAAACGTATATTAAAGATAAGTTAGTCTAATTTAGACTAAGATCAACTTAACGGGATCGTTTAGATCCAACAAAAAAGCATTTGGACTCTATTGTTTAGTTTAGGGACATTGCGGTCAATTACCAGTTTCAGGACACGGTGGTCCAATGGTAGTTTAAGGAAATCTCGGTCCATTCCATGAAATGTATGGTTGTCGGGACCCGTCACCTCTCCGAAGATGTTGAAGGATTATAACGACAAATATTAGACGAGTGAAGAGATGTACCCTTAAACCCATATGGGTTGAGAGACCTATAGTCCAATTGGGACTAAGATCTGTTAAAATATTTATGAGCAGATGGGCTCAATTAATATGAATTAAGGACTTATGGCCAATCTTGGGCTAAGTCCAATCAAATTAAAATGTTTAACATTTTATTTTGGGCTGTTGAGCCTTTATTTGGGCTTGGCCATGACAGTGTTTTTTGTCTTTTACTGAATGCTGAGCATTTCTCATAGCCTTAGGCTTATTACAGAATAATTTATGTTCTATCAGCACAATACGTGGCGTGTTTGGCGCTTGGTGCCAGTCAAAGAGCGCAGTGCGCTACTGCCAAGTAGCGCACACATGAGGGACACGTGTTGCGCTTGGCTCTAAGCGCCAGATGATCGGCGTATTGCGGCAGTTTATGAGCGCAGAGCGCTATTAGTTTAACGACGCACACGTGATTGACACGTAGGGCGTCTGGCACTGAGCGCCAGCCCATTAGCGTAGTGCGCTATTTCAAGAGCGCAAAGCGCTGGTTATTAAGTGGAGCATACGTGATTGACACGTGGCACACTTGGCGCAGAGCGCCAGTCTAAAAGTGCAGAGGCGCAGTTCAAAAGCGCAAAGCGCATATGATCAATTTTGTGATCTAAAAAGAGATTTTATCTCAAGATTTTAAGAACAAAAGTTCTTCAACCTCTTATGTTGATGAAAGGCTTTGTCTTTTTGGATCTATGATCTGTGAGAAAGAAATAAATTCTTCTTTTTATTTTACGATGGGATCTTTTGATCTCTTTTGAAAAGATTTTGGTCTTTGTAGATCTATGATCTTTTAAAGAAGTGAATATTTCTTTTTAAATTAATTACGAGATGATTTCATCTCTCTGTTCATCACCATTCTTTTTTTTTACCTTGAAGAAATATAATCTTCTTCCGAGACTTGCTCTTTATCTTTGAATTTCTCAAAGTTTATGGGGGGGGGGTTTCCTTGTATGCTTCTGCATCTGAGACTTGAAGTCTAGGGGCCATTATATAGGGCAAGCTGATCAGTTCAATCAGTTGAAGAGATCTTTTCTCTAATTGATTTGGGGAATTCCCCATCGTTGGATCTTTGATCCAAGGGCTTTTGATTTACTGAAGGCAATCTTCTTGTTTTTAACAATATTGGGAAATCTTTCCATACAGAATTTGCTCCGTCTCTTGGTGATTTTTAATCATACTTGGATCATTGATCCAACGGTGCTCTAATTTACAGAGAACAATCTTGTTATTTGGAAAGATTTTGAGAAAACTTTTCCTAACAGAATTTAATTCTGATTAACTAATGATTTATCATTATTATCGGATCTTTGATCTGACGGTGGGAAGCTTTTAGTTCCAGCGCTGGTGCACCTGTGCTTTGCTCGTGGTGTGCTATTTAGGGCGCAGCGCACCCGTGCTTTGCACGTGGTGCGCTACTCAGAGCGCAGCGCACTTAGCGCTAGCGCGTCCGTGTCTTACACATGGTGCGCTGCTTAGAGCGCAGCGCACCCAGCGCTAGCGCACACGTGCTTTGCACGTGGTGCGTTGCTTAGGGCGCAGCGCACTTGGCGCTGCATCTGAAGAGTTGCTTCATTTTAAAATTTAAATTTCAAACAGTGCTTTGCTCTGATTGGGGAAACAAATGCCCCCCGTACTATTGCGCTCACGTGGCCCACATGTGAGTGCAACGGTGGCAGCATCTGCGCCCTTGGATCAACTCAGAAATTGAAAAGGCATTTCAATGCCTATAAATAGGACCCTTGGCCCTCTAAGATGACCATTGTTCATCTTCTTCCTTCTGAGAATCTTTATTCTCTTGCAGAGTATAGCTCTTCATCTTAAGAACTTTCTTAAGGACAGAACTCTGTCAAAATTTAAGTAAAAATTAAATCTTTTAATAATCTAGGGTTTCACCCATTAACAGAGCTTTGCTCTTCATAGATCATAGATCTAAAAAAATGTTATTAGGGTTTTACCCATAACAGAGCTTTGCTCTTCATATATCTTAGATCTAAAGAAAACCTTTTGAGGGTTTCTTGACCCATTAACAGAGCTTTGCTCTTTTGAATAACGAAGATTTGTTAATCTCTTATGAAAAACTCACAGAGTTTGTTCATAGATCTTGAAGATCTCAGAATTTTAATTCATATATAAAAAATTGATTTCAATTTTTCTGATGGGTTTTTCCATCATCTTTACATAGCCAAGCTCTTGAGAAATTTTTATTTCTTCATCATTAGAACTTGACATGTGTCATTCTGTCACAGAGCATTGCTCTCGAGGAGTTCAACTCCTTGGCTCGAGGCACCTTTTTATTAAATGTGAAATCCTTTTAGGTTCTCTTTCTTAATTGCACAGAATTAAATTCATTGGGTGATTTAATTAGCACTTATTTCCTCCTTGGAGATATCAAGAGTTGTTTAAATCCCGTATCTGTTTCAGTAAACTTTTTCTTAATCAGTCTGTCCACTAACTCCCACTGAATTTCCTTTTCAGACGTTATGGATGCTCATATGTATGATCTCGACGAGATTATTTCTTATGGAGACATCTGCGCACTCGGCTGTTCCCAAAACCAAGAATTCACAAACGCCTAGTGTGCTGAAATTATAGGCCGCTTCGATGCGTACAATGGTCGACTGCTTCCTCGTCGTTCCTTTCTTTTGAAGTTTATTATGGGAGCGATCCGGGGAGCACTTCCTCTATTTTATGCCGGCATGCCGCTTAAGGCATTGGACGACGCCAAAGATAAGGTGGACTCGGTGTATCTGATGAGCTTAATCTCAAAGAAAAGGCGAGACAACCTTATTGACATACTGCATCAAGCTTTTCAGCAGGCGGCGATACTTGCTACCTATCGAAGGGTAGAGAACATCGGTGGGGATCCTGACACTTGTGATCGTGAAAGGATGCACATGAAGATGGACTGAGAGGCCCAAAATTTTTTTGGACGGCCTAACCTTTAAATTTCTCAATCCATGTCCTGGATTTGACGTCGTGCCTTTGTAAACATTTTAATTATGTTTTTGTTTACTGTTTTCCTCAATGTATGAATTTTCTGATGTATGAATAGCAAGCTTTTCCATTCCATGCGTTTATTTTATGAATTAAACCTTTTCACACATGCATGAATGGGTATGCTTTGAACGTTTAACCGAATGCGAATTAAATGTTCTCCTTACTGTCGCTTTCTTCTCTTTTATTTGTTGTCATCATGTTACTTTAGTAAGTATAGCCTGTAGATGATAGAGAGCATTCCGACTTGAACTCTTCGAGAGGCAGTGATGGCTTAGGAAGCATGTTAAGATCTGCTGCCTAAGGCTTTTCAACTTTATGAGCAGTGAGGGTCTCATAAAGACTTTTCTCCTTACGAGTCGAAAGGATCTCGTAGGTGTATTTTCTTCTTAGGAATCGTGAGGATTCCTAAGTGTGTTTTCTCTTGGGAGTCGTTAGGATCTCACAAGAGAGTTTTCTTCCCTACGAGTCGAGAGGACCCGCAAGTGATTGATGAGGTTGACATTATCCGTATTTCACGGAGTCAGAAGTTACTCTGGGCGTTTCCCACGGGTCGAGATTGACTCTAGCCGTGTTCCACGGGACCAGGATTTGCTCTGGATGCTTCCTACGGGGTCAGGATTGATATAGGCCATGTTCCGCAAGGACTAGGATCCGCTCTGGACATTTCTCACAGGGTCAGGATTGACATAGGCCGTGTTCCACGTGACCAGGATTTGCTCTGGATACTTCCCACGGGGTCAGGATTGACATAAGTCATGTTCTGCAAGGACCAGGTTCCGCTCTGGACGCTTCCCACGGGGTCAGGAATGACATAGGCCGTGTTCCACATGACCAGGATTTGCTTTGGATGCTTCCCACGGGGTCAGAATTGACATAGGCCATGTTCCGCAAGGACCAGGTTCCGCTCTGGATGCTTCCCACGGGTCAGGATTGACATAGGCCGTATTCCACTAGACCAAGATTTGCTCTGCATGCTTCCCACGGGGTCAGAATTGACATAGGCCGTGTTCTGCAAGGACCAGGTTCCGCTATGGACGTTTCTCACGGGTCAGGATTGACATAGGCCGTGTTCTACGTTACTAGGATTTGCTCTGGATGCTTCCCACGGGGTCAGGATTGACATAGGCCGTGTTCCACGTGACCAGGATTTGCTCTGGATGCTTCCCACGGGGTCAGGATTGACATAGACCGTGTTCTGCAAGGACCAGGTTCCACTCTGGACGCTTCCCATGGGGTCAGGATTGACATAGGCCGTGTTCCACTAGACCAGGATTTGCTTTGGATGCTTCCCACGGGGTCAGAATTGACATAGGCTGTGTTCCGCAAGGACCAGGTTCCGCTCTGGACGCTTCCTACGGGGTCAGGATTGATATAGGCCGTGTTCCACTAGACCAGGATTTGCTGTGGATGCTTCCTACGGGGCCAGAATTGACATAGACCATGTTCTGCAAGGACCAGGTTCCGCTCTGGACGTTTCTCACGGGGTCAGGATTGACATAGGCCGTGTTCCACGTGACCAGGATTTGCTCTGGATGCTTCCCACGGGGTCAGGATTAACATAGTCCGTGTTCTGTAAGGACCAGGTTCCGCTCTGGACGTTTCTCACGGGGTCAGGATTGACATAGGCTGTGTTCCATGTGACCAGGATTTGCTCTGGATGCTTCCTACGGGGTTAGTATTGACATAGGCCGTGTTTTGCAAGGACCAGGTTCCGCTCTGGACGCTTCCCACGGGGTCATGATTGACATAGGCCGTGTTCCATTAGACCAGAATTTACTCTGGATGCTTCCCACGGGGTCAGAATTGACATAGGCCATGTTCCGCAAGGATTGGGTTCTGCTCTGAACGCTTCCCACGGGTCAGGATTGACATAGGCCGTGTTCCACTAGACCAGGATTTGCTCTGGATGCTTCCCACGGGGTCAGGATTGACATAGTTATGTTCCGCAAGGACTAGGTTCCGCTCTGGACACTTCCCACGGGGTCAGGATTGACATAAGCCGTGTTCCACTAGACCAGGATTTGCTCTGGATGCTTCCCATGGGGTCAGGATTGACATAGGCCGTATTCCACTAGACCAGGATTTGCTCTGGATGTGTCCCACGAGGTCAGGATTGACATAGCCGTGTTCCGCAAGGAGCAGGTTCCGCTCTGGACGATTCCCACGGGGTCAGGATTGACATAGCCGTGTTCCGCAAGGACCAGGATTTGGTTGACTTTATCCGCATTTCACGGAGTCGGGGGTTGACTCTCAGTTGTCTGTGCACCGCCGAGTCATGGAACTGGGAATTGCCGCGGTTCCGCTTTGCTGATGTTGCGTCTGTTGCAATAAGACGAATGTTGAGATGATCTTCAGGCTGTCTGTGAACCGTCGAGACTTGGCTCTCTTCCGGATGGTGCCTGGTGGGAAGGTATGGTTCCCTCTTTGTTTGAGCCCCTGGATTGTATACATGGATCGATGTGGTCTCATCTGTAGGGCAAAAAGTTTTATTTTATATATTTTTCTTTCCGTGATGCTCTATCATTTCAGCTTTTATATCGCGAAAGTCGCGATTGCCCAATCATTTCGGTTATTTTTTGCGGTGCCCAATCATTTCGGCTATTTTGTATGCATACATTTTTACTTGCTGATTTTGTTGCAAGTTGCCCCATCATTTCGGCTATTTCATATGCATTTGTGGATTGCTGGCTTTTCATTGCGAATTTGGGATTTGATACCGATTTAGGCATCAACATCGCTACAACTAGGATATTGCCAGGAGCGAATCATCATTTTCCTTTGTCGATGTCGAAAAAGGTGGCTTAGTAAACAGGGTTAAGATTCTGTCGACTATGGTTTTTGACTTCATGAGCCGTAAGGGTCTCATAAAAGTATTTCTCCATACGAGTCGTGAGGATCTCGTAGGTGCGTTTTCTCCTTAGGGATCGTAAGGATTCCTAAGTGTGTGTTCTCTTATAAGTCGTAAGGATCTTATAAGAGTGTTTTTTCCTTATAAGTCGAGAGGACTTACAAGGGCTGTCCACTGTGTAAACATTTGCCCAGTCGCGGGTGGGACTTTATTTATTCACGCCAGTAGATTGTATACAAGGATCAATACTGAACCACTTGTAGGGCAGAATTGGAGGTTGTGATGGCTTAAGAATAGGTTCAGATCCCTGTAGCTTAAGACTTTTGAATCTTATGAGCTGTGAGGGTCTCATAAGAGGGTTCTCCTTACGAGTCGTGAGGATCTCGCAGGTGTAATTTCTCCTTAGGAATCGCGGGGATCCCTAAGTGTGTTATTCCCTTATGAGTCGTAAGGATCTCACGTAGGTGGTTTCTCCTCATAAGGTCGAGAGGACCTTGCGAGTGTCTTTTAACGAGATTGCTCCCTTTCGGGTTCTCACAAAACTCACTGGTAGCCCTGCTGTTTTTACTCACGGAGCCCTTTTGGGTTTTCATCCGTGCCCATTTTGCTTATGGACATACCGTTTTCTTCTTTTTTTTATTTTCTTCTTTTTTTTGTGTCAGCCTTGGGATGCTGCGGTCCGTAATAGTTTATCGACGTCTCGGTCAACAGCTAGTTTTAGGACATAGTGGTCCATCGTTAGTTTAAGGACGTCTCGGTCCGTTGTTAGTTTTAGGACATTTCGGTCCGTTGTTAGTTTTAAGACATTTCGGTCCGTAAGCCGGCTACTACTTATAGAGTTTGGGATTAGGAAGATAGCGAGCGGACATAGGCGTCGTCATCTATCGTTGACCTAGGCCGTGACTCAGCAGGCGTAGTATTTTTTCAGGAAGCGACCATTTATTGGCCTGAAAGGTCTTTCATCATGCATGTCCATAAGTAGATAGGCTCCACCTTGGTAGACCTTGTCTATGATATACGGGACTTCATAATTCGTCTTGAATTTCCCCCGCTTGGCACGATTGGGGATCATAGGTCTTTTGACCATTAGCACGAGTTCGCCTTGACGGAATGTTCTCGGTCTAGTCAATCTTTCATATGAGCGTGTCATCTTCGCTTTATAAGCCTCCAGATTTTGTTGCGCCATGAGACGGGTTTCGTCGAGGGCATCAAGTTTCTCCAGCCGAAGGTGGGCATTTTCTTCGTCTGTTAGCTCGTAGTGAACCACCACTCGTAGAGAGGGTAACTCTATCTCGAGGGGCAGTACCGCTTCTGTGCCAAATACCAATGCATATGGCGTTGTATTCGTGGCTGTTTTGAACGTAGTTCGATACGCCCAGAGAGATTCATGCAGTCTCTCATGCCAGTCCTTCTTATTTCGAAACACTGTCTTTTTCACGATCTTCGTCAAGGTCTTGTTGAAAGCCTCATCTAGACCGTTAGCTCGGGGATTATAGACCGAAGAGTATCTCCAGTCTATGTTATGCTGTTGTGCGAAGCGACTGATTTTGTGGCTTCTATAGGCTGGCCCGTTATCGGAGATAATCCGTCGCGGAGTGCCGAACCGATAAATGATGTGTGTCTTGAAAAAATAGAGGATATTCTCCGTCTTCACTTCCCTCAGCGGTACTGCTTCTGCCTATTTGGAGAAGTAATCAGTTGTCGCCAAAATGAATCGATGTCCTCTGGACGATGCTGGTTCGATGGGCTCGATTATGTCAGTTCCCCACATTTCGAATGGCCAGCTAGCCACCGTCAGATGTAGCGAATTTGGATGCTGGTGAATAAAGTCCCCATGAATTTAGCATGAGTGGCACTGCTTTGCATATTCGAGGAAGTCCTGAATCATTGTGGGCCAATAATAGCCCATCCTTTTGATCTTTAGTTTCATTTCGGCCCGGCTTGGTGAGAACCGCAGAGTCCGTTGTGAGTTTCTTGGACGACGCTTTTTGCTTCTTCCAGACCCAGGCATCTTAGCTATAAGGAGTCAAACGATCTCTTATACAGAGTATCATTGACGAAGGCGAAGGATAGAGCTCATTTCATGAGCTGATGTCTTAAGGACGCATCTTCAGGAGTTCGACGGGATTTGAAGTAATCTATAAAGACTTCTCTCCAATCCTTAGCCTCTTCCTGGTCTTTTACTTGTAGGGTCATTTGCTCGGTCACTCCGTTTTCTTCGAAAAATTCCGGAGATACTTCTGCCGGTGCGAGAACCCGACGGCTCTGCACAACGATTCTCACGTCATCGAGGTTTTCGTCGGCCAGTTCTTTAGCGAGCTTGGCTAACGCATCCGCTTTGCTATTTTCCGCACGCGGTATGCTCTCCAGGGCATAGGCAGGGATTTGAGTCAGTAGTTGCTGCACTCTCTCGCCGTATTTCACAAACCCTGGCTTGCACATTTGATAGTCGCCGTTTACTTGACTAATGACCAGTTGGGAGTCTCCGTATATGAGGAGCTTTTCAATTCCCATATCGATAGCGATCTCAAGACCTGCTATCAAAGCTTCATATTTGTCTTCATTATTCGTCCTCGGCTCCGTTAAGGAGAAGGCGAAGCGCATTATCCCTCCTTGTAGAGTCACGAAGATGAGGCCTACCCCTGATTTGATTATGGGGGTGCTTTGTTTGCGCTTCTTCATGGAAGATGCTCCATCGAAATAGAGTTCCCACCGGGTATCATTCTCCCTTCTTTCCCTATCGATCGTGTCAAACGCGTGCTCGTCGGGCAATTCGCAGTTCAAAAAAGAATCGGCAGGTATCGGATGCTCAGCGAGGAAGTCAGCGATAGCCTGGTCTTTCACTGTCTTGAGAGGACGATAAGTTATCGAGAACTCCATCAAGAGCAGGGCCCATTTAGCGAGCCATCCTGTTAATATTACTTTCGACATCAAATATTTGAGAGGATCCACCTTTGATATGAGATGGACCTCATGTGCCAATGCGTAATGTCTGAGCTTCGTTATCGCGAAGATCAACGCCAGGCAGTGTTTTTCGATGGGGGAGTAGTTGCCTTCTGCCCCTAGTAGAACTCGACTCAGGTAGTAGAGGGCTCTCTCTTTCCCTTGGTCGTTTTCTTGTGCCCACAGCGCTCCTAAACAGCCTTCGAGGGCAGTTGTATACTGAATGAGAGGTTTTCCCTTAACTGGGGCGGTTAGCACCGGAAGATTTTTTAGGTATCGCTTAATTTCGTTTAATGCGCTTTGGCACTTGCAATCCCAGACGAACGGGGTTCCCTTCTTCATCAAGTGACTGTAGGGGCGGCACTTTCCTGAGAGGTTAGCTATGAACCGCCGGATATACGTGAGCTTCCCTTGGAGAGACCGTAGTTGCTTGAGTGTTCTTGGAGAGAGCATTTCCGTAATCGCCTTGATCTTCGACGGGTCTATCTCGATGCCTCGATGTCGTATGATGAATCCTAGAAACTTGCCCGTGGAAACTCCGAACGCGCATTTGAGAGGGTTCATCTTCAAATTGTATTTCTGAAGACGTTGGAACACGATCTTCAAATGCTCTAAATGTTCCTCGTATGATTCGCTTTTAACTATGAGGTCGTCGATATAGCATTCGACGATTTCATGTATGAGGTCATCGAAAATCTTTGTCATGGCCCTCTGATAGGTGGCACCCGGCGTTCTTTAGACCGAAGAGCATCACCTTGTAGCAGAATATGCCCAAAGGAGTCCGGAAAGCGGTGTGCCTTTGATCTTCGGGATGCATCTTTATCTGATTGTATCCTGATGAACCGTCCATGAAGGAGAAGACTTCATGAGTGGACGTATTATCTATCATCAGCTCGGTGATCGGTACTGGAAAGTCGTCCTTTCGGAAAGCTTTGTTGAGATCCCGAAAGTCCACACATATGCGCACTATCCCGTTTTTCTTCATCACCGGAACGATGTTAGCGATCCAGTTAGGATACTGAACCTCTTGGATGAAGCCGGAGTCGATTAGCTTCTTGACTTCGGCGTTGATGCTCATCTCAAGCTCGAGCCGCATTCTTCTCGTTGCTTGTTTGATTGGCTTGATATCCGGAGATATCACTAATTTGTGCACAACAATCTCTGGATCTAATCCTGGCATCTCGGAATAGTTCCATGTAAAACAGTCTTTATAATATATGAGCACGTCTTTTAGCGTAGCCACCCTTTCTTCAGACAACAGCTCACTGACGAATGTCGGCCGCGGGTCACTTGCCGTCCCCAAGTCAATTTTCTTGAGGCTATCTGCAGTAGTATGTATCCCATCTTCCAGCTCTCTTGGCACCGGCAGAAACTCTGAGATCACCTCGTCATCATCATTTTCGAAGCACCAGGGGAGACATCCATATTCTCGGGTTCTTCTTCTGATAGTGTTATCGCATAACAGGTACGAGATCACTTCCAAGACCGATGTTGATCCAGTTCTACTCTCGTAGCTTTCGGTTCATGCTTCTGCGATGGGGTTACCCTCCAGCTGCTGGATAGAGCGAACTTGCCGAGTTGATACTGGTCTTCTTCCCAGTCTTTGAATATGAAGCAGTCTTCGAGAGGATGTCTTATTGCTCGGTGATAGGAGTAATAATCTGGATGATTAACTTCACCTACTTGCTCGGGGTGTTTGGACTCCGGGAGGGTAATCATCTTATGTTTTATGACAAGATCAAGTATCTTCCTTGTCTTGTCTTAGGAAAATGAATACGCTCGACCCATCTTCTTTATAAGAGACGAATCTTGGTTGCTTGACTCTCGATCCGTGGTTTCTTAGACCCGCTTCGTCGCTGTTGAACGCTTTTTCCGCTCTTTGATTTATTTTTGCCTCTGCATCGGATCTTTTGTACGATAGGTTGGCGATGAAGAGCATTGTCACTCTCTGCGGCCTGTTGAAGAAGGCGCTGCGTTCTGGCTTTCTCATAGATGGCCATTTCACGATTATGGTCGTCTCGAACTTTTTGACCCGCTTCCCTTATAAGCTTGTCCATTTGTTCTTCGAACGACGGGCTTGGTATTTTTATGACGGGAGCTCGTTTTGGTTCAGTGTTAGCATCTTCCCACAGAGCATCACCTTCTTCGTCGAAGTCATGTATGACGTAGCAGCCGTGGAATCGCTCCCGTTTCTTGGATTGAACATATCCAAGCCCGGTCGTTTCCATTCTCCCGTTGGGCAACTTTCGTTGAGTCCCGGGGACGCACTAGATCCTGTTATAGAACTGGGCTTGTCGAGCAGTCTGTTTGAAGGGTACGCCTTGGCGCCTCAACAGTCTTTTTAATCCGTCTGTGTAATATCTGGGAAAACGGATGGGTTGGAGCCTGTCAAGTGTAGAATCCGCACCATGCAAAATTTCTTTCTCCACTTTGGTTTCCGTGGATTGATAAAAGAGGATCGCATTTTCATCTCTTCGCCTAGGAGGGACATAGAATGTCTGCAGTTCTTGCACACTATAAGTTTTAAGTGCATCGAGCTCTTTGTAATGCTCTCGCGGAACCATGGCAACTTGCAAACTTTGATCTTCATCAGCGAAGGCTTGTTTTGATGGCCGAGCAGAGAATACGGCATTGAACTCATCTTCCGAGTCACTGCCGAAGATCAACATAGGGGTGGACGGCCCCGGCTTGTTGCATTGGGGCGGCCCTGAATAAACTATTTCTTATTCCTCCTCGGTATCACTCCCGAAGACCGGAATAGTGGTGATAGCTTTGTTCTTCGGTTTGTGACATCTTTCCATGTCTTCGAAATCCGGCAGGAAGTTCTTGGCATCCTCATATTTGCTGACTTCATTCACGGAGAATGGGTTTAGTTCCCCTGTCACAGTGTACTCGAGACCGTCTTTGAATTACTTCATACACTGATGTTGTGTAGAAGGGATAATGTTGTACTCATGTAACCAAGGCCGGCCGAGCAAAGCGTTATAGCAGGTCTTAGCGTCAATGACGTGAAACTTGATGACTGTGACTAGCAGCCCAAAGCACAACATCAGTATTACAGACCCAAGCGTCCGTGATGACTGGGAGTCAAACCCGGAGATAGTGATCTTATCCTGAGCGAGGTGTTGAACGCTCATGTAGATTTCCTTCAACACTCTTACATTGAGGAGGTTAACGGAGGACCCATTGTCAACCAGAATTTTTCCTATCTTGATATCATGATAGTATCCGGAGACATCTAGGGGGCGGTTATGCTCACACGTCCTGAGGAGGAGATCTTCATCGCCGAAGGTGATATCGGCTGTGTGCACTTCTTCCAGCTCGTCCTTTATCTTTTCTTCGACGAGGAAAGCTTGGAATTGCTCGGGCTCTGGCAGTGCCTTGATCAAAGAATCTCTTGCTTCTTTTGATAACAAGAGGGTATCGAGAATGCTTAGCTGCGAAGGTAGCTTCCTCAAGTGTGCCAGAACGTTGTAATCCACCTTGTTTTTCTTTGGCGGGTCCTTGGCTGTCAGCTCTTTGACGACTTGATCATCTAGGGCGATGTCCTCAGGGACCTTTTCTTTCCCCTTATCTTTCCTATTCGACCCCCTGTTCACGGGCCCGAGATTCTTTTCGGCCAGCGTACGATTGCGCAGCTGAATGTTCTCACAGGTCTTCATTTCTTCCATTTCGGATATGGGTTCTTTGAAGAGAGGGCCAAGGGTTATTTCTTCATCAGAATCACTTCTGAAGGTGAGAACTTGCGATCCCCCAGCGTCGACCATGTGACAATTTCCGGTAGTTCTTTTGCGCTCCTCGATCATATTTCTTTGCTCCCGACGAGTTTTGCGTTTCATCCATTTGAAATGTTGTTGGTGAGCAACATATCCCTGCCACCAGTTTTTAAAAGCGTTGCACTTTTCGGTGGGGTGCGCAATCCTTCGGTGATATAAGCAGTAGCTAGGATGTATATCCGCTTCATCAGGGGTGTTTCCTTCGGATGATGGCAGCTTCATTCCCATTGATATGGCTTTGGCGAACCTTTTCCTCGTCTTGAATCTGATTTTATTTGCGGTAGATGTAATTTGATCTGGCGGGAGTGTCTCGACCCTTTCGTCCAGTCGCCGGCGTATGGCTTTTTCAAATACGGCCATCTCGCGCTCTCGATCGGCTTTGCTTTTAAGAAGAGCTTCGTTCAGGAATGTATCAATCATTTCGTTTGATGGTCCTAGAAGTTCCGGCTTAGGATCTACCTCCAGTTTCTCTGCGTAAGAAGCTTCTTCATCGTTTATTAACGAGTGGGAGATCACATGGCAGCTTGCCACATATTATTCATGCTCATCCGACGAGTCTTCTTCATTGTCATCATCTCCGTCCTCAAGGACGTGGTTGAGAAATTCCTGAAGCGTGACCAGGGTTCGCGCTTTCTGGTAATACTCTTCCAGCGTGTCGATATATTTTTTCAGGTCAGTGCGCTCGTCATTAAGCTTCACGGGCTTTTTGGTCTTCTTCTTTTTCTTCTTCGAAGACTTTGACGGCTGGGTGCAAGCGCTTTAACTATCACCACCAATTTTTGGAGTTGGGCGCGGTTTCAGCATTCTCTCGATGATCTCGGGTTCCAGTGGATTTTTCCACCTGATTACCGGGCTTGTTTGGAGATCCTTCAGCATTCTTTTCGTCTTGGCTGAAAGAACGACCTCCCATGGAGCTTCTTCTACAAAAGAGCATGATTCCCCCGGTGTGTCCTTCTTTTTGAGAGTGTGCGACTGCGGCGGGCTTACTTTCCAATTCTCGGACAGTGTGAACTTGCCCTGTTGGTATTGGTCTTCGATCCAGCCTTTAAAGACGAAGCAATCTTTAATTGGATGACTTACCGCTTGATGGTAGGGGCAATAATTGGGACTATTAGCTTCACCGGGTTGCAATGGGCGTTTTGGATTCGGCAAATTAATGAGCCTATTGCGCACCGCTAGCTTGAACAATCTCCTCGTTTTGTCCCGAGGAAACGAACAAGGGCGCTTTATTTTCTCGTTATAGTATCGCCGTCTCTCGTCTAGGCGATCCGTTAATTTTGGACCACTGGGCTGCTGTTGAGCATTGGCGACGAAGGTCGCTTTCCCTTTACTCTTTTCATTCTGTGGCTCCGGCTTTGAAGGAGACGGTCTATGACCCATCTGGTCCATTTGGGCCAGTTTGTCAATCAAGGCCTGGAACGTGTTCGGCTTGAAGAACATCATGAATTGGGAAATAGTTGCTTGAGGGTGAAGAGTACCCACGAACATGCCCACTGCAGGCGCTTCTTCGATGCGCTGCTCGCACTTTGACCATAAGTTCCGCCACCGTATTGCGTATTGAACCCATGTCTCGCCAGGTTTCACCCTGATATTGATCAATGCTGTAAATTGGGTGCGTTCGCTAGCACTCGTGAAACGCTGGGTGAATAGCAGCTCCATCTCTGCAAAAGTTTTGACGGAGTCGTTGGGAAGCTCCGAATACCACTCGAACGCCGTCTCCGACAAGCTACCAACAAACTGGCGGAGTAGAAATTTATCATCACTTCCAGTGTTGCCGCACAAGGCTCTGAATTGAGCGACGTGCTGATGCGGGTTTCCCGTCCCCTTATATACGTGGAATTTGGGGATCGTATATCCCCGAGGGTACCTTATTTGTTCAGACTATCCTGGATATAGTCGCCCGGTTTTAATAATTTGGCTGGCTGCCTCATTCGCCCGGTGAGCTCGTATTTGCTGAGCGATGTAGTCATCCAGAGCGGCCTTGGAGATGGTCTCCTCTTTGGCTGCTGAAAGAGCTGGAGGAGGGTTCGATGATTCCCCTCTGTCGTCTTCAATGATAATCGGGGGGTCTTCAGCTGGAGATTCCGGCTGTATCATTATCCCAGCCATGTCTTGGAACAAAAGAGCCATTCGTTTTATGTTGACCGCTTGTTCTGCGGCCTCTTTTTCTTTCCTCTCGAGCATTCTTCGGAGGAATTCAGTATCAGTTTCTTGTTCCCGACGCTGCTATGAGGTCTCTAGATTTTCTTTTGGCCCAGTGAGTGCGGCCATTGCAGTCAGCATCTCCTGGAGTTTTTGCTGCTGTTGTTCCTGAGCCTTCGTTATTGATCGGGTAAGCGGTCGATGACCCGTAGAAGCACGGCTTTTCTCTTTTTCGGAAGCCATATAAACGGTGTGTGTTACCATGCCCCCAGACTTAGGGCATTTGGATTCAGCATCCTTGCGGTTCGGCGCGATCACGGGGGTTTTCTCCGACCTCCTTCTCTTGTGAGCGGTTGAAGTTGAGGGAGCCGTTGTAGTGGGCACCCAGACGGATAACATCTTCTGTGGTACCGCAAGATGGCTCTTTTCTTGCTGAGCTTTAATCTTCTTTGATCGGCGAGAGTAATCCTGGTCAATCACCGATTCCTGGACCTGTCTCCAGACTTTGTAAATTTTGGAGGACAGCCGTTGAGGGGGCTGCTCCGGCTTCTTTTCAGTAGCATTCTCCATAGGTGGGGGATATCTTTTCAGCACGGTAGTCGGAGAGTTTTTGCAAACCCTCCTAAGAGGTTCGAAGCTGTTCCCAGTTGGAACAGCAACATCGATTTCCACCACGGGAGCTGGCAGAGTCAGTCCAGAAGGAGAGCTGCCCCCAGCCTTCCTTATCGTCGCTAGTGACGACGGCGGGCATGTCGTGCGGATGGGATTGTCCCAGCTGTAGGGGTGATTTCATCACGCCTCCTGTTTTGGCGAAGAGTTGTCGCCGGCGTCAGCCTCTTAAACATTGATGTCCGTTGAGAAGCCATGTCCAATCTGTCAAAGACAGACCCCTAGGCAGGGGAAGCAGCTTTGAAGACTCCGCCCGGAGCGAGATCCGGAATGGCCAGCCTTGTGAAGACTGACTTCTTGGCAGAAGAAGACTCTCCGATGATTTCGTCCGCTTGAGCTAGGATAGCTATCCGCTTCGGGATGGCTGCTTCAGGTATCGCGGGCTTGTTGACGTTCTGGCCCAGTCTGTTGAAAACTGAGGCTTTGAATTTGGGCGACCCATTGAGAGGGGCCGCGGCAGTGGTAAGTCGATCAAAGACCGACCTCTTTGGGGCTTCCTGCGACAACGGCGGGTCATTGAAGCTCATGGGTGGGATCATGCTCCCGAAGAATAGCCCAGTGGTGGCATGAGTCACCTGGTCCACCGGCATTGTAAAGACAGAGGCCGCTTGAGGCCCGTAGGTCACTCCTCCTGTGGGGACGGAGTGAGAGTTATTGCCCTTATTGCAGCTTATGCAGTTGAAAGCCATTTGATCTTCTTTTTTTCTGCACGAGTGCAAAACCAAATCATAGTACCTTCAAACCCAAGGGCAACCATATTAAACCGCGATTCGCTCGCAAACACGACACACGAAGTGTGGAGTGGAAAGAGGAAAAGGTCCTACCGAGCGTGCCAGAATCTGTTCCCCGCCGAAACACGGAGACGCGACCACGCAGGTCCATCTTGCCTGAATTTTGGCGTAGATGCTAATAGGTGCTATCCGTCCACCTCTTCGAAGATGCCAAGTTGATTTATGACACCGTATATCGAAGGTTTAAATGGATGCGGCCGATATAGCAGACTTCGTCAGATTCCCCCTCATGGTGAGGGGTTTTTGATTGTGGGGACGCTCTTCCCTGTAGGCGCAAGCCCCTGTAGTTAATTACGCTACCGCATCGCGGTAACCACTTTCTCCTTCTCCAGATGGTCAATTCCTGTCGTGGGTGTTTGTTTTGTTTTTGGTTTCCCGTGGATTGTATACAGAGACTAATTTATGTTGTCGCCCGTAGGGCGTGGATTAGTCCAAATTCGTATTTTCTTAGATTTGGGTTTGGGGGTTGGGTTTAAGGATACGTTAATCTCATTTGAGACTAAGATCAACTTAAACGTATGTTAAGGATACGTTAGTCTAATTTAGACTAAGATCAACTTAACGGGATCGTTTAGATCCAACAAAAGAGCATTTTGACTCTATTGTTTAGTTTAGGGACATTGCGGTCAATTACCAGTTTAAGGACATGGTGGTCCAATGTTAGTTTAAGGACATCTCGGTCCATGGTTAAGGACATCATAGTCCGTGAGTTTAAAGACCTCACAGTCAAGGTGAATGACATAATAGTCCGTGAGTTTAAAGACCTCACAGTCAAGGTTAAGGACATCATAGTCCGTGAGTTTAAAGACCTCACAGTCAATGTTAAGAACATCATAGTCCGTGAGTTTAAAGACCTCACAGTCAAGGTTAAGGACATCATAGTCCATGAAATGTATGGTTGTCGGGACCCGTCACCTCTTCGAAGACGTTGAAGGATTACAACGACAAATATCAGAGAAGTGAAGAGATGTACCATTAAACCGATGTGAGTTGAGAGACCTATAATCCAATTAGGACTAAGATCTGTTAAAATATTTATGAGCAGATGGGCTCAATTAATATGAGTTGATGACTTATGGCCAATCTTGGGCTAAGTCCAATCAAATTAAAATGTTTAACATTTTATTTTGGGTTGTTGGGCCTTTATTTGGGCTTGGCCCTGACAGTGTTTTTTTTCTTTTACTGAATGCTGAGCATTCCTCATAGCCTTGGGCTTATTACAGAATAATTTATGTTCTATCAACGCAACACGTGGTGCGCTTGGCGCTTTGCGCCAGTCAAAGAGCGCAGTGCGCTACTGCCAAGTAGCGCACATATGAGGGACACGTGTTGTGCTTGGCGCTAAGCGCCAGATGATGGGCGCATTGCGCCAGTTTATGAGCGCAGAGCGCTATTAGTTTAACGACGCACACGTGATTGACACGTGGTGCGCCTGGCGCTGAGCGCCAGCCCATGAGCGCAGTGCGTTATTTTAAGAGCGCACAGCGCTAGTTATTAAGTGGCGCATACGTGATTGACACGTGGCACACTTGGCGCAGAGCGCCAGTCTAAAAGCGCAGAGGTGCGGTTCAAAAGCGCAAAGCGCATATGATCAATTTTTTGATCTAAAAAGAGACTTTGTCTTAAGATTTTAAGAACAAAAGTTCTTCAACCTCTTATGTTGATGAAAGGCCTTGGCTTTTTGGATCTAGGATCTGTGAGAAAGAAATAAATTCTTCTTTTTATTTTACGATGGGATCTTTTGATCTCTTTTGAAAAGACTTTGGTCTTTGTAGATCTATAATCATTTAAAGAAGTGAATCCTTCTTTTTAAATTAATTACGAGATGATTTCATCTCTCTGTTCATCACCATTCTCTTTTTTTACCTTGAAGAAAAAGAATCTTCTTCCGAGAGCTTGCTCTTTATCTTTGAATTTCTCAAAGTTTATGGGGGGGGGGGGGTTTCTATGTATGCTTCTGTATCTGAGACTTGAAGTCTAGGGGCCTTTATATAGGGAAAGCTGATCAGTTCAATCAGTTGAAGAGATCTTTTCTCTAATTGATTTGGGGAATTCCCCATCGTTGGATCTTTGATCCAAGGGCTTCTGATTTACTTAAGGCAATCTTCTTGTTTTTAACAAGATTGGGAAATCTTTCCATACAGAATTTTCTCTGTATCTTGGTGATTTTTAATCATCTTTGGATCATTGATCCAACGGTGCTCTGATTTACAGAGCACAATCTTGTTATTTGGAAAGATTTTGAGAAATCTTTTCCTAACAGAATTTAATTCTGATTAACTAATGATTTATCATTATTATTGGATCTTTGATCTAAAGGTGGGGAGCTTTTAGTTCCAGCGCTGGCGCACCCGTGCTTTGCACGTGGTGCACTGTTTAGGGAGCAACGCACCTAGCGCTAGCACACCCGTGCTTTGCACATGGTGCGCTGCTCAGAGCGCAGCGCACCTAGCGCTAGCGCGTCCGTGTCTTACACGTGGTGCGCTGCTTAGAGCGTAGCGTACCTAGCGCCAGCGCACACGTGCTTTGCACATGGTGCGCTGGTTAGGGCGCAGCGCACTTAGCGCTGCATCTGAACCGTTGCTTCATTTTAAAATTTAAATTTCAAACAGAGCTTTGCTCTGATTGGGGGAAACAGTCACAGCAGTGCAAGGCTTTACCAATGAGCTACAAGTGCTTTCATGCTATTCAAAAGCAAATCAAATACTGATAACATTCACAGGATTGAAAATACCCTAAGTGTACATTAATTTTAAATGAATTTTCTGTACATTGAAATTGGAGTTGTTACAAACCGAGTGGCCCAAAATCGGCTGCTCGCCAAAACAACGCACGTCCACACCTATCCCTAGAAGAAAGGGTAGGACGTGCCTACTCATTTCCCCGTGATAAGATGAGGAGACTATTTGAGTTGTCAATACGTAACAAACTCATCACATTGCCAGACCCACGGTGTCCACCGCAACCCGGCGACGTCAACAACCCCAATTACTGCTCTTATCACAGAATGGTGAGCCGCTCAATTGAGGATTGCTACCTCTTCAAGAACTAGGTCGAGAACCGGTATTAATAGGGAATGTTCGCGCTGTCTGAGAACTGGGGGTTAACCCACCACAGAAGCACACTCCCAAAAAAGTGGATGCGCCGGGGGCATCATGCTCGCTCATGGAAGAAACTCCATAGGAAGTCGTTCTTTCAGCAAAAAACAAAAGAATGCTGATCTACAGGAATGTCCGGCGGTCAGGTGGAAAAGCCCACTTGAACCTGAAATCATTGAAGGGATATTGAAACCGCGTCCCGTACCGAAAATTGTTGACAAAGGGAAAAATCCCCAAGTCAAGCCTTCAAATTCTTCGAAGAAAAAGAAGAAGACCGAGAAGCCTGTGCAGCCAGCCGAGTATGACGATAAGCACACAGAATTACAAAAGTACATTGACGTGCTAGAGGAGTATAACCAGAAGGCGTGGAAACCAGTCACGCTCGAAGAGTTCCTCAAGTATCTTCTTGAGAACGAAGATAACGACAACGATGAGAAAAATGACTCATCAAAAGAAACTGAAGACTATGTACCAAGTTGTAACATGGTCTTCCATTTGTCGTTAAATGACGAAAAAACTCTCTCAGCGTCAGAAAACAACGTAGAGGAACTGGAGGCAGAATCTGTAACAACCATAAACTTTCTGTACAACTTTCTGTACAATTTTTTTTCAAAATACAGAAAGATGTACTTTTGCCTGAGCCCAAATTATAAGTTTGATTTGCATTTTAATAGTAAGAAGGAACTTGTAGCTCATTAGTAAGACCTTACACTGCTGAACCAAAGCACCAGAGTTCAAATCCCATCACCAACATTATTTTTAATATTGATTTCTTTTTAAATTTTTAGAAGTCCAAGGGTCTACATATGCATAACTTGTAAAACTCAAAAGTCACATGTAAAATAAACTGACCCAGGAGTATCACCATACGACATTGGACACGTGGCAGTGAGCCCCGGCCCGACTCGGACGACTCGGGCCGGTGACTCGGCCGACTCGGCCGGCGGGGCCAGGTGAACTCGGCCAAAATCCGAGTTGGTCTTCATGACTCTTGTGCCTCTTGGTCTTCTTAAAATCCCTGTATACTATAATTTCACTGCATAATAACAGAGACATTAAAAGCCCCCATTAACCTATTTTTTAATACAATTTTCAATACAACTTTTCATCTACTCTAAACCCTAGATTACCCTATAAATACCATCCCTAAATACACCCCCTCACTCACAAATTCTGTCCAAACTCTCAAAAAAACTCTATAGAAATTTTGTGTACAAGTGGAGTTAGCGAAGGGCGAAACTCCGGCGAACTTCCGACGACGACTTTAGGAGCTCCCGGTGACGAAACGACACACCGGAAACTCTTACGTCCTCCTCTCCCTCTTCTCTTGACTCTAATCACGTAAGTCCCACCCCCCTCTTCTCTAATCTATTCTTAATACTTCTTTTACTAAAACCCGACGGAAGTAACGTTAAATCCGACTTCTGATTCGGTTTTCTTTGTAAAGTTCAATTTTCCTTAACACAACCATACTAAACTCCTACATCTTGATTATTAATCATTAACAAAATATGTTGAACAAGTTTCATAGCAAAATAATTCCTATTGCAATTTTTATCGTACTTTTTTAGAAAAATACTATGTAGTTTAGTTTCGACTTTAAAACATCATAATTCTTGCTATACTTTTAGATAGATCACGAAGTAATGACCTACCTCTTCACAACACTCATATGTAACATAGCACAATACCTTTCAGGAATATAGAATACGGGAATACGAATTGACAATTAAATACCTTTTACTATTAAAACCGTTTTCTACAAGATTACGTATTTTTACAAATCTTTGCAAAGCGCTGCTACAACCCATTTTGGGAAACCCGTCTGGGATGGTGCAGACTATCGCACATCTCTGGGCTTAGTAGTGAGAGATTCAGACCTCCGCAATGAGTATTCAGACTCGAAAGATTTAGAAATACAAATATCTTAAGAAAATGAGATTTCTAAAAAAAATAATAAATTAAAATTTATTTTATATAAACATATATATATATATATATATATATACATATATGTATGTATTATCAAAATATCTATTTTTGATATAATATAAATATTCTAACTTTTCCAAATCAAAAGAAACACTTTACATGAAAATACCATGAAATTCTATACAAGTTCAATACTTTACAACTAAATACCATGTATTATGAAAAATAGGTTTATCCCACTAGAAATGTCACATGTATAAAATCTACATCTATGAAAACCCTAAAGACGATAAATAAATACATGAGGTGTATTTTTAAATTATACAAAATTATTTTTACATAAAACCCCCTCAAGTTTTATAAATTACAATAAGGACCCTACTAAATATAGGTTTAAACGGGACCAGTCTCTTGAGTCTCAGAGAGCTGAAGATATAAGGCTTGCCTATTTAAGGTAGACAACTTAACAAACGGTGTTATCAACACTGTAATCGTCTTTGAAAAAGACACAAATCCTGCCGCCCATGTGCAGCGGTTACCGATAACATCAAAACAATCAGAATTCAATTTCTTTTATAATTGTCTGACTCAGACTGAGTCTTACTATAATCAACCTGACTTGAATGAGATTCAAGTATCAAACTACAATTCAACATGAATCCATGAATCCATATATTCAATCTATTCAATCTGTATTGGCTGAATCGAACCATGGATATACATCCATCTACACGATTCATACATCTACATGATTCTCCAGTTATACCCATTTACTGATATCATGGTTTCGGTAAGTCATCCATCTATACAATTCAATACAATACAATACAATACCATAAGTACAATCATTACTATCAATACATACACGGGGTATTGGGGTAGTTCATGCGTGCATCCAACAAAATATCAAGAGTGCCCTATATCATGAATTCATATCTAATAACACAAGCAAGCTATCATGAGGGCCCGTGTTTTCTTACTCCTGAATTACAGCCTGTTGAGTTTGGAATACTTCAACACTAGGTTGAAGTCCCGTTACTAATAATTGATTCAGGCCCGTGGTTCCCTACCTCTGGATTACAGCCTGTTGGGTTCGAGAACACTCTTAAGATTGGTTGACATTCACCCTTGAACTTACGCGTTAATACTAAATACAACTTTAGAATAATATCATACCACTTTACAAGTTACACACACTCTCTCTCTGTCTATTCTACTTCTCCCCCATCTTTGGGACTTACCGAGCGATTTGTTCGCTGACGACATTTCTTCTCTTTCTTCTTTGGAATGTTGTCAGGTGGTTCGGACACACTAGAGCACGAGACCATTCAGGAGCATTCGGAACAGGCCCTTGAGCAGTACACCGAAGACACAGAGCTGTAGCCACTTGTACCTATTTCATTCAAGTACTTTCCATTTCTGTTATACCACTGTTTACGCATCGCTTTCCTTCAGATGTATATATTTCCATATATTGTACAAAAGAATGTTAATAAATAAAGTTGTTGTTTCATTACATTTTTCTCTTTGTGTATATTTCTTTTATATTGCTTAGTTATACTTAGCGTATTTACTTCTGAGTAAATACGTAGCGGCCACATCGTGTCCTCTACCCGTATACTGGAAAGCAGGGCGTGACAGGTTTTGTTGGTGGCCCATGCAGATCCGAGCTGTATGGAACCCTACCATGCAGTTCTGTTCTGCGTGAACAACCTAAGCAATATAACACAAGAACCAGCAACTAAAGAATTCTTTACAATTCATGTTCCTTGAATCTTATCATTTCATATACTTTGAATCTGTCCTAACCAAAATTTTTTCATTCAAGGTTATGGATTCCCCAAACAACACCAGCACCAATGTCAACAACACACCTCCACTACTACCATTTACACCTGCCGTAGCTGCTCCGATTAATGAACAGACGGTATTGCTGGAGGCGATCCACAGCCTCTTGGAAGGACAGCAGCAGCAGACTGCTATTCTCTTGAACCGTCCAAAAGCGGAAGCACCCGGAGTGAAACAATTCCTGCTCATGGATATGCATGGCGAAAGACTTTTCCGGCCAATAAATAGCCAATTTCTCAAAAAATACTACGCTTGACGAGTCACGACTTAGGTCAATGATAGATGACGACGCTCGTGTCTGCTCGCTATCTTCCTAAGTCAGAACTCTGAGAATAGTATGCAAAAAAAGCTCTGTCGCCACAAAAACGGCGATAACGGACCGAGAAGTCCTTACACTAACAATCCGTCTCAAATATAGCGATAAAGGACCGAGAAGTTCTTAAACTAAGTATCTGCCTCAAATATGGCAACATCGGACCGAGAAGTCCTTAAACTAATTATCCGCCTCAAATATGGCGACATGGGACCGAGAAGTGCTTAAACTAATTATCTGCCTCAAATATGGCAACAACGGACCGAGAAGTCCCTAAACTAACAATGGACCGAGATGTCCCTAAACTAGAACCTTGCCTCAAATATGGCGACATTGGACCGAAAAGTCCCTAAACTAAAATTTCGCCTCAAACATGGCGATAATGGACCAGAACGTCCCTAAACTAGTGCATTGCCCAAAATATGGCGATACATTCCCTTGGGATCTATATTGCAATCAAAGTCGTAGCAGGAAAGATTGCAACTCAAGTCTCACTGGCTACATAGCTACTCCAACGATGAAGCCACCCCCAAAACCCACCGGCAAACAGGTGGGTCACCTGTGACGAAGATACTTTCTAGAGTTTCGCCATTAAAAAAATGGTATGTCCACAAGCAAAATGAGCACGGATGAAAACCCGAAAGGGTGCCGTGAGTAAAAACAGCAGGACTGCCGGCGAGTTTGTGAAAAAGTGAATACGGCGCAAACTCGTAAAATAAAAAATTCATGTTCACTTGCAAGGTCCTCTCGACCTTGTGAGGAGAAAATACCTGTGTGAGATCCTTGCGACTCACAAAGAAGCAACACACTTAGGAATCCTCATGATTCCTAAGAAGTAATTACACTTACGGGATCCTCACAACTCGTAAGGAAAATTCCCCTCGTGAGACTTTCACGGCTCATAAGGTTCAAAAGCCTTAAGCTATAGGGATCTGAACCTGATCTTAAGCCGCCACATCCCCCAAGTTGCCCTACAGGCGATCCAATATTGACCCTTGTATACAATCCACGGGCACGAATAAATATTCCCATACCAAGTCCACCAACGATGAGAAATGTCCCCGTATGGTGAACAACACTTGTAAGTCCTCTCGACTTATAAGGAGAAAACACTCTTGCAAGATCCTTACGACTTACAAGAGAGATTATCACTTAGGAATCCTCACGATTCCTAAGGAGAAAATACACTTACGAGATTCTCACGACTTGTAGGAAGAAATACCTTTATGAGACCCTTACGGCTCATAAAGTCAAAAAACCTTAGTCGACAGGATCCTAACCCTCTTTGCTAAACCATCTTTGTTCAAATCAGCAAAAGCAAAAGATGAGTCGCTACTGGAAATATTCCAGTCGTAGCGAGGCTGATGCCTAAACAGGTGTCAAACTCCAAGTCCTTTCATGGCAAATGATGATTCACTCCAGGCAATATTTCAGTCGTAGCAATACTGATGCCAAGATTGGTATCAAATTCCGAACTCGCAATAAAAACAGTAGCGAGTAGCAAAAAAAATGCATATGAAAACAACCGAAATGTTTGGACAACTCGAAATAAAAATTTGAGAGCAAAAAATATGCATATAAAAATTGCCGAAATATTTGGGCAATTTGCAATAAAAAGCAGCGAGTAAAAATATTTAAAAAATAGCCGAAATGATTGGGCACCGCAGATAAAAAGCCGAAATGATTGGGCAATCGCGACTTTCGCGATATGAAAAGCTGAAAAGATAGAGCATCGCGGCAATAAAAAATAAAATAATATTTCCTCTGCCCTTCAAATATGTCCATATTGACTCTTGTACACAATCCATGGGAACAAATGAAAGAAAAAGAATCATATTTTCCCACCAAGCCCTGTTAAAAGAAGAGCCAGATCTCGACGGTTCATATACAACCTAGAGACCAACTCGACGCTCTTCTCATTCTAACAGTGTGCAGACGTGACGTCAACAAAGCTGTAAGGAGCCAAATCAAAAAGGAGTAATGGCAAAATCTCAGCTCCAGATCGACATTCCTTCTCGGTGCAGACGCGACGTCAACAGAGGCTCCAAGGAGCCAAATCAAAAAGGAGTGACGGCAAAATCATTACTCCAGCTCGACGTGCTTCTTATGACAGCAGGATGTAAACGCAACGTCATCAAAGAACCAAGGGTAAAAAAAAGAGTAATAGCAAAATCTCGGCTCCAGCTCGACGTTCCTTCTCGATGCAGACGCAACGTCAACAAAAGATCCAAGGGTTGAAACAAAAATGGAGCCATGGAAAAATCCTAGCTCCAAATCTTGATAGTACATATATAACCTAGAGACCATCCCGGCATTCCTTCTCATTCCAACAGGATACAGACGCAACGTCAACAAAGACCGAAGGGTCAAACAAAATGGAGTAATGGAAAAATCCTATCTCCAGCTCGACGTTCCTTTTCAATGCAGACGCAACGTTAACAAAAAACCCAAGGGTCGAAACAAAAATGGAGCCATGGCAAAATCCTAACTCCAAGTCTTGACGGTGCATATACAACTTAGAGACTATCCGGCGTTCCTTCTCATTCCAGCAGAATGCAAACGTAACGTCAACAAAGCTCTAAGGTGCCAAAACAAAAAGGAATGATGGCAAAATCCTAACTCCAGCTCGACGTGCTTCTCATGCCAGCAGTATGCAGACGCAACATCAATAAGGACCCAAAGGCCAAATCAAAGTGGAGGGATGGCATATTCCTATCTCCAGATCTTGACGGTGACATCTTTTGCCTAGAGATCGACTCGACGTGCTTCTCATGCCAGCAAGGTGCAAACCAACGTCATCAAAGACCCAAGGGTCAAACAAAAAAAGAGTGATGGAAAAATCCTAACTCCAGCTCAATGTGCTTCTTATGCCAGCAGGATGCAGACGCAACGTCAAAAAAGGCTCCAAGGAGCCAAATAAAGAAGGAGTGATGGCGAAATCCTAACTCCAGCTCGACGTGCTTCTTATGCTAGCAGGATGTAGACGCAACATCATCAAAGACCCAAGGGTCAAACAAAAAAAGAGTAATGGCAAAATCCCAGCTCCAGCTCGACGTTCCTTCTTGGTGCAGATGCGACGTCAACAAAGGCTCCAAGAAGCCAAATCAAAAAGGAGTGATGGCAAAATTCTAACTCCAGCTCGACGTGCTTCTCATGCCAAAAGGATGCAGATGCAACGTCAACAAAAGACCCAAGGGTCAAAGCAAAAATGGAGTCACGGCAAAATATTAGCTGCAAGTCTTGACAGTTCATATACAACCCAGAGACCATCCCGACGTTCCTCCTCGTTTCAGCAGGATGCGAATGCGGCTATCAAATGAAAATGGAGCAATGACATATTCCTAACTCCGGACTTCAACTTCAATACATACAGCATGGATGTCCTACAGATGTCTGCCCTACTTCAGCAAAGGAATGGCGCGACATCGTTAAAACAAAAAAATGAAGCAACGACATATTCCCAGCTTCGGGTCTTGAAAGAAACTCATATAAAGCCTAAAAGACTATCGGAGATCATCCCACACCAGAGCGAAGTGGTTAAGACTCATCGGGACTCCAAATTGAGCTTAACCTCAAGTAAAAAGCGTCAAGGCAAATTCCTAACGTTTGCTCTTTTGATGGTGATACTGTAAGTCGATGTACAACACCCTACGAGTTGCGGGGAGGCGGAATGATGAAAAACAATCTTGTTCTTTGAGTTAACATCGACTAACCGAAGAGTCTTTGCTAAACTATAACTAACATATACATAGGAGTTCTCAACTACTTTGAAAAGAGATTATACCTAGTGAACCTAGTCCTTCGTCTTTTCGTTATCCACCTCCTCCTCGGCCTCCTCTACGTAATAGATGATCCACCCGAGAGCTTCTATTCCAAGCTTCACCTCTAATCTTGAGGTAACTAGGTTTCTTTAGTTGCTAATCAAAGGCACCTAGGTGATATAGAGTGTGGTTATAGATTAATTAGTCTATCTAATCCTTGATCTCAACACATGAGGGATAGGATTAGGGTTTGAAGAGAGAGCGAGCTTGAGGAGGGAGAAGGTGAGCAAGAGAATGAGAATGAGATAATGATCTCTCTTGAATATATGAAGCATAATGATTTATCAAAATAAATAAATAAAATGATTAATCATCATCCTTCATTTATTCATATGAGTGATTCATCTCATGAGTTATTATTTCAATAAATGAAGCATTAACTCCAAGGATGAATCACACAAATGAGTCATTAAAACAATAAATGCAAATGCCACCTAAACCCCCAAGTCACCATCCTTCTAGAAGATTCTCGCCAAATTACGAGAACGCCCCTCCTATATGTGAAAACACGGAAAAACTTTAGACTGTATAAATCCAATAATCCGATACTAGAATCTGGCTTAAACCAAAGCCGGCTAGTAAAAACTGTCCGAACGTCGTACGTGCGTAAACACACGTATGCGTCCGAACCCTTATCGTAAAACCATACGACCTCTATATCGTTTCTCCTGGAGCAGGGAAACTCTCTGTGTAGGACTCTAAAGACTCGACTACTACGCTGGCAGTGGGTTTAACCACAGACCACAAGCGGCACTAGCTGTACGTAATGGTCCCCAGGTAGATGTCGATAAGAAGGCCGATGAGGAAACCCATCCGAACTCCTACTGAGCCTAAAGTGACAATCTCCGTACAGTCCAGTCTGATCGTCTAGGACTATCGCATATCGGGACTAGGGGGCGGCAAGCGTCAGTCCCATAAAAGCGGTATAAGTCATGTCGGAGCGTAGCCCATTACACCTTGAGAAACTACTGGAACCAACCGGTAAATCTCGCTTGCCCTGGCCAGGGACTTTGCGTAATGGCTCTCTGACACAGCGCGATATCAACTCCCAATACCGGGAGAGACGAATCCTGTCTAACCGCCACTGCCTCCAAGTGCTCGGGACTGCTACCTGTTTGCACGATTCCTTTGAGCCGTGGTAGGGTAGCAATCTAAGAACAGTGGGACACACTCGAGGTGAAGTAGCAGTGTCAAGTCTGCGGACTATGCTGTACTCATGTCACCCGGGAACTGTTAACTGACGACGGGTATAATACCAACCTACAGTTCCTTGCGAGTCCTGTCCGGTGTACCCGTAACCCAACGAGCATATGTATACTATCTCCAATACGACGTACTGATGGCTGTAGGACAGACCATCTCCCCAACTAGGATGAGAAGCGTACACACTAGTCTACTCCGGAGTATCGATGCCCTGTCTCGATAATCCTATGACTAGGGACCTGAAAAAGGATATGCTTGTAGACTACCCAGCCCCTACTAGTGTGACTGCCATCACAACGCTGGTACTCAAGCAAGATCCTAAGGGCTCTATCATACGTACACACATATTAAGATAGATAAAACCAAGTAGCATACTACCATGTTTAGCAAGATTGTTAATATAACTGTGAATATCCCAAGCTTCCATTAAGTAATATACAAGCTAGTATGATACAATAATGGCCCCTAGGGCATATACACTAACAATCTCTCACTTGCACTAGGGCCATGTACTGGCATATCGTAGACCGATCATCTCGAGTAGCCTCTCGAACTGAATCTGAGGTAAGGCCTTTGTGAATGGATCAGCAATGTTCTCCTCTGTAGCAACTCTCCGGACCTCGATATCCTGGCGATCTATGATCTCCCTGATCAGGTGATACCGCCTTAAGATGTGTCTGAACTTCTGATGGGACCTTGGTTCCTTCGCTAAAGCTATAGCTCCGTTGTTGTCACAATACAGAGGTATTGGATCAACAATGGTAGGAACCACCTGAAGTTCTGTTAGGAACTTCTTCATCCAGACCGCTTCTTTTGCGGTATCGCAAGCAGCAATATACTCCGCTTCCATCGTCGAGTCAGCAACGGTGTCCTGCTTGGAATTCTTCCAGCACACCGCCCCTCCATTGAGGGTAAAGACATAACCTGACATGGACATGGAATCGTCCTTATCACTCTGGAAGCTGGAATCAGCAAAGGCTTCCATCTTGAGGTCTTTTCCGCTGTAAACCAAGAACATCTCCTTCGTCCTTCTCAGGTACTTGAGAATGTTCTTCGCTGCTATCCAGTGCTTCTCTCCAAGGTCTGACTGATACCGGCTTACCACGCTCAGTCCGTAAGCTACATCTGGTCTGGTGCACAACATCGCATACATTATAAAGCCTACCGCAGAAGCGTAGGGTATAATCGACATGCGATCCCTTTTCAAATCAGTCTTGGGAGACATCTCTTTGGATAGGGTGATTCCGTGACAAGCCGGTAGATTGCCGCGCTTAGAATCTTCCATACTGAATCTTTTCAGTATGGTGTTGATATACCTGAACTGCGAAAGTCCCAACATCCTCTTGGATCTATCACGATAGATCTGGATCCCCAGAATGTAAGAGGCATCACCCAGGTCTTTCATGGAGAACCTGTGTGACAAGAATCCTTTGACAGATTGTAGCATAGAAATGTCATTTCCTATCAATAGAATGACATCCACATACAAGACGAGGAATACGACAGTTCGTGCTACAACTTTACTATATATACATGGTTCATCTGGATTTTTGATAAAGTCATATTCTTTGACCGTTTCATCAAAACAGATGTTCCAACTCCGCGATGCCTGCTTTAGTCCATAAATGGACTTAAGCAACTTGCATACTTTCCCGCTGCTCCCACTCTGATAGAAACCTTCTGGCTGATCCATATAGACGCACTCTTCTAAATTACCATTCAGAAAAGCCGTCTTTACGTCCATCTGCCAGATTTCATAATCATGGAAGGCAGCAATAGCAAGAAGTACCCGAATGGATTTGAGCATAGCCACTAGAGAAAAAATTTCGTCATAGTCCAAACCAGGTCTTTAACGAAAACCCTTTGCAACAAGTCTAGCCTTATAGGTTTCCACCTGTCCATCTACACCAATCTTTTTCTTGAAGATCCATTTGCATCCTATGGGTTTTACCCCATCTGGAGCAAAGTCCAAAGTCCATACTTTGTTGGTGTACATGGACTCCATTTCGGTCCGCATTGCATCTAGCCATCGTATCGAGTCGCCGCTCTGGATGGCCTGCTGGAAGCTAGTAGGTTCATCATCATCAATGATGCAATCCTCTCCATCCCCATCTATAAGAAAACCATAGTATCTCTCAGGCGGATGAGACGGCCTACTACTCCTGCGGAGGGGTTCGGGAATGTCCTGTTCTTCTTGAACTACTGGTTCTACCAAACTTTTAGTAGTAGTTTATGGTTCTGGAATTTCTTCCAGTTCTATTTCGCTCCCACTTATTTCCTTTTCTAAAAACTGATATTCTAGAAAATGGGCATTACGAGAAACAAAAACCTTTTGTTCCTCTACGTAATAGAATAGTTACCCCTTGGAGTTCTTTGGATATCCCACAAACTTACACTGTACTGATCGTGCCTCGAGCTTGTCCACATACTTCTTTTTAACAAAAGCTGGACATCCCCATATCTTCAGATACTGAAGATAGGGTTTCTTCCCACTCCACATCTGATATGGCGTGGTAGGCACAGTCTTGGTAGGAACCATGTTCAAAAGATATGCCGCTGATTCTAGCGCATAACCCCAGAAAGATCGCGGTAACTCAGCATTACTCATCATGGAACGTACCATATCTAATAGGGTTCGATTCCGCCTCTCCGATACACCGTTATGCTGTGGAGTGTATGGAGGAGTAGGCTGAGAGAGAATTCCTTTCTCTTTTAGGTAACCAAGGAACTCGGCACTTAAGTATTCACCACCTCGATCAGATCTTAGTGTCTTGATACTTTTACCGGTTTGGTTTCTACTTCATTCTTATACTCTTGGAATTTCTCAAAAGCCTCGGATTTATGTTTCATTAAGAAAACGAATCCGTACCTAGAGTAATCATCCGTAAAAGTAATGAAATAGGAAAAACCACCTCTTTCATGTGTAGACATTGGACCACGTACATCGCTGTGTATGAGTCCTAAGAGCTCACTTGCTCTTACTCCATGTCCAGTGAATGGAGTCTTTGTCATCTTTCCTTTGAGACATGATTGACAAGTGTCATAAGATTGATATTCGAACGAGTCTAAATATCCTTCTCTATGTAACTTAGTTAACCCTGTCTCATTGATGTGACCTAGTCTACAATGTCATAAGAAAGCCTTATTTAAATCTGGAGACTTTCTTTTTAGTGTGTTCTTGCATTGAAAATCTGTAGTTGGTTTAAGATATATATACCGTTATCCAGTGTACCGGACCTAATCAAACTGTGATTAAGGTGGATGTTAACAACATCACTTACAAACGTGAAATCATAACCTTTATTTGATAACAAGGAAACTGATATGATATTACACGTTAAGCTAGGTACACAAAAACAGTTATGTAAAACCAAAATGTGTCACTTGTCAATCCCAGGTGATAATCCCCTACGGACACAGCTCCCATACTAGCTCCATTAGCAACCTTTAGGGTAATATCACCATCCTTCAGCACCCTACGGTTTCTCAGTGCCTGCAATGAATTGCATATATAAGATCCTGGTCCGGTATCCAATACCTAAGAAGTAAAGTTGATTGACAGACAATTCTCAATTACAAACACACCTGAATTCGAAGCCACAGCCTGCTTCAGTTCCTGGTTCTTGGCGTTCCACGCCTTGCAATCTTTCTTCCAGTGCCCTTTCCTATGACAATGGAAGCACTCATCCTGGGCCACTACTAGTACCGCAATCTTTTTCTTTCCCTTCACTCCCACCTTACTAACACCTCCTCTAGATTTGGTGGCGGCCTTCTTCTTCTTTCCTTGGGCCCTAGCCTTGGACCCGGAAGAAGACGCACCGCTAACAAACATAGCGGGTGTTTCTCTTGCCTTCTGCAAGGTGCCCTCTGCACTCCTCAACATGTTAAGGAGTTCTGGAAGTTCAACTTCTTTTCTTTGAATGTTGAAATTCAGAATAAACCGGGCGTAGGTGGAAGGAAGGGACTGGAGAATCAAGTATGTATAGAGCTCATTATCCAAAGTCATCCCAAGGTCTGCGAGCTCTTCAATCTAGCCTATCATCTTTAGGACATGTTCTCCTACTGATGATCCGACGGCCAACCTCACTCGAAACAAGCTCTTTGAGGTCTCGTATCTTGCTATACGAGATTGCTCTCCATAAAGTTCCTTTGTATGGAGAAATATGGCATCAAGATCCATATCCTTGTGCCTCCTCTGATGTTCATTGTTCATCGAGGCAAGCAATATGCACTTGGCCCTCGCGCAATCAAACTCCCAGGTTTTGCGGATTTCCTTATCCGCATTACTGGATTTGGGACCTGGGACTGCAGGTGCCTTAGCGGTGAGGACATACCCCAACTTGTCATAGGTCAAAGCCATTTTGACATTCCGCAGCCAATCTTTATAGTTTGGCCCTGTCAGTATATTTTTTTCTAAAAGTAACTTAAGTCCAGTCATTTTCAGGGTCGCTGCAAATAAGGGAGAGAGAAGAAACACTTTAGCATGATACTTTTGCAAGTTTAGAGTGGTTTTTAATTTATCTAAACTGGATGGCTCCCACTGTTTTTCGAATCCCTCCTCAAACCAAAAAGGAAGAACTAGCCAGGACTATTCTCACCGTACAATACTTGCTTAACCGTTCAGTCAGGCCAGTGTCGATACTTCGAGGGAGGTTTTCCAACGCTTTCGCGAAGTTCCTTAATTAAATAACCTCTTTTCTATGGGGGCGTAGCCCTGCTGACACCTTTCATGGCACCTACTTGGTTTATAGCATTGATCGTTAAGTGACGAATCTCCTGATGAGTAGCATATACTCACAGTAGGATCGGGATCCAAATATCATCGTATGATAATGTTGAAGGAATCCTACCAACATTCATCAAACTCCAAATGGTATGCATCTCTTTGCAAATTTCAGTTTCTTTAGAAATTCCCGATATAAATTTTTGCCCCATGCTCTTATGACCTTGGCATTGGTTAAAATGTCATAAGTCACATGTCAAGTTCTACCCATCATTATCTTGTTAATTTGAACCCATCCGTACATATCCTTGACGTTGGCCAAAATGATAATACGACTGTCCCAAACTAACTCATCTATCTATGCAACAAATGAATACCCAGCAGCTACCAAACACTATGCCTTGGCATTGGTCAAAATACATAGCTTGAATACTACTGAATACCCAAATGAAATGGCGGAGGGCTACAAATAGTTTTGGCGAAACCGTGAATGTAGTGAACTTGATATGACCGAAGGAACCTGATAGCTTTTAAAAGGAGTGGTTAAAGTTCCGCAATTAAAAATATCTTCTGTTTTAAAAATAACCGAGTGGTTTCTTTTAAACTGTTCCAACGATTCAACTTTGGTTTATTTTCTTTGCATTAATATAATGCGTCCTATTAATTAACCTATCATTATAGAAAACAACGAAAATACAACGTCCTCTTATTCCACCCACCTTCGCCACTGGGTCCTGTCATCATCCGTTAGGTTACTTAACTAACGACAGAGCGGGGGCTGGGCTAGCACGGGTGTAAAACATAAGTGACGTCTAAATAGCTATCATATATAGATATTGTACATTCATCAGATACAATAATAGGGATTCCAAATCACAGATGAACATTATTGGATATACAAGCAATCCGCATTTCTTTTGAGCCTGCAAGGAAAGACGGATTACACAGTTGTGATGAATAGCCATTACCCCACCCTAGACCCCTACGGGTACGGCAAACTACCCGCCAAGTACCCGAAGTGAAGCGGTATCCCTCAACAACATGAGTAGGCCACTAAACACTTCAAAGTACCCGGTAGTTTGTGCACCCCACCTTGGGTCTATCCTAGGAGCAAAAAACAGTAAAATGAAATAATACAACGGTGGCTACAACCGCAACCTGTATGTGCCCCGTAAAAGAATATTACAACATATTACAATTATATCGAATGAATGAATATAATAACCCATCTCAAACCCCGGCTAATCATCACAACAATCCAATACAGTTCATAATCACAAACAGTTAAATCATTACAGAAATGTGCAACCCCCTGCCAACCGACATACTAGCAGTTAGGGGAGGTTTACGAACACATTATACAGTTCACAGATATAATCTAATTAGCCAAACATCGTATAATTTCGATCGAGCAAACACATTGGATTCTACTCCAAAACTTAGCAGAAAATAAACATTCCAGAAAAAAAAAACATCACAGAGGAGTTCTGGGGAATGTTGGGCTGAATCGGTCCCAACTCGGCCGCCGATCCGCGGCCTATCGCTTAGATCGGCCGCGGTTCCGCGGCGTCGTGGCCGATTCAGGAACCCAGTTTTCTCCAGAAGTCTTATATTTTCCTGCTTGTCTTTTTAGAGGCCCCTGAAAAATTTTTAGACCTCAATTTAAATTCGACAGAAACTATGTGATTTCGATGTTTTTTCCGGTTCGTTTTGCGTTCGAAATTCGTACGACTTTGCTAATGAGTTAATTATTGTTTAGCGAGGCTGTGATACCACTGTAAGTCGATGTATAACACCCCACGAGTTGCGGGGAGGCAGAATAATGAAAAACAATCTTGTTCTTTGAGTTAACATCGACTAACCGAAGAATCTTTGCTAAACTATAACTAACATATACATAGGAGTTCTCAACTACTATGAAAAGAGATTATACCTAGTGAACCGAGACCTTCGTCTTTTCGTTATCCACCTCCTCTTCGGCCTCCTCTACATAATAGACGATCCACCCGAGAGCTTCTATTCCAAGCTTCACCTCTAATCTTGAGGTAACTAGGTTTCTTTAGTTGCTAATCAAAGGCACCTAGGTGATATAGAGTGTAGTTATGGATTAATTAGTCTATCTAATCCTTGATCTCAACACATGAGGGGTAGGATTAGGGTTTGAAGAGAGAGAGTGAGCTTGAGGAGAGAGAAGGTGAGCAAGAGAATGAGAATGAGATAATGATCTCTCTTGAATATATGAAGCATAATGATTTATCAAAATAAATAAATAAAATGATTAATCATCATCCTTCATTTATTCATATGAGTGATTCATCTCATGAGTCATTAGTTCAATAAATGAAGCATTAACTCCAAGGATGAATCACATAAATGAGCCATTAAAACAATAAATGCAAATGCCACCTAAACCCCCAAGTCACCATCCTTCTAGAAGCTTCCCGCCAAATTATGAGAACGCCCCTCCTATCCGTGAAAACACGGAAAAACTTTAGACTGTATAAATCCAATAATCCGATACTAGAATCTGGCTTGAACCAAAGCCGGCTAGTAAAAACTGTCCGAACGTCGTACGTGCGTAAACACACGTATGCGTCCGAACCCTTGTCGTAAAACCATACGACCTCTATATCGTTTCGCCTGGAGCAGGGAAACTCTCTGTGTGGGAATCTAAAGACTCGACTACTACGCTGGTAGTGGGTTTAACCACAGCCCGCAAGCGGCACTAGTTGTACGTAACGGTCCCCAGGTAGATGTCGATAAGAAGGCCAATGAAGAAACCCATCCGAACTCCTACTGAGCCTGATGTGACAATCTCCGTACAGTCCGGTCTGTTCGTCTAGGACTATCGCATATCGGGCCTAGTGGGGAGGCAAGCGTCAGTCCCCTAAAAGCGGTATAAGTCGTGTCAGAGCGTAGCCCATTACACCTCGCTTGCCCTGGCCAGGGACTTTGCGTAATGGCTCTCTGACACAGCGCGATATCAACTCCCAATACCGGGAGAAACGAATCCTGTCTAACCGCCACTGCTTCCAAGTGCTCGAGACTGCACCTAACTGCTACCTGTTTGCACGACTCCTTTGAGCCGTGGTAGGGTAGCAATCTAAGAACAGTGGGACACACTCGAGGCGAAGTAGCAGTGTCAAGTCTGCGGACTATGCTGTACTCATGTCACCTGGGAACTGTTAACTGACGACGGGTATAATACCAACCAACAGTTCCCTGCGAGTCCTGTCCGGTGTACCCGTAACCCAACGAGCACCTATATACTATCTCCAGTACGACGTACTGATGGCTGTGGGACAGACCATCTCCCCAACTGGGATGAGAAGCATACACACTAATCTACTCTGGAGTATCGATGCCCTGTCTCGATAATCCTATGACTAGGGACATGAAAAAGGATATGCTTGTAGACTACCCAGCCCCCACTAGTATGACTGTCATCACAACGCTGGTAGTCAAGCAAGATCCTAAGGGCTCTATCAATACGTACACACATATTAAGATTGATAAAACCAAGTAGCATATTACCATGTTTAGCAAGACTGTTAATATAACTGTTAATATCCCAAGCTTCCATTAAGTAATATACAAGCTAGTATGATACAATAATGGCCCCTAGGGCATATACACTAACAGATATAACCTAAGGAGATTACTTGATGATGTCTTGTCCATCCCCCGAAAGAATCAGAGACACGACAGTCGTGAGGCTACTCAAACAACAGCTTGAAGACTGTATATCGAGGAATACATCAGCCAACGCAATGGTAACACGGACAAAAACCCTAGTACCACAAACCTAACGGACCTCTGTCATAAAGAATGGGGGTTATCTGCATATAAGGTTAGGAAAAGTTTGCCTATAAATCCAAGGAAGGTAAAATACAAACTCCGAAATGAGTACATAAACTAGAAACTCCAAAACGAGTGAATAATCTACAAACTCCGGAATGAGTACATATACTAGAGACTCCGAAACGAGAGAATAAACTACGGACACCGAAATGAGTACATAAACTAGAGACTCCGAAACAAGTGAATAAACTACGGACTCCAAAATGAGTACATAAACTAGAAACTCCGAAACAACTGAATAAACTACAATCTTCGAAATGAGTACATAAACTAGAAAATCCGAAATGAGTGAATAAATTAGAAACTCCGAAATGAGTAAATAAACTAATTAACGCTAAATTAAGACATTAAGAAACAGAAAGGCGTAACTTATAGAACTCGGGGCTTGGAATTACGTTTCTTAAGGATCAAGAGCTAAGTTAATCATGGATGACGACGCTTGTGTCCATCCGCTTTCAAAATTCTAAATGACATGTCAGGCCGAAACCAGCCATATATTATACTTCACTCACGGGTTTACTACCGTGAGAAAGGTAGCAGGGCGAAGAATTTGTTCACATCAGTCCAGTACTCACCTATGTCTAGATGCATGCATCAGAAACTTCTAAAGTATACGTGCAGAGGCAAGATGCCTACATGGATATTTGCTGGGGATGAAACGGTCAGCGATCAACAAATTTTTTATTTATTTATTCCACAGAAAAAAGATCACCAGATATGGATCAGAGATACAGGGATTAGTAAAACAATAAACAAAATTCTCTAACTCCCTCTCCGCCTTCTCTACCATGTAGAAGAGGCGATCTTCGCGAGGGGTCGCTCCCCATAGGTCAGCGCCATGCCCATTAGCGAAAGCGGACGTGACGGCCCGCCGAGCCCGCATCTGACTTAGAAACTAAACAGAATGGTCCTTTAGAGGATGGGAAATCAAATACGCCTCATAAAAGCACTTGATCTTGTCCTCCGCTGCGTCGAGCATCGCCAGATTCATCTCCGCTGGATGAGGGGGGATGCAAGCAAGCACGGACATGAAGATCATCATGGAGCCGATAGGAAGAGGAGAGCCCCTACGAGCCAAAATCTCGTACATCACCGTGTCACACTGGTCATCAGTGAGAACGGGATCCACTAATCGTGCAGCGAAACGGGGAAAAATTCCCTCGATAGGTACTTCCCATGGTTGCCGACGAGCATGGGGACGATTGCAAGCCATAACTCTTGGTCTGTAAAAAAAATAGCTTTCTTCTAGTGAAGAAGAAGAAGATCATCACTCCAGAATATAAAAAGAAGCATTTAAATTTAGGCACAGAAAACGTTGTGCATGGTGGAACTTTTTCCAAGGCCTGGCAAAAAGGGCATAGGAAAAGAAAGAGTTGACTCAGGGGAATCAGAGCAGGAAGGTGAAACGATTCCTCAACGGCGCCCCACGTGCCTGGCACGTGAGCATCGACGCTGATTCTTTCTGGGATTAGAGCGGCGCCTCACGTGCATGACATGTGAGCGCTGACGCTAGTTCTTTTCGAGATTAAGTCCTGCAATAGTGCCTCCCGTGCATGACATGTGGGCGCCGGTGTTTTTTTTATGCATGTAATAATACCTCATACGAGCATTGGTGTAAAGAAAATGAGAGCTTTGTCATTCGTACTTCAAGGAAATTTATATATTAGTGATAAGGGTGATAAAAAAAGAGACATCATCAAAAATGTTTACAATGGAAAGACGCTGAATTCCGGACACGGATTCATGAACTTAGAGGCAAGTTTGAGTAAAGTGCTTCTGGCTTCGTTGACCATTTTCTTATGTATTTTCTCACAAATGCAAGTGTCGGGATCCCCGCTGATGTCATACATCCTCTAGTACGCGGTTATTATCGCCTTCTGTTGGAAGACGTGATGCAAAACAGCGACAAGATCATCTCTCCGCTTCTTTGAAATCAGGCCCATCAGATATACTGAATGCAAGTTGTCTTCAACATCATCAAGAGCCTTGAGCGGCATAGCCTCATCAAGCTTAGAAAGTGCTTCCCAAATCTACCCAACGACAATCTTCAAAAGAGCAGAACGGCGAGGGAGCAATCGACCGTTGTAATCGTCGAAGCGACGTGTCGGGACCCGGTTCTTGCTCACGGAGCAAAGTGCCACACGGAACAAAGTGCCACGCCAAGTGTCGTGTTAAGTGGGCGGAGGCCACCTCTTGAATCCATGGGGGCCACCTCTTGAGTCCGTGGGACCCACTGTAGAACAATGGGGACTCTTCGGAATACATTCCGAAAGAGGGCAGATCTGTACTATAAATGGAATGATACCACTCTTCAATACAGAGACTCCTTTTAAGTGAACCGGCACTATAGGAGCTTGAGAACTCCGTAGTTAAGCGTGCTCGAGCCAGGGAAGTTCTGGGATGGGTGACCTCCTGGGAAGTGTCCCCTGGCCGGGTCCGGTTCGCCCTGAAGGACAAAACCGTGCGGCTTCGGCCAGAGCGGACAATACTTTCTGTATTAGGGATGGATCGTGACAGAATGGTATCAGAGCTAGTCCCTCAATAGTAGGTCTGTGGTTCGAGGACGAACCATTGTTTAAAGGTGGGGAGAATGTCGGGACCTCGTTCTTGCTCACGGAGCAAAGTGCCACACGAAACAAAGTGCCACGCCAAGTGTCATGTTAAGTGGGCGGGGGCCACCTCATGAATCCGTGGGGGCCACCTCTTGAGTCCGTGGGACCCACTGTAGAACAATGGGGACTTTTCGGAATACATTCCGAAAGAGGGCAGATCTGTACTATAAATGGAATGATACCACTCTTCAATACAGAGGCGCCTTTTAAGTGAACCGGCACTACAGGAGCTTTGAGAAATCCGTAGTTAAGCGTTCTCGAGCCAGGAAAGTTCTGGGATGGGTGACCTCCTGGGAAGTAGCCTCTGGCCGGGTCCGGTTCGTCCTAAAGGACAAAACCGTGCGGTTTCGGCCAGAGTGGACAATACTCTCTGTATTAGGGAAGGATCGTAACACAACGCATCACCTCCGCGCACTGGACGTCAGTAAACTCTTGGCCCTGGTAGTGGCCTTGAATGTGAATCTCCTCATAAGAGATAATCTCTTCAAGATCAAACAAGATAATCTCTTCAAGATCTTACAGATGAGAAGCCATAGTATCTGAAAAGAAAAACTAGTAAAGGGTTGGCAATCAAAATACCAAAATCAATACAATCTAGAAGAAGAAAAAACAGTGGTCCTCACAAAATCAAGGTAATGCCCCCATCAATAATAAGGCAGGCACTCATTGTAAGAATCCAAAAGGATTCTCATTTAATGGAAAATCTCATTGAACTGTAGGGATAGACTCCCAATATTCTCGAAAAACGAGTTCTACAATAAATTCAAATATGCAAAAAGAACCCAAAAAAAAATAAGAAAAGGGAATAAAATTCCCAAAAGAATTTCTTAAAAATAAATTTTCTCTGAGCTAAGATTTGTAGAACAACCCAGAATTAAATTCCTCTAATAATAGGATTAAATCCTAGAAATCCCCATGGGAAATATACCGGAATAAATTCCAGAGAACTCTTAAAAATTAGAGTAATAGGGTAAAACCCTAATATCTCTTAGACCAACAGTCTACCTAAATAAAGTTTTTAAAGATCTCTAAGAGATCATTTCAAGAAAAAGAGCTAAGTTCTCTTAATGTGTTAAAAGTCCAAGACAAAAAGAGTCTCTTTTAAGAGAAAAATGGTCATAATCCTTACCAATTTTCTTAATCAGAGTTAAACTCTAAGAGTTTCCTTGGGCAGAGATCTAAGCTTTGGGAAGAGAATTAAATTCTCAAGGAAAAAGAAAGAGGATGATGAAACAACAGTCATCTTAAGGGCCAAAGGCTCTATTTATAAGATATGAAGGGACGGTTCAACTCCCCAGGAAATCAAACGGTGGAAAAGGTGACACTGTTGCACCCACATGTAAGCCACGTGAGAGCAACGGTGGGCGGTATTTGTTTCCCCAATATATTTAACCTAATAAAAGAGAAATGCTCTATTGAATTTAATGAGGCAGTGCCTCACGTGCTCTCCACAAGAGCGCCAGCGCCAGAGCCAATTTTATAGGATTAAATCCTATGCTGGCGCCTCACGTGCTCCTCACACGGGAGCTAATGTGCAAAGCACAGAAGAGGTCATTACATAGAGTTAAACTCTTAGATGGTGCCGTACGTGCTTTTCACGCAGGTGCCAATGTGCAAAGAACAGAAGAGTTCATTACATAAGAGTTAAACTCTTAGGTGGCGCCGCACGTACACCTCACGCGGGCGCCAATGTGCAAAGCATATAAGTACCCAGCTTTGAAATTAAATTCTTGGGTGGCGCCTACGTGCACGACACGTGAAGGCGCCAGCACCTAGGAAGAATTAAATTCTACAATACTCTCTATTAAACAGAACCGTTTGATCAAAGATCTAACGGAGATGATAAATCATCAAAATACAGAATTAAATTCTGTTGGGAGAAAATATTTCCCAAATCTTTCTAAAATAAGAAAGATACTTTCGGTTGGTTCAAAGATCCAATTATAGAATAAAATTCTATTTCCTCAATTTTTCTAAATAAGAAAGATTGCTCTCTATAAAACAGAGAACCATTGGATTAAAAAATCCAATTTTACAGAATAAATTCTGTATAGGGGAAAATATTTCCCTAATCTCGTTAAAAACAAAAATCATATTTTGTAAAAACATAAGTCATTGGATCAAAAATCCAATGGTGGATAAAATTCCCAACTCAATTTTGAGTCCAATTAAATCAATTGGAATCTCTCAATGAGAGATTTTCTCAGAATTAAATAACAAAGTTGCCTCCATTATATAAATGACCTGAGACTTCAAGTCTCATATAGAAAAAAAACCCATAAGCTTCTGAAAAATACAGAAAACTTCCAAAAACAATAGAGAATTCAACCCTCAGAGAGGAAGACTTCCCTTTTAAAAGAAACCTAGGTAAAATAAATTCAGAGATCAAAATATCTCTTTTTACTTATTTTAAGTGTTTAACCCATCTAAAAGAATTTAGTTCTTTCTCTGTATAAGAGATCCACAAAACAAGTCTCTCACAAGTTGAGAATTTAATTCTCATTGAGAGGATCTTGTTCTTAAGAATCAAAGATTCAGAAAAGAATTAGGTCCGAAAAAAAAACAAAAGGAAAAAGAATCTATAAAAGAACTTAATTCTTAAAGAAAAACCCGATCCCAGATCTTCAAAAAACGAAGATCTTGGTGATCATTAATGGTCAAAATGCCATCAATAGAGATTTAATCTCTAAAAAAGGAAAAAAGACTAGCACCTTACGTGCTCCTCACGTGGGCACCCCCTTTTAACAGTGCCTAGTGCATCACGTGAAAACCACACGGGCGCCCAAAACAGAAGGCCAGCGCCTCACGTGAAACACACGTGGGCGCTGAATAACTCAGCACACCATATGCAGCCGTAGACAGCTAAGTGCTTAGAACAAATTAGGTAGAGCCCAGCACCGCACGCGCTCCTCACGTGGGCGTCATACAAAAAGTGCTGAGCACTGCACATATAGACAAAATGGCTGAGTGCTTAGCACTGATTAGGCAGTACCCAGCGCCGCACGTGCACCTCATGTGGACGCGATATAAAAAGTGCTTAGCACTTCACATTTAGTCAAAATGACTAAAAGTGTTCAACATTTATTGGGAAGCGCCCATGACTGAATACTTCACATGACATACATGTAAGCGTCAGAGTACAAATAAGTGCTTAGCACTTTTACATGAAAAGAAAATGGCTGAACAAATAGAGCCCAAATAAGTGCTTAGCACTTTTGAATAAATAAAAAGGCTAAGTAGACTTAGCCCAAATTGGCTAAGTCTCTGAAATTTTCTTGCAGCTATGCCCAAATGCTCTTTTGCTGGATCTTAAATAAAAATGATCCTTGAAATTTTTCTAAGTTGATCTTAGTCTCAAATTAGACTAACGCGTCCTTAGCAAGAACAAATTGAGCCTAAATGCTCATACATTTGAGTTGATCTTAATCTTAAACCAGATTAATGGTCCTTAAATAAATCTAGGTCCAAATATAACATATACGGATTTGGACTGATCCGCGCCCTACGGGAGACAACAAAAACTAGTCTCCGTATACAATCCACGGGAAACCTAAAAAAACAAAAACAAACACGACACGAAGTGAACTGCCGGAGCAGGAGAAAATGGTTATCGCAATGAGGTAACGTAATTAACTGCAGGGGCTTGTGCCTATAGGGAAGAGCGTCCCCACAATCAAAAACCCCTCTTAAAATGCGGGGGAATCTGATAAAATCTGCTACAATGGTCGTGTCCGTCCAAACCTCCGATATATGGTGCCATAAATCAACTTGGTATTTTTGGAGAGGTGGACTGATAAATCCAAATAGCATCTGCCCCCAGAATTTAGGCCAGACGTCCCAACGTCTCAGTCCGGCCTTTCGGCGGTGGAAAAAGTTCATTACGTTAAAGGTTTTCTTCAAAACCAGTCGTAGCCCTCTGTCATTTCAGATAGGTACCATTTAGTATTCGTGCTGCGTTTGTTGACCATAGTCAAGGCGTAGTGTGCGGTAGCTAATTAGTGCTTATCTGCCGCATATTGATGCGATTGGATTAGGGTAGTCGTATGGCCTTGTTGACCATAGTTAAGGGTCGTGCGGGTGGGTTTAATTCAATCACGAAATGACAGGTTGAACTTGACTAGCACTTATGATTTTTTGACTATAGTTAAGGTCATAAGTCGCTAGGGGTAAAAATAGATATCGGGAATTTCAAGTGTTGAAATTTGCAATGAGATTGCATACCTTCTATATGATAGTTGGATCCCGATACCCACTGCGAGTAAGTGTTACTCCTGTGTGAGTTTTTCACTTTACAATTAGTTAATCCAGTAGGTGTCTAAGAAAGGTGTTAACGTGGTTTTGCCCCTGCGGAAACAAAGTTATTTAATTAGTTCCATGCGGAAGCATGGGGAGACTCCCTCGGAGTACCAACACCTACCTGACTGACCGATTGACGAACTTGTATGGTGTAATTAATCCCGGCTAATCTTACATTTTGGGTTTGAAGGAAGATTTGATAAAAATAGTGGGAGCTATCCTGATTAGTTAAGATAATAACCAGTTTAATCTTGCACGAGCACACGCTAAAGTGTTTTCTTCTCTCTCTCCAGATAGCGACCATGTCATGCCTTAATCAAGAAAATAATATAAATGTATTGACCGAACCCGCTTAGTATACTAGGCTGGGGAACGTTGGTTCCGCTCTATCTTATGACAACTGTCATAAGTCTGGGCAAGAGATAGGAGAATGCAAGGATTCCCATGCAATCCAAATGAAGAAAGAGCATTTTGATGTATCTTTTTCAGGGTGTGTTAGTTATTGAGAACTGTTTCTTAATCTGCTCAGCATCCTTGGTATTAGATACCGAATCAGGATACCATATTTGTAATATATTACAAGGGTTAAAGAGAAGTAGAGAACTGGGAAATAGTGATATGTTTCTCAGAGTAGAAAACGAAGTAATTGTTGCTGCCGAAGCTGTCGGCGAATATCACCTTGTATTACGAAATGGTAATACATTAATTTTGAATGACTGTTATTACGTACCGTCAATAGTGTGCAATATCATATCCGTTTCTTTATTAGATAAAGAAGGATATAATTTTGCAATAGACAAAAATGTTATGAACAATTTTCTAAATCAAGTGTTGATTAGGTTTGGTACATTATATAATGGTATATACGTTCTAAATCAAAATATAATTCTAAATATACAGAACACACACAAGAATAAAATTTCAGAAATGAACGAAGCTTTTTTGTGGCACTGTAGACTTGGTCATATCAATGCGGCCAGACTAGCTAAGTTACATAAAGATGGATATTTGAATCCGTTCGAATTTACATATTATGAAATATGTTAGTCTGTCACGACCCGAAGGTAAGGAATGTGACTGGCACTTAAACTACGAAACGTCTCAAGGCGCAACATAATCTAAGTAAACCAAAGCCCAGAAAAGTAAACCGTTTAACAATTAGAGTGAAAGAAAACTTATTTTAAAGCAAGTGGTTTTAACAAAAATAAGTGGCATTAAACATTTAAAAGCAACATAAGATTTTCCCGAAAATTTCGGCAGAGTCTCCTTTGTAAATACTGGCCCCCAAATGGGTACAACACATGAAAATACATATAAATGATGAAATAAGGCATCCCCAAGCTGGAGCGAGCTCTTCGCCCATGGCAGAATCACAACCACATGCAATATGTATATCAAAAGTGCGAAATAAGCATCTGAAAACAAGAAATAAGAAAATACCACGTCGTCTCAAGTAAGCATCGACACCAAACACCACAAATACAATTCTCACGAGTCTCACTATCTAGTCCAATATACAAGGGTAGATGGAGTATACTAGATACAATAATATACATGATGGAACAAAATATCCCCGCAACCCACCTATGAGCAAACCTGCAAATCGATGCAATTAAGCAAAAGGAGAAAGTACGCCCGCCGTTACTGTGCTGACGGTTCGAACCTGCAAGATACTGTGGCACAACGGGGGTGTTCCCTCATAAAATACAAAGAAAAACCCTAATGGGGCATCACATGTGCACACGTGATCGGGGGTTACATGCAGACACGTGATGGCTTCCTGAGGGCTCTGAAATGATAAGAATTGAATCTTAATCAAATGGGGTCACGTGCCCGCACGTGATGGGCCTTTAAGCCCACTGAAGTATAATTAAACAGCAAGAAAAAACCCCAATAGGGCATCACGTGTTCACACGTGACCAAGGGTCACGTGCTGACGCGTGATAAGTTCTTGAGTTCTTTAAAATAACAGAATTAAATTCTGGTTAAATGCTTAATCCGTGGGTCACATGCCACCACATGATGGGGTCTTAAAAACTCTTTGAGTTAAAGGAAAGAAAACCAAAAATGGGGCATCACGTGCCCACATGTGACAGGGGGTCACGTGCCAACATGTGATGGGTTCCTAAGTTCTCTGAACTGATAGAATTAAATTCTAATTAAATGGTCAATTAGTGTGGTCACGTGCCAACACGTGATAAACTCTTAAGTCTTCTGAACTAATAGAATTAAATTCTAATTAAGAGAAATCATAAACCCTAATATTTCCCTAGATCTTTCCAAACAAAATGATTGCGCTCTGTAAAGTGGAGCACCGTTGGATTAAAAATCAAATGGTGATTAAAAATCACAAATCTATAGAAAGATTCTATACAAGGAGATAATTCCCTAAAATTTTCCAGGAATAACAGACAAAATATCTTTTGGATTAAAATCCAATGGTGAATAAAATTCACCGAGTGATTTAAAAGATCATGTTGGTTACAAAATCAATCAAAATCTTTCAATGAAAGATTGACTAAACAAACTGATTCTTTTCTTTCTCTTATAAATAGGAGCCAAGAAGAGAAGAGGAAGAAAAGAACACAACAACAGAGAAAAAAAGAAGAGAATTTAATTCTCCAGAGAGAAAAGATTTCTTCAGAAAAGAAAGAAACCCTAGGTAAGGGAGAGAAAAAGATCATTCTATAAGCTCCCATAACCCTATAAGAGAATTTAATTCTCAAACTAAGAGTTTAACTCTTCTGAATAAGAACTTAGTTCTTCCTTTGGTAGAAGGTTTGCAGAAGCAGATCTCCCCATAAGTTGAGAATTTAATTCTCATCGGGGAGATTCTGCCATGCAGATCTAAAACCTAAAAGAAGACCTAAGTTCAGAGATTTATATTCTCCCACAAAGCATATAGCAATTTAATTCCTCCAACAAAATTAGGGTTTAACCTTTAATATAAGAACTTAGTTCTTCCTATAGTTGGAGATCTGCAGAAGCAGATCTCCCCATAAGTTGAGAATTTAATTCACATCGGGGAGATTCTGCCATGCAGATCCAAAAGTTAGAGAGAGAATTGGGTTTAAAGAATTTAATTCTTCCAAATATATAGGAATTTAATTCCTCTAAATAAAATCAGGGTTTAACCCTATAAAAGAATTTAATTCTTAAACAAAGGACTTTTCATGCACGTAAAAAGATCAAGTACCCAACCTGATCACGTGGCAGCACGTGACCCTCCCCTCAATGGTAAAAAAAGAATGAATGAGATCGGTTCATATGCTCCCACGTGACCCTTGAACAAACTTCTCAAAAATAAAGGTAGAACAGAATTTGGGCGCCCTCACGTGTCCCCACATGACCCTTGACAAACACCTTTTTAAAAAAGAGAAGATGGAAAGAACTGAAGGATTAAAATCCAATGCATAGACGCCCTCACGTATCCCAACGTGACCCTTAGCAAATCTTTTTGATATCCAGTGCATGGGTACCCATCACGTGCCCACACGTGATGGCCGTGAAGACTAAAGTGTTTAACACTTACCTGTATATCCTCAGAATAAAATAAAGGAAGTTTGGGCCCAACACTGTTTTGTGCACTGCATTCTTAGTGTTCGACACTATTTTAAGCGCATCACGTAGGAGCACGTGATAGCCGAGTGTACTCTAGTGTTTAACACTATATACAAGCCAATCTTAGCTTGAACTAGCCAAGTTTTTCCAGAGGCAGACTCCCCATTGACTGAACCTCAAACACACTTTTGTCTTCCAAAATTGGTCATCTCATGTGACATTCAAAGTAGAACCCAAAGCCTTTCAGACAACTTTGGCTCAAGGGTACATCTTTCCACACCTCTGATGCATGTCATTGTAATTCTTCAACATCTTCAGAGAAGTGGTGGGTCCCAATGGCCAATAACTATCTGGTGCATTTCCAAATCCATGTTGGCATCTGAACTTGGACCGCAATGTCCCTAAACTTAACAACAGAGCCCGAATGCTCTTTTGTTGGATCTAAATGATCCTGTTAAGTAGATCTTAGTCTAAAATTAGACTAACGTATTCTTAACAAACATTTAATTTGATCTTAATCCCAAACGAGATTAACGATCCTTAAATCAATCCAACTACAGATCCCCCAACCAATATTGGTTCAAGGGTACATCTCTTCACTCCTCTGATATTTATCGTTGTAATCCCTCAACGTCTTCAGAGAGGTGACGGGTCCCGACAACCAGCAAATCTTACGGACTGTGGGGTCCTTAAACTCATGGACTATGATATCCTTAAACTTTATAGACTATGATGTCTTTAAACTGGACCACAAAGTCCCTAAACTAAAACAATAGAGTCCAAATGCTCTTTTGTTGGATCTAAATGATCCCCTTAAGTTGATCTTAGTCTAAAATTAGACTAAAGTATCCTTAACAAACATTTAAGTTGATCTTAGTCTCAAATGAGACTAACGCATCCTTAAACCCAGCCCCAAACCCAAATCTAAGAAAATACGGATTTGGACTAATCCACGCCCTACAGGCGACAACATAAATTAGTCTCCGTATACAATCCACGGGCAACCAAAAAAAAAACCAAACGCACACGACACAAAGTGACCATCTGGAGAAGGAGAAAGTGGTTACCGCGATGCGGTAGCGTAATTAACTGCAGGGGCTTACGCCTGCAGGGAAGAGCGTCCCCACAATAAAAAAAACCCTCAACGAGAGGGATCTGAAGAAGTCTGCTATATCGGCCGCATCCGTTTAAACCTTCAACACACGGTGTCATAAATCAGTTTGGCATCTTCGGAGAGGTGGACGGATAGAACCAAATAGTATCTGCCCTCGAAATTCAGGCAAAACGAACCTACGCGGTCTCGTCTCTGTGTTCGGCGGAGAACAGATTCTGGCATGCCCGGTGGGACCCTTTCCTCTTTCCACTCCACACTTCGTGTGTCGTGTTCGCGAACGAATCGTGGTTTGATATGGTTGCCCTTGGGTTCGAGATAGTAAGATTTGGTTTTGCTCCCGTGCAGAGAAGAGAACATCAATGGCCTCTAACTGCTCCAGCTGCAACTCCCGTTCCACCTCATCTGGAGGAGTAACCTAGGGGCCTCAGGTGGCCTCTGTTTTTACAATGCCGGTGGACCAGGTGACTCAAGCCACCACTGGGCTATTCTTCGAAACCATGCTCCCACCGATACTTCAACGCCCATGTACCATTGCAAGAAGCTCATAAGAAGTCGATCTTTGATCGGCTTACCACTACTGCGGCCCCTCTTAACGGGTCGCCCAAACCAAGCGCCTCAATTTTCAGCAGACTGGGGCAAAGCTCCAACGGGCCCGTGAAGAAGCCCGCAATACCAGAAGGTGTTATCCCGAAGCGGATAGCCATTCCTACTCCTGAAGTCACCAAGGTGGCTTCTCCGGCTAAGGGGTCGGTCTTCACAAGATTAGCCATTTTAGCACCCACTCTGGGTGAAGTAACCAAGGCCGTTTCCCCTGCATGAAAATCGGCCTTTTCAAGATTGGCTATTCCCTTTCAGCAAGCATCTATCTTTGACAGGCTGGCGCCAACAGCAGACTCTCATCAAAACAGGGGGTATGGAAAAGCTGATCCAACAGCGGAGGTGATCCCGGCCGCACGACATGCTCAACGTCGCCACTGGCGCCGAGTGAGGAAAGCTGGAGGCAATTCCCCTTCTGGACTGACTCCACCAGCTCCAATGGTGGAAGTTGATGCTGCCATTCCAACTGGGAACAGGTTTGAACTACTTAACAGGGTGCGTAGGAATTAGCCAACTACTGTGCTGAAAAGATCTCCTCCACCTATGGAGAGTGCCCCAAAGGAGAAGCTGGAGCAGCCCCCTCAGCGGCTGTCCTCAAAAATTTATAAAGTTTGGCGACAGGTCCAGGACTCCATGGTAGATCAAAACTTTCCCCGCCGACAGAAAAAGATGAAGGTTCGGCAAGAAGTGGATCACCCTGTCAAACCACAGAAAGCGACAGCTACTTGGGTGCCCACTGCAACGGCCCCCTCAACCTCGACCGCTCACAAGAGGAGAAAGCTGGAGAAAATCCTGGTGTCTGTGATGAATCGCAAGAACACTAAATCTAAACGCCCTAAGTCTGGGGGCATGGTGGTGCACACCATCTATATGGCATCCGGAAAAGAGGATAGCCGTATCTCCACATGTCATCGACCGCTTATGCGATCGGTGACTAAGGCTCAGGAGCAACAACAACAAAAGCTCCAAGAGATGTTAACAGCTATGGCCGCACTCACAGGACCGAAAGCAAGCCCGGAGACATCCTCGGAGCAGTGTCGTGAGCAAGAAACCGATGCCGAATTCCTTCGGAAAATGCTCAAAAAGAAGAACAGAGAAGCAGCAGAACAAGCGGCCAATATAAAACGAATGGCACTTCTCTTCCAAGACATGGTCGGGATGATGATACAACCGGATCCTCCGGCTGAAGACCCTCCGATTGTCCTTGAAGATGACAGAGGGGAGACATCGAACCCTCTTCCAGCTTGTTCAGCAGCCAAAGAGGAGACCATCTCAAAAGCCGCCCTGGATGATTACATCGCTCAGCAGATACGAGTTCATCAGATAAATGAAGCGGCTGAGCAAATTGTTAAGACTGGACGACCCTATCCGGGTTGGTACAACCAAATAAAGTACCCGCTGGGGTATAGGATCCCTTAATTCCATGTATATAAGGAGACGGGGAACCCGCACAAACATGTTGCTCAATTTAGAGCCTTGTGTGGCAACACCAGAGGTGATGATAAACTACTACTCTGCCAGTTTGTTGGCAGCTTGTCGGAGACGGCATTCGAGTGGTATTCGGAACTCCCGAATGACTCTATCAAGACATTTGCAGAGATGGAGCTGCTATTCACCCAGCGTTTCGCAAGTGCTAGCGAACGTACCCCAATCACGGCGCTGATTAATGCCAGAGTGAAGCCGGAAGAAACTTAGGTCCAGTATGCAATACGGTGGCGGAATCTATGGTCGAAGTGCGAACAGCGCATCGAAGAGGCTTCTGCGGTAGGCATGTTTGTGGGAACCCTCGATTCGCAGGCGACCATATCCCAATTCATGATGTTCTTCAAGCCGACCACCTTCCAGATCTTGATTGATAAGCTAGCCCAGATGGATCAGATGGGTCATAGACCATCTTCTTTGAAGCTGGAATCTCGAAATGAAAAAGGGAAAGGGAAAGCGACCTTCGTCGCCAATGCTCAATAGCAGCCCAGTGGCCCAAAACTAACTGATCGTCAAGACGAGAGACGGAGATTCTTTAATGAAAAATGAAGCTCCCTTATTCGTTTTCCCAGGACAAAACGAGGAGATTGTTCGAGCTGGCGGTGCGCAACAGGCTCATCAACTTGCCGGATCCAAAACACCCATTGCAACTCGGTGAGGCTAATAATCCTAATTATTGTCCCTATCACCAAGCGATAGGCCATCCAATCGAACATTGCTTCGTTTTTAAAGAGTGGATTGAGAACCAATACCAACAGGGCAAATTTGCACTGTCCGAGAATTGGAAAGTAAACCCGCCCCAGCCGCACGCTCTCAAAAAGGCGGACACACCAGGGGCATCGTGCTCTTTTGTCGAAGAAGCTTCATGGGAGGTCGCTCTTTCAACCATAACGAAAAGAATGTTGAAGGATCTCCAAGCATGCCCAGCGATCAGGTGGAAAAATCAGCTAGAACCCGAGATCGTCGAGGGAATACTGAAGCCACGCCCGACGCCAAAAATTGGTAGCGATAATCAAAATGCTCAGGCCTAGCCGTCAAAGTCTTCGAAGAAAAAGAAGAAAACCAAAAGGCCCGTGAAGCCTGCTGACAAGCGCACGGACCTGAAAAAATACATCGACGCGCTGGGAGAATATAACCAGAAGGCGCGAACCCCGATCACACTTCAAGAGTTTCTCAGCCACGTTCTTGAGGACGGAGATGATGACAATGGAGAAGACTCGTCAGATGAACTTGAGGATTATGGGGCAAGCTGCCATGTGATCTCTCACTCGTCGATAGACGGTGAAGAAGCACCTAACGTAGAGAAACTGGAGGCAAATCTCGGATCAGAGCTCCTAGGACCGTCAGACAAGGTGATTGATGCATTCCAAAACAAAGATCTTCTGAAAAGCAAGGCTGATCGAGAGCGCGAAATGGCCATATTTGGAAAAGCGAAACGTCGGCGACTAGATGAAAGGGTTGAAGCGCCCCAATCAGACCGAGGCATTCCCGCGATAGGTAAGAGCAGGCTTAAAACGAAGAAAAAGTTCGCCAAAGCCATATCGATGGGAATGAAGCTGCCACCCTCCGAAAGAAACACTTCTGATGAAATACACCTTAATGAAGAGGATGTGCATCCTAATTACTGTTTATAGCATTGAAGGATTGCGCACCCTACTGAAGAATGCAACGCCTTTAAAAATTGGTGGCAAGGGTATGTCACTCACAGGCAGCACTTCAAGAGGATGAAGCGTGAAGCTCGTCGACAGCGGAAAAATGCGACAGACGAACGTGGAAGAGCTGTCAGCAACTGTCACATGGTTGATAGCAGGGGATCGCAAGTTCTCACCTTCGGAAGTGATTCTGAAGAAGAAATGGCTCTTGGCCCTCTCTTCAAAGAATCCACCTCAGGAAAAGAGGAAGAACCGAAGAGCTGCGAAAACATTCAGCTGCGCAATTGCACATTACCTGAAAAGAATCTCGGACCCGTAAACAAGGGGTCGAACAAAAAGGATAAGGGAAAAGAAAAGGTCCCTGAGGATATCACCCTTGATGACCAAGCCATCGAAGAGCTGACAGCCAAGAATCCGCCCAAGAAAAACAAGGTGGATCACAACGTTTTGGCACACCTGAGGAAGATACCCTCACAGCTAAGCATCCTCGACGCCCTTCTGCTATCCAAAGAGGTGAGAGATTCTTTTATCAAGGCACTACAAGAGCCCGAGCAGTTCTAAGCTTTTCTCGCCGAAAAAAAGATGAAGGACGAGCTGGAAGAAGTGCACACAGCCGATACCACCTTCGGCGATGAAGATTTCCTCCTCGGGACGTGCGAGCATAACCGTCCCCTTTATGTATCTGGATACTGTCATGATATTAAGATAGGCAAAATTCTGGTTGACAATGGGTCCTCCGTCAACCTCCTCAATATAAGAGTGTTGAAGGAAATCTGCATGAGCGTTCAGCATCTCGCTCGTGATAAAATCACCATCTCCGGGTTTGACTCCTAGTCATCACGGATGCTCGGGTCTGTGTTATTGACGTTACGTTTTGGGCTGCTCGTCACGGATATCAAATTTCATCTTATTGACGCTAAGACATGTTACAATGCTTTGCTCGGCAGGCCTTGGTTACACTAGTACAACATCATCCCTTCTACACAACATCAGTGTATGAAGTATTTCAAGGATGGTCTGGAGTATACCGTGACAGGGAGTTGAACCCATTCTCCGTGAGTGAAGTCCAAAAGTACGAAGATGAAAAATACTTCTTACCAGATTTCGAAGACACGGAAAGATGTCACAAACCGAAGAACAAAGCTATCACCACTATTCCGGTCTTCGGGAGTGATACCGAGGAGGAAGAAGAAATAGTTCATTCAGGGCCATCCCAATGCAAAAAGCCGGGACCGTCCACCCCTATTCTGGTCTTTGGCAGCGACTTAAAGGATGAGGTCAATACCGTATTTTCTGTTTGGCCATCGATACAAGCCTTCGCTAACCATGATCGGAGTTTGCAAATTGCCATGGTTCCGCAAGAGTATTACAAAGAGCTTGACGCGCTTGATACCTATAGTGTGCAGGAACTGCAAACATTCTACGCCCTCCCAGGCGAAGAGATGAAAAGGCGAACCTCTTTTATCAATTCAAGGAAACCAAAGTGGAGAAAGAAGTCTAGCATGGTGCCGATTCGAAACTTGACAAACTTCAGCCCATCCGACTGCCCAGATACTACACAGAAGGATTAAAAAGGCTGTTGAGGTGCCAAAGCATTCCTTTCAAACAGACTGCTTGACAAGCTCAGTTCTACAACAGGATCTGGGACGTCCCCGGAACTCAGCAAAAATTGCCCAACGGGAGAATGGAAACGATTGGGCTTGGATATGTTCAATCCAAGAAATGGGAACGAGTCCATGGCTGCTACGTTATACATGACTTTGACGAAGAAGGAGATGTTCTATTAAAATACGCTAACCCTGAACCAAAACGAGGTCCCGCCATGAAAATGCCAAGTCCGTCGTTTGAAGAACAGATGGACAAGCTAATAAGGGAAGCGAGTCAGAAGGTCCGGAATGACCATAGCCGCGAAATGGCCATTTACGAGAAAGCCAGGATGCAGCGCCTCCTTCAGTAGGCCGCGGAGAATGACAATACTCTTTGTCGCCAGCCCGTCATGCAAAAGACCTGGCGCAGAGGCAAAAATAAACCAAAGAACGGGAAAAACGTTCGACAGCGGCAAAGCGGGTCTAAGAAGCCACGCGATTAAGAATCAAGCAGCCGGGATCCGTCTCTTATAAAGAAGATGGGTCGAGCATATTCTTTTCCCTAAGACAAGACAAAGAAGCTATTCGATCTTGTTATAAAACATCAGATGATGACGCTTCCGGAGTCCAAGCCCCCGAGCAAGCAGACGAGGTCTCTCACCCAGACTATTGTTCCTATCACCGAGCAATAGGACATCCTCTCGAAGACTGCTTCATCTTCAAGAACTGGGTTGAAGACCAGTATTAACTCGGCAGATTCGCTCTATCCAACAGTTGGAGGGTAAGTCTGCCATGGAAGCATGAATCAAAAGCCACTTATGCGATGAGAGTAGAACCAGATCAACATCGGTCTTGAAAACGATCTCGTACATATCACACGATAACGCTGTCAGAAGAAGAACCCGAGAATATGGATGACCTCTCTTGGTGCTTTGAAGACCATGAAGATGAGTTGGTCTCAGAATTTCCACCGGCGCCAAAAGAGCTGGAAGATGGGATACATACTACTGCAGATGACTTCAGAAAAATTGACTTGAGAACGGCAAACAACCTACAGCCGACGTTCGTCAGTGAACTGTTGTCTGAAGAAAAGGTGACTACGCTCAAAGACTGCTCATGCAGTATAAAGACTGTTTCACATGGAACTATTCCGAGATTCCCGGATTAGATCCAGAAATAGCTGTCCACAAATTGGCGATATTTCCGGACGTCAAGCCGATCAAACAAGCACCGAGAAGAATGCGGCTCGAGCTTGAGATGAGCATCAACGCCGAGGTCAAGGAGCTAATCGACTCCGGCTTCATCCAAGAAGTTCAATACCCTGACTGGATTGCCAATATCATCCCAGTGATGAAGAAAAATGGGACGGTGCGCATATGTGTGGACTTTCGGGATCTCAACAAAGCTTGCCTGAAGGACGACTTTCCAGTACCGGTCACTGAGCTGATGATAGATAATACGTCCACTCGTGAAGTTTTCTCCTTCATGGACGGCTCATCAGGATACAATCAGATAAAGATGCATCACGAGGACCAGAAGCATACCGCTTTCCGGACCCCTTTGGGCATATTCTGCTACAAGATGATGCCTTTCGGTCTAAAGAACGCCGATGCCACCTATTAGAGGGCCATGACGAAGATTTTCGATGACCTCATACATGAAATCATCGAATGCTATATTGACGACCTCATAGTTAAAAGCAAATCATACGAGGAATATTTAGAGCATCTGAAGATTGTGTTTCAGCGCCTTCGGAAATACAACTTGAAGATGAACCCTCTCAAATACGCATTCGGAGTTTCCTCGGGCAAGTTCCTAGGATTCGTCATCCGACACCGAGGCATCGAGATAGACCCATTGAAGATCAAGGCGATCATGGAAATGCTTTAAGTCGATATACAACACCCCACGACTTGCGGGGAGACGGAAATATGAAAAACGATCTTGTTCTTTGCTTAAACATCGTTTAACCGCATGAATCGAAGCTAAACGATAACTAAAATCAAACATAGAAGTTAACAACTACTATGTAAAGGGATTATACCTAAAGAACCGTGTCCTTCGTCTTTACGAACTCCACCTCCTCCTCGGCCTTCTCGAAGTAGTAGACGATCCACCCGAGAGCTTTACTCCAAGCTAAGCCTCTAAACTTGAGGCAACTAACTTTCTTTAAGTGCTAATCAAAGAAGCTAGGTGATATAGAGTGAGGGTTATGGTTTAATTAGTCTAACTAATCCTTGTACTCAACACATGAGAGGGGAGGATTAGGGTTTGAAGAGGGAGAGCTTGAGGAGAGAGAAGGTGAAGATAATAATGAAGTGAGAATAATGAGTTATCATAATATATATCAAGCATTTCTTTTTATCAAGAAAAGAAAAGAAATGAATTTAACAACCATGCTTGATAATATCTAGTGATGATTTACATCCATGAGTCATTAAGCATTTATGATGCTTTAATGACATGGATGAATCATCCATATGACTCACTAATCACATTCATTGTATATGCCACCTAAACCTCCTTAGTCACCACCTTCTAGAAGCTTCTCATGCAATTACGAGAACGCCCCTCCTTTCCGCAAAAATACGGAAAAACTTTAGACTGTATAAATCAAATAACCGGATACCAGTAACTGGCTTAAACCAAAGCCGACTGGTAAAAACTGTCCGAAAGTCGTACGTGCGTAAACACACGTATGCGTCCGAACCCTTATCATAAAACCATACGACCTCTATATCGTTTCGCCTGGAGTAGGGAAACTCTCTGTGTGGGACTCTAGAGACTCGACTACTACGCTGGCAGTGGGTTTAACCACAGACCGCAAGCGGCACTAGCTGTACGTAACGGTCCCCAGGTAGATGTCGATAAGAAGGCCGATGAGGAAACCCATCCGAACTCCTACTGAGCCTGCTGTGACAATCTCCATACAGTCCGGTCCGTTCGTCTTAGACTATCGCATATCGGGCCAAGGGGGCGGCAAGCGTCAGTCCCCTAATAGCGGTATAAGTCGTGTCGGAGGGAAGCCCATTACACCCAGAGAAACTACTGGAACCTACCAGCAAATCTCGCTTGCCCTGGCCAGGGACTTTGCGTAATGGCTCTCTGACACAGCGCGATATCAACTCCCAATACCGGGAGAGACGAATCCTGTCTAACCGCCACTGCCTCCAAGTGCTCGGGACTGCACCCAACTGCTACCTGTTTGCACGACTCCTTTGAGCCGTGGTAGGGTAGCAATCTAAGAATAGTGGGACACACTCGAGGCGAAGTAGCAGTGTTAAGTCTGCGGACTATGCTGTACTCATGTCACCTGGGAACTGTTCACTGACGACTGGTATAAAACCAACCAACAGTTCCCTGTGAGTCCTGTCCGGTGTACCCGTAACCTAACGAGCACCTGCATACTATCTCCAGTACGACGTACTGACGGCTGTGGGACAGACCATCTTCCCAACTGGGATGAGAAGCGTACACACTAGTCTACTCCGGAGTATCGATGCTCTGTCTCGATAATCCCATGACCAGGGACCTGAATAAGGATGTGCTTGTAGACTACCCAGCCCCCACTAGTGTGACTGCCATCACAACGCTGGTAGTCAAGTAAGATCCTAAGAGCTCTATCAATACGTATACTCACATATTAAGATAGAAAAACTAAGTAGCATACTACCATGTTTAGCAAGACTGTTATATACATGTGAATATCCCAAGCTTCCATTAAGTAATATACAAACTAGTATGATACAATAATGGCCCCTAGGGCATATACACTAACAATCTCCCACTTGCACTAGGGCCATGTACTGGCATATCGAAGACCGATGATCTCGAGTAGCCTCTCGAACTGAATCTGAGGTAGGGCCTTCGTGAATGGATCAGCAATGTTCTCTTCAGAAGCAACTCTCCGAACCTCGATCTCCTGACGATCAATGATCTCCCTGATCAGGTGATACCGCCTTAAGATGTGTCTGGACTTCTGATGGGACCTTGGTTCCTTCGCTAAAGCTATAGCTCCGTTGTTGTCGCAATACAGAGGTATTGGATCAACTATGGTAGGAACCACCTGAAGTTCTGTTAGGAACTTTTTCATCCAGACTGCTTCTTTTGCGGTATCGCAAGCAGTTATATACTCCGCTTCCATCGTTAAGTCAGCAACGGTGTCCTGCTTGGAGCTCTTCCAGCACACCGCCCCTCCATTGAGGGTAAAGACATAACCCGACATGGACTTGGAATCGTCCTTATCACTCTGGAAGCCGGAATCAGCAAAGGCCTCTAACCTGAGGTCTTTTCCGCCGTAAACCAAGAACATCTCCTTAGTCCTTCTCAGATACTTGAGAATGTTCTTTACTGCTATCCAGTGCTTCTCCCCTGGGTCTGACTGATACCGGCTTACCACGCTCAGTGCGTAAGCTACATCTGGTCTGGTACACAACATCGCATACATTATAGAGCCTACCGCAGAAGCGTAGGGTATAATAGACATGCGTTCCCTTTCCGAATCAGTCTTGGGAGACATCTCTTTGGAGAGGGTGATTCCGTGACAAGCCGGTAGATTACCGCGCTTAGAATCTTCCATACTGAATCTTTTCAGTACAGTGTCGATATACCTGGACTGCGAAAGTCCCAACATTCTCTTGGATCTATCACGATAGATCCGGATCCCTAGAATGTAAGAGGCATCACCCAGGTCTTTCATCGAGAATCTGTGTGACAAGAATCCTTTGACAGATTGTAGCATAGGAATGTCATTTCCTATCAATAGAATGTCATCCACGTACAAGACGAGGAATACAACACTTCTGGCTACAACTTTACTATATATGCACGGTTCATCTGGATTTTTGATAAAGTCATATTCTTTGACTGTCTCATCAAAACAGATGTTCCAACTCCGCGATGCCTGTTTTATTCCATAAATGGACTTAAGCAGCTTGCATACTTTCTCGCTGCTCCCACTCTGATTGAAACCCTCTGGCTGATCCATATAGACGCACTCTTCTAAATTTCCATTTAGAAAAGCCGTCTTTACGTCCATCTGCCAGATTTCATAATCATGGAAGGCAGCAATAGCAAGAAGGACCCGAATGGATTTGAGCATAGCCACTGGAGAAAAAGTTTCGTCATAGTCCAAACCAGGTCTTTGACGAAAACCCTTTGCAACAAGTCTAGCCTTATAGGTTTCCACCTGTCCATCTACACCAATCTTTTTCTTGAAGATCCATTTGCATCCTATGGGTTTTACCCCATCTGGAGCAAAGTCCAAAGTCCATACTTTGTTGGTGTACATGGACTCCATTTCGGTCCGCATTGCATCTAGCCATTGTACTGAGTTGCCGCTCTGGATGGCCTGCTGGAAGTCAGTAGGTTCATCATCATCTATGATACAATCTTCTCTATCCCCATCTATGAGAAAACCGTAGTATCTCTCAGGCGGATGAGACGTCCTACTACTCCTGCGGAGGGGTGCAGGAATGTCCTGTTCTTCTTGAACTTCTGGTTCTACCAAACTTTCAGTAGCAGCTTGTGGTTCTGGAATTTCTTCCAGTTCTATTTCGCTCCCACTCTTCTGATTTTCTAAAAATTCAGTTTCTAAGAAGCGGGCATGACAAGAAACAAAAACCTTTTGTTCCTCTGCGTAATAGAAACAATATCCCATAGAGTTCTTTGGATATCCTACAAACTTACACTCTACTGAGCGTGCCTTGAGCTTGTCCGGATGCTGCTTTTTTACAAAAGCTGGACATCCCCATGTCTTCAGGTACTGAAGATAGGGTTTCTTCCCACTCCACATCTGATATGGTGTGGTAGGCACAGTTTTGGTTGGAACTCTGTTCAAAAGATATGCCGCTGATTCTAGCGCATAACCCCAGAAAGATCGTGGTAACTCAGCATTACTCATCATGGATCGTACCATATCCAATAGGGTTCGATTCCGTCTCTCCGATACACCGTTGTGCTGTGGAGTGTATGGAGGAGTAAGCTGAGAGAGAATTCCTTTCTCTTTTAGGTAACCTAGGAACTCGGCACTTAAGTATTCTCCACCTCGATCAGATCTCAGTGTCTTAATACTTTTGCCTGTTTGGTTTTCTACTTCATTCTTATACTCTTGGAATTTCTCAAAAGTCTCGGATTTATGTTTCATCAGATAAATGAATCCGTACCTTGAGTAATCATCCGTGAAAGTAATGAAATAGGAAAAACCACCTCTTGCATGTGTAGACATTGGACCGCATACATCGCTGTGTATGAGTCCTAAGAGCTCGCTCGCTCTTACTCCATGTCCAGTAAATGGAGTCTTTGTCATCTTTCCTTTGAGACAAGATTGACAAGTGTCATAAGTTTGATATTCGAACGAGTCCAAATATCCTTCTCTATGCAACTTTGTCAACCTTCTCTCATTGATGTGACTCAGTCTATAATGCCATAAGAAAGCTTTATTTAAATCTGGAGACTTTCTTTTTAGTGTGTTCTGGACGTTGAAAATTTGGAGTTGGTTTAAAACATATATACCGTTATTTAGTGTACCGGACCCAATCAAACCATGATTAAGGTGGATGTTAGCAACATCTCTTACAAACGTGAAATCATAACCTTTATTTGATAACAAGGAAACTGATATGATATTACACGTTAAGCTTGGTACAAAAAAACAGTTATGTAAAACCAAAATATGTCCACTCGTCAATCCTAGGTGATAATCCCCGACGGACGCAGCTCCCACACTAGCTCCGTTAGCAACCTTTAGGGTCATATCACCTTCCTTCAGCACTCTACGGTTTCTCAGTGCCTGCAATGAATTGCAAATATGAGATCCTGATCCGGTATCCAATACCCAGGAAGTAGAGTTGATCGACAGACAATTCTCAATTACAAACACACCTGAAGTCGAAGCCACAGCTTGCTTCGGTTCCTGGTTCTTGGCGTTCCACGCCTTGCCATCCTTCTTCCAGTGCCCTTTCCTGTGACAATGGAAGCACTCATCCTGGCCAACTACCGGTACCGCAAACTTTTTCTTTCCCTTCCCTCCCACCTTACTAACACCTCCTCTAGGTTTGGTGGCGGCCTTCTTCTTCCTTCCTTTGGCCCTAGCCTTGGACCCGGAAGAAGATGCACCGCTAACAAACATAGCGGGTGTTTCCCTTGCTTTCTGCAAGGTGCCCTCTGCACTCCTTAACATGTTCAGGAGTTCCGGAAGTTCAACTTCTTTTCTTTGAAGGTTGAAGTTCAGGATAAACTGGGCGTAGGTGGGAGGAAGGGACTGGAGAATAAGGTCTGTATAGAGCTCATTATCCAAAGTCGTCCCAAGGTCTGCGAGCTCTTCAATATAGCCGATCAGCTTTAGGACATGTTCTTCTACCGATGACCCGACAGCCAACCTCGCTCGAAACAAGTTCTTAGAGGTCTCGTATCTTGCTATACGAGATTGCTCTCCATAAAGTTCCTTTGTATGGAGAAATATGCCATCTAGGTTCATATCCTCGTGCCTCCTCTGATGTTCATTGTTCATTGAGGCAAGCACGATGCACTTGGCTTTCGCGCAATCTAAATCCCAGGTTTTGCGGATTTCCTTATCTGCATTGCTGGATTTGGGACCAGGGACAGCAGGTGCCGTAGCGGTGAGGACGTACCCCAATTTGTCATAGGTCAAAGCCATTTTGACATTCCGCAGCCAATCTTTATAGTTTGGCCCTGTCAGTATATTTTTCTCTAAAAGTAACTTAAGTCCAGTCATTTTCAGGGTTGCTGCAATTAGGAGAGAGAGAAGAAAACTCTTTAGCATGATGCTCTTGCAAGTTTAGAGTGGTTTTTAGTTTATCTAAACTGGATGGCTCCCATTGTTTCTCGAATCCTTCCTCAAACCATAAAAGAAGAATTAGCCAGGATTATTCTCACTGTACAATTCTTGCTTAACCGTTCAGCCAGGCCAGTGTCGATACTTCGAGGGAGGTTTTCCAACGCTTTCGCGAAGTTCCTTAATTAAATAACCTCTTTTCTCTGGGGGCGTAACCCCGCTGACACTTTTCTGGACACCTACTTGGTTTATAATATTGATCGTTAAGTGACGAATATCCTGATAAGTAGCATATACTCACAGTAGTATCGGGATCCAAATATCATTGTATGATAATGTTGAAGGAATCCTACCAACATTCATCAAACTCCAAATGGTATGCATCTCTTTGCAAATTTCAGTTTCTTTAGAAATTCCCGATATAGGTTTTTGCCCCATGCTCTTATGACCTTGACGTAAGCCAACAAATCATAAGTCACATGTCAAGTTCTGCCCATCATTATCTTGTTAATTTGAACCCACCCGTATATACCCTTGACGTAAGCCAACAAGGTAATGCGACTGTCCCAAACCAACACATCTATCTATGCAACAAATGAATACCCAGTAGCTACCAAACACTATGCCTTGACGAAAGCCAACAAACATAGCTTGAATACTACTGACTATCCATAAGAAATGACGGAGGACTACGACTGGTTTTGGCGAAACCGTGAACGTAGTGAACTTGATATAACCGAAGGAACCTGATAGCTTTTAAAAGGAGTGGTTAAATCTCCGCGTTTAAAAAATATCTGTTTTAAAATTAATTTAGTGGTTTCTTTTAAATTGTTCCAACGATTTAAACTTTGGTTTGTTTTTCTTTGCACTATAGATAATGCGTCCCATCATTAACCTATCATTGCAGAAAACAACGAAAATACAACGCCCTCTTATGCCATCCGCATTCGCCACGGGGTCCCGTCATCACCCGTTAGGTTACTTAACTAACGACAGAGCGGAGGCTGGGCTAGCGCGGGTGTAAAACATAAGTGACGTCTAAATAGCTATCATATATAGATATTGTACATTCGTCAGACGCAATAATAGGCATTCCAGATCACAGATGAACTTTATTGGATTTGCAAATAATCCGTGTTTGTTTTGAGCCTGCAACAAAAGACGGATTACACAGTTATGATGAATAGCCATTACCCCACCCAAGACCCCAACGGGTACAGCAAACTACCCGCCCGGCAGTTTGTGCACCCCACCTTGGGTCTGTCTTAGGAGCAAAAAACAGTAAAATGAAATAATACAACAGTGGCTACAACCGCAACCTGGATGTACCCCGCAAAATAATATTACAACAAATTACATTTACATCAAATGAATTAAATAATAACCCATCACATAACCCCGGCTATACATCACAATAGTCCAACACAGTTCATATCCACAAACAGTAAAAACCATTACAGAAATGTACAACCCCCTGCCAACCGACATACTAGCAGTTAGGGGAGGTTTACGAACACATTATACAAACACAGATATAATCTAACAAGCAAATACTGTATAATTTCGATCGATTAAACACTTTTAATTTTTCTCCAATACTTCTCTGTAAATCTGAAACCTGAGCAAAAATAAAAACTTCCAGAAAATACCAAATATCACAGAGAAGCAACACAGGAAATTTGGGTTCCTGAATCGCCAACTCGGCGGCGGAAGCGCGGCGGATCGGTGCGATCCGCCGCGGTTCCGCGGCTCTTTAGGCAATTCAGGGGCCCAAATTTCTTGGGTGTTCTTATACTGTCTTTTTAAGCCTTCTGAACCTCCCTGAAAAATTTTAGTACTTCATTTAAAATTCGACAGAAACTTGTGATTTCGAGGTTTTCCGGTTTCGTTTTTTCCGTTCGAAATTCATACAAATTTGCAAGTAAGTTATTTATTGTTTAGCGAGGCTCTGATACCACTGTAAGTCGATGTACAACACCCCACGACTTGCGGAGAGGCGGAAATATGAAAAACGATCTTGTTCTTTGCTTAAACATCGACTAACCGCATGAATCGAAGCTAAACGATAACTAACATCAAACATAGAAGTTAACAACTACTATGTAAAGAGATTATACCTAAAGAACCGTGTCCTTCGTCTTTACGAACTCCACCTCCTCCTCGGCCTTCTCGAAGTAGTAGACGATCCACCCGAGAGCTTTACTCCAAGCTAAGCCTCTAAACTTGAGGCAACTAACTTTCTTTAAGTGCTAATCAAAGAAGCTAGGTGATATAGAGTGAGGGTTATGGTTTAATTAGCCTAACTAATCCTTGTACTCAACACATGAGAGGGGAGGATTAGGGTTTGAAGAGGGAGAGCTTGAGGAGAGAGAAGGTGAAGATAATAATGAAGTGAGAATAATGAGTTATCATAATATATATCAAGCATTTCTTTTTATCAAGAAAAGAAAAGAAATGAATTTAACAACCATGCTTGATAATATCTAGTGATGATTCACATCCATGAGTCATTAAGCATTTATGATGCTTTAATGACATGGATGAATCATCCATATGACTCACTAATCACATTCATTGTATATGCCACCTAAACCTCCTTAGTCACCACCTTCTAGAAGCTTCTCGTGCAATTACGAGAACGCCCCTCCTTTCCACAAAAATACGGAAAAACTTTAGACTGTATAAATCAAATAACCGGATACCAGTAACTGGCTTAAACCAAAGCCGACTGGTAAAAACTGTCCGAAAGTCGTACGTGCGTAAACACACGTATGCGTCCGAACCCTTGTCGTAAAACCATACGACCTCTATATCGTTTCGCCTGGAGTAGGGAAACTCTCTGTGTGGGACTCTAGAGACTCGACTACTACGCTGGCAGTGGGTTTAACCACAGACCGCAAGCGGCACTAGCTGTACGTAACGGTCCCCAGGTAGATGTCGATAAGAAGGCCGATGAGGAAACCCATCCGAACTCCTACTGAGCCTGCTGTGACAATCTCCATACAGTCCGGTCCGTTCGTCTTAGACTATCGCATATCGGGCCTAGGGCCGGCAAGCGTCAGTCCCCTAATAGCGGTATAAGTCATGTCGGAGGGAAGCCTATTACACCCTGAGAAACTACTGGAACCTACCAGCAAATCTCGCTTGCCCTGGCCAGGGACTTTGCGTAATGGCTCTCTGACACAGCGCGATATCAACTCCCAATACCGGGAGAGACGAATCCTGTCTAACCGCCACTGCCTCTAAGTGCTCGGGACTGCACCCAACTGCTACCTGTTTGCACGACTCCTTTGAGCCGTGGTAAGGTAGCAATCTAAGAACAGTGGGACACACTCGAGGCGAAGTAGTAGTGTCAAGTCTGCGGACTATGCTGTACTCATGTCACCTGGGAACTGTTCACTGACGACTGGTATAAAACCAACCAACAGTTCCCTATGAGTCCTGTCCGGTGTACCCGTAACCTAACGAGCACCTGCATACTATCTCCAGTACGACGTACTGACGGCTGTGGGACAGACCATCTCCCCAATTGGGATGAGAAGCGTACACACTAGTCTACTCCGGAGTATCGATGCTCTGTCTCGATAATCCAACGACCAGGGACCTGAATAAGGATGTGCTTGTAGACTACCCAGCCCCCACTAGTGTGACTGCCATCACAACGCTGGTAGTCAAGTAAGATCCTAAGAGCTCTATCAATACGTATACTCACATATTAAGATAGAAAAACCAAGTAGCATACTACCATGTTTAGCAAGACTGTTATATACATGTGAATATCCCAAGCTTCCATTAAGTAATATACAAACTAGTATGATACAATAATGGCCCCTAGGGCATATACACTAACAAATGCCTCCGCCAAGGACTCTCAAGTAGCTGCGGTCTCTCCAAGGAAAGCTTGCGTATATCCGGCGATTTATAACCAATCTCTCCGGTAAGTGTCGTCCTTACAGTCACCTAATGAAGAAGGGAACCTCGTTCGTATGGGATCGCAAATGACAAAGCACACTGGACGAAATCAAGCAATACCTGTAGAATCCGCCAGTGCTGGCCACTCCCGTCAAGGGAAAGCCCCTCATTTTGTATACAACTGCCCTTGAAGGTTCTTTAGGCGCGCTATGGGCACAAGAGAATGACCAAGGAAAGGAGAGAGCCCTCTACTATTTGATTCGATTCTCCTGGGGGCAGAAAATAATTACTCCCCCATTGAAAAACACTGCCTGGCGTTGATCTTCGCGATAACGAAGTTCAGACACTATGCGTTGGCACATGAGGTCCATCTCATATCATAGGTGGATCCTCTCAAATATTTGATGTCAAAGGCCATATTAACGGGATGACTCGCTAAGTGGCCCTACTCTTAATGGAATTCTCGGTGACATACCAACCCCTCAAGGCAGTGAAAAGCCAAGCCATCGCTGACTTCCTCGCTGAGCATCCGATACCTGCCGATTCTCCTTTGAACAACGAATTTCCCGACGAGCACGTGTTTGACACGATCGACGGGGAGAGAAGAGAGAATGATACCCGGTGGGAACTCTATTTCGATGGAGCATCTTCCATCAAGAAGCGCAAATAAGGCACCCCCATAATCAAATCCGGGGTGGGCCTCATCTTTGTGACTCCACAAGGAGGGATAATGCGTTTTGCCTTCTCCTTAACAAAGCCGAGGACGAACAAGGAAGCCGAATATGAAGTTTTGATAGCAGGTCTTGAGATCGCTGTCGACATGGGAATCAAGAACCTCCTCATATACGGAGACTCCCAGCTGGTCGTTAGTCAAGTAAATGGCAACTATCAAACGTGCAAACCAGAGTTGGTGAAGTACAACGAGAGAGTGCAGCAAATGCTGACTCAAATTCTTTTCTACACCCTGGAAAGCATACCGCGTGCGGAAAATAGCAAAGCGGATGCATTGGCCAAACTCGCTAAAGAACTGGCCGACCAGAACCCCGATGACGTGAGGATCGTTGTGCAAAGCCGTCGGGTTCTTGCACCGGTAGAAATATCTCCAGAGTCGTCCGAAGAAAAAGGGAGCTACCGAGCAAATGGCCCTACAAATAAAAGACCAGGAAAAGGCTAAGGATTAGAGAGAAGACTTTATAGACTACTTCAAATTCCGTCTAACACCTGAAGATGCGTTGTCAAGATATCAGCTCATGAAACGAGCTCTATCTTTTGCCTTCATCAATGATACTCTGTATAAGAGATCATTTGATTCTCTGTGGCTAAGATGTCTAGGGCCTAAAGAGGCAAGGAGAGTCATCCAAGAAACTCACGACGGACTCTGCGGCTCTCATCAAGCCGGACCAAAGATGAAGCTGAAGATCAAAAGGATGGGCTACTATTGGCCCACAATGATCCAGGACTGCCTTGAATACGCGAAGCAGTGCCACTCGTGCCAAATTCACGGGGACTTTATCCACCAGCATCCAAATCCACTACATCCAACGGTGGCTAGCTGGCCGTTCGAAATGTGGGGAACCGACATAATCAGGCCCATCGAACCAGCATCGTCCAGAAGACATCGATTCATTTTGGCAACAACTGATTACTTCTCCAAATGGGCAGAAGCAGTACCGCTGAGGGAAGTGAAGACGGAGAATATTCTCCATTTTTTCAAGATACGTGTCATCTATCGGTTCGGCACTCCATGACGGATTATCTCCGATAACGGGCCGGCCTATAAAAGCCACAAGATCAGCCGCTTCGCATAAGAACATAACATAGACTGGAGATACTCTTCGGTTTATAATCCCCGAGCTAACGGTCTAGCTGAGGCTTTCAACAAGACCTTGACAAAGATCATGAAAAAGACAGTGTCTCGAAATAAGAAAGACTAGCACGAGAGATTGCATGAAGTTCTCTGGGCGTATCGAACTACGTTCAAAACGGCCGTAAACACAACGCCGTATGCATTGGTATTCGGCACAGAAGCGGTGCTCTACCTTGAGATAGAGTTACCCTCTCTACGAGTGGCGGTTCACTACGAGCTAACAGACGAAGAAAATGCTTACTTTCGGCTTGAGGAGCTCGACGCCCTTGATGAAACCCGGCTCATGGCGCAACAAAACCTAGAGGCTTATAAAGCAAAGATGACGTGCTCATATAAAAGATTGACTAGGCCGAGAACATTCCGCCAAGGCGAACTCGTGCTAGTGGTTAAAAGACCTATGATCCCTAATCGTGCCAAACGAGAGGAATTCGAGCCGAACTATGAAGGCCCGTACATCATAGACAGAGTTTACCAGGGTGGAGCCTATCTACTTATGGACATGTATGGTGAAAGACCTTTCAGGCCAATAAACGGTCGATTCCTGAAAAAATACTACGCCTGACGAGTCATGGCCTAGGTCAACGATAGATGACGACGCTTATGTCCGCTCGCTATCTTCCTAAGCCCAAACTTTATAAGTAGTAGCCGAATGACGGACCGAAATGTCCTAAAACTAACAACGGACCAAAATGTCCCTAAACTAACGACGGACTGAAATGTCCTAAAAACTAACAATGGACCGAAACGTGTAAGTGCACGGCGGCGCCCCGGCCGTCAATCCGAGGCCAAAATGCGGAAACGATACTTTTCTTTAAACTTTTAAACCAGCACCACCGCGCACTAAAAACCTGGATCGGGCCATTAATCTAATCCTAACTAACTAGAGAAGGGGTAGAGAGATATACCGAGCGATCCGTGTCCTTCGGTCTTCTCGTCGTCGTCCCGGTCTCCCCGCGGAATCTCCGGTCTTCATCTCCTCGTCGGAAGGGCACCACATCGCCGGTTCTTTTACGGGCTCCTACCTCTGGACCGAGGCAACTCGGGCACGAAGTTGGCGAGCCGACGTGCCCAAGAAGTGCTGTAGATGAAGTGTAGAACGGTTTCTCTCCATTGGGGTTGTGGAAGTTGCCTTTTGGTGGAGGAAATGAACTATACTTTTGGAGATGGAGCTATTGGATTTTTGCAAGCCAAAAGAGATCAAAAATCCCACACTGAAATTTTGGACAGCCCCCCTCTCTATTTGGCCGGCCATGACCGCAAGAAAAAATGAGAAGAGGGAGAGAAAACAAGGAGGGGTGCAATCATACATGAAAGAGTGAGGAGTGATGATTAAGAATCATCATCATAACCAAATCCATACTCATAAACAACCATCTCATCACAAAGTCAAGTAATGATGAAGAAATAGAAGTCAAGGTCAAACAAGAGCCATCATGAAGCAACTACTTGTAAAAACAACCCTCCAAAATGCTAATTTGCACAATTGCAAATAAGCCCTCCTCCACCAATTTTCAGCCAAGGGAAGAAACAAAGGAAAATGGCCGAAACGGAAAGCGAACTGGCAACTTCAGAAAACTGATCCCGTAATAAATTACAGGAAAACCCCGCTACTGTATATACATACCCGTATTTGTATTCCGACCGAATACAAATGCAACGAGACAAAATCTACACTGTACAATACTAGGATTCGACTTAAACCAAAGCCCGCTAGTATTATCCGTCTGATCATGATCCATGCAATATAGCACGTATCTGATCAAACCCTGCCATATCTCCATACGGCCTCTACAGCGTTTTTCCCGAAACTTGAGAAAACGGTCTGTGGGGGACTCTAAAGACTCGTCAATACTTTGGTTGTGGATTTAACCACTAGCACGTCAGAGATATTAGCCATACGTAACGGGCTACCAGGTATTGACCAAAAGGGTCGTCGATGAGCGAACTCATCCTGACACCCTACTAAGCCTGTTAGTGACAATATCCGTACAGTCCGGTCCGTTCGTCTATGAGCATCTCATGGCGAGCCTAGGGGGTTGGTGAAAGTCAGACCCCCAAAAACGGTACAAGTCGTGTCGGAGTGTAGCCCAGAACACCCTGAGATACTATTGGAATACCTACCAGTAAATCTCCTGCCTTGGCCAAGGACTTCGTGTAAGGGATCTCCTAGACACAGCACGACCTCACCCCCAATACCGGAAGAGACGAACCCCTGAAGATCCGCTCACTGCCTCCATGTGGCTCGGGAATGTACCCAACTAAAACCTGTTTACACGTCTCCTTTGAGCGTGGCAGGGTAGTAATCAAAGTACAGTAGAAACTCACACGAGACAAATGACGATTCTCAGGTCGATGAACTAACCTGTACACATGTCACCAGGGAACTGCTATCTGACGTCAGGTATATGACCAACAAGCATGTTCCCGGCGAGTCCTGTCCGGTGTACTTATAACCCAATGAGCACCTGTATACATCTTAGGTGAACCAACTGACACCAGTGGCTTGTGAGACCGGCCACCGCCCCTCGTTGGGGTCTCGACTGTATACACTAGTCTACTCTGGAGTATCGATGCCCTGTCTCGAAACTCCCACGACTAGGGACCTTTTAAGGATGTGCTTATAGACTACCAGCTCCCATGTATATGATCGCCATCATACTGCTGGCTGTCAAGCAAGAATCCTAAGGGCTCTATCAACACGCAACAGTGACCTGTAAGGTCACCTAAAGCAGTACACGATGATAAAGATAAACCAGATAGTATACTATCATCTTGAGTAAGACTGTTCTAACGGTATAGGTACTCCCTCAATCATTGCAATCACGTGCCTGTGATCCAATAATTGACTCTGAGGGCACTATCTCCAACAATCTCCCACTTGCACTCAAGGCTAATTATTGCGATGTCGCATACTCACAGCCCGTGTGATACCGAACACCCAACTCCTCTACTGATCAGTCTCACAAAACCAGTTTGCGAAACTAATGTGTTCGACGAATAGCCTCAGTGAGTGGATCCGCCTTGATGTTTCTTTCTATGTCTCTCTATATCTCAAGTTCGTGGAGAAAGCCATCTCCCGAAATGAGCAATACCTATCTTAGAATGTGTCTGGATGTCTGATGGGACCTAGCTCATAAATGAACTCCAAATCCAAACTTCTTAGACTGTATCATCAACTGAACTTAATCAGTATCCTGCGTCATGCCTCCTTCAGTATCCCCTTGGACCGCCAGTCCAAAATACTGCCCCTCGTCAGAAGGAAAACTATAACTCTGACAACCAATCTGTCATCCAGGTCACCTTGGAAGTCTGGAATGATAACTATCTCCCGAATGAGGCTGTCGTTATCATATCCCTAGAACATCCACTTATGTTCTAAAACTGCTTCCGATCGTTTCTCCAGGATTGGATCAATATCAACTTATTGCAGCTTGTGCAAAAACAACATCTGGTGTGGTACTTGACATCTCATGATTGACTCAATTGCCTAAGCAAGTGATCTGCCAATCATGCACACCCCTCTCCCTTTTAGTCTGTAAGACACCTTTAGAGAGGGTGACTCCATCACCTGCAGGTACACCACCATACCAAGAGTCGTCCATTCTAAAGCACCTCTAGAATGCTGTCTAAGTACCCTGATTGGGAAACTACCCAAATCTAGATCTAAAACCATAGATCCAGTAACCAGAATGTCTGATATGAAATCCATTTCCTTTGTGGAGAAACCACTGTATGACGACCAAAGTATAACCGACCGTAGTAAAGGAATTTCACTTCTTACTCTGTGTATGTCATCCAAATACCAGGACATCACACCCTACTACCTCTTAACAGATCCATTCCCTATTCTGATGAACTCAAACCTATGACTGTCACATCAGAAATAGATGATCTATCTCCGCTATTTCTGCTTTAGTTCATAAATAGACATAAGCTACTTTTCCACCACGCTTCCGCTGCTCCCACTGACTACAACAACCCTCTGGCAGAGTCATATACTCGTACGCTTCTAAAGCCAGTTCAGAACGACGCTATACTCATCCTCCTGCCGAGTCTCATAGTCTGGAACAACAGCAATGGTAAGACTGGGTAAACAAGAACCTCCCTGCCACCGTCTTTGAGCATACCGAAGTACCTCTCGAGTGCCTGAAGTTACCCACCATATCTGCGGAGTGGCCAATGGAATGTCAAACCATATTGGATCTTTAGGTTCTTATCAAATCTTCAATAATCGTTTGCGGTTCTGGAATCACATCCAGTTCTACCATACTCCCACTACTGTTTTCTGAAAAAATCCATTTCTTTAAAACTGTGGCGAGTCTAGAATAATATCACTATTGATCTTCCAGATGGTATAACGTCAACCCTCATCATAGCCTGGTGTTCATATCAGATTTTTGCATTTTTATACCGCCCAATTTTTATCACATTGCTTATCGGTAGGTACTCTTGAACCGTGTTTGCTAGTTAATTGCAGGATACAGGTTCTCAGCTCTAAACAGTGAAATTCTTGGAAAAGCACGACAAATTCTGGATTACTACCAACCACAGATAAAACACGGGTCTCCGCTCTCTATCCGTATGTTGCCGCACACCAGTTTAAGAGACAAAATAGCAAATCGATGTCATTTTCATGCACAAAGCTCAATGTCAAAACAAGATCCAACATATCTATGCGGAGCTCAAGGAAATCATGGCAAAAGATCCACATCACATCACCTTTTGATCAGCAGAAATTCTGGAAAAATCGTGAAGAAATTCTGAGAAACAACATATACCAGACTGAAGGGTACTGCAAACCAGGGCAAATCACCAAATTTGAAGGCCTAAATCCCTATTATGGCCGTGGTTCCGCGGCATAAGCACGCTTAGGCCGTGGAACCGCGGTCTGACTAAGTCGGCAGTACCTGAGTTTTTAGGGGTATTTTGGTCATTTTATATAGAGGCAGATTGTTGCCCTAGATTTCCAGTTCCCTGCCTATAAATAGCCCAGAACATTGCCAAGCCAAGGGTGCTTATTCTTGTATTTAGATTTTAGGATAAATGTTGTTGTTCTTCTTCCTCTTCTCATCTCTTCTCCATTAAAACCTTGTAGTGAGCTTTTGTGAATGAAAGATGAATAAAATAGTTCTCTTTGTTACCATGCTTGTCTTGTTATGTTGTTAATGATAAATGCTTGTATTTTTCATTTGCTAATCTAGTTGTTGTTATTTGTGTTTTGTTTCTTTCTTGTTCTCTTTTTCTTTATCTTTAACTACAACAATGATGCTTAAGCTTGATCCTTGCCAAGGTGAGGTCACAAATAGCTAGTTGTAATCTCCTAACCTCTATCTTTCTGTCTTCCTCCTTTTGTGTTATTTTCTTTTTCTTGTAATGGGTGAGTAGTTTTCTTACTTGTTAGGGTAGGATAAGGAAAGTTTGAGAGAAGGAAATCTCTCTCACTCTTTCCTTACCCAACATCTTAATTCGGACTCCCGTTAATTGAACCACAATCCGCTCCCTACGGCACCCTATCCTACATGATAGCGGTGATTTCTTAGTGAGACCGGTTGTGGTTGAACTAACCGGAGGTTAAAGCTAAGATCCAAGAACGGATGGACAAGCACCAAAAGGAAGAACTTAAGCGTTGGAAAGCCTAGCTTATACTCGCAAGTTCCTTCCTAGTCGTGCTAATCCCCGTTGTTGCCGATTACCGTAACACCGATATTAAGAGTGGCAACGAAAGAAGTGAGCGACTCCTAACTCAAACTAACCTAATCCTAACCCTAACAAGCTCTCTTTATATATCATTCTAGCACATAGTTAATCTCAAAACAAACCTGGACATTTGGACTTAACTCGTTAAAGCACATAGAAAAAGATTCCCATCCCCCTGCGGACGACCCGTACTCAACCGGCTAGCTACAAGAGAAACCGTCTTGATTGCGGTAATTAACTAAGCACGCAAAAATTCTACCAATCAAATGGCGCCGTTGCCGGGGAGACGGTAGTTTATTTCTTTGTGTAATTTCGGCTTAATTTGTGAATATAAATATAACCGAAAAACAAAACAAAAAATATACATTGTAAAAACCATCCTGTTATTTTTGATTAGTTTTTGTGCAAGTGTGCAGGATAAAAAGACGGTCGAGTTCAGTGCCAAAGACGTGGGAAGTTAGACCCATATCTCGCGGCTACACCGCGACGGATCAAGACGGAGCCAACGGTCTACTTTAAAATTCTGGAGCAGATCCAGTAAGCAAATCAAGATTCAGGAGCTCCAGACAAGAAGAGGACAGCCAAGTCAGCACCTACAAGCAAACTGAAGCTCCAAGGCCCCCATAAAGCCGCGGAACCGCGGCATAAGAGAGCTTAGGCCGCGGAACCGCGGCCTTTTTCTGGCTTCAGCAGCCCAATTTCCCTGTGAGCCTCTCTACTTTCCTCCCCACTCCTCTGGACTCCACTGAACTGTGTTTTCTGCAGCATTCTTTGCGCAAACTCTCTTCCCTCTTCCAATAAATTATTTTTGTGCAGGATTCTTTGCGCCGCGCTTAAAAAATAAAAAATTGATTGCAGTTGATTGTTACTGCTTTGCATATATTAATACGGACTTTAAGGGGCTTGAAACCAATCCAGATTGGGTGGGGATTTCATCACCCTTCCCAGGACCCCAGAAATCACAAAAAGCATATGCATTGACCATTGTTTAATTAAAAAATACTGGACTCAGCCCTAAGGACTTCGCGCTCAATAGGACAGAGGACTACTTACAGGCATCGGCCGTTTATCCTATCCTGACTTTGCGGTGTCTATGCAAGTGTGTCCAAGGCAAGTGGTTACTTAATTAGGACCACTACTTACGTAGTGGGGAGCCTCCCACTTACCTGGCACTTACCCGACCGCAATTGGCGGAGAAGAGGCGGTTTGAGGTCCTATTTCTAGCCCTTTGGAACAGTTAAGAGCTGTCTAGCTGACCTAGGTGACCCTAGATCTATGTGTGATTGTGCATATCTTGTCTGTGATTGTTTGAAGCCGTAAGTCCGTACATATTTCTGTAAAGTTCTTTCTAAAAAGAAAAAAAACACAAAATCCAAAAACTTTTATAAAAACTTGCCCTTTGTCGCCAAAATCCCATTTTTTCACCCACCACCCATCGTATTTCTCCATTGACGTTTTCTTACCCTCACCTTCTCCGCTTTGACTATACTAAACTCGTTTAGTGTATGTCCGCTTGGATTCGGGACACTAGCGCCCGCCTAGTCCGCGTTACGTTAGTCGCTACCGACTACGCGATCGACTCAGACGTCGATACTCCTTCCAAGCCTCTTTCACCCTTACCTTTGCCGGCCAACTCCGACGTTGACCGGAATTCCGTTCATACATCCTCACCTTCACCATCACCAACCTCTTCTTTTGCGATGTCAGGATTTAATCCAAACATCTCTTTGACTCCCCCGGGATTGATTCCACCTCCTATAGATGCGAATAACCCACCACCACCGCCTGTCGTAGCGCCACAGCGAATCGCGCTCCAGGATCGTTTCTATCCCACCCGCTCTGCACTTCCCACCTGTCTTTCCCTTCCACCGGCCAATGGGGATAATTTTGAAATTAAGCCCCACTTCATTAACATGCTTCCGAAATTTCATAGGCTCGAATCTGAAGATGCCTATATCTTCATCAACAAATTTCAAAATGTTTGTGCCATGATGAAAACGACCCAGCTATCGGACGATGCTATACGGCTACGGGTCATTCCGTTCACTTTGTGCGATCTTGCTGAAAAGTGGTTGTATAGCACCGCTTCCCACTCCATAACCAGTTGGGACGAGTTTGTGAAAGCGTTTCTCAAGAAATTCTATTCGAATCATAAAACCGCGAGGATCCGTAACGAAATCAACCAATTCTCCCAGCTTCCTACTGAACCCTTCTGGAAGTGATTTGACCGGTATAAAGACCTTCTTGTTCAATGCCCTCACCATGGTATTGAGAAATGGCAACTTTGCCAAACCTTATACGAGGGCCTGAACCCAGCAACCAAGCAGTTGTTGGAAACCATTTGTCAGGGCCACTTCCTATCGAAATCTGACGAAAAAGCATGGAAATTCTTCGACGACCTTGCGGAACAAACGCTTCAATGGGAGAGCACCAGACCAACTTCTTCTTCTTCCTCCTCCACTTCTACTGGTCAGTCTAGGGTAGGCATTCACCAACTTGATGTCTCTACTGCGATGAAAGCTGAAATGGCTGCAATAACGAGAAAACTTGAAGCGATAGAGAGCAAATTTTCATCTCCTGCTCCTGCCCTTGTTCTTCCCTTTCGTACCATGTGTGCTTGTTGTTCCGATCCTTCTCACTTAACCGAAGAGTGTCCTTACAATCCACCATCTCAAGGACAAGATCAGGTTAATGCTGCATTTCAGCAAAGACCGATAAATGATCCATACTCTTCCACCTACAATCCCGGTTGGAGGAACCACCCCAATTTCACCTGGAATCAGAATCAGCATCAATTCCAAGGCAACAATTTCCAGAGGCCCCCTCCTCCGCAACAAGCGCAACTACAAACTCAACATCGATTTCAGCAACCCTTCCAACCCCAACCTTTTCAAAATCAGACGAACAACTTTGCATCCAACAATTCTTTTCCGCAAAACAACTTTGTTCCGTCAAACAATGATAAGGTTTCCTCTCTAGAACGAAGTCTGGAGGCGTTCGTTAAACAATCGACACAATCCACCGCAAACATCCAGTCGTCTATTCAGTCTTTTGGTGCAACACACTGCTGCACACGGGTAAAGCATCAAGACCATCGAAGCCCAGATTGCACAGCTGAATGCGGCGTTAAGCGAGCGAGAAAAGGGGAAGCTTCCATCTCAACCACTCCCAAATCCCGGTCACCCACATAATGTACATGTTGCTCTTGAACAACAGAAACATAATGTGAGTGCCGTGACTACATTGAGATCGGGAAGGATGCTGCAAAACAATATTGGCATACGGATCGATGATGACACCCCGGCCGCTTCTTCTTCTTCTTCTTCTTCTTCTTCTTCTTCTTTTCCTTCGTCTTCTGAGCCTAATCTCCATTCTTCAAAAGGCTCTTCTTCTGCTCTAAACAGACCCATTTTTCACTCCACGAAAACACCAACTCTGGGATCCGTTCCAACTCCACAATCTCCTCCACAAGCATTGGATTCAACCAATTTTTAAAACGTTCCATTTCCAAACCGGTTGAAGTCCAATAAACAAAATCCACAAATGGAGAAGATTCTAGAGTTGTTTAAGCAGGTTAACATCAGCATTCCCCTTTTAGATGCTGTCCAACAAGTCCCGTCCTACGCGAAAATCTTAAAGGACTTGTGCACGAAAAAGAGGAAATCTCAGGTACCTAAGAAAGTTTTCTTGGCTAGTGCTGTGAGTGATGCTCTTACCCAATCTTTACCTCAAAAACGGAAGGACCCTGGCTGTCCTACGATTTCTATAACCATTAGGGATAAGAACATCAACCGCGCACTATTAGATCTTGGTGCCAGTGTTAACCTTCTTCCATACTCAGTATATGAGCAACTAGGTGTAGGAGAGCTAAAACCCACACACTGTACTCTCCAAATGGCTGACCGATCAATCACCCATCCTAGGGTTGAGCTAGAGGATGTGTTAATCAAGGTTGGGGACTTCATATTCCCCGTTGACTTCATTGTATTAGACACACAGCCAATAGCTAACCCCCGGAATCAAATTCCGGTGATACTCGGTCGCCCATTCCTTGCAACCTCAAATGCTGTGATCAATTGTCGAAATGGTTCGATGAACCTATCTTTTGGAAACATGACAATTGAACTCAACATTTTTAGGTTGGAGAATCAGCCCTCCGAACCTAATGCTCATATACTAGACGTTTGCTCAATCCAGGAGATCACCCCAGAAGAGTGTGAATTCAAGGAGTTTTTGTTCGATCAAGATAACCTTAACGCCACTAGTGCATTCCTCTTCGAACCTGCTGCTATTTCTGCGCCCGACAATAACTACGAGTGTTTCACTTTCTCGAACGATCTTAGCCACTCACCACCCGAGTTTGAATCCTTCGAATTTCCGGATGAGTTACCTGAACCATCCAACTCGATCGCTTACACTCGTTTTGAACCTTTGCTGGAATCCTTTGAGTTCGAGACCTTTTCACCAATCTTGCCTTCAATCGTTTCACCTCCAACGCTCGAACTCAAGCCTTTGCCGGCTCACCTTAAGTACGCTTACTTGGGTGAGAACGAGACCCACCCTGTTATCGTCTCGGCTTCTCTAGCTCCAGAGCAAGAGAAAGCCTTTCTTGCGGTCTTGCACAGCAATAGGCAAGCTTTTGGCTGGTCCATGGCTGATTGATACGAAAAAGTGTTTGTTTGTAGTTTAACCGCAATCAATAACGGTGTCGCGTGTAGCTAGACCGAGATTAGTACGGGTCGTCCTCTGGGAAACGTGGAACCTTCTATTCTTACTTTAGATGTGTTGAGAAAGAGAGGAGGGATAAAGAATATTGTAGAATAGTTTCTAGATCTACGTTAAACAAGAATGTAAAATATAGATCTAGATTATTTCAAGTATGTAGTTAATATAATAAGGGGGCTTGTAGGGTTCGTTAGGATTTAGTAGTTATGGACGATTAATTAAAAGTTACCCTTTTTATCCATTAATAGATTTAAAACTAGATCGACGATGATGCGTGTAGATTAGGGTTTCTGGAGGGAAAAGGAATCCCACTCTTAACCCTTATCTCGACACGGAACTCCGTTCATATCTAGCCTTTACAAAAATAATCATTAATCTAATCTCTAATCGCGGTCGGAACTAACAAAAAATTGTTAGCGCGCCCGATTAGGATGTTTATGATTCTTTTGATAAAGTTCATAAATTTTATAGGACTTAAAAAGGGTTTAGGGATTTTTATCGTCCATTAGCCTAACCTAATCCTACGAACCCTAACAAGCGGAGAATTACTCGAGCATGTTGGGAGAAAAAGAGATGGAAAGAATTTGCATAATTAAACTACGAAGAAGTAGAATAAGAAAAAAAAAGCTACCTTTATTAATCAACAATATTCATTACACTTTGATTCCTTAGAAAATGATTACAAAGACTAGTTTACTTCTCGATCTCTTCTAAGGAGGTAGACGAACAGTTGATGATCAGCCTGGATGCGTGAGCCGTCTTGGACTTCGTGATCTCGTCGGCTTGATAAATTTTCCAAGAGACTCTCGGTGCCTTTTTATAGTGCAAAGCCAGAATCATTTGCTTCCATATTAGGTAAATAGATGTAAAGATTCACCCAAAATTTTTGCATCAACTAACTCCACAATCCTGCCGCGGATCCGCGGCCCAAGGGGGGTATGGCCGCAGATCCGCGGCCATTAGATCTCATCCCTCCATCAAAATTTAGGTGCTCTGTCTTTATGACATGTGGACTTTTCTGGAACCTTTGTATATTTGAAATATTCTCGTGATTGCTGCCAGACTTGGTCTCCAAGTTTTGCTTCTTAATTAGGCAAGTCTTCTTCAATAAATTGATCTCCTTGATTCTAGTCTTTGAAAAATTCTGCACACTTGGAAAATTTCTGCACAACAACTCAAATAAGATTTAGTAGATTTTGTTCTACTAGGATTAGGTCAATGAATTTATTTGCATACATTTTCCTACCAAATGCTAATTATAATATATCAACACATGGAAAATAGTATTTTTACACATAAACCCTCATATGTATGATATATTATAATAAAGTCCTTTTTTAATATGAAAATGGTAGGAAAAATGTAATAACAAATGTGCAGTTTTATCAACTGAACAAATACCCCCAAACTTATCTTTGATCGTCCCGAGCAAACTAGTTTATTCAAGAGGAGAAAAAGAAAGGAGAAAACTAAGCACACTTTCGTAGGCAGACACGATTGCACTGAGCATGTGCAACAAGCCGTTAAACCTCTAGGTGTCCCTAGTAGGAGGAGTGTTGTCTCCTAAGGGTTTTCAGCGGATTACATCCACAAAATCCTATAACAAAAGAGAGATGGTGAAATTTACATATAAAGATAAGAACCATAAAAGAAAGACTTTGAAAATAAGAGTTTCCAACTATACTAGCTTTTCAGTTGTCATGAGCCCTATCTTAATAGTCATGAAAAAATGTTAGAAATCACATCATCCCTCAATAAAACATCGTCTTTATTCTTCATTCCTACCTTTCATCCAAATATTGATCATATACCCCTACGTGTGTGTAATAGACATCCCTACACTCGGAGAATTCAATTCAAGCTATCATACTCTTGTCCATCTGCCTCAGTACTTTTTAATTTGATGAATATTAAGATTTGCTCACACATTTTCATGCGACCGTTAATACTTCTTGATGTACTAACCGACCGATTACTCGTATGCTTGCAGAGTAGGTGATAGTATTTTTCTCGTCTTGCACCACCTAAGGCTTAGCAGTGACTCCCCGACCAGTTAGCCTTAGGGCACTAGGTGAAGAGGCACCCTCGCTATATTTTTTTATTGCTGCCTTGGCGATACAAAATCAGTGTTCATTTTTTCTTTTCACCATTTTTATATTTTCTTCATTTTTTTATTTCCTTCATACTTTGGATTTTAGACAAGAGCATTTCAAGGTATCCTCTACTATCCCGAGTTTCAAGACGTGTGTAAGTGCATATAGTAGGGTATCAACATTCAAATGTTTAGCTTCCAGAATAGAAACTATTTTCCAGACTTATTTTTATCCTCAGATTAGTGACTTCCTTCATCTTACTAACCCTTGGGACAACAGCTCATAACTACTTATTACTAGTTCGTTTAAGAAAACTTCTAATTTTCTTGGTTTTCTTAAACTATTTCTATCTTTTGGATATAATTTTTCACTTTCTACTCTTTTGTTATAAAAAAAATTTAATTTTTTTTTTTGAAAATGTTGTGCTTATGCAAAATATGATGCAAATTGATGTGTAAATAAGCACAAACCTCCCCCAAACCTGTTTACAGCAGTGTCCTCACTGATGTCATCCGTTAAGCTCAAAAACCTGTAGACTTGGGAGGAAATTACTAATGGGGGAAAGAATATATGAAAGTAAAAATCCTCCCCCAAACTTATTTTTGGCTCACAATTTTGCAAAAATCATTTTCTTTCAAGAGCCAAAATATACCACCACCCCCCCAAACTTGAGTTAAATAATGTTAAGCAATTAAAACCATTGGGGGTAAAGTTATTGGTCAAAGTAAAGCCTTACAAAGACCAAAAGTCAACACCAACCATTCAAAAATTTTATCGATGAAGCACCAAGGTTGGTGGAAGAACATGTCACCTTTCGACGTGAAGAAGTGGGGAAGTGATAAGAGGTGTAATGGAAAAGGATAGCGTCTCAATCTGGAGAGACGACACAGTGATAGTAACGATAGATTACTCGCATTATCATGATTGTCCAAAAGAAGGGGTGGAGGTCCAATTTCTTCATCTTGGAGTCGATTCATCTCAACACCCGTGTCTTGTAAAAATGCGAGTTCATCAGCGAAAATTTCCTCAAAGCTTTCGTCGATACCCCGAAGAATAATGTCATCAGAAAAAATGGGGTGATCGTCCGACTCTATAAAAAGTTCCTCATCAGCATTAGATGTTGACCCGGACAACTCGGTGGAAGAGTCCGTGTCAAGCAACAACATATGAAAAGAGTCAGTATCATGAGGTTGATCAAATTCGCTACTGTCGACATCCATTAATTCGACAGAACACACATGAGCATAAGGTTCGGAGGGTTCACTTCCCAACTTGTAAATGTTAAGCTCAATTGACTTCTTTCAAAAGGATAGGGTCATAGAGCCGTTTATACAATTGATTACTGCATTGGAAGTGGCCAAAAAGGGTCGACCGAGTATCACCGGAATTTGATTGCGTGGGTTTGCCACAGGTTGTGTATCTATAACGATAAAGTCCACAGGGAATATGAATTCCCCGACTTTGATTAACACATCCTCTAGCTCTCCCCTAGGTTGGGTGATAGATCGATCGGCCATCTGAAGAGTGCAATGTGCAGGTTTTAACTCTCCGATCCCTAATTGCTCATAAACAGAATACGGAAGCAAGTTAACACTCGCACCTAAATCGAGTAGAGCACGATTGATATTTTTATCCCCAATAGAAATAGAAATTGTAGGACTTCCGGGGTCCTTTCGTTTCTTGGGTAGTTCTTGCGTAAAAGCAGTGCTCACATTACTCGCAAGGAAAACTTTTTTAAGTGCTTGAACTTTTCTCTTCCTAGTGCATAAGTCCTTTAGGATTTTCGCATATGACGGAACTTGTTGAATAGCATCTAGGAGAGGAATGCTTATATTAACTTGCTTAAAAATTTCCACAATCTTCTCCATTTGTGGACTTGGTCTGTTGCCCCTTAATCTGTTTGGATAAGGTACTTTATCAATAAGGGTTTGGTCCAACATTGGAGAGGATTGTGGGGACGGATTCATTCCCAAAACTGGAGTGGGAATCGACTTAGATAGATTTTGCGAAATGGGCGAAGGGTTCGAGCCTTGGGGAAAACGGAGAATAGGCTCGGGTGAAGGTGGGAGACTAGACGAATTAGGGGAAGAAGAAAAAGAAGCTGGGGTATCATTGGTGTCACTATCATTACATTGCTCACCCACTCGGTTATTCAGCACTCTCCCCGATCTCAACGTAGTAACGGCATTCACATTATGATTTTGTGAATGGCCAGGATTCAGTAGGGGTTGAGATGGGAGTTTCCCTTTCTCTCTCACACTCATTGCGGCGTTTAACTGTGCGATTTGGTTTTCTAATGATTTAATACTCTCACCATGGGAGGCGGAGTTTTTCGTTATGGTATCAATAGAAGACCTCATCTCAGCCGAAAATTGCATGGATTGTTTCATGAACATATCCAAAGTTTGTGCAAGTGAGTTGTCAGTACCGACCACTTGTGGTGTAGAAATGTTGGCCGGATTTTGGAAATTCTGTGACTGAAAGGGGGGCTGATTCTGTGGTTGTGGTTGCTGTGGAGGAGGTCTTTGATAATTGCTTTGTTGGTTTTGGTTCAAAGCAAAGTTAGAATGATTCCTCCATCCTTGATTGTACGTGGAAGAATAAGGGTCTTTTCTAGGTCGCTGCTGAAAAGCAGCATTAGCTTGAAACGATGCATTCATAGGACATTCTTCCGTTAAGTGTGAAGGATCCGAACAGCAACCACAAACGGTCTTAGGAAGCATGACCTGATTTAGGGAGAATGATGAGAAGTTGTTTTCGATAGCGTCGAGTTTCTTCTGTATCGCTGCCATTTCGGCTTTTACTGCGATAGAAAGATCGAGCTGGTGAATACCTCCCTTAGTTGAAGGTGGTCTTACGCTTTTCCATTGCAACGTGTGTTCAGCAAGGTCTTCCAGATATTTCCACGCTTCACCGTCATCTTTAGACATGAAATTGCATTGACACATTGTTTCAAGCATCTGCTTTGTCGCTGGATTAATGCCCCCATATATAATCCGACATAAATCACATCTTTGTATTCCGTGATGGGGCATTGGACAAGCAGATCTTTGAAACGTTCAAAGCACTTCCAAAATGGTTCATTGGGAAGCTGGGTGAACTGGTTGATCTCACTCCTAATATGGGCAGTCTTATGGTTTGGGTAAAACTTCTTAAGAAATGCTATGACAAATTCATCCCAATTAGTGATAGAGTGTGCGGCAGTATTATAAAGCCATTTTTCTGCCAAGTCGCACAGTGTGAATGGGAGAAGACGTAAGCGCATAGTATCCAAAGTCAATTGTGAAGTACCCATCATTGCGCATACGTTTTCAAATTTGGTGATGAAACCGTACGCATCTTTCGACTCAAGCCCGTGAAATTTGGGCAGCAGATTGATGTAGTGGGGTTTAATTTTGAAATTATCCCCATTAGGTGGTGGAAGAGATAGACAAGTGGGAAGAGGACCACGGATAGGATAGCATCTCTCTTGGAGAGAGATGCGCGGTAGATTCTGCACACCTACGGGCAGTTGCAGCGTGGTGTTATAATCTGATGGAGTGCCGTCCATCTCGGTCGTGGTGTGTGGTGTGAGGGAAAAAGAAGATGAAGAAGTACCGACTTCGCCGTCGATAGCAAGAACGCGGACAAGACGGGTACTAGAATCCCGTGTCCAGCCAAGCATGCACTAAGCGGGTTTAGTGCAAGTGGCAGCGTGTGTGTGATTTAAAATTGGTCTGTTTTGAAAAAGTGGGACTCAAGACAAATCACTTTAAAATGCACAAGCAACCCTAGAACTAAGATCACCTAGGTCCAGTCTCTAGACCGCTCCTAGACTTCCAAAGGACAAGCCGCAGGATCAATCATCTACCGCCTCCGTACTACCCTTATAGCCAGGTAAGTGCCAGGTAAGTGGGAAGGAACCACGGTAGTGGGCCTAATTAAAAACCACTAGCCTTTGTCACACTTGCCTAGGCACTACAAAAGCAATGCGGATAAACGATAGATTACCCACGACCTTCCTCTGTCCTTATTGAGCGCGACAGTCCTTAGAGTCTAGTCTAGATATTTTTTTAAATTAATGAAGGGTAGATCTAGATGCTTGGTTTGTGATTTGTGGGGCTTAGGAAAGGTGATGAAATCCCCACCTAATCTTGATTTGGTCCTTGCCCCTTAAATTCCGTATTAAAATATGCAAAACAAAACCAATCACAAAACTTTTGCAAAAATATTTTTGAGCGGCACTATTTTGCAAAGAATCCTGCAGAAGATAGATTTTATTCGATTTGAGAGGAGAGAGAAGGAGTTGAGAATCTTACCAGAGAGTTCTGTAGCCCTAATCCCTCTAACCTGCCGCGATTCCGCTGCCGGAAGCACCTTTATGCCGCGGTTCCGCCGCGTGGCAGAAGAATCAAGTGATGAAATTTTTTCTTTGGCCTCCTGTACTCCTCTGGATCTCGATGAATGTGTCTGTCTTCTGTTTTCCTCAATTCTGTGACTCCAGATTTCCTCGCAAAATTCACGCACAAATCGTTAAATATGCAATTTGCAGTTTTGTGTTAATAATGATATGAATCGTCTAAGAATTCAACACAAATAATAAGAATAAAAAATTACGCACGTATCCCCGGCAACGGCGCCATTTGATTGATACGAAAAAGTGTTTGTTTGTACTTTAACCGCAATCAATAACGGTGTCGCGTGTAGCTAGACCGAGATGAGTACGGGTCGTCCTCTGGGAAACGTGGAACCTTCTATTCTTACTTTAGATGTGTTGAGAAAGAGAGGAGGGATAAAGAATATTGTAGAATAGTTTCTAGATCTACGTTAAATAAGAATGTAAAATATAGATCTAGATTATATCAAGGATGTAGTTAATATAATAATGGGGCTTGTAGGGTTCGTTAGGATTTAGTAGTTATGGACGATTAATTAAAATTTATCCTTTTTATCCATTAATAGATTTAAAACTAGATCGACGATGATGCGTGTAGATTAGGGTTTCTGGAGGGAAAAGGAATCCCACTCTTAACCCTTATCTTGACACGGAACTCCGTTCATATCTAGCCTTTACCAAAACAATCATTAATCTAATCTCTAATCGCGGTCGGAACTAACAAAGAATTGTTAGCGCGCCCGATTAGGATGTTAATGATTCTTTTGATAAAGTTCATAAACTTTATAAGACTTAAAAAGGGTTTAGGGATTTTTATCATCCATTAGCCTACCCTAATCCTACGAACCCTAACAAGCGGAGAATTACTCGAGCATGTTGGGAGAAAAAGAGATGGAAAGAAATTGCATAATTAAACTACGAAGAAATAGAATAAGAAAAAGAAAGCTACCTTTATTAATCAACAATATTCATTACATTTTGATTCCTTAGAAAATGATTACAAAGACTAGTTTGCTTCTCGATCTCTTCCAAGGAGGTAGACGAACAGTTGATGATCAGCCTGGATGCGTGAGCCATCTTGGACTTCGTGATCTTGTCGGCATGATAAATTTTCCAAGAGGCTCTCGGTGCCTTTTTATAGTGCAAAGACAGAATCATTTGCTTCCATATTAGGTAAATAGATGTAAAGATTCACCCAAAAATTTTGCATCAACTAACTCCACAATCCTGCCGCGGATCCGCGGCCCAAGGGGGGTATGGCCACGGATCCGCGGCCATTAGATCTCATCCCTCCATCAAAATTTAGGTGCTCTGTCTTTGTGACATGTGGACTTCTCTGGAACCTTTGTATCTTTGAAATATTCTCGTGATTGCTGCCAGACTTAGTCTCCAAGTTTTGCTTCTTAATTAGGCAAGTCTTCTTCAATAAATTGATCTCCTTGATTCTAGTCTTTGAAAAATTCTGCACACTTGGAAAATTTCTGCACAACAACTCAAATAAGATTTAGTAGACTTTGTTCTACTAGGATTAGGTCAATGAATTTATTTGCATACATTTTCCTACCAAATGCTAATTATAATATATCAACACATGGAAAATAGTATTTTTACACATAAACCCTCATATGTATGATATATTATAATAAAGTCCTTTTTTAATATGAAAATGGTAGGAAAAATGTAATAACAAATGTGCAGTTTTATCAACTGAACAATGGCGGACATCAAGGGGATTAGTCCCCTGATCGTTGAACATCGCATTCATCTGATGGATGATGCCAAACCAGCCAGGGATCCACAAAGACGACTCAACCCGGTCATGAAGGAGGATGTAAAAAAGGAGATCGTAAAATGTCTGGATAGTGGTATCATTTACCCTATCTCTGATAGCCAGTGGGTGAGCCCCATTCACGTTGTCCCCAAAAAATCAGGCATAACGGTCATAACCAACGAGGCGAACGAGTTAATCCCTACTCGCACCCAGACTGGGTGGCGAGTATGCATTGATTACAGAAAACTCAACACCGCAACGCGGAAGGACCACTTTCCGCTACCTTTCATTGACCAGATGCTTGAATGATTGGCTGGAAACGATACTGCTTTCTTGATGGCTACTCCGGCTATAATCAGATTCCCATCGCCGAAAATGACCAGGACAAGACCATATTCACTTGTCCTTTCGGCACGTTTGCATATCGTCGCATGCCCTTTGGGTTATGCAATGCGCCCGCTACCTTCCAGCGGTGTATGATGGGAATCTTCTCAGACATGGTGGAAAAATTCCTGGAGATCTTCATGGACATTTCTCCATCTTCGGCGATTCCTTTAATGAGTGTTTGCTGCATCTCGACACTGTCCTTACCAGATGTAAGGACAAGAACCTCACTTTGAATTGGGAGAAGTGCCACTTCATGGTGCGCGAAGGTATTGTCTTAGGACATATCATTTCGCAAAATGGCATAGATGTTGACAAAGCGAAGATTGAGGTCATTTCCAATCTCCCTCCTCCCAGATGCGTCAGAGACATCCGAGCCTTCCTTGGCCATGCCGGTTTCTATAGACGGTTCATCAAGGACTTTAGCAAGATTGTTAGGCCCTTGACTCTTTTGCTGGCCAAGGACACGCCATTCAACTTCAACTCGAGCTGTGTGACTGCGTTTGAGTCATTAAAAAGCTCACTCACTTCTGCTCCCGTTCTTTCTTCTCCTGACTGGACACACCCATTTGAAATTATGTGCGATGCATCCGACTTTGCCATTGGTGCTATCCTTGGACAACACATCAACAAGATGCCGCACGTAATCTATTATGCTAGCCGAACCCTGAACGACGCCCAACTTAATTATACAACAACTGAGAAGGAATTCTTGGCTGTTGTATTTGCTTTAGAAAAGTTTAGGCCCAACCTCATCGGCTCTCCTGTCATTGTCTACACAGACCATTCTGCTCTGCGCCATCTTTTTGCGAAGAAAGATGCAAAATCTCGGCTAATACGTTGGATCCTCTTGTTTCAAGAGTTTGACCTTGTCATCAAAGACAAAAGGGGATGTGAAAACGTAGTCGCCGACCATCTCTCACGACTTCCATCTTCGCCGTCGCTTCAAATTCCGATCAACGACGTTTTTCCGGATGAACGGCTCTTGACAGTATCTCGTGAACCCTGGTTCGTAGATATTGTGAACTATTTGGCCACAGGATTACTACCGACTGAATGGTCAAGTCAGGACAGACTTCGCTTCTTATCCCAAGTAAAACACTTTTACTGGGACGAACCCTATCTGTTCAAGTACTGTCCCAACCAGATTATTCGTCGGTGTGTCCCTGATGATGAATTCAAGAGTGTGATGTCGTTTTGCCATGATCAAGCATGTGGCGGGCATTTTGGCCCCAGAAAGACAGCTGAGAAGATCTTGCAGTATGGTTTCTACTGGCCATAACTCTTCAAAGACGCTCATGACTACTGCAAGACTTGCTCCCGGTGCCAACACTTGGGCCGGATATCCAGGAGGAACGAGATGCCGCTCCAACCAATCTTGGTTGTGGAGATTTTCGACGTTTGGGGGATCGATTTCATGGGGCCGTTTCCAATTCTTTTGGGAACCTGTACATCCTTCTCGCTGTTGATTACGTCTCTAAGTGGGTCGAGGCTGTGCCCAGCCGGACTAACGACAATAAGGTTGTCGTTAGATTTCTTAAGGAAAACATTTTCTCCCAGTTTGGGCACCCCCGAGCGATCATTAGCGACAATGGAACTCATTTCTGCAATAAGACTTTCGAGGCCTTGATGCGGAAATATTCCATTAATCGTAAGCTATCTACGCCCTACCACCCCCAAACCTGTGGGCAAGCCGAAGTTTCAAATCGGAAAATCTGGAGAAGATGGTTTCCAAGAACCGTAAAGATTGGTCGTTAAAACTCACTGATGCCCTTTAGGCATTTCGAACGGCTTATAAGACCGATCTTAGCATGTCTCCCTATCGTCTTGTTTACAGAAAGGCTTGCCACCTTCCTGTGGAAATAGAGCATCGCGCATTTTAGGCGATAAAGGAGCTGAATCTGTCTCTCGAAGATGCGGGCAGCCATCGGAAGCTGCAGTTAAACGAATTGAGCGAGCTTAGGGATGAGGCTTACGAAAACGCGGTTGTCGTTAAGAACCGAACGAAGGTGTTTCACGATAAACACCTTTTGCGCAAAAATTTCACACCTGGTCAACAGGTGCTGCTTTACGACACCCGGCTACATTTCCATCCAGGTAAGCTCAGATCTCGCTGGAAAGGGCCATACTTTGTGCAGAATGTGTATCCGCATGGCGCTGTGGATTTGGAGAATCCAACGGACGGTTCATTTTTCAAAGTAAACGGACACCGACTAAAACCGTACCTTAGCACCGAACCAACAGAGGAGCTCCTGGTCTTACAGGAGCCGGTTTACCCTGCATAATCTTTCTCTACCTACCACCAAACTTCGGTTATCCAGCCAAGAACAGTGGACACTGTTCCAAATAAGTTTGGGGGTATGTATATACCATTTTGTATATATTTATAGATATTCTTTTCCATTTTTACTATTTTTCTTTTCTTTAAAAACAAAAACAAAAAAAATTGTGTATATCTAACCGACAATTTTGACCCTTCAATGATCTCTTCATGCAATGACAGTGCAGACACTGTCCAGTTTAAGTTTGGGGGTACGCTCGGTACGCATTTCTAACCTTCGCATTCATATGTATATTTTGCATCTGCATACTAAAATCCATAAAATCCATAAAAATCAGAAAATTTTCTAAAAACATAAAAACTTTTTTGTCAAGTTAGCTAGTGGGAGAACTCAGATTCAACATTTCGACGGTTTTTTTTATAAGATAAGAATAACTAAATCTTATTTTTAGATTTTGAAAACCTGAAAGATAACTCTCTTTTGAAGTTAACTATAGCTGATATACGTCTTTACATAACACTACACGTATCGTAAGTTTTGGAAATTAGATGACAAGTCTATTATGTCTAAAAACTTTTAAAAGGATAAATGATTTTCTGAGGATCAAATAAGTTTGTTCTGAAATAAGTAATATCAAGAATAGTTTATGAAGTGAAGCGAATATGAAGGAATGTTATTGATGCCTTAATTGGAACTAATTCTGAAAAATAACCCTTCTAAAACTTGATTGGAATTATTACACACCTAACCCACTAAACACGTCTTTTATCCAAAAAAAATATAATTGAACTGCCGGTTATATCTCCGTTCGTATTGAATCATCATGATTTTCACGCTAAATTGTTTTTTGTTTTTGGACCTAGGTAACTTGAGTAATTAAGTCCACTGGGGTGTCTCTACACCTAATACCCTAAAGCCAACTGGTTTGGGTGCATTGGCCCAAAGCTCGTTAAGAAGCCTAGAAAGTCCAGATTAAAACAAATTCAAGCAAGTGTTCTCTCCGAGTTAAAATTCCTAACGGTTCTTTGTGTGAGAATAATCTTGACAAAAGACAGGTGTTTATAAAAAAATATATTTCTAGCGGAGATATGAAGGTTTTATTCTATGATAAAGACTATTGCACGTTCACAGAGGTGTGTATGAAATGAAAACAAGAAAAAGGTGGAGTGAAAAATAAGACCTAGTTTCCTGTTAAGGAAAATTGAAATTCTGAAATTGAAACCTTACTGGAAAACGAAACTTGAAAAATGCTTAACTCTTTATAATACTTATGTGATCCTTTTAAAAATTTTATCTGGGCTTTATTTTGTGACATGATGACTTTAATCGAACCTTCTGGAACTTAACGACACTATTTGCACTGCACGTAAAGACATATAAAATCTTAAGTTAAATAAGAAGCGAGGTGTGAAAAATAAAGGTTTGATAGTCTAGACTTAGGATAATAGAATTGTTATTTTCTGAAACAAAACCTTAGGATTTGAATCATAGTTATTTTGCAAAACTAGCTTGACCGGATTTTGTGGGTAGTATCCGCTGAAAACCCTCAGGAGACAACACTCCTCCTACTAGGGACACCTAGAGGTTTAACGGCTTGTTGCACATGCTCAGTGCAATCGCGTTCCCTGCGAAAGTGAGATTAGGAATTTTTGTGAATAAATTGGCTTTGCTCGGGACAAGCAAATGATAAGTTTGTGGGTATTTGTTCATATCAGATTTTTGCATTTTTATACCGCCCAATTTTTATCACATTGCTTATCGGTGGGTACTCTTGAGCCGTGTTTGCTAGTTAATTGCAGGATACAGGTTCTCAGCTTTAAACAGTGAAATTCATGGAAAAGTACGACAAATTCCGGATTACTACCAACCACAGACAAAACACGGGTCTCCGCTCTCTATCCGTATGTTGCCGCACACCAGTTTAAGGGACAAAATGGCAAATTGATGTCATTTTCATGCACAAAGCTCAATGTCAACACAAGATCCAACATATCTACGCGGAGCTCAAGGAAATCATGGCAAAAGGTCCACATCACGTCACCTTTTGATCAGCAGAAATTCTGGAAAAATCGTGAAGAAATTCTGAGAAACAACATATACCAGACTGAAGGGTTCTGCAAACCAGGGCAAATCACCAAATTTGAAGGCCTAAATCCCTATTATGGTCGCGGTTCCTCGGCATAAGCACGCTTAGGCCGTGGAACCGCGGCCTGACTAAGTCGGCAGTACCTGAGTTTTTAGGGGTATTTTGGTCATTTTATATAGAGGCAGATTGTTGCCCTAGATTTCCAGTTCCCTGCCTATAAATAGCCCAGAACATTGCCAAGCCAAGGGTACTTATTCTTGTATTTAGATTTTAGGATATATGTTGTTGTTCTTCTTCCTCTTCTCATCTCTTCTCCATTAAAACCTTATAGTGAGCTTTTGTGAGTGAAGGATGAATAAAATAGTTCTCTTTGTTACCATGCTTGTCTTGTTATGTTGTTAATAATAAATGATTGTATTTTTCATTTGCTAATCTAGTTGTTGTTATTTGTGTTTTGTTTCTTTCTTGTTCACTTTTTCTTTATCTTTAACTACAACAATGATGCTTAAGCTTGATCCTTGCCAAGGTGAGATCTCAAATAGCTAGTTGTAATCTCCTAACCTCTTTCTTTCTATCTTCCTCCTTTTGTGTCATTTTCTTTTTCTTGTAATGGGTGAGTAGTTTTCTTATTTGTTAGGGTAGGATAAGGAAAGTTTGAGAGAAGGAAATCTCTCTCACTCTTTCCTTGCCCAACATTTTAATTCGGACTCCCGTTAATTGAACCACAATCCGCTCCATATGGTACCCTATCCTACATGATAGCGGTGATTCCTTAGTAAGACCGGTTGTGGTTGAATTAACCGTAGGTTAAGGCTAAGAGCCAAGAACGGACGGACAAGCACCAAAAGGAAGAACTTAAGCATTGGAAAGCCTAGCTTATACTCGCAAGTTCCTTCCTAGTCGTGCTAATCCCCGTTGTTGCCGATTACCGTAATACCGATATTAAGAGTGGCAACGAAAGAAGTGAGCGACTCCTAACTCAAACTAACCTAATCCTAACCCTAACAAGCTCTCTTTATATATCATTCTAGCACATAGTTAATCTCAAAACAAACCTGGACATTTGGACTTAACTCGTTAAAGCACATAGAAAAAGATTCCCATCTCCCTGCGGACGACCCGTACTCAACCGGCTAGCTACAAGCGAAACCGTCTTGATTGCGGTAATTAACTAAGCACGCAAAAATTCTACCAATCACCTAGGTCAACCCACAAACAGCCATTATAGAAACGTGCCTTGAGTTATCCGGAGTCTGGTTTTAAGCATAAGCCGGACAACTCCTCGTACCTTAACAATGTCAAGATATGAACTGTTCTATATCCAATACAGAAACAGAGGCACTGATTTAATTGAACCAGATTCAAATCATGCAGCTGTCTCCAGTGCATGTCAACTAAATAGAGAGAGGCCAATCAACATTACTCAACGTATGGGTGCTTCTAATTATGAGTAACCTGAAAGAGAAGCAAGTTTTCTTAATCATTACTATCAACTGAATACCATACACAAGTATCTACATCTTCGATCACATTGAAGAATACTGATACTTGCAATATCTGGTTCTCTACTTTATTCATATACCTATAACTTCTCAAAACTTGGACCCTGTGTTTCTACGAAACATATGTCTAAGAACTAGAGAAGTCATAAGTAAACAGAATATAGTACGAGGACCAACCCCTCTGTCCTAATGGACACTGGACAATATACAATACTCTATACAAGTCCCCTGAGTCTAATAACTCATTCCCTGTGTGTCATAGGTTGAAAACTGTACTTATGGTTAAGAAGAATTACACCGCTGTTTAATGCTCCTTACCTAACCATCCACTGATATAGGTAAATGTCATGGACATAATTTCAAAAAGGTATATCTCACTCTATAAAAATAGACGTACAGATATATCAATTTGAAATTGGTGCATAACAGCGGATATTCAAAACCAAATATATGCCGTCCGGCAAACTACCCAGGCGATTTCCCCAAATATCACCAATTACAACGAATTCCGATATAATGAGGATCATCACCTAATTCCCAATAACTTACTCCCACTCATCATCTGTAAAACCATACAGATGTGAGAATCATACCTGGTAAATATATACCCTGGAGCAAGTGTCTAATTGGGAAATCAGTTTTCTTTTAACAGTACACAGTGAAACTGAAACATTGAAATGTTTCGATGGGGTATCCGGGTATTCCTAGTAATACCTCTTCCATTATCAGATTCACAACTGTAACCGTATATTTCTTTGCCATCTCTCCAAATCCCTTCATATGTCTTTAGTCATTACCTTCTGTACACCCTCTTAGGCTAAATGGTTTTCTTCCTTCCCTACCGTCCGGCACCAGCCTATGGTTTGAAAGAAGACTATCCAATAAGCGTAATGGGTGTACTGTCCCAATCCTAGGGGCACTCGCAACGCGAGAGAAGGTGAAGATAAAAGACACCTGAATAAACCTTATTCCTATTTCTCCTGAACCAGAATCCATCTCCGAACTGGAACAAGTTCCTTTCGAGTTCGTATATCACCATACGATGGAGTATCCAATAAACTGTGGATCTTAGTAGTGATACGGAGTGCCCAGGAGAAATACAAAGGTGAAGTGGGAGTGGTAATGAAATACTTGGTTTGGTCGTGAATAGCAGTCGCAATTTACTTTGCCCTCTTTCTAATCCCTTTCTTTGTCTTTACATAACACCTTCTGTACACCATCTTTAGGCTAATTGGTTTTCTTCATTCCCTACCGGTCGGCACCTGCCTATGGTTTGGAAGAAGACTATCCAATTTGCGTAATAGGTGTATTATCCCCTAATATAAGGGGCACTCGCAACCTGAGAGAAGGTAAAAGGAAAAGACAACTGAATAGTCCTATTCGTTTTCTCCAGAACCGGAAACCATCCTCGAATAAATTCCTTCGAGTTCGTATATAACCATACGATGGTTTTATCCAATGGAAGTGGACGTTCGTGGTAATACGGGGTGTCCTGGAGAAAAGGGTAAAAGTAGGAGTGGCAATGAGGTTTGAAACTCTGACAATCCAAAAGCCAGTGTTTAAGAAGGTTCGGTCAACTTGGTCACTGAGTCATAGTCTAGGTCGGGTCATGGTCGCTGCCAAAGAGAGAGAGAAAAGAAACACTCAGCGTGCACTCTATCCTAGATCAGAATGGTTACCAATTTATCTAATCAGGAAACCTCCCACTATACCGTCAAACTCTCCTCCAAACCTGAAAGAACAATTAGTCGGGATCACCCGAGGAGTAAACCAACTCATCAGTGGGAATCGGGATCCAACTATCATCGCATGATAACGTGACGGAATCCGCTCATGTTATCACACTCCAGAAGGTATGCACATATCTGGCAAGTTTCAGTTTCTTTAGAAACTCCCGATGTGATTTTTACCCCATGCTCTTATGACCTTGACGAAGGTCAACAAATTATAAGTCACGTGTCAAGTTCTACCCATCATTATCCAGGTTAATTTGAACTCATCCGTACAAGCCCTTAACTTTGGCTAATAAGGCTATACGACTATCCCAAACCAACGCATCTATCTATGCAGCAGAAAGGTAACTAGCAGCTACCATACACTATGCCTTGACGAAGGCCAACAAACATAGCATGAATACTACGTGCTACCCGTCTGAAATGACGGAGGGCTACGAATGGTTTTTGGCGAAAAACCTTTAACGTAATGAACTTGATATCGTTGAAGGAACCGGATAGCTTTTATAAAAATACAGTGACGAAAACCTTTGCTAAAGAGGTCACTCCCGGTGAAGGGATCTCGGCTCTTTCCCCGTAGAATGAGGTGCAGGATATTCCAACTGAATACCACGATGCAAAGCAAAAGTAAACGACTATAGTGAAGTTATTGCCCTGACGCAAACTTCTGTCCAAGGGGTCTGATCAGTCGAAAATACTGCAATTTTAACATGGCAATTTCCCTATCATTTGCACTCATATAGAAGTGTTCGGTATTCATATTTCACATATTAGCAAAACATCTCTGAAATACCAGATTGCATGTGTTAGACTTTTAAACCGGCACTTTAAGTTAAATTGACTGTGTTTCATGGCATCGCATCATCCTTTTATTGCGCAACTCTTGTCTCGGTGAAATTATGAAGGAAATTCCAGTAGCAGAGCCCAAATTGGGAAAACAGTGCAGATAAAATACGCCAACTCAAAGGCTAAAGATCTGGAAGTGATTAAAGGCTAATTACAAAATTCAACATATCAAAACAAGGCCCATAAATCATCCCAAGCCCATAGCAGAAATCCCTAGCCCTAAGGCTTCCAAACCGCCGCGGTTCCGCGGCGGGAGCTGGCTTGCGCCGCGGAACCGCGGCGCTTTGATGACGTCATCGGCTAAGATTTCTTCCACGTGGCTCTTATAACTGCACAAGCTTCCAGAAGACTCCCGATTCTCCACGTGGCACATCTAGAAGGCTCGGCTTAACAAACTCTTGGAGGGAAATTCAAATTTTGGGCTTAACTAACTTTTTGGAGGGAAATTTAAATCTTTTGGTTAACTAACTTGTGGAGGGAATTCAAATTTTAATTCTAGATCTAGATGTGGGAGGCCTATAAAAAGGAGCCTAGATCTAGGGTGCAAATTGTTCAAAAATTCATTCATCTCTCCCTCTTCCCTCCACAAGTTTAGTGACAAAACTTGTGCCCAATCCCCAATTCAACCTCAAGATTAAATTCCCGAGATCAATTCAAGCAAGAATTCCTCCAACCTTTAGAAGCAACGCCGGATTTTCAAAGGAGCAAGAGATCCACGCCGATCCGCGACTCAAGGAGCCGAGCGAAGCCGAAATCGACGATCTAGTTCCTACCTTTTGTAAATTCAAGAGAGTTGTAACGAAATTTGTCGATAAATAAAGGTGAATTTTCTATATTCGTGCTTATCTTTTAATTCAAGCATAATGATTAGATCTCAATTTGTGATTGTGTTTGTGATCATGATATTTGAGTAATCTCCGCTCGTGTAGGAGTTGTGACGATCTTTAGATAATGATGATTTAGATATTCTTACAATTCTTAAATCCTATAATGCTTTGAAATTCTAGTGAATCAAATGATTAATGACCTAGTTTCGAGATGATGCTTTCTAGATCGTGTTCACTCGAAACTAGGGAACAACTATTAACCATTTGATTAACTAGAAACTAGAATTTGAATGTGATCTATCGAAAGGACAAAGGATGAGTTGCTGAATCCCTAATTTTCCCGCACGATCCTTAAACCTCGATGAATTTGCATCGATCTAGTATCAATTCGTTAATGGATAAGAATGAGTAATCATTAGATCTCATCACATCTATAGATCCGATCTACTCCTACGAGCCATACTTATAATCTTGAGTGTTGATTGGAAATTATCTCTCATCTCAATTCTTGTTTTAATGTTTCTTTTAGATCTAGATTTTTCTTATTCTTGATCTTCAATTACAAATCATGAATTATTTTCTTTTCTTTGCTTTAAATTTTCATCTCATCTAATTCAAGAATTGAACGGATTACACTTTCCCTGTGGACGATCCGCACTCGCTAACGCGCTACATCCGACACCGTTATTGATTGCGGTCAAAATATTTTTGGTTGTGATTTCTAAATACAATTTTCCAAAATACTACACATCATAGAGAAAATCATTCAATCAAATGGCGCCGTTGCCTGGGATCGTGTGCTATTTGTTCATTTTTTGAAATTTGAGTTGAAAAGTTTATTCCATCTAAAATTTTTAGATCTAAACTCGCACAAACCCTAATACGTGTGTCGTGATTTGATTGCGAGGAAATCTGGAATCATTGGAGCTTGGACAAAATTTTTGTGAATATTCCAGAGAGCTAAAGGGAGCAACAGAAGCATTGTGCTAAATTTCTATGCAGAGTTTCTACTATCCAACCGCGATTCCGCGGCAAACACCCTCCTCCTGCGGCGGTTCCGCGGCAATCTTGCTGCTTCACTGTGCCAATTTTCCTCTGTGAGTCTCTAACTTTCTTATCTTCTTCCCTGTCTGCTCCAAATAATATTTTGTGCAGGATTCTTTGCAAAAATCGCAGCACCGCAAAAAGCAAAATAAATTGTGCTTATTTTTGATTTTGTGGTTGTTTGCATAATTAATACGGACATTAAGGGGCACGGCCAAATCCAGATTAGGTGGGGAGTTCATTACCCTTCCTAGGCCCTAAAAATCACAAACCTGCATCCGCATTACCCTCATTAATTAAAAAATATCTAGAGATGACTCTAAGGACCGTTGCGCTCACTTAGGACAGAAGAAGGCCGTGGGTAATTCATTGCTTATCCACGTTTCTTTTTGTAGTGTCTAAGGAAAGTGTGTCGAAAGCTAGTGGTTACTTAATTAGGCCCACTACTTACGTAGTGGAGAACCTCCCACTTACCTGGCACTTACCTGGCCACAGGAGAAACAAAGAGGCAGTGGAGGATTTTATCCTGCGACTTGTCTTTTGGAAGTTAGGAGCGGTCTAGAGCTTTGACTTAGGTGACCATAGATTTTAGGGTTGCTTGTTGCATTTGTTGTGATCGCATCATATTTTCAAAATCCGTATCATTTTCAAAACAAACACCGCATTCACTTCATTTCCCCTAATTATAAATCACGCTACCACTTGTACTAACCCCTTTTAGTGCAAGATAGGCTGGACACGGGATTCTAGTGCCCGACTTGTCCGCGTCCCCTCGATCGACTCCGAAGTCGGTATTTCTCCATTTACCTTTCTTTTACCCCCCACCACACTCACACCGATGGATCCGTCTCCATCAAACCTCTTTACCGCTGCTCTGCCGCCGTCCGTTGGTGTGCAGAATCCTCCCCGCATCTCTCTCCAAGAGAGGTGCTACCCTTTGCGAGGTCCTCTCTCGACCTGCTTATCCATTCCACCAGCCAATAGGGATAACTTTGAGATTAAGCCCCAGTACATCAACCTCCTACCCAAATTCCACGGTCTCGAGACTGAAGACGCGTACGTTTTTATTACCAAATTTGAAAACGTATGCGCAATGATGGATACATCACAACTTTCTGTGGATGCCATGCGTCTACGACTTCTTCCATTTACCTTGTGCGATCTTGCCGAGAAGTGGCTATATAACACCACCGCACATTCCATCATGAATTGGAAAGAATTCGTTGCGGCATTCCTTAAGAAATTCTACCCTATGCAAAAGACAGCTCGAATCCGTAGCGAACTATATCAATTCTCCCAGCTTCCAGCTGAACCATTCTCTAAATGCTTTGAACGATTCAAGGATCTTTTGGTTCAATGCCCACATCACGGCATCCCGAGATGAGAACTTTGCCGAATCATATATGAGGGCAGTAACCCTACCATTAAACAAAACCTTGAAAACATGTGTCAAGGCACCTTTATGACCAAGGATGATGGGGAAGCATGGAAATTTTTAGAAGAGTTCGCTGAAAAGTCACTACAGTGGAAGACTGGAACCCAGCCATCGAGTAGGGGTGGCGTACACCAAATAGACGTGTCCATAGGTGTTCGAGCTGAGATGCAGCAATGCAAAAGAAGCTCGACGCTGTGGAACACAAATTCTTAGCAGCCTCCCTAAACCCAATGTCGCTCCCCAAAACCGTTTGTGGGTGCTGTTCTGACCCTTCTCACTTAACGGAAGAATGTCCATTAAACTCTCAGTTTCAAGGTCTCGAGCATACCAATGCCGCATTCCAAAGACCTAGAAACGGCCCTTTTTCTTCCACATACAATCAGGGTTGGAGGAATCACCTGAATTTTTCCTGGAATCAATCCCAAAACACGGTTCCAAACCCTAATCAATTCCAACGGGCTCTTCCTCCACAACAGCAACCACTTCATCTCACCCAGCAACCCTACCAGTCACAAAATTTCCAACACCAGGTCAACACTCCTGCACCTTCTAATCCTATGCAGTCGACCTGTTCTGACGAGTTCTCTCAAGTCGCTCAAACCATGAAATCACTCTTATCAAATTTCATGGAAGTGTCGGCCGAGGTTAGGTCTTCCGTCGGTGAGATAAAGAAAAACTCAGCGTCCCAAGCTGAGAGTATCAAAACGATGGAAGCTGAGATTGCACGACTTAAGGCCGAATTAAGTGCGAGAGAAAAAGGGAAACTTCCGTCTCAACCCCTACCGAATCCTGGGCATTACAATGTAAATGCCGTCACAACATTGAGATCAGGAAGAATGCTGGATAACCATGTTGGGGAAGAAGTTGATGATACTGAAAATCCTATCAACACCCCGGCTGAGACCTTTCCTTACACACACACTTCTACGTCTGATTCTTGTTCTCCTATCCCACCGCCTTCTCGCGAGCCTATTCTCTATTTCCCTCTAGGCTCGACACCTCAACCCACCTCTTTTAGCTCTTCACAGACGATCCCCACTCCTCTTTCGGGATCTTGTCCACCCCCTCTTCCTTCTCCTATGATGGACCCAGCGCTCATTGCTAAAGCACCTTACCCGAACCGGTTAAGGGCTAACAAATCGAGTCCTCATATGGAGAAAATTATGGAAATGTTCAAACAGGTTAACATCAACATCCCTCTCCTAGATGCAATTCAACAAGTCCCCGCTTATGCGAAAATTCTCAAGGACTTATGCACCAGGAAGAGAAAGACTCAAGTGCCGAAGAAGGTCTTCATGTCCAATAACATTAGCACTGCTTTTATCCCCCAGCTACCAAAGAAACGTAAGGACCCAGGATGTCCTACGATATCAGTTTCTATTGGGGGTAAAAACATCAATCGTGCTCTTTTAGACCTTGGCGCAAGTGTTAACCTACTTCCATACTCTGTCTATGAGTAGTTAGGGATTGGAGAGTTGAAACCTGCTCACTGCACTCTCCAAATGGCAGACCGATCTATCACCAAACCTAGGGGTGAACTAGAGGATGTGTTGATAAAGGTCGGGGAATTTGTATTCCCTGTAGACTTCATTATTCTCGATACACAGCCTGTAGCAAACCCCCGGAGCCAAATTCCGGTGATTCTGGGTCGGCCATTCCTTGCCACTTCCAATGCTGTCATCAACTGTAGAAATGGTTCAATGAACTTATCATTTGGAAATATGACCATTGAACTAAATATCTACAAAGTTGGAAGTCAGCCATCAGAACCCTCTGCTCATATCCTCGATGTGTGCTCTATCCACGAGATTGCTCCCGAAGGTTGCGGAGTTGAGGAACTTTGCTTTACAGATCTCGACGACATTACCACATCACTGTTCGACCTGACACATGACCTTAGTGAGGACACCATTTCTGCGCTTGAGTCTGCCACTCCTGACTCATCACCATCCGAATCTGTATCTTTTACAGGCTATGAGCTTCTTTGCGACTCCGAAAATCATTCGATGATCCCACCTTCTATTATTTCTCCGCCAGAATTAGATCTCAAAACTTTACCTTCTCACCTTAAATATGCATATTTAGGTGAGAATGAGTCTTTACCGGTTATCATTTCCGTTTCTCTAGCATCAGAGCAAGAGAATGCACTCTTATCGGTATTGAGATCTAATAAGAAGGCATTTGGTTGGACCATGGCGGACATCAAAGGGATTAGTCCCTTGATTGTCGAACATCATATACACTTGATGGATGATGCCAGACCAACCCGAGAACCACAGAGACGGTTGAACCCCGTCATGAAGGAAGCGGTGATGAAAGAGATCGTCAAATGTCTTGATAGTGGTATCATATACCCAATCTCCGATAGCCAATGGGTGAGTCCTATACATGTCGTCCCTAAGAATTCTGGCATCACCGTTGTTACAAATGAGGCAAATGAGTTGATCCAGATGCGCGCCCAAACTGGGTGGCGTGTATGTATTGATTATCGAAAACTCAATGCCGCTACGAGGAAAGACCACTTTCCTCTACCTTTCATTGATCAGATGCTGGAACGCTTAGCTGGACGTGCGTATTATTGCTTTATGGACAGATACTCTGGCTATAATCAGGTCCCCATAGCCAAAAAGGATCAAGATAAAACCACTTTTACTTGTCCTTTTGGTACCTTTGCTTATAGACGCATGCCCTTTGGGTTGTGCAATGCTCCCGCTACCTTTCAACGGTATATGATAGGGATATTCTCTGACATGGTAGAGAATTTTCTGGAGATCTTTATGGACGATTTCTCGATTTTCGGAGACTCTTTTTCCGACTGCCTATCGAATCTTGACGCATTTCTTACTCGTTGCAAAGAGAAGAACTTAACCTTGAATTGGGAAAAATGCCACTTCATGGTCCAAGAGGGAATTGTACTTGGACATGTTATTTTACAGAAAGGCATTGAGGTTGACAGAGCTAAGATAGATGTCATTCAAAACCTTCCTCATCCCAAAAGCGTCAAGGACATTCGATCATTACTTGGCCACGCGGGCTTTTATAGGAGGTTCATTAAGGATTTTAGCAAAATTGCTAGACCTTTAACTCTTCTCCTGGCCAAGGATACGACCTTCCACTTTGACTCGGATTGTGAAGCAGCCTTCGACTCACTTAAACACTCCCTCACTTCAGCCCCCGTTCTATCGTCTCCAAATTGGGACTACCCATTTGAGATGATATGTGACGCATCCGACTTTGCAGTAGGTGCAGTCTTAGGACAGCACATTGAAAAGATGCCACACGTGATCTACTATGCGAGTAAGACCCTGAATGATGCACAAATCAACTATACAACTACCGAAAAAGAACTTTTGGCAGTTGTATTTGCATTAGAAAAATTCAGGCCTTACTTAATCGGCTCTCCAATAATTGTGTACACAGACCATTCCGCCTTGAAACATCTCCTGGTTAAGAAAGATGCAAAAGGTTGGCTAATACGTTGGATCCTTCTGTTACAAGAATTTGATCTTGTTATCAAAGATAAGAAAGGATGTGCAAACGTAGTAGCCGACCATCTTTCACGCATCTCTTTTTTCCCTGTGACCCTGCCGATCAATGACTCATTCCCCGACGAACAACTCTTGAACGTATCCAATGAACCATGGTTCAGGGATATTGTGAACTATCTTGTCACGGGACTGATACCCAGCGATTGGTCAAAACAGGACAAATACCGTTTTTTATCCCAAGTAAAACACTTTTACTGGGATGATCCATATTTGTTTAAGTATTGTCCTGATCAGATCATTCGCCGGTGTGTCCCGGAAGAAGAGTTCAAGAGTGTTCTTTCTTTTTGTCATGATCAGGCCTGTGGGGGTCACTTCGGTCTTAAAAAGACGGCGGAGAAGGTTTTGCAATGTGGATTTTATTGGCCGACCTTATTCAAGGACGCATTTGACTATTGCAAAACCTATACACAATGTCAGTACACAGGTAGAATCTCCCGGAGAAATGAAATGCCTCAGCAACCCATCTTGGTTGTTGAAATTTTCGATGTTTGGGGCATTGATTTTATGGGTCCCTTTCCCAACTCCTTTGGGAATTTGTACATACTGCTGGCGGTTGATTACGTCTCGAAGTGGGTTGAAGCCATTCCATGTCGCACTAATGATAAAAAGGTTGTCATTAAGTTCCTAAAAGAAAACATCTTTTCGCGATTTGGACACCCGCGCGCTATTATTAGCGATAACGGGAGACATTTCTGCAATAGGTCTTTCGAGACTCTGATGCGGAAATACGGAATCAACCACCGACTTTCTACACCCTATCATCCCCAAACGAGCGGGAAGGCTGAGATCTCAAATAGACAGATCAAACTAATCCCGAAGAAGACTGTTGCTAAAAATAGAAAAGACTGGTCGACCAAACTGACGGATGCTCTTTGGGCATTCCGAACTGCATTTAAAACCGACCTAGGGATGTCTCCATATAGGATAGTGTTTGGGAAGGCATGTCATTTACCCGTCGAGATAGAGCATAAAGCATTATGGGCTATTAAGGAAATCAATTTTGACCTAAACCAAGCCTGCAACTTTCGGAAGCTGCAACTTAATGAGCTAAGCGAACTCCGCGATGAAGCTTATGATAACGCTGTAATCATAAAGAATAGGACCAAGGTTTTTTACGATAAAAACATTTTGAGGAAAACATTTTCACCAGGTCAACAAGTCCTTCTTTATGATTCACGACTACACCTTCACGCGGGTAAGCTTCGATCTCGGTGGAAGGGACCTTTTGTTGTGCGGTCTGTATACCTGCACGGGGCAGTAGAGGTAGAAAATGTTAAACACGGCACATTTTTCAAAGTGAATGGACACAGACTAAAGCCGTATTTTTCCACTGACCCCACGGAGGAGCTCCTGTTCTTACAGGAGCCAGTTTATCTTGATTAAAATTCCTCCGTCTCACCTCCATATCCTGTATATTACTGCATCATCTTTTTGAACGGAGGTGAGTTAAAAGAATAAGTTTGGGGGAGGATCTTCACTTATATATTTTGCCCCCACTAATAAATTCCTCCCAGGCTTACAGGTTTTGTAGATATAGCAGTTGGCAACAGTGAGGACACTGTTGAAAACAAGTTTGGGGGAGGTTTGTGCTTAGTTTTGCATCATTTGCATATCATTTGCATAAGCACAAAACATTTCTTTAAAAAACCATAAAAATTTAAAAAAAAATTCAAAACCCATAAAAATTCTGTATACATATTTTTGGTTCATCATTTTTGTAAATAGTTTTTCAAACCCCATAAAAACCAATAAAAATTTAAAAAAAATTTCAAAATCCATAAAAATTCAAAAATTTTCAAAACTCATAAAAATTTAAAATTTTCAAAATATAAAAATATTTAATATTTATGATAATAAAAAATTAGATAGTGAACAATTACATCCATGAGATTAGAAAAATTTAAGAAAACCAAGAAAATTAGAAGTTTTCTTATACGAACTAGTAATAAGTAGTTATGAGCCATTGTCCCAAGGGTTAGTAAGATGGAGGAAGTCACTAATCTGAGGATAAAAATAAGTCTGAAAAATAGTTTCTATTATGGAAGCCAAACATTTTGAACGTTAATACCCTGCTATTCGCACTTACACACGTCTTAAAGCCCGGGATAGTAGAGGATACCTTGAAATGCTCTTGTCTTAAAGCCGATGTATGAAGGAAAAAAATGAAGAAAGTGGTGAGAAAAATGGACACTGGTTTTGTTATCACCAAGGGCAATAATAAAAAAATATATAGCGAGGGTGCCTTTTCACCTAGTGCCCTAAGGCCAACTGGTCTGGGAGTCACTGCTATACCTGAGGTGGTGCAAGACGAGGAAAATACACCAAATAAGCAAGCATATGAGTAATCGGTCGGTTAGTACCTCAAGAAGTATTAACGATCACATGAAAGTGTGTAAGCACATCTAATTAAAAAAGTACTGAGGCTGATGGGCAAGAGTATGATAGCTTGAATTGAATTCTCCGGGTGTAGGGATGTACTTTACACACACGCAGGGTGATATGATCGATGTTTGGAAGAAAGATAGGAATGAAGAATAAGACGATGTTTTATTGAGGGAGGACGTGATTTCTGACATCTTTTCATGACCATTAAGATAGGGCTCATGACAACCGAAAGCTAGCTTAGTTGGAAACCCTAATTTTCAAGGCTTTTCTTTTACAATTCTTGTCTTTAAATGTAATATTCATGATCTTCCTTCTATTATTGGATTTTGTGGGTGCAATCCGCTGAAAACCCTCAGGAGACAACATTCCTCCTACTAGGGACACCTAAAGGTTTAAAGGCTTGTTGCACGTGCTCAGTGCAATCGTGTTGCCTACGAAAGTGTGTTTTTCTTTCTTTTTTTTTCTCCTTCTCTTTTTAATAAAACAGTTCGATCGAGACGATCGAAAATAAGTTTGGGGGAATTTGATCAGTCGAAAATACTGCAATTTTAACACGGCAATTTCCCTATCATTTGCACTCATATAGAAGTGTTCGGTATTCATATTTCACATATTAGCAAAACATCTCTGAAATACCAGATTGCATGTGTTAGACTTTTAAACCGGCACTTTAAGGGAAATTGACTGTGTTTCATGGCATCGCATCATCCTTGTATTGCGCAACTCTTGTCTCGGTGAAATTGTGCAGGAAATTCCAGTAGCAGAGCCCAAATTGGGAAAACAGTGCAGATAAAATACGCCAACTCAAAGGCTAAAGATCTGGAATTGATTAAAGGCTAATTACAAAATTCAACATATCAAAACAAGGCCCATAAATCATCCCAAGCCCATAGCAGAAATCCCTAGCCCTAAGGCTTCCAAACCGCCGCGGTTCCGCGGCGGGAGCTGGCTTGAGCCGCGGAACCGCGGCGCTTTGATGACGTCATCGGCTAAGTTTCTTCCACGTGGCTCCTATAACTGCACAAGCTTCCAGAAGACTCCCGATTCTCCACGTGGCACATCTAGAAGGCTCGGCTTAACAAACTCTTGGAGGGAAATTCAAATTTTGGGCTTAACTAACTTTTTGGAGGGAAATTTAAATCTTTTGGTTAACTAACTTGTGGAGGGAATTCAAATTTTAATTCTAGATTTAGATGTGGGAGGCCTATAAAAAGGAGCCTAGATCTAGGGTGCAAATTGTTCAAAAATTCATTCATCTCTCCCTCTTCCCTCCACAAGTTTAGTGACAAAACTTGTGCCCAATCCCCAATTCAACCTCAAGATCAAATTCCCGAGATCAATTCAAGTAAGAACTCCTCCAACCTTTAGAAGCAACGCCGGATTTTCAACGGAGCAAGAGATCCACGCCGATCCGCGACTCAAGGAGCCGAGCGAAGCCGAAATCGACGATCTAGTTCCTACCTTTTGTAAATTCAAGAGAGTTGTAACGAAATTTGTCGATAAATAAAGGTGAATTTTCTATATTCTTGCTTATCTTTTAATTCAAGCATAATGATTAGATCTCAATTTGTGATTGTGTTTGTGATCATGATGTTTGAGTAATCTCCGCTCGTGTAGGAGTTGTGACGATCTTTAGATGATGATGATTTAGATATTCTTACAATTCTTAAATCCTATAATGCTTTGAAATTCTAGTGAATCAAATGATTAATGACCTAGTTTCGAGATGATGCTTTCTAGATCGTGTTCACTCGAAACTAGGGAACAACTATTAACCATTTGATTAACTAGAAGCTAGAATTTGAATGTGATCTATCGAAAAGACAAAGGATGAGATGCGGAATCCCTAATTTTCCCGCACGATCCTTAAACCTCGATGAATTTGCATCGATCTAGTATCAATTCGATAATGGATAAGAATGAGTAATCATTAGATCTCATCACATCTATAGATCCGATCTACTCCTACGAGCCATACTTATAATCTTGAGTGTTGATTGGAAATTATCTCTCATCTCAATTCTTGTTTTAATGTTTCTTTTAGATCTAGATTTTTCTTACTCTTGATCTTCAATTACAAATCATGAATTGTTTTCTTTTCTTTGCTTTAAATTTTCATCTCATCTAATTCAAGAATTGAACGGATTACACTTTCCCTGTGGACGATCCTCACTCGCTAACGCGCTACATCCGACACCGTTATTGATCGCGGTCAAAATATTTTTGGCTGTGATTTCTAAATACAATTTTCCAAAATACTACACATCATCGAGAAAATCATTCAATCAGGGTCACTCCCGGTGAAGGGATCTCGGCCCTTGCCTCATCGACTGAGGTGCTGGATATTCATAACCGAATACCACTGTGCAAAACAAAAGAGAACGTCTTTGCAATAACAGCTTTTTTTAAAAATTGTTCCAACAATATCAGAATAGGTTTGTTTAGCTTGCATTGGTCCGAATCAATGCAGTCTCATCAATTGATCACATCAATAAAGAACGAAAATAATGATGTACATATATGCCATCCGCATTCGCCATGGGATCCCGTCATTACTCGTTAGGTTACTTAACTAACGACAGAGCGGGGACTGGACTAGCGCGGATGCAAAACATATACAACATCTACTAGTATATATATCGATATATAATATTTCGCTCAAGGCGTGATAAAATGCAACATCACAGAAATGTAATAAGCATCACAGAATAATACAGATATCTGGGATCCCCGGGTTTCATAGAGCCGCTACTGAAACCCGACGTTCCCCTGGTCGTGTGGATAGCCTGTGCAATGAAATCCTAGACCCCTACGGGCGCGGCAAGTTACCCGCCAAAACCTGAAGCGAGGCAGCCCCCTTCAGCAACCTGAATGGACCACCCAGCACTTCACGGAATCCGGTAACTTGGGCACCCCTCTTGGGTCAACCTGTACCCCCTACGAGCGAATAGCCCGCCAATTCTAGAGTAAAGCCCCCTCCGTCTCAATGCCATGAGATGCGGGCCTGTTGCCCTCTAGAATCCAGCTATCCGTGCACCCCTCCGCGGGGCAATCCTAGTACAGAAAATAAAATATACATACAACGGGTACATCGACCTCAGCCCGGTCGTGCCCCAAAAGAATAATATACAAACAGGCAGTGACGGCAGTCCACATGTCGGACGCTCGCCCCGCAATATCAAATGTACATAATACAATCAAAACTGCACTACCATTGCATCCAGGCTATCCCCCACGACCAATCCGCAACATCACAGCACAACACAGAACATCAACATGAATGTCGCATTCGCAAATCCATCTAAAAGGGCTATAGCAGTTAGACAGGATTTACCGATCAAATGACATTCACGGTCGCAGATATAATGTAAATACTGTGAACTAACATATTTAAATTTTTCGATCGATCAAATTTACCCAAGTGGGCCCCAAGCACAACTGTAGCACTCAAAGAAAATCTGGGCCCAAAAAGAATATCCCAAAAACCCCATTTTCAACTCAGAAGCCCACTGTAAAAATTTGATGCAATGAACAGTCAAGATAGCGGCAGAACCGCGGCCAATGCATGTGTTTGGCCGCGGTTCCGTGGTGTAAAGGTGACGTCACACGACCAAATTTTCACAGAATGCTTATATTTCCCTGCACGTGTTTCTGCATTGTACTGAAAAGTTTTTCGAGCCAAAAATAATTCGACAGAAACTGATGCAAATGGAAACGCGGTTTTGGAATTTTGTTCGATCGAACTTGTAAACACGTTAGAGCAAGCTAGACTAGGTTAACGGCGTGGCTCTGATACCCGTGTAAGTGCACGGCGGCGTCCCGACCATCAATCCGAGGCCAAAATGCGGAAACGATACTTTTCTTTAAACTTTTAAACCGGCACCACTGCGCACTAAAAACCCGGATCGGGCCATTAATCTAATCCTAGCTAACTAGAGAAGGGGTAGAGAGATATACCGAGCGATCCGTGTCCTTTGGTCTTCTCACCGTCGTCCCGATCTCCCCGCGGAATCTCCGGTCTTTAGCTCCTCGTCGGAAGGGCACCACATCGCCGGGTTCTTTTACAGACTCCCACCTCTGGACCGAGGTAACTCGGGCACGAAGTTGGCGAGTCGACGTGCCCAAGAAGTGCTGTAGATGAAGTGTAGAACGGTTTGTCTCCATTGGGGTTGTGGACATTGCCTTTTGGTGGAGGAAATGAATTATACTTTTGGAGATGGAACTATTGGATTTTTGCAAGCCAAAAGAGATCAAAAATCCCACACTAAAATTTTGGACAGCCCCTCTCTCTATTTGGCCGGCCATGACCTCAAGAAAAAATGAGAAGAGGGAGAGAAAACAAGGGGGTGCAATCATACATGAAAGAGAGAGGAGTGATGATTAAGAATCATCATCACAACCAAATCCATACTCATAAACAACCATCTCATCACAAAGTCAAGTAATGATGAAGAAATAGAAGTCAAGGTCAAACAAGAGCCATCATGAAGCAACTACTTGTAAAAACAACCCTCCAAAATGCTAATTTGCACAATTGCAAATAAGCCTTCCTCCACCAATTTTCAGCCAAGGGAAGAAACAAAGGAAAATGACCGAAATGGAAAGCAAACTAGCAACTTCAGAAAACCGATCCCGTAATAAATTACAGGAAAACCCCGCTACTGTATATACATACCCGTATTTGTATTCTGACCGAATACAAATGCAATGAGACAAAATCTACACTGTACAATACTAGGATCCGACTTAAACCAAAGCCCGCTAGTATTATCCGTCCGATCATAATCTGTGCAATACCGCACGTATCTTATCGAACCCTGCCATATCTCCATACGGCCTCTATAGCGTTTCGCCCGAAACTTGAGAAAACGGTCTGTGGGGGACTCTAAAGACTCGTCAATACTTTGGTTGTAGATTTAACCACTAGCACGTCAGAGGTATTAGCCATACGTAACAGGCTACCAGGTATTGACCAAAAGGGACGTCGATGAGCGAACTTATCCTGACACCCTACTGAGCCTGTCAGTGACAATATCCGTACAGTCCGGTCCGTTCGTCTATGAGCATCGCATGGCGGGCCTAGGGGTTGGTGAAAGTCAGACCCCCAAAAAAGGTACAAGTCGTGTCGGAGTGTAGCCCAGAACACCCTGAGAAACTACTGAAATACCTACCAGTAAATCTCCTGCCTTGGCCAAGGACTTCGTGTAAGGGCTTTCCTAGATACAGCGCGACCTCACCCCCAATACCGGGAGAGACGAACCCCTGAAGATCTGCTCACTGCCTCCATGTGGCTCGGGACTGTACCCAACTAAAACCTGTTTGCACGTCTCCTTTGAGCGTGGTAGCGTAGTAATCAAAGTACAGTGGGAACTCACACGAGACAAATGACGATTCTCAGGTCGATGAACTAACATGTATACATGTCACCAGGGAACTGCTATCTGACGTCAGGTATATGACCAACTAGCATGTTCCCGGCGAGTCCTGTCCGGTGTACTCATAATCCAATGAGCACCTGTATACATCTTAGGTGAACCAACTGACACCAGTGGCTTGTGAGACCGGCCACTGCCCCTCGCCGGGGTCTCGACTGTATACACTAGTCTACTCTGGATTATCGATGCCCTGTCTCGAAACTCCCATGACTAGGGACCTTTTAAGGATGTGCTTATAGACTACCATCTCCCACGTATATGATCGCCATCACACCGCTGGCTGTCAAGCAAGAATCCTAAGGGCTCTATCAACGCGCAATAGTGACCTGAAAGGCCACCTAAAGCAGTACACGATGATAAAGATAAACCAGATAGCATACTATCATCTTGAGTAAGACTGTTCTAACGGTATAGGTCCTCCCTCAATCACTGCAATCACGTGCCTGTGATCTAATAATTGACTCTGAGGGCACTATCTCCAACAAAACGTCCCTAAACTAACGATGGACCGAAACGTCCCTAAACTGACAACGGACCGAAACATCCTTAAACTAACAATGGACCACTATGTCCTAAAACTAGCTACGGACCGGAACATCCCTAAATTAATGATGGACCACTATATCCTAAAACTGGCTGTTGACTGAGACGTCTTTAAACTACTAATGACCGCAGCATCCCGAAGCTAAAAAAAGGGGTACGTCCATAAGCGAAATGGGCATGGATGAAAACCCGAAAGGGCTCCATGAGTAAAAACAGCAGGACTACCGGCGAGTTTTGTGAAAACCCGAAGTGGCGCAATCTCGCTAAAAGACACTTGCAAGGTCCTTTAGACCCTATAAGGAGAAACCACCTGCGTGAGATCTTTACGACTCACAAAGGAGAAACACACTTAGGGATCCCCACGATTCTTAAGGAGAAATTACACTTACGAGATCCTCACGACTCGTAGGGAGAACCCTCTTATGAGACCCTCACGGCTCATAAGATTCAAAAACCTTAAGCTACACGGATCTGAACCTGTTCTTAAGCCATCACAATCCCCAGATTGCCCTACAAGCGGTTCAATGCTGACCCTTGTATACAATCCACGGGCGCGAATAAATATTTCCCTAACAAAGTCCCGCCCGCGACTAAGGATATGTTTACACAGTGGACAGCCCGTGTAAGTCCTCTCGACTTATATGGAGAAAACACTCTTGTAAGATCCTTACGACTTATAAGAGAATACACACTTAGGAATTCTCACGATTCCTAAGGAGAAATTACACCTACGAGATCCTCACGACTCTTAAGGAGAAATACCTTTATGAGATCCTTACGGCTCGTAAAGTCAAAAAAGCCTTAGTCGACAGGATCCTAACCCTGTTTGCTAAGCCACCTTTGTTCGACATCGATGAAGGCAAATGATGATTCGCTCCTGGCAATATCCCAGTTGTAGCGATACTGATGCCTAAATCGGTATAAAATCCCAAACCCGCAGTGAAAAGTCAGCAAACCACAAATCCATATGAAATAACCGAAATGATGGGGCAACTTGCAATAAAATCAGCAAGTAAAATATATGCAAACAAAATAGCCGAAATGGTTGGGCAACTCGCAATAAAAAGTAGCGAGTAAATAAAACAAATAGCCAAAATGATTGGGCACCATGAAAATATAGCCGAAATGATTGGGCAATCGCTACTTTCGCGATATAAAAGCTGAAATGATAGAGCATCGCGGAAAAAAAATATGAAATAAAACATTTTGCCCTACAGGTGAGATCACATCGATCCTTGTATACAATCCAAGGACACGAACAAAGAGAGAACCATACCTTCCCCCCAGGCTCCATCCGAAAGAGAGCCAAGTCTCGATGGCCGCATCTACAGCCTAGAGATCACCAACAGCGTTCCTCCTCATTCCAGCAGGATTCAGACGCGACAATCAACCTTGGAGCCATGGCAAAGTCCTTGTTCTAAATCTCGACGGTTCACAGACAGCTTAGAGATCACCAACAGCATTTCTCCTCATTCCAGCAGGATTCAGACACGACAATCAACCTTGGAGCCATGGCAATGTCCCTGTTCCAAACCTCGACGGTTCACAGACAACCGAGAGAGGAAATCCTGGTCCCGTAGAACACGGCTAATGTTAATCATGACCCCGTGGGAAACGCCCAGAGCAAATCCTGGTCCCGTAGAACAGGGCTAATATCAATCCTGACCCCGTGGAAAACGCCCAGAGCAAATCCTGGTCTCGTAGAACACGGCTAATGTCAATCTTGACCCCGTGGGAAATGCCCAGAGCACCTCCTGGTCTAGTGGAACAAGGCTAATGTCAATCCTGACCCTGTGGGAAGCGTCCAGAGCAAATCCTGGTCCTACAGAACACGGCTAATGTCAATCCTGACCCCGTGGGAAGCATCCAGAGCAAATCCTGGCCCCGTAGAACATGACTAAAGTCAATCCTGACCCCATGAGAAGCATCCAGAGTAACCCCCTGACCCCATGAAATGCGAATAAGGTCAACCCCTTACTCTGTGAAATGTGGATAAAGTCAACCCCCTGGACCCGTGAAATGTGGATAATGTCAACCCCTGACTCCGTGAAATGCGGATAAAGTCAACCCCCTGACCCCCGTGAAATGCGGATAAGGTCAACCCCTGACTCCGTGAAATGCGGATAAAGTCAACCCTCGGCGTCCCCGTCAAAGCAATTCTTTGATTCGGGAGCAAGTCAACTCATCAATCACTTACGGATCCTCTCGACTTGTAAAGAGAAAATTCTCTTGTTAGATCCTTATGACTCTCAAGAGAAAACACACTTAGGAATCCTCACGATTCCTAAGGAGAAAATACACATACGGGATCCTCTTGACCTGTAGGGAGAAAATTCTTTATGAGACCCTCACGGATCATAAAATTGAAAAGTCTTAGGTAGCAGATCTTAACCCTGTCTCCCAAGCCATCGTTGCCTCGCAGAGAGGTCAAGGTAGATTTTCGACGGGCCACACTCTCCGACAAGAAAGGAAACAATCACTTACGAGTCCTCTCAACTCGTAAGCAAGAAAAACTCTCTTGTGAGATTCTTACAACTCTCAAGAGAAAATACACTTATGAATCCTTACAATTCTTAAGGAGAAAATACACTAACGAGAGCTTCATGACTTGTAAGGAGAAATACCTTTATGAGACCCTCACGGCTCATAAAGTTGGAAAGCCTTAGGAGGCAGATATGAACCTGACTCTTAAGCCAACGCTGTCCTACGAGGAGATCAAAATAGATTATCCACAAAATACATTTACTAAAAGAGACACACCACCATGAAGCAAAATATGTCTTTTATTCATGAATCAAAATGAATATAAATTACAATCTATGAAATAATTAAAAAAAAATACTCTCATTCAGGAGTATGTACAAAAAAAAACATATACATTATCTTCAAGCCGGTAGACGATTTAATAGAGTCGTTAGTTCACCCTTCTTCCGCCGAGTCTTGGACTCATATTTTGTTATTGCAATAAGACGGGCCTCCACTTGAGACTGTTGGGCCTGGTACGAGGCGAGCCGACTTTCAAGCTCCTTTTCGGTAACTTTGTAAGCTTCGACCATCTCGCGAGTGAAAATGACGGCTTTATCGACAGCTACCACCTCCCTGATAGCTTCTTGAAGAACTCGCCAAAGTTCAAACGCATGAGTGGTCTTGGCTGTAAGTTCATCTTGAAGTTCACCCAGCGCTTTGGAAGCCAGCTCCCTCTCCGAAAACTTTCGGTTGAGCCTTTTCTCGCATGACAGCATATTTGCGGCACACCGTTCAATCAACCCCTGCAAGCTCGCCTTTGCAGCCACAACCTCTGAAGGAAGGCGCGTACATTCAAAACTATGCAAACAAACCTCCACCCGACGACAAAACTCAACCCAGACTTGCACCAATGTTTCACTATGGTAAGCAGCAAGAAAAGGAAGAAAACTCTTGGCTTCGGCGGCAGATCAAGCTACTAGCATGAAGGTCTTCGATCAGAGCTAACAAAGAGTGAAGGCTTAGTTTTGCCATCCATTCAAAGGCACGTAGGGCATAGGGGCTGGGCGGCATGACGATGCGAGATTCCAGCGTGGTAAAAACTGGCAAAGCTGTTAAGATTTATAAAACAATCAACGAAACTTGCAAGCAAAGAGCAGATAGGACAACGTCGAAACTTTACTTACCTACGGTCATGCAAGAAGGGTCCAAAAGATCCCCAGGCCCGTCAAGAATCTCAACTTCATCATCGACTTCCAGAACTACAGAAGACATCAATATCGTTATATGAAATAATAATAATGACGTGAGAAGAAGGAAAATAACACTAACCCTGTCCGGAAGAAAGGACGATGCGTTGAGGGGATATTGCCTGCGGAGCGGTCATCTCTAGCAAACGCTGAAAGGATTTTCGAGGAGACAGATCAATGATAGACGTCGCCAACCCGTGTAATTCTGAAAAGACAGAAAGGTTCAGATGATGGAGAGATTATTAAAATAAAATATATAAGGCTACCTTCGATGCTCCTCCCGCTCTAAACAGGAAGGATAGCCGCTTCGGCAGCTTCTTCCGTACCTTCAGACGCATCATCGGGGATACGGGCCGGTATAACAGCTTCCAATTGAGGAGCAGCGGCCACTGCTACAGGCTCCAATGAAAGGACGGTGGCCTCGGCTACCTATCCCACAGTCTCCGGGCCGTCACCGGAAAGATCCATTGAATCTACGACCAATGAAGATGCCTCTTCTGGAAGAGCAAGCACCGGGAGAATGGAAGCCACCAATGGAAGCTCTGCAGCAGGAAGAACAGCTGTATCAACCCCCTCCACACTTACTGGTGTCTCATTGGGGATATTTACAGAGTCCATAGTCAAGGCGCGACTCGAACTCAGATTCTCTCCCATTGCCGAAGTCCCTGCAAAGTTTTCAGGAAGATAAGGATATATATATATAAGCAGTGCAAAATACTACAAAAAGATCTATAAGTATACCAATGCACCAAAGAGCTTCTAGTATGGCTTTTTCAAGCCAGCGTTCCTTCTCAAGAATTTGTGCTCGCCGGGGTTCGAGGGTAGACTCGTAGCCACCAGTCCACAATGACAGCTCATCTTCGGCATCGGTCGAGATAGGCCGCTTAAGGGCTATCTCGCCTCCTTCTTCCCTATGAATGTCCGCCGTATCGATGGAGGATCTTCATAGAAAATGACGGTAGGATAAGGCCTTTTCGGGACCCTCACATTTTCAGTCTCATCCTGGGAGCGTCTTATAGCCTCAGCCAATTGTGCGGCTTCCTCGGCAGATGAACCTGGAAAAAGTAGACCACCATCCGGCTCTTGCATAGCTATTGGTTCATCTTGAAAGATAGGCTCGGATTCCACTAAAAAATCGAGCAGATTGGTGACTGTCTTCTTCCGCCACTTTGACCCAGAGCTAACACCAGAAGACGATCGCTTCTTTCCCCTCGGTGCTTTGGTGCGGCGTTGACCCACTTCGCCTTCAGTATCCTCTCTCGGCGGTGCTACCGATGATGATACTGCTATTGCTGATGCCGCAACCGATGAAACTGTTACCGGTGCCTTATCAGAAGCCCTCGCTTGAGCTCAAGTGCGCGTCGACAGCCCAACAGTAGGAGGAATCGGGCCCGCGTCCATTGCCTTAGGAATAAGTAAGACGCCAGTCCCCCTAAAGGGAGGGCGAACCATTACCCGCGGTCACGGCGGGATTCCCGTAGCCTGGAGCGGGGCGGGAGCCCTAAGCCCAAAAAATATCCTCCTCTCCTCAGCAATGATTGAACTAACCCGGTGGCGATACCAACCCATGAAATCCCCCAGGCACCTCGGAATGTAATCGGCCTCGGAGATCATGAAATGAGAACTGGTGTTCAGCCTCATGAAATGGTGGGTGGCGTCACAAACGGCTTCCAAAGAAGAGCTAGGCTCCACCATGAATGCTTCAAAGGGAACACCCTGGTCATAACCCAATTACCAGGCAAAGCGGTGTGGATTTTACCGCATGAAAAGAGCCGAATTATTTCGACGGAACACCAGATAACCGGGTCTGATCGAATACAAGTGCATGGTTTCCTTGGGCTTCAAGGAGGGTGCTCCTTCTTTCGACAAGTCAAAAAGCTGTTGAATAGGTCCCGAGGGAGCAGAGAGGATTCGATCATTAAACACCATTCCGCCTTCGTTGGCATACGGATTGAGCAGCACACGAAGAACCCCTAATTGAGTTGGGTCAGGAGAAGAAGCGTCCACTAACCTCATGAGCCACGGAAAGGTATAAGCAAGTGCGCAGCAAATACCCCTAGCACGTGCATCTCAATCCATGACGTAAAATAATGAAGAGACAAACACACTACTTCCACGCCTGGGGTTGAGGTATTGGCTGCAGTGCTTAGCCCATGGTACAGATGCGATAGCCCTGCAATGCCCACGGCTAGTCGCATCCCTTCGGCAACGTGATGAGCAGGGTAAATGACCGAGGCTCTCATGAATCGACGGTGCGTTGGAACGACAAACCAACTGAGCCAAACGCTGATAAACCCGACGAAGAAAGTTTCTTCATCCATGCCAAGAGCTGCGATCGACTCGAAAGGTACAGCCGACAAGATTGGAATATAGAACTGTGGCAAATCCTCCTCTCTAGCCGGTAGCTTATTTTAACCAAACCCGAAGGGGTCATTAATATTTGTGAACTTTGGAGCCGCCTTTGATAGAATGTCTCCACGAAGGAAGCAGGTAATAAAGCTTTTAAAAGTGACACCCTGTTCCTCCGACTCTGTGAACAGCTTCTCAAAAATACCCAGGGTCTTGATTAGACTCGGGTACTTATGGCGGACGGCATTTTCGGTCGACAAGCTGTCAAGCGTAGCGGGCATAGTCTCGAAGACATACTCGTCTGAGGGCAACAATTCTTCGTAAGGCGCTCCCCTGATCGGTAAACCCGGGATCTTGCGAAACTCTTCTAAAGAAATCGAAACTTCGCGGTCCCCTAACAAGAAAGTGTTGGTGGGAAGATTCCATTGATTAAGGAAAGCTTTAACCCACCATACGTGAGGAGACTGATAATGGAAGAGAGACGCGTACACCGCCTGGTAAAGCCCGACCTTCTGCAGTCGCACACGATGGGTAGACAGGATGTAACGAGCCCAGAGAAGATAGCCCGTGGGATGGCGAGGGGTAAGCCTTATCTTGTAAACTTGTCCCCAGGGCTGGGCTTTGCCTTGGCAAATAGACGCCCCAAGATATCTATGGCCGGCATAGGTTGGTTTGGTATCCCAAACGTCGACGGCTCGAGCCGGCCTGTAGGAGTCCAATCCGCTACCTCTACAGCAAAAGCAGTCAGTAGACGGTCCATTGGCAAGAACGGGCGAAGATGTTCTGTTGGCACTTCGCAAAGAAAGCTTCGGCGACCGCGAATGATATGCCCGTATCAGGTTCCCTATAAGAGTAAGTTGGTACAATCTGGGTCATGAGCCTTAATCATTGCCATCGCTTCTTCGTCCGACGGTGATTGAGGAAAAGCCGCCTCCGAACGAGTAAAGGGAAAGTATGGAAGAGAAGCCATTGTTCCTGAAACAAAGGAAGGGAAAACTGTTAGTGAAGCCCATACGTGTGTGTGTGTAAGAAGACGATGGAAGAGAACGACAAACAACTTATTTTATGGGACCATTGGTTACAAAACATATGGGCCCCACAAAATCAATATGGCGGCTCACTAATAATGAGGCTGAGCAATCATCATGAAAACAAAAGGAAGATTTTCAATAAATTCAAACAACTCTACACATTCCCAAGAAAACCTATTGCAGAAACTCTGCGCAAATCGAGAAGGATCTCTACAAGAACAACTCAGGATGAAAAACCCCAAGAAGTCTTCTTTTAAGAACTAAGTTTTTTAGAGGAATTAAATTCCTTTTGAACAGAGAAATTAAATTCCCAGAAAAATTTTCAGATCTAAGCTCTTCGGAATGGAATTAAATTCCAGAGGGAAGAAAAGTATCATCATCAATCCCCTAAGATCAGAGAACCCCTAGCGAAAGGGGTTTATTATTTAAAGATTGGAAATTCTTAAAGAACTTGGAAAGATGGGCTTTTGTTAAAGGAAAAAACCCTTGGTGTGGATTTAAAATCCAAAGAAAATTTCTACAAGAAGTTCTTCGGCCGTTCAAGATCCTTACATGAAAAAGGAAATCTTTTGTTGACGGAGTTAAACTCTAAAAAATTTTGGAATAGAAAACTGAGCTCTGAGAAAGAGAATTAAATTCTCAAGGCAAGAACAAGGAAGGAAGAAGATGAAGGAGTGGAGGCGCTGCTGAAGAGACCCTTGCATATAGGATGTGATGGGAAACAGTTCATCTACCCCCATCCCTAGGCAAATCCAACGGCCACAAAGATGACAGCGTTGCACTCATGTGCAAACATGTGAGTACAACGCTGTTGGGGCATTTGTTCCCTCATAAAATACAATTAAAAACCCCAATGGGGCATCACGTGCGCACACGTGATCGGGGGTCACGTGCCGACATGTGATGGCTTCCTGAGGGCTCTAAATTGATAAGAATTGAATCCTAATCAAATGGGGTCACGTGCCCGCACGTGATGGGCCTTTAAGCCAACTGAAATATAATAAAACAGCAAGAAAAAACCCCAATGGGGCATCACGTGTTCACACGTAACCAAGGGTCACATGTTGACACGTGATAAGTTCCTGAGTTCTTTAAAATAACAGAATTAAATTCTAGTTAAATACTTAATCAGTGGGTCACGTGCCACTACGTGATGGGGTCTTAAAAACTCTCTGAGTTAAAGGAAAGAAAACCCTAAATGGGGCATCACATGCCCAAACGTGACAGGGGGGCACGTGCCAACACGTGATGGGTTCCTAAGATCTCTGAACTGATAGAATTAAATTTTAATTAAATGGTCAATCAGTGGGTCACGTGCCAACAAGTGATAGACTCTTAAGTCTTCTGAACTAATAGAATTAAATTCTAATTAAGGGAAATCAAAAACCCTAATATTTCCCTAGATCTTTCCAAACAAAAAGATTGCGCTCTGTAAAGCGGAGCACCGTTGGATTAAAAATCCAATGATGATTAAAAATCACCAATCTATAGAAAGATTATATACAAGGAGATATTTCCCTGAAATTTTCCAGGAATAATATATAAAATATCTTTTGGATTAAAATCCAATGGTGAATAAAATTCACCGAGTGATCTAAAATATCATGTTGGTTACAAAATCAATCAAAATCTTTCAATGAAAGATTGACTAAACAAACTGATTCTTTTCTTTCTCCTACAAATAGAAGCCAAGAAGAGAAGAGGAAGAAAAGAACACAACAACAGAGAGAGAAAAGAAGAGAATTTAATTCTCCAGAGAGAAAAGAAGATTTCTTCAGAAAAGAAAGAAACCCTAGGCAAGGGAGAAAAAGAGATCATTTTATAAGCTCCCATAACCCTATAAGAGAATTTAATTCTCAAACTAAGAGTTTAACTCTTCTGAATAAAAACTTAGTTCTTCCTTTGGTAGAAAATCTGCAGAATCAGATCATCCTATAAGTTGAGAATTTAATCCTCACCGGGAAGATTCTGCCATGCAGATCTAAAACCTAAGAGAAGACCTAAGTTCAGAGAATTATATTCTCCCACAAAGCATATAGGAATTTAATTCCTCCAACAAAAATAGGGTTTAACCCTTAATATAAGAACTTAGTTTTCCTATGGTTGAAGATCTGCAGAAGCAGATCTCCCCATAAGTTGAGAATTTAATTCTCATCGTGAAGATTCTGCCATGCATATCCAAAACTTAGAGAGAGAATTGGGTTTAAAGAATTTAATTCTTCCAAATATATAGGAATTTAATTCCTATAAATAAAATCAGGGTTTAACCCTATAAAAGAATTTAATTCTTAAAAAAAAGACTTTTCATGCACGTAAAAAGATCAAGTACCCAACCTGATCACGTGGCAACACGTGACCCTCTCCTCAATGGTCAAAAAAGAATGAATGAGATCAGGTCACGTGCTCCAACGTGACCCTTGAACAAACTTCTCAAAAATAAAGGCAGAACAGGCTTTGGGCACCCTCACGTGTCCCCACGTGACCCTTGACAAACACCTCTTTAAAAAAGAGAAGATGGAATGAATTGAAGGATCAAAATTCAAGGCATGGGCGCCCTCACGTGTCCCCACGTGACCCCTAGAAAATCCTTTTGATATCCAGTGCATAGGTACCCATCACGGGCCCACACGTGATGGACGTGAATACTAAAGTGTTTAACACTTACCTGCATATCCTGAGAATAAAATATAGGAAGTTTGGGCCCAACACTGTTTTGTGCGCTGCATTCTTAGTGTTCGACACTATTTTAAGCGCATCATGTGGGAGTACGTGATAGCCAAGTGTACTCTAGTGTTTAACACTATATCCAAGCCAATCTTAGCTTGAACTAGCCAATTTTTTCCAGAGGCGGACTCCCCTTTGACTGAACCTCAAACACACTTTTGTCTTCCAAAATTGGTCATCTCATGTGACATTCAAAGTAGAACCCAGAGCCTTTCAGACAACTTTGGTTCAAGGGTACATCTCTCCACACCTCTGATTCATGTCGTTAATTCTTCAACGTCTTCAGAGAGGTGGTGGGTCCCAATGGCCAATAACTATCTGGTGTATTTCCAAATCCATGTTGGCATCTGAACTTGGACCGCAATGTCCCTAAACTAAACAACAGAGCCCGAATGCTCTTTTGTTGGATCTAAATGATCCTATTAAGTAGATCTTAGTCTAAAATTAGACTAACATATTCTTAACAAATATTTAATTTGATCTTAATCCGAAACGAGATTAACGATCCTTAAATCAATCTAACTACAGATCCCCCAACCAATATTGGTTCAAGGGTACATCTCTTCACTCCTCTGATATTTGTCGTTGTAATCTCTCAACGTCTTCAGAGAGGTGACGGGTCCCGACAACCAGAAAATCTTACGGACTGTGGGGTCCTTACACTCATGGACTATGATGTCCTTAAACTTTATAGACTATGATATCTTTAAACTGGACCGCAAAGTCCCTAAACTAAAACAATAGAGTTCAAATACTCTTTTGTTGGATCTAAATGAACCCGTTAAGTTGATCTTAGTCTAAAATTAGACTAACGTATCCTTAACAAACGTTTAATTTGATCTTAGTCTCAAATGAGACTAACGCATCCTTAAACCTAACCCCAAACCCAAATCTAAGAAAATACGGATTTGGACTAATCCACGCCCTACGGGCAACAACATAAATAAGTCACCGTATACAATCCACGGGCAACCAAAAACAAAACAAACACATACGACACGAAGTGACCATCTAGAGAAGGAGAAGGAGAAAGTGGTTACCGCAATGCGGTAGCGTAATTAACTGTAGGGGCTTGTGCCTGCAGGGAAGAGCATCATCACAATAAAAAAACCTCAACGGGGGGGGAATCTGACAAAGTCTGCTACATCGGCCGCATCCGTTTAAACCTTCGATACACGGTGTCATAAATCAGCTTGGCATCTTCGGAGAGGTGGACGGATAGCACCAAATAGCATCTGCTCTCGAAATTCAGGCAAGACGAACTACGCGGTCTCGTCTCTGTGTTCGACGGAGAACAGGGGGTGAGTTGCCAACTCGTGAGTAGTAAGTAATATCTAATAAGGCTATGGTAAGTATACACGCAATTGCGCCTCAACCTATGCATATCGATATAATACGATATACGAACATGCATGCATCATGAATGAATAATCAAACACGAAACCTGAACAAGTCTGGTATAGGAAAATCTTTGTTCTTATCTTAGAAAAACCTCTGTGCAATAAACTGAAGTATCATCAATGAAATCAACAGAAAATCTGTGTCAAGCATCGACACAATATATATATATATATATATATATATATATATATATATATATCCCCATATCTCAATGTCTCAATATCTCAATGTCTTAGTATCTCAAAGTCTCAATATCTCAATATCTCGGGCTCCGTCAGTCTGGATCGACCCATATTATCAAATCTCACGACTACGTCGGTATCTTCCGGATATCCGCCGAGTCAAAATAACCGGTCGGTAGTGCTCCCCTGCCGGGCTCAATGCCATATATGTGAACTTCTTGCACCGAGGTACCACACCGGGTCCACTATGTACCCGCAGACGGTGCATCCCCCTCCTCGAATCGGGGATATGATACCGCTCAAGAACCGAGAAAACACATGGTGGACGCCGTGCACATCATATCACGAGAAAACAGCAATTTCTACTTTAAAATGATAATAGCTTTAAAACATCCTTGCGGTTTTCCCCAAAATCCATAAATCTCATAAATACTGAAATCCTTAAGAAGAATCACAATATGTAAACATGTCGGTGATGATGGATGTCTATGATACGATGGCATATATCATGTGAAGTACGGCCAGAAGCTATGCATAAATCATGATGCAATGCGGTATGTATATATGACTAACAATCCTGCGTATCCATCCTGATGAAATGACTATACAAGTACAAGTCTACAGATCAGATATGATGCAATGCACAGATACCGATTCTAAGCAAGTTCTATAGTGTTCGTGACATAGTAATTACCAAAGGCGTGTGGGTACGCATGAACAGCGCACTTGTGGCATGAACCAATGATAATAGTGCAAGTGTCTTATGAGATAATAGCATATATATCCATGATGATGCAATGCAATGAGATAGCTAATTAGGAGACTACACATATAAATACAAGCACTACTAGAAATCCTGACTATCGAGCGCCTCGCGCCATCCAGACGATTCCCCCGTAGATGTGTGTATCTACTCAACGGGACGCCTCGGCTAATCTGATGCGATTTCAGCTCTGCCATTTCCGCGCCACATCCGACGCCTCTACTCCTGATCCTAGAAACATAAATAAGAAAATAACAGAATAAATATATAAATAGTCGCGGACACAAACAATACAAGTCAACCACGCACACTACTAAACGCGCACGCACTTGGTGCACAAAACGCGCTCGCGACGACGCCACAAACCACAACTAGGGTCGCTATACGTGGCAACTACCAAGCCTAGTACCCAAACGTACCAATCGTGCATTCACAACACATTAAATATTATAGGATATAGCATGTAAATCATCGCAACGTCAAATTGAACCAAAATCTAATTATTCCAAAAAAAACTTGTAAGCACATCGATAGGGTTTTGGCGTAAAAACTTCACGGGTTAGCAATCTAGTGGCCACAATCACAATTAACTATCTTAATAAGCCTCACAAACCTTTACTATAATTTTAATCTCACCTCTTTATATTAATCCTAAAAATCTAGTTTGCAAGGTTATATAATTTGGACAATTTTAAAGTAACAATTTGCAATTTAACAACTAGACTTGATTTTGCATGTCTTAAAATGTTAAACTGCACATTATAACCGTAATCAAATAATAAAAACCCTACCTTAAACTCAAACTCTTTTCTTTTAATTTCAAACTTGAAATTAAAACCATATTACTAATTAAATAAGTTTGATTTAAAGTAATTAAACAACAAATTAACTATAGGGTTAAGATTTATACCTCACAAATTTTGAGATCTAGCAAGCAAATCTTAGCCTCCCAAATTGCTCTCTTGCACCAAGATTCCAAGCTAGTTTGGTGAATGAAAATTGGATGAAGGTTAAGTGAGGAATTTGTGAGACTTTGTATTGATTTTTGATGGAATTTTTGAAGATTTTTGAAGTGAAAAGAAGTGGAGAAATGGGGATGAGGGCAGCAGCTATTTTCGGCCAGAAATGGGGAAGGAAGAGAAAGAGTGAGGTGTGCGTATGAGTGTGTAGAAACATCTACCAAATATCACATCTATTAAGTCGTATCAAAATTAATTTATTTTCTTTTCTAATTGATCCTAAACTCTTCTAGAATTATAGAGACACAATTAAGAAAGCACGAGTATGTTACAAACTTAATTCTAGGTTGTCATGGTTCACATTTGGGTACTTAACCTATTCCAATTTGTCATTATCACTAATTAAATGTATAATGAAAGCATTAAAATAATATTAAAAATAATTAATTAAGAAAAAATATTTAAGTAAACTAACAATTTATAAGTGACTAAATAAATACCAATACTAGCCATTACATATCTAAAATAGGTATAATTAATTCTATGTGGAAAAATAATTATATCTTCATTTTTTACGGAAAACACGAGTTATTTTACCGATTATCGGAAAATTCACCTAAACGTTTTTTTTAAAACATTACAATCTTCCACCTTCAAGAAATTCAGTCCCCGAATTTAAAATTTAACTACGCATACCCTCAAAGAGATGGGAATATTTCTGCCGCATCTTGTCCTCGGTTTCCCACGTGACCTCTTCACCGCTTGGGCTACGCCAAAGAACCATTACGGTCGGTATGTCCTCGGGCCTCGGTCTCTTCACCTGCCAATCTAGAATAACTATCAGCTGCTATATGAAAGAAAGATTGTGCTCCAGCTGGATCGTCTAATGTTGAATCGCGTGAGAAGGGTCATGAAGGTACTTGCGGAGCATAGATACATGAAACACGGGGTGAATATATGGAAAGCTGGGTGGAAAAGCCAAACTATAAGAAACTGTGCCGACATGCTCGAGAATCTCGAAAGGGACCCACATACCTGGGACTAAGCTTCCCTTTCTTTTCGAATCTCAATACGCCCTGCATCGGGGAAACCCTCAAGAAAAAATGATCGCCTACTGTAAACTCAAGTCTGTGCTGACGTCGGTCTGCATTAGATTTCTACCTGCTCTGAGCCACTCTCATCCTATCCCGAATCAACTGAACCTTTTCGGTCATCTCCTGCGCACAATCTGTGGTCCCAAAATACTGCTCTCACGGAGCTCTATCCAACAAACTGGTGATCGATATTTCCTCCTATATAATATCTCGAAGGGTGCCATCGGAATCGTTCTCCTAAAGCTGTTATTATAAGAAAACTCTATCAACGGCAAGTGGCGATCCCAACTGCCACCGAAATCTAGAACGCAAGCTCGACGCATTTCCTCAAGAGTCTGAATGGTCCGCTCTAATGGACCATCGGTCCACAGATAGAAAGCTGTACTGAAACTCAATCAGGTGTCCAAAGTCACTTAATGTTTCTACGGTAGTCGGCTGGTGAAATGGGTGCCTCTGTCGGACACAATACAAGTTAGAACTCCATGTAATCACACAATCTCATCAACATATATCTGAGCATACTGAACGAATCCGAAAATGGTCCTTACTTGCAGAAAGAAAGCTGCCTTCGTCAATCGGTCTACGATCACCCAAATAGAGTCATACTCTCGACTGGTCCTAGGTAGACCCATAATAAATTCCATAGAAATCTGCTCCTATTTCTACTCCGGAAAGGGGCAAAGGTTGTAATTCTCCTGCTGGCCTCTGATGCTCAGCCTTGACTTTGCTGACAAGTCAGCATCCCGAAACAAAATCTGCGACATCTCTCTTCATCCCTTCACACCAGTAGACTTCTTCTCAAATCACAATTCATCTTAGTGGACCCAGATGAACACTATATTCTGACTGTTAGTTATATGTATGCCCTAAAGGCCATTACTGTACATATGATGTATATTGTAATGGATGCTTGGACATATATAGGGAGGACTTTCTTGCTCGACATGATAGTATGCTATCTGGTTGTACTTTATCTTAACATGTACTCTGATTGTCTCTATATTACATGTTGATAAAGCCCTTAGGATATGTACTCGACTACTGGGACTATGATGAGATCATACTAGTGGGGCCACGGTAGTCGAAGAGTACACCCTATAACTGTTCCTAGTCGAGGGTGTATCGAGACAGGGCATCGATGCACTAGAGTAGACTAGCGTATACGCATCTTGACCCATATGATGGGCGATGGATGATCCCATAGCCATTGGTGTTTGAAATCAAGGATGGTGTACGGGTGCTCAGTGGAGACTGGGTACACTGGACGGACTCGTCGAGAACTCCCAGATGGTATTATACCTCACGTCATATGGCAGTTCTCCGGTGACACTGGTACAGAGTAGTCTGTTGACCCGAGATCGTCATAGAGTCTTGTGTGATTCCCATTGTGCTTTGATTTCCATCATACCATGTCCAAGAGGGAGTGCAAAAAGGTGGCTTTTGGGTACAGTCCCGAATCACATGGAGGCAATGAGCGATAGGAGGGGATTCGTCTCTCCGGGTATAGGGAGTTGAAGTTGCGCTGTGTTCGATTGGCTATAACCGGAAATCCCTGGCCAGGGTTGCTGAGATTTGCTGGTAAGTGTTATCAGTAGTTTCTCGAACTGTTATAGACCTCATATCGACACGACTTATCGAGCTACTGGGGTCTGACGTTTACCACCCCTAGGCGAGATATGCGACATATCAGACGACGAGACCGGACTGTACGGGAGTGTTACTGTTTGGATTCACAGGAGAATGTACAGGCTTGCTTTTTGATCTTCTGAGCGCTCAATACCTGGGTAGCTATTACGTTTAGCTAACCGCTTGCAGCTTGTGGGTGTTTGATATGATCATCACCTACTGGCGGCGTATTGACGGTTCTTTAGAGTCCTACACAGAGGTTTCTTAACTCAGGCAAAACGGAGTAGGGGCACGTATATGATATGTGCGGGATCGAGGATAATACGATATGAGATACCGTATTATATTCTCGCGATATTTGATATCAGCCGGGTCATCGGATCAAGTGTTGATTCGATGAATCGGTACGGATAAATATTAGTCGGTTATATGCGATATAGCCAGATTGTCGGATCAAGTGTTGATTCGATAATTTAATGTATAACAATATATATGATATATTAAATTACATTAACTAATATTAGCTCACTAAAAGATTATTTTTCTCACTCGAGTAATATATTGATATATATGCGATATTTGTTAATTGTATTATTTTATTTTGTTACGATAAATTTTATATATGTGATATATAATATTGTAACATGATATGATAACTAATGCAACATGTTTAGTGGAGTTTAAACATGATTAGGGTTTGGATTAGGGTTAAGACTTCTAGTAGATTCTAGAAGGTTTCTTTTTGTCATGATAAAGATATTTGTGTTGATATTTATCTATGACTCATACTTAACCCAACCTAAACCCTAGCCCTTGGTTAATTCTCTACAATGGTTTAGTCAACCATGGTTACATTATTTCATCATATTAATCCTTTCATTATTCATCACAAAAAGGAATGGATCACTATTCTTCTTCTTCTTCCTCCTTTTGCAAAGCTTTCTTGCTTTTTATTTGTGATGAAAAATGAGTGAGTAAATGAAAATAAAAGAGAGCAATAATCCTACTTCATCATCCTCATCTATCCTTGCCATTTAGATGAGGGTGTTCACTTCATATTATGAGTGTTAGCTTGTGTTAACGAAACTTCAAGGTAGATCATCTTTGTATCGAAGATCGGAAGCAAGACTGCATCTTTCTCTTCGTGGAACCTCTCGAGAGTCCGGAACACGATGATCACAGCGAAGGGACCTCAACACGGAGCTTAAGAAGTGAAGGACCGGATCTACAAAGGTTGTAATCCCTCTCACTTAGTGTTAATGTGTTTAACATGCTTGTTTTCGCCTAAACTCTAGGTTAAAGATCCGGCTTCGGGTTGTTCGGCACGGCTAAATTTTTAATCGGGCATGGTTGATGCCTTGTAGAACCTTGTGAGTGTGCCTAGCAACCCTACAGTAGTATCAGAACCAAGCTAGAGCTTTAGGCAAAGTCTAGACGAAGTTTAAAGTCCGATCGAACCCGAAAACCCTGACACGAACCCTTCTCTGTACATTTTTCAAAAATGTGGTTTTTCTGAATTAAAAATGCTCAGAAAAACAAGCAGGAAAAACTAAGAATTACTGTGAAGTACGGTCCTCTAAGTCAATTATTTGACCGCGGAACAGCGGCCAAACCAAGGGTTTGGCAGCGGTTCCGCGGCCCAAATTGTGACTTAGTCCCTGGAATTTCATGTAATTGTTCTTAGGTCCTTTCTTGTTATTTTTTTATGGGAATTTTTTAATTCCACTCAAGTGTTGAGTTCTCTAGGGTTGTATTGGGGACTCGTTGATTCGATCGGATAATTTAACTTTGTTTAGCTTGTCCGGGTAATTTATAGAAACTGTTAAAAAGTTCGAACGGATATCAATAACTCTCTTTTTCCCCTGTCGGAAATTTTTTCAAAAGTTGGATTTTTTTTCGAGTTTAAGAACGTTCTAAGTCGTGCAAGTAACACAGTGGACCCTCTAGAAGACAATAAACCTTAACTCGATTATGTGACCGTCTTGAACTGTCTCTAAACCTTAGGGTTTGTGGCAGTACGGCGTGCCACATGTGAGGCGTTGGCTTGATCCTTCTACGGCTGGACCATCGGTACTGTGGCATGTGATGGATATTTTTGAACTCCGCTCAAGTGTTGAGCTATTTGGGAAATCTTGGGTATCTGATTATTCGATCGGAAAGTTTAACATTGTCTATTTATTTGGAATATGATACAATATTTGGAATCCACAGATGTGATCAAAAGTCCGTCGCAATCACGTAGCGTACACGGATACTCGCCGAGTAAACTTAACAGACAGCTACGCCCCATAGCCCCGACCAAGTGACTGTAGGAGAACCCCGTCGCCAAAAGCATCCATTCAGGTGCTCGCGGCAGCGATGTTCCGCCTTTGTGCACTTTGTCGACGGCATCCGGGGGTGCGGCCGTCTACTTAAGTTTGCGACGAGAATTCGATCAGGTTGTCGGGAATCTTGTTGAATTGCCCGACTTGAAATTGAAAAGACTTTTCGATAATGAGACTAAAATGCGGGGTTTATAATTGTTAGGCATGCGATGTCTAAGCAATTCATTTGGTTAGGCATACGATGTCTAAGGAGGGTGCGGATTCCAACTGTTGTAGTTTTACACTTTCTTTTCTGTGACCATAAGCGTAGTATGTGGTGTATCGCCGGCTTCGTTGCTATACATCAACGACAATCGGGATACACATACTTGCTTACGTTGATGATATGAGATATTATGTGTTGCTGTGATATGTTACATTGGATCGTCGCGTTTTGAATAGCTGGGGGTTTTATGTGAGATGAGAGTTTTTCTTTTTCATTCATGTAAAATTCATTTGTATGTAATATTCTTTTATTGGGGCACTTCCGGGCTGAGGATGCTATCACCGTTGTATATTATTTACTTTTCCGCATTAGGTAGACCCAAGGCGGGGAGCACAAGTAACCGGGTTCTGGGGTCCAGTGGGAGACCATCTCGAGGAGTCGAGACCGAGTCTCCTAACCCTAGAATTGGCAGAGTTGCTTGCCGCTCTCGTAGGGGTCTAGGGATGTGGGTTTGGCTATTCATCGCGACCGTGGAATCCGTGTTTCATACAGGCTCGTATTGAAAACACGGATGTCCTAGTATATCCAATATTTCATATATGTTCTTCTGCTGCAATGTTCTGTGATGAGATCATATTACTGCCTGAGACGAATGTTTATATTATATATATGAGATATATGTTATATTGCAGATTTCGTTTTCAAATGTGATGCTTCCGAAGCATAATAAAATGGGACTTCATTAATAAGATTAATGAAACTAAAAGAAACCTAAAAATGTTGTAGAAACTTGTTTAAAAACTGGTAGCTCTAGTTCTTATTTTGCATAGCGGTGTTCCTTATAGAACATCCAGTACCTTATTCGATAAGGAAAAAGCCGAGATCCCTTCACCGGGAGTGACCTCTTTAGTGAAACTACCAGATGCTACAAACTCGGTTTGTCTTTTGATTGCTTCTATAGTTCTTGCTTTGCATAGTGGTATATATGATATATCCTGTACCTTATTCGATGAGGAAAGAGCCGACGATCCCTTCACCGGGAGTGACCTCTTTAGCAAAACTAGAAAAGCCTCAAAAACACTCCATTTAAAAATCACTCGATTCTACGACGATATCAAGTTCATTACGCAAAGGGTTTTCTTAAAAACCTGTCGTAGCCCTCCATCATTTCAGATAAGTACTGGTTAGTATTCGTGCTAGGTTTGTTGACCATGTTAAGGCGTAGTGTGCGGTAGCTAATTAGTCTTTATCTGTATATGCATATGATGCGATTGGATTAGGGTAGTCGTGCGACTTTGTTGACCATGTTAAGGGTCGTGCGGGTGGGTTTAATTCAATCGGGAAATGACGGGTTGAACTTGACTAGCACTTATGATTTGTTGACCATGTTAAGGTCATATAGCTGCTAGGGGTAAAATATTATTGGGAATTTCAAGTGTTTAAATTTGCAATGAGATTGCATACCTTCTATGAGATAGTTGGATCCCGATACCCGCTGCGAGTAAGAGTTACTCCTGGGAGAGTTTTACACATTACAATTAGCCGATCAAGTAGGTGTCTAGAAAGGTGTTAACGGGGATACGCCCCTGGGAAAATGAGGTTTACTTTAATTAGGTTCGTGCGAAAGCACGGGGGACCTCCCTCAAAGTACCGACACTGGCCTGGCTGAAAAATTGGCGAACTTGTAGCATGTAATTAATCCCGGCTAGTCTTTCCTTTTAGGGTTTGAAGGAAGATTTGGCAAAAACAGTGGGAGACATCCTGATTAGATATATTAGATAACCGATCTAATCTTGCAAGAGCATACGCTGAGTGCTTTCTTCTCTCTCTCTCCAGGTAGCGACCATATCACGCCTTAATCAATATAATAATACGGATATATTGACTGAACCCGCTTGTTATACTGAGCTGGGGAACGTTGGTCCCGCTCCAACTTATAATTTTTATAAGACAGAGCAGGAAATTGGGGAATACCAGATTTCCCGTGCCGCCCAAACGAAGAAAGTGCATGCTGATGCATCATATTCGGGTGTGTTCGTTACAGAGAACTGTTTCTCAGTATCCTTTACGTCCTGGGTATATGATACCAGATCAGGATCCCATATATGTAATCTGTTACATGGGCTACAGAAAGGTAGAGAACTGAGAACGGGTGATAAGTTTCATGAGATAGAAACGATGCAAGTGTTGCAGCCAAGTCTGTTGGTCACTATCACCCTGTATTACCAGAATACATTGATTCTGAACAAATGTTATTAGATACCGAACCTGATATACAACATCATATCAGTCTCTTTATTGGTAAAGAAAAGATATAATTTTGTATTGCTGGATAATGTTTTGAACATTTCCTATATCAAGAGTTGATCGGTTCAAGCACGTTATCTAAAAGCATTGACGTTTTAAATCAAACTACAGTTCTTAGTATACAGAACACATACAAGAGGAAGAGTTCAGAAATGAACGGATCCTTCTTGAGGCATTGTAGACTAGGTCATATCAATACGACCAGACTAGCAAAGTTACATTTAGAAGCATATTTAAATTTGTTTGAATTTACATCTTGTGAAACTTGCCGGTCATGTCACGAAGATAAGAAGACCACAGCTCTGTTTATTGGAAACAGAGAAAGAGTTAGTGAACTCTTGGGATTGATACATGCTGATGTATGAAAGTCCCCTTTCTACACATGCCAAGACCGGTTCTTTGTACTTCATTACATTCTCTGATAATCTCTCAAGATTCAGACATGTGTTCATGTTGAAACATAAGTCCGAAACTTTTGAGATATTCACAGAATATAAGTTAGAAGTAGAGAACCAAATACGGGTATAAGTATTATGTCCTTTGATGAGAAAAAGGAGGAGAATACTTAAGCACGTAGATTCCTGGACTATTCTAAAGGAGAATGAGATTCTCTCTCAGCATTACTCCTCCGTATACACCATAGAACGATGGTATATCGGGGTGGAGCAATAGCGCCCTATGTGATATGGTGTGCTCTATGATGGGTACTACTGAGTTTCCTATTTCCTTTTGGGAGTTATGCACTTGAGAAGCTGCATACCTATTAAATAGGGTTCAAATCAAATCAGTTGCCTACCACTTCATATGTGATATGGAAAGGGAAGAGCCCATATCTTAAGTTTGTTAGGATTTGGGGTTGTCCGGCCTATGTCTAAAAGCAAAATTCGGACAAGCTCAAGGCAAGGTCTGTTATGTAGAACTGGAAATGTTCCAGCTATACAAACTGCAGCTGATGATTTGGTAGAACCAAAGGATTCAATAGTTTCCAACGAACCTCAGCCTCTCCGCCGATCTAGTAGGGTTCCTCACCCACCTGAGAGATACTTCGGTTTCTCTATGACAGTGGGAGCGAGGATTGCATCATGAAATGATGACCCAACTAGTTTCGAGCTGGCCATCAGGAGTGGGACTCTGTAAGAATGGCTGGATACTTATCGATCTGAGATGGAATCCTTATACACCAACAAAGTATGGACATTGGTTGCTCTATCTGAAGGGTTAAATCCCCATTAGGAGCAAGTATATCTTGAGAAGATTACTAGATATACATGGAAAAGTTGAGACTTTCAAAGCTATGCTTAAGTCCATCCAGACCCTTCTTGCCACGGCTACATACCATGACTACGATATCTGGCGGTTGGGTGTCATGACTGCTTTGATGTTTTAGAAAAAAGCATCTATAAGTACACAGCCAGAGGGCTTCATAGACAGTGGGAGCAGCGAAAACATGTGCAAGATGTTTTATGTGAAAAAGCAGGCATCGCGGAGTTGGAACATCTGTTTTGATGTAGTAGTCAAAGAGTTTGACTTCATCAAAATGATAGATGAACCTTGTATATACAAAAAGGTAGTAGGGAGTATGGTGGTGATCCTCGTAGAGTACATGGATGACATACTCTTGATAGGGAAGGAGTTTCCTATACTACGCTCAGTCAATCTCCGCTTATCACACTGATTCTCCATATAGGATCAAAGTGATACCTCCTAAATCCTGGGTTTTGGATCTATGAGATAGATCTAATTGGATGTTAGGATACTCACTAGTTGTAGTGAGATGGTTTCAATCGATCCTGGGGAGAATTGTTAGTGTTTATGCCCTAGAAGACCATTACTGTATCATACTAGCTTGTATATTACTTAATGGAAGCTTGGGATATTCACATGTATATAACAGTCTTGCTAAACATGGTAGTATGCTACTTGGTTTTTCTATCTTAATATGTGAGTGTACGTATTGATAGAGCTCTTAGGATCTTGCTTGTCTACCAGCGTTGTGATGGCAGTCACACTAGTGGGGGCTGGGTAGTCTACAAGCACATCCTTATTCAGGTCCCTGGTCGTTGGATTATCGAGACAGAGCATCGATACTCCGGAGTAGACTGGTGTGTACGCTTCTCATCCCAGTTGGGGAGATGGTCTGTCCCACAGCCGTCAGTACGTCGTACTGGAGATAGTATGCAGGTGCTCGTTAGGTTACGGGTACACCGGACAGGACTCACAGGGAACTGTTGGTTGGTTTTATACCAGTCGTCAGTGAACAGTTCCCAGGTGACATGAGTACAGCATAGTCCGCAGACTTGACACTGCTACTTCGCCTCGAGTGTGTCCCACTGTTCTTAGATTGCTACCCTACCACGGCTCAAAGGAGTCATGCAAACAGGTAGCAGTTGGGTGCAGTCCCGAGCACTTGGAGGCAGTGGCGGTTAGACAGGATTCGTCCCTCCCGGTATTGGGAGTAGATATCGCGCTGTGTCAGAGAGCCATTACGCAAAGTCCCTGGCCAGGGCAAGCGAGATTTGCTGGTAGGTTCCAGTAGTTTCTCAGGGTGTAATGGGCTTCGCTCCGACACGACTTATACCGCTATTAGGGGACTGACGCTTGCCGCCCCCTAGGCCCGATATGCAATAGTCTTGGACGAACGGACCGGACTGTATGGAAATTGTCACAGCAGGCTCAGTAGGAGTTCTGATGGGTTTCCTCATCGGCCTTCTTATCGACAACTACCTGGGGACCGTTACGTACAGCTAGTGCTGCTTGCGGTCTGTGGTTAAACCCACTGCCAGCGTAGTAGTCGATTCTCTAGAGTCCCACACAGAGAGTTTCCTACTCCAGGCGAAACGATATAGAGGTCGTATGGTTTTACGACAAAGGGTTCGGACGCATATGTGTGTTTACACACTTACGTCGTTTGGACAGTTTTTACCAGTCGGCTTTGGTTTAAGCCAGTTACTGGTATCCGGTTTTTGGATTTATACAGTCTAAAGTTTTTCCGTATTTTTACGGATCGGAGGAGCGTTCTCGTAGTTACGTGAGAAGCTTCTAGAAGATGGTGACTAAGGAGGTTTAGGTGGCATATACATTGAATGAGATTAGTGAGTCATGAGAGTGATTCATCATGGTCATTAATGCATCATAAATGCTTAATGACTCATGATAATGAATCACCACTAGATATTTGTGAAGCATGCTTATTCATCATGTATTATTCTTTTCTTCATAAAAGAGAATGCTTCATATTTATTATGATACTCAATAATCTCATCTCATTATCATTCTCACCTTCTCTCTCCTCAAGCTCTCTCTCTTCAAACCCTAATCCTCACCCCTCATGTGTTGAGATCAAGAATTAGTTAGACTAAACAATCCATAACCATCACTCTATCTCTATCTATCTTCTTTGATTAGCAATCCAAGAAGGTTAGTTGCCTCAAGTTTAGAGGCTAAGCTTGGAGTTTTGCTCTCGGGTGGATCGTCTACTACAAAGAGAAGGCCGAGGAGGACAAGGAGATCGTAAAGACGAAGGAGTTGGTTCATTAGGTATAATCCCTAAACACAGTAGTTTAGAAACACTTTGTGTTTGGTTATTTATAGTTTAGCTTCGATTCAAGCGGTTAGTCGATGTTCGTTCACTAAACAAGTTCGTTTTGGAAAATTCCGCCTCCCCACAAGTATTGGGGTGTAGTACATCGACTTACAGTGGTATCAGAGCCTCGCTAAACAATAAATAACTTAATTGCAAATTTGTACGAATTTCGAACGGAAAAAACGAAACCGGAAAACCCCGAACTGTCAAGTTTCTGTCGAATTTTAAATGAAGTCCAAAAATTTTTCAGGGATGTTCAGAAAGCTTGAAAAGCATCCAGGAGAACACCCAAGAAAATTGGGCCCATGACTCGGCTAAAGCGCCGCGGAAGCGCGGCGGATCCTACACGATCCACCGCGGTTCCGCCGCCGAGTTGCCGAGTCATGAACCCAAATTTCTTGTGTGGGTCCCCTGTGATATTTGGTATTTTCTGGTAATTTTTAATTTTGCTCAGGTTTCAAGTTTACAGAGCAGTATTGGAGCAATATTAAATGCGTTTAATCGATCGAAATTGTACAGTATTTGCATATTGGATTATATCTGTGATTGTTTAATGTGTTCGTAAACCTCCCCTAACTGCTAGTATGTTGGTTGGCAGGGGGTTGCACATTTCTGTAATGGTTTTATCTGTTTATGCATATGAACTGTATTGGACTGTTGTGGTGTATAGCCGGGGTTATGTGATGGGTTATTATTTAATTCATTTGATGTAAATGTAATTTGTTGTAATATTATTTTGCGGGGCACTTCCAGGTTGCGGTTGTAGCCACCGTTGTATTATTTCATTTTACTGTTTTTGCTCCTAGGACAGACCCAAGGTGGGGTGCACAAACTGCCGGGTAGGTAGTTTGCCGCACCCGTAGGGGTCGTGGGTGGGGTAATGGCTATTCATCACAACTGTGTTATCCGTCTTTTCTTGCAGGCTCAAAAGAAATACGGATTGCTTGCAAATCCAATTAAGTTCATCAGTGTTCTGGAATGTATATCATTGCGTCAGACGAATGTAAAATATCTATATATATGATAGCTATTTAGACGTCACTTATGTTTTACACCCGCCTAGCCCAGCCCCCGCTCTGTCGTTAGTTAAGTAACCTAACGGGTGATGACGGGACCCCGTGGCGAATGCGGATGACATAAGAGGACGTTGTATTTTCGTTGTTTTCTGCAATGATAGGTTAATGATGGGACGCATTATCTACAATGCAAAGAAAAAAAAACCAAAGTTTAAATCGTTGGAACAGTTTAAAAGAAACCACTCGATTAATTTTAAAAAGCAGATATTTTTAAATGCGGAGCTTTAACCACTCATTTTAAAAGCTATCAGGTTCCTTCGGTTATATCAAGTTCACTACGTTCACGGTTTCGCCAAAACCAGTCGTAGCCCTCCGTCATTTCTTATGGATGGTCAGTAGTATTCAAGCTATGCTTGTTGGCATACGTCAAGGCATAGTGTTTGGTAGCTGCTGGGGTATTCATTTGTTGCATAGATAGATGTGTTGGTTTGGGACAGTCGCATTACCTTGTTGGCATACGTCAAGGGTATATACGGGTGGGTTCAAATTAACAAGATAATGATGGGCAGAACTTGACATGTGACTTATGATTTGTTGGCATACGTCAAGGTCATAAGAGCATGGGGCAAAAACTTATATCGGGAATTTCTAAAGAAACTGAAATTTGCAAAGAGATGCATACCATTTGGAGTTTGATGAATGTTGGTAGGATTCCTTCAACATTATCATACGATGATATTTGGATCCCGATCCTACTGTGAGTATATGCTACTTATCAGGATATTCATCACTTAACGATCAATGCTTTAAACCAAGTAGGTGTCCAGAAAAGTGTCAGCGGGGTTACGCCCCCAGAGAAAAGAGGTTATTTAATTAAGGAACTTCGCGAAAGCGTTGGAAAACCTCCCTCGAAGTACCGACACCAGCCTGGCTGAACGGTTAAGCAAGTATTGTACAGTGAGAATAGTCCTGGCTAATTCTTCTTTTATGGTTTGAGGAAGGATTCGAGAAACAGTGGGAGCCATCCAGTTTAGATAAACTAAAAACCACTCTAAACTTGCAAGAGCATCATGCTAAAGAGTTTTCTTCTCTCTCTCCTAATTGCAGCGACCCTGAAAATGACTGGACTTAAGTTACTTTTAGAGAAAAATATACTGACAGGGCCAAACTATAAAGATTGGCTGCGGAATGTCAAAATGGCTTTGACCTATGACAAATTGGGGTACATCCTCACCGCTACGGCACCTGCTGTCTCTGGTCCCAAATCCAGCAATGCGGATAAGGAAATCCACAAAACCTGGGATTTAGATTGCACGAAAGCCAAGTGCATCGTGCTTGCCTCAATGAACAATGAACATCAGAGGAGGCACGAGGATATGACCCTAGATGGCATATTTCTCCATACAAAGGAACTTTATGGAGAGCAATCTCGTATAGCAAGATACGAGTCCTCTAAGAACTTGTTTCGAGCGAGGTTGGCTGTCGGGTCATCAGTAGGAGAACATGTCCTAAAGATGATCGGCTATATTGAAGAGCTCGCAGACCTTGGGACGACTTTGGATAATGAGCTCTATACAGACCTTATTCTCCAGTCCCTTCCTCCCACCTACGCCCAGTTTATCCTCAACTTCAACCTTCAAGGAAATGAAGTTGAACTTGCAGAACTCCTGAACATGTTAAGGAGTGTAGAGGGCACCTTGCAGAAGGCAAGGGAAACACCCGCTATGTTTGTTGGCGGTGCATCTTCTTCCGGGTCCAAGGCTAGGGCCAAAGGAAGGAAGAAGAAGGCCGCACCCAGACCTAGAGGAGGTGTTAGTAAGGTGGGAGGGAAGGGAAAGAAAAAGTTTGCAGTACCAGTAGTTGGCCAGGATGAGTGCTTCCATTGTCACAGGAAAGGGCACTGGAAGAAGGATTGCAAGGCGTGGAACGCCAAGAACCAGGAACCGAAGCAAGCTGTGGCTTCGACTTCAGGTGTGTTTGTAATTGAGAATTGTCTGTCGATCAACTCTACTTCCTGGGTATTGGATACCGGATCAGGATCTCATATTTGCAATTCATTGCAGGCACTGAGAAACCGTAGAGTGCTGAAGGAAGGTGATATGACCCTAAAGGTTGCTAACGGAGCTAGCGTGGGAGCTGCGTCCGTCGGGGATTATCACCTAGGATTGACGAGTGGACACATTTTGGTTTTACATAACTGTTATTTTGTACCAAGCTTAACGTGTAATATCATATCAGTTTCCTTGTTATCAAATAAAGGTTATGATTTCACGTTTGTAAGAGATGTTGTTAACATCCACCTTAATCATGGTTTGATTGGGTCCGGTACTCTAAATAACGGTATATATATTTTAAACCAACTCCAAATTTTCAATGTCCAGAACACACTAAAAAGAAAGTCTCCAGATTTAAATAAAGCTTTCTTATGGCATTGTAGACTGGGTCACATCAATGAGAGAAGGTTGACTAAGTTGCATAGAGAATGATATTTGGACTCGTTCGAATATCAAACTTATGACACTTGTCAATCCTGTCTCAAAGGAAAGATGAGAAAGACTCCATTTACTGGACAAGGAGTAAGAGCGAGCGAGCTCTTAGGACTCATACACAGCGATGTATGCGGTCCAATGTCTACACATGCAAGAGGTGGTTATTCCTACTTCATTACTTTACAGATGATTTCTTTAGGTTTGGACATGTCTTCTTAATGAAGCATAAATCCGAAGCCTTTGAGAAATTCCTGGAATACAAGAGTGAAGCGGAAAACCAAACAGGCAAAAGTATTAAGACACTGAGATCTGATCAAGGTGGAGAATACTTAAGTGCCGAATTCCTAGGTTACCTAAAAGAGAAAGGAATTCTCTCTCAGCTTACTCCTCCATACACTCCACAGCACAACGGTGTATCGGAGAGACGGAATCGAACCCTATTGGATATGGTACGATCCATGATGAGTAATGCTGAGTTACCGCGATCTTTCTGGGGTTATGCGCTAGAATCAGCGACACGTCTTTTGAACAGAGTTCCAACCAAAACTGTGCCTACCACACCATATCAGATGGGGAGTGGGAAGAAACCCTATCTTCAGTACCTGAAGACATGGGGATGTCCAGCTTTTGTAAAAAAGCAGCATCCGGACAAGCTCGAGGCACGCTCAGTAGAGTGTAAGTTTGTGGGATATCCAAAGAACTCTAATGGATATTGTTTCTATTACGCAGAGGAACAAAAGGTTTTTGTTTCTCGTCATGCCCGCTTCTTAGAAACTGAATTTTTGGAAAATCAGAAGAGTGGGAGCGTAGTAGAACTGGAAGAAATTCCAGAACCACAAACTGCTACTGAAAGTTTGGTAGAACCAGTAGTTCAAGAAGAACAGGACATTCCCGCACCCCTCCGCAGGAGTAGTAGGCCGTCTCATCCGCCTGAGAGATACTACGGTTTTCTCATAGATGGGGATAGAGAGGATTGCATCATAGATGATGATGAACCTACTGACTTCCGGCAGGCCATCCAGAGCGGCGACTCGGTACGATGGCTAGATGCAATGCGGACCGAGATGGAGTCCATGTACACCAACAAAGTATGGACTTTGGACTTTGCTCCAGATGGGGTAAAACCCATAGGATGCAAATGGATCTTCAAGAAAAAGATTGGTGTAGATGGACAGGTGGAAACCTATAAGGCTAGACTTGTTGCAAAGGGTTTTCGTCAAAGACCTGGTTTGGACTATGACGAAACTTTTTCTCCAGTGGCTATGCTCAAATCCATTCGGGTCCTTCTTGCTATTGCTGCCTTCCATGATTATGAAATCTGGCAGATGGACGTAAAGACGGCTTTTCTGAATGGAAATTTAGAAGAGAGCGTCTATATGGATCAGCCAGAGGGTTTCAATTAGAGTGGGAGCAGCGGGAAAGTATGCAAGCTGCTTAAGTCCATTTATGGACTAAAGCAGGCATCGCGGAGTTGGAACATCTGTTTTGATGAGACAGTCAAAGAATATGACTTTATCAAAAATCCAGATGAACCGTGCATATATAGTAAAGTAGTAGCAAGAAGTGTCGTATTCCTCGTCTTGTACGTGGATGACTTTCTATTGATAGGAAATGACATTCCTATGCTATAATCTGTCAAAGGATTCTTGTCACACAGGTTCTCCATGAAAGACCTGGGTGATGCCTCTTACATTCTGGGGATCCGGATCTATCGTGATAGATCCAAGAGGATGTTGGGAATTTCGCAGTCCAGGTATATCGACACTGTACTGAAAAGATTCAGTATGGAAGATTCTAAGCGCGGTAGTCTACCAGCTTGTCACGGAATCACCCTCTCCAAAGAGATGTCTCCCAAGACTGATTTGGAAAGGGAACGCATGTCTATTATACCCTACGCTTCTGCGGTAGGCTCTATAATGTATGCGATGTTGTGTACCAGACCAGATGTAGCTTACGCACTGAGCGTGGTAAGCCGGTATCAGTCAGACCCAGGGGAGAAGCACTGGATTGCAGTAAAGAACATTCTCAAGTACCTGAGAAGGACTAAGGAGATGTTCTTAGTTTACGGCGGAAAAGACCTCAGGTTGGAGGCCTTTTCTGATTCCGGCTTTCAGAGTGATAAGGACGATTCCAAGTCCATATCGGGTTATGTCTTTACCCTCAATGGAGGGGCGGTGTGCTGGAAGAGCTCCAAGCAGGACACCGTTGCTGACTCGACGATGGAAGCGAAGTATATAGCTGCTTGCGATGCCGCAAAAGAAGCAGTCTGGATGAAGAAGTTCCTAACAGAACTTCAGGTGGTTCCTACCATAGTTGATCCAATACCTCTGTATTGCGACAACAACGGAGCTATAGCTTTAGCGAAGGAACCAAGGTCCCATCAGAAGTCCAGACACATCTTAAGGCGGTATCACCTGATCAGGGAGATCATTGATCGTCAGGAGATCGAGGTTCGGAGAGTTGCTTCTGAAGAGAACATTGCTGATCCATTCACGAAGGCCCTACCTCAGATTCAGTTCGAGAGGCTACTCGAGATCATCGGTCTACGATATACCAGTACATGGCCCTAGTGCAAGTGGGAGATTGTTAGTGTTTATGCCCTAGAAGACCATTACAGTATCATACTAGCTTGTATATTACTTAATGGAAGCTTGGGATATTCACATGTATATAACAGTCTTGCTAAACATGGTAGTATGCTACTTGGTTTTTCTATCTTAATATGTGAGTGTACGTATTGATAGAGCTCTTAGGATCTTGCTTGTCTACCAGCGTTGTGATGGCAGTCACACTAGTGGGGGCTGGGTAGTCTACAAGCACATCCTTATTCAGGTCCCTGGTCGTTGGATTATCGAGACAGAGCATCGATACTCCGGAGTAGACTGGTGTGTACGCTTCTCATCCCAGTTGGGGAGATGGTCTGTCCCACAGCCGTCAGTACGTCGTACTGGAGATAGTATGCAGGTGCTCGTTAGGTTACGGGTACACCGGACAGGACTCACAGGGAACTGTTGGTTGGTTTTATACCAGTCGTCAGTGAACAGTTCCCAGGTGACATGAGTACAGCATAGTCCGCAGACTTGACACTGCTACTTCGCCTCGAGTGTGTCCCACTGTTCTTAGATTGCTACCCTACCACGGCTCAAAGGAGTCATGCAAACAGGTAGCAGTTGGGTGCAGTCCCGAGCACTTGGAAGCAGTGGCGGTTAGACAGGATTCGTCTCTCCCGGTATTGAGAGTAGATATCGCGCTGTGTCAGAGAGCCATTACGCAAAGTCCCTGGCCAGGGCAAGCGAGATTTGCTGGTAGGTTCCAGTAGTTTCTCAGGCTGTAATGGGCTTCGCTCCGACACGACTTATACCGCTATTAGGGGACTGACGCTTGCCGCCCCCTAGGCCCGATATGCGATAGTCTTGGACGAACGGACCGGACTGTATGGAGATTGTCACAGCAGGCTCAGTAGGAGTTCTGATGGGTTTCCTCATCGGCCTTCTTATCGACAACTACCTGGGGACCGTTACGTACAGCTAGTACTGCTTGCGGTCTGTGGTTAAACCCACTGCCAGCGTAGTAGTCGAGTCTCTAGAGTCCCACACAGAGAGTTTCCTACTCCAGGCGAAACGATATAGAGGTCGTATGGTTTTACGACAAAGGGTTCGGACGCATATGTGTGTTTACACACTTACGTCGTTTGGACAGTTTTTACCAGTCGGCTTTGGTTTAAGCCAGTTACTGGTATCCGGTTATTGAATTTATACAGTCTAAAGTTTTTCCGTATTTTTACGGATCGGGGGGGCGTTCTCGTAATTACGGGAGAAGCTTCTAGAAGATGGTGACTAAGGAGGTTTAGGTGGCATATACATTGAATGAGATTAGTGAGTCATGAGAGTGATTCATCATGGTCATTAATGCATCATAAATGCTTAATGACTCATGATAATGAATCACCACTAGATATTTGTGAAGCATGCTTATTCATCATGTATTATTCTTTTCTTCATAAAAGAGAATGCTTCATATTTATTATGATACTCAATAATCTCATCTCATTATCATTCTCACCTTCTCTCTCCTCAAGCTCTCTCTCTTCAAACCCTAATCCTCACCCCTCATGTGTTGAGATCAAGGATTAGTTAGACTAAACAATCCATAACCATCACTCTATCTCTATCTATCTTCTTTGATTAGCAATCCAAGAAGGTTAGTTGCCTCAAGTTTAGAGGCTAAGCTTGGAGTTTTGCTCTCGGGTGGATCGTCTACTACAAAGAGAAGGCCGAGGAGGACAAGGAGATCGTAAAGACGAAGGAGTTGGTTCATTAGGTATAATCCCTAAACACAGTAGTTTAAAAACACTTTGTGTTTGGTTATTTATAGTTTAGCTTCGATTCAAGCGGTTAGTCGATGTTCGTTCACTAAACAAGTTCGGTTTGGAAAATTCCGCCTCCCCACAAGTATTGGGGTGTAGTACATCGACTTACAAGAATCACTGGAAAGGTTCCAGGGTGATAAGGACGACTGAATGTCAGTCGCAGACATTGTCTTTACCCTCAGAGAAGGGACGGTATGTTGGAAAAGTTCCAAGCTAGATATCGTGACTTACTAGACGATTAAGGGCAAGATACATCGTTACCAAAGATGCTACCAAAGAGGCAGTCTGGATATATAAGTTCATGAGATGAACTTCGTTCCTACCATTGTGTGACAATGGAGTTGTGGCTTATGCCAAGAAACTACCGTCCCATCAGAAATCCAGATATAATTCTTAGGCAGTATCACCTGATCATGGAGATGGTTGATCTCCAAGGAGATCGAGGTTTGGAGAGTAGACACAGAGGACAACAGCGCGGATCCACTCACAAAGGCCTTTTTCCCAGTAGAGACTTTTATGGGATGGTTGAGTATGAGATACTTCAACCACAACAAATTGTTGGGTATGCGATACCACAACAGATGGCCCTAGTGCAAGTGGGAGATTGTTAGTTATATGTATGCCCTAGAGGCCATTACTGTACATATGATGTATATTGTAATGGATGCTTGGACATATATAGGGAGGACTTTCTTGCTCGACATGATAGTATGCTATCTGGTTGTACTTTATCTTAACATGTACTCTGATTGTCTCTATGTTACATGTTGATAAAGCCCTCAGGATATGTACTCGACCACTGGGACTATGATGAGATCATACTAGTGGAGCCACAGTAGTCGACGAGTACATCCTATAACTGTTCCTAGTCGAGGGTGTATCGAGACAGCGCATCGATGCACTAGAGTAGACTAGCGTATACGTATCTTGACCCATATGATGGGCGATGGATGATCCCATATCCATTGGTGTTTGAAATCAAGGATGGTGTACGGGTGCTCAGTGGAGACTGGGTACACTAGACGGACTCGTCGAGAACTCCCAGATGGTATTATACCTCATGTCAGATGGCAGTTCTCCGGTGACACTGGTACAGAGTAGTCTGTTGACCCGAGATCGTCATAGAGTCTTGTGTGATTCCCGCTGTGCTTTAATTTCTATCATACCACGTCCAAGAGGGCGTGCAAAAAGGTGGCTTTTGGGTACAGTCCCGAATCACATGGAGGCAATAAGCGATAGGAGGGGATTCGTCTATCCCGGTATAGGGAGTTGATATTGAGCTGTGTTCGATTGGCTATAACCCGAAATCCCTGGCCAGGGTTGCTGAGATTTGCTGGTAAGTGTTATCAGTAGTTTCTCAAACTGTTATAGACCTCATATCGACACGACTTATTGAGCTACTGGGGTCTGACGTTTACCACCCCTAAGCGAGATATGCGACATATCAGACGACGAGACCGGACTGTACGGGAGTGTTACTGTTTGGATTCACAGGAGAATGTACAGGCTTGCTTGTTGATCTTCTGAGCGCTCAATACCTGGGTAGCTGTTACGTTTAGCTGACCGCTTGCAGCTTGTGGGTGTTTGATATGATCATCACCTACTGGCAACGTTTTGACGATTCTTTAGAGTCCTACACAGAGGTTTCTTAACTCAGGCAAAACGGAGTAGGGGCACGTATGTGAGATGTGCGGGACCGAGGATAATACGATATGAGATACCGTATTATATTCTCGTGATATTTGATATCAGCCGGGTCATCGGATCAAGTGTTGATTCGATGAATCGGTACGGATAAATATTAGGCGGTTATATGCGATATAGCCGGATTGTCGGATCAAGTGTTGATTCGATAATTTAATGTATAATAATATATATGATATATTAAGTTACATTAACTAATATTAGCTCACTAAAAGATTCTTTTTCTCACTCGGGTAATATATTGATATATATGCGATATATGTTAATTGTATTATTTTATTTTGTTACGATAAATTTTATATATGTGATATATAATATTGTAACATGATATGATAACTAATGCAACATGTTTAGTGGAGTTTAAACATGATTAGGGTTTGGATTAGGGTTAAGACTTCTAGTAGATTCTAGAAGGTTTCTTTTTGTCATGATAAAGATATTTGTGTTGATATTTATCTATGACTCATACTTAACCCAACCCAAACCCTAGCCCTTGGTTAATTCTATACAATGGTTTAGTCAACCATGGTTGCATTATTTCATCATATTAATCCTTTCATTATTCATCACAAAAAGGAATGGATCACTATTCTTCTTCTTCTTCCTCCTTTTGCAAAGCTTTCTTGCTTTTTATTTGTGATGAAAAATGAGTGAGTAAATGAAAATAAAAGAGAGCAATAATCCTACTTCATCATCCACATCTATCCTTGCCATTGAGATGAGGGTGTTCACTTCATATTATGAGTGTTAGCTTGTGTTAACGAAACTTCAAGGTAGATCATCTTTGTATCGAAGATCGGAAGCAAGACTGCATCTTTCTCTTCGTGGAACCTCTCGAGAGTCCGGAACACGATGATCGCAGCGAAGGGACCTCAACACGGAGTTTAAGAAGTGAAGGACCGGATCTACAAAGGTTGTAATCCCTCTCACTTAGTGTTAATGTGTTTAACATGCTTCTTTTCGCCTAAACTCTAGTTTAAAGATCCGGCTTCGGGTTGTTCGGCACGGCTAAATTTTTAATCGGGCATGGTTGATGCCTCGTAGAACCTTATGAGCGTGCCTAGCAACCCTACACTGACTGATGCACCTCCTCTAAGATTTCGCGTCTCAGTCCCTCAGAATCTGGCACACATAGTCGAGCCCTAAATCATAGTACCCCATGATCATCAATCATGAACTCTGAATCTCTTCCCTGTCGAACCTTCTCTTAGATCTCTGACAAACAAACGTCATCAGACTATGCCTCACAGATATGATCAAATAACTGTGGATGTGCACGGACACGGACAAGTTGTCCCCCGGTCGATGTAAACTCGAACTGTACTCGACTGTCACAAAGAATCTGTTAATCTGCGGTCAACTGTCTCATAACTGTGCTCAACAAGAAAAGCTACCTCCGGGCCTCCGACTCAAGTATCTGCCACAACATTCGCCTTGCCCGGATGATAAAGAAACATCGCAGTCATAGTCTTTCACTAGCTCCATCCATCTGTGCTGTCTCAAATTCAGATCTCGCTGCTGAAAAAATGTAATTTAAATTCTTGTGGTCCGTGAATATCTGGCACGACTCGCCGTATAAGTAGTGTCTCCAAATCTTAAATGTAAAAACCACCACAGCCATTTCTAAGTCATGCATGGAATAATTCTGCTCGTGCTTTTTCGACTGCCGAGAAGCATCGCAATAACCAACAAAACTGCCTGATCCTAAAGGCAAAGATAATACTGGCGCTGTAATCAAACGAGTCTTCAACTACTAAAAGCTCTGCTCGCATACCTTAGTCCAACGAAAAGAAATGCCCTTCTGGGTCACCCGGTCAACGTTGCAGCTATATGCGAAAAATCCTATACGAAATATCAATGGTATCCGAGCAAAATCTAAAATGCTGCAAACCTCTGTCACTAATACAGGTCTGGGCCAGTGCTAAACGGCATCAATCTTCTTTGGTTCCATACTTACCATCTCTCGTAACTACGTGTCCCAAGAAGTCCACACTATCCAACCAGAAAACACACGTGGATAGTTTAGCAAATAGCTGGTGCTCTCGCATGGTCTGTAACGAAATCCTCAATTACTACCCAGGTTCCACTCGGCTGCAAAAGTGTATTAAAATGTCATCAACGAACACGATAATAACTGATCAAGAAAAACGGCCTGAATATACGGTTCATCAAATCTATAAACACTGCTGGGGCATTGGTGAGTTCGAACGACATCACTAAGGCTCATAACGGCCGTAACTTGTGAAAAGCAGTCTTCGGAATATCATCCTCTCGAACCCGCAACTGATGGTAACTTGATCGCAAGTCAATTTTCGAGAAATGTCGCGCACCATGGAGCTAATCAAATAAATTGTCAGTACGAGGTAAGGAATATCTGTTCCGCACAGTAACCCGATTCAACTGACAAAAATCGATGCACAAACACAACTGCCGTCTTTCTTCTTGACGAACAGAACAGGAGCTCCCCAAAGTGACGCAATCGGACGAACAAGCCCCTTGATCCAACAATCTTGCAACTAATCCTTCAATTCTTTAAGCTCCACCGGGTCCATCCGATATGGCGGTATAGAAAAAGGCTCCGTGCCGGAAATCAAGTCAAAGCAGAACTCAATATTGCGCTCTGGAGACAAACCAAGAAACTCGTCAGGAAAACATCTGGAAACTCTCTAGCAATCGGGACCTGGTCTAACGGGACCTCTGCGGCTCTAACATCATAATCATACGCCAAGAATTCCTGACATCCTTTTCTCAAAAGTTAACTAGCGCGACAAGAAGAAATCAAACCGGGAAAAGCGACGCTACGGTCTCCCCAAAAACAATCAAGAACTGGCTCACCCAGAAAACTAAATCTGACTGCCATCTTACGGCAGTCCACAAATGCATAACACGTGGCTAACCAATCAATGCTCAGAAAAACTTTGAAGTCAAACACACCGAAAAGAATCAAATTGACAGAAGAATCCCTATCTCCGATACGAACAAAACAAACAAGAATGAGAAACATGTAGAGCTACAAAGACTAGCCTATGGAAGAAATCACAACAAGCGGCTAGACTTCGATACAAATTATGTGGATACCGTTTCAAATAACACCAAAAAGAAATACGCATCGGAAGAAAACACCGAAAGAATAACTGTCACAACGACGTCTATCTAACCGCCTTGAGCTGGCATACCGGTACAAATCCGCTTCAATCCTAGAAACGACCAAAATCTCAGAAATGCGCTCCTCTAGCAGTAGGGATGAATCCATCGTGACTGCATAAGTGTCAAAGTGTTGAGCACCAATAGCAAGAAATAACTGCATATACAATCTCCTCACGAACCTCTTTATCCGTTTCTTTTCAGTGTCCACCAGGTAAGGAGCATATCGGACCGCTGAGTAAGCTAGATGTCGTACTCAGACACTGTCATCCCTGAAGTCTTACGCAAAGGGTCGAAACTACGAGCTCGGGCATCTCGAACGCTCTCCAGAAGGAAACGAGCAAGAAATATAGCTATGAACTCATCCCAAGTCATAGGAAGTAGATCAGCAGCTCGACCTCTCTCAATTGACTTGCATCACGTCTGAGCTAGACCTCCCTAGACGAAAACTCGCAAGCTCAATCTATATCTCGTCAGAACATCTCTGTGAATGACAATTCCTAACCATCCTGTCAAGGATTGTCTACGGATCCATCACTGCATCTGTGCCTGTAAAAACTGGAGGCTTCAGCCTCAAAAACTCATGTAAGGATACGGAAAAATCTTGGTAACAACAAAAACAGCAGCCTGAGCAGCAGGTACAATCACAGTCCCTGTAATAGGAGGGGCATCATCGGCTCTCGGAGCTCGGCTAACCACCACTAACAATCCAACCATATGACACAAGTCCTGAATACTCGGCTCCAGCTTAGCCATCCATCCTGGAGAAAGCGAATCACTCTGTCCCTGAGGGGTAGGCATACCGCCCAGATCGATCCTCGTCTCAAACGAACCTACTCTAATCTCATCCCTGGCGGCAGTCCACTGGCTCTCCCAGTCTCCGGCGGCATAGTGGATGGAACAAGAAACATGATTGATAGGAATATCGCGATCGAATCCAAGGATTTCCGGAATCAAGGAAGGAAATACAATAAATATATATCCTAAGGTCACTTAGACGGAGTACCGTATCGCAAATATGTCGCGGAACATACACACGCTACGTCACTCTACTTAAGTCACCTACTCCATCTACCAAGGGTCATCCTACACTCAGAAGGTAAAACCTAACACTCTGATACCAACTTTGTCACGACCAAAAGGTACGGAACGTGACTGGCACTTAAACTACAAAACGTCTCAAGGCGCAAAGTAATCTAGGTAAGCCAAAGCCTAAAAAAACTAAACCGTTTAACAATTAGAGTGAAGGAAAACTTGATTTAAAGCAAGTGGTTTTAACAAAATAAGTGGCATTAAATATTTAAAAGCAACATCAGATTTTCCCGAAAAAAATCGGCAGAGTCTCCTTTGTAAATACTGGCCCCTAAATGGGTACAACACATGAAAATATATATAAATGATGAAATAAGGCATCCCCAAGCGGGAGTTAGCTCTTCGCCCATAGCGGAATCACAACCACATGCAATATGTATATCAAAAGTGCGAAATAAGCATCTGAAAGCAAGAAATAAGAAAATACCACTTCGGCTCAAGTGAGCATCGACACCAAACACCACAAATACAAGTCTCACAAGTCTCACTGTCTAGTCTAATATAAAAGGTTAGATGGAGTATACTAGATACAATAATATACATGATGGAACAAAATATCCTCGCAATCCACCTATGAGTAAAACTGCAAATCGATGCAATGAAGCAAAAGAAGAAAGTACGCCCGCCGCTACTGTGCTGACGGTTCGAACCTGCAAGATACTATGGCACGACGAGGGTGAGTTGCCAACTCGTGGATAGTAAGCAACATCTAATAAGGCTATCGTAAGTATGCACGCAAAGGCGCCTCAACCTGCGCATATCGATATAATACGATGCACGAACATGCATGCAACATGAATGCATAATCAAACACGAAACCTGAACAAGTCTGGTATAGGAAAATCTTTGTTCTTATCTTAGAAAAACCTATGTGCAATAAACTGAAGTATCATCAATGAAATCAACAGAAAATCCGTGTCAAATATCGACACAATATATATATATATATAAATCCCAATATCTCAATGTCTTAATATCTCAATATCTCAATGTCTTAGTATCTCAATGTCTCAATATCTCAATATCTCGGGCTCTGTCAGTCCGGATCGACCCATATCATCAAATCTCACGACTACGTCGGTATCCTCCGGATATCCACCGCGTCAAAATAATCGGTCGGTAGTGCTCCCCTGCCGGGCTCAACGCCATCTAAGCGATCTTCTTGCCCTGAGGTACCGCACCGGGTCCACCATATCCCCGCAGACGGTGCATCCCCCTCCTCGAATCGGGTATATGATACCTCTCAAGAACCGAGAAAACACATGGTGGACGCCGTACACATCATACACGAGAAAACCGCAATTTCTACTTTAAAATGATAATAGGTTTATAAAATCCTTGCGGTTTTCCCCAAAATCCATAAATCTAAATACTGAAATTCTCGAAAAGAATCACAATATGTAAAAATATCAGTAATGATGGATGTCTATGATACGATAGTATATATCATGCGAAGTACGGCCAGAAGCTATGCATGAATCATGATGCAATCGATATGTATATATGACTAACAATCCTGCGTATCCATCCTGATGAAATGACTATACAAGTATAAGTCTACAGATCAGTTATGATGCGATGTACAGATACCGATTCTAAGCAATTTCTATGGTGTTCATGACATAGCAATTACCAAAGGCGTGTGTGTACGCATGAATTGTTGGAGATAGTGCCCTCAGAGTCAATTATTAGGTCACAGGTACGTGATTGTAATGATTGAGGGAGGACCTATCCCGGTAGGACAGTCTTACTCGAGATGATAGTATGCTATCTGGTTTACCTTTATCATCGTGTACTGTTTTAGGTGACATGACACGTCGCTATTACGCGTTGATAGAGCCCCTAGGATTCTTGCTTGACCACCAGCAGTATGAGGGCGATCATATAAGTGGGAGCTGGGGGTCTACAAGCATATCCTTAAAAGGTCCCTAGTCATGGGAGTTTCGAGACCGGGCATCGATACTCCATTAGTAGACTAGTGTATACAGTCGAGACCCCGACGAGGGGCGGTGGCCGGTCTCACAAGCCACTGGTGTCAGTTGGATCACCTAAGATGTATACAGGTGCTCATTGGGTTATGAGTACACCGGACAGGACTCGCCGGGAACATGCTAGTTGGTCATATACCAGACGTCAGATGGCAGTTCCCTGGTGACATGTGTGCAGGTTAGTTCATCGACCTGGGGGTCGTCATTTGTCTCGTGTGAGTTCCCACTGTACTTTGATTACTACCCTACCACGGCTCAAAGGAGTCGTGCAAACAGGTTTTAGTTGGGTACAGTCCCGAGCCACATGGAGGCAGTGAGCGTATCTTCAGGGGTTCGTCTCTCCCGGTATTGGGGGTGAGGTCGTGCTGTGTCTAGGAGAGCCATTACACAAAGTCCTTGGCCAAGGCAAGGAGATTTACTGGTAGGTATTCCAGTAGTATCTCAGGGTGTTCTGGGCTACACTCCGACACGACTTGTACCGCTTTTGGGGGTCTGACTTTTACCAACCCCCTAGGCCCGCCATGCGATACTCATAGACGAACGGACCGGACTGCACGGATATTGTCACTGACAGGCTCAGTAGGGTGTCAGGATGAGTTCGCTCATCGACGTCCCTTTTGGTCAATAGCTGGTGGCCCGTCACGTATTGGCTTATACCTCTGACGTACTAGTGGTTAAATCCACAGCCATAGTATTGACGAGTCTTTAGAGTCCACCACACTTTCAGTTACTCAAGTTTCGGGCGAAACGCTGTAGAGGCCGTATGGAGATATGGCAGGGTCCGATCAGATACGTGCGGTATTGCACGGATCAGGATCGGACGGTTTTGTACTAGTGGCCGTATAGTTATATGGCAGCGTTCGATCAGATACGTGCGGTATTGCACGGATCAGGATCGGACGGATATTACTAGCCGGCTTTGGTTTAAGCCGGATCCTAGTATAGTACAGTGTAGATTTTGTCTCATTGCATTTGTATCCAGACGGAATACAGATGCGGGTGTGTATGCACAGTATGGGGGTTTTCCTGTAATTTATTACGGGACCAGTTTTCTGGAGTTGCCAGTTTGCATTCCGTTCCGGCCGGTTTTCCTTTGTTCTTTCCCGGCCGGACTTTTCAGATGGAGGGTGTTATTTGCAATTGTGCAAATAACATTTGTGGAGGGGGTATCTTGCATATTGGTGGCATCATGATGGCTTTTCATGATGAGATCCTTTTTCTTTCTTTTCTTTGCTTTATGAGATTAGAAATGAAAAGAGGTTTGATGTTGATTTAGTGATGATTATGTTTTAGGTTGTGGTCACCACTTTTTGCATCCTACACTCACCTCCCTCTTGTTATCATATTGTTTTTGCTCCACCATTTTTCATTCTCACTTGATAAGAGGTTTTTGTTCATGGTTGAGAAAAAGAAAGAGAGAAAGAAAAGAAAAGAAAGAGAGAAAGAAAAGAGAAGAAGAGAGTTTCATCTTCATCCTTGAGAGTGTTTCATTTGATTGATCTCATTTCATGTTAAGAAAAATGCAAGCACCATTTTTCTTGTCTTGTTTCCTCCATCATCCACAAATGGCAACCAAACCCCAAAAGAGACTATGATTCTACACTACACTTCCTACAGCATATCTTGAGCATGTCGATTTGCCGGCTTCATGCGCGAGTTGCCTCGGTATTGAGGTGGGAGCCCGTAAAAGTACCCGGCTTCGTGGTGCCCTTTCCGACGAGGAGGAGATGGACGGAGATCCCGCGAGGAGATCGGAGTGGAGATGAAGACCGGAGGACTCGGATCGTATGGTATATTTCTCTACCCCCTCTCTAGATAGCTTAGACTAGTTTAATGGCACGATCCGGGGTTTAGTGCGCGGTGGTGCCGGTTTGCAAAGTCCGCAAAATTAAAGTTTATCACCGTTTCCGCGTTTGGCCGTCGGTTTGACGACCGGGGCGCCGCCGTGCACTTACAGTGGTATCAGAGCCTCGCCATTAACTTAGTCTAGCTTTGTGTAATGTGTTTGCATTTCCGATCGATCAAAAAGTTCCAAAACTGCATTTTAGTTCGCATCAGTTTCTGTTGAAAATTTTTGGTCTCGAAAAATTTTTCAGGTTATAAAATATTGATGTACTGAAAAATCTAAGAGTTCTGTAAAAATTTGACGAAGTAACTCCACAGTTGGAGCGCGGAACCGCCGCGAAAACCCCATTTGTGCGGCCCTTCCGCCGCGCACTATTCACATCACTTCACCAATTTTTTACAGAGGCCTTATGGGCTTAAAATATGGGTTTTGGAATATTTAAATTGGGCCCAGGATTTCTGTGAGTGCTACAGTTTTGATTGGGGGCCCACTTGTTAATTGTTTGATCAATCGGAAAATTTTAAACACATTTTTCACAGTATTTACATTATATCTGCGACCGTGAATGTCACTCGATCGGTAAATCCTGTCTAACTGCTATAGCCCGGTTAGACGGATTTGCGAACGTGACTTTCACGTTGATGTTCTATGTATTTGCTGTGATGTTGCGGATCGGTCGTGGGGGATAGCCTGGATGCAATGCAAGTACAGTTTTGTTGTATTATGTACATTTGATATTGCGGGGCGAGCGTCCGACATGTGGACTGCCGTCACTGCCCGTTTGTATTATTCTTTTGGGGCACGACCTGGTTGCGGTCGATGTACCCGGTGTATGTATATTTTACTTTCTGTACTAGGATTGCCCCGCGGAGGGGTGCACGGATAGCCGGGTTCTGGAGGGCAACAAGCCCGCATCTCATGGCATTGAGACGGAGGGGGCTTCACTCTAGGATTGGCGGGCTATTCGCCGCACTCGTAGGGGGTACAGGTTGACCCAGGAGGGGTGCCCAAGTTACCGGATTCCGTGAAGTGCTGGGTGGTCCATTCACGGCGCTGAAGGGGGCTGCCTCGCTTCAGGTTTTGGCGGGTGACTTGCCGCGCCCGTAGGGGTCTAGGATTTCATTGCACAAGCTATCCACACGACCAGGGGAACGTCGGGTTTCAGCGGCTCTGTGAAACCCGGGGATCCCAGATATCTGTATTGTTTCTGTGATGCTGTTCATTCTCTGTGATGTTGCATTTCTTTCACGCCTTGAGCGAAATATAATATATTGGTATATATATTAGTAGATGTTGTATATGTTTTTCATCCGCGCTAGTCCAGTCCCCGCTCTGCCGTTAGTTAGCTAACCTAACGGGTGATGACGGGACCCAGTGGCGAATGCGGATGGCATATACGTACGTCAGTATATTTTCGTTCTTTGTGGTGTGATCAATTGATGGGACTGCGTTGATTCGGATCAATGCAAGTTAAACAAACCTATTCTGATGTTGTTGGAACACTTTTCAAAAAGCTGTTATTGCAAGGACGTTCACTTTTGTTTTGCATCGTGGTATTCATTTGGAATATCCTGCTCCTCAGTCGACGAGGCAAGGGCCGAGATCCCTTCACCGGGAGTGACCCCTTGGACAGAAGTTTGCGTCAGGGCATTAACTTCACTATAGCCGATTACTTTTGCTTTGCATCGTGATATTCGGTTATGGATATCCTGCACCCCATTCTACGGGGAAAGAGCCGAGATCCCTTCACCGGGAGTGACCTCTTTAGTAAAGGTTTTCGTCACTATATTTTCTAAAAAGCTATCCGTTCCTTCGACGATATCAAGTTCTTTACGTTAAAGGTTTTCGCCAGAAACCATTCGTAGCCCTCCGTCGTTTCATATGGGTGGTCAATAGTATTCAAGCTGTGTATGTTGGCCAAAGTCAAGGCACAGTGATTGGTAGCTATTGGGGTATTCATATGCAGCATAGATAGATGCGTTGGTTTGGGACAGTCGTACTGCCATTTTGGCCAAAGTCAAGGGTATGTATGGGTGGATTCAAATTAACCTGGAGAATGACGGGTAGAACTTGACATGTGACTTATGATATGTTGGCCAAAGTCAAGGTCATAAGAGCATGGGGCAGAAATCACATCGGGAGTTTCAAAAGTACTGAAACTTGCCAGATATGCGCATACCTTCTGGAGTGTGATACCGTGAGCGGATTCCGTCACGTTGTCATGCGATGAGAGTTGGATCCCGATTCCCACTGATGAGTTAGTGTACTCCTCGGGTGACCCCGACTAATTCTTCTTTCAGGTTTGGAGGAGAATTTGAGGTACAGTGGGAGGATTCCAGATTAGATAAATTGGTAACCATTCTGATCTAGGTTAGAGTGCACGCTGAGTGTTTCTTTTCTCTCTCTCTCTGGCAGCGACCATTGACCCGACCCTAAGACTATGACTCAGTGACCAAGTTGACCGAACATACTTAACACTGGCTTTTGGATTGTCAGAGTTGCAGACCTCATTGCCACTCCTACTTTTACCCTTTTCTCCAGGACACCCCGTATTGCTACGAACGTCCACTTCCATTGGACAAAACCATCGTATGGTTAGATACGAACTCGAAAGAATTTATTCGAGAATGGTTTCCGGTTCTGGAGAAAACGGATAGGATTATTCAGTTGTCTTTTCCTTTTACCCTCTCTCAGGTTACGAGTACTCCTTGGTTTAGGGGTAGTACACCTATTACGCAAATTGGATTGTCTTCTTCCAAACCTTAGGCTGGTGCCGACCGGTGGGGAATGAAGAAAACCAATTAGCCTAACGATGGTGTGCAGAAGGTATTAAGTTAAGACAAAGCAAGGGATTAGTAAGAGGGCAAAGTAAATTGCAACAGATATTCACGACCAAACCAAGTATTTCTTCGCCAATCCTAAATCACCTTTGTATTTCTCCAGGACACTCCGTATCACTACGAAGATCCCATTTTATTGGATAATCCATCGTATGGTTATATACGAACTCGAAAGGAACTTGTTCCAGTTCGGGGATGGATCCTGGTTCAGGAGAAATAGGAATAAAGTACATTCAGGTGTCTTTTATCTTCACCTTCTCTCGCGTTGCGAGTGCTCCTAGGATTAGGACAGTACACCCTTTATGCTTTTTGGATAGTCTTCTTCCAAACCATAGGCTGGTGCCGAACGGTAGGGAAGGAAGAAAACCATTTGGCTTAAAGGGGTGTACAGAAGGTAATGACTAAAGACATATAAAGGGATTTGGAGAGATGGCAAAGAATTATACGGTTATAGTTGTGAATCTGGATAATGGTAGAGGCATTACTAGGAATACCAGAATACCCCATCGAAACATTTCAATGTTTCAGTTCAACTGTGTACTGTTAAAAGAAAACTGATTTCCCGATTAGACACTTGCTCCAGGGTATGTATTTACCAGGTATGATTCTCACATCTGTATGGTTTTACAGATGATGAGTGGGAGTAAGTTATTGGGAATTGGGTGATCATCCTCATTATATCGGGATTCGTTGTAATCGGTGATATTTGAGGAAGTCACCTGGGTAGTTTGCAGGTCGGCAAATATTTGGTTTTGAATATCCGCTGTTATGCACCAATTTCAAATTGATATATCTGTACGTCTATTTTCATAGAGTGAGATATACCTTTCTGAAATTATGTCTACGACATTTACCTATATCAGTGGATGGTTAGGTAAGGAGCATTAAACAGCGGTGTAATTCTTCTTAACCATAAGTACAGTTTTCAACCTACGACGCACAGTGAATGAGTTGTTAGACTCAGTGGACTTATACAGAGTATTGTATATTGTCCAGTGTCCACTAGGACAGAGGGGTTGGTCCTCGTACTGTATTCTGTTTACTTATGACTTCTCTAGTTCTTAGACAGGTGTTTCGTAGAAACACAGGGTCGAAGTTTTGAGAAGTTATAGGTATAAGAATAAAGTAGAGAACCAGGTGTTGCAAGTATCGGGATTCTTCAAAGTGATCGAAGATGTAGATACTTGTATATGGTATTCAGTTGATAGTAATGATTAAGAGAACTTGCTTCTCTTTCGGGTTACTCATAATTGGAAGCATTCCTAAGTTGAGTAACGCTGATCGGCCTCCTTCCATTTAGTTGACATGCACTGGAGATAGCTGCATGATTTGAATCTGGTTCAATTAAATCTGTGCCTCTGGTTCTATATTGGATATAGAACAATTCATATCTTAACGTTGTTAAGGTACGGGGAGTTGTCCGGCTTATGATTAAAACCAGACTCTGGATAACTCAAGGCACGTTTCTGTAATGGCTGTTTGTGGGTTGACCCAGGCTATGACGAGGGTTGACTTTCTACCATCTGGCAGATCAGTAGAAATATTGTTCTAGACTCGCCACAGTTTTACTAAAAATGGATTTTTTCAAAAACAGTAGTGGGAGTATGGTAGAACTGGAAGTGATTCCAGAACCACAAACGATTACTGAAGATTTGATAAGAAACCTAAAGATTCAATCTGGATTGACATTCCATTGGCCACTCCGCAGATAAGGTGGGTAACTTCAGGCACCCGAGAGGTACTACGGTAGCCTCAAGGACGGTGACAGGGAAGTTCTTGTTTACCCACAATTACCATTGCTGTTGTTCCAGGCTGCGAGACCCGGCGGGAGGATGAGTATAGCGTCATTCTAAACTAGTTTTAGAAGTGTACGTCTATATGACTCTGCCAGAGGGTTGTCGTAGTCAGTGGGAGCAGCGGAAGCATTGGTGGACAGGTAGCTTATGTCTATTTATAGACTAGAGCAGATATAGCGGAGATAGATCATCTATTTCTGACGTGACAGTCATGGGTTTGACTTCATCAGAATAGGGGATGGATCTGTTGAGAAGGTAGTAGGGTGTGATATCCTGGTATTTGGATGATATACACAGAGTAGGAAAAGAAACTCCTACACTACGATCGGTTATACTTTGGTCGTCACACAGTGGTTTCTCCACACAGGACTTGGACATTATATCAGACATACTGGTTACTAGATCTATGGTTTTAGATCTAGATTTGGGTGGTTTCCCAATCAGGGTACTTGACAACATTCTAAGAGTATTTAGGATGGACGACTCCTGGCACGGTAGTGTACCTACAGGTAATGGAGTCACCCTCTCTAAAGGTGTCTTACAGACTAAAGGGGAGAGGGACGTGCATGATTGGCAGATCACTTGCTTAGGCAATTGAGTCAATCATGAGATGTCAAGTACCACACCAGATGTTGTTCTTGCACTAGTTGCAATAAGTTGACATTAATCCAATCCTGGAGAAACAATCGGAAGCAGTTTTAGAACATAAGTGGATGTTCTAGCGATATGATAACGACAGCCTCATTCAGGAGACAGTTATCATTCCAGGCTTCCAAGGTGACATGGACGACAAGGAGGTTGTCAGAGTTATAGTTTTCCTTCTGATGAGGGGCAGTATTTTGGACAGGTGGTCCAAGGCAATACTGAGGGAGGCATGGCGCGCAGGATACTGATTAAGTTCAGTTGACGATACAGTCTAAGAAGTTTGGATTTGGAGTTCATTTATGAACTATGTCCCATCAGACATCCAGACACATTCTAAGACAGGTATTGCTCATTTCGGGAGATGGGTTTCTCCGCGAACTTGAGATATAGAGAGACATAGAAAGAAACAACTAAGCGGATCCACTCACTGAGGCTATTCCTCGAACGCAATAGTTCCGCAAACGAGCTTTGTGAGACTGACTAGTAGAGGAGTTGGATGTTCGGTATCACACGGGCTGTGAGTATGCGACATCGCAATAATTAAGCCTTGAGTGCAAGTGGGAGATTGTTGGAGATAGTGCCCTCAGAGTCAATTATTAGGTCACAGGTACGTGATTGTAATGATTGAGGGAGGACCTATCCCGGTAGGACAGTCTTACTCGAGATGATAGTATGCTATCTGGTTTACCTTTATCATCGTGTACTGTTTTAGGTGACATGACACGTCGCTATTACACGTTGATAGAGCCCCTAGGATTCTTGCTTGACCACCAGCAGTATGAGGGCGATCATATAAGTGGGAGCTGGGGGTCTACAAGCATATCCTTAAAAGGTCCCTAGTTATGGGAGTTTCGAGATCGGGCATCGATACTCCATTAGTAGACTAGTGTATACAGTCGAGACCCCGACGAGGGGCGGTGGCCGGTCTCACAAGCCACTGGTGTCAGTTGGATCACCTAAGATGTATACAGGTGCTCATTGGGTTATGAGTACACCGGACAGGACTCGCCGGGAACATGCTAGTTGGTCATATACCAGACGTCAGATGGCAGTTCCCTGGTGACATGTGTGCAGGTTAGTTCATCGACCTGGGGGTCGTCATTTGTCTCGTGTGAGTTCCCACTGTACTTTGATTACTACCCTACCACGGCTCAAAGGAGTCGTGCAAACAGGTTTTAGTTGGGTACAGTCCCGAGCCACATGGAGGCAGTGAGCGTATCTTCAGGGGTTCGTCTCTCCCGGTATTGGGGGTGAGGTCGTGCTGTGTCTAGGAGAGCCATTACACAAAGTCCTTGGCCAAGGCAAGGAGATTTACTGGTAGGTATTCCAGTAGTATCTCAGGGTGTTCTGGGCTACACTCCGACACGACTTGTACCGCTTTTGGGGGTCTGACTTTTACCAACCCCCTAGGCCCGCCATGCGATACTCATAGACGAACGGACCGGACTGCACGGATATTGTCACTGACAGGCTCAGTAGGGTGTCAGGATGAGTTCGCTCATCGACGTCCCTTTTGGTCAATAGCTGGTGGCCCGTCACGTATTGGCTTATACCTCTGACGTACTAGTGGTTAAATCCACAGCCATAGTATTGACGAGTCTTTAGAGTCCACCACACTTTCAGTTACTCAAGTTTCGGGCGAAACGCTGTAGAGGCCGTATGGAGATATGGCAGGGTCCGATCAGATACGTGCGGTATTGCACGGATCAGGATCGGACGGTTTTGTACTAGTGGCCGTATAGTTATATGGCAGCGTTCGATCAGATACGTGCGGTATTGCACGGATCAGGATCGGACGGATATTACTAGCCGGCTTTGGTTTAAGCCGGATCCTAGTATAGTACAGTGTAGATTTTGTCTCATTGCATTTGTATCCGGACGGAATACAGATGCGGGTGTGTATGCACAGTATGGGGGTTTTCCTGTAATTTATTACGGGACCAGTTTTCTGGAGTTGCCAGTTTGCATTCCGTTCCGGCCGGTTTTCCTTTGTTCTTTCCCGGCCGGACTTTTCAGATGGAGGGTGTTATTTGCAATTGTGCAAATAACATTTGTGGAGGGGGTATCTTGCATATTGGTGGCATCATGATGGCTTTTCATGATGAGATCCTTTTTCTTTCTTTTCTTTGCTTTATGAGATTAGAAATGAATAGAGGTTTGATGTTGATTTAGTGATGATTATGTTTTAGGTTGTGGTCACCACTTTTTGCATCCTACACTCACCTCCCTCTTGTTATCATATTGTTTTTGCTCCACCATTTTTCATTCTCACTTGATAAGAGGTTTTTGTTCATGGTTGAGAAAAAGAAAGAGAGAAAGAAAAGAAAAGAAAGAGAGAAAGAAAAGAGAAGAAGAGAGTTTCATCTTCATCCTTGAGAGTGTTTCATTTGATTGATCTCATTTCATGTTAAGAAAAATGCAAGCACCATTTTTCTTGTCTTGTTTCCTCCATCATCCACAAATGGCAACCAAACCCCAAAAGAGACTATGATTCTACACTACACTTCCTACAGCATATCTTGAGCATGTCGATTTACCGGCTTCATGCGCGAGTTGCCTCGGTATTGAGGTGGGAGCCCGTAAAAGTACCCGGCTTCGTGGTGCCCTTTCCGACGAGGAGGAGATGGACGGAGATCCCGCGAGGAGATCGGAGTGGAGATGAAGACCGGAGGACTCGGATCGTATGGTATATTTCTCTACCCCCTCTCTAGATAGCTTAGACTAGTTTAATGGCACGATCCGGGGTTTAGTGCGCGGTGGTGCCGGTTTGCAAAGTCCGCAAAATTAAAGTTTATCACCGTTTCCGCGTTTGGCCGTCGGTTTGACGACCGGGGCGCCGCCGTGCACTTACATGAATAGCGCACATGCGGCATGAACCAATGGTAATAGTGCAAGTATCCTATGAGATAATATCATATATATCCATGATGATGCAATGCAATGAGATGACTAACTAGGAGACTACATATATAAATACAAGCACTACTAGAAACCCAGACTATCGGGCGCCTTGCGCCATCCAGACGATTCCCCCATAGATGTGTACATCTACTCACCGGGAAGCCTCGGCTAATCTGATGTGATTTCAACTCTGCCATTTCCGCGCCACATCCGACGCCTCTGCACCTGATCCAAGAAACATACACAAGGAAATAACATAATAAATATATAAATAGTCACGGACACAAACAATACAAGTCAACCACGCGCACTACTAACGCGCATGCACTTGGTGCACAAAACGCGCTCGCGACAACGCCACAAACCACAACTAGGTTCGCTATACGTGGCAACTACCAAGCCTAGTATCCAAATGTACTAATCGCGCATTCACAACACATTAAATATTATAGGATATAGCATGTAAATCATCGCAACGTCAAATTGAACCAAAATCTAATTATTCCAAAAAAACTAGTAAGCACATCGATAGGGTTTTGGCGTAAAAACTTCACGGATTAGCGATATAGTGGCCACAATCACAATTAACCATCTTAATAAGCCTCACAAAGCTTTAGTACAATTTTAATCTCACCTCTTTACATTAATCCTAAAAATCTAGTTTGCAAGATTATATAATTTGGACAATTTTAAAGTAACGATTTGCAATTTAATAACTAAACTAGATTTTGCATGTGTTAAAATGTTAAACTACACATTATAACCGTAATCAAATAATTAAAACCCTAACTTAAACTCAAACCCTTTTCTTTTAATTTCAAACTTGAAATTAAAACCATATTACTAACTAAATAAGTTTGATTTAAAGTAATTAAACAACAAATTAACTATAAGGTTCAGATTTATACCTCACAAATTTTGAGATCTAGCAAGCAAATCTTAGCCTCCCAAATTGCTCCCTTGCACCAAGATTCCAAGCTAGTTTGGCCAAAGAAAATTGAATGAAGGTTAAGTGAGGAATTTGTGAGACTTTGTATTAATTTTTGATGGAATTTTTGATGATTTTTGAAGTGAAAAGAAGTGGAGAAATGGGGATGAGGGCATCAGCCATTTTCAGCCAGAAATGGGGAAGGAAGAGAGAGAGTGAGGTGTGTGTATGAGTGTGTAGAAACTTCTCCCAAATATCACATCTATTAAGTCATTTCAAAACTAATTTATTTTCTTTTCTAATTAATCCTAAACTCTTCTAGAATTATGGAGACACAATTAAGAAAGCATGAGCATGTTACAAACTTGATTCTAGGTTGCCATGGTTCACATTTGGGTGCTTAACCTATTCCAATTTGTCATTATCACTAATTAAATGTATGACGAAAGGTTTAAAATAATATTAAAAATAAATAATTAAGGAAAAATATTTAAGTAAACTAACAATTTATAAGTGACTAAATAAATACCAATACTAGCCATTACATATCTAAAATAGGTATAATTAAGTCTAAGTGGAAAAATAATTATATCTTGGTTTTTACAGAAAACACCAGTTATTTTACCGATTATCGGAAAATTCACCTAAACATTTTTTTTAAAACATTACATAGTCATGTCTCGAGGGAAAGATGATCAAAACTCTGTTTATTGGACACGTAGAAAGAGCTACTGAACTCTTGAGACTGATACATAGTGATATATGCGGTCCTATTTCTACACACGCCAGGAATGGTTCCTCGTACTTCATTACATTCACCGATGATCTCTTAAGATTCGGACATGTGTTCCTGTTAAAACACAAATCTGAAGCTTTTGAGAAATTCAAGCAATATAAGAGCGAAGTAGAGAACCAGACGGGTAAAAGTATAAAATCCTTTAATCTGATCGAGGAGGAGAATACTTAAGCACGGAATTCCGAGATTATCTAAAAGAGAATGGGACTTTCTTAGTTTGCTCCTCCGTATACACCACAGCAAAATGGAGTATCGGAGCGGAGGAATCGCACCCTATTAGATATAGTGCGCTCTATAATGAGTATTGCTGAATTACTTGTTTCCTTTTGGGGTTATGCACTTGAGATAGCTGCATACCTATTGAATAAGGTTCCGACCAAATCTGTGCCTGCCACTCTATTCAGTGGAAAATATTGCACATTTGATGGAATATTTTCCTTACTTTTGTTAAGTACTTAAAGGTGTTTATTGTAATTATGGAACATATGTGGGTTTATCTGCAAAATACTCTTTATCATATGTTTATATATTATAAATGACATTATGAAGGAAAATATATGCATATAATATTTATATGATATTTTGATAATTTAAATATGCATATCATATCAAATATCTCTAATCAATATTCTTAAAATATTTGTATCATATAAAATGGTTAGGTTAAATCTCAAAATAATAACAAATGTTATTAACAATATGAATTGAGATATTGTGCAGATATGAGCTCAGATGTGGAGATAAGGAGATCCGAGATGTCGGGAATAAAATCTGCCGATAAAGTTGAACCAAATTGTAAAGTCATGAAAGGCAGAGACTCAGAAGATGATTTGAAGAATCCAGAAATTGAAACAATCTCCACGTGTCAAGACCTAGAAGCAGAAGAAATTTCAAAACGAGATCCCACCATATTGCCGCCCAACCGTGGCCAAATCCATGTATATGCGGCTGATCCGCGGCAATATCATGGCCGTGGGATTCTAGATTTTGTGGCTGTAATCGTATCAACAAATCATAATACATGAGATCTATAGTTTTCTGCTTGTATGACTATTTAAAGAACCGAGAGCTTCATATGAAAAATTATCAAAACCGAAGAGATCAAGAGGTTCAAGATGATCCATGCATCCAAATTGATCATCAGTTGTTCATCTACTTCCAACGAGAACAGAGATCGAGAGCATAAACTAGGGTTCTTGTGCTCTAAATTCGACGAATTTGTAAATGATAGTTGATTAATAAAAAGATAGATCTTTAGTTTAGTTCTTTGCATTTTACTTTCTGCATTTAATTTCTGCATTACTTTCTGCATTTACAATATGATCTCTATCATTTCTTCTTCTTATCCAACCATGCGTGAGTAATTCCTTGCTTGATAGGGTTCGTAGAATTAGAGTAGATCAATAGATGATAAAATCTTTTAACTTCTTTTACATGTTTTAAAGTTTATAAACTTTAGCAAATTACTTGTTAATATCCTTATCGGGTGCGCTACTAATTTATTGATAGTCTTGACCGCGATTTGATATTAAATTAACACTTGTTTTGGGAAAGGCTAAACATGAATAGAAGTCAATGAAAAGATAAGGGTTAAGAGTGGGAACCTTATTCCCTCCAAAAACACTAATTTTCATTCATCACTATAGATCTAGTTATAAATCTATTAAAAAATAAAAGGAGTCATCTTTAATTAATCATCCATTACTACCAAATTCTATGAACCCTACAAACCTCATCTTCATAAAATATACATCTGTGTTCAACATAGATCTAAAAACTATTCTCCCTATTTTCAATCAACTCGCCTAAAGCAGGATAAAGGTTCGACGTTTCCCTGAAGACGACCCGTACTCATCTCGGTTAGCTACTAGTGATACTGTTATTGATTGCAGTTACTACTTTATTCACTACACTTCTCTAAATCTAGAATCAATCAAATGGCGTCGTTGCCGAAGATACGTGCGTAATTTTTTCTTGCTATTTGTGTTGAATTCTTATATAATCCTGTAAACATATTATCAAAGAGAAAACAAAACCGCATATTGTGTATAAACGCTTATTGTGCGACTTTTGCGAGAGAATCTGGAGTCACTGGAACGAGAAATTAGAGATTCAGAAATTTTCATCAAAGCCCAGAGGAGAAAAAGGGTGCACTGATGAAAAATTGACAAAAGATCACGTTAAAGCGCGGCGGAACCACGTCATTTGCAAGCAATTGGCCACGGTTGGGCGGCGGCTCTGTGGATTTGTGCCCCCAAAATCTTCAGGTATCTTTCTATGATCTTTATCTCTCCTCTCAAATCCAATAATTTGAATTTTCTGCAGAATTCTTTGCAAAAAAACGCCGCTAAAAAATCTTTTTGCGTGTTTTGATATTAGTTTGTTTGTGCATATTTTTAAAACGGACTTTAAGGAGCAAAACCAAAATTCAGATTAGATGGGGATTTCATCACCCTTCCTAGGCCCCACAAATCACAAAAAGGGCATATTTTCACCTTCATTAATTAAAAAATATCTAGACCAAGACTCTAAGGACCGTCGTGCTCAATTAAGATAGAGGAGGTTCGTGGATAATCTATCACTTATCCGTATTTTTTTGTGGTGCTTGGGAAAGTGTGACTAAGGAAAGTGGTTACATAATTAGGCCCGCTATGTTCGGTGATTCATAAAGCGGATACCTCCCACTTACCTGGCATTTACCTGGCCACAAGAGTAATAAAAAGGTGGTAGAGGATTGATCCTACGACTTGTCTTTTAGAAGTCTATGAGCGGTCTAGTGCTTGACCTAGGTGACCTTAGTTCTAAAGTTGATTGTGCATTTTGTGATTTATTGAGTCAAGCCTCATGTCCGACACATTTTCAAAACAAACCTTTTTAAATCGTTCTCACACATGTTGCCACGTGTGTTAAACCTGCTTAGTGCCTGGTCGGCTAGACACGGGATTCTAGTGCCCGACTTGTCTGTGTTTCTTCTATCGACTCCGAAGTCGGTACTTCTTCATCTTCTTTTCCCCTCCACCCACCACCTTTACCGAGATGGATGGTTCTCCATCAGATTTTACCAATACAACCCTACCACCACCCGTAGGTGCGCAGAATCCACCGTGCATCTCTCTCCAAGAAAGATACTACCCAATACGCGGTCCCCTTCCTACTTGTCTGTCTATTCCACCAGCTAATGGGGATAATTTTGAAATTAAACCCTACTCCATCAATTTGTTGCCCAAATTTCTCCGGCTTGGATCCAAACACGCATACGTTTTTATAACCAAATTCGAAAAAATATGCGCAGTGATGGGCACTATACAACTTTCTGTAAATGCTATGAGATTACGTCTTCACCATTTTACCTTGTGCGATGTAGTAGAAAAATGGCTTTATAACACTTCCTCACACTCTATTGCCAAATGAGATGAATTCGTTATAGCATTCTTTAAGAAATTTTATCCAAATCATAAGACTGCCTGTGTTCGAAGCGAGATTAACTAGTTTACCCAACTTCCCAACGAACCATTTTGGAAATGCTTTGAACGGTTTGAAGATCTTCTTCTCCAATATCCTCATCACGGAATCAATAGATGGGATCTTTGTCGAATTATATATGAGGGTGTTAATCCAGCGACAAAACAGATGCTTGAAACCATTTGTCAATGCCATTTCATGTCTCAAGACGATGGTGAAGCTTGGCAATTTCTGGAAGATCTCGCCGAACAAACTTTACAGTGAGAAAGCATTAGACCAACATCGTCTGGGGGGGTATCCATCAGCTTGATGTTTCCATCATAATAAAAGCCGAAATGGCCGCGATACAAAGTAACTCGAAGCTATAGAAACCAAAGTCTCTTCAGCCTCCCAAAACCCAGTTACGCTCCCCAAAACCGTGTGTAGTTGCTGTTCTGACCCATCACATTTAACGGAAGAATGTCCTTTGAATCCTCTGTTTCAAGATCAAGAACGAAAAATACTGCTTTTCAGCAACGATCTAGAAACGATCCTTATTCTTCTGGATACAATCAGGGATGGATGAATCATCCTAATTTTGCTTGGAACCAAAACCAAACTCAAAATCAAAATTAGTTCCCAAGCAATTATCAAAGACCTCCCCCATAGCAAAGCAGCCACCACAAAAAAAGTCAGCACCCCTTTCAACCGCAATCTTTTCAAAATCCGGCCAACAATTTTGCACCTTGTAATAATTCTTTCCCAACGGCTGGTACCGATAAAACCTCTACGCTCGAACATAAATTAGAAACGCTCATTAAACAATCCACGCAAATGACGGCTAATTTAATGTCTTCAATCCAAATATTAGTGCAACACACTGCTTCCTACAGTGAAAGCATAAAATCGATAGAAGCACAACTTGCACAGTTAAATGCCGCGATGAGCGAGAGAGAGAAAGGGAAACTTCCATCTCAACCTCTACCGAATTCTGGCCACTCACAAAGTCATAATGTGAGTGTCGTAACCACGTTGAGATCGGGAAGAGTGCTGAACAATCAAATTGGTGAACAGGTTGATGACGTTGAAACAAATGAAACCCCGGCTATTTCTTCTAACCCTACTTCGTCTAGTCCACCATCTTCTTCTGAGCCTATTCTCCATTTTCCACTAGGCTCAAACCCTCCGCCCACTCCCTTGAGTCAACCTAAAACGATTCCAACTCCAATTCTGGGATCCATTCCATCCCTACAAACTTCTCCAAAGTTGGACCTAACCCTTATTGATAAAGCTTCTTATCCATATAAGTTAAGGGACAACAAACCAAGTCCCCAAATAGAGAAGATTGTGGACATTTTTAAGCAAATTAACATAAATATCTCTCTCCTAAATGCTATTAAACAAGTTCCAACCTATGCTAAAATTTTAAAGGACTTGTGCACTAGAAAGAGGAAAACTCAAGTACCTAAAAAGGTTTTCTTAGCGAGTAATATGAGCAATTCCCTTATCCAATTGGTGCCCACGAAACATAAGGACCCCGATTTTCCTACAATATCTATAACCATTGGGGGTGAAAATATCAATCGTACTCTACTCGATTTAGGTGATAGTGTTAACTTGCTTCCATATTCTGTTTATGATCAATTAGGAATAAGAGAGTTGAAACCTACGCATTGCACTCTCCAGATGGACGATCGATCTATCACCTAAACACGGGGTGAGCTAGAGGACGTGTTAATCAAAGTCGGGGAATTTATATTCCCTGTAGATCTTATAGTTACAGATATACGGCTTGTAGCGAACCCACGGAGCCAAATTCCGGTGATCCTAGGTCGACCATTCCTAGCAACGTCAAACGCGATAATCAATTGTCGTAATGGTTCAACGAATCTATCCTTCAGGAAAATGACAATTGAGCTTAACATCTACAAGTTAGGAAGTCAACCATCAAAACTCTATGCTCATGTGTGCTCTGTCGAAAAGATAGCTTTCGACAGTTGCGAATTCGAGGACCTTCACGATACCGATCCTACTATTTATTATACACGTGAAGAACCTTTTGTCAACAAGTCCATACCTAAGTCCGAACCCTTTGACTTGTCTGTTAGTTATATGTATGCCCTAGAGGCCATTACTGTACATGTGATATATATTGTAGTGGATGCTTGGACATATATAGGGAGGACTTTCTTTCTCAACATGATAGTATGCTATCTGGTTGCTCTTTATCTTAATATGTAGATTTGTATTGTGATACTGTCTTGCTCTCATATGTTGATAAAGCCCTTAGGATGTGTGCTTGACTACCAGGACTATGATGGAGATCATACTAGTGGGGCCAAGGGTAGTCCACAAGTACACCCTATAACTGTTCCTAGTCGTGGGAGTATCGAGACAGGGCATTGATACTCCAGAGTAGACTAGCGTATGCGCTTCTCGACCTATATGATGGGCGATGGATAATCCCACATCCATTGGTGTTTGACATCAGAGAAGGTATACGGGTGCTCAGTAGAGAATGGGTACACTGAACGGACTCGCCGAGAACTCCTAGATGGTATTATACCTATCGTCAGCTAGCAGTTCTCTGGTGACATTGGTACAGGTTAGTCTGTCGACCCAAGATCGTCATAGAGTCTTGTGTGATTCCCATTGTGCTTTGATTTCCACCTTACCACGGTCAAGAGATTGTGCAAAACAGGGATTTTTGGGTACAGTCCCGAGTCACATGGAGACAATGAGCGATAGGAAGGTATTCGTCTCTCCCGGTATTGGGAGTTGATGTTGCGCTATGCTCGATTGGCCATAACAGGAAATCCCTGGCCAGGGTTGTTGAGATCTACTGGTAAGTGTTATCAGTAGTTTCTCGAACCGTTATGGACCTTGCATCAGCATAACTTATCAGGCTATTGGGGTCTGACATTATACCACCCCCAGGCTATGATATGCGACGTATCAGATGAAGAGACCGGACTGTACGGTAGTGTTACTAATTGGATTCACAAGAGTTTAAGCAAGCTTGCTTGTTGATCTTCTGATCGCTCAATACCCGGGTGGCCGTTACGTTTAGCAGACCGCTTGCGGCTTATGGGTATATGATATGATCATCACCTACTGCCGGCATATTGACGAGTCTTTAAAGTCCTCCACAGAGATTTCCTGGTTCATGCGAAACGGAGTAAGAGCACATATGTGATATGTGTGGGACCGAGATTAATGCGCGTATGTGATACCGCATTTTATTCTTGCGATTTGTGATATCGGTCGGTTACATGAGATATAGCCGGGTTATCGGATCAAGTGTTGATTCGATAGATTGATTCATATGATATTAGTCGGTTGTATATGATATAGTCGTATTATTAAATCAAGTGTTGATTTGATAATTTAATGTATAATTATATATTTGATATATTAACTTACATTAACTAATATTTGCTCACTAAGTATTCTTTTTCTCACTTGTGTACACTTAGTATATATGTGATATATATTAATGTACATTTTATTGTGTCATGCTTGATGATACATTTTACATGGGTGTATGAGACTTACACTATAGTTAGGATAATCCTAGGGTTTTTATTTATCAAAGTAATTCTAAAATGGTGGAATTTTGTCATGGTAGAAGTTTTGAGAAAGCTTTTGGATAACCATTGACTAAGTCCACCATTTTTGTTTTGCTAAAGATATTTATTAACCCAACCTTTATCCTTACCCTAGTTAAGTCTCTACATGAGTTAGTGCATGACACTAACTCACCCATGGTTCATATTCTCGCCTTATGAGTTCATTCTCTTCACTTGATTTTATTCTTCACTTGAGCTTCTTCTTCCTCATGAAAAGCTTTCTAGCTTTTGAAAATTGTGAGAAAAATTGTGAGAAAAAGAAAACTAAAAAGAGCTCATTTCCTACTTCATCATCCTCTACTATTAGCCATTTAGTTTAGGGTGTTTGCTTCACTTAACCCTAATTTAGTGAAGAGGTAGCATGAGCTTGAGTCTCATCGACGTAGATCATCTTCGGCCTCGAAGACTTCAAACAAGTTTGCATCTTTCACCTTGTGGAGCCTATCAAGAGTTCGGGAGATTCTTACTCGCAGCGAAGGTACTTCTACACGGAGCATTTGAAGTGAAGGACTGGTCTATAAAGGTTGTATTCCGCATTCGCTTAGACTTGCAAAGTTGTTTGCATGATGTTTTGTTTATATCTCTAGTTAAGATTCTTGGTTAGAGTTGTTTATAACGGCAAATTTTTGAAAATGGCATGCATGATTCCACCCGAAACCTTACTGCCTTGCTAAGTAACCCTACATTGTCGAATGATTTAGTCAAGCTATCCGAGTATCATGACTTCCTTTCCGATGAGACTATCATTCGGAATATCGATGGAAGTTTTGAAGACATTTTTGCTGATGAACTCGCATTCCTAGAAGACTTGTGAGTTGTGATGAATTAACCCTCACCTAAAGAAGTTGAGCCGCCACCCTCTCTTCTTATCAAGAACGAGAATCGAGTGGTGCACATTCACCGTTTCATCTCTACCATCCGAAACGTAAACCCGATCAATTATGCGTCTTATCTCCCCACTTCTTCAAATCTCTGATCTTCCACCAACTATATTATTACATCGATAAAATATTTGAATGGTTGGTGTTGACTTTTGGTCTTTGTAAAGCTTTGCTTAGACTAATAACTTTAACCCTCCTTTATAATGCTTAATATTGTTTTACTCAAGTTTAGGGGGGAGAAAATATTTTGGCTCTTGAAAGAAAAAAAAATTTACAAAATTGTGAGCCCAAAAATAAGTTTGGGGGAGGTTTTCACTGTCATTAATTCTTGTCCGCGTTACTCACTTTTTCTCCCAAGTCTACAGTTTTTAAGCTTAACAGATGAAATCAATAAGGACATTGCTGCAAATAGGTTTGGGGGAGATTTGTGCTTATTCATGCATCATTTTCTGCATTATACTAAATAAAATCAGAAAAAAATTTGATAATAAAAGAATAGAAAGTGAAAATTTACATATGATAGATAGGAAAAGTTTAAGAAAAACAAGAAAATTAGATGTTTTATAATGAAACTAGTAATAAGTAGTCATGAGCCATTGTCCCCAAAGGTTAGTAAGATGAAAAAATTACTAATCTGAGGATAAAAATAAATCTAAAAAATAGTCCCTACTCTTGAGTCCAAACATCTGAACGTTGATATCCTACTATACGCACTTGCACACATCTTGAAACCTGGAATGGTAGAGGATACCTTGAAATGCTCTTGTCTAAAAACCTTAGTATGAAGGAAAATAAATATATAAATAAATAAATAACGGTGAAGAAAAATAAACACTGGTTTTGTAATTGCTTAAGGCAGCATAAAAAAATATAGCGAGGGTGCTTTATCACCTAGTGCCTTAGACCAACTGGTTTGTGAGCCACTGCTAAGTCTTAGGTGTTGCAAAACGAGAAAATTACTAATCACGCCTAAATAAGTGAGCATATTTGGTAATCGGTCGGTTAGTACCTCAAGAAGTAATAACGGTCACATGAACAATGTGTGAGCAATTCCATCTAAAATATTCACTGACTAAAAATACTAAGGAAGATGGACAAGAGTATGATAGCTTGAATTTAATTCTCTAAGTGTAGGGATGTCTTTTACACATACGTAGGGGTATATGATCGATGTTTGAAATAAAGATAGGGAGGAAAACTAAAGAAGATGTTTTATTAAGGGATGATGTGATTTCTGATATCTTTTCACGACCATTAAGATGTTAGTGTATATGCCCTAGAGGCCATTACTGTATCATACTGGTTTGTATATTACTTAATGGATGCTTGGGATATTCACCTTGTATATACAATCTTGCTCAAAATAGTAGTATGCTACTTGGTTTGTTTCTACTTCAATGTGTACATGTGTTTATTTTTGTATATCGCCTATACACATTAGTAGAGCCCTTAGGATCTTTGCTTGATTACCAGCGATGTGATGGCCGTCACACTAGTGGGGCTGGGTAATCTATAAGCACATCCTTATGCAGGTCCCTGGTCGCAGGACTATCGAGACAGGGCATCGATACTCCGGAGTAGACCAGCGCATGCGCTTCTCATCCCAGTGTGGGAGACGGTCTGTCCCACAGCCGTCAGTACGTCGTACTTGAGATAGTATGTGGGTGCTCGTTAGGTTACGGGTACACTGGACAGGACTCGTCGGGAACTGACTAGTTGGTATTATACCTATCGTCAGTTATCAATTCCCAGGTGACATGAGTACAGCTTAGTCCGCTGACTTGACACTGTCACTTCGCCTCGAGTGTGTTCCCACTGTACTTTGATCGCTACCCTACCACGGCTCAAAGGAGTTGTGCAAACAGGTAGTGGTTGGGTGCAGTCCCGAAGCACTTGGAGGTAGTGACGGTTAGACAGGATTCGTCTCTCCCGGTATTGGGAGTTGACATCGCGCTGTGTCTAGGAGAGCCATTACACGAGTAGTCCCTGGCCAGGGCAAACGAGATATACTGGTAGGTTTCCAGTGTTATCTCAGGGTGTTTTGGGCTTCGCTCCGGCATGACTTGTACCGCTATTGGGGGACTGACGTTTACCGCCCCCTAGGCCCGCCATGCGATGTATCAGACGAACAGACCGGACTGTACGGAGAATGTCACACTCAGGCTCAGTAGGAGTTTAGATGGGTTTCGCCTCGTCGGTCTTCTTGTCGGCATTACCTGGGGACCGTTACGCACAGCTAGTGCCGCTTGCGGTCTGTGGTTAAACCCACTGCCAGCGTAGTGTCGAGTCTTTAGAGTCCCACACAGAAAGCTTTTCGCCTTTAGGCAAAAGAGTAGAGGTCGCATGGTATTGCGACAGGTCGCATGGTTTTGCGACAGGGTTCGGTCACATCCGTGCACTTGTGCGCGTACAGTGTCCGGACAGTTTACACTAGCGGGCTTTGGTTTAAGCCAGATCCTAGTGTACCTTATGGGATTGGATTTATCCAGTTTGCATTCGTGTTCCTCGGAACGCGGATGCGGGTGTGTATGCACAGTTGACAGGGAGACAGAGGCAGTGGATTCTCATTAGGGTTGTTGACAGTTGACCGTTGACTATTGACCTTTTGATCAACCATAATAAGAATATGATATGTGATTAACTATTATATTAATTAAGTATTATGGTGACATGGTTGTTGACTTTTGTTGACTTTGTTGACTTGTTGACTTTTGTTGACTTGTTGACTTTGTTGACCGGTTGACTAGGCTTGACTAGTTGACCATCATGATAACCATAGCCATCATTTCATGGCAAAGACTTTTACTTGCTTGCTCATTTATGTAAAATGAGTGCATGAAATGATATGGTTATGGTTGCTTCAACCATCACATAAGACTTTTGTTAGTATGATGAGTTATGATTGCTTTGGATTATGAGAGGGTGAAAGACAAAAGAGAGCCTCATTCTTTCTTGCTCATTCTCTCTCTTGTTCTTGAGCTCTCTTGTTTTTGCTCTCACCCTCAACCTCCTCCTCCCTCTCTTGATTCTATAGTTCTCTTGTCTCATGAGTTGAGAATCAAGAACCATAGATAAAATCCCATTCTAATTCTTCTCTACTCATTCTAGTTCACTAGGTTTGGCAAACCAAGTGAACTAGTTTCTTCAAAGAACGAAGAAGGAGCTAAAGGTTGGAGCTTTCAGGTGGATCTATCTTCGGCGTACGGAGACGACGAGAAGAAGCCAATCGGACCACCATCGGAGCTTGAAGACGAAGGAGTTCAAGACAAGCAAGGTATAACCCCCTAACCGAGTAGCTAGAAACTCATAGTTAGGTTGTTAGATAGATGTTTAACCAAGATCCGGGTTTTAGGTCCATGTTACCACCTCCGTAAAAATCGTTTTTTACCAAATTCCGCATTCCCGAAAGTACCGAGAGAGGTAGCATGGACTTACATAAGATAGGTCTCATGGCAACTGAAAAGCTAGTGTAGTTTTAAACTCTTATTTTCAAGTTCTTTCTTTTATATAATCCTTATCTTTGTATGTAACTTTCATCTTCTTTCTTTTATTATGGAATTTTGTGGGTGTAATCCGCTGAAAATCCTTAGGAGATAACACTCATCCAACTAGGACACCTAGAAATTTAACGGCTTGTTGCACGTGCAAAGTGCAATCGTGTCGCCTATGAAAATGTTGTTGGTTTTTCTTTTTCTTTTTCTTTTTTTCTCCCTTTCTTGAATAACTAGTTTCATCGGGACGATCAAAGTTAAGTTTGGGGGTATTTGTTCAGTCGAAAATATTGCATATTTGATGGAACATTTTCTTTACTTTTGTTAAGTACTTAAAGGTGTATATTGTAATTATGGAAAATATGTGGGTTTATCTGCAAAATACTCTTTATCATATGTTTATATATTATAAATGACATTATGAAGGAAAATATATGCATATAATATTTATATGATATTTTGATAATTTAAATATACATATCATATCAAATATCCCTAATCAATATTTTTAAAATATTGTATCATATAAAATGGTTACGATAATATCTCAAAATAATAACAAATGCTACTAACAATATGAATTGAGATATTGTGCAGATATGAGCTCAGATATAGAGATTAGGAGATCCAAGATGTCAGGAATAAAATATGCCAATAATGTTTAACCAAATCGTAAATTCATGAAAAGCAGAGACTCAGAAGAAGATTTGAAGAATCCAGACATTGAAACAATCTCCACGTGTCAAGACCTAGAAGCAGAAGAAATTTCAAAATGAGATCCCCCATACCTCCGCCCAACCGCGGCCAAATACATGTATATGCGGCGGATCCATGGCAATATCATGTCCGTAAGATTCTTGATTTTGTAGGTGTGGACATATCAACAAATCCTAATACATGAGATCTAGGGTTTTCTGCTTGTATGACTATTTAAAGGACCGAGAGTTTCATATGAAAAATTATCAAAACCGAAGAGATCAAAAGGTCCAAGATGATCCACGCATCCAGGTCAATCATCAGTTGTTCATCTACTTCCAACGAGAACAGAGATCGGGAGCATAAAATAGGGTTCTTGTACTCTAAATTCGATGGATTTGTAAATGATAGTTGATTAATAAAATGGTAGATTTTTGGCTTAGTTCTTTGCATTTTTCTTTCTGCATTTAATTTCTGCATTACTTTCTGCATTTATATTATGATCTCTATCCTTTCTTCTTCTTATCCAACCATGCGTGAGTAATTCCTTGCTTGATATGGTTCGTAGAATTATGGTATGGGAAGATAAATGTTCTCTCTATTTTCAATCAACTCATCTAAAGCATTTATAGGGAGGAAAACTAAAGATGTTCGTAGAATTTCTGCATTACTTTTTGCATTTATATTATGGACATATCAACTATTCTCTCTATTTTCAATCAACTCATCTAAAGCAAGATAAATGTTCGACGTTTCCGTAAGGACGACCCGTACTCATCTCGGCTAGCTACTAGCAACACAGTTATTGATTGCGGTTACTACTTTATTCACTACACTTCTCCAAATCTAGAATCAATCACACTCCATATGAGATATAGTATGGGAAGAGACCATCTCTTAAACGAGTTAGGATATGGGGTTGTCCGGCCTATGTTAATAAACAGAATTCGGACAAACTCGAAACACGATCGGTTCTTTGCAAGTTTTTAGGATATCCAAAGAATACATATGGATATATCTTCTACTACACTGAGGAACAAAAAGTGTTTGTTTCTCAATATGCCACCTTTTTAGAAAAGGAATTTCTTGTGAAAGAAATTAGTGGTAATAGGGTAGAGCTGGAAGAAGTTCCAGCTACACAAACTACAACTGATAATTTGGTAGAACCAGAGGATTCAATAGTCCCCGACGAACCTCAGCCGTTCTGCAGATCTAGTAGGGTTTCTCACCCACCTGAGAGAAACTAAGATTTTCTCATAGATGGTGGGAGCGAGAATTGCATCATGGAAGATGATAACCCAACTAGTTTTGAGCAGACCATCACAAGTGGGGACTCTGTGAAATGGTTGGATGATATGCGATCTGAGATGGAATCCATGTACACCAATAAAATATGGACTATGGAAGTTGCTCCTAAATGGGTAAAACCCATTGGGAGCAAGTGGATCTTCAAGAAGAAACTTGAAGATCCACTTTTCACTAGTGGCAATGCTTAAGTCCATCAGGATCCTACTTGCCATTACTGCATACCATAACTATGAAATCTGGTAGATAGACGTCAAGACCGCTTTTCTAAATGGTGATTTAGAAGAGAGCGTGTATATAACACAGCCAGAGGGCTTCGTATACAGTGGAGCAGCGGAAAGGTGTGCAAGCTGCTTAAATCAATTTATGAATTAAAGCAAGTATCGCGGAGTTGGAACATCTATTTTGATGCAGCAGTCAAAGAGTTTGACTTCATCAAAAACGTAGATGAACCTTGTATATATAAAAAAGTTTTAGAGAGTAAGGTTGTCTTCCTCTATTGTACGTGGATGACATACTCTTGATAGGATATGATAATCCTATGCTTCACTCGGTCAAACTCTTCCTATCACAAAAGTTCTCCATGAAAGATCTGGCTGATGCCTCCTACATCCTAAGGATAAAGCTCTATAAAGATAGATCTAAAAGGATATTAGGATTGTCCCAATGCAGGTACATAGACACCATACTAAAGAGGTTTAGTATGGAAGATTCTAAGCGTGGTAATTTACCCTCTTGCCCAGGAATCACTCTCTCCAAAGAGATGTCTTCCAGGACTGATTTGAAGAGGGCTGACATGAACGTGATACCCTATGCTTCTGCAATTGGTTCTATCATGTACACGATGTTATGCACCAGACCGGATGTAGCTTACGCACTTAGTGTGGTAAATAGATATCAATCAGACCCAGGGAAAAAGTACTGGACAGCTGTGAAGAACATTCTTAAGAACTTAAGAAGAATTAAAAAAATGTTCTTGGTGTATGGTAACGGAGAACTCCAGGTGGAGTCCTATACCGATTCGAGCTTCCAGAGTGATAAGGACGAGAGCAAGTCTGTCTCGGGTATTGTCTTCACTCTCAATAGAGAGACGGTATGTTGGAAGAGTTCCAAGCAAGATACCGTAGCAGACTCGACGATGGAGGCTGAATACATCGATGCTAACGATGCTGCCAAATAGGCTGCTTGGGTGAAGAAGTTCATTGCTGAACATGGTGTGGTTCCATCTATTGAGAATCCATTACCCTTGTATTGTGATAACAATGGAGCTGTGACTTTAGCCAAGGAACCCTGGTCCCATCGGCGATCCAGATATATTCTGAGGCAGTATCACCTGATCCAGGAGATAGTTGATCGCCGGGAGATCGAGGTCAGGAGAGTAGATACAAAGGACAACACAGCGGATCCACTCACGAAGGCCTTCCCCTAGACATAGTTTGAGAGACTTTTTGGGATGTTGGGTATGCGAAACTACAACAGCTGGCCTTAGTGCAAATAGGAGATTGTTAGGAATATGTATGCCCTAGAGGCCATTATTGTATATTATAGTGGATGCTTGGACATATATAGAGAGAATTTTCTTACTCGACATGATAATATGCTATCTGGTTGCACTTTACCTTAACATGTACACTTATTATAGTATACTGTCTCTCTGATACTTATTGATAAAGCCCTTAGGATGTAGGATTGACTACCAGGACTATGATGCAGATCATACTAGTGGGGCTTGTGTAATCTGCAAGCACATCCTTTAATAGTTCCTAGTCGAGGGAATATCGAGACAGGGCATCGATATTCCAGAGTAGACTAGTGTGTATGTTTCTTGACCCTGTATAGGGCTATGGTTGATCCAAAAACCATTGGTGTTTGACATCAAAGATGTGCACAAGTGCTCATTAGAGAATGGGTACACCGAACAGGACTCGCCGAGAACTCCTAGATGGTACCATACCTATCTTTAGATAGCAGTTCTTTGGTGATACTTATACAGATTAGTCTGTAGACCCAAGATCGTCATAGTGTCTTGTGTGGTTCCCACTGTGCTTTGATTTCCTCCCTACCACAGCTCAAAGGAGTATTGCAAACAGGTTGATTTTGGGTACAGTTCCGAGTCACATGGAGGCAGTGAGCGATAGGAGGGGTTTCGTCTCTCCCAGCATTGGAAGTTGATGTTGCGCTATGCTCGATTGGATAAAACAGCAAGTCTCTGGCCAGGACTGATGAGATTTACTAGTAAGTGTTAGCAAAAGTTTCTCGAATGGTTATAGGCCACACATCGGAATGACTTATCAAGTTAGTGGGGTCTGACGATTCCACCCCCCAGACTCGATATGCGACATATTAGAAGAAGAGACCGGACTGTACGCTAAGTGTTTCTTATAGAATTTATGGGAGTTTGGACAAATTTGCTTGTTGATCTTCTATTCGCTCAATACCTAGGTAGCCGTTACGTCCAGCTAGTACCGCTGACGGCTTGTGGGTATCTGATGTGATCATTACCTTCTGTTGGCATATTGACGAGTCTTTAGAGTCCCACATAGAGCTTTCCTAGCTCAAGCGAAACGAACTAGGGAACATATGGAGATATGTGCGGGAGCATGATTAAATACGAGTATGTGATACCGTATTCTAATCTAGCGATATTTGATATCGGTTAGGTCATATGTGATATAACCGGATTATTGAATCAATTGTTGATTCAATGATTTATGTATATGTTGTTTATTTATATTTGATATTAGCCTGATTATATTTGATATAGCCGGATTATTGATCAAGTGTTGATTTAATAATTATATATATATATATATATATATATTTATATATATATATATATATATATATATTGACTAATATTGAATATAAGCCGGTTGTATGTGATATGACCGGATTATTGAATCAAGTGTTGATTTAATAATGTGATATACATATATATGATATTGGTTGATTATATATGATATAACCAGATTATTGAATTAAGTGTTGATTTAATAATTTGATATATTATTATATATTTGATATATATATATATATATTAACTAATATAAGCCCACTTAAGATTTTCTTCTCTACTTATATATATGTGATATATATTTATGTATGAATTGTATCATGGTTCATGATACATTAGATTAGGATGTAAGCAAATCACACATGAAGAAAAGATAAATAAATAAAGATTTAGATTTATGAATAAAAACAAAAAAGGGGAATGAGTCATAGTTTGGATGCTTGGAGAAGCTTAGAGAAACCATGACTCACCTTATTTTTTTTGTTTGATTCATAGATATTTATCTCATCTTATCACTCACTTTATGGTTCATTCTCACATAACCATCCAAGTTCATCTCCTTCTTCATTCTCTTCTCTAGGAATTTTTCTTGAGTTGAGAAAAGAAAAGAGAAAAAGATTTCTAGTGAGCAAATCTCCTATTTCATCAACCTACACTAATCTAGCCTATTAGTTTAGCTTGTTTGCTTCACTAATACTTTGATTAGTGAAGAGTGGGCTTGAGTTAAAGAGACTTCAAGGTGGATCATCTTCGGCATCGAAGACAGCAAGTAAACTTGATCCTTTCTTCAAGTGAAGTCAAAGAAGAGTTCTAGGGATGACTACTTGAAGCTTTAGAAGTGAAGGACCGGTCTACAAAGGTTTTAAACCCTCTTCAATTAGTTTAGAACTTGTTTGCTTAACTTGAAACCCTAATACTCTAGTTCGATTCTTGTTTAGTATGCTTAGACCTCTAGATTTTTTAAAATTATATACTTGATGCGATTTTAAACCTAGTAAAGATGCTGAGACATACTTTCAATAATATTGGTAGCCGACCCGCATGCATGTTAACCTATGACATTTTGTTAGTATTTAAGTTTTGTTGCTAATCGTATATATCTTATTCATATAATATTTGATAATATATTGTATGGATATTAAAACAAATATTAATAAATTAGCAAACAAAATATTAGATACTAATAATGCTTTATTTAATAAACTAGATAACCATAAATATATTTTATTAATATAATACTCTTTTCTTATCTCATGATATTTTAACATATATTATATGAATAAGATATATACGATTAGCAATAAAACTTAAATACTAACAAAATATCATAGGTTAACATGCATGCAGGTCGGATACCAATATTATATCAATTCGAATTAGAGATCAAGACAAGGTAAAACAATACGATAATCATAATATTCATCCAAACATCAACCATAACCTAATAACAATAATAATATAAATGCCCGACATATTTATTTAATATAATTAAACAATGTACGATCGTTCTGGGGTGTTACAATATACCTAAGTACAAAAAGAATTTTGTCCTCAAAATTCACGATAACGAAAGAACCAAGACAAGAAAAAGAACAAGAACAAATAATCACATATTCATATTAAACAGGAAACAAACAATAATAAGGAAATGATAAGAACAAGGAACTTGGATTTATGGAAACAAATTCAGAAAATCAAGAACGTAAGATAATGTGACAACATATGCTATCAAATGAATATACATACAGGAAGGTAGACATGCAAGAAGACTATGAAAAAAAACAATATATCAAACCAAATGTCCATAATCGAGTCAGACAGTGTCAATCTATATATCAACTAAATCGGATATCAATCTAAGAGTCAAAACTATTTCAGGCAATGTGTGTGTAAGGACCTGGCTGATGAACGTTCATAACTTTTTTAAGAACTGTTTCCTTATAAAAAAAATGGGAAGAGGGAAAATTCCCTACTGTTCAAGTCTCACGTGTTAAACACGTGGGCACCTATATGCAATGCATATAGGTGCTGCAAATCAAACAACTATAGGCTAAATAAGCCTCACGTGTTAAACATGTGAGCATCTATATGCCATACATATAGGCGGCTAAATAAGCCGCACGTGTTAAACATGTGAGCACCTATATGCAATACATATAGGCGCTGCAAATCAAACAACTATAGGCTAAATAAGCCTTACATGTTAAACACGTGAGAACCTATATGCAAAGCATATAGACGCTGCAAATCAAACAACTATAGGCTAAATAAGCCTCACATGTTAAACACGTGAGCGCCTAAATGGAATGCATGTAGGCGCTGCAAATTAAACAACTGACAGACTTAATAAGCCTCACGTGTTAACCACGTCAGCGCTTATATGAAAAGCATATAGGTGTTGCAATCAAACTATAGGCTAAATAAGCCTCACGGGTTAATCACGTGAGCACCTATATGCAAAGCATATAGGCGCTGCAATCAAACTATAGGCTAAATAAACCTCGCGTGTTAAACACGTGAGCGCCTATATGCAAAGCATATAGGCGCTGCAATCAAACAGCTGACAAACTAAATAAACCTCACGTGTTAAACACATGAGGACACATCCTTACGAAGAATTAAAATTCTACTCAAGAAGGGATCGTTGGATCAAAGATCCAATGGTGATTAAACATAGAGCTTTCTAATGAGTAGGGAAATAATCTGTTAAACAGAAAGTTGGTGGATCAAAGATCCTATGAGATGGAAAATATTTTCCATATCTTTCTAAACAAAGAAATATTTGTAAGTCCATGCTACCCTTCCCCGGTACTTACGGGGTTGCGGAATTGGTGAAAAACGATTTTCAAGAGGGTGGTAACATGGACTACCAATACGGATCTTTGTTAAACTACTAACTAACAACCTAACAAGAGTTTACCTACTCGGTTAGGGGGCTATACCTTTCTTGAACTCCTTTGTCTTTGACTCCTTCCGGTGTACGGATCGGCCTCACCTCGTCGTCTCCTTGCGCCGAAGATGGATCCACCTGAAAGCTTCTACCTTTGGCTTCTTCTTCGAACTTTGAAGAAACTAGATCACTTGGCTTGCTAGGCCTTGTGAACTAGAATGAGTAGAGGAATGTTTTGGTGTCTTTTTATCTCTAAGGCAATGAGTCTCAACACATGAGAATGGTTTGCCTTGAGGTAGAGAGAGCAAGAGTAAGAGGAAGAGCTTGAGAATGAGAGAGCTCAAGAGAGAGAAAACAAATGATAGAATGAACCATACTCTTCTCATTCTCACCTCTCATAATCCAAAAGCCATCATAACAAAAATAGTAATCAAGTATTGTGTAAATGGTTTTAGTCAAAATGGCTATATCATTTCATGCACTCATTTTGCATAAATAAACAAGCAAGTAAAAGTCTTTGCCATGGAATGATAGCCATTGTGATGATGATGGTCAACTAGTCCAACCTAGTCAACCGGTCAACAAAGTCAACAAGTCAACAAAGTCAACCCCTCAAGAACCATGTCACTATAATACCTAATTAATAATAATGTTAATCATATATCTTATTCTCATTAGGGTTAAGCAAAAGTCAATGGTCAACAGTCCACTGTCAACAGTCAACAGTCAACAATCAACAGTCAACAACCCCAATAAGAATACTCTGCCTCTGTCTCTCTGTCAACTGTGCATACACACCCGCATCCGCGTTCCGAGGAACACGAATACAAACGAGATAAAACCAATCCCAAAACGTACACTAGGATCTGGCTTAAACCGAAGCCCGCTAGTGTTAATTGTCCGGACACTGTACGTGCATAAGTGCACGGATGTGACCGAACCCTGTCGCAAAACCATGCGACCTGTCGCAAAACCATGCGACCTCTACTCTTTTGCCTAAAGGTGAATAGCTTTCTGTGTGGGACTATAAAGACTCGACACTACGCTGGCAGTGGGTTTAACCACAGACCGCAAGCGGCACTAGCTGTGCGTAACGGTCCCCAGGTAGATGCCGACAAGAAGACTGACGAGGTGAAACCTATCTGAACTCCTACTGAGCCTGAATGTGACAGTCTCCGTACAGTCCGGTATGTTCGTCTGATACATCGCATGGCGGGCCTAGGGGGCGGTAAACGTCAGTCCCGTAATAGCGGTACAAGTCGTGTCGGAGTGAAGCCCAAAACACCCTGAGATAGCACTGGAAGCCTACCAGTATATCTCGCTTGCCCTGGCAAGGGACTACTCGTGTAATGGCTCTCCTAGACACAGCGCGATGTCAACCCCCAATACCGGGAGAGACGAATCCTGTCTAACTGTCACTGCCTCCAAGTGCTTCGGGACTGCACCCAACTACTACCTGTTTGCACGACTCCTTTGAGCCGTGGTAGGGTAGTAATCAAAGTACAGTAGGAACACACTCGAGGCGAAGTGACGGTGTCAAGTCAGCGGACTAAGCTGTACTCACGTCACCTGGGAACTGATAACTGACGATAGGTATAATACCAACCAACAGTTCCCGACGAGTCCTGTCCGGTGTACTCGTGACCCAACGAGCACCCGCATACTATCTCCAGTACGACGTACTGATGGCTGTAGGACAGACCATCTCCCACTCTGGGATGAGAAGCGCATACGCTAGTCTACTCCGGAGTATCGATGCCCTGTCTCGATAGTCCTGCGACTAGGGACCTGCATAAGGATGTGCTTATAGATTACCCTGCCCCCACTAGTGTGACTGCCATCACAACGCTGGTAATCAAGCAAAGATCCTAAGGGCTCCACTAATGCGTATAGGTGATATAATAAAATAAACACATGTACACATTGAAGTAGAAACAAACCAAGTAGCATACTACTATTTTGAGCAAGATTGTATATACAACTGTGAATATCCCAAGCTTCCATTAAGTAATATACAAACTAGTATGATACAGTAATGGCCTCTAGGGCATATACACTAACAATCTCCCACTTGCACTAAGGCCATGTACTGGCGTATCGAAGACCTATCATCTCGATCAGCCGCTCGAACTGAGTCTGGGGCAAGGCCTTGGTGAATGGATCTGCAGTGTTATCTTCTGAAGCAACCCTCCGAACCTTGATCTCCTGGCGATCCACGATCTCCCTGATCAGGTGATACCACCTCAAGATGTGTCTGGATCTCTGATGGGACCTGGGTTCCTTCGCTAAAGCTATAGCCCCGTTGTTGTCGCAATACAGAGGTATTGGATCAACAATGGACGGAACCACCTGAAGTTCTTTCAAGAACTTCCTCATCCAGACGGCTTCTTTTGCGGCATCAGATGTAGCGATGTATTCCGCTTCCATAGTCGAGTCAGCAACGGTTTCCTGTTTGGAACTCTTCCAACACACCGCCCCTCCATTGAGGGTAAAGACAAAACCCGACATGGACTTGGAATCATCCTTGTCACTCTGAAAGCTGGAGTCAGCAAAGGCCTCGATCTGGAGGTCTTTTCCGCCATACACCAAGAACATCTCCTTAGTCCTTCTCAGGTACTTGAGAATGTTCTTTACCGCTATCCAATGTTTCTCCCCGGGGTTTGACTGATACCGGCTTACTACACTAAGTGCATAAGCTACATCCGGTCTGGTACACAACATCGCATACATTATAGAGCCTACCGCAGAAGCGTAGGGTATAATAGACATGCGATCCCTCTCCAAATCAGTCTTGGGAGACATCTCTTTAGAGAGGGTGATCCCGTGACAAGCCGGTAGGTTACCGCGCTTGGAATCTTTCATACTGAATCTTTTCAATATGGTGCCGATGTGCCTGGACTGCGAAAGTCCTAATATTCTCTTGGATCTATCACGATGGATCCGGATCCCCAGGATGCATGAGGCATCACCCAGGTCTTTCATGGAGAACCTGTGTGACAAGAACCCCTTGACAGATTGTAGCATAGGAATGTCATTTCCTATTAAGAGAATGTCATCCACGTATAAAACGAGGAATACTGCAGTTCTCGCTACAAATCTACTATAGATGCATGGTTCATCTGGATTTTTGATAAAGCCAAATTCTTTGACCGTCTCATCAAAGCAGATGTTCCAACTCCGCGATGCCTGCTTTAGTCCATAGATGGACTTAAGCAACTTGCACACCTTTCCGCTGCTCCCACTCTGAATGAAACCCTCTGGCTGGTCCATATAGACACACTCCTCTAAATTTCCATTTAGAAAAGCGTTCTTTACGTCCATTTGCCAAATCTCATAATCGTGGAAGGCAGCAATGGCAAGAAGGATCCGAATGGATTTCAGCATAGCCACTGGAGAAAAGGTTTCGTCATAGTTTAAACCAGGTCTTTGACGAAAACCCTTTGCAACAAGTCTAGCTTTATAGGTCTCAACCTGTCCATCTGCACCAATCTTCCTTTTGAAGATTCACTTGCATCCTACGGGTTTTACCCCGTCTGGAGCAATGTCCAACGTCCATACTTTGTTGGTGTACATGGACTCCATTTCGGTCCGCATTGCATCCAGCCATTTTACCGAGTCAACGCTTTGAACGGCCTGCTGGAAGCTAGTAGGCTCATTATAATCTATGATGCAATCCTCTCTATCCCCGTCTATGAGAAAACCGTAGTATCTCTCGGGCGGATGAGACTGCCTACTACTCCTGCGGAGCGGCGTAGGAATGTCCTGTTCTTTTGAACCCTCTGGTTCTACTAAGCTTTCAGTAATAGTCTGTGGTTCTGGAATTTCTTCCAGTTCTACTGCGCTCCCACTAATTTCCTTTTCCAAGAACTGGTGTTCTAGAAAGTGGGCATTACGAGAAACAAGGACTTTTTGTTCCTCTGCGTGGTAGAAAAGATACCCCCTGGTGTTCTTTGGGTATCCTACAAACTTGCACAGTACTGAGCGTGCCTTGAGTTTGTCCGCATGCTGCTTTTTGACAAAAGCTGGACATCCCCAGATCTTCAGATATTGAAGATAGGGTTTCTTCCCACTCCATAACTCATATGGTGTGCTACGCACAGTCTTAGTGGGAACTCGGTTCAAAAGGAATGCGGCTGATTCTAGCGCATATCCCCAGAATGATCGCGGTAACTCAGTGTTACTCATCATGGACCGTACCATATCCAATAGGGTTCGGTTCCGTCTCTCCGATACACCGTTATGTTGCGGAGTGTATGGAGGAGTAATCTGAGAGACAATTCCATTCTCTTTTAAATAGTCCAGGAACTCGGCACTCAAGTATTCACCACCTCGATTCGATCTTAGAATCTTGATACTTTTGCCGGTTTGTTTTTCTACCTCATTCTTATATTCCTAGAATTTTCCAAAGGCTTCGGACTTATGTTTCATTAAGAAGACATGTCCGAATCTTGAAAAATCATCCGTAAAAGTAATGAAGTAAGAAAAACCGCTTCGCGCATGTGTAGACATTGGACCGCACACGTCGCTGTGTACGAGTCCCAAGAGCTCACTCGCTCTTACTCCGTGTCCAGTGAACGGAGTCTTTGTCATCTTTCCTTTGAGACAGGATTGACAAGTGGCATACGATTGATATTCGAACGGATTCAAATATCCTTCTGTATGTAACTTAGTCAATCTTCTCTCATTGATGTGACCAGTCTACAATGCCATAAGAAAGTCTGATTGATTTCTGGAGACTTTCTTTTGTGTGTATTCTGGACATTGAAAATCTGTGGTTGGTTTAATACGTATATACCATTGCTCAATGTACCTGACCTAATCAGAACTTGATTAAGGTGAATGTTTACAACATTGCTTACAAACGCAAATTCATAACCTTCTTTAGAAACCAAAGATACAGAAATGATATTACAAGTTGCGTTGGGTACAAAATAGCAATTACGCAAAACCAAAACATGTCCATCTGACATTCCCAGGTGATAGTCCCCCACGGCCTTAGCATCCATGCTAGCTCCGTTTGCAACTTTGAGGGTCATGTCACCTGCCTTCAAAACCCTACGGTTTCTCAACGCCTGCAAAGAATTACAGATATGAGATCCTGATCCGGTATCCAATACCCAGGAAGTAGAGTTTATTGAAAGACAGTTTTCAATAACATACACACCTGAAGCTGAAACCGCAACCTGCTTCAGATCCTGTGTTCTGGCCTTCCAAGCCCTGCAATCTTTCTTCCAGTGTCCACTCTTATGACAATAGAAGCATTCTTATTTATCCACAAGCTTCCCCACTTTCTTTGTTGCTTTTGCCTTTCCCTTCGTATCCACTTTACTAACACCGCCCCTTGGTTTGGCGGGGGCTTTCTTCTTCTTTCCCTTGGCTTTCGCTTTGGACCTAGAAGAAGAAGATCCTCCTACAAACAAAGTGGATGTTTCCCTACCTTTCTGTAGGGTGCCCTCTGTGCTCCTCAGCATGTTGAGGAGTTCTGAAAGTTCAACTTCCTTTTCTTGTAAGTTGAAGTTCAGTATAAACTGGGCGTAAGTGGAAGGAAGGGACTGGAGAATTAAGTCCGTATAGAGCTCATTCTCCAACGTGGTCCCAAGGTCCGTGAGCTCCTCAATGTAGCCAATCATCTTAAGCACGTGTTCCGCTACCGATGATCCGACGGCCAATCTTGCCGAAAATAACTTCTTCGACACTTCGTATCTTGCGATACGAGATTGCTCTCTATACAGTTCTTCTATATGAAGAAATATGGATTCGAGGTCCATATTCTCGTGCCTCCTCTGATGTTCGTTGTCCATAGAGGCAAGCACGAGGCACTTGGCCTTCGCGCAGTCTAGTTCCCAGGTCTTACGGATTTCCTTATCCGCGTCGCTGGTTTTGGGACCTAGGATAGGGGGAGCTTTGGTGGTAAGAAGATACCCCAGCTTGTCGTAAGTGATTGCCATCTTGACATTCCTGAGCCAATCTTTGTAGTTTGGCCCTGTCAGTATGTTTTTATCTAGAAGTAACTTAAGTACAGTCATGTCGATTGGTCGCTGCAATTAGGAGAGAGAGAAGAAACACTCAGCATGATGCTCTTGCAAGTTTAGAGTGGTTTTTAGTTTATCTAAACAGGATGGCTCCCACTGTCTCTCGAATCCCTCCTCAAACCAAAAAGGAAGAATTAGTCAGGATCAATCTCACCGTACAATTCTTGCTTAACCGTTCGGCCAGGCTGGTGTCGGTACTTCGAGGGAGGTTTTCCAACGCTTTCGCGAAGTTCCTTAACTAAATAACCTCTTTTCCCTGTGGGCGTAGCCCCGCTAATACCTTTCTAGACACCTACTTAGTTTATAGCATTGATCGTTAAGTGAGAAATTTCCCGAGGAGTAGCATATACTCACAGTAGGATCGGGACCCAAATATCATCGCGTGACAAAACTGAAGGAATCCTTCCAGAATCATCACACTCCAAATGGTATGCAGTGCTAGCAAGTTTCAGTACTTATGAAACTCCCGATGTGGATTTTTGCCCCATGCTCTTATGACCTTGGCGTGAGGTCAAAATGTCATAAGTCACGTGTCAAGTTCTTCCCATCATTATCCAGGTTAATTTGAACCCACCCGTACCTACCCTTGACGTAGGCCAAAATGGCAGTACGACTGTCTCAAACCAACGCATTCTATCTATGCAACAGATAAATATCCGGCAGCTACCAATCACTATGCCTTGGCGTGAGGTCAAAATACATAGCTTGAATACTACCGAATATTTAACTGAAATGATGGAGGGCTACGGATGGTTTTGGCGAAACCGTGAACGTAGTAAACTTGATATAATCGATGGAACGAGATAGCTTTTAAAAGGAGTGGCTCAAGCTCCGCATTTAAAAGTTGGTTTTGAAAAGAACCGAGTGGTTTTTCGAAAGTGTTCCAACGACTTTTACTTGGTTTATTTTCTTGCATTAGTTCTTTTAATGCATATTTTTCTTGCATTAGTTCTTTTAATGCGTCCCATCATTTAATCCTACCATTGCAGAAAACAACCAAAATATGACGTACGCTTATGCCATTCGCATTCGCCACGGGGCCCCGTCATTACCCGTTAGGTTACTTAACTAACGATAGAGCGGGGGCTGGGCTAGCGCGACTGTAAAACATAAGCAACGCCTAAATAATATCATATATAGATATATTGCAATAATAGCCATTTCAGATCACAGATGAATACATTGGATATACTAGGAATCCGCAATTCGTATGAGCCTGTAACGAAAAGCAGATTACACGGTCGCGGTGAATAGACAATACCCCACCCAAGACCACTACGGGTGCGGCAAACTACCCGCCAAGTACCCGAAGCGAAGCAACCTCCCTCAACTCCGTGAGTAGGCCACTCGGCACTTCGGGATACCCGGTAGTTGTGCACCCCCTCCATGGGTCCATCCTATGAGCAAAAACAGTAAAAAGAAATTATACAATGACGGCTACAACCCCGACCCGGTTGTGCGGTCATACAAATAATTATTACATCAATTTACAAATTTACATGAATTGAAAGAAAAGAAAACTCTCGTCTCACAACCCCCGGCTATTCACCCACGACAATCCAATGAATTCATATACACATTCCAGCAACATTACAGATCACAGATTTGTATAACCCCCACTAATCGACATATAGCGATTAGCAGACGTTCAATACAAATATCACATCACAGAAATACCCGTCAGCTTAAGTCTTTAGAAACTCGATCAAAACACGGTTTTTAAAGCCCCAGAAACAAATTTTTCTTTCTGGAAAATCTGGGCTGAAAAAACATATACCAAAATTCCCAAAATACCCCATAGAACAAACTGCAGTAAAGACGATCCAGAGAGGAGCTTAATCGGCCGCGGAACCGCGGCAACAGCAAGCTATTGCCGCGTTTCCGCGGTGGTTTGGTGGGATCTCTCGACCGTTTTTCTACAGTAGACTATAAAAACCCTGAGTCGATTTTTAAAGCATGATTTATTACTTTTACAGCACTTTGAAAAGCGACAGCAAGTTTGATATCCGGGTGTATTTCGCGACTTTTTCTACGATCGAATTTCTAGTTACTATGCTAACATGTTAGATAGAGTTTAACTAGGCTCTGATACCACTGTAAGTCCATGCTACCCTTCCCCGGTACTTACGGGGTTGCGGAATTGGTGAAAAACGATTTTCAAGAGGGTGGTAACATGGACTACCAATACGGATCTTTGTTAAACTACTAACTAACAACCTAACAAGAGTTTTCCTAGTCGGTTAGGGGGCTATACCTTTCTTGAACTCCTTCGTCTTCGACTCCTTCCGGTGTACGGATCGGCCTCACCTCGTCGTCTCCTTGCGCCGAAGATGGATCCACCCGAAAGCTTCTACCTTTGGCTTCTTCTTCGAACTTTGAAGAAACTAGATCACTTGGCTTGCTAGGCCTTGTGAACTAGAATGAGTAGAGGAATGTTTTGGTGTCTTTTTATCTCTAAGGCAATGAGTCTCAACACATGAGAATAGTTTGCCTTGAGGTAGAGAGAGCAAGAGTAAGAGGGAGAGCTTGAGAATGAGAGAGCTCAAGAGAGAGAAAACAAATGATAGAATGAACCATACTCTTCTCATTCTCACCTCTCATAATCCAAAAGCCATCATAACAAAAATAGTAATCAAGTATTGTGTAAATGGTTTAAGTCAAAATGGCTATATCATTTCATGAACTTATTTTGCATAAATAAACAAGCAAGCAAAAGTCTTTGCCATGGAATGATAGCCATTGTCATGATGATGGTCAACTAGTCCAACCTAGTCAACCGGTCAACAAAGTCAACCCCTCAATAACCATGTCACTATAATACTTAATTAATATTAATGTTAATCATATATCTTATTCTCATTAGGGTTAAGCAAAAGTCAATGGTCAACAGTCAACTGTCAACAGTCAACAATCAACAGTCAACAACCCCAATGAGAATACTCTGCCTCTGTCTCTCTGTCAACTATGCATACACACCCGCATCCGCGTTCCGAGGAACACGAATACAAAAGAGATAAAACCAATCCCAAAACGTACACTAGGATCTGGCTTAAACCAAAGCCCGCTAGTGTTAACTGTCCGGACACTGTACGTGCACAAGTGCACGGATGTGACCGAACCCTGTCGCAAAACCATGCGACCTGTCGTAAAACCATGCGACCTCTACTATTTTTCCTAAAGGTGAATAGCTTTCTGTGTGGGACTATAAAGACTCGACACTACGCTGGCAGTGGGTTTAACCACAGACCGCAAGCGGCACTAGCTGTGCGTAACGGTCCCCAGGTAGATGCCGACAAGAAGACTGACGAGGTGAAACCCATCTGAACTCCTACTGAGCCTGAATGTGACAGTCTCCGTACAGTCCGGTCTGTTCGTCTGATACATCGCATGGCGGGCCTAGGGGGCGGTAAACGTCAGTCCCCTAATAGCGGTACAAGTCGTGTCGGAGTGAAGCCTAAAACACCCTGAGATAGCACTGGAAGCCTACCAGTATATCTCGCTTGCCCTGGTCAGGGACTACTCGTGTAATGGCTCTCCTAGACACAGCGCGATGTCAACCCCCAATACCGGGAGAGACGAATCCTGTCTAACCGTCACTGCCTCCAAGTGCTTCGGGACTGCACCCAACTACTACCTGTTTGCACGACTCCTTTGAGCCGTGGTAGGGTAGTAATCAAAGTACAGTGGGAACACACTCGAGGCGAAGTGACGGTGTCAAGTCAGCGGACTAAGTTGTACTCACGTCACCTGGGAACTGATAACTGACGATAGGTATAATACCAACCAACAGTTCCCGACGAGTCCTGTCCAGTATACTCGTGACCCAACGAGCACCCTCATACTATCTCCAGTACGACGTACTGATGGCTGTGGGACAGACCATCTCCCACTCTGGGATGAGAAGCGCATACGCTAGTCTACTCCGGAGTATCGATGCCCTGTCTCAATAGTCTTGCGACTAGGGACCTGCATAAGGATGTGCTTATAGATTACCCAGCCCCCAATAGTGTGACTGCCATCACAACGCTGGTAATCAAGCAAAGATCCTAAGAGCTCCACTAATGCGTATAGGTGATATAATAAAATAAACACATGTACACATTGAAGTAGAAACAAACCAAGTAGCATACTACTATTTTGAGCAAGATTGTATATACAACTGTGAATATCCCAACCTTCCATTAAGTAATATACAAACTAGTATAATACAGTAATGGCCTCTAGGGCATATACACTAACAATATTGTGCTCTGTTAAACCGAGCACCCTTGGATTAAAATTCCAATGATGATTAAAATTCATTATTTTTACATAATAATATTCTGCATATAGAAAAATATTTCCCTAATCTTGTTAAAAACAAGAAAAATATATTCTGTAAAAAAAACCATTGGATCAAAGATCCAATGGTGGGAAAAATTTCGCAAATCAATTCTGAAACCAATTATATCAATTAGGATCTCTCAATGAGAGATTTTCTCAGAATTAAACAAACTTCTCTCCACTATATAAAGAACCAAAGACTTCAAGTCTCGGAATAAAGAGTGAACAAAAGAACCCCTCAGAAGCTTTTAAAAAAAAAGAGAGAGAACAAGAAAGAAAAGCTTCAAAAGAAATAGAGAATTTAATTCTCACAGAAGAAGACTTGTTTCATTGAAACCCTAGGCAAAAAGAAACAAAATTCAGAGATCATATTGTCTCTCTTTTGCCTTTCTAAGGGTATAACCATTCATGCAAGAACTTAGTTCTTTCTCTGGTTGAGATCTGCAGAAACAGATCTCCCAAAAAGTTGAGAATTTAACTCTCATCGAGGAGATTCTGTCATGCAGATTCAAAACTTAAGGGAAAGAATTGAGTTCAAAAAATTTGATTCTTACAAAACACATGGAAATTTAATTCCTCTGAAAACTAGGGTTTCACCCTATAAAAAGAATTTAATTCTTACAAAACAAGAGACATGAGATCCTCCAAATCCTAGGGTCACTAACATGAGATCAAAGTCTCCAAACACCCAGAAGTAAAGACTGATGATTCATTAGTGTTTAAACACTATAACGAGGACAACACGTGTTTTTCCACGCAAGTGCTTAAAAGAAGAACAAGAAGTGCCTCCTAGGGCAGTCACATGTTTTGCACGCGATCTCCAATCAAGTGCTTAGCACTTATATAAAAAAGGAGGGGATAAAACCCAAAAGGCAGTACCCAACTTTGGGGCACCTAATGTGTTCACACGTGAGCGCCATAAGAACCAAGTGCTTAGCACTTATATGCATAAAGGGAATAAAACCTAAAGAACAGCGCCCACTTTGGGACGTCTCATGTGATTCACACGTGAGCGCCTCCAAAGTTCAGTGTTTAACACTGGTCTAATGCCTCACGCGGGATACATGTGAGTATCACATTTACCAGTGCTTAGCACTACGTGGGTAAATATGAAGACCCAAACCTGGTCATAAATTGGCTAAGTCTTCCCGAGGTGAAAACTTCTTTCATCTCCAAATTGACTGAGCCTCTGTACTCATGTTTTCCCAAACTGATCTTAGTTCCAAATATGACTATTGATCTTCCAAATGATGATATCCAAAACGATACTCGTCCCACATCCTCCCGAGGAAATCTTAGTCTCAAGATATAACTAATGATTTCCGGTTTACCACTAACTTCTTTTTCCCTCAAAATACGGGAATTGGTTCAAGCGTACATCTCGCCACACCTCTGATCCATGTTGTTGTAATTGCTCAACGTCTTCAGAGAGGTGGCGGATCCCAACAACCAACAGCTTTTTGGTGCACTTCTAAACTGATGTGCACACTTCAAATTAGACCATACCCCAAAATGGATACATCCTAAATCATCGTCGTTCTGCCCGTCACGTAACAAATGCGTGCAAAATGATGATCAACGGACTGAAACGTCCTTAAACTAACCGTTGCCTCCAAAATGTCAACAACGGACCGAGAAATTCTTAAACTAAAATCTCACCTCCAAAATGGTGATCAACGGACTGAAACATCCTTAAAATAACCGTTGCCTCAAAAATGGCAACAACGAACCGAGACGTCCTTAAACTAAAATCTCACCTCCAAAATGGTGATCAACGGACCGAAACGTTCTTATACTAACCGTTGGCTCCAAAATGGTAACAACGGACCGAGATGTCCTTAAACTAAAATCTCACCTCCAAAATGGTGATCAACCTGACCGAAAAGTCCCTAAACAAATCGTTGCTTCCAAAATGGTGACAACGGACCGAAACATCCTTAAACAAAAACAATGGAGCCCAAATGCTCTTTTGTTGGATCTAAAATAAAAATGATCCTGAAATCTCATTAAGTGGATCTTAGTCTCAAACTGGACTAATGTATCCTTAATGAAAACAAATCGAGCCCCCAAATACTCACATACTTTTAAGTCGATCTTAATCCCAAAATAGATTAACGGTCCTTAAATACAAACCCAAATCTAAGATATACAGATTTGGACTAATCCACACCCTACGGGTGACAACATAAATTTGTCTCCGTATACAATCCACGGGCAAGCTAAACCAAAAATAAAAACACATACGACACGAAGTGAACTTCTGGAGCAGGAGAAAGTGGTTATCGTGATGCGGTAACGTAATTAACTGCAGGGGCTTGCGCCTGCAGAGAAGAGCGTCCCCATAATCAAAAACCCTCACAAACGAGGGGGAATCTGACGAAGTCTGCTACAACGGCCCCATCCGTCCAAACCTATGATATACGGTGCCATAAATCAACTTGGTATCTTTGGAGAGGTGGACGAATAAATCCAAATAGAATCTGCCCCCAAAAATCAGGCCAGACGTCCTAACATCCTGGTCCCGTCTTTCGGCGGTGAACAGATTCTGGCACGCCCGGTGGGACCTTTTCCTCTTTCCACTCCACACTTCGTGTGTTTTGTTTCCCGAACGAAATCGCGGTTCGCTATGGTTGCCCTTGGATTCGAGGTATTAAGATTTGGTGTCTTGTTCCTATGCAGAAAGAAGAAATGGACATCAATGGCTTCCAGCTGCACAAACTGCAACAGCAACTCCCGCTCCGCCCCAAATGAAAGAGTGACATACGGGCCTAATGCGGCCTCCATCTTTTCAATGCCGGTGGGGCAGGTGACTCAAGCCACCACTGGATTATTCTTCGAGACCATGCACCCACAAAAAAGCTTCAGCGCCCTAGTGCCACCACAGGAAGCTCCCAAAAAGTCGGTCTTCGATCGACTTGCAACCACCACGGCCCCTCTCAACGGGTCGTCCAAGTCTGCCACCTCAGTCTTCAACAGGCTGAGTCGAAGCTCAAGTGGGCCCGCAAAGAGTCTCGCGATACCTGAAGGGGCTATCACAAAACAGATAGTCCTCACAACTCCTCCGACAGGTGAAGTCATCAAAAGTGCTTCCCCTACCAAAAAATCGGCCTTCGAAAGATTGGTTGTTCCCTCTCAATGGACGTCAGTCTTCGACAACCTGACACCAACAGTAACCACTCATCAAAGCCAGGGGTATGACAGAGCTGCTTCCACAACTGAGGTGGTCCCATCTAAAGGTCACGTTCGACGTCGCCACTGGCGCCGGGTGAGAAGAGCGGGGGGCAACTCCCCCTCTGGACTTACTCCACCAACTCTGATGGTGAAAGTTGACGCTGTTGTTCCAACCAGAAACAGCTTTGAACCGCTAAAGAGAGTGCGTAAAAACTCCCCAACTGTGGTGCTAAAGAAATCTCTCCCACCTGCTGAAAACATGATACAGGCAAAACCGGAGCAGCCCCCTCAGCGGCTGTCCTCCCAAATCCACAGGGTCTAGCAGAAAGTCCACGACTCTGTGATCAATAAGAACTACTCTCAACCGGAAAAAATGAAAGTTCGACAAGAGAAAAGTCATCTCTCCACCATACAGCGAAGGAATTCTTTCACACAGGCACCTGCTACAATGGCTCCTTCAACTTCAACCTCCCACAAAAAGAGGGGGCTGGAGAAAATACCACCACCGGCGAAAAATCCCAAAGGTGGTGGATCCAAACGCCCCAAGTCTAGAGGCATGATCGTGCACACGGTTTACATGGATTCCGGGAAAGAGGAAAGACATGCTTCCGTGGGTCATCGACCGCAAACTCGGTCGTTAACAAAGGCTCAGGAGCAACAACAAAAGCTTCAGAAGATGCTGACGAAAATGTCAGCACTCATCGGACAGAAAGAAAGTCCGGAGTCAGCATCAGAACAGCGCCAGGAGCAGGAGACCGATACAGAGTTCCTGCGAAAGGTGCTGGAAAGAAAGGATAAGGAGGCCGCGGAACAGGCTGCTAATATAAAACAGATGGCGCTCCTATTCGAAGATATGGTTGGAATGATGATCCAGTCAGAACCTCCAGCTGAAGACCCGCCGATAATTATCGAGGACGAAAGAGAGGAAACATCAAACCCTCTTCCAGCTTTATCGACAGCCAGGGAGGAAACAATCTCCAAAGCGGCCCTTGATGATTACATAGCTCAACAAATATGAGCTCATGAGGCAAGTGAAGCGGCTGGTCAAGTTGTCAAAACCGGGCGACCGTACCCAGGCTTGTACGATCAAATCAAATACCCGCCGGGATATACGATCCCCAAATTCCATATGTACAAAGGAAAAGGCAACCCGCATCAGCACGTCGCTCAGTTCAGAGCTTTATGCGGCAATACGGGAGGCGACGACAAATTGCTGCTTCGCCGGTTCGTTGACAGCCTGTCGGAAACAGCATTCGAATGGTACTCGGAGCTCTTAAATGACTCCGTCAAAACATTCACGGAAATAGAATTGCTGTTCATGCAGCGGTTCTCTAGCGCAAGCGAGCGCACCCCGATCACAGCATTAATCAATGCCAGAGTGAAGCCAAGAGAGACCTGGGTTCAATACGCAATCCGGTAGCGGAACCTATGGTAAAAATGCGAACAATGCATCGAAGATGCTCCTGCCATGGGCATGTTCATAGGGACTCTGGATCCTCAGGCGACTGTGTCCCGGTTCATGACATTCTTTAAGCCGACCACCTTCGAGGCTCTGATCAACAAGTTGGCCCAAATGGACCAAATGGGCCACGGACCTTCCTCTTGAAAATGGACCCTAGGAATGTAAAGGGTAAAAGGAAAGCGGCCTTCATTGCCAACACTCAACAACAACCGAGTGACCCAAAACCGGTTGCTCGCCAAAACAATGCATGCCAGCTCCAATCCCTGGAAGAGAATCTAGGACGTGCTTACTCGTTTTCCCATGATAAAACGAGGAGACTGTTCGAACTGGCAGTGCACAACAAACTCATCACTCTGTCGGACCCAAAACGTCCACCGCGGCCTGGTGACATCAACAATCCTAATTACTGCTCTTATCACCTAATGGTGAGCCACCACATTGAGGATTGCTATGTCTTCAAGAACTGGGTCGAGGACCAGTACCGCCAAGGGAAATTCGCCCTGTCTGAGAACTGGAGGGTGAAACCTCCACAGAGGCATGCTCCTAAAAAGGTGGATACGCCGGGGGCATCAAGTTCATTTGTGGAAGAAGTTTCGTGGGAAGTTTTCCTTTCAGATAAAACCAAAAAATGCTGAAGGATCTTCAAGCATGTCCGGTGATCAGTTGGAAAAGCCCGCTGGAGCCCGAGATCGTTGAGGGGATGCTGAAACCGTGTCCCACACCGAAAACTACAAACGATGGGCAAAACACCCAGGTCAAGCCCTCAAAGTCTTCGAAGGGAAAGAAGAAGGTCAAGAAGCCCGTGCATCCTGACGACAAGCGCACGGACCTGCAAAAATACATCGACGCGCTGGAAAAGTACAACTAGAAAGCGCGGACCCCAATCACCCTCGAAGAGTTTCTCAGCCATATACTTGAGAACGGAGATAGTGACAATGATGAGGGTAATAGCTCGTCGGGAGAAACCGAAGATTATGTAGCAAGTTGCCGCATGATTTCTCATTCGTCGTTAAATAATAAAGAAACTCCCTCGGCGTCAGAAAGCAACGCAGAGGAACTGGGGGCAGGGTCGGCGCCAAAATCCTCGGAGCTTTCAGAAGGCCTAATTGACAGGCTGCTAAACGAAGCTTTTCAAAAGAAGAGCTGACTGAGAACGTGAAACGGACATATATGAAAAGGTCAAGCATAGGCGTCAGGATGAAGAAGACGCGGCAAGGAAGAATCACAAAGTACTCCAACCAGAGCGAAGCAGTATTACTCATGCCAGATTCACGGGGACTTCATCCACCAACATCCAAATCCGCTACACCTAACAATAGCTAGCTGGCCGTTCGAAATGTGGGGAACCGATATAATCGTCCCCATCAAGCCCGCATCATCCAAAGGACACCGGTTCATACTGGCAACGACTGACTACTTTTCTAAGTGGGCGGAAACAGTACCACTAAGGGAAGTGAAGAAGGAGAATATTCTCCATTTCTTCAATACACATGTCATCTACCGGTTCGGCACTCCGAGACGGATAATCTCGGATAATGGGCCAGCCTACAGGAGCCATAAAATCAGTCGCTTCGCAGAACAGCACAAAATAGAGTGGAGATACTCTTCTGTCTATAATCCTCGTGCCAACGGCCTAGCTGAAGATTTCAACAAGACCTTGACCAAGATTATACAGAAAACGGTGTTCAGAAACAAAAAGGACTGGCACGAAAGACTGCACAAAGCTCTCTGGGCGTACCGAACGACGTTCAAAACGGCTACGAATACAACACCATACGTGTTGGTATTCAGCACTGAAGCAATCCTTCCTTTGGAAGTAGAACTCCCTTCTCTCCGAGTAGAAGTTCAATACGAGCTAAAAGATGATGAGAACGCCCATCTTCGGCTTGAGGATCTCGATGCCCTCGATGAAACTCACCTCATGACGCAGCAAAACCTAGAAGCTTACAAGGCAAGGATGACGCGCTCATACGAAAAACTGACTAGGCCGAGAACATTCCGCCAAGGCGAACTCGTGCTAGTCTTCAAAAGACCTATGATCCACAATCTTACAAAATGGGGGAAATTCGAGCCAAACTATGAAGGCCCGTACATCATAGATAAGTTCTACCAAGGTGGGGCCTATTTGCTCATGAATATGCATAGCGAAAGACCTTTCCGGCCAATATACGGCCGATCCCTCAAGAAATACCACGCATGACAAGTCACGACTTAGGTCAATGATAAATGACGATGCTCGTATCCGCTCGTTATCTTCCTGAGTCAAAACTCTAAGTGGTATTCCGAAAAACTTCACCTCAAACATGGTGACAACGGATCATAATGTCCTTAAACTAAAGCCTCACCTCAAAAATGATGATAATGGACCACTATGTCCTTAAACTGGCAACGGACCGAGAAGTCCCTAAACTAACAATGGACCGGAATGTCCTTAAACTAGGGCGCCGCCTCAAACATGGTTCATCACCCTAAATATGGCGATATTCTCTATTGAGATCTATATTGCAATCAAAGCTCCAACGGCGAAGACTGCAACTCAAGTCCCATTGGAAAATATATGAGTAAAAAAAATGTTACGTCTACAAGCGAAATGGGCACGGATGAAAACCCGAAAGGACGCCATGAGTAAAAACAGCAGGGCTACCGGTGAGCTTGTGAAAACCTAAAAGGGCGCAATCTCATTGTTAAAAAATGTCCACAAGCAAAATGGGCACGGATGAAAATCCGAAAGGGCACCGTGAGTAAAAACAGCAGGGCTGCCGGCGAGCTTATAAAAACCTGAAAGGGTGCAATCACATTGTTAAAAAAACGGTTCGTCCACAAGCAAAATGGGCAAGGATGAAAACCCGAAAGGGCGCCGTGAGTAAAAACAGCAGGGCTACCAGCGAGCCTGTAAAAACCCGAAAGGGCGCAATCTCGTAAAATTTTCACTTACGAGAGCCTCTCGACTCGTAAGAAGAACGCCCCTATAAGACCCTCACGGTTCATAGAATTTGAAAGTCTTAAGTTACAAGGATCCAAACCTGTTCTTAAAACGTCGTATTCCCCAAGTTGCCCTACAGGCGGTCCAATATTAGCCCTTGTATACAATCCACAGGCACAAATAAACGATTTCCCCCACCAAGTTCCACAAATGATGAGAAATGTTCTCATGTGGTGAATGACACTTGTAAGTCCACTCGACTTATAAGGAGAAAACACTCTTGTAAGATCCTTACGACTCGCAAGAGAAAATATCACTTAGGAGTCCTCACGGCTTCTAGGGAGAACCTACACCTACGGGATCCTCTCGACTCGTAGGGAGAAACCCTTTTATGAGATCCTTACGGCTCAAAAAGTCAAAAGCCTTAGTCGACAGGGTCCTAACCCTGTCTACTAAGCCACCTTTGTTAAAATCGGCAAAGGCAAATGATGATTCTCTCCTGGCAATATTCCAGGCGTAGCGATGCTGATGCCTAAATCGGTATCAAATTCCAAGTCCTCTCACGGCAAATGATGATTCGCTCTTGGCAATATTCCAGTCGCGGCAATACTGATGCCTAAATTGGTGTCAAACTCCAAGTCCTTTCATGGCAAATGATGATTCACCCCTAGCAATATTCCAGTCGCAGCGATGTTGATGCCAAGATTGGTATCAGATCCTAAGTTCCATACTCACAATAAAAATCAGCGAGCAAAAAATATGCATATGAAATAGCCAAAATGTTTGGGCAACTCGCAATAAAAATCAGCGAGCAAAAAATATGCATATGAAATAGCCGAAATGTTTGGGCAACTCGCAATAAAAAGCAACGAGTAAAAATATAAAAAATAACCGAAATGATTGAACACCGCGATAAATAGTCAAAATGATTGGACAATCACGACTTTCGCAATATGAAAAGCTGAAAAGATAGACCATCGTGGAAATAGAAAACAAAATAAAAAAATATTAAATTTCCCCTGCCCTGTAGGTGAGTCTACACCGACCCCTGTATACAATCCATGGGCACAAATGAAAAAGGGAACCATATTTTCCCACCAGGCTCCGTCAAAGGGAGAACCATAGCTCGATAGCGACAACCACAACCTGGAAATCAATGGCGTTCTCTCTCACTCCAGCTGGATGCAGATGCGACGTCAACAAAAGACCCCATGGTCGAAATAAAACGGAGCCATGGCAAAATTCCTAGCTCCAAGTCTTGACGGTTCACAAAACAACCTAAAGACTAGCTCAGCATTCATCTCGTTACAGCAGATACAATGTCAACAACGGCGTTCCCTTTCACTCCAGTAGGATGCAAACGCGACGTCAACAAAAGCACCAAGGTCGAAACAAAATGGAGCCATGGCAAAATTACTAGCTCTAAGTCTTAACGGTTCATAAAACAACCTAAAGACTATCCCGACATTCTTCTCGCTGCAATAGACACAATATTAACAAAGGCTCCAAAATAGCCAAATTAAAAGGAAGAAGGCAAAATTCCTAGCATCAGGGTCTTGATGGTAACTCAAATAAAACCCGAAAGATTATCGGAGATCATCCCACACCAGTGCGGTTATGACTCATCGGGGTTCCCAAACTGAGCCTAATCTCAAGTAAAAAGCGGAATGGAAAAATCCTAACGCTTGCTCTTTCGACGGTCAAACTACCTAAGAAGATTACTTAAAGACGTCTTATCCAACCCCCGAAGGGATCAGAGACACGACGGTCGCGGGGCTACTCGGACAGCAGCGTAAAGTCTGCATATTGAGGAATGCATCAGCCAACGCGGCGGTACCAGGGACTAAAACCCTAGTACCACAAAGCCTAACAGACCTTTGTCATAGAGAGCATGGGTTATCTATAATGTTGGGACAAGTTTTCCTATAAACTCAAGGGAGCTAAACTGAATAAACTCCAAAATGAGTCCATAAACTAGAGACTTCGGAATTAGTGAATAAACTACAGACTTCGAAATGAGTCCGTAAACTAGAGACTCCGAAAAGAGTGAATAAACTACAAACTCCGAAATGAGTATATAACTACTTTACGCCAAGACAAGATATAGACAGAAAGAGAAGCGCTGGTATGAAATGAAATATTTCTTTTATTCATGAATCAAAATGAATACAAGATACACTCATTTACGAATCAAAATGAATACAGGTAAAAAAAATGGAGAATATACAGCGACAAAATTGTCTAAACCTGCGGATGGTTCAATAAGCCAGCAAGTTTACCGTTTTTCCGATGGCCTTCTACTTCGAGCTCTATTAGTGCCGCAAGACAAGTCCCTACCTGTGCCTGTTGATTCTGGTATAAAGTGAACCGACTTTCAATCTTTTTCTCGGCGAATTTGTGGGCTTCAACCATCTCATGTGTAAAAATAACTGTTTTATCGAGAGCCACCACTTCTGTGATGGCCTCTTGAAGCACCCACCAAATTTCATACGCACGGGTGGTCTTGGCAGTGAGCTGAGCTTGAAGTTCCTCCAAAGCTTTTGAAGCCAACTCCCTCACCGAAAACTTTCGGTTAAGCTTTTTGTCGCATGAATGGAGATTAGCCGCACATCGTTCGAGCTATCCACGCAGGCTCGCTTTTACAGACAAGAGGTCAGAGGGAAGGCATATGCATTCAATCCCAAGTAGATAGGCCTCCACTTTGCGGCAATACTCAACCCAGGTGCGCACCAATGCCTCGTCATGATAAATGGAAAGAACAAATAAGGAAGAGTTGGCTTCAGCAGCGAATTCTTCGGCCGCGACAGAAGTACCAGCACGAAGATCTTCGATGAGAGCCGCCAGGGAATAAACGCCCTGTTTTGCCACACTCTCATGTGCGCATCGGGCGTACGGACCTGGTAGAATAAGGATCCAAGAATCTAATAGGGTCAGGGTTGGAAAAGCTGTGAAAATATATGTGCGGTCAGTTATATTTTCGAATATAGAGTAAGCAAAACGAAGCCAAAAATAAAACGTCACTTACCCACAGTCATGCACGGCGGGCTTAAGAGATCCCCAGGTCCATCAAGAATCTCGACTTCATCGGCAGCTTCCAGAACTATAGTTTAAAATGAAGGGCATATCAGCATCATGATAAAAGTAAACAAAAGGGGCAAAAGAATACCGACCTTGGCCAAAAGAGAGTACTATGCTTTGTGGAGGTATCGCTTATGGGGCCGCCATATCAAGCAATCGCTGGAAGGTTTTCCTCGGAGAAAGATCCACGATGGAAGCCGCCAACTCCCGCAATTCTGAAGAAAGGAAAAGTTCAAATAACGGAGGGATAGTTAAACAAAATGTGTATGTATAGAAGATTACCTTCGATATTTCGCCCGCCTTGAACTGAAGGGAAGGCAGCTTCGGCAGCTTCATCTACACCCTCAGGTGCATCACTGAGGATATTTGTGAAATTCATAGCTAGCATGGCAGCCTCCAATAAGCGGACGAAAGCCGTCGCGGAAGGCCCCGAGGCGGGGACAATAGTTCCAGCAATCCCTTCTACACCCTCAGGTGCATCACTAGAGATATCCATGGGATCTATGGCCGACAAGACCACCTCTGCCAGAGGAGTAGACGCTGAAGTGACAGAAGCCACCACCGGGAGCACCACAGCTAGGGTAGCAGCTTCAGTAATCTCCTCTGCACCCTCTAGTGCGTCACGGGAGATATTCGTAGAATCCGCATCCATGGATCGATCTGGGCTCAAACCCACTTCCGCTGCAGAAGTCCCTGCAATGTTTTTGCAAAAATAAGGAGATGTGAAAGCAATAAAATTACTCGCCAAAAGAAAGACACGAAAAATACGCATACCAAAACGCCAAGAAGCCTAAAGTATGGCTTTATCGAGCCGTTGTTCTTTTCTGATCAAATGCGCTCGCCAGGTTTCTATCGCAAGTGAATGGCTGCCCATCTTCAGTGCAAGCTCAGTTTTAGAAACAACCGAGATGGGCTGTTTGAGAGACCGTTCTTCTTCAATTAACAGAGGACCCATGTATACCTTATGTAATGATAGGTCAACGTCGTAGAAGACAACGGGGGAGGCTTTCTTCAGGACACGCACGTTTTCAGTCTCATCTTGTGAGCGCCTTAAAGCCTCGCCCAATTGCGTGGCCTCCTCGGCAGACGACCCAGGAAAGAGAAGACCATCGTTTGGCTCCTGCATAGATATCGGCTCGTCCTGAATAAAGGGCTCGGATTCAAGCAAGTGTCGAGTAGGCTAGCGACTGATTTCTTTCTCCTTTTGGAGCCTGTGCTAACACTAGCGGAGGAGCGCTTCCTCTCCTTTGGTGCTTTGGCACGGCGTTGCCTTACTTCGCCTTCGGTGTCACTCTTTATTGACACCACTGTAGGTGCTTTATCAGAAACTTCCGCCTGGGCTCTAGTACACACCTGCATACCAGCAGTGCGAGGAGCTGATTCTACTGCTGCGGCTATAGGGATAAGCACCGAACTGCTATCCCTCACAGTAGGGCGAACCACCGACCGCGGCCGCAATGGGGCGCTGGTGACCTGAGCCGAAACGGGAGCTCTACATTCAAAAAGCACCCGTCTCTCCTCTGCAATGACGGGGCCGACCCGATAGCGATACTAACTCTTGAAGGACCCCACAGGCCACGGAAGATAGTCGGGCTCCGAGATCATGAAGAGGGAGCCAGTGTTTAACCGCATGAAGTGGTGAATGACATCGCGAGTAACCTCCAGAAAGAGAGCAGGGTCAACTAAAAATTCCTCAAGAGGAACGCCCTGATTGTAGCCTAACTACTGGGTGAAGCGATGCGGATTATACCGCATGAAGAGAGCAGTGTCATTCTGGCAGAACACCAAATAGCCCAGCCTGATTGAGTATAAATGCATAATCTCCTTAGGCTTTAAAGTCAGAACCCCACCCTTCGACAAATCAAACAATTGCTGAACGGACCCCGCTGTAAAAGAAAGGACCCGATCGCTGAAAACCATTCCGCCATCATTTGAGTATGGATTCAGCAGTACGCGGTGAGCCCCAAATTGGGTCGGATCGGGAGCGGAAGCATCAACTAACCTCATGATCAACGGGAAAGTATATGATTCATAAAAATCTGGTCGCTGGTGCACAGTAAACGCTCCTAACACATGCATCTCGATCCACGAAATGAAGTAGTGGAGGGAGAAATTCACGGTTTTCGCACCCGGGTTCGAAGTATTAGCGGCAACGCTTAACACGCGATAAGCAAGCTAAAAGATGGAGGCTCTCATAAAGCGGCGATGCATCGGCATGGCAAACTAACTGAGCCAAAGACTGATAAAGCCGACGAAGAAAGTTTCTTCGTCTATGCCAGGGGCCACGATCGCATCAAAAGCCACGGCTGATGAGTTTGGAATATAAAACTGCGATAGGTCTTCTTCTTTGGCCGGCAGTTTCTTTAACCCGAATCCAAATGGATCTTCAATTTTTGTGAATTTTGGAGCCTTCTTGGATAAGACATCCTCACGGAGAAAGCAAGCAATGAAAGCGTCAAAGATGACCCCTTGCCCATTCGATGTCACAAACAGCTTTTCAAAAATACCCAGGGCCTTGATTAGACTCGGGAACTTGTGGTGAACGGCATTCTCAGTCATTAGACCATCAAGCATATCAGGCACCGTAGCAAAGATGTACTCATCAGGAGGCAGTAACTCTTCGTAATGCTCTCCTCTGATCGGCAAGATTTCACGAAACACTTCCAATGAAATCGAGACTTCACGATCCCCTAACAAGAATGTGTTTGTAGGAAGATTCCATTGGTTCAAGAAAGCCTTAACCTACCAGATGTGAGGGGCGTGATAGTAGAATAACGACGCATACACTGCTTAATACAACCCAACCTTTTGCAGCCATGTGTGTTGGGCAGAGAAAAAGTATCAAGCCTAAGAAAGGTAGCCCACTGGATGGCGCGGCGTAACGCCTACCTTATACACCTGCCCCCAGGGTCAAGCTTCACCCTGACATATGCGGCATCCCAAAATATCAATAGCCACCGGGGGCTGGTTGGGTATCCCGGTCGTTGACGGCTCGAGCCAGCCCGTGGGAGTCCAATTAGTCGCCTCCACCGCATAAGCAGTCCGAGGGCGTTCCATCAATGAGATTGGGCAGATGGGTTCTATTGGCACTTCATAGGTAAAGCTACGGTGGCCCCTAATGATGTGGCCGTACAAAATCCCCCATAAGAGAAGACTCGTACAGTCCTTGTCATGCGCCCTAATCATCGCCATAACTTTCTTGTCTGATGGCGACTGCGGAAAAACGGCTTCTGAGCGAATGTAAGGGAAGTCAAGAAGTGAGGCCATCATTCCTGAAATAAAAGGAGGAAAGAAAAAAACCATTTTAAAAAGTATATATAATAATAAAAAATAATAATAAAATAATATAAAAAACGTGATGTTTGTTTCACGAGACCATTGGCTAAAAAACTAATGGACCCCACAAAATCAATATGGTGGCTCACCAATGATGAGACAAGATAATCATTATAAGAATCAAAAAAGATTCTCATTAAATGGACACTAGATTTTAAACAACTCTTGACATCCTCAAAGAAAAATGAATCCTGTTAAAGTACCCAACAAATTTAAATTTGTGCAAATAAGGGTAAAACCCTATAATGAAAATATTCTCAAGAACATTAGGGAATGAAATTCCCGAAGGGCCCTTTTTATCTTTCAGAGCTAAGCTCTTTGATGAGTAATCAAATTCCTTTTAAGCAATAGAATTAAATTCCAGAAACCCTCATGATGGGAAATGAAGAAATGGAATTAAAATTCCATAGATCCTCAAAGATCAGAGGAGAAATGCCCGACCTTCGAAGACATTAGGATTTACTACACAAAAGGTTATATCTTTTTGGATCTTTAAGAGATCGGTTCCAGAAGAGAGCAAAGCTCTTACGGTGGATTTAAAATCCAGAAAAAAGAATTAAAGAAAAGGGTTTCTTGTTCCTAAGAGAAAAATGTCGTTCAAGATCTTTACCTAAAAAAGTTCTTTCTGACAGAGTTTAACTCTGAAATTTCAATGGGCAGAAACTAAGCTCTGAAAGGAGAATTAAATTCTCAAGAGAAGACTAAGGAAGAAGACGAAGAAACGGTGACCCTTTCAAGAGCCAAGCCCTCTCATTTATAAAACGTGATAGTGAGCGGTTCATATCCCCGTTCCCGTAGGCAATCCAACGGTTGTAAGGGCAGACAGCGTTGTACTCATGTGCAAGCCACGTGAGAGCAACGCTGGGGGGCATTTGTTCCTTAATAAAAAAAAGGGAAGAGGGGAAATTCCCTACTGTTCAAGTCTCACGTGTTAAACACGTGGGCACCTATATGCAATGCATATAGGTGCTGAAAATGAAACTATAGGCTAAATAAGCCTCACGTGTTAAATGTAAGTCGATATCGCGCACCCCACGTGTTCGCGGGGAGGCGGAAATTGCAAAAATGATTTTTATGGGCTTCGCAACACCAACTAGAACCAAGGATCGATCACAAACCCTAGCTAGCAAACAACTTGAGGTTTAACTACTCGGATATGAAGTTATACTTCACGATACAAGTCCTTCGGGTCTTCAACGCTGTCCTCCACTCATCATCGGCTCCAAGGATCGTAATGGATCATAGCAACCTCAACGGCCTCCTCGAGTCAAAGATGATCCACCCAAGAGTCTATAATCCGAGCTCCTACCTCAAATCCGAGATAACTACAGCTTTTAGTTCGCTAAACTAGAAGTCCTAGAGGGCGTAGAGTGTGAAGATGGAGTGCTTTGTCTCTTGAAACCCTAGGATTCTTAACTCATGAGAGGTTTAGGGTTGTGAGGGAAGAAGAAGAGGCCTGAGAAATGAGAGAGGAGAGTGAACATTGAAGATAGGCTTGGCTGCCCTCTCAAGATAGAATGAAGAATATTAGATATTTTGTGAGATAAAAATCACACTAAAATATCAACAACCCTTCACAAATATCTTGTGGTGACTCATGACCATGAGTCACCAAGTATCCATGCTAGGTTCAATATAAAGATCCACCTCATTTCTCCACCCAAATAAAGTTTAATCCAAAAGGAAAAACCCTAAGAGGTGTCCCCCTTCTATAAGCTTTCCCGTACAATTACGAGAATGACCCTCATCCATATATACATACCCATATTCCGAAGAACACGAATATAAAGAGACGAAACAATCCATCAATATAATACTAGGATCCGGCTTAAACTAAAGCCCACTAGTATTATCCGCCCGATCATCATACGTGCACAAGGACACGTAAGTGATCATAGCCCTGTCGTAAAACCATACGCCTCTACACCTTTTTCCCAATGCAGGAAAACTCTCTATGTGGGACTTTAAAGACTCGACACTACGCTGGCAGTGGGTTTAACCACAAGCCGCAAGCGGTACTAGCTGCACGTAACGGCTATCCAGGTATGTGTCGATAAGAAGGCTGATGAGCTAACTCATCCGAACTCTTACTGAGCCTGTATGTGACAATCTCTGTACAGTCTGATCTATTCATCTAAGAGAATCACATATCGGACCTAAGCGGGCGGTAATCGTCAGACCCCAAATAGCATAATAAGTCGTGTCGGAGTATAGCCCAAAACACTCTGAGGAACTACTGGAGTACCTACCAGTAAACTTCGCTTGCCTTGGCCAAGGACTGTGTAATGGCCTTCCGAACATAGCGCGATATCAACCCCCAATACCGGGAGAGACGAATCCTATCTAACCGCTACTGCCTCCAAGTGCTTCGGGACTGCACCCAACTACTATCTGTTTGCACGACTCCTTTGAGCCGTGGTAGGGTAGTAATCAAAATACAGTAAGAACACACTCGAGGCGAAGCAGCGGTGTAAATTCGAAGGACTAAGCTGTACTCATGTCACCTGGGAACTGCTACCCGACGATAGGTATAATACCTACCAACAGTTCCCTACGAGTCATGTCCAGTGTACTCATAACCCAATGAGCACCTGCATACTATCTCCAGTACGACGTACTAATGGCTGTGGGACAGACCATCTCCCCTTCTGGGATGAGAAGAGTATAGACTAGTCTACTCTGGAGTATTGATGCCCCGTCTCGATAATCCTACGACTAGGGACCTGTATAGGATGTGCTTATAGAGTACCCAACCCCCACTAGTGTGACTGCCATCACAACACTGGTAATCAAGCAAAGATCCTAAGGGCTCGACCAATATGTATAAGTGATATGCTAAAAAAAACACATGCACATATTGAGGTAGAAACAAACCAGGTAGCATACTACCATTTCGAGCAAGACCGTTACTATATCCATGTATATCCTAAGCTCCCATTAAGTAATATACAATCCAGTATGATACAATAATGGCCTCTAGGGCATATATCACTAACAATCTCCCACTTGCACTAAGTCCATATACTGGCATATCGTAGACCGAAGATCTCGAATAGCCTCTCGAATACTGTTTGAGGGATAGCCTCTGTGAGTGGATCTAAAGTGTTATTCTCCGTATCTACTCTCCTCACCTTGATCCCCTGGGAATCAACGATCTCCCTTATCAGGTGGTACCGCCTCAAGATATGTCTGGATCTCTGATGGGACCTGGGCTCCTTCCCTATAGCTATAGCGCCGTTGTTGTCATAATACTAAAGTATTGGACTAATAATGGAAGGAACCACCTGATGTTCAGTTAAGAACTTCCATATCCAGACTGCCTCTTTTGCGGTGTCTCATGCAGCGATCTACCCCGTTTCCATCGTCGAGTCTACAATGGTGTCCTGCTTGGAGCTCTTCAAACATGCGGCCCCTCCATTGAGGGTAAAGACATAACCCGACATGGACTTGGAGTCATCCTTATAACTCTCAAAGGCCTCGATCTAGAGGTCTTTTCCGCCATACACCAAGAACATCTCCTTAGTCCTTCTCAGATACTTGAGAACGTTCTTTACTGCTATCCAGTGCTTCTCCCCTGGGTTTGACTGATACCGGCTTAGCACGCTGAGTGCATAAGCTACATCTGGTCTGGTACACAATATCGCATACATTATAGAGCCTACAGCAGAAGCATAGGGTATAGATGTGATGTGAACCCTTTCCAAATCAGTCTTTGGAGAGGATGATTCCGTGATAAGCCGGTAAACTACCGTGCTTAGAATCATCCATACTAAATATTTTTAGAATGGTGTTGTTGTACCTTGACTGTGAAAGTCCCACCATCCTCTTTGATCTATCATGATAGATCTGGATCCCCAGAATGTAGTTGGTATCACCCAAGTCTTTCATGGAGAACCTCTGTGACAAGAATCGTTTAACTGATTGTAGCATAGGAATGTCATTTCCTATCAAGAGAATGTCATCCACGTACTCAACGAGGAATTCTACAGTTCTTGCTACAATCTTACTATAAATGCATGGTTCATCTGGATTTTTGATAAAGTCGAATTCTTTGACTGTCTCAAAAAAAACAGATGTTCCAACTCCGCGATGCCTGCTTTAGTTCATAAATGGACTTAAGCAACTTACACACTATCCCACTGCTCCCACTCTGATTGAAACTCTCTAGCTAATTCATATAGACGCACTCTTCCAAATTACCATTTACAATAGCCGTCTCTACGTCCATCTACCGGATCTCAAAACCTTGAAAGGCAGCGATGGAAAGAAGGATCCGAATGGATTTAACCATAGACACTGGAGAAAAGGTTTCATCATGGTTCAAACCAGGTCTTTAACGAAAACCTTTTGCAACAAGTCTAGCCTTATAGGTTTCAACCTATCCATCTGTTGGGTTTACTCACCACCTCATCTAGGGTTTGGAAGCATCACACATGCCATAATTAAATTTTATGAGGTGCTAAGTAAAGTAACCTAGGATCTTAACTAGAATTTTAAGGTAACGATCAATAAGCATCACATGCAAGAAGCAATTTAACATTAAGTGAAGAGATTACAACCTTTGTAGACTTCCCTTGGTGACTCCATGGCACTTTGAGAGTTTGAAACGGATCGATAGAGGTCTTCCTAGTTCACGATGATCCACCCGAAGTCCCTTTGCCCAAAGCTTCTTACTTTACTTGATCTTTGAAAGAAGTGTAGCAAACACCCTGCACAAATGGGCTAGAGATGTGTAGAATGATGATGTGGTTTGTATTCTCTATTCAAAACCCTTTCATTTTACTAGCTCACTCTATGGAAAACTCAAGAGAGCAAGAGAATGAGGAAAAAGATGATAGCAACTCAAGAGCTCTTTTGTTGTGATAATCATCAAAATGAGAATGAATATATATATATATATATATATATATATATATATATATATATTAAATCCTTCTCACTTCAAACCATGGGTTAATAAATATCTAGATATTTATTTTGGAGTAATGAGAGCCATAGAAAATTAACTCATGGTTAATGCAAGGTAAAGTGAAGAATGAAGAATAAATCTCAACCATGAATTAATTTCTATTTGCATTAAATCAAAAATAATTATATAGATAAATACTTCCATGTGAGTCTTGCATTGCCACCACAAGTGTATCATCAACTATGATACAATGTATGCATGTATGTATGCATGCACATCATCATATGCATCAACATAAACATATGCATGCATGCATGCATACAAAATAGAAAAGGGTTTAATAAAGAAATAAGCTAAAAGTCAAATGTTAAATCAACACTTGATTTAACAAACCAGTCATATCACATACGACCCGACCGATAGAAAAACGCCCGATTAATATACAGTATCACATACATGTATTTAACGGGTTCCCGCGCATATCTCATATGCACACCACATCTTTTCGCCTGAGCTAGGAAACTCCTTTATGGGACTCTAAGACTCGTCAATACACCGGCAGTAGGTGATGATCATATCAAACACCTACAGGCCGCAAGCAGTCAGCTAAACGTAACGGCCACCCGGGTATTGAGCGATCAGAAGAAAACCAGCGAAACTGTCAAAACTCCCGTCGAGCCAACTGGCAACATTTACCGTACAGTCCGGTCTCTTCGTCAGATATGCTGCATATCGAGTCTAGGGATGGTTTCGTCGACCCTAATAACTCAATAAGTTATGCCGGTGTATGGCTCATAATAGATCGAGAAACTACTAATAACACTTATCAGTAAATCTCAGCAGCCCTGGCCAGGGACTTTCTGTTATAGCCAATCAGGCATAGCACAACATCAACTCCCAATACCGGGAGAGATAAAACCCCTCCTATCGCTCATTGCCTCCATGTGCCTCGGGACTAAACCCAAAGTCCACCTGTTTGCACGACTCAGTAGAGCCGTAGTAGGGTGGAGATCAAAGTACAGTGGGAGGACACACAAGACTCTATGACGATCTTGGGTCTACAGACTAACCTGTACTAGTGTCACCTGAGAACTGCTATCCGACGATAGATATAATACCATATAGGAGTTCTCAGCGAGTCCATTCAGTGTACCCAGTCTCCACTGAGCACCTGCATACAATCTTTGGTGTCACCACACCAGATGGCTATGGGATCATCCATCGCCCATCACATGGGACAAGAATGGTATACGCTAGTCTACTCTGGAATATTGATGCCCCGTCTCGATACACCCACGACTAGGAACAGTTCAAGGATATACTTATAAACTATAAGTGTCCCACTAGTATGATCTGCATCATAGTCGCAGTAGTTAAGCAAATATCCTATGGGCTTTATCAACATGTACCAAATGAGTAAGATGCGTGATCAAATGGACATGTCAAGATAAAGTAAACCAGATAGCATACTATCATGTCGAGCAATAAATTCATCTATATACATATATACATGTCCAAGCATCCACTATACATATAATGGCCTCTAGGGCATATATATATATATATCCAACACCATCTACACCAATCTTCTTATTGAACATCCATTTGCAGCCTACGGGTTTTACCCCTTCTGGAGTAATGTTCAAAGTGCATACTTTGTTGGTGTACATGAACTCCATTTCGGTCCGCGTTGCATCCAGCCATTTTACCGAGTCACCGCTCTGAATGGCCTGCTGGAAGCTAGTTGGCTCATCATTGTCAATGATGCAATCCTCTCGATCCCCGTCTATGAGAAAACCGTAGTATCTCTCGGGCGGATGAGACTGCCTACTAGTCCTGCGGATTGGCATAGGGATGTACGGTTCTTTTGAAACCTCTGGTTCTACCATACTTTCAGTAATAATTTGTGGTTCTGCAATTTCTTCCATTTTTATTGCACTCCCACTATTTCCTTTTATAAAATATTGATTTTCTAAAAACGTAGGCATGACGAGGAACAAAAACCTTTTGTTCTTCTGCATAATAGGAAAGATACCCCTTGAAGTTCTATGGGCATCCCACAAACTTATACAGTACTGAGTGTGCCTCGAGCTTTTCCGCATACTGCTTTTCAACAAAAGCTGGACATCCCTATATTTTCAGATGCTGAAGATAGGGTTTCTTCCTACTCCACATCTAATATGGTGTGGTAAGCACAGTCTTGGTAGAAACCTTATTCAAAAGATATGCAGCTGATTCTAGTGTATAACTTCAGAAGGATCGCGGCAACTCAGCGTCACTCATCATGGAACGAAAATATCCAATAGGGTTCTGTTCCGCCTTTCCTATACACCATTGTGTTGTGATATGTATGGAGAAGTAAGCTCAGAAAGAATTTCATTATCTTTTAAGTAATCCAGGAACTCGGCAATTAAGTATTCACCACATCGATCAGATCTCAGTGTCTTGATACTTTTGCCTGTTTGTTTTTCCACTTCATTCTTATATTCCTGGAATTTTTCAAAGGGTTTGGATTTATGCTTTTATAAGAAGGCATGTCCTAACCTAAAGAAATTATCCGTAAAAGTAATTAAATAAGAATAACCAGTTCGTGCATCTGTAGATATTGGACTATACGCGTTGCTGTGTACGAGTCCCAAGAGCTCGCTCGCTCTTACTCCGTGTCCAGTGAATGGAGTGTTTGTCATCTTTCCTATGAGACAAGATTGACAAGTTGCATAAAACTGATATTCGAACAAATCCAAATATCCCTCTCTATGTAACTTCGACAACTGTGTTTCATTGATGTGACCCTGTCTACAATGCCATAAGAAAGTTTTATTTAATTCTGGAGACTTTCTTTTAAATGTGTTCTAGACGTTGAAAACCTGAGCTTGATTAAACACGTATATATTGTCCTCTAGTGTACCTGACCCAATCAAACTTTGATTTAAATGGATGTGGACCACATCGCTTACAAACTAGACTAGGTACACACAAAATATCTACCTACTTGTCAATTCTAGGTGATATACCCTACGGATACAGCGTCCACACTCATTCCGTTAGCAACCCTAAGAGTCATATCACCTGCTCTGATAACTCTACGGTTTCTCAAAGCCTGTAATGAATTACAGATATGAGATCCGGATCCGGTATCTTATACCCAGGAAGTAGAGTTAATTGACAGGCTATTTTCAATCACAAACACACCCGAAATCGAAGCCACAACGTGCTTCGGATCCTGGATTCTGGCTTTCCAAGCCCTGCATTCCTTCTGCCAATGCCCTTTCCCATGACAATAAGAGCATCCCTCCTTCCCTACTGTTTAACCCTGAAAATTTTGCCCTACCCTTTCCATCTACCTTACTGACACCGGCTATCGGTTTTGTGGAGGTCTTCTTCTTCTCACCCTTGGCATCCGCCTTAGATCCAGAAGAGGAAGATTCCCCAATAAGCAGAGCGAGTGTCTCCCTGGTTTTTCCTTCAGGGTAGCCTCAACTGAAAGTATAACTTTCTTCCTCTGGGCGTAAGTAGGAGGTAAGGAATGTAGAATCAAGACAGTACTTGACTCATTCTCCATTGTGGTCTCCAGATCCGTAACTGATTGATCTTTCTTCGTGTGTATGGAAAAGTTTTAATCACAACCAAAGAAATTTATACCGCAATCAATTAACGGTGTCGATGTAGCGCGTTAATGAATACGGATCATCCACTGAGATGTGTGTTTTGATCGATCTTGTTTTAGATGGGTCAAAATGAAAAGATAAAAGAAATTGCCAGAAAATTGATTCAAGATTTGTGAGTTTTCAATTCAAGAAATATAAAGAAAATAAAGATCTAGAATCAAGAATCAAAAAATGTCTCAATCAATTTAGTTATCAAGATTTGTAAAGTAGCTTGCAGGAATCGATCCAATTGATAGTGATGATGAATACTAATGATTACTAATTCTTATCTATTGAAGATTTATTGTCAGATCGATGACGATCAATGAGAATTAAGGATCTATTGAAGAAACTAGAGTTTCTCCATCATCATCCCTTGTCCTTTTATTGATTATCATTCAAATTCTAGCCTCTAGAAAATTAAATCACCGATCGTTGATCTCTAATTTGGAGCGAAAACATTCAAGTGATCTCGCTCAAATTAGGTTGTCGATGATTCAATTTCCTAAAGTTTACAAAACTCATAAAACTTAAGAATCGTTCAAGAATTTAATCATCATCATCTACCTATTCTCTCGATTCCGCTACAAGCGGAGATTTACTCAAGTATCATGAAAATTAATGAATCAAGAATCAAGAAGTTTCATAATGCAAGAATGTAAAGAAAGCAAGATTTACAATATTCACCTTTATTAATCGACGATTAGGTACAATTCACTCAACTCGAGATTACAAGATTTGAGAAGGTAACTAGATCCGCCGAAATTAGCTTCGCATCGATCTTCTTAAGTCACGGACCGTCTTGGATCTCTTGCTCGGATGAAGGTCGGCGTTGCTTCAAAGGATCTTCATTTGCTTGCTTGATTCGCTTCTCGATAGATCTTAATTTGGCTTTGGAATTGGATTTGGGCTAGGGTTTTGAGTTACAAATTGTGTCACTCAACTTGTGCAATTTGGCTCAATATTCAATAACTAATCAACTCTTGAACTAATGAACAACCCTTTCAATGAAGTCCTAAGTTCCTTTTTATAGTTTTCCCTTTAGCTTCCCCTAGAAACTAGGTCTATCTTCCCTTGGAAGCTTGGTTGTTATGAAGCTTGCATAGGAAGCTAGGTAGTTGTAGGAAGTTTCTAGATTAAGATAGTTAGCTAGCTTGCATTAGAAGACTTGCAGTTGGAGGGAAGCTTCTGGGGATTTCTAGGGACTTTGAAGCGTCTTGAAGAAGTTTTGCCATTGAGAAGAAGCCACGTGGAGAGGATCCAACTGTCGACGAGTCGGATCGGCCTCGGATCCGCGGCGGATCGGCCTGACTCGGCCGCAGATCCGCGGCCGTTTGGTGGACTCAATGCATGAAAATATCAGGGTATTCTGGTGTTGGCTTTATGGCACTTTCCTGATATTTGGAATATTTTTATACTTTCTTGTTTACTGGCAGATCACAAGTCTTGGACTTGATGCCTTTTATCCGCACTTTTAGCAGTTCCGACTCTTTTACCTGGAGAATTTCCTGCACATAATCTCGAGACAAGTGTTTGATATACAAAAGATCATGCATGCACTAATAAACACACAATTTCCCTCATAATGACGGTTATAATGTATAACACATGTTATTTGATATTTTTCAGACAAATTGCTAATATGTGCTATATTTATACCAAACACTTTTAGATGATTGCAAAGAATAGGGAAATTGGTGCGTTAAAAATGCAATATTTTTGACTGATCAAATTCCCCCAAACATAATTTTGGTCGTCTCGAGCAAACATGTTTTATTCAAGAGAAGGAGAAAATATAAGAAAAAGAAAAACTAACTAGCACACTTTCGTAGTCAACACGATTGCACTAAGCATGTGCAACAAGCCTTTAAACCTCTAGGTGTCCCTAGTAGGAGGAGTGTTGTCTCCTGAGGGTTTTCAGCGGATTGCACCCACAAAATCCAATAATAAAAGGAAGACCGTGAAAGTTACATATAAAGATAAGAATTGTAAAAGAAAGACTTTGAAAATTAATGTTTCCAACTATACTAGCTTTTCGTTTGTCATGAGCCCTATCTTAATAGTCATTAAAAGATATTAGAAATCACATCATCCCTCAATAAAACATCATCTTTATTCTTCATTCCTATCTTTCTTCCAAACATCGATCATATACCCCTACGTGTGTGTAAAAGACATCCCTACACTCGGAGAATTCAATTCACGCTATCATACTCTTGTCCATCTGCCTCAGTGCTTTTTTATTGGTGAATATTTAGATGGATTTGCTCACACATTTTTCATGCGACCGTTAATACTTATTGAGGTACTAACCGACCGATTACTCATATGCTTGCTTATTAGGCGTATTAGTATTTTTTTTCTCGTCTTGCACCACCTAAGGCTTAGCAGTGACTCCCAAACCAGTTGGTCTAAGACACTAGGTGATGAAGCACCCTCGCTATATTTTTTTTATTGCTGCCTTGGCGATAACAAAACCAGTGTTCATTTTTCTACACCATTTTATCTTTTATTCATTTATTATTTCCTTCATACTTTGGCTTTTAGACAAGAGCATTTCAAGGTATCCTCTACTATCCCGAGTTTCAAGACGTGTGCAAGTGCGTATAGTAGGGTATCAACGTTCAAATGTTTGGCTTTCAGAATAGAAACTATTTTTTAAACTTATTTTTATCCTCAGATTAGTGACTTCTTTCATCTTACTAACCCTTAGGACAACGGCTAGAAACTACTTATTACTAGTCTCGTTTAAGAAAAACTTCTAATTTTCTTGGTTTTCTTAAATTTTTCCAATCTTTTGGATATAATTTTTCACTTTCTAATCTTTTATTATCTTACTTATGTACAAAAAAAATTATTTTTTTTATAGATATTTTGTGCTTATGCAAAGTATGCGAAGTGATGCGTAAATAAGCACAAACCTCCCCCAAACTTGTTTAGAACAGTGTCCTCACTATTGTTTTCTGCTAAACCTCAAAAGACTTGTAAGCTTGGGAGGACATTATTAATGGGGGCAAGAATAAGTGAAAGTGAAAATCCTCCCCCAAACTTATTTTTGGCTCACAATTTTTGAGGACAACTTTTATTTTCAAGAGCGAAAAATATAAACCCCCCCTCAAACATGAGTTAGACAATATTAAGCATTTTAAGAGGGGGGTAAGTCATTTGGTCAAAATAAGACTTTACACAGACCAAAAATTAATACCAACCATTCAAAGATTTTATCAGTGCAGCGTATAGGTCGGTGGAAGAACATGTTGTATAGAGTCAGGAAGAATTGAGAAACAGATAAGTGGTGGTCTGAAAAGGGTTTGAGTTTTAAATTATAGAAATGAAAGAATGAGGATGAATGACAGCGAGAATGTGAATGATTAAAAAGAAGGAGTGGTGGCGGTTCAACTTCTATAGGTGGAGGTTGATTAATCACAAAATCCGTATTGTTTAGGAATGCAAGTTCGTCAGCGAAAAGTTCTTCAAAACTTTCATCTATGGTGTGATCAAATATTTTGCTGTCAATAAATTTTGTGTCAGATTTTACCATACTTGATTCGTCAGAAATTATGGATGTAGAAGACTTGAAAAACTCATCTAGCTCATTTTCAAAAGTATCCAAATCAAGTTGACTTTCTGGTATTATTGAACTTGAATTAACGGATTGTGATTCATCAACACTCACTATCATTACAGGAACAGAAGAAGAACCAGAGAGAAGGGAAGATGAAATGGGTAAACCTATTGATGTGTCGAGTATTGCTGAACCAGATGTGGGCGATGGAGGTTGAATTTTGGTCTGATCTTCGGTTATACGACCATCATCAACTTCAAGACGTATTTGGGGTTTAGGAAGAATAACTAAAGGCTCAAGATGATGACCACAAGGAAATGAAAGGATCTGATGAATTAGTGGGACAAACTCATCCAAAATTTCGGGTTCATCAATCAATATATCCCCAACGTCAATCACCTCATTCAAGTGAAGGTTAAAATTCTCAAACACCTCATTCAAAGAATGGTTTTCAATCAATTTTGGTTCAAGAGTGGAAGTGTAGAGATCACAAGGATTTGGTATGGTTTCACTCGAAATGGACCCTTCACAGTCGGGTAAATCAAACACTGCATTATTACACAACTTCTCATACATTCTATCATTAATTGGTGAATCATTTGGTGTACTCGATGAATCTGTGAAACTGGAGTTGTGGATTTCAGTTTGGAAAGGGAAGGTTTGATTAAGAAAGGTGTATAGTTCTCTCTCATTACCCAAATTCTCATTTCGTCCTATGCCCGAATTATATACTGAAAAAATTTGGGCTGGTTTGAAATTATTTGCTTGCCCCCACTCTGTCATTTCCTTCCTAAATTGGTTCGACAATTCCAGATATTTTTCCAATGTCTGCTCAAGACTAGAATTGGGTCGATAAGGGGTTTCCGTATAAGATTGAAATTCTTGTGGATAATTAAAACTCCCAAATGACTGATTAGAAGACAGTCTAGAGAAGGTGGAAAAGTTGGATTGGATTGAAAGGAATTGAATGGTTGCAAAAATTGGGTAGGAGTAGGGTCAACATTGTGATAACAAGAATATTGATATTGGTGGGTCGGTTGGCTATTGGACATCATACATGCCACTAACCGATTATGAAATTATTCTTTAGAAAGTGGAGGTGATGGTTGATATTGGTCCGGATTGAAACTTTGGCCTTTAGCCCTAACTATATACTCAGCAATGGACATGCGTCTAGGGGTATCCTCACTTGGAATATCAACTGAAACAGATGTAGAATTAGGATATGGTTGATATTGGTCCGGATTAAAAGTTTGGCCTTTAGCCCTAACTATATGCTCAGCAATGGACATGCGTCTAGGGGCATCCTCACCCGGAGTATCAACTGAAACAAATGTAGAATTAGAATATGGTTGATAAAACCTGGACTGAGGCGGCCAACTGTTTCTACCCGCTTGTTCTATCCGATCTCTTAAGGACATGGGAGAGTCGAACGGTATACCGAAGCGATTACGAAAACAAGAAATATCTGGTTGTGGACAGCAAAGCTCGGCAAGAGTTCGTCTGTTTGGGTCACCCATTATAAGAAGAGAAGAGGGGAAAAGGGTAAAAAGGGGAGAAAATAATTGGTTTGTTTTGAAAAAGGACGGATTTATGAAAATTCACACAAACATGCACAAGCAACCCTATATCTAATGGTCAACTAGGTCAAGTCTCTAGACCGCTCCTAGACTTCCAGAAGACAAATCGCAGGATAAATCCTCTACTGTCTCTTTATCCCACCTGTGGCCAGGTAAGTGGGAGGTTCTCCACTACGTCATTAGTAGGCCTAATTAAGTAACCACTTGCCTTAGACACACTTGCCTTAGACACCACAAAAGAAACGCGGATAAGCAATAAATTACCCACGACTTTCTTCTGTCCTAAGTGAGCGCGACGGTCCTTAGAGTCTTGTCTAGATCTTTCTTAGTTAATGAGGGTGATGCGGATGCAAGTTTTGTGATTTTCAGGGCTTAGGAAGGGTAATGAAATCCCTATCTAATCTGAATTTGGTCTTTGCCCCTTAATTTCCGTATTAAAAAATATGCACAAAACAACCAATTTCAAGAATCGCAACAAATTTATTTTTTAGCAGCGCTGAATTTTGCAAAGAATCCTGTAAGAAATTGATTATTGGACAAGATCAGAGAGAAGAGGAGAAAACAGAGACTAGACCTGAGAAATTTGGCAAAGTGCAAACCCTAAACGGCGGAGGATCCGCCGCAAAAACACCTCATTAACCGCGGAAGTGCGGCTTGATGGGGGAATTAGGGTTTAGAAATTTTTGTGCAGGTCCCTGTGCTTCTCTGGATTCTTCAGATGTTCTCTGAATCTTGATCTCACTGCTGAAATGATTTCAGATTCCCTTGCAAAAAATTCAAATACTAATCGTTAAGCACTTGAAGCGAATCTTGGACGAAAATTTGATGGAATAATAATTTTTCAACTCAAATAATAAAAACGAACAAAATAGCATACATCCCCAGCAACGGCGCCATTTGATTAATCTTTCTTCGTGTGTATGGAAAAATTTTAATCACAACCAAAGAAATCTATACCGCAATCAATTAACGGTGTCGATGTAGCGCGTTAATGAATACGGATCATCCACTGAGATGTGTGTTTTGATCGATCTTGTTTTAGATGAATCAAAATGAAAGAAATTGCCAGAAAATTGATTTAAGATTTGTGAGTTTTCAATTCAAGAAACATAAAGAAAATAAAGATCTAGAATCAAGAATCAAAAAATGTCCCAATCAATTTAGTTATCAAGATTTGTAAAGTAGCTTGTAGGAATCGATCCAATTGATAGTGATGATGAATACTAATGATTACTAATTCTTATCTATTGAAGATTTGTTGCTAGATCGATGACGATCAATGAGAATTAGGGATCTATTGAAGAAACTAGAGTTTCTCCATCATCATCCCTTGTCCTTTCATTGATTATCATTCAAATTCTAGCCTCTAGCAAATTAAATCACCAATCGTTGATCTCTAATTTAGAGCGAAAATATTCAAGTGATCTCGCTCAAATTAGGTTGTCGATGATTCAACTTCCTAAAGTTTACAAAACTCATAAGACTTAAGAATCATTCAAGAATTTAGTCATCATCATCTACCTATTCTCTTGATTCCGCTACAAGCGGAGATTTACTCAAGCATCATGAAAATTAATGAATCAAGAATCAAGAAGTTTCATAATGCAAGAATGTAAAGAAAGCAAGATTTACAATATTCACCTTTATTAATCGACGATTAGGTACAATTCACTCAACTCGAGGTTACAAGATATGAGGAGGTAACTAGATCCGCCGAAATTAGCTTCACATCGATCTTCTTGAGCCGCGGACCGTCTTGGATCTCTTGCTCGGATGAAGGTCGGCGTTGCTTCAAAGGATCTTCATTTAGTTGCTTGATTCGCTTCTCGATGGATCTTGATTTGGCTTTCGAATTGGATTTGGGCTAGGGTTTTGAATTACAAGTTGTGTCACTCAACTTGTGCAATTTAGCTCAATATTCAACAACTAATCAACTCTGGAACTAATGAAAAACCCTTTCAACGAAGCCCTAAGTGCCTTTTTATAGTTTTCTCTTTAGCTTCCCCTAGAAGCTAGGTCTATCTTCCCTTGGAAGCTTGGTTGTTATGAAGCTTGCATAGGAAGCTAGGTAGTTGTAGGAAGTTTCTAGATTAAGGTAGTTAGCTAGCTTGCATGAGAAGACTTGCTATTGGAGGGAAGTTTCTGGGGATTTCTAGGGACTATGAAGCATCTTGAAGAAGTTTTGTCGTTGAGAAGAAGCCACGTGGAGAGGATCCAACCATCGACGAGTCGGATCGGCCGCGGATCTGCGGCGGATCGGCCTGACTCGGCCGCGGATCCACGGCAGTTTGGTGGACTCAATGCATGAAAATCTCAGGGTATTCTGGTGTTGGCTTTATGGCACTTTCCTGATGTCTGGAATATTTTTATACTTTCTTATTTACTGCCAGATCACAAGTCTTGGACTTGATACCTTTTATCAGCACTTTTAGCAGTTTCGGCTCTTTTACCTGGAGAATTTCCTGCACATAATCTCGAGACAAGTGTTTGATATACAAAAGTTCATGCATGCATTAATAAACACACAATTTCCCTCATAATGCCGGTTGTAATGTATAACACATGTTATTTGATATTTTTCAGACAAATTGCTAATAAGTGTTATATTTATACCAAACACTTTTAGATGATTGCAAAGAATAGGGAAATTGATGCGTTAAAAATGCAATATTTTCAACTGATTAGTAAGCTATTTAATATAGCTAATCATTGTAGGGACGTGGTCCCCTACAGATGACCAGACAGCCAACCTCGCTTGAAGCAATTCCTTCGAGATCTCATATCTTGTGATTCGAGATTGCTCTCCATATAAAACTTTGTTATGGAGGAAGATAGAAACTAAATCCATCTTCTCGTTCTGCCTCTGGTATACACCATCAACTGAGGCCAACACGAGGTACTTGGCATTCGCGCAGTCCTTTTTCCCTTTTCTTACGGATATAAACATCCGTGACGGTGGAACCTGGACCTGGGACGGTAGGGGCTTTGAGTAGTAATGAGGTGGTCCAGCTTGTCATAGGTAATGGACATCTGGACAAACCTTTGCCAGTCACTATAGTATAATTCAGTCATTTTATTATCTATCTGTAACCTAATCTGGTCACCTGGTCGCTGCAATTAGGAGAGAGAGAAAAAACATTTAGCATGATGCTCTTGCAAGTTTAGATTTGTTTTTAATTTATCTAAACAGGATGGCTCCCACTGTTCCTCGAATCCTTTCTCAAACCATAAAAGAAGAATTAGTCAGGATTAATCTCACCGTACAATTCTTGCTTAACCGTTCAGCCAGGCTAGTGTCGGTACTTCGAAGGAGGTTTTACGACGCTTTCGCGAAGTTTCTTAATTAAATAACCACTTTTCCCTGGAGACGTAGTCCCGCTAACACTGTTCTAGACACCTACTTGGTTTATAGATTGATCATTAAGTGAAAAATCTCCCGAGGAGTAGCATATACTCACAGTAGGATCGGGATCCAAATATCATTGTGTAATAATGCTGAAGGAATCCTACCAATATTATCACACTCCAAATGGTATGCAACATTAACAAGTTTCAATTTCCTTAGAAACTCCCGATGTGGATTTTTGCCCCATGCTCTTATGACCTTGACTAAGGCCAACAAATCATAAGTCACATGTCAAGTTCTACCCGTCATTGTCCAGGTTAATTTGAACTCGCCCGTACATACCCTTGACTAAGGCCAACAAAGTAGTACGATTGTCCCAAACCAACGCATCTATCTATGTAACATATACCCAGTAGCTACCAATCACTATACCTTGACTAAGGCCAACAAACATAGCTTGAATACTATTAAATATTCATATGAAATGACGGAGGGCTATGAATAGTTTTGGCGAAACCGTGAACGTAGTGAACTTGATATAATCGATGGAACCTGATGGCTTTTAAAAGGAGTGGTTTAAGCTCCGCATTTTTAAAAGTTTGCTGTTTTGAAAAACCAAGTGGTTTTAAAATTGTTCCAAATATTCAGCTTGGTTTGTTTGCTTTGCATTAATGTAATACAGTCCCATCATTTACACCTATCATCATAGAAAAAGATGAAAATACCACGTCCACTTATACCATCCGCATTCGCCACTGGGCCCCGTCTAACACTGTTAGGTTACTTAACTAATGCCAGAGCGGGGGCTGGACTAGCACGGATGCAAAACATAAGCAACGTATATTATAATATATATATATAATAACCATTTGTTTGACGCAATAATAGGCATTCTAGATCACAGATGAACATATTGGATATACTAGGAATTCCGTGTTTCGTTTGAGCCTGTAACGAAATACAGATTCTACGGTCGTGATGAATAGCCAAACCCCACCCTATACCCCTACGGGTGTGGAAAACTAGCCGCCAAATACTCGAAGTGAAGCAACCTCTCTCAGCAAAGTGAGTAGGCCACTCAGCACTTCAAAGTACCTGGTAGTATGTGCACCCCACCTTGGGTCTATCCAATGAGTAAAAACAGTAAAAGAAATAATACAACGGTGGGTACAACCTCAATCTGGATGTACCCTGCAAAAATAATATTACATCACTTTACAAATTTACATCGAATCAAAGAATGAAAACTCTCATCTCACATCCCCGGATATTCATCCACGACGATCCAACAAGTTCATATACACAAACCAACATAACATCATCACCGATATATGCAACCCCAACTAATCGACGTATAGCAATTAGTCGACGTTTATAAACACATATACACATCACAAAGCTTGTAAAGTAACTACGAAATTAGAATTCCGCATGCAATTAGCAAACTTAACCAATTTTCCAAAACTTGAAAATCCAGTGAGCTAAAGTTCTAAAAACGATGGTTTGAAGCCAATTCGGAAGTCCGAATCAAAACGAAACGCGCCCGAACCTTCACGAAGAGTTAGAGCATGAAATTAAATTCTAGTTGGGGTCTTAAAGGGGGTACCCCACCCCTGAGGCGACCACGAGATGTCCATGGGATGAGGCAGACCCTAAACTGCCTAAGGTGAGGCAGTTACGGGTCTCCACCGCCAAGACCACCTTGTGGTGGTCTTAGGGAGTGGGCACAGCCATTCGGTCCCTCCCGGGGATTCCCTGGAGTGCCCATGCACCACCCCATAGCTTCTAAGTTCAAACCGTGAGCCCGCGAGGTCTGCAAACATCTCAAACTATCATTTTGGAAACTGTTTTTCTCGGCAGTTTTTGTGCAACAAAAACGGTGGATTTCTAACGTCGCCACAAGCTATCTAAGGTTTATGAGAGGCTCTGATACCACTGTAAGTCAATGTATAGCACCCCATGTGTTCGCGGGGAGGCGAAAATTGCAAAAAATAATTTTTACAGGCTTCGCAACACCGACTAGAACCAAGGATCGTTCACAAACCTTAGCTAGCAAACAACTTGAGGTTTAACTACTCGGATACAAAGTTATACCTCACGATACAAGTCCTTCGGGTCTTCATCACTGTCCTCCACTCGTCGTCGGCTCATGGGATCATAACGGATCATAGCAACCTCAACGGCCTCCTCGAGTCAAAGACGATCCACCCGAGAGTCTATAGTCCGAGCTCCTACCTCAAATACGAGGTAACTACAGCTTCTAGTTCGCTAAACTAGTAGTCCTAGAGGGTGTAAAGTATGAAGATAGAGTGCTTTGTTTCTTGGAACCCTAGAATTCTTAACTCATGAGAGGTTTAAGGTTGTGAGGGAAGAAGAAGAGGCTTGAAAAATGAGAAAGGAGAGTGAACATTGGAGATAGGCTTGGCTGCCCTCTCAAGATAGAATGAAGAATATTAGATATTTTGTGAGATAAAAATCACACTCAAAAATCAACAACCCTTCACAAATATCTTGTGGTGACCCATGACCATGAGTCACCAAGTAGCCATGCTAGGTTCAATGTAAAGATCCACCTTATTTCTCCACCCAAATAAAGTTTAATCCAAAAGGAAAAACACTAATAGGTGTCCCCCTTCTAGAAGCTTTCCCGCACAATTACGAGAACGCCCCTCATCCGTATATACATACCCGCATCTGTATTCCGAAAAACACGAATACAAAGAGACGAAACAATCCATCAATATAATACTAGGATCCGGCTTAAACCAAAGCCCATTAGTATTATCCGCCCGATCATCATACGTGCACAAGTACACGTAAGTGATCATAGCCCTGCTATAAAACCATACGGCATCTACACCTTTTGCCCGGTGTAGGGAAACTCTCTATGCAGGACTCTAAACACTCGATACTACGCTGGCAGTGGGTTTAACCACAAGTCGTTAGCGGTACTAGATGGACATAACGGCTACCCAGGTATGTGTTGATAAAAAGGCCGATGAGCTAACTCATCTGAACTCCTATTGAGCCTATATGTGACAATGTATGTACAGTCCGGTCTGTTCGTCTAAGAGTATCGCATATCGGGCCTAAGGGGACAGTAATCGTCAGACCCCTAATAGCGTAATAAGTTATGTCGGAGTATAGCCCAAAACACCCTGAGGAACTACTGGAGTACCTACCAGTAAACCTCGCTTGCCTTGGCCAAGGATTTGTGTAATGGCCTTCCGAACACAGCGCGATATCAACCCCCAATACCGGGAGAGACGAATCTTATCTAACCGCTACTGCCTCCAAGTGCTTCGGGATTGCACCCACCTACTACCTATTTGCACGACTCCTTTGAGCCGTGGTAGGGTAGTAATCAAAGTACAGTGGGAACAAACTCGAGGCGAAGCAGCAGTGTCAAGTCGATGGACTAAGCTGTACTCATGTCACCTGGGAACCGCTACCCGATGATAGGTATAATACCCACCAACAGTTTCCTACGAGTCCTGTCCAATGTACTCATAACCCAATGAGCACCTGCATACTATCTCCAGTATGACGTACTAATGGCTGTGGGATAGACCATCTCCCCTGCTGGGATGAGAAGCGTATGCACTAGTCTACTTTGGAGTATCGATTCCCCCGTCTCGATAATCCTACAACTAGGGACCTGTATAGGATGTGCTTATAGACTAACCAGCCCCCACTAGTGTGACTGCCATCATAACGATGGTAATCAAGTAAAGATCCTAAAGGCTCTACCAATATGTATAAGCGATATGCTAAAAGAAACGCATGCACATATTGAGATAGAAACAAACCAGGTAGCATACTACCATTTCGAGCAAGACTGTTACAATATCCGTGTATATCCCAATCTCTCATTAAGTAATATACAATCCAGTATGATAAAATAATGGCCTCCAGGACATATATCACTAACATTAAACATGTGAGCACCTATATGGAATGCATATAGACGCTGCAAATCAAACAACTATAGGCTAAATAAGCCTCGCGTGTTAAACACGTGAGCACCTATATGCAATGCATATAGACGCTGCAAACCAAACAACTATAGGCTAAATAAGCCTCACGTGTTAAACACATGAGCGCATATATGCAATGCATGTAGCGCTGCAAATCAAACAACTGACAGGCTTAATAAGCCTTACGCATTAAACACGTGAGGGCCTATATGCATAGCATATAAGTGCTGCAATCAAACTATAAGCTAAATAAGCCTCACGTGTTAATCACGTGAGCGCCTATATGCAATGCATCTAGGCGCTGCAATCAAACTATAGGCTAAATAAACACGCGTGAGGGCCTATATGCAAAGCATATAGGCGCTGCAATCAAACAGCTGACAAACTAAATAAACCTCACGTGTTAAACACGTGAGGGCACCTCCCTACGATGAATAAATTCTACTCAACAAGGGATCGTTAGATCAAAGATCCAATGGTGATTAAACATATAGCTTTCTAATGAGGAGGGAAATTCTCTGTTAAACAGAAAGTTGGTGGATCAAATATCCTATGAGATGGAAAATATTTTTCATATCTTTCTAAACAAAGAAAGATTGTGCTCTATTAAACCGAGCACCCTTGGATTAAAATTCCAATGATGATTAAAATTCACTATTTTTATAGAATAAGATTCTGCATATGGGAAAATATTTCCCTAATCTTGTTAAAAACAAGAAAAATATGTTCTGTAAAATAAAAACCCTTGAATCAAACATCCAATGATGGGCAAAATTCCTCAAATCAATTCTGAAACCAATTAAATCAATTAGGATCTCTCAATAAGAGATTTTCTTAGAATTAAACAAACTTCTCTCCACTATATAAAGAACCAAAGACTTCAAGTCTCGGAATAGAGAGTGAACAAAGGAATCGCCTCAAAAGCTTTTTAAAAAAAGAGAGAAGAAGAAAGAAAGTTTCAAAAGAAATAGAGAATTTAATTCTCATAGAAGAAGACTTGTTTCATTAAAACCCTAGGTAAAAAGAAAACAAAACTCAGAGATCATATTGTCTCTCTTTTTCCTCTCTAAGGGCTTAACCCTTCATGCAAGAACTTAGTTCTTCCTCTGGTTGAGATCTGCAGAAGCAGATCTCACCACAAGTTGAGAATTTAATTCTCATTGGGGAGATTCTGTCATGCAGATTCAAAACCTAGGGGAAAGAATTGAGTATAAAGAATTTGATTCTTACAAAACACATGGAAATTTAACTCCTCTGAAAACTAGGGTTTAACCCTATAAAAAGAATTTAATTCTTACAAAACAAGAGACATGAGATCCTCCAAATTCTAAGGTCATTAACATGAGATCAAAGTATCCAAACACCCAGAAGTAAAGACTGATGATTCATTAGTGTTTAAACACTATAACGAGGACCGCACGTGTTTCCCACGCAAGCGCTTAAAAGAGGAACAAGAAGTGCCTCCTAGGGCAGTCACGTGTTTTGCACGCGATCTCCAATCAAGTGCTTAGCACTTATATAAAAGAAGAGGGGATAAAACCTAAAAGGCAGTACCCAACTTTGGGGCGCCTCATGTGTTCACATGTGAGAGCCACAAGAACCAAGTGCTTAGCACTTATATGCAAAAAGGGAATAAAACCCAAAGAACAACGCCCACTTTAGGACGTCTCTGTGATTCACACATGAGCACCTCCAAAGTTCAGTGTTTAACACTGGTCTAATGCCTCACGTGGTATAAACGTGAGTACTACATTTACCAGTGCTTAGCACTACAGGGGTAAATATGAAGACCCAAATCTAATCACAAATTGGCTAAGTCTTCCCGAGGTCAAAACTTCTATGATCTCCAAATTGACCGAGCCTCTGTGCTCATGTTTTTCCAAACTGATCTTAGTTCTAAATATGACTATTGATCTTCCAACTGATGATATCCAAAATGATACTCATCCCACATCCTCCCGAGGAAATCTTGGTCTCAAAATATGACTAATGATTTCTGACTTTACCACTAACTTCTTTTTCCCTCAAAATACGGGAATTGGTTCAAGGGTACATCTCGCCACACCTCTGATCCAGATCGTTGTAATTCCTCAACGTCTTCAGAGAGGTGGCGGGTCCCAACAACCAACAGCTTTTTGGTATACTACCAAACTGATGTGCACACCTCAAATTAGACCGCACCCCAAAATGGGTACATCCCAAATCATCGTCGTTCTGCCCGTTACGTAACAAATACACGTGCGTGCAAAATGATGATCAACGGACCGAAACGCCCTTAAACTAACCGTTGCCTCCAAAATGGCAACAACGGACCGAGACGTCCTTAAACTAAAATTTCACCTCCAAAATGGTGATCAACGGACCGAAACGTCCTTAAACTAACTGTTGCCTCCAAAATGGTAACAACGAACTGAGACGTCCTTAAATTAAAATCCCACCTCCAAAATGGTGATCAACGGACTGAAACGTCTTTAAACTAACCGTTACCTACAAAATGGCAACAATGGACCGAGATGTCCTTGAACTAAAATCTTACCTCCAAAATGGTGATCAACGGACCGAAACGTCCTTAAACTAACCGTTGCCTCCAAAATGGCGACAACGGACCGAAACGTCCTTAAACTAAAACGATGGAGCCCAAATGCTCTTTTGTTGGAACTGAAATAAAAATGATCATGAAACCTCATTAAGTGGATCTTAGTCTCAAACTGGACTAATGTATCCTTAACGAAAAAAATCGAGCCTCCAAATGCTCACATACGTTTAAGTCAATCTTAATCCCAAAATAGATTAGCGGTCCTTAAATACAAACCTAAATCTAAGATATACGGATTTGGACTAATCCACGTCCTACGGGTGACAACATAAATTAGTCTCCGTATACAATCCACGAGCAACCTAAACCAAAAATAAAAACACACACGACACGAAGTGAACTTCTGGAGCAGGAGAAAGTGGTTATCGCGATGCGGTAACGTAATTAACTGCAAGGGCTTGCGCCAGCAAGGAAGAGCGTCCCCACAATCAAAAACTCCTCGCAAACGAAAGAGAATCTGATGAAGTCTGCTACAACGGCCGCATCCGTCCAAACCTCCAATATACGGTGCCATAAATCAACTTGGCATCTTTGGAGAGATGGACGGATAAATCCAAATAGCATCTGCCCCTAAAATTCAGGCCAGACATCCTAACTTCTCGGTCATGTCTTTCGGCGGTGAACAGGAACAACCTGAGATGCTTTAAGTTATAAAAATGAAAATCTTATTGAATTAGCTTTGTTTTGGTATATGATACGTCTTTTTTGGAGAACATTTATTATTTTTAAGCTATTTTACAAATCAGCGTGACGCTGAATTTTTGAACGGAACTTTCTTGTGCATGGTTAATCAACACCACTTTTATTATTATTAATCGAATTGAATATGTTATCCTTATTAATGCTATTATCTTGATCTTGTACATGATATGATTACGTTATCCTTGACATGCTAATATACTGATTTATGACATATACCACTGCTATCTTGTTATTTTTACTGTATTGTTATCATTATCATGTCAGTGCATACTTGCCATGTAATGTTTACCAATACCAACAATCTTGATATTGACTTGATTGGCCTGGCCTGTTATCCTGATGGACGTAACATGTACATGCATGTTCCTGTGTTAGCATTAGGTAGATATTATTTCTATACTTGACATGAATATGAAAACCTGGGGGGAAAAGGGAAATCAAGAATGAAACCCGAGTTATAACTCAACAGTTATTGATTGCTAGAGACCGATCAGTCGATATGAGCTTTGGCCTCCAGAATGGTGATGCTGACATCATTCATCTTTATATGACATTGTTTTACTGTCTATCAATACATCTCGGATTCATCCTTGAGAATCATGACCGTGGTCTCGGACACGCACGGGATACTATTGAGTTACATCGAGAATTCTATTGATTGGTTTCAAATATCTTTAGGATAGATAACCTAGCGATATGGACTCTTAGGATACACATGATATGATTGATATTGATTATTTTTTATACTCATGCCATCGAGTTTATTGCATATGGTATACTATATTTCATACTGGTTGTATTATTATTATGATATCTATGACGCACTGACGTCTGGGTTTTGCGTGGCCCAGAACCTTTGACTTTAGCACAGGAGGATCGTGAGTATTTCGACAGGATTCCCGACCAGTGAAGAGCGGTTCACTGATTTAGTCTTATTGATGCTTTAGATTTCTTTCTAGTATTGAACTTGTCGGTTTATCGTTGTAATCCCATAAGGGACAACTATCAGATATTATTTTTTTTAGTTATTCAGATCATATTGCTTCCGCTATTATTTCTTGTTATTATTTCTTGTGGCTGTTAGACATATGAAAGATAAATTTATTATTTTCTTGTTCTTGATTATTGATTGATAACCGTAATGTGAATATGAAAAGATTTTTTTTACCGTAGGTAGGACGGTTGGCTTTGTTACGTTCTCGTATTCGAGTATATTGGGAAGCAAGGTGTGACAAGGTTTTTATTAGGCATTTATATTATTGTTGTTTTTGGGTTTTGATTGACGTTTGGGTGGTTATTATGATAATCGTATTATTTTATCTTTCCTTGATCCCTAGTTCGAATTGATATAATATTGGTATCCGACCCGCATGCATGTTAACCTATTGTATTTTGTTAGTATTTAATTTTTATTGCTAATCGTATATATCTTATTCATATAATATTTGATAATATATTGTATGGATATTAAAACAGATATTAATAAATTAGCAAACAAAATATTAGATACTAATTATCTTTTATTTAACAAATTAGATAACCATAAATATATTCTATTAATGTAATACCCTTTTCTTATCTCATGATATTTTAACATATATTATATGAATAAGATATATACAATTAGCAATAAAACTTAAATACTAACAAAATGTCATAGGTTAACATGCATGCGGGTCGGATTCCAATATTATATCAATTCGAACTGGGGATCAAGGTAAAATAAATCAATACGATTATCATAATAACCATCTAAATATCAATCATAACCCAATAATAATAATAATATGAATGCCCATCATATTTATTTGATATAATTAAATAACATACGATCATGCTATGGTGTTACAAGCAATTGTTCTCTTAAATGAAACATTGAATTTTGGAGGGCCTTCTTTCTTTATAGGACCTTTCCTTGTCTCACTAGTATATCTTGAAGACTTGCTGGAACCATTTTTCTCTATAGGACCACTTGCTCTTTTTCTACCGCATTGTGACATCATTGTAGTAACTAAAGGAACCTTAAACTTCTTCTTAGGAATGGTTTCTTTGTAAGAGTCTAGAACCAACGCCTCATAAACACTGCCGGGTTAAAGATGCTCAATGTATAGCACTGAAATTATTTTTCTCTAAACAAAACTAGAAATCACTATCACGGATGCGTAAAAATCTACCACTACCAAACCATTCTCTAGATCCATATTAGGTATCTTTTGGTAAACTATATAGTCTTTGAAAATATCTACCTTCGCCAGCTCATGTCTCAACTGTAACCATGAACAAGCATCCAGATCATAATCGTTCCAAAAATAAATCTTTCCACCAAAATAGATCTTGGTATGTCCAGCATAATAGAATCTACCACCATAATTGACAACTACTGCCATTCTGAAAAAGAAATAACTTCACACTAAGCACTTGATATGAAGAAATACATATATGAACACGTAAAGAAGCAATTGATATGATATATAGATGCCATAAGTTCATAACAAAATAGAATTATAAAGATATACTATACGATTTATACAAGAAAATAACATATACATCAGGATGTATACATCAAACGCATTTTTAAATATGAAAAATACAATAGTCCTTGATGAATTTGACAGCAAGCTTATTTATCAGCAAAGCCTTGAAAGAAGCTCTCCCGATGTTTCCACTTGGATTGTCTGTTGGCTTTTAAATAAGACATTTGAGTTTTAAATGTCCTAAAAAACAACATCTGAAGCGTTCAGGTACCCAACAGTTAAAACTTCGTAGTTAACATTAACAAACTCAACGTAGTAGGGTCCATGTTAGTAACCCCCTACATTTTTCGTTTGTCAATGCCACTCCGCCTAGACTTTTCCTTTGTCTGTCCATGTTTAGTAACACCCTGCATTCTTCTAAAATATCAAACTTTGTATATATCTGTCCAAGGAATATACAGATGAGCTTTTTATGACTTTGAAACCATCTTGATTCACTTATCTTGTAAAGAAGCAAACAATTTTAGAGAGAGAATAGATAGAAAAATTTGCTGTGAAACTCTTTGTGATAGAGCTTGGTATTTATAGAGATTGAATTGGTAATGATTCTTATAATAGTTCACATGCTATAGACTGAGAAGTGTTATGAAGATTTATTTTTTTTTTGAAAGGTTCACATATAGACATCGATATGTGTATGATGATGTAGATTTTTCAATAAGGTTCACATGCTGACATTGGTAAGGCATAACAAATTTTGATATCTTTAACGCATGTTATCAAGCCCCGCTTCCCAAAATACGGAATACGATGGGTGACAAGGCCAGCCATGCTCCTACAGTCGAGGATACATCCTACCGTAGTCACACTTCGACTTCTAGCATTACACGATAATCAGTAAAATACAGCACGGATAAAGAGAAATACAGTCACTACAACTATTAGATGTAAAGAAACTGCGCGCAACGGATACAAACCAAAGAGATAACTAACCAGGGATATCAGAGGAATGATACCGTTGGTTCACTGCTCAAAATCTCCGCGATCTTCTCGAATTTAGTCAGGTCCACTTCTTCTTCTGAGCATGCAAACTCAGGTCGTCAGTGCGACACAATAGCAACATATACATATATAATGTGCAATGATGATAAACATAAAATAATAAGTATAGAGTAATGACATGAGTATGAAATAACCAGTACATGTAAAGGTAAAGCAGGTGTATCTAATCAATAATCAATGTAATGTTCTATCAGTCTCACAGTCTCAATGTCCAAGTCACTAAACTTATCGTCAGTCTGAGTGTGAGCGTCAACCGCCGCAGGAGTATTCCTAACCCAAGGGTAAGCCCTAGGGGCAAGGAAACATAGGCCCAAATCACGATCAGTAAGAACCAGTAACAGGATCGGTATCAAAATCATGAAATCATGAAATATGCTGGCAATGGGACTCTTGAGATTCCGTTGATCGAACCCATACTCAAACTACCCCACACCCTGCTGTCTACATCAAACACGGACCACGAATCTAAGTACTGGTCGCTCCATGACAGGTCTACACGAGAATTGGAGACCGGATCCCCATCAAGTATGTCTCAACTGGTATCCAAGATATGTGGACAGTCCTTGATGTCTTATCTATGACACTAATATAAGCGTTTCTATACCCGTCCCATACCGGTTATAGTTACACTTATATATATCCTATAGGCATCGACAAAGCAATAACTAAATAGTTCCGCCGATTGTGTACAAGTACGTGTCAACTCCCACTATTCAGTCAAGATTTTACACTAACGTACTTGACACAATTCAATCACCAACAATTATCACTTGGTAATATAACACGGTCACTAGGATATCAATGTATATGACAACTATTCAATGAGGGTATAACAGTTACAAGATATAATAAGAATGCAATCAAATATGATACGAATAAAATATGGTAGCCGGTGTCATATAACTTGCAAAATTCATTATAAATCACACGTGCAGAATTGAGCAAAACAACATAAAAAGAAGTAAGCAATATATTTAATTATCTGTACAGCAAAATTGGTTTTGAGTTAATTGGGTTTCAGGTTTGCAAGTTACAGTCATTCCATTTTAAGTGTTCTTTGCTGGAAATCCAGTTTCAGAACTGGAAGTCCGTTTCGTAACACGGTTTACTCCATGTTGGGATCATAATTAAGCGACGCTACAGTTATGTAAAATTTATATCTATCAATTATGTTTCCAACGCAATAGACGTATTGACAATATACACCGCGTGCTGGGAGATATGTCCTGTTTAAGGCTAGGGTATACAATCTGTCTCTATACTAAGCTGCAGTACGCCTCGACAGTTTAAAATGCAATTAAAATATCAAACAATAGTAAAATCAAACAAAACTAAAACCTATAGTTATCTGAAGGGATTATCTTTACAACGGTATAGGGTTACGCATAAGTGTTCATACAGCGCTACACATTCATTTAAAATCGGGTGTCAAAATGGAATGCTGCTCTGGACTGCAGTCCAGAGCCGCATTCCAAATCAGTTCTCGTTGCTGTGATCTATCAGTATCGAAGGATAAACTATAGAGGATTATAGATTGTCGAGTCCGCTTCAATATGAACCATAGAATATTACATTCCGACATGTATCTAATTTTATATTAATTTAACGTCTCGACATGTACAGTAAAACCCAGATTTTGTGTCGCCTCCTTGGGGCGACATTTCATGACGATATTCTCAATATTTTTAACTTAAATAACTACACAATAGTTATCAATAGTAACGGAATTCAACGTTCACAAAACATGGGCATGTTAAATAGGATTTTCATTCGGGTAATCTATCGAACATCTAGGTAGACGTTCGATTATCGATCGTAACACACATTTTCTTTAACCAAACGGATTTAGATAAAACCGTATAACTTTTACATGATACAAACATAGTAATAAGCCCTAACCGGGCTCCAATTAGCAAGACGGCACTATGGCTCGCCACACGATTCCAATAATGAACTAATATCTAATTATAGTTATAGATATATCTAGTTATATATAATAAATATCATAGCTAAGGTTTGAAGTAGCATGATAAGCAAGTGGAAATTTCACTTGCCTTCGATCGCTGATATAGAAGCGATACAACGTGCAGAATTCGTCTCGACACACAAGACGGCGCGATACTGGATAAGGTGTGTGGCGCATGCGCGGTGTGTGGTGACCCGGTACTGGATGCGGTGGCGACACGGGCATGATACGATTGTGGGTGTGGTGATGACGCGGGCATGACACGGTACTGGGCATGGTCTTGGCTCGATGCATGGTGCGAGTGTGGCATGGTGCGGGTGTGGCACGGTGCGACACGGTACTGGATGCTACTGAACACGATGTTGGGCATGAAGCGGGCACGAGCCGTGGCACATCTAAGCACGTAGGCGACATGGAGCTGGGCACGGCAGTGGTGCAGTCGTAGAACGGCGCCGGTGTGGAGATAGGCACACAGGTGGGCACGAAGCGGCGACGAAGTGGCTTAAGGCTGTGGCGGCGGCAATATTGGTCGGTGTTGTATGCTCGGCTTAGAGGAGATTTGTCGATGTCAGTGGAGAAGATGAGGAAGTACCGGTGGTGATGGTCTCAGGTTGAGGATGGTACAGGCGAGGGAGGTCTCGGCGAGAGGGAGATGGCACTTGGTGGAAGCACCGGAGGTTGAAGGCAGAAGTGCGGTCGAGGTGGCGGGTCAGGTTGCTGGAGGAGATGCGCAGTGGTGGTCGAGAGGTGAGCCGGAGATAGTGCTGGGTTAGTGTCGCCTGTGATGTAAGGAGGTGCCAGTGGCACTTTCATGGTGAAGGCGTGGATGAGGGGAGTCGTCGGCATCAATAGCGGCTGCTCGGTGGTCGGAGATGGCTCCGGTGAGATGAGCTCGGTGAGGGCTGAGATTTTGGAAGAGGTAACTGGGCTTGGAGGTGGTAAGGTCGAGGGCCCGGTGGTGTTGGAAATGGGTTCGGCGGTTGGAGGAAAGTGGTGTTGGGTCATTGCAGTAGTGACGATGAGGTTACAGATGAGGATGGATCTGGTGACGATAGGGCGCCAGTGGTGGTGGTGTGCAGTAGGGGAATGAAGGTGTGAGGGAGAAGGAGTGAGGTATGAAGAGAGAGGGGGAGAGCTTGCGGTGGTGTTGTCGATGTTGGGAAGACAGGGAGTGGGCCGGGTTTTGGGGTTTGGGATTTGGGCCGGGTTTGGGTATGGATTAGGTTTTTAATTATGAGAGATAGGATTTTAATAAAAATAAAATTTAGGAATCCAATAAATATAGAAAAATAGAAAATATAGGAAAAAGGTTTTGGTTAAAATACGTAAAATTAAATTCAAGATATTGGTTATTACATCATACCACCCTTATAGAAAATTTCGTCCTCAAAATTTAAAATAAACAATAAGCCATAGAAGTAATGTGAAACACGACTAGAAAGTCAAACATTACTATATAATAATTAACGCAAAATCAACTAAATGAAAATCAAATATTTGTTTATCAGAAATAGAGCAGCATTGTCATAAGTAAGAACAAAAGCATAATAATTAATAGTAATAAACTATATATAGAATATAAAGAAGAATAGAATAACAACAAATAACAATAGTGAAAGATTGGCTGATAAGTCTTAAGCTCTGATACTATATTAGTAAAACTACAAATCATGCAGTTATAAAATAGTTTAAGAAAACACATACGGAAAAATAAAAAAGAAAAGAAAACAAAAATAGTATATGCGATGTAAATTTGTACTATTGAAAATGTGAAGAATAGTAGAGCATTTAAAATAAGTAAAATAAAAGTAATTAATAATATGCAATTTTGAAAAACACAAAAATAGAGAAAACTAAATTTCGAATAACAAATGTCACTGAATATAATTACAGTAATAGGAAACAATACTAGCAATGTATAAGAGACTAGCCAAGGCATGGATTGCCGTAAGATACGGCCTAATCGAAAAGAAGTCGGGAATGCAATGCTAGTATATAGTCCACCAAGCTGGGGGTCGGGTTACTACAAGGTTCAAAGATGGGATAAAACTCAAGAAGGGAAAGAAATTATTATAAGAAGGAACAATCAATGTATCACGCGGACCGTAAAGGTACAATACTCAAGGAAGATTTGCGTGATTGGAAACTTTATTTTTCAGAAAAATTTTAACAAAGTACACTTGAAAGATAAAAGTGGCCCTGAGCTATACATTACTTTTATTTGGCCAAATGAAAAGAAAAAAAGTCGCGTCATTTGCGATTGTGGAAGTTCAACAAGTTATGATAAGTTCTCGAGCTAAGATAGGAGCGTCCATTCCCATAGTGCCTTGCAGGAACTGCTGCGTGATGTTCTTCAGCCTCGAGTTTCTCCTCACTCGAGATTTCATCTTCCGACTCTGCCTTGGCCGGGGCCTCGTTTTCTGACTCTTTCCCCATGGGGTTTTATTCTCCTAGCCCTTCTTCTTCGGCGAGAGCTTCCTCATCAGGATCATTCTCCATATGTTCTGCCTCTTCTAGGTCCCCTTCTGTAGGGTTCCTAGGCACACTAATGAAGTCTCACAAGTGATCAAACATGCTCAATTCAAAAATTTCCTTGTGCCTACAAACCCTAATACGGATCGTTAACTAGAAAACAAGGCGATGCAAGCAAGTAAACGGAAATATAGCTAAAGGGAAGGGGCTACAACCTTTGTAGATCCGGTCCTCCACCTCCTAGGCTCCGTGATGAAGTCTCCTTGCTGTACAAATCGGATCTTGGGCTCTAGCGTCGGCTTCATCGGAAAAAAAGCGGGCTAGGTCATCGACGACGATGCCGAAGATGATCTACGTCGAGGCATCGCTAGATCAAGCTCCAACTTCACCAAGTCAAGAAAACTTGTGAAGGAAACACCCTATACTACTTGGCAAGAGGTAGAGGATGAAGAAATAGGAAGTGGGTAGACTTTAGATTTGGATTTCTCACACTTTTTCATCAATCACCATTGATATAGCAAGCTTCTTTTCATGGAAGAAGATGATGAAGAAGAAGAAGAAGATATGATAAGTTAATTAGAAAATAGAAAATAAATCATACTTATCATAATGTCAACTATGGTTAGATGTAGAGAATAAACTAAGGTTAAAGTGAATGGTTAGGGTTAAGAAAAGAAACAAAATAGTCAATCATTCAAAGCTTCATGAAGCTTCAAAGATAAACCAAACTTAGCCACCATTTTATTTCTTTCAATAAAGAATAAATGAATAAAGAAATAAGCAAATAAAAATCAAACCCTAACCATTCATATAACCATGGTCAATTCTTTACACAAACCCTAGCTTGCATGTATTATCAAACATGATACAATCTTGTGCACAAAAGTATATCACATATACAACTTGTGCATTTCAAGTGAGAAAATCCATTTTAAAGTGAACCAATACTAGTTAATGCAAAGTGATATATCAAATATAAAATTATACATTAAATCATTAAATCAACACTTGATTTAACGATCCGGTCATATCGCATATAACCGACTAGTATCCTATGTATCGGCTTATCGAATCAATCCTTAATTCGATAACTAGGTTATATCGCATATAACCAATCGATACATTCATCGTGAGAATGGAATACGGTATCACATACACGAATTATTCTCGGTCCCGCACATATCTCATATGCGCTCCTATTTCATTTCGCTTGAGCTAGGAAACCTCTGTGTAGGACTCTAAAGACTCGTCAATACGCCGGCAGCAGATGATGATCATATCAAACACCCACAAGCCGCAAGCGGTCTGCTAAACGTAACGGCCACCCGGGTATTGAGCGATCAGAAGATCGACGAGCAAGCCCGCTCACACTCCTGTGAATCCAACCAGTAACACTTACCGTACAGTCCGGTCTGTTCGTCTGATATGTCGCATATCTCGCCTAGGGGTGGTAAACGTCAGACCCCAATAGCTCGATAAGTCATGCCGATGTAAGGTCCATAACTTTCGTGAAACTACTGATAACTCTTACCAGTATATCACAGCAACCCTGGCCAGGGATTTCCTGTTATGGCCAGTCGTGCATTGCGCAACATCAACCCCCAATACCGGGAGAGATGAATCCCCTCCTATCGCTCATTGCCTCCATGTGAATCGGAACTGTACCCAAAAACCACCTGTTTGCACGACTCAGTAGAGCCGTGGTAGGGTGGAAATCAAAGCACAGTGGGAGACACACAAGACTCTATGACGATCTCGGGTCAACAGACTAAGCTGTACCAGTGTCACCAGAGAACTGCCATCTGACGTGTGGTATAATACCATCTGGGAGTTCTCGGCGAGTCCGTTCAGTGTACCCAGTCTCCACTGAGCACCCGCATACCATCTCCGATGTTAAACACCAATGGATATGGGATCATCCATCGCCCATCACATGGGTCGAGAAGATATACGCTAGTCTACTCTGGAATATCGATGCCCCGTCTCGATATTCCCACGACTAGGAACAATGAAGGATGTACTCATTGACTACCCAGGCCCCACTAGTATGATCTGCATCATAGTCCTGGAAGTCGGGTACACATCCTAAGGGCTTTATCAACATGTAATCAGAGAGACAGAAAGTATACACGTTAAGATAAAGAGCAACCAGATAGCATACTATCATGTCGAGCAAGAAAGTCCTACCTATATATGTCCCAGCATCCACTACAATATACATCCAATGTACAGTAATGGCCTCTAGGGCATACATATAACTAACAATCTCCCACTTGCACTAGGGCCATCTGTAACAGTAGTTGTAGTATTTAATACTCAACCATCCCCTAAAAGTCTCTCTTTGGGAAAAGGCCTTCGTGAGTGGATCCGCCGTGTTCTCCTCTGAGTCTACTCTCCTAACCTCGATCACCCTGGAGATCAACTATCTCCATGATCAGGTGATGCTGCCTCAGAATATGTCTGGGTCACTGATGGGACCAGGGTTCCAGGGCCGAAGCCACACTTCCATTGTCATACAATGGCAGGAACCTAGTTCATCTTATGAACCAATATACACCCAAACTTCCTCTTTGGTAGTATCTTTAATAGCGATGTTACCAGCCTTTATCTTCTAGTTTGTCACGGTATCTAGCTTGGATATCTTCCAACATACCGTCCCTTTACGAAGGGTAAAGACAATGCCTGTGACTGACATTCAGTCGTCTTTATCACTCTGGAACCCTTCCAGTGATTCTCCCCAGGATCGATTGATACCATCTCACTACAACTAGTGAGTATTCTAACATCCAATTAGATCTATCTCATAGATCCAAAGCTTAGGATTTAGTAGGTATCACTTTGATCCTATATGGAAAATCATTGTGATAAGCGGAGATTGATCGAGCGTAGCATAGGAAACTCCTTCCCTAACAAGAGTATGTCAACCACGTACTCTACGAGGATCGTCACCATACTCCCTACTACCTTTTTGTTTATACAAGGTTCATCTACCATTTTGATGATGTCAACTTCTTTGACTAATCCATCAAAACAGATGTTCCAACTCCGCGATGCCTGCTTTATCCTATAAAGCATCTTGCACACGTTTCCGCTGCTCCCACTGTCTACGAGGCCCTCTGGCTGTGTTCTTATAGACGTTCTCTTCTAAATCAATATATAGAAAAGCAGTCATGGCACCCAACCATCAGATATCGTAGTCATGGTATGTAGCCGTGGCAAGTAGGATCTGGATGGATTTAAACATAGTCCCTGGAAAAGGTTTCATCATTATCCGTGCCTGGTTGATGACGAAAACCTTTAACAAGTCTAGCTTTGAAAGTCTCAACTTTTCCATGTACACCAAGTAATCTTCTCAAGATATACTTGCTCCTGATGGGGATTTAACCCTTCAGATATAGCAACCAAAGTCCATACTTTGTTGGTGTATAAGGATTCCATCTCAGATCACTAAGCATCCAGCCATTCTTACAGAGTCCCTACTCTCGATGGCCTGCTCGAAACTGGTTGGGTCATCATCTCATGATGCAATCATCGCTCCCACTGTCATCGAGAAACCGAGGTATCTCTCAGGTGGGTGAGGAACCCTACTAGATCGGCGGAGAGGCTGAGGTTCGTTGGAATCTACTGAATCCTTTGGTTCTACCAAATTGTCTGCTGTAGTTTATATAGCTGGAACCTTTCCAGTTCTACATTACAAACCTTGCCTCGAGCTTGTCCGGATTTTGCTTTTAGACATAGGCCGGTCAACCCTAAATCTTAACTAGCTTAAGACATGGGCTCTTCCCTTTCCATATCACATATGAAGCGGTAGGCAACTGATTTGATTGGAACCCTATTCAATAGGTATGCAGCTTCTCAAGCGCATAACTCCCAAAAAGGAAATAGGTAACTCAGTAGTACTCATCATAGAGCACACCTTATCATATAGGGTGTGATTGCTCCGCCCCGATATACCATCATGCTATGGTTTATACGGAGGAGTAATGCTGAGAGAGGATCTCATTTTCTTTTAGAATAGTCCAGGAATGCCATGCACAAGTATTCTCCTCCCTGATCTTATCATAGGACATAATACTTATACCCGTATTTTGGTTCTCTACTTCTAACTTATATTCTGTGAATACCTCAAAAGCTTCAGACTTATGTTTCAACAGGAACATATGACTGAATCTTGAGAGATTATCAGAGAATATAATGAAGTATAAAGAACCAGTCCTGGCATGTGTAGACAGGAGACTTTATATACATCATCATGTATCAGTCCCAAGAGTTCATTAACTCTTTCTCTGCTTCTAGTAAACAGAGCTGGTGCCATTATATCTTTGTGCATGACTGGCAAGTTTCATGAGATGTAAATTCAAACTGATTTAAATATGCATCTAAATGTAACTTCAGCTAGTCGGGTCGCATTGATATGACCTAGTCTACAATACCTCAAGAAGAATTTGTTCATTTCTGAACTCTTCCTCTTGTGTGTGTTCAGTATACAAGGAACTGTAGTTTGATTTAGAACGTCAATGCTATTAGATAACGTGCCTGAACCGATCAACTTTTGATATAGGAAATGTTCAAAACATTATCCAACAATACAAAATTATATCATTTCTTTACTAATAAAGAGACTGATATGATTTTGTATATCAGGTTCGGTATCTAATAGTATTTGTTCAGAATCAATGTATTGGTAATACAGGGTGACAGTGACCAACAGACTTGGCTGCAACACTTGCCCCGTTTTCTGCCTCATGAAACTTATCACCCGTTCTCAGTTTTTCTACCTTTTTGTAGCCCTATGTAACAGATTACATATCTGGGATCCTGATCCGGTATCATATACCCAGGATGCAGAGGATACTGAGAAACAGTTCTTTGTAATGAACACACCCGAAGGAGATGCATCATATGCACTTTCTTCGTTTGGGCGGCATAGGAATTCTGGTATTCCCCAATTTCCTGCTCTGTCTTATAACAATTATAAGTTGGAGCGGGACCAACGTTCCCCAGCTCAGTATAACAAGCGGGTTCGGTCAATTCATCCGTATTATTATCTTGATTAAGGCGTGATATGGTCGCTACCTGGAAAGAGAGAGAAGAAAACACTCTGCGTGCGCTCTTGCAAGATTAGATTGGTTATGTATTTTATCTAATCAGGATGGCTCCCACTGTTTTTATCAAATCTTCCTTCAAACCTTAAAAGGAAAGACTACCCGGGATTAATTACACTCTACAAGTTCGCCAATCTTTCAGCCAGGCCAGTGTCGGTACTTTGAGGGAGGTTCCCCGTGCTTTCGCACGGACCTAATTACTGTAAACCTCGCTTTCCCAGAGGCGTAACCCCATTGACACCTTTCTAGACACCTACTTGATCGGCTAATTGTAAAGTGCAAAACTCTCCCAGGAGTAACAATTACTCGCAGTGGGTATCGAGATCCAACTATCATATAGAAGGTATGCAATCTCATTGCAAATTTCAACACTTGAAACTCCCGATAAAGGTTTTTACCCCTAGCACCTATGACCTTAACTATGGTCAACAAATTATAAGTACTAGTCAAGTTCTACCCGTCATTTCATGATTAATTAGACCCACCCACATGACCCTTAACTAAGTTCAACAAAGTCACGCGACTGTCCTAACTAATCGCATCATATGCGGTGTAGGAAGACATCACTTAGCTACCGTACACTGTGCCTTGACTATGGTCAACAAACACAGCACGAATACTAAGTACTCTACTTCCTAAAATGACGGAGGGTTGCGAATGGTTTTTATGAAAACCTTTAACGCTTTGAACTTGATCTCGTTGCGGAATCAAATGGTTTTTAAATGGAATGTTTTCGAGGCCTTTTATAGTTTTGCTAAAGGGGTCACTCCCGGTGAAGGGATCGTCGGCCCTTTCCTCGTCGAATGAGGTGCGGGATATATCATATATATCACTGTGCAAAGCGGAAACTATAGAAGCGATCAAAGACAAACCGAGGGTTGTAGCATCTGCCAGTTATTGCTAAAGGAGTCACTCCCGGTGAAGGGATCTCGGTCCTTTCCTCATCGAATAAGGTGCAGGATGTTCTATAATGAACACCGCGATGCAAAGCAAGAACTGTAGCTACCTGTTTTTATTTTGAAATTCGATTCCACAATATCAATTAGGTTTATTTTCTTTCATTAATCTCATTAATGAATATCCCATCATTTAAGTCCACCTAAACATCACAGATAAATATAACGTATGCTTATGCCATCTGCATTCGCCTCGATGTCCCGTCTACACCGTTAGGTTAGGTAACTAACGGCAGAGCGGGGCAGGGCTAGCGCGGGTGTAAAACATAAGCAACGTTTATATAATATATCATATATACTATATATAATATCTGTCACAGAACATCACATGATCACATCACAGATAACGCAGCAGAAAATATCATATGAAATATTGGATATACTAGGACGTCCGTGTTTTCAATACGAGCCAGTATAAAACACGGATTCCACGGTCGTGATGAATAGCCAATCCCACACCCCTAGACCCCTACGAGAGCGGCAAGCAACCCCACCAATTCTAGGGTCAGGAGACCCGGACTCGACTCCTCGAGATGGTCTCCCACTGGACCCTAGAACCCGGTTACTTGTGCTCCCCTCCTTGGGTCTATCCTAGTGCAGAAAAGTAAATAATATACATCAACGGTGACATCTTCCGCAACCTGGAAGTGCCCCAATAAAAGAATATTACATACAAGTTTTTTACATGAATGAAAAAGAAAAACACTCATCTCACATAAAAAACCCCGGCAATTCAAATACGACGATCCAATATAACATATCCAGCAACACATAACATCACATGTCATCAACGTAAGTAAATATGCTCATCCCAATTGTCGTTGACATATAGCAACGAAACCGGCGATATCACATATTACACTTACGGTCACAGAAGAGAAAGTGTAAAACTACAACAGTTGGAATCCGCAATCTCATTAGACATCGCATGCCTAATCAAATGAATTCCTTAGACATCGCATGCCTAACAATTATAAACCCCGCATTTTAGTCTCATTATCGAAAACTCTTTCCAATATCAAGTCGGGCAATTCAACAGGATTCCCGACATCCTGATCGAATGCTCGTCGCAAACTTCAGTAGACGGCCGCACCCCCGATGCCGTCGACGAAGTGCACCAAGGCGGAACACCGCTACCGCGAGCACCCGAACGGATGCTTTCGAAGACGGGGTTCTCCTACAGTCACTTGGTCGGGGCTATGGAGTGAGGTTGTCTATTAAGTTTACCCGGCGAGTATCCGCGTACGCTACGTGATTGCGACGAACTTTTGATCACATCAAAATTCTGTGGCAACCGATCAAGTGAGACTAAAGTGCTATGTTTATAACATTCATTCAGTTATCACATAACTTTTGTGAATTCCAATTGTTGTATCACATTCCGGATAAACAGAAAATGTTAAACTTTCCGATTGAACATTCGAACACCCAAGTTTTCCCGATACGGCTCAACACATGAAATAAGTCTAACAGCATTCAGTTCGTGCCTCAGTACCAACGGTCCAGCCGTAGAAGGGTTAAGCCAACGCCTCACATGTGGCACGCCGTACTGCCCCAAACCCGAAGGTTCAAAAGGCAGTTCAAGACGGTCACATAATCGAATTAAGGTTTGTTGTCTTCTAGAGGGACCATCGCGTTACTTGCACTACTTAGAACGTCGTTAAACTACGGAAAAATCCAACAATTGGAAATTTCCCGGCAGGGGAAAAAGTGGGTATTTATATCCGGTCGAACTTTTTAACATATTCTAAAAATTACCCGGAAAAACATACAGACAAAATTAGACAGTCCGATCGAATCTCCGAATCCCCAATACAACCCAGAAAATACAACTCTGGAAAAAAATATTAAAAATTCCCAGGAAAACCAGCACAGAAAACTAAGAATTACTGTGCAAAATTAGATGCACAAAAGGACAAAATTGCCGCGGAACCGCCGCATGAGCATGCTCATGCCGCGGATCCGCGGTGGCTTTATGGAATCAGGCCATCGAATTTTACAGTAACCATTACAATCCCCGGCTGATTTTTCTGCATATTTTTAATTTACAAAAATCCACATTTTACAAAATTGTCCAGAGAGCATTTTAAAGTCGGGGTTTCGGGTCGATCGGACTTCTAACTCCGTCTACGCATCGCCGAAGGCTCTAGCTAGGCTCTGATACCACTGTAAGGTTCCTAGGCACACTAATGAAGTCTCACAAGTGATCAAACATGCTCAATTCAAAAATTTCCTTGTGCCTACAAACCCTAATACGGATCGTTAACTAGAAAATAAGGCGATGCAAGCAAGTAAACGGAAATATAGCTAAAGGGAAGGGGCTACAACCTTTGTAGATCCGGTCCTCCACCTCCTAGGCTCCGTGATGAAGTCTCCTCGCTGTACAAATTGGATCTTGGGCTCTAGCGTCGGCTTCATCGGAAAAAAAGCGGGCTAGGTCATCGACGACGATGCCGAAGATGATCTACGTCGAGGCATCGCTAGATCAAGCTCCAACTTCACCAAGTCAAGAAAACTTGTGAAGGAAACACCCTATACTACTTGGCAAGAGGTAGAGGATGAAGAAATAGGAAGTGGGTAGACTTTAGATTTGGATTTCTCACACTTTTTCATCAATCACCATTGATATAGCAAGCTTCTTTTCATGGAAGAAGATGATGAAGAAGAAGAAGAAGATATGATAAGTTAATTAGAAAATAGAAAATAAATCATACTTATCATAATGTCAACTATGGTTAGATGTAGAGAATAAACTAAGGTTAAAGTGAATGGTTAGGGTTAAGGAAAGAAACAAAATAGTCAATCATTCAAAGCTTCATGAAGCTTCAAAGATAAACCAAACTTAGCCACCATTTTATTTCTTTCAATAAAGAATAAATGAATAAAGAAATAAGCAAATAAAAATCAAACCCTAACCATTCATATAACCATGGTCAATTCTTTACACAAACCCTAGCTTGCATGTATCATCAAACATGATACAATCTTGTGCACAAAAGTATATCACATATACAACTTGTGCATTTCAAGTGAGAAAATCCATTTTAAAGTGAACCAATACTAGTTAATGCAAAGTGATATATCAAATATAAAATTATACATTAAATCATTAAATCAACACTTGATTTAACGATCCGGTCATATCGCATATAACCGACTAGTATCCTATGTATCGGCTTATCGAATCAATCCTTGATTCGATAACTAGGTTATATCGCATATAACCAATCGATACATTCATCGTGAGAATGGAATACGGTATCACATACACGAATTATTCTCGGTCCCGCACATATCTCATATGCGCTCCTATTTCGTTTCGCTTGAGCTAGGAAACCTCTGTGTAGGACTCTAAAGACTCGTCAATACGCCGGCAGCAGATGATGATCATATCAAACACCCACAAGCCGCAAGCGGTCTGCTAAACGTAACGGCCACCCGGGTATTGAGCGATCAGAAGATCGACGAGCAAGCCCGCTCACACTCCTGTGAATCCAACCAGTAACACTTACCGTACAGTCCGGTCTGTTCGTCTGATATGTCGCATATCTCGCCTAGGGGTGGTAAACGTCAGACCCCAATAGCTCGATAAGTCATGCCGGCGTAAGGTCCATAACTTTCGTGAAACTACTGATAACTCTTACCAGTATATCACAGCAACCATGGCCAGGGATTTCCTGTTATGGCCAGTCGTGCATTGCGCAACATCAACCCCCAATACCGGGAGAGACGAATCCCCTCCTATCGCTCATTGCCTCCATGTGAATCGGGACTGTACCCAAAAACCACCTGTTTGCACGACTCAGTAGAGCCGTGGTAGGGTGGAAATCAAAGCACAGTGGGAGACACACAAGACTCTATGACGATCTCGGATCAACAGACTAAGCTGTACCAGTGTCACCAGAGAACTGCCATCTGACGTGAGGTATAATACCATCTGGGAGTTCTCGGCGAGTCCGTTCAGTGTACCCAGTCTCCACTGAGCACCCGCATACCATCTCCGATGTCAAACACCAATGGATATGGGATCATCCATCGCCCATCACATGGGTCGAGAAGATATACGCTAGTCTACTCTGGAATATCGATGCCCCGTCTCGATATTCCCACGACTAGGAACAATGAAGGATGTACTCATTGACTACCCAGGCCCCACTAGTATGATCTGCATCATAGTCCTGGAAGTCGGGTACACATCCTAAGGGCTTTATCAACATGTAATCAGAGAGACAGAAAGTATACACGTTAAGATAAAGAGCAACCAGATAGCATACTATCATGTCGAGCAAGAAAGTCCTACCTATATATGTCCCAGCATCCACTACAATATACATCCAATGTACAGTAATGGCCTCTAGGGCATACATATAACTAACACCTTCTAGATCCTCTTCCTTAGGGACTTCCTCAGGATCCTCCTCTTCAGGATCTTCATATTTGTCCTCCTCCACTGGGTCTTCCTCAAGGTCCTTTTCTATTGGGTCTTCTTTGGGATTCTCTTCTTCATCGTCTGAGTCATTGATCATATTGATCTGTAGAGCTGCGACTCTGACTCCCTCGTTCTCAGAATTAAAGAACGAAAACAAACAACTACTCAAAGGATGGGAAAAGCGTTGACGGATCTCCTCCTTGTAACTCTTTCCTTTGAAGGCAACCGTTGACGCGATATTCGCCGAATCCACAAATCAAACATTGTCATTTGGCCTGGCAACAGCCTCTCTGAAGGTTCCCCGGTCTCTTGCAATAACCGCATACTTAGGTTCTCTGCTGCTGCTTCTGCTAAGGAACAAATGGGCGCTTCATCTATACACCTCGTCTTTTACTAACAAGGATTCCCTCACGATCGGGGCTCATCCTGGTGCTCGAACTAGTTGCTTCTTTAACCCCTCAGCCTAAAGATCATTCGTCCTCTCTAAGGCTTCCCTCAAGCCTTGCAGTACATCCAAAATCTCGGCAGTGTGATCCTAGAAAGCAGAGGTGGAAGAAGAGTCGTGGGAAGCCACGATTCTGAAACAACAAATTTTCAGACGACGGTATAAGATATAAGAATCAGAATAAGATATAGAATTGATAAACGAAACAAGAATATATGGTGAGGTGAAACTCAATCGAGCGGAAATCAAATGTAGAACTCCAAGTCACTCAAGCAGAGTGTTGCCTTGTAACTATGCTGCAGCTCATGGTTACAATCACATAACTCTACTAAGTCACCCAAAACTCTAGCGGATGGAGTCAAAAATGTAGCTTGACAAATTATAGGGATCCTGTTCAAGGATAACAAGTTTACAATCTAGACCGAATGGGTAACTTAAACTGTCAAGTCCTAGTTGGAAACTGTAATCTCATTTTAAACCTGGCTCTGATACCAACAAAACCATGTCACACTTCGCTTCCCAAAATACGGAATACGAGGGGTGACAAGGCCAGCCATGCTTCTACGGTCAAGAAAACATCCTGTCGTAGTCACACTTCATCTTCTAACATTACATGGTAATCGGTAAACACAGCACAGATAAAGAGAAATACAGTCACTAGACCTATCAGATGTAAAGAAACTGAGCGCAATGGATAAAAACCAAAGAGATAACTAACCAATGATATCAGAGGAATAATACCGTTGGTTCACTGGTCTGGATCTCCGCGATCTTCTCGAATTTAGTCAGGTCAACTTCTTCCTCTGAGCATGCAAACTCAAGTCGTCAGAGTGACACAATTGCAATATATACATATATAATGTGCAATGATGATAAACATAAAGCAGTAAGTATAGAGTAACGACATGAAGATGAAATAACCAGTACATGTAACAGTAAAGCAGGTGTATCTAATCAATAATCAATGTAATGTTCTATCAGTCTCACAGTCTCAATGTCCAAGTCACTAAACTATCGTCAGCCTGAGTGTGAGTGTCAACCACCGCAAGAGTATTCCCAAACCAAGGGTATGCCCCAGGGGCAAGGAAACACGGGCCAGAATCACGATCAGTAAGAACAAGTAACACGATCGGTATCAAAATCATGAAATCACGAAATATGCCGGCAACGGGACTCCTGAGATTCCGTTAATCAAACCTACACTCATACTACCCCACACCCCCGCGGTATACATCAAACGCGAATTACGAATCTAAGTACTAGTCATTCCATGACAAATCTATGGGAGAATTGGAGACCGAATCCCCATCAAACATGTCTCGACTGGTACCCAAGATATGTGGACAGTCCCCGATGTCTTACCTATGACACTAATATAAGTGCTTCCATACCCGTCTCATACCAGTTATAGTAACACTTATATATGTGTCATAAGCGTCGACGATGCAACAACTAAACAGTTCCGCTGATTGTGTACAAGTATGTGTCAACTCCCACTATTCAGTCACGATTTTACACTAACGTACTAGCCACAATCCAATAACCAACACTTATCACTTGGTAATATAACACGGTCACTAGGATATCAATGTATATGACCACTATTCAATGAGGGTATAACAGTTACAAGATATGATAAGAATGCAATCAAATATGATACAAATAAAATATGGTAGCCGGTGTCATATAACTTCCAAAATTCATTATAAATCACACGTGCAGAATTGAGCAAAACAACATAAAAAGAAGTAAGCAATATATTTAATTATCTGTACAGAAAAATTGGTTTTGAGTTAATTGGGTTTCAGGTTTGCGAGTTACAGTCATTCCATTTTAAGTGTTCTTTGCTGGAAATCCAGTTTCAGAACTAGGAAGTCCGTTTCGTAACACGGTTTACTCCATGTTGGGATCATAATTAAGCGACGCTACAGTTATGTAAAATTTATATCTATCAATTATGTTTCCAACTCATCAGACAGTTTGACAATATCCACCGTGTACTGGGAGATATGTCCTGTTTAAGGCTAGGGTATACAATCTGTCTCTGTACTAAGCTGCGGTATGCCTCGACAGTTTAAAATGCAATTAAAATATCAAAAGACAGTAAAATCAAACGAAACCAAAACCTATAGTTATCTAATAGGATTATATTTACAACGGTATAGGGTTACGCATAATTCCATGTTCATACAGCGCTACACATTCATTTAAAGTCGGGTGTCAAAATGGAATGCTGCTCTGGACTGCAGTCCAGAGCCGCATTCCAATTCAGTTATCATTGTTATGATCTATCAGTATCGATGGATAAACTATAGATTGTTCTATATTATCGATTCGGCTTCGATATGAGCCATAGAATATTACATTCTGACATGTATCTAATTTTATATTAATTTAACATCTTGACATGTACAGTAAAACCCAGATTTGGCATCGCCTCCTTGGGGCGACATTTCGTGACGATATTCTCAATATTTTAAACTTAAATCACTACAAAATAGTTATCAACAGTAATGGAATTCAAAATTAACAAAACATGGACATGTTAAATAGGATTTTCACTCAGATAATCTATCGAACATCTAGGCAGACGTTCGGTTATCAATCGTAACACACGTTTTCTTTAACCAAACGGATTTAAATAAAACCGTATAACTTCTAGATGATATCAACACAGTAATAAGCCCTAGATAGGCTCCAATTAGCAAGACGGCACTATAGCTTGCCACACGATTTCAATAATGAACTAATATCTAATTATAGCTATAGATATATCTAGTTATATATAGTAAATATCATAGCTAAGGTTTGAAGTAGCATAATAAGCAAGTGGAGATTTCACTTGCCTTCGGTTGCTGATATAGAAGCAATACAATGTGCAAGATTCGCCTCGACACACGAAACGGCATGATGCTAGACGGCGCGTGGCGCGTGCGTGATGCGTGGTGACCTAGTACTGGATCCAGTGGCGACGCGGGCGTGATACGGTAGTGGGCGTGGTGATGAAACCGGCATGATACGGTACTGGGCACGGTCTTATCTCGGTGCATGGTGCGAGTATGGCACGGCACAACACAGTACTAGATGCTACTGAACACGGTGCTGGGCACGAAGTGGGCATAATCCGTGGCACGTCTGGGCATGCAGGCGACATGGCGCTGGGCACGGCGGTGGTGCAGTCATGGCACAGCGCCGGTGCGAAGGTGGGCATGTAGGTAGGCACAAAGCGGTGACGAGGTAGCTTAGGAATATGGCGGCGGTAGAGGTAGTAGGTGTCGTATACTCGGCTTGGAGGAGAATCGTCAACGTTGGTGAAGAAGACGAGGAAGCGCCGGTGGTGATGGTCTCGGGTTGAGGATGGTACAGGCGAAGGAGGTCTCGGCAAGAAGGAGATAGCGCTTGGTGGAGGCGCCGAATGTCGAAGGCGGAGGTACGGTCGAGGTGGCGGGTCAGGTTGCTGGAGGAGATGCGTGGCGGTGGTCGAGAGGTGAGCCGGAGATGGTGCTGGGTTAGTGTCTTCTGCGATGGAAGGAGGTGCCGGTAGCACTGTCATCATGAAGGCATGGATGAGAGGGGACCGTTGGCGTCAATAGCTGTCGCTCGATGGTCGGAGGTGGCTCCGGTGAGGTGAGCTCGGTGAGGGCTGAGATTCTGGAGGAGGTAACTGGGCTCGGAGGTGGTAAGGTCGAGGGCCCGGTGGTGTTGGAAATGGGTTCGGCGGTTGGAGGAAGGTGGTGTTGGGTCATTGCAGTGATGACGATGGGGTTGCAAAAGAGGATGGATCCGGTGATGATAGGGCGCCGGTGGTGGTGGTGTGCAGTGGGGGAGTGAAGGTGTGAGGGAGAGGGAGATTAAGAGAGGGAGTGAGGTATGAAGAGAGGGGGAGAGCTTACGGTCGTGTTATCGACATTGGGGAGACAGTGAGCTCCGACGGTGGCCTCGATGGTGAGGGGCGTTGGAGGTGGTGGCCTGTGGAGCTCTGGCAAGGGAAGAGAGAGAATGAGAGTTAGCGAGATGGAGAGTGAGATGGAGAGAGATATGGAGATAGAGGGGGAGAGAGGAAGTCGTTGAGGAGAAGGGGAGCAGCGCGGGGATCATGGGGATTATTGGCGAGGGCGACGTCATAGGGAAAAGCGGGTCGAGTGGGACAGTTGCGAGGGAGGAGGAGAGATGTTGGGCAGGAACTCGGGAAAAGAATGAAGAAGAAGAGGAGAAGAAAGAGAGGGATTGGGCCGGGTTTGGGGGTTTGGGGTTTGGGCGAGGTTTTGGTATGGATTAGGTTTTTAATTATGAGAAATAGGATTTTAATAAAAAAATAAAATTTAGGAATTCGATAAATAAGGAAAAATAGAAAATATAGGAAAAAGCTTTTAGGTAAAATACGTAAAATTAAATTCAAGATACTGGTTATTACACATGTCAATGAACCTACACTAGTGCATGTGAATATACCTACCCTAGGATGCATGTGAAAGCAGCATATATGATTAGATTTATTTAATTAACAAACCCCAGCACAGACAGTTAAATGCATATTAGTGGATTCTAAAAATAACACTTATAATTCTGAGTTTAGCTTAGCTTAACAAGGCCTTTAACAATTTTTGATAATATATGGGGCATGTGAATGTACCTGCATTAGGATGTTAGTGTACAACACTATGATCACATTCAGAATAGTCAACAAAACCAAATCAAACTACTTTTGAACCATAACTGTAACATTTTAAAAATCGTTTAGGTAATTTTCCGATAGTCGGTAATATAACTCGTATTTTCCGTAAAACGTGATTATAATTATTTTTTAATATAGGCCTAATTATACCTATTTTAGATATGTAATTGCTGGTATTTGATAATTAATTAGTCGCTTATAAGTTTCTAGTTTACTTAAATATTTTTCCTTAATTAATTAATTCAAATATTATTATAAGCTTTCACTAATACATTTAATTAGTGTTAATTACAAATGAGAACGGGTTAGCTACTCAATTGTGAACCATGACAACTTTAAACCAAGTTTGTAACATGTTTTCTTTTTCTCTTTTGGTTACAAGGTTTTAGTCAATTATAGGATGAAAGGGAATTAGAAATAAAATAAAATAAAAATAGGAAATGATGTGAAATGCATTAATGAGACTTGAGGGGTTTTTCTTGACATGGAAAATTCTACACACTCACCCCCCCCCCCTTCCCCCCATTGAGGCCGAGAGCAACCCGCAGGAAACCCCCATCTTCTTCATCTTTTTTCATCTCCAAATTCATCACAAAAATCCATCAAAAATACACACTAAATCTCACAAATTCAAAGCTAATTCTTCATCCATTTCTCCTTGGCCAAATCTAACATGGATCTTGAAGTAAGGAAGCAAATTTGGGAGGCTAAGTTAGCATGTTAGATCTATAAATCTTTGAGATATAAATCCTAACCCCATGGTTAATTTGTTGCTAAATTACTTTAATCTAACTTAGTTAAGTATTTATATGGTTTTAATTTCAAGTTAGAAATTGTAAAGAGAAGGGTTTGAAGTAAAGTTAGGGTTTTTATCACTTGATCACGGTTGCAAGGTGTAGTTTAACATCTTAAGGCATGCAAAACCTAATCTAATTGCTAAATTGCTAATTGTTACATTTAATTTGTCCCAATTAAGCCTTTTTGCAAACTAACCTTTTGATTAATCTAAAATGAGTGAGATTAAAATATAGTTAGTAACTGTGTGGCTTGATTAAGTTATTAAGGAAATATTATGGCCACTATATTTGCTAATACATCTAGATTTTAACTAAAATAGTTAAGTGATGCTTACTAGGTTTTTGGAATAAATTGATTTGAATTAAGTTTGAGGTTTTGATAACATACAACCTATTTCATATAAGATCTAGTGTGTTGTGAGCACGCGATTGGATTCTAGGCTTGGTGGTTGTCACATATAGCAACCCTTAGTTTTGGTTGTGGCGATGTTGTGCGCGTTTTGTGCACCAAGTGCACATAAGTCTAGCTTGAGGACGTTTATTCTTTCTTATCGTTTGTCCTCGTATCTTCTCAGAGTTTTAGCCTCATATATATAGTGTTTGTGCAATTCTAAGATCGGTTGCGGAGACGTCGGACGCGGCGTGGAAAGACAAGGCTAAGATTTGATCAGATTAGCCGAGGCGTCCCGGTGAGTAGATGTACACATCTACGGGGGAATCGTCTGGATGGCGCAAGGCGCCCGATGATTTAGGATTACTTATATTACTTGCACTTTTATATGCATAGTTTTCCAGTTATTCATCTCATTGCATCGCACCATCTTACACACACACACACACACACACACACACACACACACACACACACACATATGTGTGATATCATTTCATAGGGCACTTGCACCATTACTATTGGTTCATGTCGCACGTGCACTATTCATGCGAACACACACGCCTTCGGTAATTGCTATGTCACGAACATTATAGAACTTGCTTATAATCGGTAACTGTGCATTTGCATCATATATGATCTGTAAACTTATACTTGTATATTCATTTCATTAAATGGATATGTAGGATTGTTGGTTATATATGCATACCTCATTGCATTATGATTTATGCATAGCTCCTGGCCATACTTCACATGGTATATACTACCGTATTATAGATTTCCATCATCACCGGCATGTTTATATATTGTGATTCTTCTCGAGTATTTCAGTATTGATGGGATTTCTGGATTTTTGGGAAAACCGCAAGAATTTTATAAACCTATTATCGCATTAAAAATACAAGTTGCGGTTTTCTCGTGATATAATGTATGTGTCGTCCACCATGAGTTTTCCTGATTATGATTGGCTTTCGAGACCCGATTCAAGGAGTTGGATGAACCGTTTCGGGTACATGGTGGGCCCGGTATGGTATCCCGGGGAAAGAAGCTCGAGTTGTAGACAATGAGCCTGGCAGGGGCAGACTACCTACCGGTGATTGTTGGCGCGGCGGATATCCGGAGGATACCGACGTGGTCGTGAGATTTGATGATATAGGCCAATCCGGACTGACGGAGCCCGAGATATTGAGATATTGGGATATACATATATTGTGTCGATGCTTGACTCGGATTTTCTGTTGATTTTATTGATGATACTCAGTTTATTGCATAGATGCTTTTCTAAGATAAGAATAAAGGTTTTCTTATACCAGACATGTTCAGGTTTCGTGTTTAATTATGCATTCATGTTGCATTCATGCTAATATATAGTATCATTTTGAATTACGTAGGTTGTGACGCATTTGCGTGCATACTTACGATAGCCTTATTAGATGTTACTTACTACTCACGAGTAGGCAACTCACCCTCGTTGTGCCACAGTATTTTGCAGGTCTGACCCGTCAGTACAGTAGCGGCGGGTGTACTTTCTATTCTGCTTCGTTTGCATCATTTTGCAGCTTTACTCATACGTAGGTTGCGAGGATATTTTATTCCATCATGTATATTATTTTGTGTCCAGTATACTCCATCTACCCTTATATATTGGCTTTCAAGTTTAAGCTGGAGTTTCTCCTACACGGTGAGACTCGTGAGATTTGTATTTGAGGTATTTGGGGTCGATGCTCACTTGAGCCGACGTGGTATTTTCTTATTTCTTGCTTTCGGATGCTTATTGTGCACTTTTGATATACATATTGCATATGGTTGTGATTCCGCTATTGGCGAAGAGCTAGCTCCTGGTTGGAGATGCCTTTATTCATATATATATATATATATATATATATATATATATATATATATATATATATATATATATTTCATGTGTTGTACCCATTTGGGGGCCAGTATTTACAAAGGAGACTCTGCCAAAATTTTTGGGAAAATATGATGTTGCTTTTAAATGTTTAATGCCACTTATTTGTTAAAACCACTTGCTTTAAAACAAGTTTTCCTTCACTCTAATTGTTAAACGGTTTAGTTTTCTGGGCTTTGTCTTACTTAGACTATGTTGCGCCTGTAGACATTTCATAATTTAAGTACCAGTCACGTTCCGTACCTTCGAGTCGTAACAAAGTTGGTATCAGAACGATAGGTTTTACCTTTCTGAGTATAGGATGACCCTTGGTAGATGGAGTAGGTGACTTAAATAGAGTGACGTAGCGTGTGTATGTTCCGCGGCATACTTATGATACGATACTCTGCTTAAATGACCTTAGAATGTATATTTGCTTGTATCTCCTTTCTTGATTCCGGAAGCCCTTTGATTTGATCGCAATGTTCCTATCAATCATGTTTTTTGTTCTAGCCACTATGCCGACGGAGACTACGAGGGCCAGAAAGCTGCCGCCAGGGATGATATTAGAGCAGTCTCGTTTGAGACGAGGACCGATCAGGGCGGTATGCCTACCCCTCAGGGATAGGGTGATCTGTCTTCTCCAGGATGCATAGATAGGCTGGAGTCGAGTATTCAGGACTTGCGACAGATGGTTGGATTGTTAGTTAAGGCTAGCCGAGCTCCGAGAGCGAATGATGTCCCTCCTATTTTAGGGACTGTGACTGTACCTGCTGCTTAGGCAGCTGTTTCTGTTGTTACCAAGATTATTTCCATATCCTTATAGAAGTTTTTGAGGCTGAAGCCTCTAGTTTTTACAGGCATAGATGCAGTGAAGGATCCGTAGACAATACTTGACAGGATGGCTAGGAATTGTCATTCACAGAGATGTTCTGACGAGATATGGATTGAGCTTGCGAGTTTTCGTCTAGAGAGGTCTTGCTCAGACGTAGTGCGAGTCAGTTGAGAGAGGCCGAGCTGCAGATCTATTTCCTATGACTTGGGATGAGTTCATAACTATATTTCTTACTCGTTTCCTTCCGAAGAGCGTTCAAGATGCCCGAGCTTGTAGTTTCGATCTTTTGCGTAAGACTTCAGGGATGACAGTGTCCGAGTATGACATCTAGTTTACTCAGCGGTCCGATATGCTCCTTACCTGGTGGACACTGAAGAGAAACGGATAAAAAGGTTCGTGTGGAGATCGGATATGCAGTTATTTCTTGCTATTGGTGCCCAGCACTTTGACACTTATGCAATCACGATGGATGCAGCCTTACTGCTAGAGGAGCGAATTTCTGAAACTTCGGTCGTTTTTAGGATCGAAGCGGATTTGTACCGGTATGTCAGCTCAAGACGGTTAGATAGACGCCGTCGTGACAGTTATTCTTTCGGTGTTTTCTTCCGATGTGTATTTCTTTTTGGTGTTGTTTGAAATAGTATCCACATAATTTGTATCGAAGTCGAGCCGATAGTTGTCCTTGCTAATCAGCCGCTTGTTGTGATTTCTTCCGTAGGCTGATCTTTTGTCGCTCGATATATTTCTCATTCCTGTTTGTTTTGTTCGTATCGGAGATAGGGATCCTTCTGTCAATTTGATTCTTCTCGATGTGTTTTGACTTGATGTTCTTCTGGGCATGGATTGGTTAGTCACTTGTTATGCATCCATGGACTGCCGTGAGGGGGCGGTCAGATTTGGTTTTCCTGGTGAGCCAGTTCTTGTTTTCGGGGAGGCCGTAGCATTGCCTTTCATAGTTTGATTTCTTCTTTTCGCGCTAATCAGCTATTGTGAAAAGGATGTCAGGAATTCTTGACGTATGTTTATAATGTTAGAACCGCAGAGGTCCCGTTGGACCAGGTCCTGATTGTGAGAGTTTCCAGATGTCTTTCCTGACAAGTTGCTTGGTTTGTCGCCAGAGCGCGATATTGAGTTCTGTTTTGACTTGATTCCCGGCACGGAGCCTTTTTCTATACCGCCATATCGGATGGACCCGGTGGAGCTTAAAGAACTAAAGGAGCAGTTGCAAGATTGTTGGATAAAGGGCTTGTTCGTCCGAGTGCGTCACTTTGGGGAGCTCTTGTTTTGTTCGTCAAGAAAAAAGACGGCAGTTGTATTGTGCATCGGTTATCGTCAGTTGAATTGAGTTACTGTGTGGAACAGTTATCCCTTACCTCGTATTGATGATTTGTTCGACCAGCTCCAGGATCGGGACATTTCTCAAAAATAGACTTGCGATAAGGCTACTACCAGTTGTGGGTTCCAGAGGGTGATATTCCGAAGACTGCTTTTCGCACATGTTGCGAGCATTATAAGTCTTGGTGATGTCATTCGAGCTCACAAATGCCCCAGCAGCGTTTATGGATTTGATGAACCGTATATTCAGGCCATTTTTCTTGATCAGATATTATTGTGTTTGTTGATGACACCTTAATATACTTTTGGAGCCGAGTGGAGCCTGGACAGTAATTTAGGATTTCATTGCAGATTTGAGGGTGCACCAGCTATTCGCTAAAGTATCCAAGTGTGTTTTCTGGTTGGATGATGTTGACTTCTTGGGTCACGTAGTTACGAGAGATGATAAATATGGAACCAAAAAAGATCGAGGCCGTTTAGCACTGGCCCAAACCTGTATCAATGACGGAGGTTCGCAGCATTTTGGGTTTAGACGGATACTATTGATATTTCGTATAGGATTTTTCGCATATAGCTGCAACGTTGACCGGGTTGAACTGGAAGGGAGTTTCTTTTCGTCGGACTAAGGTATGCGAACAAAGCTTTCAGCAGTTGAGGACTAGTTTGATTATGGCGCCAATATTATCTTTACCTCTAGGATCAGACGGTTTTGTTGTTTATTGCAATGCTTCTCGGCAGTTGGAGAAGCACGAGCAGAACTATTCCACGCATGACTTAGAAATGGCTGAGGTGGTTTTTACACTTAAGATTTGGAGACACTACTTATACGATGAGTCGTGCTAGATATTTACGGACCATAAGAAGCTTAAGGTATATCTTTCAGCGGTGAGATCTAAATTTGAGACAGCGCCGTTGGATGGAGCTAGTGAAGGATTATGACTGTGAGATTCTTTATCGTCCGGGCAAGGCGAATGTTGTGGCAGATGTTTTGAGTCGGAAGCTAGAGGTAGCTTTTCTTGTTGAGCACAGTTCAGAGACAGTCGACGGCAGATTGGCAAATTCTATATGACAGCCGGGTACAGTTCGAGTTTACGTCGACCGATGGACAACTTGTCTGTGTCCGTGCACATCCACAGTTATTTGATCATATCCATGAGGCATAGTCCGATGACGTTTGTTTATCAGAGATCATGGAGCAGGTTCGACAGGGCAGAGATTCAGAGTTCGTGATTGATGATCAAGGAATACTACGATTTAGGACTCGAATGTGTGTACCAGATTCCTAGGGACTGAGACGCAAGATTTTTAGAGGAGGCACATCAGTCGACATATAGTGTTCATCCGGGTTCCACCAAGATGTAATGAGAATTGAGAGAAGTCTACTAGTGTGAAGGGATGAAGAGAGATGTCACAGATTTTGTTTCGGGATGCTGACTTGTCGGCGAAGTCAAGGCTAAGCATTAGAGGCTAGCAGGAGAATTACAACCTTTGCCCATTCCGGAGTGGAAATGGGGACAGATTTCTATGGAATGTATTGTGGGTCTACCTAGGACCAGTCCAGAGTATGGCTCTAATTGAGTGATCGTAGACCGATTGACGAAAGCAGCTCACTTTCTGCCAGTGAAAACCACTTTCGGATTCGTTCAGTATGCTCAGACATATGTTGATGAGGTTGTGCGACTACATGGAGTTCCGACTTATATTGTGTCCGACAGAGGCACCCAGTTCACCAGCCGACTATTGTAGAAACATTAAGAGACCTTGGACACCCGATTGAGTTTCAATGCAGTTTTCTATCCGCAGACCGACGGTCAATCAGAGTGGACCATTCAGAATCTTGAGGATATGCTCCGAGCTTGCGTTCGAGATTTTTGTGGTAATTTGGATCGCCACTTGCCTTTGATAGAGTTTTCCTATAATAACAACTTTCAGGAGGAGATTCAGATAGCACCCTTTGAGGCGTTTTATGGGGAGATATGTCGATCACCCGTATGTTGGACAGAGCTCAGTGAGAGCAGTATTTTGGGGCCGAAGATTGTGCAGGAGACGATCGAAAGGATTCAGTTGATTCGGGACAAGATGAGAGCGGTCCAGAGCAGACTGACGTTGGCACAGACTTGAGTTTATAGTAAGTGATCATGTTTTCTGAGAGTTCCTCCGATGTGGGGCGTGTTGAGATCCGGGAGGAAGGGAAGCTTAGTCCCAGATGTGTGGGTCCCTTTAAGATTCTCGTGTGTGTCGGCGCAGTTGCTTATCATTTGGCTCTACCACCTATCTTTCCAGGTATTCACCCCGTGTTTCAATCATCAATGCTCCGCAAGTACCTTCATGACCCCTCTCGCGTGATACAGCAACAAACGATCCAGCTGGTGTGCGATCTTTCTTTCACCAAGTAGCCAATAGTCATTCTAGATCGACAGGTGAAGGAACCGAGGTCCGAGGACATACCGTCCGTAAATGTTCTTTGGCATGGCCCGAACGGCGAAGAGGTCACATGGGAAGCCAAGAGCGAGATGAGGGAAAAATATCCCTATCTTTTTGAAGGTACGCGTAGTTATATTTTAAATTCGGGGACCGAATTTCTTTAAGGGTGAAGATTGTAACGTTTTAAAAATCGTTTAGGTAATTTTCCGATAGTCGGTAATATAACTCGTATTTTCCGTAAAACGTAATTATAATTATTTTTCAATATAGGCCTAATTATACATATTTTAGATATGTAATTGCTGGTATTTGGTAATTAATTAGTCACGTATAAGTTGCTAGTTTACTTAAATATTTTTCCTTAATTAATTAATTCAAATATTATTATAAGTTTTCACTAATACATTTAATTAGTGTTAATTACAAATGAGAACGGGTTAGTTACTCAATTGTGAACCATGACAACTTTAAACCAAGTTTGTAACATGTTTTCTTTTTCTCTTTTGGTTGCAAGGTTCTAGTCAATTCTAGGATGAAAGGGAATTAGAAATAAAATAAAATAAAAATAAGAAATGATGTGAAATGCATTAATGAGACTTGAGGGGTTTTTCTTGACATGGAAAATTCTACACACTCACACACACCCCCATTCCCCCCTCCCTATTGAGGCTGAGAGCAACCTGCAGGAAACCCTCATCTTCTTCATCTCTTTTCATCTCTAAATTCATCACAAAAATCCATCAAAAATCCACGCTAAATCTCACAAATTCAAAGCTAATTCTTCATCCATTTCTCCTTGGCCAAATCTAGCATGGATCTTGGAGCAAGGAAGCAAATTTGGGAGGCTAAGTTTGAATGTTAGATCTATAAATCTTTGAGGTATAAATCCTAACCCCATGGTTAATTTGTTGCTAAATTACTTTAATCTAACTTAATTAAGTATTTATATGGTTTTAATTTCAAGTTAGAAATTGTAAAGAGAAGGGTTTGAAGTAAAGTTAGGGTTTTTATCACTTGATCATGGTTGCAAGGTGTAGTTTAACATCTTAAGGCATGCAAAACCTAATCTAGTTGCTAAATTGCTAATTGTTACATTTAATTTGTCCTAATTAAGTCTTTTTGCAAACTAACTTTTTGATTAATCTAAAATGGGTGAGATTAAAATATAGTTAGTAATTGTGTGGCTTGATTAAGTTATTAAGGAAATATTGTGGCCACTAATTTTGCTAAAACATCTAGATTTGAACTAAAATAGTTAAGTGATGCTTACTAGGTTTTTGGAATAAATCGATTTGAATTAAGTTTAAGGTTTTGATGATATACAACCTATTTCATATAAGATCTAGTGTGTTGTAAGCGTGTGATTGGGTTCTAGGCTTGGTAGTTGTCACGTATAACAACCCCTAGTCTGGTTGTGGCGATGTTATACGAGTTTTGTGCACCAAGTGCACACAAGTCTAGCTTGAGGACGTTTATTCTTTCTTATCATTTGTGCTCGTATCTTCTCAGAGTTTTAGCCTCATATATATAGTTTTTGTGCAATTCTAGGATCGGTAGCGGAGACGTCGGACGCGGCGCGGAAAGACAAGGCTAAGATTTGATCAGATTAGCCGAGGTGTCCCGGTGAGTAGATGTACACATCTACGTGGGAATCGTCTGGATGACGCGAGGCGCCCGATGGTTTAGGATTACTTGTAGTACTTGCATTTTTATATGCCTAGTTTCCCAGTTATTCATCCCATTGCATCGTACCATCTTATATATATATATATATATATATATATATATATATATATATATACATATGTGATATCATCTCATATGGCACTTGCACCATTACCATTGGTTCATGCCGCACATGCACTATTCATGCAAACACGCACGCCTTCGGTAATTGCTATGTCACAAACACTATAGAACTTGCTTAAAATCGGTAACTGTGCATTTGCATCATATATGATCCGTAGACTTATACTTGTATATTCATTTCATTAATTGGATACGTAGGATTGTTAGTTATATATACATATCTCATTGCATCATGATTTATGCATAGGTTATGGCCGTACTTCGCATGGTATATACTACCGTATCATAGATTTCCATCATCACAGGCATGTTTATATTTTGTGATTCTTCTCGAGGATTTCAGTATTGATGGGATTTCTGGATTTTTGGGAAAACCGCAAGAATTTTATAAACCTGTTATCGCTTTAAAAGTACAAGTTGAGGTTTTCTCATGATATGATGTATGTATCGTCCACCATGAGTTTTCCTGATTATGATTGGCTTTCGAGACCCGATTCGAGAAGTTGGATGAACCGTTTCGGGTACATAGTGGACCCGGTATAGTACCCCGGGGCAAGAAGCTCGAGTTGTAGACGATGAGCCTGGCAGGGGAAGACTACCTACCGGTGATTGTTGGCGCGGTGGATATCCGGAGGATACCGACTTGGTTGTGAGATTTGATGATATGAACCGATCCGGACTGACAGAGCCCGAGACATTGAGATATTGGGATATGCATATATTGTGTCGATGCTTGACACGGATTTTCTGTTGATTTCATTGATGATACTCAGTTTATTACACATATGCTTTTCTAAGATAAGAATAAAGGTTTTCTTATACCAGACATGTTCAGGTTTCGTGTTTAATTATACATTCATGTTGCATTCATGCTGGTACTTGTATCATTTTGAGATACGTGGATTGTGATGCATTTGCGTGCATGCTTACGATAGTCTTATTAGTTGTTACTTACTACTCACGAGTTGGCAACTCACCCCCGTTGTGCCACAGTATTTTGTAGGTCTGACCCGTCAGCACAGTAGCAGCGGGTGTACTTTCTATTCTGCTTCGTTTGCATCGTTTTGCTGCTTTTCTCATAGGTGGGTTGCGAGGATATTTTATTCCATCATATATATTATTTTGTATCTAGTATACTCCATTTACCCTTGTATATTGGACTAGGCGGTGAGACTCGTAAGATTTGTATTTGAGGTATTTGGGGTCGATGCTCACTTGAGTCGACGTAGTATTTTCTTATTTCTTGCTTTCGGATGCTTATTGTGCACTTTTGATATACATATTGCATGTGGTTGTGATTCCGCCATTGGCGAAGAGCTAGCTCCCGCTTGGGGATGCCTTTATTCAGATATATATGTATTTTCATGTGTTGTACCCGTTTGGGGGCCAGTATTTACAAAGGAGACTCTGCCGAAATTTTCGGGAAAATATGAGATTATTTTTAAATGTTTAATGCCACTTAATTTTTAAAACCACTTGATTTAAAACAAGTTTTCCTTCATTTTAATTGTTAAACGGTTTAGTTTTCTGGGCTTTGTCTTACTTAGAATACGTTGCGCGTTTAGACATTTCGTAATTTAAGTGCCAGTCACATTCCGTACCTTCGGGTCGTGACAATAACAAAGAGGAAGATCGGAAAACCCCTAATTTTAAAACCCCAAGAAAAGTAAAATTCGAAAATTAGGGCTTGATGGATAGCACATACCTTCAATTCAGGTTAAACGCCTCTTAAAAATGCTCGTTGCCCTTGAAAAATGCTCATCGTCGTCGTCGATATAGCGGATTGTTTTCTTAACAGCGTCGATCAATGAAAATGTTTGTGGATCGTCGTCGATTTGGCGGATTGCTTTCTTAAAGGCTTCTATCCATGAATATGTTCGCATATTGTCATCGATTTGTGGATTAGGAGCGAGTTCGACGTAAAGGGAGCGAGTTCGATGTCAATTTAGGGTTGAGTCGGTTCTTCCCCTTTTTATTGTTTTGTAAATATAAAAGAAAGATGATAAGTGGGTTAGAAATGAAAATATGTATTAGCACCTCTACTAGGTTTCAAAGAGCATCAAGTATACAATTTTAAAAAATCTAGGGTCTAAGCATACTAAACAAGAATCAAACTAGAGAATTAGGGTTTCAAGTTAAGCAAACAAGTTCTAAACTAAGTGAAGAGGGTTTATAACCTTTGTAGACCGGTCCTTCACTTCTAAAGCTCCAAGTAATAGTCCCTAGAACTCTTCTTTGACTCCAGTTGAAGAAAGGATCGAGCTTCCTTATTGTCTTCGAGGCCGAAGATGATCCACCTTGAAGTCTCTCTAACTCAAGCACACTCTTCACTAATCAAAGAATTAGTGAAGCAAACAACCTAAACTAATGGGCTAGATTAGTATAGGTTGAAAAGAGATTTTCTCACTAGAAATCTTTTTCCTTTTTCTTTTCACAACTCAAGAAAAATCCCTAAAGAAGAGAATGAAGAAGGAGATGAACTTGGATGGTTATTTGAGAATGAACCATGAAGTGAGTGATAAGATGAGATGACATAAATATCTATGAATCAAACAAAAAAAAATAACGTGAGTCATGTTTTCTCTAAGCTTCTCCAAGCATCCAAACTATGACTCATTCACATTTTTTGTTTTTATTCATAAATCTAAATCTGTATTCATTTATCTTTTCTTCACGTGTGATTCTCATACACCCCAATCCAATATATCATCAACCATGATACAATTCATATATAAATATATATCACATATAAATAAGTAGAGAAGAAAATCTTAAGTGGGCTTATATTAGTTAATATATATCAAATTATTAAATCAACACCTGATTCAATAATCCGGTTATATCATATATAATCGACTAATATCATATATATATATATATATATCACATTATTAAATCAACACTTGATTCAATAATCCGGTCATATCACATACAACCGGCTTATATTCAATATTAGTTAATATATATAACATATATATATATATATATCAAATTATTAAATTTACACTTGATCAATAATCCGGCTATATCAAATATAATCCGGCTAATATCAAATATAAATAAACAACACATACATAAATCATTGAATCAACACTTGATTCAATAATCCGGTTATATCACATATAACTTAACCGATATTAAATATCGTTAGATTAGAATACGGTATCACATACTCGTATTTAATCAAGCTCCCGCACATACCTCCATATGTGCCCTACTTCGTTTCGCTTGAGCTAGGAAACCTCTGTGTGGGACTCTAAAGACTCGTCAATACGCCAGCAATAGATAATGATCACATCAGATACCCACAAGCCGTCAACGGTACTAGCTGGACGTAACGGCTACCCAGGTATTGAACGAATAAAAGATCAATAAGCAAACTTGTCAAAACTCCTGTAAAGTCTATAAGCAACACTTACCTTACAGTCCGGTCTCTTCGTCTGATATGTCGCATATCGAGTCTGGAGAGTGGAATCGTCAGACCCCACTAACATGATAAGTCATGTCGATGTGTGGCCTATAACCATTCAAAAAACTACTGATAACACTTACCAGTAAATCTCATCAGCTCTGGCCAGGGACTTGCTGTTATAGCTAATCGAGCATAGTGCAACATCAACTCCTAATACCGGGAGAGACAAAACCCCTCCTATCGCTCACTACCTCCATATGACTCGGGACTATACCCAAAATCCACCTGTTTGCTCGACTCCTTTAAGCCGTGGTAGGGAGGAAATCAAAGCACGGTGGGAACTACATAAGACACTATGACGATCTCGAGTCTACAGACTAACCTGTACAGGTGTCATCTGAGAACTGCTATCTGATGATAGATATGGTACCATCTACGAGTTCTCAGCAAGTCATGTTCGGTGTACCGATTCTCGAATGATCACCTGTGCACAATCTTTGATGTCAAACAGCAATGGTTGTGGGATCAACCATTGGCCCATACAGGGTCAAGAAATGTACACACTATTCTACTCTGGAATATCGATGCCCTGTCTCGATATTCTCTCGACCAGGAACTGTTAAAGGATGTGCTTGCAGACTACACAAGCCCCACTAGTATGATCTGCATCATAGTCCTGGTGGTCAAGCCTACATCCTAAGGACTGTATCAATATGTATCAGAGAGACAGTATAATATAATAAGTGCACATTTTAAGATAAAATGCAGCCAGATAGCATACTATCATGTCGAGCAAGAAAATCCTCTATATATATGTCCAAACATCCACTATAATATACAATAATGGTCTCTAGGGCATACATATTCTTAACAATCTCCAACTTGCACTAAGGCCAGTTGTTGTATTATCGTATACCCAACATCCCAAAAAGTCTCTCAAACTGTGTCTGGGGGAGGGCCTTCGTGAGTGGATCCGCTGTGTTGTCCTTCGTATCTACTCTCCTGACCTCGATCTCCCGGCGATCAACTATCTTCTGGATCAGGTGATACCGTCTCAGAATATGTCTGGATTGCTGATGGGACCGGGATTTCTTGGCCAAAGCCACAGCTCTATTATTATCACAATACAAGGGTATTGGATCCTCAATGGATGGAACTACACCAAATTCAGCAATGAACTTCTTCATCTAGACAGCCTCTTTGGCAGCATCGTTAGTAGCGATGTATTCAGCCTCCATCGTCGAGTCTGCTACAGTATCTTATTTGGAACTCTTCCAACATACCGCCCCTCCATTGAGGGTAAAGACAAAACCCGAGACAGACTTATTGTCGTCCTTATCACTCTGGAAGCTCGAATCAGTAAAGGATTCCACCTGGAGTTCTCCATTACCATACACCAAGAAAATTTCTTTAGTCATTCCCAAGTACTTAAGAATGTTCTTCACAGCTGTCGAGTGCTTTTTCCCTAGGTCTGATTGATATCTCCTTACCACACTAAGTGCGTAAGCTACATCCGATCTGGTGCATAACATCGCGTACATGATAGACCCAACTGTAGAAGCATAAGGTGTCACGTTCATGCGAGCCCTCTCCAAATCAGTCTTGGGAGACATCTCTTTGGAAAGAGTGATTCCTGAGCAAGCGGGTAAATTACCATACTTAGAATATTCTATACTAAACCTCTTTAGTATGGTGTCTATGTACCTGGATTGAGACAATCCCAATATCCTTTTAGATTTATCTCTATAGATCTTCATCCCTAGGATGTAGGGGCATCACTCTGATCTTTCATGGAGAACTTTTGTGATAGGAAGAATTTGACCGAGTGCAGCATAGGAACATCATTTCGTATCAAGAGTATTTCATCCACGTACAATACGAGAAAGACAATCTTACTCTCTACAATCTTTTTATATATACAAGGTTCATCTACGTTTTTTATGAAGTCAAACTCTTTAACTGCTACATCAAAACAGATGTTCCAACTCCGCGACACCAGCTTTAATCCATAGATTGATTTAAGCAGCTTGCACACCTTTCCGCTGCTCCCACTTTCTACGAAGCCTTCTAGCTGTGTCATATACCCACTCTTTTCTAAATCACCATTTAGAAAAGCAGTCTTGACGTCCATCTGCCAGATTTCATAGTCATGGTATGCAGCAATGGCAAGTAGGATCCTGATGGACTTAAACATAGCCACTTAAGAAAAGGTCTCATCATAGTCGACACCTGGTCGTTGATAAAAATCTTTTGCTACAAGTCTAGCTTTAAAGGCCTCAACCTTTTCATCTACACCAAGTTTCTTCTTGAAGATCCACTTGCTCCCAATGGGTTTTACCCCTTCAGGAGCAACTTCCAAATTCCATACTTTGTTGGTGTACATGGATTCCATCTCAGATCGCATAGCATCCAGCCATTTCACAGAGTCCCCACTTGTGATGGCATGCTCGAAACTAGTTGGGTCATCATCTTCTATGATGCAATCCTCGCTCCCACCGTCTATGGAAAAACCGTAGTATCTCTCAGGTGGATGAGAAACCCTACTAGATCTGCGGAGCGGCTGAGGTTCGTCAGGGACTATTGAATCCTCCGGTTCTACCAAATCATCAGTTGTAGTTTATGTAGCTGGAATTTCTTCCAGTCCTACCTTATTACCTCTGATTTCTTTCACAAGAAATTCCTTTTCTAAAAAAGTGGCATATTGAGAAACAAACACTTTTTGTTCATTTGTGTGGTAGAAGATATATCCATATGAATTCTTTGGATATCCCAGAAACTTGCAAAGAACTGATCGTGCTTCGAGTTTGTCCGGATTCTATTTTTTAACATAGGCCGGACAACCCCATATCTTAACTCATTTAAGAGATGGTCTCTTTCCATACCATATCTCATATGGAGTGGTAGGCATGGATTTGGTCGGAACCCTATTCAATAGGTATGCAGCTGTCTCAAGTGCATAAGCCCAAAAGGAAATAGGTAACTCAACAATACTCATCATAGAGCACATCATATCTAATAGGGTGCAATTCCTCCGCTTTGATACTCCATTGTGTTGTGGTGCATACGGAGGAACAAGCTGAGAGAGAATCCCATTCTCTTTTAGATAATCTCATAATTTCGTGCTTAAGTATTCACCTCCTCGATCAGATCGAAGGATTTTAATACTTTTACCCGTCTTGTTCTCTACTTCGCTCTTATATTCCTTGAATTTCTCCAAAGCTTCATATTTGAGTTTCAACAGGAACACATGTCCGAATCTTGAAAGATCATCAGTGAATGTAATGAAGTATGAGCAACCATTCCTGGCATGTGTAGACATAGGACCGCATACATCATTATGTATCAGTCCCAAGAGTTCAGTAGCTCTTTCTCCGTGTCTAATAAACGGAGTATTGGTCATCTTTTTCCTGATACATGACTGACAAGTTTCATAAGATGTAAATTCGAATGGATTTAAATATCCATCTTTATGTAACTTAGCAAGTCTGGTCGCGTTGATATGACCAAGTCTACAATGCCACAAGAAGGCTTCGTTCATTTCTGAACATTTCCTCTTGTGTGTGTTCTATATATTTAGAACTGTATTTTGATTTAGAATGAATATACCATATATAACGTACCAAACCCAATCAACAATTGATTTAGGAAAATGTTCATAACATTATTCTTTAATGCAAAGTTATATCCTTCTTTATCTAATAAAGAGACGGATATGATATTGCACATCATTGACGGTACGTAATAACAGTCATTCAAAATTAATGTATTACCATTTGGTAATGCAAGGTGATATTCGTCGACAGCTTCGGCAGTAATAATTGCTATGTTCGCTACTCTTAAAGACATATCACCCTTTCCCAGTTCTCTACTTCTCTTTAACCCTTGTAACACATTAAAAATATGGGATCTTGATCCAGTATCCAATACTCAGGACATAGAGCAGACTGAGAAACAGTTCTCAATAACTAACACACCCGAAGAAGATGCATCAGAAGGCTCTTTCTTCATTTGGGTTGTGTGGAAATCCTTGCATACCCCTATCTCTTGCCCAGACTCATGACAGTTGTCATAAAATAGGACAGAACCAACGTTCCCCAGCCCAGTATAAGCGGGTTCGTTCAATACATCCATATTATTATCTTGATTAAGGCGTGATATGGTCGCTACACGGAAAAAGAGAGAAGAAAACACTTTAGCATACGCTCTTACAAGATTAGATTGGTTATTATCTTATTTAATCAGGATGGCTCCCACTATTTTTATCAAATCTTTCTTCAAACCCTAAAAGGTAGGATTAGCCGGGATTAATTACACCCTACAAGTTCTCCAATCGGTCAGCCAGGCAGGTGTTGGTACTCCGAGAGATTTTCACCATGCTTTCGCATGGAACTAATTAAATAACCCCATTTCCGCATGGACATAACCGCGTTAACACCTTTCTTAAACGCCTACTGGATCGGCTAATTGTAAAGTGGAAAACTCTCTCAGGAGTAACACTTACTCGCAGTGGGTATCGGGATCCAACTATCATATAGAAGGTATGCAATCTCATTGCAAATTTCAACACTTGAAATTCCCAATATCTGTTTTTACTCCTAGAAACTTATGAACTTGGCTATGGTCAACAAATCATAAGCGGTAGTCAAGTTCAACCCGTCATTTCGTGATTGAATTAAACCCACTTGCACGACCCTTGGCTACGGTCAACAAGGTCGTACAACTACTCTAATCCAATCACATCAAGATGCAGCAGATAAGCACTAATCAGCTACCGCGCACTACGCCCTGACAAGGTCAACAAACGCAGCACAAATACTAAATAGTACTTATCTGAAATGACGGAGGGCTATGACTGGTTTTGAAGAAAACCTTTAATGCAATGAACTTGATATCGTTGTAGAATCCAGTGATTTGAAAAGGAGTGGTTTAAGCTCCGCTTTAAAATCGAGTAGTTTTTAAAACAAACCGAGTGGGTTATAGCATATGCTAGTTTTGCTAAAGAGGTCATTCCCGGTGAAGAGATCTAGGCTCTTTCCTCATCGAATGAGGTGCGGGATATTCATAATGGAATACCGCTATTCAAAGCAAGAACTAGAGCTACCCTTTTGAAAAATTTAATTCTACAACATCATTAGATTTTTTTTCTTTTCATTAATCTCATTAATGATGTCCCATCATTTATGTTTCCTAAACATCACAGAAGAAACGAAAATAAAACACACATATATGCTATCTGCATTCGCCACAGGGATCCGGGTCTTTAACGTAAGGTTAATTAACTTACGGCAGGGCAGGGTCAGGACTAGCGCGGATGCAAAACATATATAGTGTCTACTAATATATCATATATATAAGTAGCATTCGTCTCACGAAGTTATATGATCACATCATATCACAAAAACAGCAGAAGCAAACATATGAAATATAAGATATACTAGAAGGTCCGTGTTTTAGATTAAGCCTATAATGAAAAACACGGTTTCCACGGTCGTGATGAATAGCCAAGCCCACACCCACAAACCCTTACGAGAGCGGCAAGCAACCCTGCCAATTCTAGATTTAGGCAACCGGTCTCGACTCCTCGAAATGGCCTCCCACTGGACTCTGGAACCCGGTTACTTATGCTCCCCGCCTTGGGTCTATAATAATGCGGAAAAGTAAATAATATACATCAAATGAAGACAACAACCTCAACCCGGAAGTGTCCCAATAAAAGAATATTACATATAAATATTTGAATGAATGAAAATTGAAAAACTCTCATCTCACATAAAACCTCCTGGCTATTCAATCATAATGATCCAATATAACAAATCAATAGCAACATAATAACATCACATGTCATCAACATAAGTAAATATGTGTATCCCTAATGTCGTTGACATATAGCAATGAGATCGGGGATACTACCACATATTACACTTACGGTCGCAGAAAAGAAATGAAAACTACAATAATTAGAATCCGCATCTTCCTTAGACATCATAAACTCGGATTATCACAAATTCTGTATTTCATGCCTAACCTTATAAACCTGGCATTTAAGCCTTGAATTGAAAACACTTTTCAAAAATAAGTCGGGTAATTCAGTAAGATTCCCGATTAAATGATCGAATGCTCATCGGGAGCTTTAGTAGATGTCCGCACCCCTGAGGCCGTCAACGAAGTGCACTTGGACGGAACACCGTGGCCGCAAGCACCGGAGTGGATGCTTTTGGCCATGGGGTTCTCCTATAGTCACTTGGTCAGGGCTATGAGGCGTGTGTTAGTTATATATATGCCCTAGAGGCCATTGTTGTACATATGATGTATATTATAATGGATGCTTGGATATATATAGAGAGGACTTTCTTGCTCGTCATGATAGTATGCTATTTGGTTTCACTTTATCTTAACATGTTGACTTATATTAGTTTACTGTCTTACTCTCACATGTTGATAAAGCCCTTAGGATATGTACTCGACTACTAGGACTATGATGAGATCATACTAGTGGGGCCAAGGTAGTCGATGAGTACATCCTATAACTGTTCCTAGTCGAGGGTGTGTCGAGACAGGGCATCGATACACCAGAGTAGACTAGTGATTAGTCGAAAATACTGCATTTCTAACACGGCAATTTCCCTACCTTTTGCATTCATGTATAGGTATCTGGTATTCATATCGCACATATTAGCAAAATACATGTAAAATACTGAATTACTTGTACTGTGTACTAAAACCGGCACTTTTAGGGAAATTGTGTGTTTTTCATGGCATCGCATCATCCTTGTATTGCGCAACTCTTGTCTGGGGACTAATGCAGGAAATCACAGAAGCAGAGCCCAAAATTGGGAAAAGATCTGATAAAAGATGCGCCAACTCAAAGGCTGAAGATCTGGTAGTGATACAGAAGGCCAAATAAAAATCCATACATCAGAAAGAGGCCCATATGACAGCCTAAGACCACACCAGAAAGTTCAACTTCCAAAGCCCCAAAAGGACCACGGATCCGCGGCCCAAACCCCCTTGGCGCCGCGGATCCGCGACCATATGATGAGATCAAGAGCCCAGATTTCTTCCACGTGTTAACTCTAACGGCCAAAGCTTCCAGAAGACCCCAGAAGCTCTACGTGGCACATCTAGAAGGCTCGGCTTAACAAACTCTTGGAGGGAAATTCAAATTTTGGGCTTAACTAACTTTTTGGAGGAAAATTTAAATCTTTTGGTTAACTAACTTGTGGAGGGAATTCAAATTTTAATTCTAGATCTAGATTTGGGAGGCCTATAAAAAGGAGCCTAGATCTAGGGTGTAAATTGTTCAAAAATTCATTCATCTCTCCCTCTTCCCTCCACAAGTTTAGTGACAAAACTTGTGTCAAATTCCAATTCAATCTCAAGATCAAGATCCCGAGATCAATTCAAGCAAGAAACCCTTCAACCTTTAGAAGCGACGCCGGATTTCAACGGAGCAAGAGATCCACGCCGATCCGCGACTCAAGGAGCCGCCGAAATCGAGGATCTAGTTCCTACCTTTTGTAAATTCAAGAGAGTTGTAATGAAATTTGTCGATAAATAAAGGTGAATTTCCTATATTCTTGCTTATCTTTTAATTCAAGCATAATGATTAGATCTCAATTTGTGATTGTGTTTGTGATCATGATCTTTGAGTAATCTCCGCTCGTGTAGGAGTTGTGACGATCTTTAGATGATGATGATTTAGATATTCTTACAATTCTTAAATCCTATAATGCTTTGAAATTCTAGTGAATCAAATGATTAATGACCTAGTTTCGAGATGATGCTTTCTAGATCGTGTTCACTCGAAACTAGGGAACAGCTATTAACCATTTGATTAACTAGAAGCTAGAATTTGAATGCGATCTATCGAAAGGACAAAGGATGAGTTGCGGAATCCCTAATTTTCCCGCACGATCCTTAAACCTCGATGAATTTGCATCGATCTAGTATCAATTCGTTAATGGATAAGAATGAGTAATCATTAGATCTCATCACATCTATAGATCCGATCTACTCCTACAAGCTATACCTATAATCTTGAGTGTTGATTGGAAATTATCTCTCATCTCAATTCTTGTTTTTAACGTTTCTTTTAGATCTAGATTTTTCTTTCTCTTGATCTTCAATTACAAATCATGAATTGTTTTCTTTTCTTTGCCTTAAATTTTCAACTCATCTAATTCAAGAATTGAACGGATCTCACTTTCCCTGTGAACGATCCGCACTTACTAACGCGCTACATCCGACACCGTTATTGATTGCGGTCAAATATTTTTGGTTGTGATTTCTATATACAATTTTCTAAAAACCATACACATCAAGAATATCGTTTCAATCAAAATGGCGCCGTTGCCGGGGATCGTGTGCTATTTGTTCATTTTTTGAAATTTGAGTTGAAAAGTTTATTCCATCAATATTTTTTAGATCAAAACTCGCGCAAAATACTAATACGTGTTGTTGTGGTTAATTGCAAGGAGATCTGGAGCTTGCTGTGAAATTGGAAAATTATTTGGAGAATTCCAGAGAGCTCAGGAGCTGAAGAGGAACAGTACCAAAAATTTTAGAGAAGTGATCTCTTCATATGACCGCGATTCCGCGGCATTAGCAAGCAATTGCCACGGATCCGCCGCATAGTGACGTCATCAACCAACCAAAATTTCTCTGTAAGCTTCTAATTTTCTTATCTCCTCCCTCATCTGCTCCAATTAACAATTTGTTGCGGGCTTCTTTGCAAAAATCGCAGCGCCGCAAAAAGCAAAATAAATTGTGCTTGTTTTTGATTTTGTGGTTGTTTGCATAATTAATACGGACATTGAGGGGCATGGCCAAATCCAGATTAGGTGGGGAGTTCATTACCCTTCCTAAGCCCCAAAAATCACAAACCTGCATCCGCATTACCTTCATTAACAAAAAAATATCTAGAGATGACTCTAAGGACCGTCGCGCTCACTTAGGACGGAAGAAGACCGTGGGTAATTCATTGCTTATCCGCGTTTCTTTTTGTGGTGTCTAAGGAAAGTGTGTCGAAGGCTAGTGGTTACTTAATTAGACCCCCTACTTACGTAGTGGAGAACCTCCCACTTACCTGGCACTTACCTGGCCACAGGAGAAACAAAGAGGCAGTGGAGGATTTTATCCTGCGACTTGTCTTTTGGAAGTTAGGAGCGGTCTAGAGATTTGACCTAGGTGACCACTAGATTTTAGGGTTTTGCTTGTTGCATTTGTTGTGATCGCATCATCTTTTCAAAATCCGTATCATTTTTCAAAACAAACACCGCATTCACTTCATTTCCCCTAATTATAAATCACGCTGCCACTTGTACTAACCCCTTTTAGTGCAAGATAGGCTGGACACGGGATTCTAGTACCCGACTTGTCCGCGTCCCCTCGATCGACTCCGAAGTCGGTATTTCTCCATTTACCTTTCTTTTACCCACCACCACACCCACACCGATGGATCCGTCTCCATCGAACCTCTTTATCGCTGCTCTGCCTCCGTCCGTTGGTGCGCAGAATCCTCCCCGCATCTCTCTCCAAGAGAGGTGCTATCCTTTGCGAGGTCCTCTCTCGACCTGCTTATCCATTCCACTAGCCAACGGGGATAACTTTGAGATTAAGCCCCAGTACATCAACCTTCTACCCAAATTCCACGGTCTCGAGACTGAAGACGCATACGTTTTTATTACCAAATTTGAAAACGTATGCGCAATGATGGGTACATCACAACTTTCTGTGGATGACATGCGTCTACGAATTCTTCCATTTACTTTGTGCGATATAGCCGAGAAGTGGCTGTATAACACCACCGCACATTCCATCACGAATTGGGAAGAATTCGTTGCGGCATTCCTTAAGAAATTCTACCCTATGCAAAAGACAGCTCGAATCCATAGCGAACTATATCAATTCTCCCAGCTTCCGGCTGAACCATTCTCAGAATGCTTTGAACGATTCAAGGATCTTTTGGTTCAATGCCCACATCACGGCATCCCGAGATGGGATCTTTGCCGAATCATATATGAGGACAGTAACCCTACCACTAAACAAAACCTTGAAAACATGTGTCAAGGCACCTTTATGACCAAGGATGATGGGGAAGCAGGGAAATTTTTAGAAGAGTTCGCTGAAAAGTCCTTACAGTAGGAGAATGGAACCCAGCCATCGAGTAGGGGTGGCGTACACTAAATAGACGTGTCCATAGGTGTTCGAGCTGAGATGGCAACAATGCAAAAGAAGCTCGACGCTATGGAACACAAATTCTTAGCAGCCTCCCTAAACCCAATGTCGCTCCCCAAAACTGTTTGTGGGTGTTGTTCTGATCCTTCTCACTTGACGGAAGAATGGCCATTAAACTCTCAGTTTCGAGGTCTCGAGTATACCAATGCCGCATTTCAAAGACCTGGAAACGACCCTTTTTCTTCCATATATAATCAGGGTTGGAGGAATCACCCGAATTTTGCTTGGAACCAATCTCAAAACACGGTTCCAAACCCTAATCAATTCCAACGGGTCCCTCCACCACAACAGCAACCACTTCAACTCACCCAGCACCCCTACCAGTCACAAAATTTCCAAAACCAGGTCAACCCTCCTGCACCTTCTAATCCTATGCAGTCGACCTATTCTGACGAGTTCTCTCAATTCGCTCAAACCATGAAATCACTCTTGTCAAATTTCACGGAAATGTCGGCCGAGGTTAGGTCTTCCGTTGGTGAGATAAAGAAAAACTCAGCGTCCCAAGCTGAGAGTATCAAAACAATGGAAGCTGAGATTGCACGACTTAAGGCCGAAATGAGTGCAAGAGAGAAAGGGAAACTCCTAGCTCAACTTTTGCCCAATCCTGGCTATTCACATCAAGTGAATGCAATCACCACGTTGAGATCTGGGAGAGTGCTGGATAACCATATTGGGGAAGAAGTTGATGATATTGAGAATCCTATCAACACCCCGGCTGAGACCTTCCCTCACACACACACTTCTACGTCTGATTCTTGTTCTTCTACCCCACCGCCTTCTCGCGAGCCTATTCTCCATTTCCCTCTAGGCTCGACACCTCAGCCCACCTCTTCTAGTCTACCACCGACGATCCCCATTTCTATTTTGGGATCAGGTCCACACACACTTCCTTCTCCTATGATGGACCCAGCGCTTATTGCTAAAGCACCTTATCCTAATCGGTTAAGGGCTAACACATCGAGTCCACATATGGAGAAGATTATGGACATGTTCAAGCAAGTTAACATCAACATCCCTCTCTTAGATGCCATCCAACAAGTTCCATCCTATGCGAAAACTCTTAAGAACTTGTGCACTCGGAAGAGGAAGACTCAAGTGCCCAAGAAAATTTTCATGGCAAAGACTGTAGACACGGCTTTCCCCCAACAATTACCGAGGAAACGTAAGGATCCTGGATATCCTACTATTTCCATTTCTATTGGGGAAAAACACATCAACCGTGCTCTATTAGATCTAGGCGCTAGTGTTAACTTGCTTTCATACTCAGCCTATGAGCAATTAGGGATCGGAGAGTTGAAACCAACCCATTGCACTCTCCAGATGGCTGACCGATCAAGCACCAAACCTAGGGGTGAACTGGAGGATGTGTTAATAAAAATCGGGGAATTCATATTCCCTGTGGATTTTAATGTACTTGATACACAGCCTGTAGCAAACCCACGGAATCAAATTCCGGTGATTTTAGGTCGCCCCTTTTTGGCCACTTCCAATGCTATCATCAACTGTCGTAATGGTTCTATGACCCTATCCTTCGGGAATAGGTCAATAGAGCTGAACATTTACAAGTTGGGAAGTGTACCCTCCGAACCTACTGCTCATGTCTGTTCTGTCGACTTAATGGATATCGACGGCAGCGAATTTGATGATCCTCCTGATACCGATCTTGACTCTTTTTATACGTTGTTGTTTGACCCAACTATGTAACATACACATACGGACTCTTCCACCGAGATGTCCGGGTCAACAATTAACACGGATTATGAACTGTTTTTAGAGTCTGAAAATCACCCCGCACCTTGTAATGACATTATTCTTCGGGGTATAGATGAAACTTTTGAGGAGATCTTCGCTGATGAACTCGCATTTATGAAAAGCACGGGTGTTGAGATGAATCATGTCCAAATCAATGAAATTAAACCTCCACCCCTTCTTCTGAACTGTAAAAAGAATGCGAGTAATCCATCACATTCACTGCATCGTCTCTCCAAAATGAGACGCACACACATTCTGTTACACCACTTAACCTTTCCCCACATCTTCTTCCACCAACCAGAGCACTGCATTGATAAAATTTTCGAATGGTTGGTGTTGACATTCGGTCTTTGCAAAGCTTGGCATCGACTACTGATTTTTGACCCCCTCATGTGATTTTCAAAGCTTAATATTGCATAACTCAAGTTTGGGGGGGAGCAATTTTTCTGGCTTTTGAAAAGAAAATTTTTTACAAAAAAAAAAAAAATTTGAGTGAAAAGAATAAGTTTGGGGGAGGGTCTTCACTTATATATTTTGCCCCCACTAATAAATTCCTCCCAGGCTTACAGGTTTTGTAGATATAGCGGTTGGCAACAGTGAGAACACTGTTGAAAACAAGTTTGGGGGAGGTTTGTGCTTAGTTTTGCATCATGTGCATATCATTTGCATAAACACAAAATATTTCATTAAAAACCATAAAAATTTAAAAAAAATTAAAAACCCATAAAAATTCTGTGTATATATTTTTGGCTCATCATTTTTTTAAATAGTTTTTCAAAACCCATAAAAACCTATAAAAAATCAAAAATTTTCAAAATCCATAAAAATTCAAAAATTTTCAAAACTAATAAAAATTTTCAAAAATTTTCGATCGTCTCGAAACTAGGTCATTAATCAAATGATTAGTCGAAAATACTGCATTTCTAACACGGCAATTTCCCTACCTTTTGCATTCATATTTAGGTATCCGGTATTCATATCGCACATATTAGCAAAACACATGTAAAATACTGAATTACTTGTACTGTGTACTAAAACCGGCACTTTTAGGGAAATTGTGTGTTTTTCATGGCATCGCATCATCCTTGTATTGCGCAACTCTTGTCTGGGGACTAATGCAGGAAATCACAGAAGCAGAGCCCAAAATTAGGAAAAGATCTGATAAAAGATGCGCCAACTCAAAGGCTGAAGATCTGGTAGTGATACAGAAGGCCAAATAAAAATCCATACATCAGAAAGAGGCCCATATGACAGCCCAAGACCACACCAGAAAGTTCAACTTCCAAAGCCCTAAAAGGACCGCGGATCCGCGGCCCAAACCCCCTTGGCGCCGCGGATCCGTGGCCATATGATGAGATCAAGAGCCAAGATTTCTTCCACGTGTTAACTCTAACGGCCAAAGCTTCCAGAAGACCCCAGAAGCTCCACGTGGCACATCTAGAAGGCTCGGCTTAACAAACTCTTGGAGGGAAATTCAAATTTTGGGCTTAACTAACTTTTTGGAGGAAAATTTAAATCTTTTGGTTAACTAACTTGTGGAGGGAATTCAAATTTTAATTCTAGATCTAGATTTGGGAGGCCTATAAAAAGGAGCCTAGATTTAGGGTGCAAATTGTTCAAAAATTCATTCATCTCTCCCTCTTCCCTCCACAAGTTTAGTGACAAAACTTGTGTCAAATTCCAATTCAACCTCAAGATCAAGATCCCGAGATCAATTCAAGCAAGAAACCCTTCAACCTTTAGAAGCGACGCCGGATTTCAACGGAGCAAGAGATCCACGCCGATCCGCGACTCAAGGAGCCGAGCGAAGCCGAAATCGACGATCTAGTTCCTACCTTTTGTAAATTCAAGAGAGTTGTAACGAAATTTGTCGATAAATAAAGGTGAATTTCCTATATTCTTGCTTATCTTTTAATTCAAGCATAATGATTAGATCTCAATTTGTGATTGTGTTTGTGATCATGATGTTTGAGTAATCTCCGCTCGTGTAGGAGTTGTGACGATCTTTAGATGATGATGATTTAGATATTCTTACAATTCTTAAATCGTATAATGCTTTGAAATTCTAGTGAATCAAATGATTAATGACCTAGTTTCGAGATGATGCTTTCTAGATCGTGTTCACTCGAAACTAGGGAACAACTATTAACCATTTGATTAACTAGAAGCTAGAATTTGAATGCGATCTATCGAAAGGACAAAGGATAAGTTGCGGAATCCCTAATTTTCCCGCACGATCCTTAAACCTCGATGAATTTGCATCGATCTAGTTGTTAGTTGTATGTATGCCCTAGAGGCCAGTATTGTACAGATGATGTATATTATATTGGATGCTTGGACATATATAGAGATGACTTTCTTGCTCGATATGATAGTATGCTATCTGGTTACTCTTTATCTTAACATGTATACTAGTCTCTTTATATTGTCTTATAGTTACATGTTGGTAAAGCCCTTAGGATGTGTACTTGACTGCCTGGACTATGATGCAGATCATACTAGTGGGGACATGGTAGTCCATAAGTACATCCTTCAAGGTCCCTAGTCGTAGGTGTATCGAGACGGGGCATCGATATACCAGTGTAGACTAGCGTATACGCTTCTCGACCCATGAGATGGGCGATGGATGATCCCATATCCATTGGTGTTTGACATCAGAGATGGTATACGGGTGCTCAGTAGAGACTGGGTACACTGGACGGACTCGCCGAGAACTCCCAGATGGTATTATACCTCACGTCAGATGGCAGTTCTCAGGTGACACTTGTGTAGGTTAGTCTGTAGACCCGAGATCGTCATAGAGTCTTGTGTGATTCCCACTGTGCTTTGATCTCCACCTTACCACGTCCATGAGGGCGTGCAAAACGGTGGTCTTTGGGTACAGTCCCGAGTCACATGGAGGCAATGAGCGATAGGAGGGGTTTCGTCTCTCCCGGTATTGGGGGTTGATGTTGCGCAGTGCTCGATTGGCCGTAACAGGGAAGTCCCTGACCAGGGCTGATCAGAGATTTGCTGGTAAGTGTTACCAGTAGTTTCTCGACCCGTTATGAGCCTCACATCAGCACGACTTATCGGTTATTGGGGTCTGACGTTTACCACCCCTAGACTTGATATGCGACATATCAGACGAACAGACCGGACTGTATGTTAAGTGTTACTGGTTGGATTCACAGGAGTGTGAGCGGGATGGCTCGTCGATCTTCTGATCGCTCAATATCCGGATGGACGTTACGTTTAGCAGACCGCTTGCTGCTTGTGGGTGCTTGATATGATCATCATCTGCTACCGGCGTATTGACGAGTCTTTAGAGTCCTACATAGAGGTTTCCTGGCTCAAGCGAAACGAAATAGGGGCGCATATGAGATATGTGCGGGACCGAGAATAATGCGTGTATGTGATACCGTATTTCATTCTCGAGTTGAATGTTTCGATTGGTTGTATGCGATATAACCTAGTTATCGAATCATTGATTCGATAAATCGATACATTGTATACTAGTCGGTTATGTGCGACATGACCGGATCATTGAATCAAGTGTTGATTTAATGATTTAATGTATAATTATATATATGATATATTACTTTGCATTAACTAGTATTGGTTCACTTTAAATGGATTTTCTCACTTGATGTGCAAGTTGTATATGTGATATACTTTTGTGCACATGTTTGTATCATGTTTGATGATACATGTTGACTTGTGCTTGTGTAAAGATTAAACCATGGTTATATGAATGGTTAGGGTTTTATATACTTATTCATTTATTTATATTGATTATTCATTTTGGAAAAGATAAGAAAAATGGTGGCATTATTTGTTTCTTTCATGAAGCTTCATGAAGAGTTGAATAATTGACCATTTTTGTTTTCTTCTCTTAACCTAACCATCCACTTAACCCTAGTTTGCTCTCTACACTTGACCATGGTAAGTATATGATAAGTATTGATTTTATTATTCTTTTTACACAATACTTATCATATTCTATCTACTTCTTCTTCTTCATCTTCAAGAGAAAAAGCTTGATGCCATCAATGGCATCTTGAGTTCCAAAGTGAGAAATCCAATTCTAAAGTGAACCCACCTCCTATTTCTTCACCCTCTACCTCTTGCCAAGTTGTTTTGGGTGTTTTCTTCACAAGTTTCTCAACTTGGTGAAGTTGGAGCTTGAACTTGTGCAACCTCGACGTAGATCATCTTCGGCACGAAGCCGACGACCTATTCCGCTCGTTTCTTCGATGAAGCCGATGCGAGAGTCCGAGATCCAACTAGGACAGCAAGAGGACGCCTATGTGGAGCTTAGGAAGTGGAGAAACGGATCTACAAAGGTTGTAGTCTTTCTCCTTTAGTTAAAGTGTTAACTAGTTTAATGTATCGCCTAGAAATCTAGCCGACGATCCGTATTAGGGTTTCTCGGCACCCATAAAATTTTAAATTGGCATGATCGATGCCTTGTGAGACCTCTATAGTGTGCCTAGGAACCCTACAGTAGTATCAGAGCCTAGCTAGAGCCTTAGGCGAAGTCTAGACGGAGTTTGAAGTCCGATCGAACCCGAAACCGCATTTTTCCACGCTCTCTGGACTTTTTCTGAAAACGTGGATTTTTCCAGATTAAAAATATGCAGAAAAACCATCAGGAAATTATAAGAGTTTGTGTGAAATTCGACAGACTAATTCCACTAAGTCGCCGCGGATCCGCGGCATGAGCATGGCTCATGCGGCGGTTCCGCGGCCGTACGGCCTCAATATATAAAGAATTTTACACAGTAATTCTTAGTTTCCAGTGGTTATTTTCCTGGGTATTTTTAATAATTATTCAAGAGTTGAATTTTCTGGGGTTACTTTGGGGATTCGGTGTTTCGATCGGGGTATCAAATTTCGTCTTTGTGTTTTTCCGGATAATTTTTAGAATATGTTAAAAAGTTCGACCGGATATAAATACCCAATTTTTCCCCTGTCGGGAAATTTCCAAGTGTTGGATTTTTCCGTAGTTTAATGACGTTCTAAGTAGTGCAAGTAACGCAATGGACCCTCTAAAAGACAACAAACCTTAACTCGATTATGTGACCGTCTTGGACTGCCCTTTGAACCTTCGGGTTTGGGGCAGTACGGCGTGCCACATGTGAGGCGTTGGCTTGACCCTTCTACGGCTGGACCGTTGGTACTGAGGCACGAACTGAATGTTGTTAGACTTATTTCATGTATTGAGCTGTATCGGGAAAACTTGGGTATTCGACTGTTCGATCGGAAAGTTTAACATTTTCTGTTTATCTGGAATGTGATACAATAATTGGAATTCACAAACAGTTATGAGATAACTGAATGAATGTTATAAATCTAGCGGTTTAGTTTCACTTGATGTTGAAAAGAGTTTTCGATAATGAGACTAAAATGCGGGGTTTATAACTGTTAGGCATGTGATGTCTAAGTATTTCATTTGATTAGGCATGTGATGTCTAAAGAGGTTGCGGATTCCAACTGTTGTAGTTTTACACTTTCTTTTCTGTGACCGTAAGTGTAGTATGTTCATATCGCCGGTTTCGTTGCTATATGTCAACGACAATTGGGGTATGCGTACTTACTTACGTTGATGACATGTGATATTATGTGTTGCTGGATATGTTATATTGGATCGTCGTGTTTGAATAGCCGGGGGTTTTTATGTGAGATGAGTGTTTTTCATTTTCATTCATGTAAAAACTTGTATGTAATATTTTTTTATTTGGGGCACTTCCAGGTAGCGGAAGCTGTCACCTTTTGTATATTATTTACTTTTCCGCATTAGGATAGACCCAAGGAGGGGAGCACAAGTAACCGGGTTCTGGGGTCCAGTGGGAGACCAACTCGAGGAGTCGAGTCCGGGTCTCCTAACCCTAGAATTGACAGGGTTTCTTGCCGCTCTCGTAGGGGTCTAGGGGTGTGAGATTGGCTATTCATCACGACCATGGAATCCGTGTTTTATACTGGCTCGTATTGAAAACACGGACGTCCTAGTATATCCAATATTTCATATGTTTCTTCTGCTGCGATATCTGTGATGTGATCATGTGATGTTCTGTGATAGATACTTTATATAGTATATATGATATATTATATAGACGTTACTTATGTTTTGCACCCGTACTAGCCCTGCCCCGCTCTGCCGTTAGTTACCTAACCTAACGGTGCATGAGGGGACATCGAGGCGAATGCGGATGGCATAAGTGTACGTCGTATTTATCTGTGATGTTTAGGTACTTAAATGATGGGACTTCATTAATGAGATTAATGAAAGAAAAGAAACCTAAGATGTTGTGGAATCAAATTTTAAATAAAACAGGTAGCTACAGTTCTTGCTTTGCACAGCGATATATATGATATATCCTGCACCTTATTCGATGAGGAAAGGACCGAGATCCCTTCACCGGGAGTGACTCCTTTAGCAATAACTGGCAGATGCTACACACTCGGTTTGGTTATTGATTGCTTTTAATAGTTTTTGCTTTGCACAGTGATATATATGATATATCCCGCACCTCATTCGACGAGGAAAGGGCCGACGATCCCTTCACCGGGAGTGACCCCTTTAGCAAAACTAGAAAAGCCTCAAAAACACTCCATTTCAAAACTTCATTTGATTCTACAACGATATCAAGTTCATTACGCAATAGGTTTTCAGAAAAACCTGTCGTAGCCCTCCACCGTTTCAGATAAGTACTAGTTAGTATTCGTGCTACGTTTGTTGACTATGTTAAGGCGTAGTGTGCGGTAGCTGACCAGTATTTATCTGCTTATGCATATGATGCAGATTGGATTAGGGTAGTCGTGCGACTTTGTTGACTATGTTAAGGGTCGTATGGGTGGGTTTAATTCAATCAGGAAATGACGAGTTGAACTTGACTAGCACTTATGATTTGTTGACTATGTTAAGGTCATATAGCTGCTAGGGGCAAAATTTTATCAGGAATTTCAAATGTTGAAATTTGCAATGAGATTGCATACCTTCTATGAGATAGTTGGATCCCGATACCCACTGCGAGTAAGAGTTACTCCTGGGAGAGTTTTACGCATTGCAATTAGCTGATCAAGTAGGTGTCTAGAAAGGTGTCAACGGGGTTACGCCTCTGGGAAAACGAGGTTTACATTAATTAGGTTCGTGCGGAAGCACGGGGGACCTCCCTCAAAGTACCGACACTGGCCTGGCTGAAAGATTGGCGAACTTGTAGTGTGTAATTAATCCCGGCTAGTCTTTCCTTTTAGGGTTTGAAGGAAGATTTGATAAAAAGCAGTGGGAGCCATCCTGATTAGATAAGATAATAACCAATCTGATCTTGCACGAGCATACGCTAAAGTGTTTTCTTCTCTCTCTCTCCAGGTAGCGACCATTTCATGCCCTAATGAAGATAATAATATGGATGTATTGACCGAACCCGTATGTTATACTGTGCTGGGGAACGTTGGTTCTGTTCTTTCTTATAAGGGTTATAGGAATGAACAGGATATAGGGAAATACCAGGATTCCCATGCCACCCGAATGAAGAAAGTACATGATGATGCATTTTCTTCGGGTGTGTTCATTACAGAGAACTGTTTCTCCATTTGCTCTACGTCCTGGGTATTAGATACCGGGTCAGGATCCCATATATGTAATCAGTTACATGGGCTTAGGAAAGGTAGAGAACTTGGAGAAGGTGATAAAGACATTAGAGTTGGAAATGGTGCAATTGTTGCAGCTAAGACTGTCGGAGAATATCACCTTGTATTACCAACTGGAAATACATTGGTTCTGAACGAATGCTATTACATGCCGAACCTGATATGCAACATTATATCGGTTTCTTTGCTGAGTAAAGAGGGATATAATTTTGTATTACAGGACAATGTTATGAACATTTTCCGTAACCAAAAGTTGGTTGGATCAGGCACGTTGTGCAATGGCATTTATGTTCTAAATCAATCAACAGTTCTGAGCATAACAAACACACACAAGAGGAAGAGTTCAGAACTGAACGAATCCTACTTATGGCATTGTAGACTGGGACACATCAATGTGTGATGTGACACGACTGGCTAAATTGCATAAGGATGGATATTTGAAACCTTTCGAATTTTCATCTTATGACACTTGCCAGTCATGTCTCAAAGGCAAGATGACCAAAACTCCGTTTACGGGACACGGAGAAAGAGTTACTGAACTCTTGGGACTGATACATAGTGATGTATGCGGTCCCATGTCTACACATGCCAGGGATGGTTCTTCATACTTCATTACATTCACTGACGATCTCTCTAGGTTCGGGTATGTGTTCCTGATGAAACACAAATCAGAAGCTTTTGAGAAATTTAGGGAATATAAACAAGAAGTTGAGAACCAAACCGGAAAAAGTATTAAAATCCTACGATCTGATCGAGGAGGTGAATACTTGAGCAATGAATTCCTGGACTTCCTAAAAGAGAATGGGATTCTCTCTCAGCTGACTCCTCCATATACACCACAGCACAACGGTGTATCAGAACGGAGGAACCGCACCCTATTAGATATGGTGCGCTCTATGATGAGCACAGCTGAGTTACCTATTTCCTTCTGGGGATATGCGCTGGAAACAGCAACATACCTATTGAATCAAGTTCCATCTAAATCTGTACCTACCACACCATATGAGATATGGAGTGGGAAGAGACCATATTTTAAACGAGTTAAGATATGGGGTTGTCCGGCCTATGTCAAAAGGCAAAATCCAGAAAAACTCGAGGCACGGTCAGTTCTTTGCAAGTTTGTGGGATATCCTAAGAATTCCCAAGGATATTTTTTCTACCATGCTGAAGAACAAAAAGTGTTTGTTTCTCAATATGCCACCTTTTTAGAAAAGGAATTCCTTGAAAAAGAAATTAGTGGCAAAGTGGTAGAGCTGGAAGAAGTTCCAGATACACAAACCGTAACTGAAGATTTAGTGGAACCAGAAGATTCAGTAGCTCCCGATGAACCTCAGCCTCTCCGCCGATCTAGTAGGGTTCCTCGCCAACCTGAGAGATACTACGGTTTTCTCATGGATGGTGGGAGCGAGGATTGCATCATGGATGATGATGACCCAACTAGTTTCGAGCAGGCCATCACGAGTAGGGACTCAGTGAAATGGCTGGATGCTATGCGGTCCGAGATGGAATCCATGTACACCAACAAAGTATGGACTTTGGACGTTGCTCCTGAAGGGGTAAAACCCATTGGGAGCAAGTGGATCTTCAAGAAGAAACTTGGTGTAGATGGGAAAGTGGAGACTTTCAAAGCTAGACTTGTTGCAAAGGGTTTTCGTCAAAGACCAGGTGTGGACTATGACGAAACCTTTTCTCCAGTGGCTATGCTTAAATCCATCCGGATCATGCTTGCCATCGCTGCATATCATGATTACGAAATCTGGTAAATGGATGTTAAGACCGCCTTTCTAAATGGTGATTTAGAAGAGTGCGTGTACATGACTCAGCCAGAGGGCTTCGTAGATAGTGGGAGCAGCGGGAAGGTGTGTAAGCTGCTTAAATCCATTTATGGATTAAAGCAAGCATCGCGGAGTTGGAACATCTGCTTTGACATCGTTATCAAAGAGTTTGATTTCGTCAAAAATCCAGATGAACCTTGTATCTACAAGAAGGTGGCAGAGAGTAAGGTTGTCTTCCTCGTATTGTACGTGGACGACATACTCTTGATAGGAAATGATATTCCTATGCTGCAATCGGTCAAGCTCTTCTTATCACAAAGATTCTCAATGAAAGATCTTGGTGATGCCTCCTGCCTATTGGGAATTAGGATCTATAGAGATAGATCCAAATGGATTTTGGGATTGTCCCAATCCAGGTACATTGACACCATACTAAAGAGGTTTAGTATGGAAGAGTCCAAGCGTGGGAACTTGCCCACGATCTCTGGAGTCACTCTCTCCAAAGAGATGTCTCCCAAGACTGATTTGGAGAGAGCTCGCATGCAAGGGATACCCTATGCTTCGGCAGTAGGCTCTATCATGTATGCGATGCTATGTACCAGACCCGATGTAGCATACTCACTAAGTGTAGTGAGCAGGTATCAAGCTGATCCTGGAGAGAGTCACTGGACAGCTGTGAAGAGCATTCTCAAGTACTTGCGAAGGACTAGAGATATGTTCTTGGTGTATGGTAACGGAGAACTCCAAGTGGAGTCCTTTACCGATTCGAGCTTCCAGAGTGATAAGGACGACTCTAAGTCGCAGTCGGGCTTTGTCTTTACCCTTTACGGAGGGGCGGTTAGCTGGAAGAGTTCCAAGCAGGAAACCGTGGCAGACTCGACGATGGAGGCTGAATACATCGCTGCCAACGATGCTGCCAAAGAGGCTGTCTAGATCAAGAAGTTCATTACTGAACTTGGAGTGGTTCCATCCATTGAGCATCCAATACCTTTGTATTGCGATAACAATGGAGCGGTGGCTTTGGCCAAGGAACCCAGGTCCCATCAGCGATCTAGGCATATTCTGAGGCGGTATCACCTGATCCGGGAGATAGTTGATCGCCGGGAGATCGAGGTCAGGAGGGTTGACACGAAGAACAACACGGCGGATCCACACACGAAGGCCATTCCCCAGATACAGTTTGAGAGACTCTTCGGGATGCTCGGTATGCGATACTACAGCAGCTGGCCCTAGTGCAAGTGGGAGATTGTTAGTTGTATGTATGCCCTAGAGGCCAGTATTCTACAGATGATGTATATTATATTGGATGCTTGGACATATATAGAGATGACTTTCTTGCTCGATATGATAGTATGCTATCTGGTTACTCTTTATCTTAACATGTATACTAGTCTCTTTATATTGTCTTATAGTTACATGTTGGTAAAGCCCTTAGGATGTGTACTTGACTGCCTGGACTATGATGCAGATCATACTAGTGGGGACATGGTAGTCCATAAGTACATCCTTCAAGGTCTCTAGTCGTAGGTGTATCGAGACGGGGCATCGATATACCAGTGTAGACTAGCGTATACGCTTCTCGACCCATGAGATGGGCGATGGATGATCCCATATCCATTGGTGTTTGACATCAGAGATGGTATACGGGTGCTCAGTAGAGACTGGGTACACTGGACGGACTCGTCGAGAACTCCCAGATGGTATTATACCTCACGTCAGATGGCAGTTCTCAGGTGACACTTGTGCAGGTTAGTCTGTAGACCCGAGATCGTCATAGAGTCTTGTGTGATTCCCACTGTGCTTTGATCTCCACCTTACCACGTCCATGAGGGCGTGCAAAACGGTGGTCTTTGGGTACAGTCCCGAGTCACATGGAGGCAATGAGCGATAGGAGGGGTTTCGTCTCTCCCGGTATTGGGGGTTGATGTTGCGCAGTGCTCGATTGGCCGTAACAGGGAAGTCCCTGGCCAGGGCTGATCAGAGATTTGCTGGTAAGTGTTACCAGTAGTTTCTCGACCCGTTATGAGCCTCACATCAGCACGACTTATCGGTTATTGGGGTCTGACGTTTACCACCCCTAGACTTGATATGCGACATATCAGACGAACAGACCGGACTGTATGGTAAGTGTTACTGGTTGGATTCACAGGAGTGTGAGCGGGATGGCTCGTCGATCTTCTGATCGCTCAATACCCGGATGGCCATTACGTTTAGCAGACCGCTTGCGGCTTGTGGGTACTTGATATGATCATCATCTGCTACCGGCGTATTGACGAGTCTTTAGAGTCCTACACAGAGGTTTCCTGGCTCAAGCGAAACGAAATAGGGGCGCATATGAGATATGTGCGGGACCGAGAATAATGCGTGTATGTGATACCGTATTTCATTCTCGCGTTGAATGTTTCGATTGGTTGTATGCGATATAACCTAGTTATCGAATCATTGATTCGATAAATCGATACATTGTATACTAGTCGGTTATGTGCGACATGACCGGATCATTGAATCAAGTGTTGATTTAATGATTTAATGTATAATTATATATATGATATATTACTTTGCATTAACTAGTATTGGTTCACTTTAAATGGATTTTCTCACTTGATGTGCAAGTTGTATATGTGATATACTTTTGTGCACATGTTTGTATCATGTTTGATGATACATGTTGACTTGTGCTTGTGTAAAGATTAAACCATGGTTATATGAATGGTTAGGGTTTTATATACTTATTCATTTATTTATATTGATTATTCATTTTGGAAAAGAAAAGAAAAATGGTGGCATTATTTGTTTCTTTCATGAAGCTTCATGAAGAGTTGAATAATTGACCATTTTTGTTTTCTTCTCTTAACATAACCATCCACTTAACCCTAGTTTGCTCTCTACACTTGACCATGGTAAGTATATGATAAGTATTGATTTTATTATTCTTTTTACACAATACTTATCATATTCTATCTACTTCTTCTTCTTCATCTTCAAGAGAAAAAGCTTGATGCCATCAATGGCATCATGAGTTCCAAAGTGAGAAATCCAATTCTAAAGTGAACCCACCTCCTATTTCTTCACCCTCTATCTCTTGCCAAGTTGTTTTGGGTGTTTTCTTCACAAGTTTCTCAACTTGGTGAAGTTGGAGCTTGAACTTGTGCAATCTCGACGTAGATCATCTTCGGCACGAAGCCGACGACCTATTCCGCTCGTTTCTTCGATGAAGCCGATGCGAGAGTCCGAGATCCAACTAGGACAGCGAGAGGACGCCTACGTGGAGCTTAGGAAGTGGAGAAATGGATCTACAAAGGTTGTAGTCTTTCTCCTTTAGTTAAAGTGTTAACTAGTTTAATGTATCGCCTAGAAATCTAGCCGACGATCCGTATTAGGGTTTCTCGGCACCCATAAAATTTTAAATTGGCATGATCGATGCCTTGTGAGACCTCTATAGTGTGCCTAGGAACCCTACACTAGTATCAATTCGTTAATGGATAAGAATGAGTAATCATTAGATCTCATCACATCTATAGATCCGATCTACTCCTACGAGCTATACCTATAATCTTGAGTGTTGATTGGAAATTATCTCTCATCTCAATTCTTGTTTTTAACGTTTCTTTTAGATCTAGATTTTTCTTTCTCTTGATCTTCAATTACAAATCATGAATTGTTTTCTTTTCTTTGCCTTAAATTTTCATCTCATCTAATTCAAGAATTGAACGGATCTCACTTTCCCTGTGGACGATCTGCACTTACTAAAGCGCTACATCCGACACCGTTATTGATTGGGGTCAAATATTTTTGGTTTTGATTTCTATATACAATTTTCTAAAAACCATACACATCAAGAATATCGTTTCAATCAACTAGCGTATACACATTTTGACCCATATGATGGGCGATAGATGATCCCATATCCATCGGTGTTTGACATCAAGGATGGTGTACGGGTGCTCAGTGAAGACTGGGTACGCTGGACGGACTCGCCGAGAACTCCCAGATGGTATTATACCTCACGTCAGATGGCTGTTCTCCGGTGACACTGGTACAGGTTAGTCTGTAGACCCGAGATCGTCATAGAGTCTTGTGTGATTCCCACTGTGCTTTGATTTCCACCTTACCACGTCCAAGAGGGCGTGCAAAATGGGGGCTTTTGGGTACGGTCCCGAATCACATGGAGGCAATGAGCGATAGGAGGGGATTCGTCTCTCCCGGTATAGGGAGTTGATATTATGCTGTGTTCGATTGGCTATAACTGGAAGTCCCTGGCCAGGGCGGATATTGAGTACTACTGGTAAGTGTTACCAGTAGTTTCTCGACCTGTTATGAGTCTCATATCGACACGACTTATCGGTTACTGGGGTCTGACGTATACCACTCCTAGACTAGATATGCGATATATCAATCGAAGAGAACGGACTGTACGGGAGTGTTACTGATTGGATTCACAGGAGAATGTACAGGCTTCTTTCTTGATCTTCTGATCGCTCAATACCTGGGTGGCTGTTGCATTTAGCTGACCGCTTGCAGCTTGTGGTTGTTTGATTTGATCATCACCTGCTACCGGCGTATTGACGATTCTTTAGAGTCCTACACAGAGGTTTCTTGACTCAGGAAAAACGGAGTAGGAGCACATATGTGATATGTGCAGGACCGAGAATAATACAATATGAGATACCGTATTATATTCTCGCGATATTTTGATATGAGCCGGGCCATCGGATCAAGTGTTGATTCGATGAATCGGTACATGATATATTAGTCGGTTATATTCGATATAGCCGGATTGTCGGATCAAGTGTTGATTCGATAATTTAATGTATAATAATATATATGATATATTATATTACATTATCTAATATTGGCTCGCTTTATTATTTCATTTTCTCACCGGATAATACATTGATATATATGCAATATATGTTAATTGTATTATTTTCTTTTGTTACAAAATATATTATATATGTGATATATAATATTGTAACATGTTATAATTACTAATGCAACATGATTAGTGGAGATTAAATAAGGTTAGGGTTTGATTTGGGTTAGTTCTTTCATGAACCTTCTAGAAGGTTTCCTTTTGTTTCTTGCAGAGATATTATGATGGATATTTTGTGAGATATTTTCCTTACGCAAACCACACCCTTAACCCTAGTTAACTCTCTACATGGGTTAGCCTTGTTATTTTTTACCATGGTTGCATTTGTAATCATATAATCATTTTCGCTATTCATCACAAAAGAATAATTCATTCATCTTCTTCTTCTTCCTCCTTGCAAAGCTTTCTAGCTTTGAGATTTGTGATGATTTAGTGTGAGAATTTGATAATAAAAGAGAGTATAAATACTACTTCATCATTCTCATCTAATCTAGCCAATTAGATTAGGATGTTCACCTCATTAGAGAGAGAGAGCTTGAGTTATAGAAATTTCGAGGTAGATCATCGGAGAAAAGAAAGACTACAAGCAAGTATGGATCATTCGGGTTGTGGAACCTCTCTTGAGTCCGGGAGATCATGGATCGCGGCGAAGGGACTTCTACTCGGAGCTTATGAAGCGAAGGAGCGGACTACAAAGGTTGTAATCCCTCACTCTTAGTTGTAAAGATGTTTACTTGCATGTTAAACCCTAATAATCTAGCAAAGATCCCGGCTTTGGGTTGTTCGGCACGTCTAAATTTTGAATCGGGCATGGTTGATGCCTTATAGACCCTTTTATGAGTGCCTAGGAACCCTACAGTGGTATCAGAGCCAAGCTAGAGCATTAGGCGACGTGTATGCGAAGTTAAAACTCCGATCGAACCCCGATACGACGAAATAGACCCCCTCTCTGGAAATTTTGTAAAAATGTGATTTTTTCTGCATTAAAAATACTTTAAAAAATCAGTAGGGAATTCTAAGGATAATCCTAAAACACGAGCCCCCAAGGCTCTCAAGGAGCCGCGGAACCGCGGCAAGAACATGCTTGCCGCGGCGGTTCCGCGGCCAAAAGAGTGAATTGGGGACACGTGTTGGTACAGTAATATCCGTAGCTGTTCCTGCATATTTCTGGGTATTTTTAATCTGACTCAAGTGTTGAGTGTTCTGGGGATTATTTTGAATTCATTGATTCGATCAGAAAATTTAATTTCGTTCTGTTTTCCGGATAATTTAGAAACTGTTAAAATGTTCGAACGGATATCATTAACTCATTTTTTCCCGGCATGAAAAACTTTCAAGTGTTGAATTTTTCTTGAGTTTAAATCTTTCGGAAAAACGTGCAACTAACGCGGTGGACCCTCTAGAAGAACACAAACCTTAACTCGATTATGTGACCGTCTGAACCGCCTCTAAATCTTAGGGTTTGGGGCAGTACGGTGTGCCAAATGTGAGGCGTTGGCTTGACCCTTCTACGGCTGGACCATTGGTACTGTGACATATTCTGGGATTTTTTGAACTCCGCTCAAGTGTTGAGTTATTTAGAAAATCTTGGGTATTGATTATTCGATCAGAATGTTTAATACTGTCTATTTATCTGGAATGTGATACAATATGTGGAATTCATATAATTAGGCATGAAATGCGAAGTATGTGATATTTCGGATTTACGATGTCTAAAGAGATTGTGGATTCCAAATTTTGTAGTTTTACACTTTCTTTTCTGTGACCGTAAGTGTAGTATGTAGTTGTATTGCCGGTTTTCGTTGCTATACATCAACGACGATCGGTGTATGCATACATACTTACGTTGATGATATGAGATATTATGTGTTGTTGTGATATGTTATATTGGATCGTCATATTCTGAATAGTCGGGGGTTTTATGTGAGATGAGGGTTTTTATTTTCATTCATGTAAAATTCATTTGTATGTAAAATTCTTTTATTGGGGCACTTCCGGGATGAGGTTGATGTCACCAGTGTATATTATTTACTTTTCCGCATTAGGTAGACCCAAGGAGGGGAGTACAAGTAACCGGGTTCTAGGGTCCAGTGGGAGGCCATCTCGAGGAGTCGAGACCGAGTCTCCTAACCCAAGGATTGGCAGTGTTACTTGCCACTCTCGTAGGGGTCTAGGGATGTGGGTTTGGCTATTCATCACGACCGTGGAATCCGTGTTTTATACAGGCTCGTATTAAAACACGGACATCCTAATATATCCAATATTTCATATATGTTCTTCTGCTGCAATGTTCTGTGATGAGATCATATTACAGCCTGAGACGAATGCTTATACTATATATATATATATATATATATATATATATATATATATATATATATATATGTTGATATATAAATATTACTGCTTTCGTTTCTTCTTGTTGGAGATAGTGCCCTCAGAGTCAATTATTGGATCACAGGCACGTGATTGCAATGATTGAGGGAGGACCTATCCCGGTAGGACAGTCTTACTCGAGATGATAGTATGCTATCTGGTTTATCTTTATCATCGTGTACTGCTTTAGGTGACCTGACACGTCGCTATTACACGTTGATAGAGCCCCCTAGGATTCTTGCTTGACGACCAGCAGTATGATGGCGATCATATACGTGGGAGCTGAGGTCTATAAGCACATCCTTAAATGGTCCCTAGTCGTGGGAGTTTCGAGACTGGGCATCGATACTCCATCAGTAGACTAGTGTATACAGTCGAGACCCCGACGAGGGGCGGTGGCCGGTCTCACAAGCCACTGGTGTCAGTTGGTTCACCTAAGATGTATACAGGTGCTCATTGGGTTATGAGTACACCGGACAGGACTCGCCGGGAACCTGCTAGTTGGTCTTGTACCAGATGTCAGATAGCAGTTCCCAGGTGACATGTGTACAGGTTAGTTCATCGACCTGAGATCGTCATTTGTCTCGTGTGAGTTCCCACTGTACTTTGATTACTACCCTACCACGGCTCAAAGGAGTCGTGCAAACAGGTTTTAGTTGGGTACAGTCCCGAGCCACATGGAGGCAGTGAGCGGATCTGCAGGGGTTCGTCTCTCCCGGTATTGGGGGTGAGGTCGTGCTGTGTCTAGGAGAGCCATTACGCAAAGCCCTCGGCCGAGGCAGGAGATTTACTGGTAGGTATTCCAGTAGTATCTCAGGGCGTTCTGGGCTACACTCCGACACGACTTGTACCGCTTTTGGGGGTCTGACTTTCACCAACCCCCTAGGCCCGCCATGCGATACTCATAGACGAACGGACCGGACTGTACGGATATTGTCACTGACAGGCTCAGTAGGGTGTCGGGGTGAGCTTCCTCATCGACGTCCCTTTTGGTCAATAGCTGGTGGCCCGTCACGTATTGGCTTATACCTCTGACGTGCCAGTGGTTAAATCCACAGCCATAGTATTGACGAGTCTTTAGAGTCCACCACACTTTCAGTTACTCAGCTTTCGGGCGAAACGCTGTAGAGGCCGTATGGAGATATGGCAGGGTCCGATCAGATACGTGCGGTATTGCACGGATCAGGATCGGACAGTTTTGTACTAGTGGCCGTATAGTTATATGGCAGGGTTCGATCAGATACGTGCGGTATTGCACGGATCAGGATCGAACGGATTTTACTAGCCGGCTTTGGCTTAAGCCGGTCCTAGTCTAGTACAGTGTAGATTTTGTCTCATTGCATTTGTATCCGGTCGGAATACAGATGCGGGTGTGTATGCACAGTATCGGGTTTTTTCCTGTAATTTATTACGGGACCAGTTTTCTGGAGTTGCCAGTTTGCATTCCGTTCCGGCCGGTTTTCCTTTGTTCTTTCCCGGCCGGACTTTTCCGATGGAGGGGGTAATTTGCAGTTTTGCAAATTACACTTTGTGGGGGGGTTTCTTGCATAAAGTTTGATTATGATAGATTTCATTTCTTTCATCCATCACTTGATTTAAATGAGAAGTGAAAGGTTATGGAGTGCATAGTGTTTTAAGCATGGTTGATGTTTTCTTTGACCTTGGATATGGTCACCTCCTTGTGCTCCTACACTCACCTCCCTCTTGTTTTTGTTCTCACCCCCTCCACCATTTCTATTAAGGATTGGCCGGCCACTCTTGTGAGGAGTAGAGAGAAAAATTTCATTTTTGGCATGACACAAATTTCATCATCTCATATCTTCATGCAAGGAAAAATGAAAGCACCATATATTTTCCTTGTTCTCATTCCTCCATCCAAAGGCAACAAACCCCAAAGTGAGACTATGATTCTACACTACACTTCCTACAGCACATCTTGAGCATGTCGAGTTGCCGGCTTCATGCTCGAGTTGCCTCGGTATTGAGGCGGGAGCCCGTAAAAGACGAAGGCGATGTGGTGCCCTTTCCGGCGAGGAGGCGACGATATGGAGACTACACTTTCCGCGGGAGATCGGGGCGATGATGAGAAGACCGGAGGACCGGATCTCTTGGTATACTTCTCTTCCCATCTCTTGTTAGCTAGCGTAGGTTAATGGTTAACGATCCGGGTTTTCTTTGTCCGCGGTAGCGCCGGTTTCCGAGTAAGGAAAAATTTTGATTCCGCAATTTGGCCTCGAGTAAGACGGCCGGGGCGCTGCCGTGGCGCAACATGGTATCAGAGCCACGCCATTAACCTTATCTAGCTTGTTCTAATGCGTTTTACTTATCCGATCGACCAAAATCTCAAAAACCATATTTTAGTTCACATCAGTTTCTGTTGAAATTTTTTGGTGTCTAAAAATTTTTCAGGTGATCTCAGAAAGATGTGCAGGGAGTTATAAGAACTCTGGAGAAAAACGATACAGTGATCCCATAGTGCTAGCGCGGAAGCGCGGCAATACCTTCACTTCTGCCGCTCTTCCGCGGCAAGATGGTGGGCCCACTTTATAATTTTTCTTCAGTTGCTTTCTGGGATAGAAATAGGGCTTTTGGGATATTAATATTGGGCCATTTATTTCTGTGAATGCTACAGTTTTCATTTGGGGCCCGCTTGTTAATTATTTGATCGATCGGATATTTTTTAAACACATTATTTCACAGTATTTACATTATATCTGCGACCGTGAATGTCACTCGATCGGTAAATCCGGTCTGACTGCTATAGCCCGGTTAGACGGATTTGCGAACGTGATTTTCACGTTGATGTTCTATGTTTATGCTGTGATGTTGCGGATCGGTCGTGGGGGATAGCCTGGATGCAATGCTAGTACAGTTTTGTTGTATTATGTACATTTGATATTGCGGGGCGAGCGTCCGACATGTGGACTGCCGTCACTGCCTGTTTGTATTATTCTTTTGGGGCACGACCTGGTTGCGGTCGATGTACCCGGTGTATGTATATTTTACCTTTCTGTACTAGGGTTACCCCGCGGAGGGGTGCACGGATAGCCGGGTTCTTGAAGGCAACGGGCCCGCATCTCAGGGCATTGAGACGGAAGGGGCTTCAGTCCAGGATTGGCGGGCTATTCGCCGCACTCGTAGGGGGTACAGGTTGACCCAGGAGTGGTGCCCAAGTTACCGGATTCCGTGAAGTGCTGGGTGGTCCATTCACGGTACTGAAGGGGGCTGCCTCGCTTCAGGTTTTGGCGGGTGACTTGCCGCGCCCGTAGGGGTCTAGGATTTCATTGCACAGGCTATCCACACGACCAGGGGAACGTCGGGTTTCAGCAGCGGCTCTGTGAAACCCGGGGCTTCCAGATATCTGTATTGTTCTGTGATGCTGTACATTTCTGTGATGTTGCATTTTATTCACGCCTTGAGCGAAATACTATATATTGGTATATATATTAGTAGATGTTGTATATGTTTTACATCCGCGCTAGTCCAGTCCCCGCTCTGCCGTTAGTTAGCTAACCTAACGGGTGATGACGGGACCCAGTGGCGAATGCGGATGGCATATACGTACGTCAGTATATTTTCGTTCTTTGTGGTGTGATCAATTGATGGGACTGCGTTGATTCGGATCAATGCAAGTTAAACAAACCTAATCTGATGTTGTTGGAACACTTTTTCAAAAGCTGTTATTGCAAGGACGTTCACTTTTGTTTTGCATCGTGGTATTCATTTGGAATATCCTGCTCCTCAGTCGACGAGGCAAGGGCCGAGATCCCTTCACCGGGAGTGACCCCTTGGACAGAAGTTTGCGTCAGGGCATTAACTTCACCATAGCCGATTACTTTTGCTTTGCATCGTGGTATTCAGTTGGAATATCCTGCACCTCATTCTACGGGGAAAGAGCCGAGATCCCTTCACCGGGAGTGACCTCTTTAGTAAAGGTTTTCGTCACTATATTTTCTAAAAAGTTATGCAGTTCCTTCAACGATATCAAGTTCATTACGTTAAAGGTTTTTCGCCAAAAACCAGTCGTAGCCCTCCGTCATTTCAGATTAGTATTACTTAGTATTCGTGCTGCGTATGTCGTGCTCAGCCGAGGCGTAGTGTTCGGTAGCTATGTAGTGCTTTTCTGTTGCATGGATATATGATTGGTTAGGACAGTCGTACGGTCATTTTGGCTCAGTCAAGGACTCGTGCGGGTGGGTCTAATGCAATCAAGATAATGACGGGTTGAACTTGACTAGGATCCTTTGATATGTTGGCTCAGTCAAGGTCACTTGGGTCCTAGGGGTAAAAATCTCATCGGGAGTTTCAAAAGAACTGAAACTTGCCAGGCATGCGCATACCTTCTGGAGTGTGGTGATTTGAGTGGATTCCGTCAAGTTATCATGCGATGATAGTTGGATCCCGATTTCCACTGATGAGTTGGTTTACTCCTCGGGTGATCCCGACTAATTCTTCTTTCAGGTTTGGAGGAGAATTTGAGGTACAGTGGGAGGTTTCCTGATTAGATAAATTGGTAACCATTCTGATCTAGGTTAGAGTGCACGCTGAGTGTTTCTTTTCTCTCTCTCTCTTTGGCAGCGACCATTGACCCGACCCTGGACTATGACTCAGTGACCAAATTGACCGAACCTTCTTAACACTGGCTTTTGGATTGTCAGAGTTGCAGACCTCATTGCCACTCCTACTTTTACCCTTTTCTCCAGGACACCCCGTATTACTACGAACGTCCACTTCCATTGGACAAAACCATCGTATGGTTATATACGAACTCGAAGGACTTCGAGGATGGTTTCTGGTTCTGGAGAAAACGGATAGGACTATTCAGTTGTCTTTTCTTTTCACCTTCTCTAAGGATGCGAGTACTCCTTGGTTTAGGAGTAGTACACCTATTACGCAAATTGGATAGTCTTCTTCCAAACCATAGGCTGGTGCCGACCGGTAGGGAATGAAGAAAACCAGTTAGCCTAAAACGGTGTACAGAAGGTATTAAGTTCAGACAAAGCAAGGGATTAGTAAGAGGGCAAAGTAAATTGCGACTGATATTCACGACCAAACCAAGTATTTCTTCGCCAATCCTAAATCACCTTTGTATTTCTCCAGGACACTCCGTATCACTACGAAGATCCCATTTTATTGGATACTCCATCGTATGGTTATATACGAACTCGAAAGGAACTAGTTCCAGTTCGGGGATGGATTCTGGTTCAGGAGAAATAGGAATAAAGTACATTCAGTTGTCTTTTATCTTCACCTTCTCTCGCTTTGCGAGTGCTCCTAAGATTAGGACAGTACACCTTTTATGCTTATTGGATAGTCTTCTTCCAAACCATAGGCTGGTGCCGAACGGTAGGGAAGGAAGAAAACCATTTAGCCTAAAGGGGTGTGCAGACGGTATTGACTAAAGACATATAAAGGGATTTGGACAAGTGGCAAAGAATTATACGGTTATAGTTGTGAATCTGGATAATGGAAGAGGCATTACTAGGAATACCAGCATACCCCGACGAAACATTTCAATGTTTCAGTTTCACTGTGTGATGTTAAAAGAAAACTGATTTCCCGATTAGACACTTACTCCAGGGTATGTATTTACCAGGTTGGATTCTCACATTTGTATGGTTTTACAGATGATGAGTGGGAGTAAGTTATTGGGAATTGGGTGATCATCCTTATTACATCAGGATTCGTTGTAATCGGTGATATTTGAGGAAGTCACCTGGGTTGTTTGCCGGTCGGCAAATATTTGGTTTTGAATATCCGCTGTTGTGCACCAATTTCAAATTGATATATCTGTACGTCTATTTTCATAGAGTGAGATATACCTTTTGATATTATGTCGATGACATTTACCTATATCAGTGGATGGTTAGGTAAGGAGCATTAAACAGCGGTGTAATTCTTCTTAACCATAAGTACAGTTTTCAACCTACGACACACAGTGAAAGAGTTGTTAGACTCAGCGGACTTATACAGAGTATTGTATGTTGTCCAGTGTCCATTAGGACAGAGGGGTTGGTCCTTATACTATATTCTGTTTACTTTTAACTTCTCTAGTTCTTAGACATGTGTTTCGTAGGAACACAGGGTCTGAGTTTTGAGGAGTTATAGGTATTTGAATAGAGTAGAGAACCAGGTGTAGCAAGTATCGGGATTCTTCAAAGTGATCGAAGATGTAGATACTTGTGTATGGTATTCATTTGATAGTAATGATGAAGACAGATTGCTTCTCTTTCAGGTTACTCATAATTGGAAACGTTCCTAAGTTGAGTAACGCTGATCGGCCTCCTTCCATTTAGTTTACATGCACTGGAGATAGCTGCATGATTTGAATCTGGTTCAATTAAATCAGTGCCTCTGGTTCTATATTAGATATAGAACAGTTCATATCTTAACGATGTTAAGGTACGGGGAGTTGTCCGGCTTATGCTTAAAACCAGACTCCGGATAACTCAAGGCACGTTTCTGTAATGGCTGTTTGTGGGTTGACCCAGGCTATGACGAGGGTTGACTTTCTACCATCTGGCAGATCAATAGAAATATTGTTCTAGACTCGCCACAGTTTTATTAAAAATGGATTTTTTCAAAAACAGAAGTGGGAGTATGGTAGAACTGGAAGTGATTCCAGAACCGCAAACGATTACTGAAGATTTGATAAGGAACCTAAAGATTCAATCTGATTTGACATTCCATTGGCCACTCCGCAGATAAGGTGGGTAACTTCAGGCACCCGAGAGGTACTCCGGTAGCCTCAAGGACGGTGACAGGGAAGTTCTTGTTTACCCACACTTGCCATTGTTGTTGTTCCAGGCTGCGAGACCCGGCAGGAGGATGAGTATAGCGTCGTTCTAAACTAGCTTTAGAAGTGCACGTCTATATGACTCTGGCAGAGGGTTGTCGTAGTCAGTGGGAGCAGCGGAAGCATTGGTGGACTTTGTGCTTATGTCTATTTATAGACTAAAGCAGATATAGCGGAGTAAGATCATCTGTTTCTGATGTGACAGTCATGGGTTTGACGTCATCAGAATAGGGGATGGATCTGTTGAGAAGGTAGTAGGAAGTGATATTCCTATACTACGATCGGTTATACTTTGGTCGTCACACAGTGTTTTCTCCACAAGGGACTTGGACATTATATCAGACATACTGGTTACTAGATCTATGGTTTTAGATCTAGATTTGGGTGGTTTCCCAATCAGGGTACTTTGATAGCATTCTAAGAGTATTTAGAATGGACGACTCCTGGCACGGTAGTGTACCTGCAGGTAATGGAGTCACCCTCTCTAAAGGTGTCTTACAGACTAAAGGGGCGAGGGATACGCATGATTGACAGATCACTTGCTTAGGCAATTGAGTCAATCATGAGATGTCAAATACTACACCAGATGTTGTTCTTGCACTAGATGCAATAAGTTGATATTAATCCAATCCTGGAAAAACAGTAGGAAGCAGTTTTAGAACATAAGTGAATGTTCTAGGGATATGATAACGGCTGTCTCCTTTAGGAGACGGTTATCACTCCAGGCTTCCAAGGTGACATGGACGACAAGGAGGTTGTCAGAGTTATAGTTCTCCCTCTGACGAGGGGCAGTATTTTGGACAGGTGGTCCAAGGCAATACTGAGGGAGGCATGGCGCAGGATACTGATTAAGTTCAGTTAACGATACAGTCTAAGAAGTTTGGATTTGGAGTTCATTTATGAACTAGGTCCCATCAGACATCCAGACATTCCAAGACAGGTATTGCTCATTTCGGGAGATGGCTTTCTCCGCGAACTTGAGATATAGAGAGACATAGAAAGAAACATCACAGCGGATCCACTCACTGAGGCTATTCCTCGAACGCAATAGTTTCACAGACGAGTTTTGTGAGACTGACTAGTAGAGGAGTTGGGTGTTCGGTATCACACGGGCTGTGAGTATGCGACATCGCAATAATTAGCCTTGAGTGCAAGTGGGAGATTGTTGGAGATAGTGCCCTCAGAGTCAATTATTGGATCACAGGCACGTGATTGCAATGATTGAGGGAGGACCTATCCCGGTAGGACAGTCTTACTCGAGATGATAGTATGCTATCTGGTTTATCTTTATCATCGTGTACTGCTTTAGGTGACCTGACACGTCGCTATTACACGTTGATAGAGCCCCTAGGATTCTTGCTTGACGACCAGCAGTATGATGGCGATCATATACGTGGGAGCTGAGGTCTATAAGCACATCCTTAAATGGTCCCTAGTCGTGGGAGTTTCGAGACTGGGCATCGATACTCCATCAGTAGACTAGTGTATACAGTCGAGACCCCGACGAGGGGCGGTGGCCGGTCTCACAAGCCACTGGTGTCAGTTGGTTCACCTAAGATGTATACAGGTGCTCATTGGGTTATGAGTACACAGGACAGGACTCGCCGGGAACCTGCTAGTTGGTCTTGTACCAGATGTCAGATAGCAGTTCCCAGGTGACATGTGTACAGGTTAGTTCATCGACCTGAGATCGTCATTTGTCTCGTGTGAGTTCCCACTGTACTTTGATTACTACCCTACCACGGCTCAAAGGAGTCGTGCAAACAGGTTTTAGTTGGGTACAGTCCCGAGCCACATGGAGGCAGTGAGCGGATCTGCAGGGGTTCGTCTCTCCCGGTATTGGGGGTGAGGTCGCGCTGTGTCTAGGAGAGCCATTACGCAAAGCCCTCGGCCGAGGCAGGAGATTTACTGGTAGGTATTCCAGTAGTATCTCAGGGCGTTCTGGGCTACACTCCGACACGACTTGTACCGCTTTTGGGGGTCTGACTTTCACCAACCCCCTAGGCCCGCCATGCGATACTCATAGACGAACGGACCGGACTGTACGGATATTGTCACTGACAGGCTCAGTAGGGTGTCGGGGTGAGCTTCCTCATCGACGTCCCTTTTGGTCAATAGCTGGTGGCCCGTCACGTATTGGCTTATACCTCTGACGTGCCAGTGGTTAAATCCACAGCCATAGTATTGACGAGTCTTTAGAGTCCACCACACTTTCAGTTACTCAGCTTTCGGGCGAAACGCTGTAGAGGCCGTATGGAGATATGGCAGGGTCCGATCAGATACGTGCGGTATTGCACGGATCAGGATCGGACAGTTTTGTACTAGTGGCCGTATAGTTATATGGCAGGGTTCGATCAGATACGTGCGGTATTGCACGGATCAGGATCGAACGGATTTTACTAGCCGGCTTTGGCTTAAGCCGGTCCTAGTCTAGTACAGTGTAGATTTTGTCTCATTGCATTTGTATCCGGTCGGAATACAGATGCGGGTGTGTATGCACAGTATCGGGTTTTTTCCTGTAATTTATTACGGGACCAGTTTTCTGGAGTTGCCAGTTTGCATTCCGTTCCGGCCGGTTTTCCTTTGTTCTTTCCCGGCCGGACTTTTCCGATGGAGGGGGTAATTTGCAGTTTTGCAAATTACACTTTGTGGGGGGGTTTCTTGCATAAAGTTTGATTATGATAGATTTCATTTCTTTCATCCATCACTTGATTTAAATGAGAAGTGAAAGGTTATGGAGTGCATAGTGTTTTAAGCATGGTTGATGTTTTCTTTGACCTTGGATATGGTCACCTCCTTGTGCTCCTACACTCACCTCCCTCTTGTTTTTGTTCTCACCCCCTCCACCATTTCTATTAAGGATTGGCCGGCCACTCTTGTGAGGAGTAGAGAGAAAAATTTCATTTTTGGCATGACACAAATTTCATCATCTCATATCTTCATGCAAGGAAAAATGAAAGCACCATATATTTTCCTTGTTCTCATTCCTCCATCCAAAGGCAACAAACCCCAAAGTGAGACTATGATTCTACACTACACTTCCTACAGCACATCTTGAGCATGTCGAGTTGCCGGCTTCATGCTCGAGTTGCCTCGGTATTGAGGCGGGAGCCCGTAAAAGACGAAGGCGATGTGGTGCCCTTTCCGGCGAGGAGGCGACGATATGGAGACTACACTTTCCGCGGGAGATCGGGGCGATGATGAGAAGACCGGAGGACCGGATCTCTTGGTATACTTCTCTTCCCATCTCTTGTTAGCTAGCGTAGGTTAATGGTTAACGATCCGGGTTTTCTTTGTCCGCGGTAGCGCCGGTTTCCGAGTAAGGAAAAATTTTGATTCCGCAATTTGGCCTCGAGTAAGACGGACGGGGCGCTGCCGTGGCGCAACACTTCTGTGATGCTTAGGAAGCATTAATTGATGGGATTTTTATTAATAAGATTAATAAAAGAAAAGAAACCAAAAGATGTTGTAGAATCAAAACTTTATAAAAAGGTAGCTACGGTCTTGCTTTGCACAGCGGTATATATGATATTCCCTGCACCTTATTCGATGGGGAAAGAGCCGAGATCCCTTCACCGGGAGTGACCTCTTTAGCAAAACTGGCGGATGCTACAAACTCGCGGTTTAGTTTTTGACAGCTTATATAGTTCTTGCTTTGCACAGCGGTATATATCATATACCCTGCAGCTTATTCAATGGGGAAAGAGCCGAGATCCCTTGACCGGGAGTGACCTCTGTAGCGAAACTAGAAAAGCCTCAAAAACACTCTTTTTCAAAATCACTTGTTACTACAACGATATCAAGTTCATTACACAATAGGTTTTCAGAAAAACCGGTCGTAGCCCTCCGTCATTTCAGATGAATCCTACTTAGTATTCGTACTACGTTTGTTGACCTCCGTCAAGGCGTAGTGTGCGGTAGCTAACTAGTATTTATCTGTTTATGCATGTGATGCAGATTGGATTAGGGTAGTCGTAAGGCCTTGTTGACCTCCATCAAGGGTCGTGCGGGTGGATCTGATTTAATCAACAAATGACGGGTTGAACTTGACTAGCACCCTATGATTTGTTGACCTCCGTCAAGGTCATGGGATGCTTGGGAAAAAATATTATTGGGAATTTCAAGTACTGAAATTTGCAATGAGATTGCATACCTCCTATGAGATAGTTGGATCCCGATACCCACTGCGAGTAAGAGTTACTCCTGGGAGAATTTTACACAGGACAATTAGCCGATCAAGTAGGTGTCTAGAAAGGTGTTAACGGGGTTATGCCTCTGGAAAAATGAGGTTTATTTTAATTAGGTCCGTGCGAAAGCACAGGGAACCTCCCTCAAGTACCGACACTGATCTGGCTGAAAAATTGACGAAATTGTAGGGTGTAATTAATCCCGGCTAATCTTACCTTTTAGGGTTTGACGGAAGATTTGATAAAAACAGTGGGAGACATCCTGATTAGATAAGATAATAACCAATCTAATCTTGCAAGAGCATACGCTAAAGTGTTTCCTTCTATCTCTCTCCAGGTAGCGACCATGTCAGGACTTAATCAAGATAATAATATGGATGCATTGACTGAAGCCGCTTATTATACTGAGCAGGGGAACGTTGGTCCCGTTCATTCTTATAAGTGTTATAAGACTGAGCAGGGAATAGGACAATATCTGGATTCTCACACCGCCCAAATGAAGAACATGCATGTTGATGCATCTTCTTCGGGTGTGTTAGTTATTGAGAACTGTTTCTCAGTTCACCCTACGTCCTGGGTATTGGATACCGGATCAGGATCCCACATATGTAAATTATTACGTGGGCTACGTAAAGGTAGAGAACTGGGAAAAGGTGATCATTCTGTACAAGTAGGGATGGTACAAATATTGCAGCCAAAGCAGTTGGCGAATATCACCTAGTATTACCAAGTAGTAATACATTGATTCTGAATGAGTGCTATTATATACCGAACATGATGTGCAATATTATATCAGTTTCTTTATAAAGTAAAGAAGGGTATAATTTTGTAATACAGGATAATGTTATGAACATCTTCCTAAATCAAAAGTTGATTGGATTAGGCTCGTTACATAATGGCATATTCATTCTCAATCAAAATACATCCTTAATATGCAAAACACACACAAGAGGAAGAGTTCAGAAATGAATGAATCCTTCTTATGGTATTGTAGACTTGGTCATATCAATGCGACATGGCTAGCTAAGTTACATAAGGATGGATATTTGAATCCATTCGAATTATCATCTTATGATACTTGCCATTCATGTCTCAAAGTTAAAATGACCAAAACTCCGTTTAGTGGACACAGAGAAAGAGTTAAGGAACTCTTAGGGATGGTACATAGTGATGTATGCGGTCCTATGTCTACACATGCCAGAAATGGTTCTTCCTACTTTATTACATTCACTGACGATCTCTCTAGATACGGACATGTGTTCCTGATGAAACACAAGTCTGAAGCTTTTGAGAAATTCAGAGAATATAAGAACGAAGTAGAGAACCAAACGGGCAAAAATATTAAGATCTTTCGATCTGATCGAGGAGGAGAATACTTGAGCAATAAGTTCCTGGACTATCTAAAAGAGAATAGGATTCTCTCTCAGCTTACTCCTCCTTATACACCACAGCACAACGGTGTATCGGAGCGGAGGAATCGTACCCTATTAGATATGGTACGCTCTATGATGAGCAATGCTGAGTTGCCTATTTCCTTCTGGGGGTATGCGCTTGAGACAGCGGCATACATACTGAATAAAGTTCCTACCAAATCTACGCCTACCATCCCATATGAGATATGGGAAGGGAAGAGACCATATCTTAATTTTGTTAAGATATGGGGTTGCCCGGCCTATGTCAAAAGACAAAACCCAGACAAACTCGAGGCAAGGTCTGTTTTATGTAAGTTTATTGGATATCCCAAGCATTCGCGAGGGTATATTTTCTACCACAGTGAAGAACAAAGGGTGTTTGTTGCTCAACATGCCACCTTTTTAGAAAAGGAATTTCTTGCAAAAGATATTAGTAGCTCTAAGGTAGAACTGGAAGAAGTTCCAGCAGAATAAACTACAACAGAAAATTTGATGGAACCAGAGGATTCAGTAATACCCGACAAACCCCAGCCTCTCCGCTGATCTAGCAGGGTTTCTCATCCACCTGAGAGATACTACGGTTTTTTCATTGATGGTGGGAGCGAGGACTACATCATAGAAGATGATGACCCGACTAGTTTCGAGCAAGCCATCACGAGTGGGGGCTCTGTGAAATGGCTGGATGCAATGCGATCTGAGATAGAATCCATGTACGCCAACAAAGTATAGACTTTGGATGTTGCTCCTGAAGGGGTAAAACCCATTGGGAGCAAGTGGATCTTTAAAAAGAAATTTGGTGTAGATGGAAAAGTTGAGACTTTCAAAGCTAGACTTGTTGCAAAGGGTTTTCGTCAACGACCAGGTGTGGATTATGACGAAACCTTTTCTCCAGTGGCTATGCTTAAGTCCATCCGGATCTTACTTGCCATTGCTGCATACCATGACTACGAAATCTGGCAAATGGATGTTAAGACCGCCTTTCTAAACGGTGATTTAGAAGAGTGCGCGTACATGACTCAGCCAGAGGGCTTCGTAGATAGTGGGAGCAGTGGAAAGGTGTGCAAACTGCTTAAATCCATCTATAGGTTAAAACAAGCATCGCGGAGTTGGAACATCTGCTTTGCTGTTGTAGTCAAAGAGTTTGACTTCATTAAAAACATAGAGGAACCTTGTATCTATAAGAAGGTTGTAGAGAGTAAGGTTGTTTTCCTCGTATTGTACGTCGATGACATACTCTTGATAGGAAATGATGTTCCTATGCTGCAGTCAGTCAAGCTCTTCTTATCACAAAGATTCTCAATGAAAGATTTAGATGATGCCTCCTGTATACTGGGAATTATGATCTATAGAGATAGATCTAAACGGATACTGGGATTGCCCAATCCAGGTACATTGACACCATACTAAAGAGGTTTAGTATGGAAGAATCCAAGCGTGGGAACCTACCCACGATCTCTGGACTCACTCTCTCCAAAGAGATGTCTCCCAAGACTGATTTGGAGAGAGCTCGTATGCAAGGGATACCCTATGCTTCGGCAGTAGGCTCTATCTTGTATGCGATGCTATGTACCAAACCTGATGTAGCATACTCACTAAGTGCAGTGAGTCGGTATCAAGCAGATCCTGGAGAGAGTCACTGGATAGCTGTGAAGAACATTCTCAAGTACTTGCGAAGGACTAAAGAGATGTTCTTGGTGTATGGTAACGAAGAACTCCAGGTAGAGTCCTTTACCGATTCGAGCTTCCAAAGTGATAAGGACGACTCTAAGTCGCACTCGGGATTTGTCTTTACCCTCAATAGAGGGACGATGAGTTGGAAGAGTTCCAAACAGGATACCGTTGCAGACTCGACGATGGAGGCTGAATATATCGCTGCCAACGATGCTGCCAAAGAGGCTGTCTAGATAAAGAAGTTCATTACTGAACTTGGTGTAGTTCCATCCATTGAACATCCAATACCTCTGTATTGCGATAACAATGGAGCTGTGGCTTTGGCCAAGGAACCCAGGTCCCATCAGAAGTCCAGACATATTCTGAGGAGGTATCACCTGATCAGGGAGATAGTTGATCGCCGGGAGATCGAGATCAGGAGAGTAGATACGAAGGACAACACTGCGGATCCACTCACGAAGGCCATTCCCCAGATACAGTTTGAGAGATTATTCGGGATGCTAGGTATGAAATACTACAAAAGCTGGCCTTAGTGCAAGTGGGAGATTGTTAGTTATATATATGCCCTAGAGGCCATTGTTGTACATATGATGTATATTATAATGGATGCTTGGATATATATAGAGAGGACTTTCTTGCTCGTCATGATAGTATGCTATTTGGTTTCACTTTATCTTAACATGCTGACTTATATTAGTTTACTGTCTTACTCTCACATGTTGATAAAGCCCTTAGGATATGTACTCGACTACTGGGACTATGATGAGATCATACTAGTGGGGCCAAGGTAGTCGATGAGTACATCGTATAACTGTTCCTAGTCGAGCGTGTGTCGAGACAGGGCATCGATACACCAGAGTAAACTAGCGTATACGCATCTTGACCCATATGATGGGCGATGGATGATCCCATATCCATCGGTGTTTGACATCAAGGATGGTGTACGGGTGCTCAGTGAAGACTGGGTACACTGGACGGACTCGCCAAGAACTCCCAGATGGTATTATACCTCACGTCAGATGGCAATTCTCCGGTGACACTGGTACAGGTTAGTCTGTAGACCCGAAATCGTCATAGAGTCTTGTGTGATTCCCACTGTGCTTTAATTTCCACCTTACCACGTCCAAGAGGGCGTGCAAAATGGGGGCTTTTGGGTACAGTCCCGAATCACATGGAGGCAATGAGCGATAGGAGGGGATTCGTCTCTCCCGATATAGGGAGTTGATGTTGTGCTGTGTTCGATTAGCTATAACTGGAAGTCCCTGGACAGGGCGGATATTGAGTACTACTGGTAAGTGTTACCAGTAGTTTCTCGACCTGTTATGAACCTCACATCGATACGACTTATCGGTTACTGGGGTCTGACGTATACCACTCCTAGACTAGATATGCGACATATCAGACGAAGAGACCGGACTGTACGGGAGTGTTACTGATTGGATTCACAGGAGAATGTACAGGCTTGTTTGTTAATCTTCAGATCGCTCAATACCTAGGTGGCTGTTGCGTTTAGCTGACCGCTTGCAGCTTGTGGGTGTTTGATATGATCATCACCTGCTACCGGCTTATTGACGATTCTTTAGAATCCTACACGGAGGTTTCTTGACTCAGGAAAAACGGAGTAGGAGCACATATGTGATATATGCAGGACCGAGGATAATACAATATGAGATACTGTATTATATTCTCGCGATAGTTTGATATGAGCCGGGTCATCGGATCAAGTGTTGATTCGATGAATCGGTACATGATATATTAGTCGGTTATATTCGATATAGCCGGATTGTCGGATCAAGTGTTGATTCGATAATTTAATATATAATAATATATATGATATATTGCATTACATTATCTAATATTGGCTCGCTTTATTATTTCATTTTCTCACCGGATAATACATTGATATATATGCGATATATGTTAATTGTATTATTTTTTTGTTACAAAATATATTATATATGTGATATAATATTGTAACATGTTATAATTACTAATGCAACATGATTAGTGGAGATTAAATAAGGTTAGGGTTTGATTTGGGTTAGTTCTTTCATGAACCTTCTAGAAGGTTTCCTTTTGTTTCTTGCAAAGATATTATGATGGATATTTTGTGAGATACTTTCCTTACCCAAACCATTCCCTTAACCCTAGTTAACTCTCTACATCGGTTAGCCTTGTCATCTTTGACCATTGTTGCATTTGTAATCATATAATCATTTTCATTATTCATCACAAAAGAATAATTCATTCATCTTCTTCTTCCTCCTCCTTGCAAAGCTTTCTAGCTTTGAGATTTGTGATGATTTAGTGTGAGAATTTGATAATAAAAGAGAGCATAAATACTACTTCATCATCCTCATATAATCTAGCCAATTAGATTAAGGTGTTCACCTCATTAGAGAGAGAGAGCTTGAGTTATAGAAATTTCGAGGTAGATCATCGGAGAAAAGGAAGACTACAAGCAAGCATGGATCATTCGGGTTGTGGAACCTCTCTTGAGTCTGGGAGATCGTGGATCGCGGTGAAGGGACTTCTACTCAGAGCTTATGAAGCGAAGGAGCGGACTACAAAGGTTATAATCCCTCACTCTTAGTTATAAAGATATTTACTTGCATGTTAAACCCTAATAATCTAGCAAAGATCCCGGCTTTGGGTTGTTCGGCACGTCTAAATTTTGAATCGGGCATGGTTGATGCCTTATAGACCCTTGTATGAGTGCCTAGAAACCCTACAGCGTGGCTGTCTAGTAGTGTCTCCTGGCGAGTGTTCACGTACAATACGAGATTGCGACGGAGTTTTGATCTGAATCGAAACTCCATGGCAATCCATCAAATGAGACTAAAACGCAAGATTTACATTGTTAACTAGTTTTCACAAAACTAATCAATGTGGATTCCAAAAATTGTATCACATATCCAAAGTTATCTAGACGATATTAAACATTTCGATCGATATTTCAAACAATACCAATTCACAAAGACCTCAACAACTTGAACCTCACCAAAATTACCCAGAAAGTCAGAAATGTCATTATGAAGCAGCAGAAGAAATACGAGTCAATAACTCCTCAAGTTGGCGGCAAAATCGCGGCAAAACCATGGTTTAGGAGGCGGTTCCGTGGCCACATAGGGGAGTTAGGCCCTCGTACTTCTTGTGGATCCATACAATTACCTGCATGATTTTCTGAGAATTTTTAATCTGGAAAATTTCAACCTTTGAAAAAATGGACAGAAACCACTAAAAATTGGGTTTCGAAACTTCGATCGAACACTTTAACGTCGTTTAGACATCTTCTAAGTCTCTAGCTTGGCTCTGATACCATGAAAGTATGTATTAACACCTCTACTGGGTTTTAAAGAGCATCAAGTATACAATTTTAAAAAATCTAGAGGTCTAAGCATACTAAACAAGAATCGAACTAGAGAATTAGGGTTTCAATGTAAGCAAAAAAGTTCTAAACTAAGTGAAGAGGGTTTTCAACCTTTTTAGACCAAGTCCTTCACTTCTAAAGTTCCAATTAGTAGTCCTTAGAACACTTCCTTGACTCCACTTGATGAAAAGAACAACCTTACTTGTTGTCTTCGAGGCCGTAAATGATCTACCTTGAAGTCTCTCTAACTCAAGCTCATTCTTCACTAATCAAAGTATTAGTGAAGCAAACAAGCTAAACTAATGGGCTAAATTAGTGTAGCTTGATGAAGTATGAGATTTGCTCACTAGAAATAATTTTCTTTTAACTTTTCTCAACTCAAGAAAAACCTAGAGTAAGGAAAATGAAGAAAAGATGAGGATGAATTTGGATAAGAGAATGAACCATATGCTCATGAGATAAGAATGAGGATGAATAAATATCTAAGTGTAAAATAAAAGTAGGATATGAGTCATGGCTTCTCAATGCTTCTCCAAGCATCCAAAGCCATGACTCATTTCCTCCTTTTTTTCCTTTTTCCTTAAAATATAAATCATCCTATATATCCTTTGCTCATGTGTGATTCTCATACATTCTAATCCTATGTATCATCAACCATGATACAAATAACAATTTCATATATATATATATATATATAAAGAGAAGAAAATCTAAAGTGAGCTAATATTAGTTAATATATATATATATATATATATATATATCAAATTATTAAATCAACACTTGATTCAATAATCCGGTTATATAATATATAACCGACTATTATCATTTATATATGAATATCAAAATATTAAATCAACACTTGATTCAATTATCTGGTTATATCATATATAACCGGCTAATATTCAATATTAGATATTAAATCAACACTTGATTCAATAATACGGTCATATCATATATAACCGGCAAATATCAAATATATATACATAAATCAAATTATTGAATCAACACTTGATTCAATAATCCGGTTATATCACATATAACCTAACCGATATCAAATATCGCTAGATTAGAATACGGTATCACACACTCGTATTTAATCAAGCTCCCGCACCTATCTCCATATGTGCCCTATTTCGTTTCGCTTGAGCTAGGAAATCTCTGTGTGGGACGCTAAAAACTCGTCAATACACCAGCGGTAGGTAATGATCACATCAGATACCCACAAGCCGTCAGCGGCACTAGCTGGACGTAACGGCTATCTAGGTATTGAACGAATAGAAGATCAACAAGCAAACTTGTCCAAACTCCTGCAAAGCCTATAAGCAACACTTACCGTACAGTCCGGTCTCTTCGTCTGATATGTCGCATATCAAGTCTGGGGGTGGAATCGTCAGACCTCAATAACTTGATAAGTCATTCCGATGTGTGACCTATAACCTTTCGAGAAACTGCTGATAACACTTACCAGTAAATATCATCATCCCTGGCTAGGGACTTGCTGTTATAGCCAATCGAGCATAGCACAACATCAACTCCTAATACCGGGAGAGATGAAACCCCTCCTATCGCTCACTACCTCCATATGACTCGAGATTGTACCCAAAATCCACCTGTTTGCATAACTCTTTTGAGCCATGGTAGAGAGGAAATCAAAGCATAATGGAACCCACACAAGACACTATAACGATCTCAGGTCTACTGTACAAATGTCACCAGAGAACTGCTATCTGACGATTGGTATGGTACCATCTAGGAGTTCTCGGCGAGTCCTGTTCGGTGTACCCATTATCTAATGAGCACCTGTGTACAATCTTTGATGTCAAAAATCAATGGTTGTAGGATCAACCATCGCCCCATACAGGGTCAACAAACGTACACGCTAGTCTGCTCTGGAATATCGATACCCTGTCTCAATATTCCCTCGACTAGGAACTGTTAAAGGTTGTGCTTGCGGACTATACAAGCCCCACTAGTATGATCTGCATCATAGTCCTGGTAGTCAAGCCTACATCCTAAGGGCTTTATCAACATGCATCAGAGAGACAGCTATAATAAGTGTACATGTTAAGATAAAGTGCAACCAAATAGCATACCATCAAGTCGAGCAAGAAATTTCTCTATATATATGTCCAAGCATCTATAATATACAATAATGGCCTCTACGGCATACATATTCCTAACAATCTCTCACTTTCACTAAGGCCAGTTTTTGTAGTATTGCATACCCAACATCCCAAAAAGTCTCTCAAATTGCGTCTGGGGAGGGCCTTCATGATTGGATCCGCTGTGTTGTCCTTCATATCTACTCTCCTGATCTCGATCTTCCGGCGATCAACTATCTCCCGGATCAGGTGATACCACCTCAGAATATGTCTGGATCGCTGATGGGACCGGGATTCCTTAGCCAAAACCACAGCTCCATTGTTATCACAATACAAGGGAATTAGATCTTCAGTGGATGGAACCACACCAAGTTTAGCAATGAACTTCTTCATCCAGACAGCCTTTTTGGCAGCATCATTGGCAGCGATGTATTCAGCCTCCATCGTCGAGTCTGCTATAGTATCTTACTTGGAACTCTTCCAACATATCGCCCCTCCATTGAGGATGAAGACAAAACCCGAGACAGACTTGCTGTCATCCTTATCACTCTGGAAGCTCGACTCGGTAAAGGACTCCACTTGGAGTTCTCCGTTACCATACACTAAGAACATCTCTTTAGTCCTTCTCAAGTACTTAATAATGTTCTTCACAACTGTCGAGTGCTTCTCCCCTGGGTCTGATTGATACCTACTTACTACACTAAGTGCGTAAGCTACATCTGGTCTGGTGCATAATATCGCGTACATGATAGACCTAACTGCAGAAGCATAGGGTATCACATTCATACGAGCCCTCTCCAAATCAGTCTTGGGAGACATCTCTTTGGAGAGAGTGATTTCTGAATAAGCGGGTAAATTACCATGCTTAGAATCTTCCATATTAAACCACTTTTGTATGGTGTCTATGTACCTGGATTGGTACAATCCCAACATCCTTTTAGATCTATCCATATAAATCTTTATCCCCAGGATGCAGAAGGCATTACCCAGATCTTTCATGGAGAACTTTTGTGATAGGAAGAGTTTGATCGAGTGCAGCATAGGAACATCATTTCCTATCAAGAGTATGTCATATATGTACAATACGAAGAAGACAACCTTACTCTCTACAACCTTTTTATATGTACAAGTTTCATCTATGTTTTTGATGAAGTCAAACTCTTTGACTGCCACATCAAAACAGATGTTCTAGCTCCGCGACGCCTATTTTAATCCGTAGATTGATTTAAGCAGCTTGCACACCTTTCCACTGCTCTCACTGTCTACAAAGCCTTCTGGTTGTGTCATATATACGCTCTCTTCTAAATCACCATTTAGAAAAGCGGTCTTGACGTCCATCTGCCAGATTTCATAGTCATGATATGCAGCAATGGAAAGTAGGATCCTGATGGACTTAAGCATAGCCACTGGAGAAAAAGTTTCATCATATCGACACCTGGTCATTGATGAAAACCTTTTGCAACAAGTCTAGCTTTGAAGGTCTCAACCTTTCCATCTACACCAAGTTTCTTCTTCAAGATCCACTTGCTCCCAATGGGTTTTACCCCTTCAGGAGCAACTTCTAAAGTCCATACTTTGTTGGTGTACATGGATTCCATCTTAAATCGCATAGCATCCAACCATTTCACAGAGTCCCCACATAAGATGGCCTCCTCGAAACTAGATGGGTCATCATCTTCCATGATGCAATCCTCGCTCCCACCGTCTATGAGAAAACCGTAGTATCTCTCAGGTGGATGAGAAACCCTACTAGATCTGAGGAGTGGCTGAAATTCGTCGGGGACTATTGAATCCTGCAACTGAAGATGTGATACCCTATGCTTCTGTTGTAGTTTATATATGAGGAACTTCTTCCAGCTCTACCTCATTACCACTAATTTCTTTTACGAGAAATTTCTTTTCTAAAAAGGTGGCATGTTGAGCAACAAACACGTTTTGTTCCTCTTTGTGGTAGAATAGATATCCATATGAATTCTTTGGATATCTCACAAACTTACAAAGAACTGATCGTGCTTCGAGTTTGTCCAGATTCTGTTTCTTAATATAGGACGGACAACCCCATATCTTAACTCGTTGAAGAGATGGTCTCTTCCCATACTATATCTCATATGGAGTTGTAAGCACGGATTTGGTCGGAACCCTATTCTATAGGTATGTGTAGGGTGTTTTTCGTCACCCCATTGAGATGGGAATATACGCACTTGTCAGGCGTATACAGATTCCCCCGGCCTAGGGTAGGGCGGGGTTTATTAATTATGGGGATCTGAATCTCCGGCAGCCGCGGACTAAGCTGCCGTTAATTACCCCTCGCTTTTGGAGCGAGGGAACCTCCGATTGACGAGTCAACTAGTCATATGAACTCAGTGTGCGGTGTGCGGTGTGTTTTGAAAGGGGATTTGATTTATCACGGGCCCCGCAGAGTTTTACGGGGGTCAAGGGGGCTAGCAGCCCCCTTACGGGGTGCGGTACAGCGCCCCGTTAGAAAACTTCTCTTAACGAGGGACGTGTTTCTGGTAAAGAGTGAATGGAAAACGAGGGGTGAGGAACGTCTTAAAGACGCGTACCTGGCGCATCGCGCTGGGCGCCCGCAGATCACGTGCCTAACGTGTGAGCGCTTGGTGCCTGCGGGTCACATGCCTAGCACGTGGGTGCTGGGCGCCCGCGGGTCACGTGCCTGGCCCGTGGGCGCTTGGCGCCCGTGTGTCGTGTGCCTGGAACACAAGCGCCCTGGGTCACGTGCCTGGCACGTGGGCGCTTGGTACCCACGGGTCACGTACCTAGCGCATGGGCGATGGGCGCCCGCGTATCACGTGCGCGGCACGCGCCCCCAAAGCACTAGTGGGTCACGTGCGCGGCATGAGACCGCTGGGCACTGAGCACCCGCGGGTAGCGTAAGGCTCACATGGGCGCTTAGTGCCCGCAGATCACGTGCCCTGCACACGACCGCTGGGCACCCGCGGGTCACGTACCCTGCACACCACCACTGGAAACACCAGCGGAAAAGGGGCTTAGCCCCTGGGTTAGGAGTTAAACTCCTAAAAAGGGGTTTGATTTATGGAGTTAAACTCCAACAGATCTTGAATGGAGTTAAACTCCTAGAGATCTGTGGATCTTCTTTTGAGCCTTGGATCCTCCCGGAATTGGATTTTTGGAGATGGGTCTCTTTCTTCCTCCTCTTCGTTGGCTGGATCTTGAAGGAAAAGTGGGGTGAGATTCAAAATCTCCACTTTTGAGATCTGATGGGAGATCCGAGCTCCTCTTTGTGGGTTTTATGGTGAAAAACTATTTATTTTTTAAAAAGGAAGAGTTAGACTCTTAATTTAATTCAAAAGGGGGAAGTAGGTTTAGAACCTTGAGGAAGGAGGAGGCACACAAAACCAAAAATTTGAGGGGAATCAATTCTTATGCTTTATTTCATTAACATGTTGCCTTTTATAGGTTTACAAATTTACATATAGCCCCTTAGGCTTTACAAAATTGCATTTTGCCCATCCCATGCCTCATGTGCTCATTTCTTTTGCACATGAGTCATGGGCTTTACAAAAATTCGGCTTTATGCCCATTTTTCTAACATTCATGAATAAAAAAATTACATCAAAATTATTTATTATATGATTTCATTCTGGTATGGGGGAGGCCGGCCGCGGGGCTCGACTTGGGCATGGGCCCACTTGACCTGGGCTTGGGCCCGCCTGGCTTAGGTTGACTTTGACTTTGACTTGGTCAATCGGGACGTAATTTTTTACCCCAACAGTATGCAGCGGTCTCAAGTGCATAACCCCAAAAAGAAATAGGCAACTCAGCAACACTCATCATAGAGCGCACCATATCTAATAGAGTGTGATTCCTCCGTTCCGGTACTCCATTATGCTGTGGTGTATACGGAGGAGTAAGCTGAGAGAGAATCTCATTCTCTTTTAGATAATCTCATAATTCCGTGCTTAAGTATTCACCTCCTCGATCAGATCGAAGGATTTTAATACTTTTACCCGTCTTGTTCTCTACTTCGCTCTTATATTCCTTGAATTTCTCCAAAGCTTCATATTTGTGTTTCAACAGGAACACATGTCCGAATCTTGAGAGATCATCGGTGAATGTAATGAAGTATGAGCAACCATTCCTGGCATGTGTAGATATAGGACCGCATACATCACTATGTATCAGTCTCAAGAGTTCAGTAGCTCTTTCTCCGTATCCAATAAACTTAGTTTTGGTCATCTTTTCCTTGAGACATGACTGACAAGTTTCATAAGATATAAATTCAAACGGATTCAAATATCCATTTTTATGTAACTTAGCAAGTCTGGTTGCATTGATATGGCCAAGTCTACAGTGCCACAAGAAGGCTTCGTTCATTTCTAAACTTTTCCTCTTGTGTGTGTTCTGTATATTTAGAACTGTATTTTGATTTAGAACGTATGTACCATTACACAATGTACCAAACCCAATCAACAATTGATTTAGGAAAATGTTCATTGTTCCCCGCCAAACACCGGAGATGCGACCGCGCAGGTCCATCTTGACTGAGATTCGGGGCAGATGCTAGGTAGTGCTATCCGTCCACCTCTCCGAAGATGCCAAGTTGATTTATGGCACCATGTATCAAAGGTTTAAACGGATGCGGCCGAAGTAGCAGACTTCGTCAGATTCCCCCTCGTTTGAGAGGTTTTTGATTGTGGGGACGTTCTTCCCTGCAGGCGCAAGCCCCTGCAGTTAATTACACTACCGCATCGCGGTAACAACTTTCTCCTTCTCCAGATTGTCGCTTCATGTCGTGGGTGTTTGTTTTTTTTTTAGTTGCCCATAGATTGTATACGGAGACTAATTTATGTTGTCGCCCGTAGGGTGTGGATTAGTCCAAATCCGTATTTTCTTAGATTTAGGTTTTGGTTTGGGTTTAAGGATACGTTAGTCTCATTTGAGACCAAGATCAACTTAAACGTTAGTTAAGGATACGTTAGTCTAATTTTAGTCTACGATCAACTTAACGCTTGTTAAGGATACGTCAGTCTAATTTTAATTTGAGATCAATGATTCGTATGGATTTATGATCAAAAATATTTCTAAACCGCAATCAAGAACGGCGTCGCTTGATAGCTAGCTGGTGAGTACGGGTCGGTCCATAGGGATTTTGTGAATTTCCTAATCGCTCTAACGAGTTAATTCCAAACGTTGTGAATGGATTATCTCTAAAACCTAAATTGATTTATACTAAGACTAGAATCTTGCTAGGGTTAGGTTTAGGGTAGGTTTGGAAATGTAAATAAATCTCACCGCTTTCTATACCCAAATTAAGATCTATGAGGTGTTATGGTAATTATTAATAAAGGGGATTAGAACCATTCGGGAAGGTGTTTCTTCCTCTAGGTTCTTGTCCTTCCTTTATCAATCCTTACCCTAACCTCTATGGAAAACACGCTCAACCGGGCCTTTATACTACGGTATCACCGCTACCTCGTGGGATAGGGTGCCGTAGGGAGCGGTGTGTGCATGTATGCATGGAGTCCTATTGATTATATGTGATAGGCAAGAAAGGAATGAGAGATCTTCATTTCTCAAAAGCCTTCCCCAAAGCTAACCCTAACAAGCGAGGAGACTACTCGCTCAGGAATTGAAGAACATGCTATCTATCTAACTAGGACAAGGAATTAAAGATCTATACTAAGGCAATTAAATAAAACTACTTACTTGATGGCTCTCTCCAAACATTTACACAAGACTTATCAAATCTGAATAGATGAAATGAAAAGAGGCATCAATGCTCTCCAAAAGAAATCTGAATTTTATTAATGAAAGGAGGCATGACCTAATACAAGAATTTGGGCCTCTATTTATAAGATAGAAACCCTAGGGTTACAATTGACTCGCATATCTGCTATTACAAAAATACCCCTTAAGAAAAAGACCTATTCAACCCCCGCCAGCGCACCGAACTTTTCAGCACCGACACGGGCCCCACATGGCCGCGGTTCTGCGGCCAAACCCCCTGTTTAGCCGCGGTTCCGCAGCCAAATAGTGGTAATGTTGGCTGCAAATTCTTGGGCTTGGTCCGTTGCATTTTGGCTACTTTTTTCTTGGCTCTTTTCTTCAGAATACTTTCGGGTTCTCTTCCAGATTTCCACAGTGATTAATTGTAGTGGACTTTTACTGTTGTTTCGTAACGAATTCTAGAACCTTACACTGCCTTGTACTTTGTGAACTGATCTTCGTGTAGGCTTGATCAAGATCCTTCTATTTGTTGGTCGTAGTCTCACTTTTGCATCGTCTTTTGTCTTTTTCACTGTTTTTATCCTGAGAATCTGTAAGCTGCAACTAAGTAGCAGACATGGGTCAAAAGCACCTGTTTATTTGTAAAATGCATAAGAATAGGGAATATAATAATGCAATATTATGATATGAACAAAAACCCCCAAACTTATCTTTTGTTCGTCCTCGAGCAAACCTAGTTTTATTCTCAACAAAATCCTAACCTCACTTTCACAGGGAAACGCGATTGCACTGAGCACGTGCAACAAGCCGTTAAACCTCTAGGTGTCCCTAGTAGGAGGAGTGTTGTCTCCTGAGGGTTTTCAGCGGATACTACCCACAAAATCCTATCAATTTGGCCCATTGACTTTTATTCTCCAATTAGGTTTTTTAACAAGGAAGTCTATTATCTTCGACTCATAAATTATCCACCCATATTCTTCACACTTCCTTATCACTTAACTTAAGATTATATATATTCTTGTGAATTTACTTAGCTTTTGGCATCTCTTAAGTTTTCCTTCTAGGGTTCTATCTCAACTTAGGAATTTTTATCATCTCTATTAAAGATATAAGTCTTATTCTTCATTCCTATCTCTTATCTAAACCCCAATCACATACCCCTACGTGTGTGTGTATATCACCCCTACACTTGGAAATTCAAATCAAGCAATCATACTCTTGTCCGTCGTCCAAAGCACTTCTTAATTGGTGAAGTTTTAGATGAAATTGCTCACATATCCTTCATGCGACCGTTAATACTTCTTGAGGTACCAACGACCGATTACAAGAAGTGTTTGCACATTAAACCGTAATTCCTAGTCTTGTAACACCTAAGGCTTTAGCAGTGACTCCCAAACCAGTTGGTCTAAGGCATTAGGTGATGAAGCACACTTGCTAAATATTTTTCTATTTTTGCAGCCTTAAGTAATCACAAAAACCAGTGTTCATTTTTTCTTTATCTCTTTATTCACACTTGAATTTTGTCACGACCCAAAAGTACGGAACGTGACTGGCACTTAGATTACGAGACGTCTAAAGGCGTACCGTAACCTAAGTCAGCCAAAGCCCAGAAAAATCTAAACCAAAATCAAAAGAGAGTGAAGGAAAACCTTTAATGGAAACGATTTTTCAAATCAATTAAGTTGCAAAGAATCCCTTTTTAAAAACATCATAAATTTCTGAAAATTTCGGCAGAGTCTCCCCTGTATTTTCTATCCCCCAAAATGGGTACAACAAGATAATAAACCTGTAATCATAAAAATGGCATCCCCAAGCGGGAGCTAGCTCTTCGCCCAAGGCGGATCATAACCACATGCAATATAATAGTAATATCAAGAAAAGAGCATAAGGAACGCAAAATATCAGAAAACACAACGCCGGCTCAAGTGAGCTCGACCCAAAAGAAACCACAAATATACAAATCTCTCAGTCTCATCACTAGGTCGCATATACAATATAAAGTGGTAGATGGAGAATACTAGATACAATGATAAAGCAAAAGAAATAAAGTGTGCTCGCAACCCACCTACGGGCGATGTCGCGAGTCTAAGCAAAAAGAGCTGATGATAAGATAACCCGCCGCTACAAGACTGATGAGTCCGACCTGCAAGACACTGTGGCACAACGGGGGTGAGTTGCCAGCTCGTGAGTAAATATAACATCTGATAAGGCAATCGTAAGAATGCACGCAATGCGGCACAACATGTATGTCCAAATGTGATATAATATCTCTAGTCTGCATGCACAGGTATGCAATGTCATTACTAAATCTTTAAGTGTTTTAAATGCTAAGGGTATTGAATTCTTAACTTTAGAAAATGAATATCTGTATAATAACTAAGTACCATCAAGAAATCATCTGAAAACCCGTGTCAAGCATCGACACCAAATATGAATCATATCTGTCTCAATATCGGGCTCCATCAGTCCGGATCGGCCCATATCATAAATCTCACGACAACGGTCGGTATCCTCCGGATATCCGCCGTGCCAGACATCACCGGTAGGTAGTCTTCCCCTGCCAGGCTCATCGTCTACAACTCGATCTTCTTGCCCCGGGATACCATACCGGGCCCACCATGTACCCGAGACGGTTCATCCACTCCTCGAATCGGGTCTTGAAATCCAACAGAAAACATGAAAACTCATGGTGGACGACACATACATCACGAGAAAACCGCAACTCTGTTTTAAAAATGATAAATACAAGCTTTTGTTAAATTCTTGCGGTTTTCCCCAAAAATCCAGAAATCGCAGAAAAACTGAAATCCTTAAGAAAATCATAGTGTCCACATGTTAAATATGATAAATGTCTATGATATCAATGTATACGATGTGAATTTTGAATAGAAAGCTAAGCAATTATGATGATAATGCGAGGTATATGCAAGCTTTGCAATTTCATTTATCATGTATGAATGCAAGTGACGATACTAAGTTAAACAGGTTCTATAGTGCACGTGGCATGGCAATTACCAAAGGCGTGTGTGTCACATGAATAGTGCGCGTGCAACAGATGCCAATGGTAATGGTGTTCGTGTCCTACGAAGTGATATCGCATAAGTATAGATGAATGTCCATGCAATCTAATATACGGTTAGCTATAAGGGTATGCAATATACATAAATGGATAAGCTAGCTAACAATATAAATTTTGCATGAAGTAGGGTAATCCTAACTAGGGGGACACCTCGCGCCATTTAGACGATTCCCCCATAGATGAATACATCTACTCACCTGAAATCCCCGCTAATCCGATCCGACCACCGCCTTGCCTTTTCGCGCCGTGTCCGATGTTTCCCCGACCGATCCTATATTTGCACAACACCAAGTATAAGATTACATAACCTAAAACGATGCAAGTCACATTATACAAATATCGACGCTCTCGAATTAAGCATAACACGCACTCGGTGCGCGGGAAAACGCACGAAAATCGCTAATCGTTAACTAGAATCAGCATTTCGGAGAAATCGACAAAACTAAAACCCGACTAGACAAAACCCCGCGTTCACGCACTCTAATAGTCCTATACGAAGCTAATTATATCGCTAACATAACACAATTTGATCGCATTCTAATTTTTGTAAAAAACTAGTAAGCAAAATCAATACCGATTCGATGCAAACATCAAAATTTTGTCGATTTAGCGAGCATAACACTACACAATTAACCACTCCAATCAATTAGATAACCAAACCCTAACTTAAATCCAACCACCATGCTACAAACCCTAATTTAAAATCAAATCCTTCTCTTGATTATCCTAAACAAACATTTACTACTAAACTAATACTTCAAATTTCAATTCTAGCATATTTAAACTACAAGTTAACAAAAAGATTAGAATCTTCACCTCACAAGCTTGAACCCTAGTTTGATCAAGTCACCAAGAAGCCTCCTTTCATCAAGTTTTTGAACTAATTTGGGTTGAAGAGAGAGTGGATTAGGGTTTAGCTTTGAATGGAGATGGAAATTTGTGAATTTTCATTGAATTTTAGCAAAGAAATGAAGCAAGAAATGAAGTGAGAAATGAAGGGGGAGCTGCTGAAATTCGACCAGCAGGAAGAGGAGGAGGGTGTGGGGAAATTTGGAGAAGTTTCTAGGTCAATAAACACCCCATGTTCTCATTTAATGCTTTCATATCAACAATTTACAAAAAAAACCTCATTTTACACCATTTTTCCATTAAATTTCCCACCCTAAAACCAAAAGTTTGCAAGTCATGATATAATTTTATTAACACCATATTTTAGCTTATAAAGACTCCTAATTATGAAATTTAACTAATTAAATTTGTATTTATCACTAATTTAATGTATTTAAAAAGGCTTAAAATAATAAAAAAATAATTAATTACGAATTAAATTTCATTTAACTAGATAATTATAAGTGACATTTTAGTGACAAAATTATAGTAATATCTTATCTAAATTTTGTATAATTAGGTCTACAATGAAAAATACCTATTTTGACTTTTTACGGAAAAAGCCGAAAAATTAGCCGATTACCGAAAAACTGCCTAAACGATTTTCGAAGGGTTACAAATTATTATTTTATTTTCTTCTTACTAAGGACTTTAGACAAGAGTATTTCAAGGTCTCTTCTACTATTCCAAGTTTCAAGGTGCGTGTTTGTGCAAGTTGTAGGGTATATATTTTCAGAATCTAGACTTAAGCTTAGGAATTATTTTTCAAACTTATATTTTAATAAAAATATCAATACTCTTCCCTTGTTTTAACTTAGCCTAAGAAGTGAACTCAAAATTTGCTTATTTCTAAATAAACTACAAAGACATATACTTTCTATCGTTAAATTTTAAGAAAGGTTATTTTTAGAAAGGTTATTTTTAGGGTTTTTAATTTACTAAGTCTAAGATCTAGTTATTCCTAGCTAGTTAACCTTTTTGTCAAACTCAAGTCAATTATGGCCAAAATTGAATACTTTAATTTTTATAATTTTTAAAAAATTTCAATTTTTTATGGGTTTTAAAAAATAAATATGCAAATGCAAAAATATACACATGAATGCGAAGGAAGAAGGCTTACCAAGCATACCCCCAAACTTAAACTTGACAGTGTCCTCACTGTCATGCTATACCAAGAGGGTCAAGATGTCGGCACTCCCCTATTTATTTATTTATAATTTGTTTCTTATTTTTTATATTTTTATATTTTTTTATTGTTAATAGAAAAAGAAAACAAAAAATATATATATACATATATACAACAAGGTCCTCCCCAAACTAAACAAGGCCTTACACAGACCAAAAGTTAGCACCAACCATTCAAAAATTCTATCGTGATAATGGTAAGGTTCGTGAAAGAATGGGGTGTAGAGAAAGGAGTTGAGAAACACACGAGACCGTGTGGAGATAGAAACGGTATACGGTCTCGGTAGAGGAGAAGAAGGGCGGAAAAGAGAAAGAAGTGTAGCATGATCTTGAGGGTGTAAATCGAGTGAATAAATTAGCGCAATTTGTGATGACCGATGTGTTAAAAGCGATTGTGCCAATCTATTATCCCGTCGAGAAATTGGGTCAAATCCCTCAAGATTCGCAAGAAAGCATGAGTACGTCGAACTTGGTAAACCATCCATTGAAAATGGAAACGCGACGGAGTCTTGCGTGGTCAAAACGATAGGAAGGACGAAAGGGAGTGATTTAAGGATAGTCTTATTCTCACCTAAGTAATTTGTCTCGAACTTGAAAGATTCCATCAATGGTTCGAAATGACTGTAAGCAACCGAGTCTGATGGTTCAACTAACTCCGCTGAAAATTCAAAGGACTCAAACTCGGAAGGTGAGTTTTCAATATCGTCCGAAAAAGTGAAACACTCGTAATCGTTATCGTCTGTGAGAACTGTGTCAGATTCAAAGAGAAATTTTTCAAGCTCACAGTCTTCAAGCGTGATCTTTTGCGTAGTCGGAACAATGGAAAGGAGGGGGTTTGATTTAGGAAGTATAACAATTAAAGGTTCACGAGGATGAAGTGGAAAATCCGACAGATCAAACAAAAATGGTCCATCCTCAATATTATCCTCAATACTCTCCTCAATACTATCCTCATAATTCTCCTCAAAATTTAGCCTATCCATGCCATTATCATCAAAATCAAGACGCATATGAGGTTCGGGAGAAACATTTAATGACTCGGGATGATGAATTGGTGATAAAATTTCAGTCAAATTTACGGGTTCGTCATCTAAAATATTCCCGGCTTCTATATCTTCAATCAAGTGAAAATCAATTTTTTCAGACACCTCATCAAAAGCATGGATATTTATCAATTCAGGTTCTAGAGTCGAGGTGTAGATATCAAAAGGATTGGTGATGGTTTCACTCGAAAGGGATTCTTCACAATCTAGCAAATCAAGCACTATAAAGTCACACAACTCATTATTTGGAGCACTTGTTTGAAAACTGAAGTTGTTGAATTCAATTGGTAATGGGTAGGTTTGATTTGGAAAGGTGTACAGCTCACTCTCACCACTCAAATTCTCACTTTGTCCAACCGCCGCATCATACATTGGAATTTTTGGAGCTAATTTGAAACTAGCTACCGGTTCATTAGGTCGTATAAGGGCGGCAATGGACGCATCCACATTCCTAATCATTTTGTTTGTTGCTAAAATATAAGCTTCCAACGACTGTTCCAAACTAGACATGGGTTGTGAAGGGGTTTCGGTAAAAGATTCAAAATTGTTTGGATATGTAAAACTCCCAAATGGCTGTGGAGAAGCAATGTCTAGTGAAGGTGGGAAAGTCGGGTAGGATTGGTAGGAATTGGATGGTTGGACAGAAGTAGAATCAACATTTGGATAAAAAAAAAGGTGAGTGGACTTGTTGATCCCTAGAAATGGATGTGTGGAGAGGAGTGAAAGATCGACTACGAGATTGTTCAATATGCTCAGCAATAGACATGGGTTTAGGAGTTACAACAGGACTCGAAAAAAGAGTATCAAAGTAAGAAGGTGGTGAAGGTTGAAATGGTTGAGGCGAAGTGGATTGCGGAGTCCAACTGTTTCTCCTAGACGCTTCTATTCGATCTTTCAAGGAAATTTTGGGCATGGAGGGGTCGTCCGTAATTCGACCAAAACAATTCGCGTAAGAGGCAAAGTTTGGTTCAGGGTACCAAAGTTCGGCAAGAGATTTGTGAGGTGGGGTACCCATGATGTAAAAAGGAGAAGAAAAAGAATGTGGGGTGCACGGATTTCTTAGCGACAAGTTGCAAGTTTTTATAAAAAATTTCTTTTTTTCTTTTTATTTGGTGCTCTTTGCAAAAGGATTTTCAATAAAAGGCTTAGACACACGTTCAATCAATAACAAATGCACAATCAAGTCTAGATCTAGGGTCACCTAGGTCAGCCAGACAGCTCCTAACTGTTCCAAAGGGCAAGAAATAGGACCTCAAACCGCCTCTTCACCGCCAATTATGGTCAGGTAAGCACAAGTAGAGAAAGGAGCGATCCGCTCACGAATCACCGTGAGACGAGCCTTTAAAATTATCTTTCACTGCCTGTCTAGCTTAGGCACCACAAAGTCAGGTTAGGATCAACGGTCGGTTCCTACAACTATTCCTTTGTCCTATTGAGCGCGAAATCCTTAAGGCTGAGTCTAATCTTTTTTAATTAATTGATGGACGATGCAATATGCCTTATGTGATTTTTAGGGTCCTGGGAAGGGTAATGAAATCCCCACCCAATCTGGATTGGTGTAAAAGCCTCTTAAAATCAATTTAAATATGCAAAACAGTAAACACAATCAAACACTTACGAAAAAATATTTTTTAGCACGGCGCAAAGAATCCTGCACAAGATTTGTCATTGGAAGGGGGAAGATTTTTAGCGCAAAGAATCCTGCAGGCAATTTTTACAGAAGATATATCGGGATTTGCAGAGGAGGAGATCAGAAGGCTTACAGAGAAAATCCACGTGATGATGTCACCTTACCGCGGCGCTTCAGCCGCCAAAAGGAGATTTCCACCGCGGTTCGGCGGTCTTCTAGACCTTTCTGTTCCCGAAAATTTTTGTACGTGCTGACTCGACCAAACCGCGGCGGATGCGCGGTCGCAGGTATGCTTCGGCGGCGGTTAAGCGGTTAGTTGGCTGGTTCAGTTCTCCAAATCTTTTCAGTTGCTATGTTATTCAAATCCTCTGTTGTTCAGATCTTTCGTTTACTGTTTTGATCTCTGGAGATTTCCAGATCTGATTTTGTTCTGCGGTGCTGCAAAATTCACACGAAAAATACCTTTCACAGAATAACAAAATGATAAATTTTTATATTTTTTAATTCTTCAGTTTTTATGATTTTTCAATTTTTAGATTAACCCGAAATTGCAAAGAGAAAATAACACGCCATCCCCGGCAACGGAGCCATTTGATTCGTATGGATTTATGATCAAAAATATTTCTAAACCGCAATCAAAAACGGTGTCGCTTGGTAGCTAGCCGGTGAGTACGGGTCGGTCCACAGGGATTTTGTGAATTTCCTAATCGCTCTAACGAGTTAATTCCAAACGTTGTGAATGGGTTATCTCTAAAACCTAAATTGATTTATACTAAGACTAGAATCTTGCTAGGGTTAGGTTTAGGGTAGGTTTGGAAATGTAAATAAATCTCACCGCTTTCTATACCCAAATTAAGATCTATGAGGTGTTATGGTAATTATTAATAAAGGGGATTAGAACCATTTGGGAAGGTGTTTCTTCCTCTAGGTTCTTGTCCTTCCTTTATCAATCCTTACCCTAACCTCAATGGAAAACACGCTCAACCGGGCCTTTATACTACGGTATCACCGCTACCTCATGGGATAGGGTGCCGTAGGGAGCGGTGTGTGCATGTATGCATGGAGTCCTATTGATTATATGTGATGGGCAAGAAAGGGATGAGAGATCTTCATCTCTCAAAAGCCTTCCCCAAAGCTAACCCTAACAAGCGAGGAGACTACTCGCTCATTAGGGAATTGAAGAACATGCTATCTATCTAACTAGGGCAAGGAATTAAATATCTATACTAAGGCAATTAAATAAAACTACTTACTTGATGGCTCTCTCCAAACATTTACACAAGACTTGTCAGATCTGAATAGATGAAATGAAAAGAGGCATCGATGCTCTCCAAAAGAAATCTGAATTTTATTAATGAAAGGAGGTATGACCTAATACAAGAATTTGGGTCTCTATTTATAGGAAGAAACCCTAGGGTTATAATTGACTCGCATATCTGCTATTACAAAAATACCCCTTAAGGAAAAGACCTATTCAACGCCCTCCAACGCACCGAACTTTTCAGCACCGACACGAGCCCCACATGGCCGCGGTTTCGCGGCCAAACCCCCTGTTTGGCCGCGGTTCCGCAGGCAAATAGTGGTCATGTTGGCTGCAAATTCTTGGGCTTGGTCCGTTGCATTTTGGCTACTTTTTTCCTCACTTTTTCCTTCAGAATACCTTCGGCTTCTCTTCCAGATTTCCACAGTGATTAACTGTAGTGGACTTTTACCGTTGTTTCGTGACGAAGTCGTGAACCTTACACTGCCTTGTACTTTGTGAACTGATCTTCGTGTAGGCTTGATCAAGATCCTTCTATTTGTTGGTCGTAGTCTCACTTTTGCATCATCTTTTGTCTTTTTCACTGTTTTTGTCCCGGGAATCTGTAACATGCAACTAAGTAGCAGACAGGGGTCAAAAGCACCTGTTTATTTGTAAAATGCATAAGAATGGGGAATATAATAATGCAATATTATGATATGAACAATCAACTTAACGGGATCGTTTAGATCCAACAAATGAGCATTTGGACTCTATTGTTTAGTTTAGAGACATCGCTGTCGATTACCAGTTTAAGGACATGGTGGTCCAAGGTTAAGGACATCATAGTCCGTGGGTTTAAAGGGACCCCACATTCCGAGGTTAAGGACATCATAGTCCATGGGCTTAAGGACCCCACAGTCCAGGTTAAGGACATCGTAGTCCATGGGCTTAAGGACCCCACAGTCCAGGTTAAGGACATCGTAGTCCATAAGTTTAAAGACCCCACAGTCCAGTTTAAAGAAATCATAGTCCATGGGCTTAAGGACCCCATAATCCGAGGTTAAGGACATCATAGTCCATGGGCTTAAGGACCCCACAGTCCAGGTTAAGGACATCGTAGTCCATGAGTTTAAGGACCTCACAATCCAGTTTAAAGACTTCATAGTCTATGGAATGTATGGTTGTCGGGACCCGTCACCTCTCTGAAGACGTTGAAGGATTACAACGACATATATCAGAGGAGTAAAGAGATGTACCCTCGAACCGGTGTGAATTGGTCGGAAGATCTGTAGTCCAATTTGGGACTAAGATCAGTTAAATATTTGTGAGCAGATGGGGCTCAATATAAGTTGAGGACTTATGGCCAATATTGGGCTAAGTCCAATAAATGTTTAACATTTTATTCTGTTCTGGCTATTAAGCCTTTATTTGGGCCTGGCCCTTTTAATAATGCTGAGCCCTAATAGAGTTCTCCCCGTCTCTAGACATCCCATTAGATCCTGACACATTTTTTGTCTTGTATTGAATGCATAGCATTCATCAGAACAATGTGTGTTCTGACAGAGCGCCACGTGGCACGCCAGGCGCTTTGCGCCAATTAGAGAGCACATTGCGCTTCTGCCAAGTAGCGCACACGAAAAGGACATGTGTCGCGCTTGGCTCTAAACGCCAGATTATGAGCGCTGAGCGCTAGTTTGTGAGCATATGGCGCTAGTTCAGTGGCGCACACATGAGTGGCATGTGGTGCGCTTGGCGCTGAGCACCAGCCCATGAGCGCAGTGTGTTATTTCTGAAGCGCAAAGCGCAAGTTGTATCTGTGGTTGACACGTGGCAAGTTTTGGCGCTGAGCGCCGGTCCAAGGAGCGCAGAAGCGCAGTTCAAGAGTGCAAGGCACTTTTTAATAGCGCAAAGCGCATCTGATCAAATTTATGATCAGAGAACAAGTTTATGTTCCTTTTAAAGGAAGCTTTGCCTCAAAATTCAAGAACAACAGTTCTTATCTTGGAAAGGGCTTTGCCTTTGTAGATCAAGGATCTGTGAATGAAGTAAATACTTCTTTTGTTTTTATGATGAGATCTTTTGATCGCTTTTTATCAAAGACCTTGGTCTTTATAGATTTATGATCTTTTAAGAAGATAATTCTTTTGTTTTAATGAAATGATTTCATCTCTTTGTTCAAGAACCATTCTTTTTACCTTGAAGGAATGATCTTCTTTCAAGAGCTTGCTCTTTTTCTTTTGAGTTTTCTCAAAATTTGTAGGGGGGTTTCTCTATGCTTCTGTATATATTTTAGACTTGAAGTCTAGGGGCCTTTTCATAGGGCAAATTGATTTGTTAAATCAGTTAAAGAGATCTTTCTCTGATTGATTTGGAGATGTTTCCCCACCGTTGAATCTTTGATCCTAGGGCTTCTGTTTTACAGAAAATAATCTTCTTGTTTTTTAACAAGATTGGAAAGATCTTTCCATAACAGAATTTTAATTATGATTAATTAATAATTTATTATTAGATGTTTTGATCTAATGGTGGGGAATTCTTAATTCCAGCGCTGGCGCACCTTGCGCTCGCGCACCTACGTTTGATACGTGGCGCGCAGCGCGTCTAGCGCTGGATCTGAAGCGTTGCTTCAAATTTTGAATTTTGAATTTCAAAATAGAGTTTTGCTCTGATTGGGGGAAACAAATGCCCCCCCCACCATTGCGCTCATGTGGCGCACACGTGAGTGCAGCGGTGGCAGCATCTGAGCCCTTGGATCAACTCAGAAGTTGAAGAGACGGTTCAATGCCTATAAATAGGACCTTTGGTCCCTTAGATGATTATCATCTTCCTTCTTTGAAAACTTTTGTTCAGAGCATAGCTCTTTTGTTTAAGGACTTTTCAAAAGTAAAAACTCTTTCCAAACTTAGATAAAGTTAAGAACTTTTAATAAATTAGGGTTTTACCCATTAATCAGAGCCTTACTCTTCATAGATCTTTGATCTAAAGAAAACCCATTTAGTGTTTCATCAGCAGAGCTTTGCTCTCATGAACCCATAGATCTAAAGAGATCTTTTCTTGGGTTTCTTAGCCCATAAACAGAGCCTTGCTCTTTAGATTTCTTAATCTTTGATGAAGAACTCTTAAGAGTTTTTTTTATGGATCTTGGCGATCCCAGAATTTTTATTCATAAAAATTAATCGATTTTAATTTTCTTTTCTAATGGGTTTTTCCATCATCATTACAGAGCCAGGCTCTTTAAGGAATTTTATTCCTTCATGATCAGAGTTTGACAAGTGTCACTCTGTCATAGAGCTTTGCTCTCAGAAAGGATTTTACTTATAACTTTTTTAATCCATTAATGGAGCTTTGCTCCTTTCAGATCATATAGAAGAACTCTTAAGTGTTTGTTCATGGATCTTGAGGATGAAATTTTATTTTTGATGGATCGTCTTCTCAGAGCAAGGCTCTTCTTGAGGAATTTTATTCCTTCATCATTAAACTTTGACAGATGTCTGTCTAGTGAAGAGCGCAGCTCTCAATGGGAGTTTTACTCCTCTGCCCGAGGGATTTCTCTCATTTAATGAGAATCTCTTGAGGATTTCCTCTTTTAATGACAGCCTTACCCAATGATGAGGCTGTTTTATTAATGATGAACTGTCATCTAAATTTTGTGGGTCCCCTTTGGTCCCTTTTAACTGCATTGCAGTGCGGTACGGACTTATAGTACTTTGTAATAGAATTTAATTTATAGCATGGGTAGCTGAAAATTCACTCTTTTCGCGCAGGCATTATGTCTTCCGACACCTCCTTCCCGTTCATTCGCTCAGAAGGCGGGTTCCCTGAAGCACCCGTTGACCATGAGGTTTTTGTGTTGATAAAAGACCATGACCCGGAGCACGAGAACCTTCATTTATGGGGTAAATGGTATGACCAAATTATCATGGGCCGACGGAGCTTTTCCTGTGTGACACCCTCGGAGCCTATTTCAGCGATTGCTTATGCAGATGCGCCTCCGATAAATTACACTGTGGAGGAGGTCAACTGGACTTCGGAAGGTCTCCTTCGGCCTTATATCGCCGCAATACCCGTGCAGCCGCTGGTAGCTTTGGACATCCTAGGGCGACGCATATGTCAAGACGAGTCGCGTCCTTGGGGACAGCCGTACAATGTAGGACTAACTCTCCATCACCCAGCCGGATATTTGCAGTGGGCCCGGTATATCTTATCGGCGAGGAAATCACAGTTGATGAAGCTCGGATTGTATTCCACCGTTTATGCTTCTTTGTTTCAATATTCCACACCCCCTACATGGTGCGTCAGGGCATTTCTGGAACAGTGGAACATTCCAACCCACACCTTCCTCCTGTCAGATCGGGAAGTCTCCATTTCTTTGGAGGAGTTTGCAGAGGTCTCGGGTTTACCCGTTATGGGGGAACATTATGAGGAATTGCTTCCCCCGGATGAGTATGTTTTTGCTACCGAATCCATGGTAATGGGTCTTACTCCTGAGAATGCTATTCAACACCAATTTCCGAGCTTGATAAAGGTGTTGAATATGTATGAAAACCTCTCTCTCGCATCCGAAGGTCATGGAGTTAATTTTACGGCTTTTATTGCTGATTTTCTTCGCCCGGAAATGTTGAAGGAAGAAGTCGATAAATTTGCCAGTCTTGATGACCCCTTCGGCTTGGGTTTTGGCAATCTGTCGGCGGCGGAGGTAGATCAGAAAAGCTTCTTTCTACCTGATACCCCGGTCATCCCTTTTACAGAGCTAGCGGCTCCTAGGATTGATGAAGAAACGTTCTTTTTAGGGTTCCTTAGATTGTGGCTGGGTTAGTTCACGCTCCCCATGCACCCTCGCCGCATAAGGTCGTCCTTCTTCTATCCTGCGCATCGAATGGTTGCTAGGATACCAGTAGCTATGTGGATTGCTGGGTTAGCCCATATGTATCACAGCCTCAGCTTGGAAGCTGATACCACTAAGCCAGGGGTGCAGTCGGTAAATTTCCTGATGCATTATTTCACGTCGTAGATCGAGTTACACGTGCTAGGCGTCTTTGGCGTCCACAAGAGACCGAGTTTTTATGACAGGTGCAGGTTCCTTCGGATCATGCAACTGGTTGGCGCTTCTATCGTGACTCCGATGCAACAGGAAGCTAGAGACTTGCTTCTTCGCCCGCGCACGGTTGGGACTGGCATGTCTTTTACTGATAAAGTTTTGACTGTCGGCCAGGAGTCGGGGAAGACGGTATTGTCCTTGCAGGACATATTTAAAGATGGGGTCTCCGTCTTGAAGGCTCGGGAGATTCTTCATCTGTACTCCATCCAGTCGGGCTTTCTTGTATTCAAGATGAATGACTCGGCTTTATTCATGAGGTATAACCCGAATCGCTTTGCCCAGCAATTAGGTTACAATCAGGGCGTCCCACTTGAGGCTTTTTTGGTCGAACCTGCTGCTACCGAAGAAGGTATGCGGAGCGCACTGCATCATTTCATGTGCTTGAACACAGGGTCCAACTTCTTTATCAGCGAACTGAGCTGCGTCCCAAAGGCCCTTAATGTGTACGCAGCGTAGTATCAGCATTCAATGGGCGCCGTCATCAGGGAAGAGAAGCGATTGTTGCTCGATCGCAAGGGTGCAGTGTCGGCTGGTGATCGAAATGAACCTCTGAAGCGACGGAACATTGTTCGTCTTCCCCTGAGAGAGGTCACTGTAGTTGAGCCTCCGCACGTGTTAAGCCCTACGCGCGGGTTGCCCCCATCCAGCACGCCTGAAAAAAAGGTGGCTGCCGCGTCCCCTGAGTCGGACGTAGGAAAAGAAATTAGGACTCGTCGTCCAAAGGCGTCTACCAAACGCAAACTCATTTCATCGGCCACCGGCGCCCGTTCTCAGAAGAAAAAGAAGCAAGTACTTTCGGAGACCATATTAGGCTCGACGCCCCCTGCTCTGTCTAGCGAAGGCTTGAGCGAATATGGGACCAACGAGGGTTTATTCGGGATGCTTGATGATACCGATTTGGAGGTTGCCATTGAAGCTTCTAAACAATCGGCCGCCCTCGAAAAGGAATTGGCCGCCCTTGCGCAGTCAGGTATACTTTATCCTTATCTCTCCGCTGTTTATTTCACTCTTCTTCATTTTTATCATACTTTGACTGACGCTTCCTGTTTTAACAGGTGCCTCTACAGAAGAAGCCATTGCCGCTTCGCTTAAAACCTTTGAAGAGGAGGAAAGGCTTCGCGCCTCATTGCCAACAGAGGCTTCGCTTGAACGACCGATGATGGTACCATAACGGTTCCAGAGGTAAAACCTAGCCCTAGTGATAATATCTCCTTGGCGAAGGTCCTGAAGAAGTCTCCTCTCCCTGTCAAAACCGAGAAGCAGCCCAAAAAACATACGGCCAGGGGAAAGAAGCGATCTTCTGCAATCACTAGCTCTAGACCAAAGCGGGGGAAGAAGACCGTTACTAGTCTACCGGAAGACCGTCTTCTTTTTCTTGATTCATCTGCCGAGGAAGCCACACAATTGGCTGAGGCTATAAGACGCTCACAAGACGAATCCGAGAATGTAAGGATCCCGAAAAGGCCTTACCCTGCCGTCATCTTTTATGAAGACCCTCCGTGGATACGGCGACTATTCATAAGCCCTCTGGAAGAATGGGGGGAAAGGTCTCTTAAGCAGGTCGTCTCAGCCGACGCCGAAGATGCACTTTCATTGTGGACCGATGGCCACGAGTCTACTCTCGAACCTCGGCGAGCGTACCTCCTCAGGAAGGAGCGTCGGCTTGAACAAGACATACTAGAAGCTCCCTTGCGCATCGGTATATTCATGTATTTCTTTGTAATATTTTGTATTGCTTGTATACATATATATATCCTTATCCTCGTACAAACTTTGCAGGGACTTCGGCGATGGCAAAGAAGCTGAGTCCAAGTCGCGCCCTGACTATGGACTTCCCTGATAAACCCGATGAGGCACTAATCAGTATGGAGGGGGTTGACGCCATTGTTTTTCCTGCGATGGAGCTTCCCTTGGTGATTCCTGCTCTCCAGGTGATTGCTCCTTCGGAAGAGGCATCTTCGTTAGCTGAGGATCCAATGAATCTTTCTGGGGATGGCCCGGCGACTGTGGGACAGGTGGTCGAAGCCACTATCGTTTCATTGGAGCATGTAGCGATGGTCACTGCTTCTCCACCGGACGTTATTATACCAGCCGACATCACTGATGATGTGCTTGGGAACACAGAGGAGGGTGAAGCAGTCGCTGCATCTAGTGATGCCCTTGTCGTGGTCTCGGCTGGTGACTTACCAGGTAAATTTCATGTTATCGCCTTCTATTTTATTCTGCAATCCCTTTTCTACCTTTTCTGACAGTACTTTTGTTTTGAATGCAACTGCGATGGGTGTTGAGGTTGTGCCACCCGAGAAAGCGCCACCAGTTACCGCTTTGACGGTGACCGCCCCTCCATCTTCTCTTATATCTTCTCAAATGCTGGAAGGTATGGGTTTGTGATAAATTTAAATTGGGGAATGTTAGTTATATATATGCCCTAGAGGCCATTACTGTACATAGGATGTATATTGTAGTGGATACTGGGACATATATAGGGAGGACTTTCTTGCTCGACATGATAGTATGCTATCTGGTTGCTCTTTACCTTAACGTGTACACTGATTGTCTCTCTATTACATGTTGGTAAAGCCCTTAGGATGTGTACTTAACTACCTGGACTATGATGCGGATCATACTAGTGGGGACATGGTAGTCTATAAGTACATCCTTCAAGTTCCCTAGTCGTGGGTGTATCGAGACAGGGCATCGATATACCAGTGTAGACTAGCGTATACCTTCTCGACCCATACAGATGGGCGATGGATGATCCCATATCCATTGGTGTTTGACATCAGAGATAATATACGGGTGCTCAGTGGAGACTGGGTACACTGGACGGACTCGCCGAGAACTCCCAGATGGTATTATACCTTACGTCAGATGGCAGTTCTCTGGTGACACTGGTACAGGTTAGTCTGTAGACCCGAGATCGTCATAGAGTCTTGTGTGATTCCCACTGTGCTTTGATTTCCACCTTACCACGTCCAAGAGGGCGTGCAAAACGGTGGTTTTTGGGTACAGTCCCGAATCACATGGAGGCAATGAGCGATAGGAGGGGATTCGTCTCTCCCGGTATAGGGAGTTGATGTTGCGCTGTGTTCGATTGGCTATAACCGGAAATCCCTGGCCAGGATTGCTAAGATTTACTGGTAAGTGTTACCAGTAGTTTCTCGAACTGTTATAGACCTCATATCGACACGACTTATCGAGCTGCTGGGGTCTGACGTTTACCACCCCTAGGCGAGATATGCGACATATCAGACGAACAGACCGGACTGTACGGTAAGTGTTACTGGTTGGATTCACAGGAGTGTGAGCGGGCTTGCTCGTCGATCTTCTGATCGCTCAATACCCTGGTGGCCGTTACGTTTAGCAGACCGCTTGCGGCTTGTGGGTGTTTGATATGATCATCACCTGCTGCCGGCGTATTGACGAGTCTTTAGAGTCCTACACAGAGGTTTCCTGGCTCAAGCGAAACGAAATAGGAGCACATATGAGATATGTGCGGGACCGAGAATAATGCGTGTATGTGATACCGTATTCTATTCTCGCGATGAATGTATCGATTGATTGTATACGATATAACCTAGTTATCGAATCAAGGATTGATTCGATAAGTCGATACATCGGATATTAGTCGGTCATATGCGATATGACCGGATCGTTAAATCAAGTGTTGATTTAATGATTTAATGTATAATTATATATTTGATATATTACTTTGCATTAACTAGTATTTGTTCACTTAAGATGGATTTTCTCACTTGATGTGCATATTGTGTATATGATATAGTTTTGTGCACTAGTTTGTATCATGTTTGATGATACATGCAAACTTGGGGGTGTGTGTGTGCTTTAAACTATGACTAGGTTAATGGTTAGGGTTTTATTTATTTATTTATTTATTTATTCATTTTTGGAAAGGATAAAATGGTGGTTTTCTTTTCTTTCTTTGCTTGAAGCTTCTTGAAGCTTCAAAGCATCTTTGAAAGTCTATCATTTTGTCTTTATCCCTTAACCTAACCATTCAACTAAACTATAGTTTATTCTCTACACCAAACCATGGTTGCTAAAATGATAAGAATCACTTTATTTTCTTTTTCATTTTATCTTATCATTTTCTTTTCTTCTTCTTCTTCTTCAAGAAGAAGAAACCATTCTAGCTTCAATGGTGCCTTGAGAAAAAGAGTGAGAAATCCAATTCTAAAGTGAACCAACTTCCTATTTCTTCATCCTCTACCACTTACCATGTAGTATAGGGTGTTTTCTTCACAAGTTTCATGACTTGGTGAAGTTGGAGCTTGATCTTGAGTTGCCTCGATGTAGATCATCTTCGGCATCGAAGTCGACGACCTAGCCCGATCATTTCTCCGACGAAACCATCGCCAGAGTCCGGGATCTGATGATCGCAGCGGAGGGACGTCAACACGGAGCTATGGAGGTGGAGGACCGGATCTACAAAGGTTGTATTTTCCGTTCACTTAGTGTAAATGTGATTTACTTTCCTTTAGTTTCGCCTAAACTCTAGTTAACGATCGCATTAGGGTTTCTCGGCACCGAAAAAATTTGAATTTGGCATGGTTGATACCTTGTGGAACCTCTTGTGTGTGTCTAGTAACCCTACAGTGGTATCAGAGCCTAGCTAGAGCCTTAGGCGATGCGTAGACGAAGTTAGAAAGCCGATCGAACCCGAAACCCTAATGCATAACCCTTCTCTGTACATTTTTCAAAACTGTGCATTTTTCCATATTAAAAATATTCAGAAAAACCAGCAGGGTTTTATAAGGGTTACTGTGCAAAACGAGTGCCTGATTCCACTAAATCGCCGCGGAACCGTGGCAATAGCATGGCTTATGCGGCGGTTTCGCGGCCATATAGTCACATCATTTATTCATTTTTGCACAGTAATGTCTATCTTAAAGTGCTGTATTTTCGGGAAATTTTTAATATTTACTCAAGAGTTGAGTTTTCTGGGTTGTATTGAGGACTCGGTGTTTCGATCGGGAAGTCTAATTTCGTCTATGTGTTTTTCCGGGTAATTTCAGAATATGTTAAAAAGTTCGACCGGATATAAATACCCAATTTTTCCCCTGCCGGAAAATTTCCAAGTGTTGGATTTTTCCGTAGTTTAATGACGTTCTAAGTAGTGCAAGTAACGCGATGGTCCCTCTAGAAGACAACAAACCTTAACTCGATTATGTGACCGTCTTGAACTGCCCTTTGAACCTTAGGGTTTGGGGCAGTACGGCGTGCCACATGTGAGGCGTTGGCTTGACCCTTCTACGGCTGGACCGTTGGTACTGAGGCATGAAGTGAATGTTCTTAAACTTATTTCATGTGTTGAGCTGTTTCGGGAAAACTTGGGTGTTTGATTGTTCGATCGGAAAGTTTAACATTTTCTGTTTATCTGGAATGTGATACAATATTTGGAATCCACAAATAGTTATGAGATAACTGAATGAATGTTGTAAACATAGCACTTTAGTCTCACTTGATCGGTTGCCACGGAATTTTGATGCGATCAAAAGTCCGTCGCAATCACGTAGCGTACGCGGATACTCACCGGGTAAACTTAATAGGCAGCTACACCCCATAGCCCCGACCAAGTGACTGTAGGAGAACTCCGTCGCCGAAAGCATCCGTTCGGATGCTCGCGACAGCGGTGTTCCGCCTTAGTGCACTTCGTCGACGGTATCGGGGGTGCGGCCGTCTACTAAAGTTTGCGATGAGTATTCGGTCAGGATGTCGGGAATCTTGTTGAATTGCCCGACTTGATATTTGAAAAGAGTTTTCGATAATGAGACTGAAATGCGGGGTTTATAATTGTTAGGCATGCGATGTCTAAGGAATTCATTTGATTAGGCATGCGATGTCTATGAAGTTTGCGGATTCCAGCTGTTGTAGTTTTACACTTTCTTTTCTGCGACCGTAAGTGTAATATATGATATCGCCGGTTTCGTTGCTATATGTCAACGACAATTGGGATGCGCATATTTACTTACGTTGATGACATGTGATGTTATGTGTTGCTGGATATGTTATATTGGATCGTCGTGTTTGAATAGCCGGGGGGGTTTTTGTGAGATGAGTGTTTTTCATTTTCATTCATGTAAAAACTTGTATGTAATATTCTTTTATTGGGGCACTTCCAGGTTACGGAAGTTGTCACCGTTGATGTATATTATTTCCTTTTCCGCACTAGGATAGACCCAAGAAGGGGAGCACAAGTAACCGGGTTCTAGGGTCCAGTGGGGAGACCAACTCGAGGAGTCAAGTCCGGGTCGCCTAACTCTAGAATTGGTAGGGTTGCTTGCCGCTCTCGTAGGGGTCTAGGGGTGTGGGTTTGGCTATTCATCGCGACCGTGGAATCCGTGTTTTATATTGGCTCGTATTGAAAACACGGACGTCCTAGTATATCCAATATTTCATATATGATTCTTCTGCTGCGATATCTGTGATGTGATCATTTGATGTTTTGTGATAAATACTATATATAGTATATATGATATATTATATAGACGTTACTTATGTTTTACACCCGCGCTAGCCCTGCCCCGCTCTGCCATTAGTTACCTAACCTAACGGTGCACGAGGGGACATCGAGGCGAATGCGGATGGCATAAGTGTACGTCGTATTTATCTGTGATGTTTAGGTACTTAAATGATAGGATTTCATTAATAAGATTAGTGAAATAAAAGAAACCTAAAGATGTTGTGGAATCGAATTTCAAAAAATAAAACAGGTAGCTACAGTTCTTGCTTTGCACAGCGGTATATATGATATATCCTGCACCTTATTCGATGAGGAAAGGGCCGACGATCCCTTCACCGGGAGTGACCCCTTTAGCAATAACTGGCAGATGCTACAACTCTCGGTTTGTCTTTTGATTGCTTCTATAGTTTCTGCTTTGCACAGTGATATATATGATATATCCCGCACCTCATTCGACGAGGAAAGGGCCGACGATCCCTTCACCGGGAGTGACCCCTTTAGCAAAACTAGAAAAGCCTCAAAAACACTCCATTTCAAAATTCATTCGATCCTACAACGATATCAAGTTCATTACGCAATAGGTTTTCACAAAAACCTGTCGTAGCCCTTCCGTCATTTCAGATAAGTACTAGTTAGTATTCGTGCTGCGGTAGTTTGGCATTCGTCAAGACGTGGTGTGCGGTAGCTAACTAGTATTTATCTGCTTATGCATATGATGCAGATTGGATTAGGGTATTTGTACGGCGTTGTTTGGCATTCATCAAGGGTCGTGCAAGTGGGTTTAATTCAATCAAGAAATGTACGGGTTGAACTTGACTAGTGGACTATGGGTTGTTTGGCATTCGTCAAGGTCATAGAACGCTAGGGGCAAAATATTATCGGGAATTTCAAGTGTTGAAATTTGCAATGAGATTGCATACCTTCTATGAGATAGTTGGATCCCGATACCCACTGCGAGTAATTGTTACTCCTGGAAGAGTTTTACACATTACAATTAGCCGATCAAGTAGATGTCTAGAAAGGTGTTAACGAGGTTACGCCTCTGGGAAAACGAGCTTTACATTAATTAGGTTTGTGCGATAGCACGGGGGACCTCCCTCAAAGTACCGAAACTGGCCTGGCTGAAAGATTGGTGAACTTGTAGTGTGTAATTAATCCCGGCTAGTCTTTCCTTTTAGGGTTTGAAGGAAGATTTGATAAAAACAGTGGGAGCAATCCTAATTAGATAAAATAATAACCAATCTAATCTTGACAGAGCGCACGCAGAGTGTTTTCTTCTCTCTCTCTCCAGGTAGCGACCATATCACGCCTTAATCAAGATAATAATATGGATATATTGACCGAACCCGCTTGTTATACTGAGCTGGGGAACGTTGGTCCCGCTCCAACTTATAATTGTTATAAGACAAAGCAGGAAATTGGGGAATACCAGAATTCCTATGTCGCCCAAACAAAGAAAGTGCATATGATGCATCTCCTTCGGGTGTGTTCATTACAAAGAACTGTTTCTCTGTATCCTCTATGTCCGGGGTATTAGATACCGGATCAGGACCCCAGATATGTAATCTGTTGCATAGGGCTACAGAAAGGTAGAAAACTGAGAACGGGTGATAAGTTTCATGAGGCAGAAAACGGTGCAAATGTTGCAGCCAAGTCTGTTGGTCACTGTCACCCTGTATTACCAGAATACATTGATTCTGAACAAATGTTATTAGATACCGAACCTGATATACAAAATCATATCAGTCTCTTTATTTAGATAAAGAAGGATATAATTTTGTATTGTTGGATAATATTTTGAACATTTCCTATATCAAAAGTTGATCGGTTCAGGCACGTTATCTAAAAGCATTGACGTTCTAAATCAAACTACAGTTCTTAGTATACAGAACACACACAAGAGGAAGAGTTCAAAAATGAACGAATCCTTCTTGAGATATTGTAGACTAGGTCATATCAATGCGACCCGACTAGCTTAAGTTATATTTAAGATGCATATTTAAATCAGTTTGAATTTACATCTTGTGAAACTCGCTGGTCATGTCACAGAGATAAGATGACCACAGCTCTGTTTAATGGAAACAGAGAAAGAGTTAGTGAACTCTTAGGATGATACATGTTGATGTATAAAGGTCCCCTGTCTACACATACCAGGACCGGTTCTTTATACTTCATTACATTCTCTGATAATCTCTCAAGATTCAGACATATATTCCTGTTGAAACACAAGTCCGAAACTTTTGAGATATTCACAGAATATAAGTTAGAAGTAGAGAACCAAAATAAGGGTATAGGTATTATGTCCTTTGATGTGATCAGGGAGGAGAATACTAAGCACGAAAATCCTGGATTATTCTAAAGGAGAATGGGATTCTCTCTCAGCATTACTCCTCCGAATACACCATAGCACGATGGTATATCGGGGCGGAGCAATTGCACCCTATTCGATATGGTGCGCTATATGATGAGTACTACTGAGTTACCTGTTTCCTTTTGTGGGTTATGCACTTGAAAAGCTGCATACCTATTGAATTAGGTTCGAATCAGATCACAGCCTACCACTCCATATAAGATATGGTATAGGAAGAGCCCATGTCTTAAGCTAGTTAAGATTTGGGGTTGTCCGGCCAATGTCTAAAAGCAAAAATCCGGACAAGATCGAGGCAAGGTCTGTTATGTAGAACTGGAAAGGTTCCAGCTATACAAACTGCAGCTGATGATTTGAAAGAACCAAATGATTCAATAGTTACCAACGAACCTCAGCCTCTCCGCCGATCTAGTAGGGTTCCTCACCCACCTGAGAGATACTTCTGTTTCTCTATGACAGTGGGAGCGAGGATTGCATCATGAGATGATGACCCAACTAGTTTTGAGCTGGCCATCAGGAGTGGGACTCTGTAAGAATGGCTGGATGCTTAGCGATCTGAGATGGAATCCTTATACACCAACAAAGTATGGACTTTGGTTGCTATATCTGAAGGGTTAAATCCCCATCAGGAGCAAGTAAATCTTGAGAAGATTACTAGGTGCACATGGAAAAGTTGAGACTTTCAAAGCTAGACTTGTTAAAGGTTTGCATCATTGACCAGGTATGGATTATGTTGAAACATTTTCTAAGGATCTATGCTTAAGTCCATCCGGATCCTACTTGCCAGGGCTATATACCATGACTACGATATCTGGCGGTTGGGTGTCATGACTGCTTTTCTAAAATGATGTTTTAGAAGAGAGGGTCTATAAGTACACAGTCAGAGGGCTTCGTAGACAGTGGGAGCAGCGGAAATGTGTACAAGATGCTTTATAGGATAAAGCAGGCATCGCGGAGTTGGAACGTCTATTTTGATGTGTTGGTCAAAGAGTTTGACATCATCAAAATGGTAGATGAACCCTGTATAAACAAAAGGGTAGTAGGGAGTATGCTGGTGATCCTCGTAGAGTACGTGGATGACATACTCTTGATAGAGAAGGAGTTTCCTATGCTACGCTCGGTCAATCTCCGCTTATCACAATGATTCTCCATATAGGATCAAAGTGATACCTCCTAAATCCTGAGTTATGATCTATGAGATAGAAGTAATTGGATGTTAGGATTCTCACTAGTTATAGTGAGATGGTATCAATCGATCCTGGGGAGAATCACTGGAAAGGTTCCAGGGTGATAAGGACGACTAAATGTCAGTCACAGGCACTGTCTTTACCCTCTATGGAGGGACGGTATGTTGGAAGAGTTCCAAGCTAGATACCGTGACATACTAGACGATAAAGGCAGGATACATCGCTACTTAAGATGCTACCAAAGAGGCTGCCTGGGTGTACTTTGTTCATGAGATGAACTTTGTTCCACCCATTGTGTGACAATGGAGTTGTGGCTTATGCCAACGAACGTCTGTCCCATCAGTGATCCAGACATATTCTGAGGCAGTGTCACCTGATCATGGAGATAGTTGATCTCCAAGGGATCGAGATCAGAAGAGTAGACTCAGAGGACAACACGGCGGATCCACTCACAAAGGCCTTTTCCCAGAGAGAGACTTTTATGGGATGGTTGAGTATTAGATACTACAACCACTGCTACAGATGGCCCTAGTGCAAGTGGGAGATTGTTAGTTATATGTATGCCCTAGAGGCCATTACTGTACATAGGATGTATATTGTAGTGGATGCTGGGACATATATAGGGAGGACTTTCTTGCTCGACATGATAGTATGCTATCTGGTTGCTCTTTACCTTAACGTGTACACTGATTGTCTCTCTATTACATGTTGGTAAAGCCCTTAGGATGTGTACTTAACTACCTGGACTATGATGCGGATCATACTAGTGGGGACATGGTAGTCTATAAGTACATCCTTCAAGGTCCCTAGTCGTGGGTGTATCGAGACAGGGCATCGATATACCAGTGTAGACTAGCGTATACCTTCTCGACCCATACAGATGGGCGATGGATGATCCCATATCCATTGGTGTTTGACATCAGAGATGATATACGGGTGCTCAGTGGAGACTGGGTACACTGGACGGACTCGCCGAGAACTCTCAGATGGTATTATACCTTACGTCAGATGGCAGTTCTCTGGTGACACTGGTACAGGTTAGTCTGTAGACCCGAGATCGTCATAGAGTCTTGTGTGATTCCCACTGTGCTTTGATTTCCACCTTACCACGTCCAAGAGGGCATGCAAAATGGTGGTTTTTGGGTACAGCCCCGAATCACATGGAGGCAATGAGCGATAGGAGGGGATTCGTCTCTCCCGGTATAGGGAGTTGATGTTGCGCTATGTTCGATTGGCTATAACCGGAAATCCCTGGCCAGGATTGCTGAGATTTACTGGTAAGTGTTACCTGTAGTTTCTCGAACTGTTATAGACCTCATATCGACACGACTTATCGAGCTGCTGGGGTCTGACGTTTACCACCCCTAGGCGAGATATGCGACATATCAGACGAACAGACCGAACTGTACGGTAAGTGTTACTGGTTGGATTCACAGGAGTGTGAGCGGGCTTGCTCGTCGATCTTCTGATCGCTCAATACCCGTGTGGCCGTTACGTTTATCAGACCGCTTGCGGCTTGTGGGTGTTTGATATGATCATCACCTGCTGCCGGCGTATTGACGAGTCTTTAGAGTCCTACACAGAGATTTCCTGGCTCAAGCGAAACGAAATAGAAACACATATGAGATATGTGCGGGACCGAGAATTATGCGTGTATGTGATACCGTATTCTATTCTCGCGATGAATGTATCGATTGGTTGTATGCGATATAACCTAGTTATCGAATAGAGGATTGATTCGATAAGTCGATACATCGGATATTACTCGGTCATATGCGATATGACCGGATCGTTAAATCAAGTGTTGATTTAATGATTTAATGTATAATTATATATTTGATATATTACTTTGCATTAACTAGTATTTGTTCACTTAAGATGGATTTTCTCACTTGATGTGCACATTGTGTATATGATATAGTTTTGTGCACTAGTTTGTATCATGTTTGATGATACATGCAAACTTGGGTGTGTGTGTGTGCTTTAAACTATGATTAGGTTAATGGTTAGGGTTTGTTTTATTTATTTATTTATTTATTTATTCATTTTTGGAAAGGATAAAATGGTGGTTTTCTTTTCTTTCTTTGCTTGAAGCTTCTTGAAGCTTCAAAGCATCTTTGAAAGTCTACCATTTTGTCTTTATCCCTTAGCCTAACCATTCAACTAAACTATAGTTTATTCTCTACACTAAACCATGGTTGCTAAAATGATAAGAATCACTTTATTTTCTTTTTCATTTTATCTTATCATTTTCTTTTCTTCTTCTTCTTCTTCTTCAAGAAGAAGAAACCATTCTAGCTTCAATGGTGCCTTGAGAAAAAGAGTGAGAAATCCAATTCTAAAGTGAACCCACTTCCTATTTCTTCATTCTCTACCACTTGCCATGTAGTATAGGGTGTTTTCGTCACAAGTTTCATGACTTGGTGAAGTTGGAGCTTGATCTTGAGTTGCCTAGACGTAGATCATCTTCGGCATCGAAGTCGACGACCTAGCCCGATCATTTCTCCGACGAAACCATCGCCAGAGTCCGAGATCCGATGATCGCAGCGGAGGGACGTCAACACGGAGCTATGGAGGTGGAGGACCGGATCTACAAAGATTGTATTTTCCGTTCACTTAGTGTAAATGTGATTTACTTTCCTTTAGTTTCGCCTAAACTCTAGTTAACGATCGCATTAGGGTTTCTCGGCACCGGAAAAATTTGAATTTGGCATAGTTGATGCCTTGTGGAACCTCTTGTGTGTGCCTAGTAACCCTACAGGGACAGCATCTTTCATGTACTGACCATGTATCATCGTGATCTCGTAGGAGTTCTTCTTGATTATTTGTATTAGGTGCTGAACCCGCACTTCTCTTTCCCGTCGGAGATCGCTTCATCTAGTGGCGCTGGTGAGTATCTTTTCTAGACGACGTCCTTTCTTTAACGAGCAGTCACATTATTGCTAATCTCTCTTTGTACTGCTTGTAGCCTTACAAATCGAGGGCGGGGACGAGGCTATCGTTGCGCCACCAGTACTCCCAGCTCTGCCCCCTGTTGCGGCCGGTATAGTACACTCTATTTTTCGGGTATTTTCCTTTATTTCTTGAGCCGTCATCTGATTGTGATTTGTTTTGCAGCGGTCACATCGACTCCAGCCCCATTCGATTCTCGCGTCATAATGCCAGCCGGACCCTTTTCCAGACGTCCATCCTCGAAAGGCGCCGCGAATAGTCTGCGCATGGTGAGCGACTATATTGAGGAGCTCGACGTGGAGACTCCTACATCTGCCGCGGATTTTGCCGCGGAGGTTAACCTAATGCTGGCGATGCTTGTAAACTTCCATAACGAAGGCGTCATCGAGTCTTCGGTTAACCACTGCCGGAAGATTGAGGCCTGCCTGCATGAGCTCGAGCTTATGCGTCCTGCTCCTGAGATTCAGGTTTTGAACTCCCAGCGGGCTGCATGGGTTGAGCAGAGTGTGTCCTTCCTCCTCCATTTTGAACAAGAAGCGACCTTGAGGCGGAAGGAACGCAAGGAGGCTTCCGCTGAGTCTGTTCAATTGTGTGTCCAGGTTGAAGCGAACGCCATGCAACTGAGAGCCGTCTTTGACACCTTGCAGCAATGTATTTCAGACGGGCTTGTATTCAGGCGGAAGCTCGACTCTATTGAGCGGGTTATGCAGAGTCGCGAAGCTGTCCAACAGGAAATCGATGAGAAGATTTCATCGTGCTTGCAGCAAAGGGCTCGAATTAAAGCGGAGCTGGCCGCGGCGGCTGATCATGAGAAGGCGCTGAAAGAAGTGCGAGAGCAGCTAGCGGACTTGTTGAAAACGCTTCCTTCTCAATAATTTTTTTTGTACCATTTGTAATTTTGAATAAAATGTATTCATTCTTTTATTCTTCCATGTGATGTATTTTGTACCCAATTGAATTCATGAATAAAAGATACATTTCTTTCGCAATGTCTTGTGTCATGTCTCTGCTTTCTTCTTTCTTTTATTATCAGCATGTCACCTTAACAAATATAGCCGGCAAATGATAGGGTGAGCATCTTGTTTTGGCTTCTTCGAGGTGTAGTGATGGCTTAGAGGGCAGGTTCAGATCTGTTACCTAAAACTTTTCAACTTTATGAACCGTGAGGGTCTCATAAAGACTTTTCTCCCTACGAGTCGTGAGGATCTCGTAGGTGTCTTTTCTCCTTATGAATCGTGAGGATTCCTAAGTGTGGTTTCTCTCGAGAGTCGTAAGGATCTCACAAGAGAATTTTTCCCTCTTACAAGTCGAGAGGACTCGTAAGTAGTTGTTTCCCTCCTTGTTGAAATTCGACTTTGGAGAGTGTGGTCCGTGAATAGTATGCAAGAGTCCATTTTGGACCGACTTGTAGGACCCCGGTGCTTAGGAAATAGGTCCTCATCCCCATTGCCTTAGGCTTTTCCCTACAAGTCGAGACGAATCGAGAAATTCTCGCAAGGACACTAATTTCCTCATGAGTCGAAACGAATCAAGAAGTTCTCGCAAGAATGTCCTAACGTCACAGTTAACTCCTGCTAATAGAAGTTCGTTAGAGCCTGTGGTACTAGGGTTTTTTTACCCGTCGCACCGTCGCGTTGGCCGGTGTATTCCCCGACGCATAATCTTGTTATTCGAGTAGCCCCACGACTGTCGTGTCTCTGATCCCTTCGGGGGCTGGACAAGACGTCTTCAAGTAATCTTCCAGGTGATATTACCGTCGAAAGAGCAAGCATTAGGGATATTCCATGTCGCTTTTTACTTGAGGTTAGGCTCAGTTTGGGATCCCCGATGAGTCATAACCACTCCGCGCTGGTGTGGGATGATCTCTGATAGTCTTTCAGGTTTTATATGAGTTGCTGTCAAGACCCTGAAGCTAGGAATATTGCATTCGCTTCGTTTGCTGGCATTGCGTCTGCTATATTGAGACGAATGTCGTGGTTTGTCTTTAGGTCGTTGGTGAACCGTCGAGATTTGGAACTAGGGACTTTGCCATGGCTCCGTTGTTTACGTTGTATATTCCTGCAGAGACACTGATTTCTTTGCGGGTCGACGCGAATTGAGATGTTCTCGTCAACGATGCTGATTTCCCTGAATCGAGGAAGTTGCCAAGGACACTGATTTCCCCGGAGTTAAGACGAATCGATAGATTCCTGTGAAGATACTGATTTCCTTGCGGGTCTACGCGAATCAAGATGCTCTCGTCAAGGATGCTGATTTCCCTGAATCGAGGTTTTGCCAAGGACACTGATTTCCTTGGAGTTTAGTTGACTTGTTTCCGAGACGGAGGTCATTTGCTGATGTGTTTCCGAGACGGAGGTCATTTGCTGACATGTTTCCGAGATGGGGTTATGTGGATGACGTATTTCCGAGACGGGGTCATGTGGATGACGTATTTCCGAGACGGGGTCATTTGGATGATGTAGCATCCGCGACGGGGTCATTTGGATAACGTGTTTCCGAGACGGGGTCACGTAGATAACGTTGCGTCTGTTGTAATGAGACGAATGTCGAAGTGGTCTCCAGGTTGTCTATGAACCGTTGAGATTTGGCTTCGTTTTCTGATGGAGCCGGGGGAGGGAAGGTGTGATTCCTTCTTTTTTTGTGCCCCTGGATTGTATACAGGGATTGATGTGATATCACCTGTAGGGCATAAATTTCATTTTATTTTATTTCTTTCCGCGATGCTCTATCATTTCAGCTTTTATATCGCGAAGGTCGCGATTGCCCAATCATTTCGGCTATTTTTCGCGGTGCCCAATCATTTCGGCTATTTTTCTTTTTACTCGCTACTTTTTATTGCGAGTTGCCCAATCATTTCGGCTGTTTTATGTACATATGTTTTACTTGCTGATTTTGTTGCAAGTTGCCCCATCATTTCGGCTATTTCGTATACATTTTTGGCTCGCTGATTTTTCGCTGCAAGCTTAGGATTAGACACCGATTTCGGCATCAGCACCGCTACAACTGGAATATTTCCATGAGCGAATCATCATTTGCCTCTGTCGATATCGAACAAAGGTGGCTTAGCGAACAGGGTTAGGGTCCTGTCGACTAAGGCTTTTGACTTCATGAGCCGTAAGGGTCTCATAAAGGTATTTCTTCCTGCGAGTCGTGAGGATCTCGTAGGTGTGTTTTCTCCTTAGGAATCGTGAGGACTCCTAAGTGCGTGGTCTCTTATAAGTCGTAAGGATCTTACAAGAGTATTTTCTCCTTTTAAGTCGAGAGGACTTACAAGGGTTGTTCACCGTGCAAACATATCCCTAGTCACGGATGGGACTTTATTAGGGAAATGTTTATTCGTGCCCGTGGATTGTATACAAGGGTCAATACTGAACTTCTTGTAGGGCAATATTGGAAGTTGTGGTGGCCGCTTAAGAACAGGTTCAGATCCCTGTAGCTTAAGACTTGTGCATCTTATGAGCCGTGAGGGTCCCATAAGATGGTTCTCCTTACGAGTCGTGAGGATCTCGCAAGTGTAATTTCTCCTTAGGAATCGTGAGGATCCCTAAGTGTGTTGCTCCCTTGTGAGTCGTAAGGATCTCACGCAGGTGGTTTCTCCTCACAAGATCGAGAGGACCTTGCAAGTGTCTTTTAACGAGATTGCGCCCTTTTGGGTTTTCATAAAGCTCACCGGTAGCTCTGCTGTTTTTACTCACGGAGCCCTTGCGGGTTTTCATCCGTGCCCATTTTGCTTATAGACGTACCGTTTTTTTTTTTTTTGCGTCGGCTTGAGGATGTTGCGGGTTGGTAGTAGTTTAACGACGTTTCGGTCATTGGTCAACGTACGATTACGCAGTTAGATTTTACCGCAAATCTTCGCATTTTTTGTATCGAAGGTGGATTTTTGAAGAGAGGGCTGAGGGCGATTTCTTCATCAGAGTCGCTTCCAAAGGTGATAACTTGCGATCCCTTGGTGTCGGCTATGTGACAGTTGCCAGCAGCTCTTTTGCGCTCATCTGTCGTTTTTTTCTGTTCCCGACAAACCTTGCGCTTCACTTGTTGAATGTGTCGTCGATGGGCAACATATCCCTGCCACCAGTTTTTAAAGGCTATGTACTTCTTGGTAGGGTGTGCAATCCTCTGATGGTATAGGCAGAAGTTAGGATGTATGTCCGCTTCATCAAGACGTATATTGCCAGGGGAATTTCCTTTGAAACAAGGCAACTTCATTCCTATTGCCAGGGCCCTAGCGAATCGTTTCTTTACTGTAAACTTGCTTTTGCTGGCGATAGGGATGCTTTGCTCCAGTTGGGGTGTCTCGACTTTTTCCTCCAGTCGTCGGCGTTTGGCTTTTTCAAATATAGCCAGTTCACGCTCTCGATTGGCTTTGCTTTTCTGACGGGCTTCGTTCAGTAGCAAGTCGATCATCTCGTCAGACGGTTCCAAGGGTTTTGGCTTTGATCCTGCCCCAGCTCTTTTATGCTGTCTTCTATCGCCGAGTGTGTTTCTTCATTAGTTAACGCCGAATGAGAGATCATATGGCAACTTGCCACATAATCCTCAAATTCTTTTGATGAGTCATCCCTGTCGTTATTTTCTTCATCTCTGTTCTCAAGGATATTGTTGAGATATTCTTGGAGTGTAACTGGGGTCCGCGCCTTCTGGTTGTATTCTTCCAGAGCGTCAATCTGTTTTTGCAGGTCTGTGCACTTGTTATCAAGCTTCACGGGCCTTTGGGTCTTCTTCTTCTTCTTCGAAAACTTTGACGGCTGGGTGGGAGTTCTTTGACTATCACCACCAATTTTTGTAGTTGGGCGCGGTTTCAGCATTCCCTCGACGATCTCGGGTTCCAGTAGATTTTTCCACCTGATTGCCGGGCACGTTTGGATATCCTTCAGAATTCTTTTTGTCTTTGCCAAAAGAAAAACTTCCCAAGGGGCTTCCCTTATGAATGAGCACGATGCCCCCGGCATGTCCACTTTTTTAGGGGCGTGAGGTTGTGGCGGGTCCACCTTCCAGTTTTTGGATAATGCGAACTTGCCTTGTTGGTATCGGTCTTCAATCCAGCCTTTGAAGACGAAGCAATCTTCGATTGGATGGCTTACTGCTTGGTGGTAAGAACAGTAAGTAGGATTGTTGACATCACCTGGCTGCAATGGACGTTTTGGATCTGGGAAATTGATGAGCCTGTTGCGCACTGCCAGCTCGAACAGTCTCCTCGTTTTATTCTGGGAAAACGGGTAAGGATGTCCCAGTCTCTCTTCGAGAGATGGACGTGGACGCACGTTGTTTTGGCGAACAACCGGCTTTAAGTTGCTCGGCTGTTGTCGAGTATTGGCAACGAAAGTTGCTTTTCCTTTCCCCTTTTCATTTCGAGGATCCGTCTTTGAAGGAGATGGTCTATGACCCATCTGATCCATTTGGGCCATCTTGTCAATCAAGGCCTGGAAAGCAACTGAAGAACATCATGAATTGGGAGATAGTCGACTGAGGGTCAAGGGTCCACATGAACATGCCCACAGCAGGAGCTTTTTCTATGCGTTGTTCGCATCTCGATCATAGGTTCCGCCACCGGATTGCATATTGCACCCACGTCTCTCCCGACTTTACTCTGGCATTGATCAATGCCGTGATCGGGGTGCGTTCGCTGGCGTTTGCGAACCGTTGAGTGAATAGCAACTCCATTTCTGTAAACGTTTTGACGGAGTCATCAGGAAGCTTCGAGTACCATTCAAAAGCTGTGTCTGCTAAACTACCGACGAACTGGCGAAGTAGAAGTTTATCATCACCTCCAGTATTGCCGCAAAGAGCCCTGAACTGATCGACATGTTGATGGGGATTGCATGTCCCCTTGTACACTGGAATTTGGGGATCGTATATCCCGGCGGGTAACTTATTTGATCATACCAGCCTGGATATGGTCGTCCAGTTTTAACGACTTGCCCAGCCACTTCATTCGCCTGGTGAACTCGTATCTGCTGAGCGATGTAGTCATCCAGGGCGGCTTTTGAGATGGTCTCCTCTTTGGCTGCTGAACATGCCGGAAGAGGGTTTGACGTCTCCCCTCGGTCGTCTTCGAGGATAATCGGAGGATCTTCAGCTAGAATATCCGGCTGTAATATCATCCTGACCATGTCTTGGAATAAGAACGCCATTCATTTTATGTTGGCAGCTTGTTCCGCTGCCTCTTTGTCCTTCTTTTCGAGAATTCTATGAAGGAACTCAGCATCAGTTTCTTGTTCTTAACGTTGCTCCGATGACGTTTCCGGGCTTTCTTTTGGCCCAGTGAGTGCGGCTATATCTGTTAACATCTCTTGGAGCTTTTGTTGTTGTTGCTCCTGAGCCTTAGTCATTGATCGCGTAAGCGGTCGATGACCTGTGAAGATACGGCTATCCTCTTTTTCGGATGCCATATAGACGGTATGCACCACCATGCTCCCAGACTTAGGGCGTTTAGGCTCAGTGGTCTTGAGATTCATCGCAGACTCAGGGATTTTCTCTGACCTTCTCCTTTTATGGGCGGTCGAAGTTGAGGGGGCCGTTGTAGTGGGCACTCAAGTAGTTGTCGCCTTCTGTGGCTTGACAGGGTAGTTCTCTTCTTGCCGAACCTTTATCTTTTTCTGTCGGCGGGAGAAATTTAGGTCAATCACCGAGTCTTGGACTTGACGCCAGACCTTGTAAATTTTAGAGGACAGTCGTTGAGGGGGCTATTCCAGCTTTGTCTTTGGGGCATTCTCCACAGGTGGAGGAGATTTCTTCAGCACGGCAGTTGGCGAGTTCTGGCGCACTTTGTTAAGAAATTCAAAGTTGTTCCCGGTTGGAACAGCAGCATCGATCTCCACTATTGGAGCTGGTGGAGTAAATCCAGACGGAGAGCTGCCCCCAGCCTTCCGTACTCGGCGCCAGTGACGACGGCGAGCATGTCGCGCAGATGGTGTTGGTTCGGCTATGGGGATAGCTTTGTCATGCCCCCTGTTTTGAGGAGAGACGGCAGCAGTTATTGGCACTAGCTGGTCGAAGACTGACGTCCGTTAAGAGGGGATAGTCAGTCTTGCGAAGGCCGACTTTCGAACAGGGGAAGCAGCCTTCATGACTTTAGGAGCAGGAATGGCTATCCAGTTCGGGATGGCCGCTTCAGGTATCACAGGCTTCTTCATGGGCCCACTTGAGCTTTGGCCCAGTTTGCTGAAAACTGAGGCATTGGACTTGGGCGACCCGTTAAGAGGGGCCGTGGTAGTTGTAAGCCGATCAAAGACCGACTTCTTTAGAGCTTATTGCGATGACATTAGGGCATTGAAGCTCATCGGTGGGATCATGGCCCCGAGAAACAATCCGGTGGTAGCCTGAGTGACCTGTTCCACCGGCATCGTGAACAGGGAGGCCGCTTGGGACCCGTAAGCTATGCCTCCAGATGAGGCGGAACGCGAGTTGCAATTGCAGCTGGAACACTTCTTGCAAGTAGACGCCATTGTTTTCTGCACCCAGCAAGACACCAAATCTTAGTATCTCGAACCCAAGGGCAACCATTAACAAACCGCGATTCGTTCACGAACCCGACACACTAAGTGTGGAATGGAAAGAGAAAAAGGTCCCACCGGGCGTGCCAGAATCTGTTCCCTGCCGAACACCGGAGACGCGACCGCGCAGGTCCATCTTGCCTGAGATTTAGGGCAGATGCTAATTGGTGCTATCCGTCCACCTCTCCGAAGATGCCAAGTTGATTTATGGCACCATGTATCGAAGGTTTAAATGGATGCGGACGATGTAGCAGACTTCGTCAGATTCCCCCTCGTTTGAGGGGTTTTGATTGTGGGGACGCTCTTCCCTGCAGGCGCAAGCCCCTGCAGTTAATTATGCTACCGCATTACGGTAACAACTTTCTCCTTCTCCAGATTGTCACTTCGTGTCATGGGCGTTTGTTTTGTTTTTGGTTGCCCGTGGATTGTATACGGAGACTAATTTATGTTGTCGCCCGTAGGGCGTGGATTAGTCCAAATCCGTATTTTCTTAAATTTGGGTTTTGGTTTGGGTTTAAGGATACGTTAGTCTCATTTGAGACCAAGATCAACTTAAACGTTAGTTAAGGATACGTTAATCTAATTTTAGACTAAGATCAACTTAACGCTTGTTAAGGATACGTCAATCTAATTTTAGACTGAGATCAACTTAACGGGATCGTTTAGATCAAACAAATGAGCATTTGGACTCTATTGTTTAGTTTAGAGACATTGCGGTCGATTACCAGTTTAAGGACATGGTGGTCCAAGGTTAAGGACATCATAGTCCGTGGGTTTAAAGGGACCCCACAGTCCGAGGTTAAGGACATCATAGTCCATGGGCTTAAGGACCTCACAGTCCAGGTTAAAGACCCCACAGTCTATGGGCTTAAAGACCCCACAGTCCAGATTAAGGACATCATAGTCCATGGGCTTAAGGACCCCACAGTCCGAGGTTAAGGACATCATAGTCCATGGGCTTAAGGACCCCACAGTCCAGGTTAAGGACATCGTAGTCCATGAATTTAAGGACCTCACAGTCCAGTTTAAAGACTTCATAGTCTATGGAATGTATGGTTGTCGGGACCCGTCACCTCTCTGAAGACATTGAAGGATTACAACGACATATATCAGAGGAGTAAAGAGATGTACCCTCGAACCGGTGTGAATTGGTCGGAAGATCTGTAGTCCAATTTGGGACTAAGATCAGTTAAATATTCGTGAGCAGATGGGGCTCAATATAAGTTGAGGACTTATGGCCAATATTGGGCTAAGTCCAATAAATGTTTAACATTTTATTCTGTTCTGGCTATTAAGCCTTTATTTGGGCCTGGCCCTTTTAATAATGCTGAGCATTAAATCCTGACACATTTTTTTGTCTTGTATTGAATGCATAGCATTCATCAGAACAATGTGTGTTCTGACAGAGCGCCACGTGGCGCGCCGGGCGCTTTGCGCCAATTAGAGAGCGCATTGCGCTTCTGCCAAGTAACGCACACGAAAAGGACACGTGTCGCGCTTGGCGCTAAGCGCCAGATTATGAGCATTGAGCGCTAGTTTGTGAGCGCATTGCGCTAGTTCAGCGGCGCACACATGAGTGACATGTAGCGCGCTTGGCGCTGAGTGCTAGCCCATGAGCGCAGTGCGCTGTTTAAGAAGTGCAAAGCGCAAGTTGTATCTGTGGTTGACACGTGGCGTGTTTTGGCGCTGAACGTCGGTCCAAGGAGCGCAGAAGCGCAGTTCAAGAGTGCAAGCCACTTTTCAATAGCGCAAAGCGCATCTGATCAAATTTATAATCAGATAACAAGTTTATGTTCCTTTTAAAGGAGGCTTTGCCTCAAAATTCAAGAACAACAGTTCTTATCTTGGAAAGGGCTTTGCCTTTGTAGATCAAGGATCTGTGAATGAAGTAAATATTTCTTTTGTTTTTATGATGAGATCTTTTGATCTCTTTTTTATCAAAGACCTTGGTCTTTATAGATCTATGATCTTTTAAGAAGATAATTCTTCTATTTTAATGAGATGATTTCGTCTCTTTGTTCAAGAACCATTCTTTTTACCTTGAAGGAATGATCTTCTTTCAAGAGCTTGCTCTCCTTCTTTAGAGTTTTCTCAAAATTTGTAGGGGGGTTTCTCTATGCTTCTGTATATATTTTAGACTTGAAGTCTAGGGGCCTTTTTATAGGGAAAATTGATTTGTTAAATCAGTTAAAAAGATCTTTCTCTGATTGATTTGGGGATGTTTCCCCACCATTGGATCTTTGATCCTAGGGCTTCTGTTTTACAGAAGATAATCTTCTTGTTTTTTAACAAAATTGGAAAGATCTTTTCATAACAGAATTTTAATTATGATTAATTAATATTTATTATTAGATGTTTTGATCTAACGGTGGGGAATTCTTAATTCCAGCGCTGGCGCACCTTGCGCTGGCGCACCTTGCGCTGGCGTACCTACGTTTGACACGTGGCGCGCAGTGCAGCCTGCACTAGCACACCCGTGTTTGACACATGGCGCGCAGCGCGTCTAGCGCTGGATCTGAAGTGTTGCTTCAAATTTTGAATTTTGAATTTCAAAACAGAGCTTTGCTCTGATTGGGGAAACATTCATAACATTTTTCTCTAATGCAAAGTTATATCCTACTTTATCTAATAAAGAAACGGATATTATATTGCACATTATCGATGTTACAAAATAACAGTCGTTCAAAATCAATGTATTACCATTTGGCAATACTAGGTGATATTCGCCGACAGCTTTGGCAGCAACAATTGCTCTGTTTCTTACTCTGAGAAGCATACAACCCTTTCCCAGTTCTCTACTTCTCTTTAACCCTTCTAACATATTACAAATGTGGGATCCTGATCCGGTATCCAATACCCAGGACGTAGAGCAGACTGAGAAACAATTCTCAATAATTAACACACCCGAAGAAAATGCAACAAAATGCTCTTTCTTCATTCGGGTTGCGTGGAAATCCTTGCATTCCCCTATCCCTTGCCCAGACTCATGACAGTTGCCATACGATAGGGCGGAACCAACGTTCCCCAGCCCAGTATAATAAGCGGGTTCGGTCAATACATCCATATTATTATCTTGATTAAGGCATCATATGGTCGCTACCTGGAAAGAGAGAGAAGAAAACACTTTAGCGTGCGCTCTTGCAAAATTAGATTGGTTATTATCTTATTTAATCAGGATAACTCCCACTGTTTTTATCAAATCTTGCTTCAAACCCTAAAAGGTAACATTAGTCGGGATTAATTACACCCTACAAGTTCGCCAATCGGTCGGTAAGGCAAGTGTTGGTACTCCGAGGGAGTCTCCCCGTGCTTTCGCATGGAACTAATTAAATAACCCCGTTTCTGCATGGCATAACCCCGTTAACACCTTTCTTAAACACTTACTGGATCAGCTAATTGTAAAGTGGAAAACTCTCTCAGGAGTAACACTTACTCTCAGTGGGTATCGAGATCCAACTATCATATAGAAGGTATGCAATCTCATTGCAAATTTCAACACTTGAAATTCCCAATATCTGTTTTACCCCTAGCGACTTATGACCTTGGCTATGGTCAACAAATCAAAAGCGCTAATCAAGTTCAACCCGTCATTTCATGATTAAATTAAACCCACCCGCACGACCCTTGGCTATGGTCAACAAGGTCGTACGACTACTCTAATCCAATCGCATTAATATGCGGCAGAAAAGCACTAATCAGCTACCGCACAGTACGCCTTGACAAGGTCAATAAACGCAATACGAATACTAAATAGTACTTATCTGAAATGATGGAGAGATACAACTGGTTTTGAAGAAAACTTTTAACGTAATGAACTTGATATCGTTGTAGAACCTAGTGGTTTGAAAAGGAGTGGTTTAAGCTCCGCTTTAAAATCGAGTAGTTTTCAAAACAATCCGAGTGGGTTATAGAATATGCTAGTTTTGCTAAAGAGGTCATTTCCGGTGAAGGGATCTAGGCTCTTTCCTCATCGAATGAGGTGCGGGATATTCATAATAGAATACCGCTATGCAAAGCAAGAACTAGAGATACTTTTTTTAAAAATTTGATTCTACAATATCTTTAGGTTTCTTTTCTTTTCATTAATCTCATTAATGGCGTCCCATCATTTATATTTCCTAAACATCACAGAAGAAACGAAAATAAAACACACATATATGCCATTCGTATTCGCCACAGCGACTCGGGTCTTCATCGTAAGGTTACTTAACTTACGGCCGGGTTGGGTCAGGACTAGCGCAGATGCAAAACATATATAGTGTCTACTAATATATCATATATATAAGTAGCATTCGTCTCACGCGGTTATATGATCACATCATATCACAAAAACAGCAGAAGCAAACATATGAAATATAGGATATATTAGGAGGTCCGTGTTTTAGATTCAGCCAGTAATGTAAAACATGGATTCCACGGTCATGATGAATAGCCAATCCCATACCCCGAGACTCCTACCAGAGCGGCAAGCAACCCTGCCAATTCTAGAGTTAGGCAACCGGTCTCGACTCCTCAAGATGGTCTCCCACTGGACTCTAGAACCCGATTACTTGTGCTCCCCGTCTTGGGTCTATCCTAATGCGTAAAAGTAAATAATATACATCCAATGGAGACAACAATCTCAATCTGGAAGTGTCCCAATAAAAGAATATTATATACAAATATTTACATGAATAAAAATTTAAAAACTCTCATCTCACGTAAAAAACCCCGGCTATTCAATCACGACGATCCAATATAACAAATCAATAGCAACACAATAACATCACATGTCATCAACGTAAGTAAATATGCGTATCCCCAATGTCGTTGACGTATAGCAACGAGATCGGGGATACTGCTACATATTACACTTACGATCGCAGAAAAAAAAATGAAAACTACAATAATTAAAATCCGCATCTTCTTTAGACATCATAAACCCGGATTATCACATATTCTGGATTTCATGCCTAACCCTATAAACCTTGCATTTAAGTCTCGAACTGAAAACACTTTTCAAAAATAAGTCGGGTAATTCAACAAGATTCCCGATTAAATGATCGAATGCTCGTCGGTAACTTTAGTAGGTGGTCGCACCCCCGAGGCAGTCAACGAAGTGCACTTGGATGGAACACCATGGCCAAAAGCACCCGAGTGGATGCTTTTGGCCATGGGGTTCTCCTATAGTCACTTAGTCGGGGCTATGAGGCGTGGCTGTATAGTAGTGTCTCCTGGCGTGTGTTCGCGTACAATACGAGATTGCGACGGAGTTTTGATCCGAATCGAAACTCCATGGCAATCCATCAAATGAGACTAAAACGCAAGATTTACATTGTTAAATAGTTTTTACAAAACTAATCAATGTGGATTCCAAAAATTGTATCACATATCCAATGTTATCTAGACGATGTTAAATATTTCGATCGATATTTCAAACAATACCAATTCACAGAGACCTCAACAACTTGAGCCTCACCAAAAATACCCAGAAAGTCAGAAATGTCACAATGAAGCAGCAGAAGAAATACGAGTTAATAACTCCTCAAGTTGGTGGCGGAACTACGGCTAAACCATGGTTTAAGCGGCGGTTCCGTGGCCACATAGAGGAGTTAGGCCCTCGTACATATTGTGGCTCCATATAATTACCTGCATGATTTTCTGAGAATTTTTAATTTAGAAATTTTCAACTTTTGAAAAAATGGACAGAAACCATTAAAAATCGAGTTTTGAAACTTCGATCAAACACTTTAACGTCATTTAGATATCGTCTAAGTCTCTAGCTTGACTCTAATACCATGAAAGTGTGTCTTAGCATCTCTACTAGGTTTCAAAGAGTATCAAGTATACAATTTAAAAAAATCTAGAGGTCTAAGCATGCTAAACAAGAATCGAACTAGAGAATTAGGATTTCAATGTAAGCAAAAAGTTCTAAACTAAATGAAGAGAATTTAAAACCTTTTTAGACCAAGTCCTTCACTTCTAAAGCTCCAAGTAGCGGTCCCTAGAACTCTTCTTTGACTTCACTTGATAAAAGGAACGAGCTTGCTTGTTATTTTCGAGGCTGAAAATGATCCACCTTGAAGTCTCTCTAATTCAAGCTCACTCTTCACTAATCAAATTATTAGTGAAGCAAACAACCTAAACTAATAAGTGTAACACCTTGAATAGTCATTTTGGTGTTTTCCCGAAAATCGGTAAATATTTGGTATTTTTCCGTAAATCGTCATTATTGTTATTTTGCATTATAGGCCTATTTATACCTTAATTGGATAGGTAATTGCTAGTTTTTAGTAGCTAATGAGTTACTTATAAATTTCTGGTCATTTAAAAATTTTCCCTATTTTACTATTTTTAATATTATTTTAAGCTGTTAAAAATACATTATATTAGCGATAAATACAAATTTGAATGGGCTAATTTTAATCTATAGAACCATGACAACTAAAATCTAGTTAGTAATATAAATTTTTAGTATTTTATTTCAAGTTCTTATTAGTTATAATCGAAGGAAATTAAAATTTTTATTAAATGAACAAAAACTTGCAAATATGTTTTTGTGGGGGGTCTTTTTGCATAGAATTTCTTTGTACACTCTCTCACATCCTCACCCCTCCATCTTGGCTGGCTCCACCACTGCTGCAACAACAGCCACTCCCCCTCCTTTTTCCTTCAATTCATGTGAAAGAAATGATTTTAAAAGGGGGTTTTATATATTAATTTGAGGTAAGGGTATTATGGTAATTTGGGAGGGGCTTTGACTTGGATTCTTTTCACACAACTCCCTCACACTTTTCCCCATCCCTCCCCATCTCCTCTGGCCGAAATTCCTGCACCCAACAGCCCCAAAAATTTCCCCTAATTCTCCTTCTCTTTTGCTTCATTTTGATCTCAAAAATCCATAAAAATCCACAATATCCTTCACAAATCCAAAACAAACCCTTATTCCATCTCTTCTTAAACCTAATTTGGTTCAAATCAAGGAGAAAGATGGCATCTTGAAAGGCTAGAGCAACCTAGGGTTTGTGCTTGTGAGGTATAAATTTCAATCTTTGGTTAATTTGTAGTTAAGTGTGCTAAATTAGAACTTGATGTGTTAATTTTGTTGTTAATTTCTAGTCTAGTTTTTTTAAAGTGAGTAGTTTGTTTTGAGCTAAGGTTTTAGAAACCATTATTAGGTTAATTAAAATTATTTTACTATCTAGTTGTTTGCTAACCTAAACTAAGAGGTTAATTTGCTTAAGTGGGTGTTAATTGATGTTAATTTAGTGTTTTCATGTATAGTGTGGATTTAGATTGCTAGTGAAAAAAAATCAAGAAAGGGTTTGATGTTGGAATTATGGTTTGATGCATTGTAAATGAGTTAAATTTAATTGTAGTGGCTTTCTAGTGGTTTAACTTGGGTGATTATGCTTGTTGTAGTCTTTTTGTCGCAAATCCGCGATATTTGCACGAATATGGAAATTCTTAGTGCTTACTAGGTTTTTATTAAAATTAAGTGGTGAACTATTTGTGATACCTTGATGATATTTTTAGCATATCCTACGACATTTAGGATGTGTGAATACGGAATTTTGTTTGATCGGGTTTTGTTTTGGCGGTTGGTCCGAAACGACAATTTTAGTTAAGGTTTAGTGGTTTTTGTGTGTGTTCCGCACACCTAGTGCACGTTGTGCCTAGCTTGTGAACGTTGATCTTTTCGTTTGGTGATTTGTGTCGTTTCATGATATGTAACCTTATGTTTTGTATGGTGCAAATTCCAGGATCGGTCGCGGAGACTTCGGATGCGGCACGAAAAGGGAAAGCGGTGATTGGACATAGCTAGCTGGGGATTTCCGGTGAGTAGAAGTATACATCTACGGGGAGAATCGTTTGGATGGCACGAGGCGTCCGATAATTTAGAATTTTCAGTAATACCACCTTGTTGCATGTAGTTCTTAGTTTCCTATTTTACGGCACTGCATGACCTGTATACCCATATTTGTGTTAAATTCATCATATAGAAACCATTGAAACCATTAAATGAGATATGTGATACAGTAAATAATTGGCTTGCTTAATTCATTATATTTAATTATGCAACTTCATTTCATAGGATACTTGCACCATTACCAGGGTTTTTTGCTGCACGAGCACTATTCATGCGAACACACACGCCTTGGTAATTGCTATGCCACAAACACTAGGTAACTTTTTTAAACCGGAATTTAGAATAATTTTCACTATATAAGACATATAAACCAGTGCTAATATAGTAAATTCCGCAAGATGAACATGTAGAATTGCTAGTCATATGCATGTACCTCATTACATCATTCGATCATACATAGTCTTTATGTCATATATTGCAGTTCGCACTATTGATACCATAGGCATTCATTATCATTGACATGCATACTTAGGGTACTTTCTTCTGGAGGATTTCAGTATTTGAGATTTATGAGATTTTGGAGAAACCGCAAAGATTTAATAAAACTGATATCATTTTAAATGTGGCAAGTTGCGGTTTTCTCGGGACATGATATTTGTGTCGTCCACCATGAGTTTTCTGTTGGCTTTTGAGACCCGTTTCGAGGAGCTGGATGAACCGTCTCGGATACATGGTGGGCCCGGTAAGGTACCCCGGGGCAAGAAGTTCGAGTAGTAGACGATGAGCCTGGCAGGGGCGGACTACCTATCGGTGATTGTTGGCACGGCGGATATCCAGAGGATACCGACCGTGGCCGTAAGATATTAAGATATTGATATTTTGAGATGGACCAGCCGGACGGCTGGGGCCGGGATATTGGATACAGATACTTTGGGACACTGAGATATTTATTTGAGGTGCCGATGCTGGGCACGGATTTCTGTTGATTTCATATGATATTTCCTCAGATATTTCACAGAGATTTTCCTAAGATAAAAATAATGATTTCCTCATATCAGCATATTCAGATCTTGTGTTACATTGCACTCATGTCGCATACATACTAGTACTTCATACTATAGCAATATTGTAGAATTGTGACACTTTGCGTACATGCTTACGATAGTCTTTATAGATGATACATATTACTCACGAGTTGGCAACTCACCCCGTTGTGCCACAGACTTTTGCAGGTCCGATCCGTCAGTACTGTTGCGGCGGACGCACTTCCTCCTTTTGCGTGGATTTGAGGATTTTTGCTTGTAGATGGGTTATATATTTATTTTGTTTTTCCACCTTATACATTCATTGTATCTAGTGTACTCCATCTACTGTATCATCTACCAGTATTGTTGTTTATTGACTTAGAGGCGAGACAGTGAGATTTGTGGGCATGTATATTGTTTCTTTGGTCACGCTCACTTGAGCCGACATGTTGCTTATTACTTGTGCTTTCTTTTGCTTATTTTGCACATTACTGATTTATATTGCGTGGGATTTGTGACCGCCTTGGGGCAAAGAACTAGCTCCCGCTTGGGGATGCCTTATTTCATGTTATTGATATATTCCTGTTTTGTACCCATTTGGGGGCCAGTATTTACAAAGGATACTCTGCCGAAATTTTCGGAAAAATGGATGTTGCTTTTAAAAAGCTTGATGTGACTTATTTGATTAAAATCGCTTTTAATAAATTGTTTTTCCTTCACTCTAATACTTATTGGGTTTTGATTTCTGGGCTTTGGCTTACTTAGATTACGTCCGTCTTGAGACGTTCGTAATTTAAGTGCCAATCACGTTCCGTACCTTTCGGGTCGTGACAAAGTTGGTATCAGAGCCAGGTTTTACTTTTCTGAGTGTAGGATAACCCTTGGTAGATGGAGTAAGTGACTTAAGCAGGGTAACGTAGCGTGTGTATGTCCGCAGCATACTTGCGATACGGTACTCCGCCTAGGTGACTTTAGGATATACTTGCTTGAAATTCCTTCTTCAATTCCGTGTATCCTATGATTTTATTGCACTGTTCTTATCATCCCGTTTCCTGTACCAGACACTATGCCGCCGAAGGCTATAAGAGCGCAGAGGGCTGCCGCCCGAGATGAGATCTGAGCAGGCTCGTCCGAGACGAGGACCGAGCAGGGTGGCGTACCTACGTCTCAGGGACAGACTGATCCGCATTCCCCAGGCCGTATGGATAGGCTAGAGTCTGGTATGGAGGAGCTACGACAGATGATGGGAGGTATGCAGGAGTTACGACAGATGGTGGGGTCCTTAGTAGCGGCCAGTTGTGCACCGAGATCGGAGGACGTACCTACCACAGCACAGACTACGATAGTACCTGCTACCCAGACAGTCGCTCCTACTACTATAGTGGCTATTCCAGTATCACTACAGGATTTCATGAGACTGAGACTCCCAGTCTTCATGGGCACCGATGCAGCGAAGGATCCGCAGACATTCCTTGACAATTTATCCAGGATTTGCCATTCGCTCAGATGTTCCGACGATAGATGAGTAGAGCTTACGAGTTTCTGTCTGGAGGGCCTTGCGTAGACATGGTGGGAGTCAGTCGGGAGAGGTCGAGCTGCAGGTCTACCTTCTATGACTTGGGCCGAGTTCACAACAGTATTTCTAGCCCGTTTCCTTCCAGAGAGCGTTCGTGATGCTAGAGCTCGTAGTGTTGAGGCTTTGATCAAGACTCCAAGGATGACAGTGTCCGAGTATGATATCCAGTTTACTCAGTTGTCCCGATATGCTCCGTACATGGTTGATACAGAAGAGAAGAGGGTAAAGAGGTTTGTGCAGGGACTCGACACACAGTTATTTCTTGCCATCGGCGCCCAGCACTTTGACACTTATGCGGCTGTTATGGATACGGCATTACGGATGGAGGCGCGCATTTCAGAGACTTCGGCCGTTTCTGGGCCGAAGAGGATTCGTACTGATATGCCAGCTCAGAGGCATCGTGCCAGATTCTTTCCGAAAGATGGTGTCGGTAGAGGAGTTGGACGGGGTCAGCTATTTGGTTCTTATATGCAAGGACAGCAGGCGTCGCCAGGATGTTTTGGGTCCGGGAGTCCGCACCATCATATCAGAGACTGTCCGGTGAGACGACAAGGAGCGGCGACAGTTCCACACGTGACCTTACCACTTCCACCACCTCCTCAGAGAGCTCTACTTCCTATCCCTGGTGATGCTCCACGTCAGTTAGGCGCCCCCAGAGGCCGTGGACATGGCGGTCCTATTTAGAGAGGCCGAGGATGAGGACGGCCAGCTATTGGTGGGGGACAGGCCGGAGTGTTCGCTTTGACTCCGCAGGATGCGCAGGCATCCAATGCCGTTGTGACAGGTACCTTGCCAGTATGTTCTTTCGACACGTGAGTATTCCGGGTTCCACACATTCGTATGTTTCTACACACTTTGCACCGATGTTGGGCCGTGAGTCATCGTCGTCAGATCATCCGCTTGTTGTTATTACTCCGGTAGGCGAGTCGTTTGTCGCTCGTTTTGTGTTTCGATTGTGTTCCGTTCGTATCAGGGAGAGGGATTCGTCGGTTGATTTGATTCTCCTCGATATGTTGGACTTTGATATGCTTCTGGGCATGGACTGGCTGGCCACTTGTTATGCATCTGTGGACTGCCGTGAGAAGGCAGTCAGATTTAGCTTTCCGGGAGAGCCAGTCCTTGTTATTCAGGGAGACCGCAGCGTCACCCTTCCCAGCTTGATTTCGTCTCTTCACGCAGGTCAGCTATTGCGGAAGGGATGTCAGGGATTCTTAGCGTATATTTGTGATACTCAAGCTGCAGAGGTTCCTTTGGATCGGGTCCCGATTGTTAGTGAGTTCCCTGATGTTTTTCCTGTTGAGCTGCCTGGGTTACCGCCTGAGCGCGTTGTTGAGTTCTGCATTGACTTGATTCCCGGCTCGGGGCCTATTTCCATACTGCCTTATCGGATGGCCCCGGCAGAGCTTAGAGAGCTGAAGGATCAGTTGTAGGATTTGTTAGTTAAAGGGCTTATTCGACCTAGTGTGTCTCCGTGGGGTGCTCCTGTCCTGTTCGTCAAGAAGAAAGACGGCAGTTTGAGCTTGTGCATTGATTACCGCCAGCTGAACAGGGTTACCATACGGAACAGATATTCCTTACCACGCATCGATAATTTGTTTGACCAGCTTCAGGGTGCGGGATACTTTTCGAGGATTGACTGGCAATCGGGTTACCATCAGTTGCGGGTGCGGCAGGAGGATATTCCGAGGACAGCTTTTCGCACACGTTACGGGCACTATGAGTTTTTGGTGATGTCGTTCGGACTCACCAATGCACCAGCCGCATTTATGGGTTTGATGAATCGCATTTTCAGGCCGTACCTAGATCTGTTCATCATCGTATTTACTGACGACATTTTAGTGTATTCCTAGAGCCGAGAGGAGCACGAGCAGCACCTGAGGATCACGTTGCAGGCTTTGAGGGAGCACCAGCTGTTCGCAAAATTTTCCAAGTGCGCATTTTGGCTCGATAGTGTTGATTTCTTGGGTCACGTGATTACGAGAGATGGCATATGTGTGGACCCAAAGAAGATCGAGACCGTTCAGCATTGGCCCAGACCAGCATCGGTTACAGAAATCCGCAACTTCCTAGGCCTGGATGGCTTCTACAGACGATTTGTTCAGGACTTCTCCCGTATTGCTGCACCGTTGACCGGGTTGACCCGGAAGGGAGTTCCATTTATTTGGACCGAGGCGTTCGAGCATAGCTTCCAGCAGTTAAAGACTCGTCTGACTACTGCACCAGTGTTGTTATTGCCTTCGAGTTCGGGCGGATTCGTGGTTTATTGCGACGCTTCTCGAGTGGGACTAGGTTCCGTGTTGATGCGGCACGACAGAGTTATTGCGTATGCTTCACGGCAGCTGAAGACACATGAACAGAACTATCCTACGCACGATTTAGAGATGGCTGCAATGGTGTTTGCACTCAAGATCTGGAGACATTACCTATACGGCGAGTCGTGCCAGATATTTACGGACCACAAGAGCTTGAAGTACATATTCCAGCAGCAAGACCTGAATCTGAGACAGCGCCGTTGGATAGAGCTAGTGAAAGACTATGATTGTGAGATCCTTAACCATCCGGGAAAGGCGAACGTAGTGGAAGATACTTTGAGTAGGAGGCCCGGAGATAGTTTATCTTGTTTGAGCGCCGTACAGAGGCAGTCGTTAGCAGATTGGCAGATTTTATGCGTCAGCCGAGTTGAGTTCGAGTTCACTCCGACAGAGGGACAACTTGCGCATGTTCGTGCACGTCCGCAGTTGCTTGACCGTATTCGAGAGGCACAGCCCAGTGATGACCGTCTTTCAGAGATCATAGAGCAGGTTCGGCAGGGCAGAGTTTCCGAGTTCGTGATCGATGATCGGGGGTACTACGATTTGGGACTCGATTGTGTGTAACAGATTCTGAGGGACTGGGGCGTGAGATTCTTGAGGAGGCCCATAGATCGAGGTATAGCGTTCATCCCGATTCCACCAAGATGTACCACGATTTGCGAGATGTTTACTGGTGGGACGGAATGAAGAGAGACGTCACTGATTTTGTGTCGAGATGCCTGACTTGTCAGCAAGTCAAGGCCGAGCACCAGAGGCCCGCGGGAGAGTTGCAGCCTTTGCCCATTCCGAAGTGGAAATAGGAGCATATTTCTATGGACTTCATCGTGGGTCTACCCAGGACCAGTCGAGGGTATGACTCCATTTGGGTGATCGTGGATCGTTTGACGAAAGCGGCTCACTTCCTGCCGGTGAAGACCACTTTCGGATTTGCTCAGTATGCCCAGATGTATATCGACAAGATCGTACGGTTGCATGGCGTCCCGACTTGTATCGTGTCCGACCGAGGCACCCAGTTTACCAGCCGACTATGGCAGAGACTTCAGAAGGCGTTGGGCACCCAGTTGAGTTTCAGCACAGCATTTCATCCGCAGACCGACGGCCAGTCAGAGCAGACTATTCAGACTCTTGAGGACATGCTCCGAGCGTGCGTTTTAGAATTCGGAGGTCGCTGGGATCATCATTTACCCTTGGTGGAGTTCTCCTACAACAACAGCTTCCAGGATACTATTCAGATGGCACCTTTTGAGGCATTGTATGGGAGGAGATACAGATCGCCCGTCTGTTGGACAGAGCTCAGCGAGAGTAGTATTTTGAGGCCACAGATTATTGAAGAGACGACCGCGAAGATACAGCTGATTCGAGACCGGATGAGAGTGGCTCAGAGCAGGCAGAAATCGTATGCGGACAGACGCTGTCGCGGACTAGAGTTCGCAGTTGGCGATCATATTTTTCTGAGGGTCTCTCCGATGAAGGGCGTGATGCAATTTAGGCGAAAGGGAAAGCTTAGTCCCAGATTTGTGGGGTCCCTTCGAGATTCTCGAGCGTGTCGGCGCAGTTGCGTATCGTTTGGCTCTTCTACTCAGCTTTCCTGATGTTCACCCCGTCTTCCACATTTCGATACTCCGCAAGTACCTTCACGACCCTTCTCATGCGATTCAGCACCCGACGGTCCAGCTAGAGCGTGACCTTTCTTTTGCAGAGCAGCTGGTGGTTATCCTGGATCGGCAGGTAAAGAAATTGAGATCAAAAGTTATACCGACCGTTAAGGTCCTTTGGCGTGGCCCGAGCAGCGAGGAGGTCACCTGGGAGACCGAGGACGAGATGAGAAAGAAATATCCCCATCTCTTTGAAGGTACGCGTAGCTAGTTTTTTTATTTTAAATTCGGGGACCGAATTTCTTTAAGGGAGGAAGATTGTAACGCCTTGAATAGTCGTTTTGGTGTTTTCCCGAAAATCGGTAAATATTTGGTATTTTTCCGTAAATCGTCATTATTTTTATTTTGCATTATAGGCCTATTTATACCTTAATTGGATAGGTAATTGCTAGTTTTTAGTAGCTAATGAGTTACTTATAAATTTCTGGTCATTTAAAAAAATTTCCCTATTTTACTATTTTTAATATTATTTTAAGCTGTTAAAAATACATTATATTAGCGATAAATACAAATTTGAATGGGCTAATTTTAATCTATAGAACTATGACAACTAAAATCTAGTTAGTAATATAAATTTTTAGTATTTTATTTCAAGTTCTTATTAGTTATAATCGAAGGAAATTAAAATTTTTATTAATTGAACTAAAACTTGCAAATATGTTTTTGTGGGGGGTTTTTTTGCATAGAATTTCTTTGTACACTCTCTCACATCCTTACCCCTCCATCTTGGCTGGCCCCACCACTGCTGCAACAGCAGCCACTCCCCCTCCTTTTTCCTTCAATTCATGTGAAAGAAATGGTTTAAAAAGGGGGTTTTATATATTAATTTGAGGTAAGGGTATTATGGTAATTTGGGAGGGGCTTTGACTTGGATTCTTTTCACACAACTCCCTCACACTTTTCCCCATCCCTCCCCATCTCCTCTGGCCAAAATTCCTGCACTCAACAGCCCCAAAAATTTTCCCCAATTCTCCTTCTCTTTTGCTTCATTTTCATCTCAAAAATCCATAAAAATCCACAATATCCTTCACAAATCCGAAGCAAACTCTTATTCCATCTCTTCTCAAACCTAATTTGGTTCAAATCAAGGAGAAAGATGGTATCTTGAGAGGCTAGAGCAACCTAGGGTTTGAGCTTGTGAGGTATAAATTTCAATTTTTGGTTAATTTGTAGTTAAGTGTGCTAAATTAGAACTTGATGTGTTAATTTTGTTGTTAATTTCTAGTCTAGTTTTTTTAAAGTGAGTGGTTTGTTTTGAGCTAAGGTTTTAGAAAACATTATTAGATTAATTAAAATTATTTTGCTATCTAGTTGTTTGTTAACCTAAACTAAGAGGTTAATTTGCTTAAGTGGGTGTTAATTGATGTTAATTTAGTGTTTTCATGTATAGTGTGGATTTAGATTGCTAGTTAAAAAAATCAAGAAAGGGTTTGATGTTGGAATTATGGTTTGATGCATTGTAAATGAGTTAAATTTAATTGTAGTGGCTTTCTAGTGGTTTAACTTGGGTGATTATGCTTGTTGTAGTCTTTTTGTCGCAAATCCGCGATATTTGCACGAATATGGAAATTCTTAGTGCTTACTAGGTTTTTATTAAAATTAAGTGGTGAACTATTTGTGATACATTGATGATATTTTTAGCATATCCTAAGACATTTAGGATGTGTGAATACGGAATTCTGTTTGATCGGGTTTTGTTTTGGCGGTTGGTCCGAAACGACAATTTTAGTTAAGGTTTAGTGGTTTTTGTGTGTGTTCCGCGCACCTAGTGCACGTTGTGCCTAGCTTGTAAACATTGATCTTTTTGTTTGGTGATTTGCGTCGTTTCATGATATGTAACCTTTGTTAGTTATGTATATGCCCTAGAGGCCATTGTTGTACATATGATGTATATTATAATGGATGCTTGGTTATATATAGAGAGGACTTTCTTGCTCGTCATGATAGTATGCTATTTGGTTTCACTTTATCTTAACATGTTGACTTGTATTGGTTTACTGTTTTACTCTCACATGTTGATAAAGCCCTTAGGATCTGTACTCGACTACTGGGACTATGATGAGATCATACTAGTGGGGCCGCGGTAGTCGATGAGTACATCCTATAACTGTTCCTAGTCGAGGGTATATCGAGACAGGGTATCGATACACCAGAGTAGACTAGCGTATACGCATCTTGACCCATATGATGGGCGATGGATGATCCCATATCCATCGGTGTTAGACATCAGAGATGGTGTACGGGTGCTCAGTGGAGACTGGGTACACTGGACGGACTCGCCGAGAACTCCCAGATGGTGATATACCACACGTCAGATGGCAGTTCTCCGGTGACACTGGTACAGGGTAGTCTGTAGACCCGAGATCGTCATAGAGTCTTGTGTGATTCCCACTGTGCTTTGATTTCCACCTTACCACGTCCAAGAGGGCGTGCAAAACGGTGGCTTTTGGGTACAGTCCCGAATCACATGGAGGCAATGAGCGATAGGAGGGGATTCGTCTCTCCCGGTATAGGGAGTTGATGTTGTGCTGTGTTCGATTGGCTATAACTGGAAGTCCCTGGCCAGGGCTGATATGGAGATTTACTGGTAAGTGTTACTAGTAGTTTCTCGACCCGTTATGAGCCACACATCGACACGACTTATCGGTTACTGGGGTCTGACGTATACCACCCCTAGACTTGATATGCGACATATCAGACGAACAGACCGGACTGTACGGGAGTGTTACTGGTTGGATTCACAGGAGAACGCACAGGCTAGCTTGTTGATCTTCTGATCGCTCAATACCTGGGTGGCTGTTACGTTTAGCTGACCGCTTGCAGCTTGTGGGTGTTTGATATGATCATCACCTGCTACCGGCGTATTGACGATTCTTTAGAGTCCTACACAGAGGTTTCTTGGCTCAGGCGAAACGGAGTAGTAGCACATATGTGATATGTGCAGGAGCGAGAATAATGCGATATGGGATACCGTATTATATTCTCGTGATATTCAGATTTGAACCGGGTCATCGGATCAAGTGTTGATTCGATGAATCGGTACATGATATATTAGTCGGCAATATTCGATATAGCCGGATCGTCGGATCAAGTGTTGATTCGATGATTTAATGTATATATAATATATATGATGTATTATTACATTATCTAATATTGGCTCGCTTTATTATTTCATTTTCTCAGTGGATGATACATTGATATATATGCGATATATGTTAATTGTATTATTTTCTTTTGTTGCAAATATATAATATATATGTGATATATATTATTGTGATATGATATGATTAATTGTTAAACATGTTTAAGGATGATTAATTGAAGTTAGGGTTTGATTAGGGTTAGTAGCTTCAAGTTCCTTCTAGAAGCTTTATTCTTTTGTCATGGTTAAGATATTTGTTGATGACACATTCTTAACTCAACCAAACCCTAACCCTAGTTTATTCTCTACACATTCTTAGCCACTCATCCTTGACCATGGTTAATAATCAATCATATAGATTTATTCTATTCATCACAAAAGAAAAAGGATTATCATTATCTTTTCATTATCATCTTCTTGCTTCTTCATGAAAGCTTGCTAGTTTTTCTTAAGTGGTGAAAATAAAATGAGAAAATGATTTAAAAAGAAAGCAAAATTACTACTCTCTCATCCTCATCTCATCTAGCCCATGGGATTAGTGTGTTCTTCTCTTTTGAGTGAGAAAGCTTGAGTCGTAGCAACTTCAAGGTAGATCATCGGAGATTTGGAATACTTCGAGCTAGCATGGATCGTTCGAGTCGTGGAGCCTCTCATGAGTCCGGGAGATCGTGGATCGCGGCAAAGGGACTTCTACTCGGAGCTTGTGAAGTGAAGGAGCGGACTACAAAGGTTGTAATCCCTCACACTTAGATAAAAGTTATCTTATTGCATGTTAAACCCTAATAATCTAGCAAAGACCCCGGCTTTGGGTTGTTCGGCACGTCTAAAATTTAATCCGGGCATGTTTGATGCCTTTTGAACCTTCACAAGAGTGCCTAGGAACCCTACAACCTTATATTTTGTATGATGCAAATTCCAGGATCGGTCGCGGAGACTTCGGACGCGGCACGAAAAGGGAAAGCGGTGATTGGACATAGCTAGCTGGGGATTTCCGGTGAGTAGATATATACATCTACGGGGAGAATCGTTTGGATGGCGCGAGGCGCCCGATAATTTAGAATTTCCAGTAATACCACCTTGTTGCATGTAGTTCTTAGTTTCCTATTTTACGGCACTGCATGACCTGTATACCCATATTTGTGTTAAATTCATCATATAGAAACCATTGAAACCATTAAATGAGATATGCGATACAGTAAATAATTGGCTTGCTTAATTCATTATATTTAATTGTGCAACTTCATTTCATAGGACACTTGCACCATTACCAGGGTTTTATGCTGCACGAGTAATATTCATGCGAACACACACGCCTTGGTAATTGCTATGCCACAAGCACTAGATAACTTTTTTAAACCGGAATTTAGAATAATTTTCACTATATAAGACATATAAACCAGTGCTAATATAGTAAATTCCACAAGATGAACATGTAGAATTGCTAGTCATATGCATGTACCTCGTTACATCATTCGATCATACATAGTCTTTATGTCATATATTGCAGTTCGCACTATTGATACCATAGGCATTCATCATCATTGACATGCATACTTAGGGTACTTTCTTCTGGAGGATTTCAGTATTTGAGATTTATGAGATTTTGGAGAAACCGCAAAGATTTAATAAAACTGATATCATTTTAAATGTGGCAAGTTGCGGTTTTCTCGGGACATGATATTTATGTCGTCCACCATGAGTTTTCTGTTGGCTTTCGATACCCGTTTCGAGGAGCTGGATGAGCCGTCTCAGGTACATGGTGGGCCCGGTAAGGTACCCGGGGCAAGAAGTTCGAGTAGTAGACGATAAGCCTGGCAGGGGCGGACTACCTACCGGTGATTGTTGGCACAGCGGATATCCAGAGGATACCGACCGTGGCCGTGAGATGTTGAGATATTGATATTTTGAAATGGACCAGCCGGACGACTGGGGCCGAGATATTGGATACAGATACTTTGAGACACTGAGATATTTATTTGAGGTGCCGATGCTGGGCACGGAATTCTGTTGATTTCATATGATATTTCCTCAGATATTTCACAGAGATTTTCCTAAGATAAAAATAATGATTTCCTCATATCAGCATATTCAGATCTTGTGTTACATTGCACTCATGTCGTATACATACTAGTAATTCGTACTATAGCAATATTGTAGAATTGTGACACTTTACGTACATGCTTACGATAGTCTTTATAGATGATACATATTACTCACGAGTTGGCAACTCATCCCCGTTGTGCCACAGACTTTTGCAGGTCCGATCCGTCAGTACTGTTACGGCGGACGCACTTCCTCCTTTTGCGTGGATTTGAGGATTTTTGCTCGTAGGTGGGTTATATGTTTATTTTGTTTTTCCACCTTGTACATTCATTGTATCTAGTGTACTCCATTTACTGTATCATCTACCAGTATTGTTGTTTATTGACTTAGAGGTGAAACAGTGAGATTTGTGGGCATGTATATTGTTTCTTTGGTCGCGCTCACTTGAACCGACATGTTGCTTATTACTTGTGCTTTCTTTTGCTTATTTTGCACATTGCTGATTTATATTGTGTGCGATTTGTGACCGTCTTGGGGCGAAGAGCTAGCTCCCACTTGGGGATGCCTTATTTCATGTTATTGATATACTCATGTTTTGTACCCGTTTAGGGGCCAGTATTTATAAAGGAGACTCTGCCGAAATTTTCGGAAAAATGGATGTTGCTTTTAAAAAGCTTGATGTGACTTATTTGATTAAAATCGCTTTTAATAAATTGGTTTTCGTTCACTCTACTGCTTATTGGGTTTTGATTTCTGAGCTTTGGTTTACTTAGATTACGTCCGCCTTGAGACGTTCGTAATTTAAGTGCCAGTCATGTTCCGTACCTTTCGGGTAGTGACAATAAGCTAGATCAGTATAGGTTGATGAAATAGGAGATTTGCTTATTAGAAATAATTTTCTCTTTACTTTTCTCAACTCAAGAAAAACCTAAAGTGAGGAGAATGAAGAAGAGTTGAGGATAAACTTCAATGGGAGAATGAACCATGTGCTCCTGAGATAAGAATGGGGATTAATAAATATCTAAGTGTAAAACGAAAGTAGGAGATGAGTCATGACTTCTCAATACTTCTCCAAGCATTCAAAACCATAACTCATTTCCTACTTTTTTTCTTTTTCCTTAAAATATAAATCATCCTATATATCTTTTGCTCATATATGATTCTCGTACATCCTAATCCTATGTATCATCAACCATGATACAAATATCAATTATATATATATATATATCAAATATATAAATATATATCAAATTATTAAATCAACACTTAATTCAATAATCCAGTTATATCATATATAACCGACTAATATCATTATATATATATATCAAAATATTAAATCAACACTTGAGTTAATTATCCAGTTATATCATATATAACCTGTTAATATTCAATATTAGATATTAAATCAACACTTGATTCAATAATCCGGTCATATCATATATAAGCGGCCAATATCAAATATATATACATAAATCAAATTATTGAATCAACACTTAATTCAATAATCCAGTTTTATCACATATAACCTAACCGATATCAAATATCACTAGATTAGAATACGGTATCATATACTCGTATTTAATCAAGCTCCCGCACATATCTCCATATATGCCCTATTTCATTTCGCTTAAACTAGGAAACCTCTGTGTGGGACTCTAAACACTCGTCAATACAAAATGATCACATCAGATACCCAAAAGCCGTCAATGGTACTAGCTAGACGTAACAGCTACCCAAGTATTGAACGAATAGAAGATCAACAAGCAAACTTGTCCAAAATCCCGCAAAGCCTATAAGCAACACTTACCGTACAGTCCAGTCTCTTCGTTTGATATGCCGCATATCAAGTCTCGGGATGGAATTGTCAGACCCCAATAACTTGATAAGTCATGCCGATGTATGGCCTATAGCCTTTCGAGAAACTACTGATAACACTTACTAGTAAATCTCATCAGCCCTGATCAGGGACTTACTGTTATAACTAATCGAGCATAGCGCAACATCAACTCCCAATACCGGGAGAGACGAAACCCCTCCTATTGCTCACTTCCTCCATATGACTCGGGACTGTACCCAAAATCCACCTGTTTGTACGACTCTCTTGAGCCGTAGTAAGGAGGAAATCAAATCACGGTGGGAACCACATAAGAACTATGACGATCTCGGGTCTATAGACTAACCTGTACAAGTGTCACCAGAGAACTGCTATCTGACGATAGGTATGGTACCATCTAGGAGTTCTCGGCGAGTCATGTTCGATGTACTCATTCTCTAATAAGCATCTGTATACAATCTTTGATGTCAAACACCAATGGTTGTGGGATCAACTATCGCCCCTTACAGGGTCAAAAAACATACACACTAGTCTATTCTGGAATATCGATGCGCTGTCTCGATATTCTCTCGACTAGAAATTATTAAAGGATGTGCTTGCGGACTACACAAGCCCCACTAGTTTGATCTGCATCATGGTACTGGTAGTCAAGCTTACATTCTAAGGGTTTTATCAACATGTATCAGAGAGACAGTATACTATAATAAGTGTACATGTTAAGATAAAGTGCAACCGGATAACATACTATCAAGTCGAGCAAGCAAGTCCTCTATATATATGTCCACTATAATATACAATAATGGTCTCTAGGGCGTACATATTCCTAACAAGAAATATAGGGATAAGTTTAATATAAATCGAAGGGTATAACAGTCCATTCGTGCACAATTTTTAACGCCGTCTGATAGTTATGTCAGAAAAAAATCTCGTGATGGTCTTCTCTAATTATTAAAGTCTATGGTATCAAACGCAAAAGCTCATCGGTACATTTTTGCAACTTACCCTTAAGAGGAAAAGAACTTCTTACTAATTGATTGCAATTCCTACCAGAAAGAAAATTTGGAGCATATATAATTTTTATGTAAAATAATTGTTTGTAAATCAATGAAATGATTATTTCTAATCGATTAAATTTTTCAAGAGATTAGAAACTTATATGAATATATTAAGAGAATAATGGAGAAAAGAGGCCATAGGAGGGGATTTCCTCCTATGGCGTTCGAAAAAATACAACTTCCACCATTTTTTCCGACGATCGGCATCCATCATCATCATCGTTATCATCTAAGATGTATATACACCAAATTTCATGTGATTCCACCACTTTTTCACCGTTGAATAAGCAATGTAAAAAGTTCTATTGTCGGTAAACCATTAATTTTGCACCAACTAAATCAACGGTGAAAAAGTTGTAGAATCATATGAAATTTGGTGTATCCACATCTTAGATGATGATGATGAAGATGGTGGATGCCGATCGTCGAAAAAATCTAGGGAGGGATATTTTTTCGACGCCATAGGAGGGAATCCTCTCCTATGGCCTCTTCCCTCCATTAATCTCATATATTAAAGGGTTAGATGCAAATACTAAAATTAAAGGGTTTTTGTTAAACCTTCCTTATAGAAAAATAATTAAAATAAATAAAGACAGTTCAAAAACTTGAAACCATTGTCTACCGATTAGGATCCTCTACTCTTAAAAAATCAAGAGCAGGGTGCATGCTCTTTGCATCTTCCAATCTTTGGATCTCCAAGTGGACCCCACCAACAAAGGGCCCTCCTGTTTTACCCTTATGGCAGCCGTTGGATTCGAAAGAATCCTTCTCGTTTCATATAAATGAGCAGAGGTTACATATCCATTATCTACCGTGTCATAAAACCAAGCTTTAACCAATTGCCAACCAAAACTCCATTTGTGTGTGTGTGAAATAAGGTTTTTATTATTTTTAACCCCCTCAAAACTATGGTATTTACCGATACTCTCGTTGTTAATTTGCCTCCTGTCTCTCCTAAAATTTTAAGTTACTCCCGTAACCTTCTAAACATTTTTCGTCCACTAAAACAATATTTAATATTCAAAAAAACAATGAGCAGCAGCTCAGTTTATATGACACTTCTCTCTCTCGGAAAAGTGCGGGGGATCGATTCCGATGGAGGAAGTGAGCCACAATTTAATACTTTCCGGGGAAATTCATGGATCCCCCGAGTGTGTGTGATATGTGCTTGTATGTGATGTGTGTGTGTGTGAGAGAGAGAGTTTGTATGCATAGGCTAGGGCTTACCAGCCGGTACCAAAATTTTTTTAAAAAAAAGTATTCGAAAGTCTTAATTAAATCCATAATCTTCATTTCTTAACCTCCAAAACCCTAAATCCTAAATTTTAAACTTAAATTTCTCAAACACCATGTCTCCCACGCTAAAACTCATAATTATTGCTCAAATGCTTTCCTCTTCAACATTCAAAACTCTAAATCTCCAAATTCTAATTATTATCATTCAAATCCAACAAATTTTATTATCTTTCATATCTAAAACACTAAACCCAACAAATTTCGTTAACTTTTATTTTCAATTACTCATCTTCCATAATCAAAACCCGAAAAGTCAACAACATTCTTTAAATTTTTTTCATCGGCTTTTTATCTTTCACATCAAAACCCATCAACATTCTTCTAACTTCATCTTCATTTATTCAACTTTTTCATCCAAAAAAATTGAATTTTCAAATTACATCTTCAATAATTCTCTATCTTCCATATCCAAAACTTAATAACCCAACAACATTTTTCAAATTCTTTCATCTTTTACCTCAAAACCCTAAACCTTCAAAATTTTACCTTCAATTTCTCAATTTCACATCCAAAATCTCTAAATCGAACTTTCATTCTTCATTTTTTCTTAAATTTTATCTTTGAAATCCCAAATCTTAAAATTTATCTCATCTTCAACCTTCAAACCTACTAATTTCTTTTTATTTATACAATACATTTAATAATCTTATTAGTATCTCTCAAATTATTCAAATTTCATCTTTAATAAAACTTATAAACCCTTAATGTGACTATAATGTCCCAATGTAGCCTATTTCCATTAGTTTCTAACGGATTATTCTGAAAAGATACCGATTTAGTGTGATGAGGGCCGGTAATAAAATTCTGAAATCTCTGGCGTAGCCCGAGACCCTGCCTGTCCCCTGGCTCCGCCCTTGGACGGTCTCTTTGAAATGAGAGGGAAATAAAAGGACTGGGAGCGAAGGAGGGAACGCTAAGAGCAGGCTACGAGCGAGAGGTAGGGATGGAAAGGGAGAGGGAGGAAAGCGATGCAACGGGATAAATCAAAAATAAACCGTTCTAACTAAAATATTCAATACCGATGAGCAACAGCTCAATTGGTATATTGGTATAGGCAATTTCTCTCTCGGAGAGAGTACAGAGTTCGAATCCCAGAAACCCAAGAAAGAAAGTGGCCACAAATTAACGCTTTCGGGGCAAATTTACGGGGAGGAGCCAAAAAAAATACATTTACATGAATATATTCCATGATCCAAGACAATCATTTAGAACAACATATCCCTCCCCTCTAGCCTCTTTTACGGAAGTAAGGTGGACCAAAAAACCTATAGCCTCTTTAGCAAAAGCTAGACGGACTATGTCTTGAAATCGTTTTCAATGAAGGTGCTGAAAAAAAAAAGACTACATTGTTAAGAAGTGTCCTGGAAAGAAATGCGCAGACTTGATTTTGATAGAAACTAGTGCCGATGATCCAATAGGAAGATGTTAAATTTTGACCGAATATTGCCATATAATTTTATTTATTCTGAAATGCTATATATTGTTGATTAAAAAACTGAAGACAGTTTTGAATCAAGTTGCTGGCTTTGTTACCATGTTAAGAAGTATGACTCAATTATTAAATCAATCAACTCAATTTATATACAACTCTTAATCTAGGTAACAAAAACAAATAATACCAGCAGATACTATCTCAGTCTTAACGTACTAAATTAAAAGTAAATTTATCTACATTATCCGGGACAGCTAATAAGGATATTTTATATCCTAATATCCTCCCTGGGGTCGAAGGTCCATTAGGTCGAAACATGGTTTATGCGTAATAACATTTTTTTTAATTTAATCCGCATTTTATATACATCCGATGGAAATCAAACCCGAGTTGTACTGATACCAGGTTAAATATCTCTTCCAGTGCAGCACAATCTGATCCCCCTCTCCCCCACCATGTTCCGAGCTGACTTTTATCTTATAATTTGCATTCTCTTCATTTTTTTTCCTCCCCAAGCGAAAGTTGGAAATTGGATGTTGTGATATGTTAGGGGTAGGCATCAACTTAGAGATGGACCGCATCAAGCAGATGCTTGTGGCCTAGAAGTTAGCCCCCTCCTACTTATCTACGTAAGTTTTGTGGGCTCATAAGGAATCTTGTTTGGGCCCGCACTTGGTCGATTCCGCATTTCTCTTATCTTAAATGCAACATACGTTACATACAGCATTTGTTTGAAATAACAATCGCATTTTGACCAAAATATTTATCATAAAGAATTTTTTTTCCCCCTCCTACCGAGCTACGTAGTAATCAATTTCGAAATACTATAGACGTTAGGGCTTACGTCGGCAGGGCAGAAGCTGGATCCATGATGACCACATTTTGCATAAAAGGATGAGAGATGCATGTATGTGTATATAATTTGCATGTTTTTAATTTGGGCTTAATGATTGATGGAAATTCTAATTTGAGTTCCTTGATTGATCATCTCACCCTTGGAAGGTGACTATCGCTCCTTTCTCTTGCCCTTTTTGAAGCAAGTGGACTACGTTTAAGGGCTGCCATTTTTAAAACAATTTGTCTACTTCAACTTCATAGACAACAATCATAGGATATAATCTTTCCATCATTGCATATTTATAACCAATGAGAACAATAAAAGCACAAAATCCCAAGAGCGCAAGTGGCCTGCGCCATACCGCATGTGATTAGTTTTCACCCGACCCTCCTGTTTTCTCTCTAAGCAATGCGACCGGCTTTCGAAATCATCTAATTTGTATCCGCATTCTAATTTCTCATCGGCGTAACCATCTTGGCCTGGACAAAGGGAAACTAACTGCAAGCCTAGTGATTGTGTTTTACAAAAACCACATAGATGAAGCCCTCAGATTTAGTTTGACCTAAACAAAACTCTGATAGATAGCACTCATTAGGTTAATAGAGCAAAATTATGTAAAGTTATTTTTTACCACTTGGCAAATAGCAGTTAAAACATAAGAGAATTGACAGGTGCAGGATTTTAATCTGAAAATTTTATAAGAGAAAATATGCTGCATGATTAAAAATAGTTGCAGGTGATGTCACAAAGTCATAGGCTTGTAACACATGAGCGACAATAATGAAATATGCATTTCCTCTCTTTAAAATAAATATTTAAGAAACTAAAATAAATAACAGGTATCTTCATTAATGTAGTGATTTGGCATAAAAGTCCTAGCAGTGTAAACTAAAAGCTAGCCAATATATGAGTAGCAGCATATAACGCCTCTCCAATGATAAGAAACCCTAAAAAATTAAACATAAATATGAACTGCATGGGATTAAAAAGGAAGACATTTAATTAAGCAGAACAAGAGCTGAGGAAACATGGCAGAGTAACAGAATTAATTACCTAAACAGAACAGTTTCGTTTTCCATTAAAACATTGCAACCTAAATTAACTGAAAACAATAGCATCCAACATCAAAACACACGGCCAATATTTGATGGCCACAACCTCAAAAACAAATACAAATCCTTATAAAAAGTTCAACCTCAAGTTTAATTGATGAATTTAGCATAAAGGAAAACCAAAACTTAGCCCACCTGCTCGATCTTAGGCCCAGCGCCGCTGCCACCAGCCAAAGGCCCATCCTCGTCCATTCCGCCGCCCATATCTAGACCCCCAGCTCCCTGATACATCCTTTGCAATTATCGGGTTGCAAATACCCTCCAGCTCCTTTATCTTATCATCAAACTCATCAGCCTTGGCAAGCTGGTTGCTGTGGAGCCACTGTATCACCTCATCAATCGCATCCTCAATCTTCTTCTTATCATCAGCCGCAAGCTTCGAAGCAATCTTATCATCCTTAATAGTGTTTCCTCATGTTGTACGTGTAGTTCTCCAACGAATTCTTCGACTCGACTTTCTTCTTATGCTCCTCGTCCTCAGACCTGTATCTTGCCGCCTCTTGCACCATCTTCTCGATATCTTATGTGCTCAGCCTACCCTTTCATTGGTGATCGTGATTTTGTTCTTTGCCCAGTGGTTTTGTCTTCGTCAGAGACGTTCAAAATACCATTAGCATCGATATCGAAGTAATCTGTGATCCGAGGAACGCCTCGTGGGGCCGAGGGGTCCCTGAGAGCTCAAACTTGCCGAGTAAGTTGTTGTCCTTGTAGGGATGCTAGGCTCGTCTAGGGGGTTTTAAAGCACGGCGGAAGCGGTAATTTTTAAAATTCTAGATAGCGTTGGCAACCCAAAATCAAGATAACAACCAAAAGACCAAAATTGCAACTAAACTAGAAAGCTTAAAAAGAAAGTGTGGCAAACTACAACTTTTGTAGCGCGTTAGCCGTCTCTCCTTGAACTCCAGCTAGACTCCACTAGATCCGTAACAAGCTTGCTCAGTGATCTACTCGACAAAGATAATCCACCTTGAGATAACTCCAACACAAGTTATAGCTTCAAATGATCATATTCAATTGAAGCAACTTACTAATCAAACTTGCTAAGAATGAATAGTAAAGATGTAGATTAATATTGCTCACTAATTTTCTTCTCTTTTCTTCTCTTTCTCACTTGAATAGAAACTCAAGAAAGATGATGAAAATGGTGAGAATGAGATGATAATTCTAACGAGTACAAAGTAGTCATGGTCATCTTTTTATATAAAACAAGAATGGGTCACAAAATACCACACTTTTATTTTGCATGACTTATTTTCTTTTCCAAGAAAATAAAGAAACAAATGAATCATTATCTCACTTTCCTTATGCATCCCATACAAACTACTATCATGTATAAGCTAAACTTGTGTGTGCATCTCATACACGCAACTCACATGTATAAGCTAACATAATAATTATATTTATATCAAATATAAGTATATATAAAGAGAAAAAATAATAAAGTGAACATGATATTAGTTTAATATATCTATATCATATATAAATATATATCTAATTACTAAATCAACACTTGATTTAACAATCCAGTTATATCATATATGACCGGCTAATATCATTAAACACCCGATTAAAATACATGCATCACATATACATATTTAATCGAGTTCTTGCACATATCCTCATACGTGCCCTATATCGTTTCGCCTGTGCTGTGAAAGCTCTGTGTGGGACTCTAAAGACTCGACAATACGCTGACAATAGATTAGGATCATATCTATAGTCCACAAACACGTCAGTGGTACTAGCTACGCGTAACAACTACTCAAGTATTGATCGAAAGTAGGTCAACAGGCAAGCTCATCCGAACCCTGCAAAGTCTATCAGTGAAAATCACCGTACAGTCCGGTCTCTTCATCTAAGAGTGTCGCATACTGGATCTGGGATGTGGAAACCGTCAGACTCCTAATAACCCGATAAGTCGTATCGATCATGACCCCATAACCACCTGAGAAACTACTAACACTTATCAGTAAATCTCAACTGTCTTGGCCAAGGACTTATGGTTATAGTTGATCTGGCACAGCACGAGCTCGGTTCCTTATATCGGGAGAGACAATCTCTTCGATCGCTCACTACCTCCATATGCTTCGAAACTGTACTCAGCTCATTTATTTAAAGCCATGGTAGGATAGTAATCAAAATACAGTGAAAACACATAAGATACTATGACGATCTTAGGTCTACAGACTATCATATACTCATGTCATAAGAAAACTGCTATCTGACGATAATACCATCTAAAAGTTCTCGGGTGGTCCGTCTAGTGAAAATAATTCATCTGACGAGCACTTGTATACAATATTTGGTGTCATAACACTAATTGGCTATGAGATTAAACACCATCCCGGTCAGGATCAAAAAACGCATACACTAGTCTAATGTGAAGTATTGATGCACAGTCTCGATACTCTCTCGACTAGGGACTTTTAAGGATATGCTTATAGACACCCAGGCCCCACTAGTATGATCCATATCATAATCCTAATAGTCAAGCAAATATCTTATGGGTTTTATCATTATGTATTAGCGATACGTGATAACGTATACATATGAATAATAAAGACAAATCAGATAGCATATTATCATATCAAGTAAGATTGTTCTTTCATATATGTCCTACAATTACAATAATTGCCTTGAGAGCACATATACCAACAGTCTCCCACTTGCACTTTAGACTAATTATTATGGTATTTCATACCCAACTTCTCTACTAACAGTTTCACGAACTGTATTCGAGAAACAGCCTCAGTGAGTGGATCCGCTGCAATGAATCTATCTTTATCTCTCTATATCTCAATCTTCGCGGAGATCAAATATCTTCCGAATTGAGCGATACCTACCTCAGAATTTGCCTGGATTAATGATGGGACAAAGTTCATAAATGAACAATATTATCCAGCAACTTCTTAGACTGTATCCACGGCTGATTCATAATCAGCACCCAACGCCATGACTATCCCAGTATTCTGCTTGAAGCTCTTTCCAATATTATGCTCCCACTAAAAAGAGTAAACTTATAACTCGTAATAGACGCTCTGTCTTTCATGTCACCTTGGAGACTAGAATCAGCGACTAATATCATTATTACCAAACACCAAGAACATCCATATATGTTCTTCATTGGTTTCCTTTGTCTCTCTAGGATCGGACTAATATCTGCTTACTACATCAAGTGCAAAAGCAACAACTGGTTTAGTACATGATGACATCTCCTTAGAGAGAGTGAATCTTCCACGGTCGTGTACACTATCACGCTATGAGTCACCCATTCTAAACGGTTTTAGAATGGTGTCATCTTACCTGAGTTGGGACAATCCCAAAAGCTCCTACTAGATCTATCTCTATAGACCTAGTCACTAGAATCAGTTGATATATTATCCAAATCCTTTATGAAGAAACATTTGAGTATCATAGTTTAACCGAACTGTAATATAGGAATTTCACTTCATATCAGGAGTTTGTTATCAACATATGATATGAGGAACATAACAATACACCCTACAACTTTCTTACAAATACCAGGTTCATCTATCATTTTGATGAAGTCAAACATTTGGATCTACAACCTTCTTATAAATATCAGGTTCATCTATCATTTTGATGAAGTCAAACATTTTGACCGTGACATCAAAACGGATGATCCATCTCCGCTATCTATAAATAGATCTAACCTACTTGCACACCTTCCGCTGCTCCCACTGATTACGATAACCCTCTGCATATACACGTTCACTCCTAAATCCCTATTTTAAAAAACGTTATATTCATCCACCTGCTGATATCAAAGTCATGAAGAACAGCAATGATAAGTTATATCCATATGGACTTCAACACAGACTATTAAGTAAAAGTTTCATCACAATCCATATCGGGAATTTGATGAAAATCTTTTACTATAAGTCAAGCTTTATTAGGTTAATACCTTTCCAATTTCACTGATCTCGAAAAATCTACTTGCTTCTTATGGGTTTTACCCCTTTATGAGCACCCAACAAAGTCCATTTGTTACAGCGCATGGAGTCCAACTTGGATAACTCAGCATCTAGCCATCAATCAGAAGTCACTACTTCGTATGGCCTGCTAATATAATAGGGTCTTCATCACATGATGCAAACCTCCTTGTCACCGTCTACGAAAGAACCGAAGTATCTTTCAGTTGGCTGAGATCACCTACTAAATCTACGTTGTAGCTAAAGATTTGTCAAGATCAGTTGAATCTCAAAGTTCTACTAAATCTTCAGTAACCGTTTATGGTTCTGAAATCTCTTCCAGTTCTACCATACTCCTACTAATTTGTTTTGCAAGAAAATCATTTTCTAAAAAGGTGGCGTGTCGAGAACAAAACAACTTTTGAACCCAAAAATGGTGAAAGTTAAACCCTTGCTAAACTTTGGGATTAACCCACAAACCGCATATTACCGAAACGTACCTTGAATTTGTCTGGATTGTGTTTTTAAACATAAAACGGATAACTCTATATCTTAACTGCCTTAAAATATGTTCTATATCACATATAGAATCACATGCACTAATTTAGATGAAACCATATTCAATTGGTATGCAACTGTTTCCAGCGTGCATCCCTAAATGAAAAAGTCCACCCAGCATTATTCATCAAGGGGCAAACTCTCAGGATGAGTAATCTGAAAGACAATCAAATTCTTGATTATATAACTACAGAATACCTAGCATAAGTATCCACATTTTCGAACAATTCGAAGAATCTTGATATTTCCAACGTTTGGTTTTTTACTTTATTCTTATATACTATAAACTTCTCAAAATATTTAGACTTTGCATTTCAACAAGAATGTGTGTCTAAAAACAGAGAACTCATTAGAAAACGAAATGAAATATAAGTACCAACCCCTTGTCCATGTAGACACCAGACAATATACACCACTATGTATAAGTCATATGAGTTCGCTAACTAATACTCTGTGTTGTAATTTAAAATTTGTATTTTGGTTAAGAATGTTTATCCCGTTATTCATTATTCAATGCGCCTTACCCAATCATCAAATGATAAATGCAAATGTTCATAACATGTTTTTCAAAATTTATATCCCATTTTATCAAATAAAGAAACGGATATATAAGTTTTTAAAAATTGGTGCATTATAACGGTTATTCAAAACCAAAAGTTTGCTGATAGGCAAAACTAGATGATTTCCCCAATAGCAAAAATTGCTCTGATTTCCGACATTAAGGATTAAATAAACTTTCCAATACTCTAATCCTTCTCATCGTCTGTAACTTATAGATATGGGATATTAATCCGGTATTAGTATACCTAGAGATCAGAGCTCAATGAAAAGAAGTTTTCGATTACAATCATATAGAAAACATGAAATATCAAAATATTTCGCGAGGTAGCCGTATTGGGGTCGAAAATTACACCCCGGTTGACCAAGTCAAAGTCAACCCTAAATAAGCAGGCCCAAGCCCAGATTAAGTGGGCCTATGCCCAAGTCGAGCCCCGCGGCCGGCCTCCCCATACCAAAATGAAATCATGTAATAAATAATTTTGATGTAATTTTTTTATGCATGAATCTAAGAAAAATGGACATAAAGACAAATTTTTTTAAAGCTCATGGCCCATGTGCAAAAGAAATGAGCACATGAGGCATGGGATGGGCAAAATGCCATTTTGTAAAGCCCAATGGGCTATATGTAAATTTGTAAGCCTATAAAAGACAACATGATGATGAAATGAAGAAAGAATTTGTCCTTTCAAATTCTGGGGTTTGTGCCTCCTTCCCCTTCATCAAGATTCTAAAACCTTCTCTCCATTTTTGAATTAAATCAAGAGTCCAACTCTTTCTTTTCCAAAAATAAACAGTTTTTTCACCATCAAACCTTTGAAAGGGAACTCAGATCTTCCATCAGATCTCAAAAAGAGGAGATTTTTAAATCACCCCCTCTTTCTCCAAGATCCGGTCGACCGAGAGGAAGATGAAGGAGACCCATCTCCAAAAATACCACCTTAGGAAGATTCAAAGCCTAAAAGAAGATCCAGGGCCAAAAAGGAAAAGAAAAAGGTCCCTTCGATCATTTCCAAGGATTTCTAGGAGTTTTACTCCATTCAAGATCTGTTGGAGTTTAACTCCATAAATCAACCCCTTTTTATGAGTTTAACTCCAAATCTATACATAATCCATGTTAAGAGTCCAACTCCAAAGCCCCCTTGGGAGTTCAACTCCTAACCCAGAGGCTAAGCCCTTTTCCCGCTGATGTTTCCAGCGGTCGCGTGCCGCGCACGTGACCCGCGGACGTCCAGCGGTCACGAGCAGGGCACATGACCCGCGGACGCTCAGCGTCCGGTGGTCGCGTGCAGCTCACGTGACCCACTGGCGCTCGGCGCTCGCTGCGCACGTGACCCGCGGCCGCTCAGCGCCCAGGCACCAGGCGTGTGACCCGCGGACGCCAAGCGCTCAGGCGCCAGGCACATGACCCGCGAGAGCCAAGCGCCCACGTGCTCCTCACCCCTCATTTTCCGTGCACTCCACACCAGAAACACGTCCCCCGTCAGGAAAATTTTTCTAACGGGGCACTGCCCTGCACCCTAAAGGGGGGCTGCTAGCCCCCTTGACCCCCAACCCGTTATCCGGATAGCAGGACCCCCGTAAACTCTGCAAGGCCCCCGATATATCCAAAACCCTCTTTCAAAACACAACACACGCACACTTCACACTGAGTTCGCATGACTAGTTGACCCGTCAATCAGAGGTTCCTCCGCTCTAAAGGCGAAGGGTAATTAACGGCAGCTTAGTCCGCGGCAGCCGGAGATTTAGATCCCCACAATCAATAAACCCCTGCCTACCCTAGACAGAGGGAATCTGTAGTACGTCTGACAAGCGACGCGTATATTCCCATCTCAATGGGATGACGAAAAACACCCTACAGATTCCGGCATGCCCGGTGGGACCTTTCTCTCCTATATTTTGGTTTAAACGTTCATGCGAACTCAATCAACATATACATTGATTGCCTGTACTGAAATCATGCTTCTATTTCCAGGTTAACAATTTCCAATTGGAATCTTCGGACGCAAAAAAATTTCAAGGACAATCTCAGCTCTCAGCACAACTCTCATCTTCTACACGATAAAGATGGACGCCAGGACGGTCCTCCCGGCCAGTCTCGGGCAACAGTGGGAGGAGCCGCTGCTACAGTTCGGCTCTATTCTGTTCATGCCAGCTAACGCTATCCCAGCTTCTCTAGCTCCGGTAATAGACAAACTGGCCTTGAAAGGCAGGAGGCCAAATGTGGTGATCTCGAGAGCACCACTACCCAAACGCAAGTCGGTGTTTGACCGACTTTCTTTGGCTCCAGCTGGGGGCAAGGCCATCAACACCAACGAAGCAATAAGGCATCTCAGGTAAGCTCTAGTGATGCCCCTGACAACTGCTCAATCGGGTATCTTCTCTAAGCTCCCCGTCAATCGACTCATGATGGCTTCCTTAATGACGGATGCCCGTCAAACCTTTAAAATCGGGAAGCTAAGACAGAAAAGGCTCAGATACTGAGCCAACAAAAAGGCTAGGGCTCATGCTAGGCTGAACTTCATGAGGTTCCAAGAACAGGGTTACCCCGCCTAAGACAAAGAGATGGCTGGATATGTGGTCCACACTGTCTACATGGTGAGCACGCACAGCAAGAGGAAGGACGGGGCCACCACATCTCAAATCCAATTTGGTATGAATGTGGCTGCTACTTCCCAAGACCAGTATCCTCTGGAAGGTAATGAAAACCCTTCCAGTGAAGCTGATAAGCAGAGAGATCCCTCGGTTCATGAGTCAGGCTTGGAAAGCGAAGATGAGCCAATCTTCCGTCCCAAGACCGCAGAGCAGCAACTTCTCCAAGAGCTCCAAAAGCAGCTCAAAAACAAAGACAATGAGATGACCAAACTTTACTCCAAAATTGACGACTTGACGAATGTCGTGATGCAGCTCACGGCCCAAGTTGCCTCTCAGCCGTCCAATCAAGCGCAAGGTTCTGCTCATGAACCGGGAAACGGTGTCCCGAGACAGCCGACGCCTATTCCCTCAAATCCAAAGGTGGACGCACCACATGAAAAACAGTCGCATCCTATCTCGGGAAATGTCTTGGTTACCAATGACAGTAGCCCGCTAACTCAAAATCAAATCATGGATTTGGTTGCCAACAAAGTCAAAACATTGGTAGCCAAAGCCGAAGCACAAAAAGATATCAGCAGTAGTGGGAGACCATATCTTGCTCAGTATGATCTGGTAGAATTTCCCAGCGGCTATGTCATCCCCAAATTCGGAAGATTTGATGGGGCAGGAAATGCGAATCAGCACATCGCCCATTTTAAAGCCTCATGCGGGAATACTGGGATCAATGATACGCTTCTCCTCCGCCAGTTCGTTAATAGCCTGACCGATGTCGCTTTCGATTGGTACGCGAGCATACCGGATAACTCTGTTACTACTTTCGTCCAAATGGAATCTCTCTTCCGACAAAGGTTCATGAATGTTAGCGATAAAATCACCATTGCCGACCTCGTAAGGACCAAGCCAAAAAACAACGAAAGCAGCACGGATTTTATAACCCGATGGCGCAATCTCTCCGTCAAATGTGCACCGCCGATAAAGCAGAACCAATCTGTCAGCCTTCTCGTCGGAAATCTCAACAATTGGATGACCTAGTTTCTATACACCGCGGGTCTCAAAACATTTCAAGAGCTGACCAGGAAAGTCCATATATTGGAGCGCTCAAAGCAAGAGTCTTCTTCTGATTCCCAAAATAACAATAGGTCCTGGAGAAACCGAAAGAACGATAATCGCAAAGGCGGAAATTCCGACGATGCTGAATCTTTTAACACTTTAGCTAACCGAAATAAGCAAGGGATGAGCGGGCCTAATGCCAACCGGCCTCGAAAGCCAGTGTTCGGAGAGAGGAGAATCTCTACTGAAAGAGAAGCTGGATAAGGTCTATTCCTTCAAAAGGGACAAGGTCCACAAGATATTCAAGGACGCCCTGAGAAACGGTCTACAATTGTCATAATCAAAAAGACCGAGTATGACCGACGACCCTAAATATTGCCCATATCACAAAGTGATAAGTCATGTCATTGAGGAATGATTTGTCTTCAAAGATTGGGTTGAAAAGCAATACAAGTCAGGAGAGATAGAACTGTCAAAAGGCGTGTTAACAAATAATCAAGCTGTGACCGCCAATTTCATACAAATGGAGACCGAAGTCCTTCGGTTACCTGATTCTCTCATATATCTGCCTTTCTCTAAAAAGAGCGGACCGCCACGTCGTTAAACTGGGAACAAACGACCCCTAAGTCGTTAAACTGGGTGTAAATAAAAAAATGTGTAAATAAAAAATAAAAAAAGCAAGCCGAAGCAATTCGCAATAAAAATCAGCGAGTAAAATAAAACTGAAATGATGAGGCAACCGCGAATAAATAGCCGAAATAGCAAGGCAATCGCGACCTTCACGATGAGAAAAGCTGAAATAATAGCAATCGCGCAAAAAAACAAAAAAAATCCAAATGGCGAATGACGGGTCGCTCCTGGTACCATATTCCAGTGCAGCGATGCAGACGCCAACCAAAATCCAAATTGTCAAATGGTGAATGATGAGTCACTCCTAGTACCATATTCCAGTGCAGCGATGCAGACGCTAACGAAAAAAAACCTAATGGCGGATGATGAGTCGCTCCTGATACCATATTCCGGTGCAGCGATGCAGACGCTAACCAAATTCCAAATCCCATATCCCAACGGCGAATGATGAGTCGCTCCTGGTACCATATTCCAGTACAGCGATACAGACGCCAACAAAGTCCCAAAATTCTCTCGGCCCTACGGTCTGGATCATACATCCTGCAAAACCGTATACAATCCACGGGCGTTAAACGATCCAAATCTCTCCCAAGTCCTACCAGCGAGACTACATTTAAAGTCCCACCAGCGAAAAAGATTCTCAAAAAAAGGGTATGTCCACAAGCAAAACGGACATGGATGAAAACCCGAAAAGGCTCCGTGAGTAAAACAGCATGACTGCCGACGAGTTTATGAAAATCCGAAAGGGCGCAAACTCGTGAAAAAGAGATGAAATACACACGTAAAGTCCTCTCGATTTTGTGAGGAGAAAATTCCCGCGTGAGATCCTTACCACTCACAAAGGAGCAACACACTTAAGAGTCCCCACGACTCCTAAGGAGAAAATACACCTAAGAGATACTTTCGACTCGTAGGGCGAAAATGTTTTTATGGGACCCTTACGACTCATAAAATTGAAAAGTCTTAAGTGATAGGGATCTAAACCCGTCTCTTAAGCCATCGCTCCCCAACGGGCAACGGCAAATGATGAGTCACTCCTGGCATTGCTTCAGTGTTAGCGGTGCTGATGCTGACCAAAAAAAATCCTAAGTCCTCCCGGGGCAAATGATGAGTTGCTCCTGGCAGTGCTTCAGTGTTAGCAACGCTGATACCGACCCCTACCCCAAACTTCCGACCCAATAGACCTCTAAGTCGTTAAACTGGGCACAATAGACCTCTAAGTCTTTAAACTGAAAACAGATGACCTCTAAGTCGTTAAACTGGGAACAGAGAACCCTAAGTAGTTAAACTGGGAACGAAGGAAATCCCTTCACGGCAGATGATGGTTCGCTCCTGGTATTCTATTCTAGTGTAGCGGTGCTGATGCCAAACCAAAACCAAAATCCCTAAATCCACTCATGGCAAATGACGATTCGCTCCTGGCACCATATTCAAGTGTAGCGATGCTGATGTCAACCCAAATCAAATCAAACCAACAGCCTCTGCAGCGGAATCACGCTTCGTCCCAAAACGTATCCCGTGTCGAAATCATGCTTCGCCTTAGGATATCTACCTTCCCAGCCAGAATTATGCTCCGCCTTGGAATCAAGTCAACCAGCGACACTCCGTGCCGAGGACAAGTCGACCAGCCAGCAACACTCCGTGCCGGGGAAACGTCGACCAACGACACTCCATGCCGGGGACAGGTCGACCAACCAACGACACTCCATGCCGAGGACAGGTCGAACAGAGACACTCCGTACCGGGGACACGTCATACACCGACACTCTGTCTCGGAGACACGTCAAGTATCGACCGTCCATGTCGTAAAAAAGGAACCAAATCAAATCGCCTCCATGCAAAAGATCCATTAATTTCATGCACACGACCGACATGTGTGGTGTGCATTTATTGATGGGGCATTTTGTTAGGGTCGAAAATTACATCCCGGTTGACCAAGTCAAAGTCAAAGTCAACCCCAAATAAGCAGGCCCAAGCCCAGATCAAGTGGGCCCATGCCCAAGTCGAGTCCCACGGCCGGCCTCCCCCATGCTAAAATGAAATCATGTAATAAATAATTTTGATGTATTTTTTTATGCATGAATGTAAGAAAAATGGGCATAAAGCCAAATTTTTGTAAAGCCCATGGCCCATGTGCAAAACAAATGAGCACATGAGGCATGGGATGGGCAAAATGCTATTTTGTAAAGCCCAATGGGCTATATGTAAATTTGTAAGCCTATAAAAAGCAACATGATGATGAAATAAAGTTAGAATTCCTCTCAAATTCTAGGGTTTGTGTCTCCTTCCCCTTCCTCAAGGTTCTAAAACCTTCTCCCCTTTTTTGAATTAAATCAAGAATTTAACTTTTTCTTTTCCAAAAATAAATAGTTTTTCACCATCAAACCTTTGAAGGGGAACTCGGATCTTCCATCAGATCTCAAAAAGAGGAGATTTTTAAATCTCACCCCCTCTTTCTCCAAGATCCGGCCGATCGAGAGGAAGGAGACCCATCTCCAAAAATACCACCTTGGAAAGATCCAAGGCCTAAAAGAAGATCCAAGACTAAAGGGGAGAAGAAAAGGGTCCCCCTCGATCATTTCCAAGGATTTCTAGGAGTTTAACTCCATTCAAGATCTGTTGGAGTTTAACTCCATAAATCAACCCATTTTTAGGAGTTTAACTCCAAATCTATACATAATCCATGTTAGGAGTTCAACTCCAAACCCCCCCTTAGGAGTTCAACTCCTAACCCAGGGGCTAAGCCCTTTTCCCGCTGGTGTTTCCAACGGTTGCATGCCACGCACGTGACCCGCAGGCGCCCAGCGGTCGCGATCAGGACACTTGACCCGCGGGCGCTAACCGCCCACGTGCGCCTCACCCCCTCACGTAACCCGCTGGCGCCCAGCGGTCGCGTGCTGCGCACGTGACCCGCGGGCGCCCAGCGCCCACATGCCATGCACGCGTCTTTAAGACGCTCCTCGCCCTCATTTTCCGTGCACTCCACTCCAGAAACACGTCCCCCGTTAGGAAAATTTTTCTTCCTAACGGGTCGCTACCCCGCACCCCGCAAGGGGGCTGCTAGCCCCCTTGACCCCCAGCCCGCTATCCGGATAGCGGGGCCCCCGTAAACTCTGCGAGGCTTTCGATATATCCAAAACCCTCTTTCAAAACACAACACACGCACACTGCACACTGAGTTCGCACGACTAGTTGACCCGCCAATCGGAGGTTCCTTTGCTCTAAAGGCAAAGGGTAATTAACGACAATTTAATCCGCAGCTGCCGGAGATTCAGACCCCCACAATCAATAAACCCCTGCCTACTCTAGACAGGAGGATTCTGTAATACACTTGACAAGCGACGCGTATTCCCATCTCAATGAGAAGACGAAAAACATCCTATAAGCCGGATATACCGAGTAATGCCTCTTTCACTGTGCAGGGTCATAACAGTAATTGCATTTTTCCTGTTCGTTTCGATCCATTTTGATGTCTCTCCATCTTACATTTTGTATACATAACTTAGGCTGGTTAGTTTTCTTTCTTCCCTACCTTTCACCACTAGCCTAAGTTTTGGAAAAAGGCTATCCAACAAGCATAACTGGTATATTCTCCTTATTTAAGAATCTCTCAAACTTAAAATAAGGTAGAATGAATAGATAAATGAACAGTTCATTTGTCCCAAAACCAGTAGTTATCCTCGGACTGAAACAATTTCTTTGAGTTCGTATCTAACTATACGATGGTTTTCCAAGCAATATGAATTTCTATATCGGATACAAAGGGTTTTGGAGCATCAAAATGGAAGCAGGAGCGGGAAGGACATGCGACTTTGATAATCATGACATTCCAAAGCTATTGATTGTAAAAAGATTCAGTTAACTTGATTTACGAGTTTTAGTTTAAGGTCAGTCATGGATCGCTGCTAGAGAGAGGGAGAAAAGAAACACTCAGCGTGCACTCTATCCTAGATTAGATTGGTTAATTAATTTATCTAATCTGGTCTCCCAATGTTTTGTCAAATTCTTCTTCAAACCCTAAAAGGAGAATAGCCAGATAGTGAGCGATCACTCAGCAATGATACCGCCGGCCGGGAATAAGTACCTATCCCTTACGGTAATCGAACCGTCTTTGACATGAAAAGATGATGTCCCAACCACTGGACGAAAAGGACCAAAAAGCAATTCTTCATATAGCTCAGCTTCAAGAATAGAAATGGTTTGATTCTATACGAAATTCGACGATGACGTTTGCGTTCATGGTGGTGATTTCTGATGTGAATTCGGCGAAGACCGAGTCTTTCCCCTTTCTACGGGTTCCCCACCGACCCAGTGACACATCAACCACGCCCTTTCCTTTTCCCCGATCATAAAGCCCCTAATCCCTTTCTTTGTCTTTCATCCCTCGTCCCGTTCTTTCGAATTCAAAATTGAAAAAGGCGGTAAGGTACCTATAGTTTGACAGGCTCGCAACAACCAAAGAGCACTCGATGCTCACTAGCCAGGATCATTTATAAAAGATCTCTCGAGGGTAACTATTACTCACAGTGGGAATCGAGACCCAAACTATTACGGAATGGTAACCTTGACAAGGTCAACAAGTCACCCCACACCATAGAAGGTATGCAATCTCATTGCAAGTTTCAACCCTTGAAACTCCCAAATTCGGTTTTTACCGTTAACGGCTTATGACCTTAAATATGGTCAACAAATCATAAATCGCCAGTCAAGTTCAACCTGTCATTTCGTGACTGTTTTAGACCCACCGCACAACCCTTAACTAAGGTCAACAAACTCATACAGCTGTCCTAACCAATCGCATCATATGCAAGCAGGAAGATATCACTTAGCTGTCGTACACTACGCCTTAACTACGGTCAACAAACACAATACGAATACCGAGTACTCTACTTCCTGAAATGCCAGAGGCTTACGGCTGGTTTTTAAGAAAACCTTTAACATAATGAACTTGATCTCATCGTGAGAACCGAATGGTTTTGCAAATTTATAATTACGTAGACTATTGCTTAAGTGCAGATTCCCCGTGAAGAGATCAGGGCTCTACCTCATTGAATGAGGGGCAGGATATTCCTAATTGAATACCATTGTGCAAAACAATAGGATACGAATATTCAATTAGTAAACTTATAGTAACACAATTTTTTGCCAAAGAGGTCACTACCTATGAAGGGATCTAGGCACTTTCCTCATCGAATGAGATGCAGGATATTCCTAACTGAATATCTCGATGCAAAGCAAAAAAATCGATTATAACACCAATATCTAATATTTGGTTTCTACAATATATTTTAGGTTTATTTAACCTTGCATTAATCCTATTAACGCAATCACATCATTTAGATAATCTCATATTATCTAATATCTCCTCACACCATTACAAAAAAAGCATGATATGAAAAGATAAATAGAATGTATATATACGTCATTCGCCTTCGCCACAGAATCCCGTGTCTTCACCGTAAGATTACTTAACTTACGGCAGGGCGAAGGCAGGGCTTGCGAGGATGCAAAACGTATATAACATTTATTTATATATCATATATATCACTATATATATCATCGCAGGTTGAGATAATCAACATTACACGAAAACGATAAATATCATCACAGGGCATGTAATAAACATCACAGAATATGGAAATTCGAATATACTAAGATTAACGTGTTTCTATTGAACCAATCATGAAACACGAAATTCCACGATCGTGTGAATAGCTCATACATCTTCGATGACCCCTACGAGCGCGGCAAGCCACTCGCCAATTCTAGTAGTGAGGCAACTATATCATGACTGGACCATCCATCGCTATCTAGAACCCGGTAACTTAGACACTCCTCCGTGGGTCATACCTAACCTCCTACAAGAACGGCAAACCACTCGCCAATTCTAGAATTGGGTAACTCGGATCTCAAATCCTTGAGATTGCCACCCGCTGTATTCTAGAATCCGGTGATCCGTACGCTTCTCCACGGGATATCTTAGTACATGAATCGAAAAAAATATACATCAAGTAGTGACATCAAGCTCAACCCAGAAGTGTCCCAATGAAAAAATATACAACTATTGATAACGACGACCACAAGCCAGACGCTCATCCCAAAATAATGCAATACATATATGACAAAAATACAAGCATCTCACACGAGGGGCTATTCATCGCGACGATCCGATAAACCATAACATAATATTAAGATATCACAAAATCACATCGCAAATAGCAAGTGTGCAATCCCGTCGAATTGATCACATCAATTCAGCGACATTTAGCAACACAACTTTATCCGCGAAATTTAAACCTCGATGCGGTTTCAATCACAAAACTTTCCAAGCAATAAATCGACCACATCAAAATCTGGGACAAAACAAAGTATTCCAAAAATCCTATTTCCAAGACATTAAGCCACTGGAGAAACTTGGCCCCACAATTCAACAATGTGGCCGCCGAAATACCGCTATTAGCGGCCGTACTATTGAGTTGTGAGCCCGGGTTCCCACCACATTATTTTCAAAACATTTGCAATTCTATGCTATACTTTAAAAGATTTTCGGGCCGCGTTTAAAAAAATGAACAGTGGCTTAATCTTCGGAAATAAAATACGGAAAATTTTATTGATCGGAACTATAATTTCGTCTAAACAAGTTGTAATTTTTTGGTATGGCTCTGGTACCCTGTAGGGATGCTAGGCTCGTCTAGGGCGCTTTAAAGCGCGGCAAAAAAGATAGTTTTTAAAAATCTAAAGAGCGACAGCAACCCAAAACCAAAATAACAACCAAAAGACCAAATTTGCAACTAAACTAGTAGGCTTAAAAAGAAAGTTTGGCGAACTACAACCTTTCTAACGCACTAGCCACCTCTCCTTGAACTCCGTCTAAACTACACTAGGTCCGTAACAAGCTTGCTCGGTGATCTACTCATCAAAAATAATCCAACTTGATATAACTCCAACATAAACTATAACTTCAAATGATCATATCAAATTGAAGCAACTCACTAATCAAACTTGTTAAAAATGATTAGTAAGGATGTAGGTTAATATTGCTCACTAATTTTCTTCTTTTTTCTTTTCTCTCACTTGAATAGAAACTTAAGAAAGATAATGAAGATGGTGAGAATGAGATGATAATTCTCCTGAGTCCAAAAAGTAGCAGCCATGGTTATCTTTTTATATAAAACAAGAATGAGTCACAAAATACCACACTTCTATTTTGCACGACTCATTTTCTTTTCCAAGAAAATAAAGAAACAAATGAATCATCATCTCACTTTCCTTGTGCATCCCATACACAGTACTATCATGTATAAGCTAAATTTGGGTGTGCATCTCATACACACACATGTATAAGCTAACATGATACATATATTTATATCGAATATAAATATATATAAAGAGAAATAATAATGTTAACATGATGTTAGTTTAATATATATATTTATATCATATATGATTATATATCAAATTACTAAATCAACACTTGATTTAATAATTCGATTATATTATATATGAACCGGCTAATATCATTAAACACCCGATTAAAATACGTGTATCACATATACGTGTTTAATCGAGTTCTTACATATATCTTCATACATGCCCTACATCATTTCACCTGTGCAGTGAAATCTCAATGTGAGACTCTAAAGACTTAACGCTAGCAGTAGGTTAGGATTATATGCATAGCCCACAAACACGTCGGCGGTAATAGCTACACGTAACAGCTATCCAGGTATTGATCGAAAGAACGTCAATGAGCAAGCTCATCCGAACCCTGCAAAGTCTATTAGTGACAATCACTGTATAGTCCGGTCTCTTAGTCTAAGAATGTTGCACACTGGGTCTAAAGAGGTGGACGTCAGACTCTCAATAACCCGATAAGTCATGTCGATCATAAACCCATAACCGCCCGAGAAAATACTGATAACACTTATCAGTAAATCTCAATTGTTTTGGCCAAGAACTTATGATTATAGTTGATCAGACATAGCACGACCTCGACTCCCTATACCGGAAGAGACGAAATCCTTTCGATCGCTCACTGCCTCCATGAGCTTCGAGACTGTACTCAACTTAAACCTGTTTGGACGATTCTTTAAAGCCGCGGTATGGTAGTAATCAAAATACGGTGAAAACACAGAAGACACCATGACGATTTTAGATCTACAGACTACGTTTCATGTCACATGAGAACTGCTATCTGACGATGGATACAATACCATCTAGGAATTCTCAGGTAAGTCTGTCCAGTGAAACTCATTCATCTAATGAGCACCTGTATACAATTTTTGGTGTCATAACACCAATGGCTATAGAATCAAACATTGTCCCAGCCAGGGTCAAGAAACGTATATACCAGTCTAATCTGGAATATCGATGCTCGGTATCAATACTCTCTCGACTATAGACTTTTAAGAAAGTGCTTATAGACTATCCAGACCCCACTAGTATGATCTCTATCATAATCATGGTAATCAAACAAAGATCATGCGGGCTTTATCATTATGTATTAGCGATACGTAGTAACGAATAAAACGTATACACCTGAATGATAAAGACAAACCAGATAGCAAATTATCATATGTTGTTCTCTAGTATAGGTCCTCCTACAATTACTATAATTGCCTTGAGGGCGCCAATATCCAACAGTCCTGGGTTCTGATTCTTTCACCTTCGTAGACTTGGATCAAAACCCTAGGTTGGTTATCGGAGTAAGTTAAGAAAACTTGCTCCTTTTTCGTCGGGATTGTAGTGTTCCTAGGAATCAAGACAGTCATGACCCCACCAGCTGTCTCCAACCCTAGAGAGAGTGAGGAGTAACATCTAACAGAAGCAAATCCTGCACTTTCTCCTTGCCTTCGCCGCTCAAGATCGCAGCTTGCACTGCAGCGCCATAGGCCACGGCCTCTTCAGGGTTGATACTCTTGCATAGCTCTTTCCCATTGAAAAAGTCTTGCAACAGCTGCTGTACTTTAGGAATACGAGTGGACCCACCGAGGAGAACCACATCATGAACTGTGCCCTTGTCCATCTTAGCGTCTCTCAGACTCCTCAACTGACTCCCTGCATTTTCTGAAGAGATCCATGTTTAGCTCCTCAAATCGAGCTCTTGTGATTGTCAAGTAGAAATCAATGCCCTCATAGAGCTAATCGATCTTGATCGTGGTCTGAGCAAGTGGAAGAGAGAGTCCTTTTCGCTCTCTCACAAGCAGTTCTCAATCTTTGTAAAGCTCTAGGATTTCCGATGATGTCCTTCTTGTTCTTCCTCTCAAAACTCCTGCACAAAATGGTTCACCATTCTGTTATCAAAGTCCTCACCTCCAAGATGAGTATCCCCAGCCGTCGCCTTCACTTCAAAAATACCCTCTTCGATTGTTAGTAGTGAAACATCAAAGGTACCGCCACCAAGATCAAAGATCAACACATTCTTTTCACCAACGCTTGTTGCCTTCTTGTCGAGACCATAGGCAATAGCGGCGGCCGTGGGTTCATTGATGATTCTCATCACATTAAGCCCAGCGATGACGCCAGCATCCTTTGTGGCTTTGCGTTGAGAGTCGTTAAAGTAGGCAGGGACTGTGACCACAGCATTTTTTTTATTGTGGAGCCGAGGTAGGCCTCTGCGATATCTTGCATCTTGATGAGGACCATGGATGAGATCTCTTCAGCGGTGAATTGTTTATCTTCACATTTGTATTGGACAACAATCACGGGCTTGTCTCCTGGGCGACGGATGAGCTTGAAGGGCCATAACTTCATGTCGCCTTGAACTGAGGCATCACTGAAACGCCGCCCTATCAAACGCTTTGCATCTGGAAGAGAAATTTAAAAAATGTATGAATGCAAAATGAAGCAAGAAATCGTCTACAAGCTCGAAAAGAAAGCAAGTATAAAAAATTGCATAATGTACAAGATCGCAGAAGGGTAAGTTGGTATGAACAATGCATTACTAGAGTTCCCCAATGCACATACTCTGCCACATAATGGTGTATGATAGGCAACAGCATTGCAATTAGGCATGCACGTTACAGGCTGTGGGTAATAGTATACAGGCTAACATATAGGTCTTTCTATGATTAATGAAAATAACGGTTACCGGTTGACAAAACAGAACCATGCATTATTTGACTCGACATTTCGTGAAGTTGCAATTGGTCAGCTGACTTCATGGGCATTTGAAAGTTATGTCATTGGCAGGTACATAAACATTAAATTGCATTAAAGCAAGTTATTTTATTTTTACTCATAGATGAAGATCTATAGCAGTCAGAATAAATAAAATGCATGTGTGAGCCCATGTAACGTGGAACTAGCGATCCATGGTGTAAAATAGAGTTAAGAATGCAATCAAGAAATGACCTGAACATTAAAGTTCAACAAGGTAGAAACTTAAGGCAGGAACAACTACCATGAAATGTAATAACCGCACCCTGCCAACCAACATGTCCGCACGACAAAATGAAGTGGCACTATATGCATCCATATAAACTACAGATCCAAAGTTCTCCATAAAATATGGTGTCTAAAATATAGTGGAATCATATTGCAACCAAGTATGTTACTTATTTGAATTTACTTTATTGTAATTTAGAGATAATAATATATAGCATTTAAGAAAAAAATTAATTACATGTGTGGGCTAGTGGTAGTTAAAACTGCAATCAAACAATGACCTGGAATAAACATTCAATTATGAAAGCATGAAGGCAGAAAATGGCTACCATGAAATGTACCGAATACACCCTTCACCCCCAAAATGTGCACACAATAAAACCACAGCAGCACCATAAGCATCTATAATATCACTATGGTACCAAAGCCTGTCATTAAATGGTGTCTATGATACTGAAACAAAAACACGAAGAAGGGAGCTCAAATTTGAAGTATTGTGACAATAGAAAATTGCAGTCAACAAAAAGACAAGGGATTACAAGTAATCAAGTATCTAAGAGTCAATAAACAATTTTGCCTAGAGTCAAATTGACCTGTCCATGTTTCTTAAACAAGGGTTGTTAAAAGCTCCTAAGATCACATATTTCTTATCAGTGTCTTATCTATGCTTTTGTTTTTTGTGTTTTTTTCTAAAAGAAAACAGCGGAGTTGCTACAGAAAATAGAGATTGCCTACCGAAACCACCTAAGGTTTAAATCAGGATAACTGCTTACTGTAAATCTAAGAGAGCAATTTGGCAGACGCCCAACAACAAGCTGGAGGATACAATGCATCTATACAGTTTTAAAGATCAAACTTTCTCTCATGGGATCATGCTCTTGCAGTCTATGATTGAAATAGGACACAGTGATGGTAAGCCGGCCAATGCTACATGTCTTGATATTGAAAAACATCACACTAGTTCAATTAATACCGTCGATTTTAATAATTAGCCAAAGCAATTACTTATAGATTAGAATTTAATTGGGTCATTTTAAATGAGGTTTAAAAATCTGAATCGAGTATTTGGTGTAGGGTTGTTATCGATCTTCCCACAAGCTTACACAATACCATTAAAGATCTACAGATATAACCAAAGATCTACGACTACAAACGCTAGAAACTATTCACAGATCTAAGATGCAATCTCTATCTCATATCATTTCAGCAAGAACAGCATCAAATCTAAACCAAAAACTTAAAACTTTTACAGATCTACAGACAAAAACCACAGATCCATCGGATCTCAACCTAAAGATGCCACCTTTAGCACCAAATCAAATCAAAAAACAGATCACATCTCAAAAAAAAAAAACTCACCCAACACGGTGTTGATGGGATTCATCGCCACCTGGTTCTTGGCCGCATCTCCGATGAGCCTCTCAGTATCGGTGAATCCGACTTAGGACGGCGTGGTCCTGTTCCCTTGATCGTTGGCCATGATCTCGACTCGGTCGTGCTGCCACACGCCGACGCAGGAGTAGGTGGTTCCGAGATCGATCCCGATCGCTGGTCCCTCACCTTTGCCCGCCATTGCTTCGATCTTTGAGAAGAAGAGGTGCGCTGCGAGAGCTAGGGTTTGAGAGAGGAGGAAGAGAGAGAAGAAGGAAGAGGGATTTTATCGAGAAATTTCTAAGTTTTCATGATTCTCTCTGATCATTCTGATCATAGAGAGACGGGGAGAGAGGGAGGGGATCAGAAGAGTGAAGGACCCCCTTCCTGATTTCTCACCTCCCTTTTTTTTTCCCTCCCTTTTTCTGAGAACTCTTGCAAAAGTTCAGAGACTCCTCTTTCCTTATTTTAGTCGCTCACGAAGGTTATTTGTACCCCTCTGCCAGGGGGATTACTCCCTCGATATCTTATTGGAAACTATCTTCCGAACAAAAAGTCAAACATATTCAGATGAAGAAGTTCCGGATCTGTCTACAGATCATATCGGGACACCCAATTTAGGAGCCTCCTGGTTTGGGGAAGGGGTACTCCCGAGCTCAGAAAGGGTATCTCACTAGGGATATCTCAAATCAACTCAATTTTGAGTTGTATCTAAGCTATCTTTCAAGATAGGGGTTTCACCGGTGATGAACAGGTCTTTGCTTATTCCTGAACATGTTTTAATCAAAGATTTCGAACACTGGGATGTATTATTTTATAAAAATACTTATGAGTATTTTTTATTTTCGAGAGTTAAGATTTTCTTCTCAACGGGTCACCACTGAACACATACCAATATGTATTTCAAGTGTTTTTTTTATTTACCTCAAATTCTTTGGTTTACCTTTCCTAGACTGATATTTCTTAACTGTTATTTTCCATTCATTATTTAAAATTTTGAAAATTCTCATTTCTTTTAGTACCATATGTTTTATTATAAGATTCCTTTGGAAACATATGGATATGGCTTGTGCATATGTTGTATTGGATCAACAGGCTTTATCTTTGATGATTTGTTTGGCTCGGCACTAAGAATGTTGCCCATTATCCCTCCCCGTCATGTATGCTCTTCCGGTTAGAAAACTATTTTTATGGAGGCTAAAAAAATGCGATCTTAATAGTTCCCTAATATTTTGAAAGTGGCTATGAGATATTTATCATCGGTATAATTTGAGAAATGACCAATAATACTGGCTGAGTGACATATTTTACCATCAACTAATATATATATGAGAATATATATATATGAGAATAATGGAGGAAAGAGGCCATAGGAGGGAATTTCCTCCTATGGCGTCGAAAAAATACACTCCTCATCGTGTTTTCCGACAATCGGAATCCATCATCTTCATCGTTATCATATAAGACGTGGGCACACCAAATTTCATGCGATTCTACAACTTTTTCACCGTTGATTCAGTAATGTAAAAAGTTATATTGTCGGTAAACCGTTAATTTTGAACCCACTAATTCAACGGCGAAAAAGTTGTAGAATCACATGAAATTTGGTGTACCCGTATCCTAGATGATAACGATAAAGATGATGGGTTCCGATCGTCGGAAAACACGATGAATATTGTATTTTTTCGACACCATAGGGGAAATTCCCTCGACGTCTTATTATTATTATTATTATTATTATATATATATATATATATATATATATAGATTAATGGAGGAAAGAGGCCATAGGAGGGGATTTCCTCCTATGGCGTGGAAAAAATATAACCTCCGTCATTTTTTCCGACGATAGGCACCCATCATCATCATCGTTATCATCTAAGATATGCATACACCAAATTTCATGTGATTCCACAACTTTTTCACCGTTGATTTAGTGGGTTCAAAATTAACGGTTTACCGACAATAGAACTTTTTACATTGCTAAATCAACGGTGAAAAAGTTGTGGAATCACATGAAATTTGGTGTACGCACATCTTAGATGATAACGATGAAGATGATAGAGGCCGATCGTCGGAAAAAATGGCGGAGGTTGTATTTTTTCCATGCCATAGGAGGAAATCCCCTCCTATGGCCTCTTTTCTCCATTATTCTCATATATATATATATTCTCTCTAATCGTTTTAGATATTTCCCACTTGGAAGAATCTGTATTGGGTTTCCGTACCATAACCAAATCGCCACAAAGAAGTTAGTGCTCTTTGATAGCTGGACTACATGATTTGGAAAATGGGTTTAATAGGAAGATGGCCTGGGGTTCCATCTATCACTCGAAGTTTCATTTCTGTTTGGAAAATGAGCATATGTTGCACAGTGTTCATATAGAGATTTTTTTTTTTGCTTGCTGATTATATGATCTTGAGAACTTTTTCTAAATTTTACATTGATTCTTGTAAACAATTTGATATGAGACTATAGACTTGTAATGTTATATCCAGTAAAAGGAACAAAACCTCTTTTGGGTAACTAATTAATGCAGTTAATTTTCACTCTTTTTAGATCAGATATACATCCCAATGATATTTTGTATCATCCATTCTTTCTTAGAAGCAGACAAATATTTAGCTGGAGCCAACTTTCGCCTCTCTGAGCGATGGAGATTCTTTTCGGGTCTCCGTCAGATGTTGTCTTCCGTTGATCTCACGGTAGATTTCGGCGGTGATCTTCTATTGCGTGTGGATCTCAATGGTTTTTGAGAAGATTGGTGATTTGAGGAGTTCAGCGCCGAGTACCTACAAAGAAGTCCCGGGATGGTTTGGTACCACCGAGGACCCTCCGACGATCAAGTTAGTACTATATCCGGGCAGAGTAACGGCTAGGTGGAGTCAAGAATGGCTTACTTGACCTCTCTGTGATGGGGGTTTATATAGCGGCGGCGGCACTCAGCAGCAGGCACGAGAATCTCGCCGGTAGTTACGCTCCCGACGTCACGCCCGCGTGAAGAGCGGATCGCCCATTAATGGGGATCGTGATGGCGTGGAACGTGGGACGTTGCTGGCGGAGAATCTGCGCGTAGCGAGATTTGCGGAGTGGCGGTTACGCCAGTGAGTGGTGGAGTTGGTCGGTCGGAGGGACCGAGGAAGACGGCCTCGGGTGGGGAGCTCGGAACCGAGCAAGAGGGCTGAGGAGTCTTGGTTCTGTGGCAGCTCGGGGTGAGCTGAGGGGCCGAGGAGGCAAATTTGCCAGGGGCCCCGAGAAGGGCCAGCTTGTGCTCACAGGTCGGGTACAGGGGTGGCCTAGTCAGCCTCTGTGGGCCCTTCCTTCTGTGTCTTGGGACATGTCATCCGCCACGTGTCCTGATCTCGCATCGCCAATATTGAGCATCATCATTAGCCCCCCACTCTTGTCCCGACCAGCTAGCGGGTCGGGTCAGGAGTGGACTACCAGGCCTCCCGAGGTGAGCTCCTCCCTAAGGCTTCGTCGGGACGAGTTCTCGAGCTGTCAGTTGTCTTTTCTGCTAGCGAATCAGGGCGAGATCTCTGCATTTAAGGAAGGTGCGCCGGTTCGTGCATTCTGCCACTGAAGCGACGGTCCACGTGTCAAGCGTCGATTGGCTGACGCAACGTATGCAAGCCTGCGGCGTCTGATGGGATGCGGTCCAGCGCAGGATCGACACGTGGAGCGATCGGAGCCGCTGGACGCGAGGAGTCGTCTTGGCGGGAGATGACGGGCGTCGTTGGATGAGGTCGCTTGCAGCGATAAACAGGGGTGGGGCCCGTCCTTGGGCTCCTACTCCTTCATATTTCCCTCTTCTAAGTCCTGGTTACTCGGCGCTCATCTTCTTTCTCCCGCTTTAGGTTCCCGAGGATTCCCTTCTTCAAGATTAGATGTCTTCCTTTGTAAAGTCAGTAGATATTGTAGGAGTGGGTTCTAGGGACCCTTTAGTTGTGTCCGAGTCCCCTCGGGGAGCAGGGGTCGGATCCTCTCCCCGGGATCGTGCGGCAGGGGCAGCCCCCAGGGAGGAGGTGGCAGATGCGGCCCCCAGCACCTTATGTTGGGTAAAGCATGAGGACGAGCTCGCCAATGCTCGGGCTCGCTTCCACATCCCCTCGTGTTACAAGCTCCGACTGGCCAAGGAGGGAGAGAGGGCGGATCAAGTACGGGGCATGGAGATCGCCTTGTATTTGGAAGCTTTTTGGATATGTTGAGCGTTAGTCAAAAATAATGAAGAGGATATGTTGCAATAAAGAAAAGGCGATTAGTAGTTACCTGATTGCGCAAGCTTAGCCAGCCACGCGTCACGCCTCACCAACCATGCCGAAGCTCTAAGAGCAGCCTCCAAGTCTGTATCGTCCGGCGGCGGCATCACCAACCCTGCGTTAGTCCCATATTCGAGCAGACCTTCAGCATGAGGGGCATGGGGTTCCTGGCTGAACACGACATCCGTAGCGAAGAGCGACTTCTTCTTTTTCTTTTGACCCCCGACCCTAGGCTCACGGGGGATCAACCTCCGCTTAGCAGCCGCTTTGGGACGACGAGTCCTGATGTCCGCACCCACGCCAGACTCTGGCGAGGGTACAACCACTGCCTCCACTGGAGCACAGGGTGCGGGGGGTGCGTCTGTGATATCAGGGAGCGGCAGCTCACGTGGAGGACTTTGCGCACCTGATGGTCTGCCCCCAGCATCTTTTAGAGGAGGGACCACCAGGATCCTTGGCGCCAAGGGAGCGTTACGATTGGTACCGGGGGGTACTTCTTTACGGTCGATCAACACTCGCCTCTCTTCCTTTATAACAGCCCCCGTCGCATGATTGTACCAGTCTTTATATACATTAAGGAGTCGTGGGGCACAGACCGGCGTGCTAATGAAAAAACGAGAACCCGTGTTCAGGCGCATGAAGTGGTGTAACGCGTTCTCCATCCCTTCTTCATTTACAGCAGGTTCCAGTAAGAAAGCCTCTAAGGGTACCCCTTGATCGTAACCCAGTTGTCGGGCAAAACGATGCGGGTTATATCTCATAAAGACTGCTGCACCGCCCTGCCTGAAGACTAGGAAACCCGGTCTAATAGAATACAAATGGAGGATCTCCCAGGCCGTCAACACTGAAGCTCCATCCTTGAAGGAGTCCTGTAATGGTCGCACCGCAGTGGTGGACGCCTTCCCAATGGTTAATACCTTATCAATAAAGGACATCCCGACTCCAACGGTGTGAGGGCGAAGTAGTAAACCCCTGGCGTCCCGTGGTGAAGGGGTCACGATTGATGAGCCAATCAGATGTAAAATGCGGGGGAAACCGCACTTGTCAAAGAATGAAGGCCTTTTATGCATACCAAAGACACCCGCCGTGTGTAGCTCGAGCCACGATGCAAAGTAGTGCATCGGGAAGACCACGTGCAGTACCCCAGGCTCGTTGGCATCCGCTGCTCGGCTGAGGCCATGATATAGGTGCGCCAGGCCGGCAATCCCCACGGCCACCTTTACCCCAATGACCATGCGGTGGGCTGGGTAAAAGACAGAGGGCCGCATGCGATGAGAATGCATTGGGATCGCGAACCAACTCAGCCACAGCCCGAGAAATCCTAAGAAAAAGGCCTCCTCATCCATCCCAGGGACTGCAATTTCCGCGAAAGATATGGTAGGGAAGTCTGGGAAGAAGAAAGCCTTTTGGTCTATCTCCTTCGTCGGCAGGTTAGCCAAACCTAGACCAAAAGGATCATCCAGAATAGCAGATTTGACGGCTCCTGGCGAAATGATGCTCGGACGGAGGAAGCGAGCAATGAAGTCTTCAAAATTAACTCCTCGGCTCCCGTGTTCAATGAAAAGGGACTCGTAGATGTTCAACACCTTGATCAGGCTTGGGAATTGGTGTTGAACGGCATTTTCCGACGTAATCCCCCCTTACCATCGGCTTAGCACCAAAGACGTACTCATCTGTCGGGAGCAGCTCTTCATAGTGTTCCCCCATGACTGGTAGGCCAGATACCTCCGCGAATTCCTCCAAAGAAATGGACACTTTCCGATCCATGGCAAGGAAAGTGTAGGTGGGAATATTCCATTGCTCCAAGAAAGCCTTGAACCACCAAGTGGGGAGCGTAGGATATTGGAAAAGAGAGACGTAGACCGCGGTGTACAGTCCTAGTCTTATCAACTGCGATTTCCTCATCGACAGGGTATACCGGGCCCAAAGCAAATAGCCAATTGGGTGGCGGGGAATCAAACCAAGGTTATATGATTGCCCCCAGGGTCGTGCTTCTCCCTGACAGATACGGCGTCCTAGGATATCTAAAACCATAGGATGCTGAACCGGAACCGCATCCATAGCGGGATGAAGAAAGCTGTTCGCAGTCCAGTCTATCATCTCCACGGCATACTGCACTGGAGGTGGGTTAGCATAATGAATAGCCGTGATAGGTTCTGACGGCACCGCGCAAGTAAAGCTGCGTCAACCCATAATAATCTGGTTATACCAAGACCCCCAAAGGTGGAGTTTCTTGTACTCAGGGTCGTACTCTCTAATCATGGTTAGGGCTTCACGGTCCAAGGGCGCCTCGGGAAATCCCTCCTCCGAGCGGACGAACGGGAATGAAGTGTCTTCAGACATGATCGCTGCAAAAGAACAATGTAGCCGTTAGTGTTGTAATCCCAACTTTGGCATAAAAAAAAGGCATTAATTAAATCAAAATTAATTAATTACACCGCACCACAGTGCAGTGAGTAGGAGACCAAAGAGGGACCCACAAAATCTAAATGACAATACGTCAATTAATAAGACAAACTCATCATTGGATGAGATTGTCAGTTGGCCCCCGGGGAGACATTCCCATTTTGAAAAGGGGGAAGAATCCCTAGAGACAAGGAGAAAATCTCCTCTTTCAGAGCAAAGCTCTGTCACAGAATGACACTTGTCAAATTCTGGTCTCAAAAGAATAAAATTCTATAAAGAGAACTTAGCTCTGTAATTTCCCATCAAAGAGAAAATTTTTGAAAAGAAATTTAAAATTAAAATTTCTGGAATCCCGAAAAATCCATGAAAACTTATAAAAAAAATTTCTTCATTTTTCAGATCTAAAAGATCTACATTTGATTCAAGAGCAAAGCTCTGTTCATGGATTAGAACTCATGAACAAGATCTCTGTAGATCTATGGATTTGTGAGAGCAAAGCTCTGCTGATGAAACCCCAAAGGGAATTGCTTTAGATCAAAAGATCTATGAGAGCAAAGCTCTGTTGGCCAAAATTGATTTAAATTAATCTAACTTAATTTTAAATTAATTATTACCTAAAGTTTTCTAAAAACTTTGGGAAATGAGAGCAAAGCTCTAGAGTTCTGAAAGCAAGAGAAAAGCTCTGAAATTCTTAAGCAAGAGCAGAGCTCTGAAAATCTAAATCTAGAAAATGGTGGAGAGTTTTCTAAGGGCCAGAGGCCCTATTTATAAGGCGCTTGCGCCTTTTGAGCTCACCCCCTTGATCTAACGGTCAGGGGGGTTGCCACCGCTGCGCTCACGTGTGCGCCACGTGAGCGCAACGGTGGGGGGCATTTGTTTCGCCCAATCAGAGCAAAGCTCTGTTCAATTTCAAAAATTCAAAATTTTGAAGCAACGCTTCAAGTCTTGGACGCAACGCGCCACGCGTCAGGCGCTAATACGCAGCGCAACGCCCAAGAAGGCGCGCCCAATCAGAGCAGAGCTCTATTTGTCTGAAGCAACGCTTCAGTTGCGCTGCGCTCTGCGCTGCGCGACACGTGTCAGCGCAGATGCGCTAGCGCAGTAGCGCTGCGCTGTGCGCTGCGCGACACGTGTCACGCTCTGGGGCATCTGCGCCAAACTAAATTAAGATTTTAAGAAATCTTTTCTGTTCTTGTTAAAACAAGAAGATTTTCTTCTGCAAAGCAGAAGCCCTCAGATTAAAGATCCAACGGTGGGGAAAATTCCCCAGATCACTCAGAGAATGATCTCTTTAACAAATTTAACTAATTTGTGAGTACTATAAAAAGGACCCTAAGCCTTAATTCAAAGGCATGAAAATTTTTCTGGAAAACTCAAGAACTTTAAACAGAGAGAATTCTGAGAAGATTTCAAGAAAAAGGTGAAGAACCTTCATGAATTAGAAGAAATTCCTTCTAATAGATCATTGATCTAAAAACAAGATCAATGATCTCTACATAATAAACAGTGCTTTGCACTTCTTGTGAACCTCCGGTTCTTTAAAACAATAAAAAAATAATAATAATAATAGCGCTTGGCACTTTTATGAACCTCTGGTTCTTCAAACAAAGAAAATCTTATTTTTCTTTGATCTAATTTAGATCAAGAAATTAAACAGTGCTTTGCACTTCCCTTCTTGAATCTAAAAGATTCTTAGTGCTTTGCACTTCCAAACTACGCCGTTGCGCTCTTAAGAGAGCGCCACGTGTCGGCTATAGAACCGTTTGCGCTAAACGCCTTTAAGATAGAGCTTTGCTCTCTAGAATTGGCGCAACTCGCTGAGAGCGCGCCACGTGTCGCCAGCGCAATAGCGCAGCGCACTGCGCTAGTGCGCTTGCGCTCGCCAGCGCATGACACGTGTCTTCATTACAGGCGCTTGCGCTCAGTAATAGACGCAAAGCGTCTGACAAATGCAAGGCATTTCACTTCCTGAAGGGCCAGGCCCAATTAAAAGGCTTAACAGACCTAATAAATAAAATGATGTGCATTGTTTGAAAGGGCAGTGCCCAACTAAAAAGGTCCAATGGACCAAAACAAATGATCTGCATCATAATAAAAAGGGCAGACCCCAGTCAATGGCCTGAAGTAATGCTATGCATTATTCTAAAAAGGGGGAAAGCCCAAACAAAGGCCTAATAGACCAAATGCAAACAAAATGTGAACATTTTCAACCAGACTTAGCCCAATTCTGGCCGTAAGTCCTTAAATTAAATTGACTGAGCACAGCTGCTCTCCTAAATCAATTCACGACCGGTTCGAGGGTACATCTCCGAACTCCTTTGACATCCCTCGTTGTAATTCCTCAACGACGTCAAAGAGGTGACGGGTCCCAACGACCACACATCCAAATGGACTGCGGGGTCCTTAAACTCGTGGACCGAAACGTCCCTAAACTAATATCGGACCGAAACGTCCCTAAACTAATATCGGACCGAGACGCCCCTAAACTAATGATGGACCACTATGTCCCTAAACTGGCGTTGGACCGAAACGTCCCTAAACTAATGACGGACCACTACGTCCTTAAACTGGCGACAGACCGAGATGCCCCTAAACTAATAATGGACCACTACGTCCCTAAACTAGAACAATAGAGCCAATCGCTCTTTTGCAGGATCTAAACGGTCCCGTTTAAGTTGATCTTAGCCCCAAACATGGCTAACGTATCCTTAAACATTTAAGTGGATTATAAAACTCCCAATCAACTCTGGTTCGAGGGTACATCTCCGAACTCCTTTGACATCCGTCTTTGTAATTCCTCAACGACGTCAAAGAGGTGACGAGTCCCGATGGCCAGATATTAAATGGATTATCACGTTAAGTTGATCTTAGTCTTAAACAGGACTATTGTGTCCTTAACGAACGTTTAAGTTGATCTTAGCCTCAACGCGGCTAACGCATCCTTAAACTAAAAACACAAAACCCAAATCTTAGTAAATACGGATTTGGATTAATCCACGTCCTACGGGCGACGGCATTACCCAGTCTCCGTATACAATCCACGGGCAACCACAAACAAAACAAACACCCACGACACGAAGTGAAATTCTGGAGAAGGAGAAAGTTGTTACCGCGATGCGGTAGTGTAATTAACTGCAGGGGCTTGCGCCTGCAGGGAAGAGCGTCCCCACAATAAAAAACTCCTCATCCTGAGGGGGAATCTGACGAAGTCTGCTACATCGGCCGCATCCGTCTAAACCTCCGATACACTGTGCCATAAATCAACTTGGCATCTTTAGAGAGGTAGACGGATAAAACCATATAGCATCTGCCCCGAACCCCAGGCACGGATGCGAAAGTCCGGGCCGCCGTTCGGAGGGGAACAGAGAATCTGCGCTGACACATGTCGCGCAGCGCAAAGCGCAGCGCAACTGAAGCGTTGCTTCAGACAAATAGAGCTCTGCTCTGATTGGGCGCGCCTTCTTAGGCGTTGCGCTGACGTATTAGCGTCTGACGCGTAGCGCGTTGCGCCCAAGACTTGAAGCGTTGCTTCAAAATTTTGAATTTTTGAAATTGAACAGAGCTTTGCTCTGATTGGGCGAAACAAATGCCCCCCCACCGTTGCGCTCACGTGGCGCACACGTGAGCGCAGCGGTGGCAACCCCCCTGACCGTTAGATCAAAGGGGTGAGCTCAAGAGGCGCAAGCGCCTTATAAATAGGGCCTCTGGCCCTTAGAAAACTCTCCACCATTTTCTAGATTTAGATTTTCAGAGCTCTGCTCTTGCTTAAGAATTTCAGAGCTTTGCTCTTGCTTTCAGAACTCTAGAGCTTTGCTCTCATTTCCCAAAGTTTTTAGAAAACTTTAGGTAATAATTAATTTAAAATTAAGTTAGATTAATTTAAATCAATTTTGGCCAACAGAGCTTTGCTCTCATAGATCTTTTGATCTAAAGCAATTCCCTTTGGGGTTTCATCAGCAGAGCTTTGCTCTCACAAATCCATAGATCTACAGAGATCTTGTTCATGAGTTCTAATCCATGAACAGAGCTTTGCTCTTGAATCAAATGTAGATCTTTTAGATCTGAAAAATGAAGAAATTTTTTTTTATAAGTTTTCATGGATTTTTCGGGATTCCAGAAATTTTAATTTTAAATTTCTTTTCAAAATTTTTCTCTTTGATGGGAAATTACAGAGCTAAGTTCTCTTTATAGAATTTTATTCTTTTGAGACCAGAATTTGACAAGTGTCATTCTGTGACAGAGCTTTGCTCTGAAAGAGGAGATTTTCTCCTTGTCTCTAGGGATTCTTCCCCCTTTTCAAAATGGGAATGTCTCCCCGGGGGCCAACTGACAATCTCATCCAATGATGAGTTTGTCTTATTAATTGTCGTATTGTCATTTAGATTTTGTGGGTCCCTCTTTGGTCTCCTACTCACTGCACTGTGGTGCGGTGTAATTAATTAATTTTGATTTAATTAATGCCTTTTTTTTATGCCAAAGTTGGGATTACAACACTAACGGCTACATTGTTCTTTTGCAGCGATCATGTCTGAAGACACTTCATTCCCGTTCGTCCGCTCGGAGGAGGGATTTCCCGAGGCGCCTTTGGACCGTGAAGCCCTAACCATGATTAGAGAGTACGACCCTGAGTACAAGAAACTCCACCTTTGGGGGTCTTGGTATAACCAGATTATTATGGGTCGACGCAGCTTCACTTGCGCGGTGCCGTCAGAACCTATCACGGCTATTCATTATGCTAACCCACCTCCAGTGCAGTATGCCGTGGAGATGATAGACTGGACTGCGAACAGCTTTCTTCATCCCGCTATGGATGCGGTTCCGGTTCAGCGTCCTATGGTTTTAGATATCCTAGGACGTCGTATCTGTCAGGGAGAAGCACGACCCTGGGGGCAATCATATAACCTTGGTTTGATTCCCCGCCACCCAATTGGCTATTTGCCTTGGGCCCGGTACATCCTGTCGACGAGGAAATCGCAGTTGATAAGACTAGGACTGTACACCGCGGTCTACGTCTCTCTTTTCCAATATCCTACGCTCCCCACTTGGTGGTTCAAGGCTTTCTTGGAGCAATGGAATATTCCCACCCACACTTTCCTTGCCATGGATCGGGAAGTGTCCATTTCTTTGGAGGAATTCGCGGAGGTATCTGGCCTACCAGTCATGGGGGAACACTATGAAGAGCTGCTCCCGACAGATGAGTACGTCTTTGGTGCTAAGCCGATGGTAAGGGGGATTACGTCGGAAAATGCCGTTCAACACCAATTCCCAAGCCTGATCAAGGTGTTGAACATCTACGAGTCCCTTTTCATTGAACACGGGAGCCGAGGAGTTAATTTTGAAGACTTCATTGCTCGCTTCCTCCGTCCGAGCGTCATTTCGCCAGGAGCCGTCAAATCTGCTATTCTGGATGATCCTTTTGGTCTAGGTTTGGCTAACCTGCCGACGAAGGAGATAGACCAAAAGGCTTTCTTCTTCCCAGACTTCCCTACCATATCTTTCGCGGAAATTGCAGTCCCTGGGATGGATGAGGAGGCCTTTTTCTTAGGATTTCTCGGGCTGTGGCTGAGTTGGTTCGCGATCCCAATGCATTCTCATCGCATGCGGCCCTCTGTCTTTTACCCAGCCCACCGCATGGTCATTGGGGTAAAGGTGGCCGTGGGGATTGCCGGCCTGGCACACCTATATCATGGCCTCAGCCGAGCAGCGGATGCCAACGAGCCTGGGGTACTGCACGTGGTCTTCCCGATGCACTACTTTGCATCGTGGCTCGAGCTACACACGGCGGGTGTCTTTGGTATGCATAAAAGGCCTTCATTCTTTGACAAGTGCGGTTTCCCCCGCATTTTACATCTGATTGGCTCATCAATCGTGACCCCTTCACCACGGGACGCCAGGGGTTTACTACTTCGCCCTCACACCGTTGGAGTCGGGATGTCCTTTATTGATAAGGTATTAACCATTGGGAAGGCGTCCACCACTGCGGTGCGACCATTACAGAACTCCTTCAAGAATGGAGCTTCAGTGTTGACGGCCCGGGAGATCCTCCATTTGTATTCTATTAGACCGGGTTTCCTAGTCTTCAGGCAGGGCGGTGCAGCAGTCTTTATGAGATATAACCCGCATCGTTTTGCCCGACAACTGGGTTACGATCAAGGGGTACCTGTTCCCCTCCGAACGGCGGCGCACAGGACCGCGATTGTCCTGACGCTGAGATTCGGGGCAAATGCTATTTGGTTTTATCCGTCCACCTCTCCGAAGATGCCAAGTTGACTTATGGCACCGTGTATCGGAGGTTTAGACGGATGCGGCCGATGTAGCAGACTTCGTCAGATTCCCCCTCGCTTGAGGGGTTTTTGATTGTGGGGACGCTCTTCCCTGCAGGCGCAAGCCCCTGCAGTTAATTACGCTACCGCATCGCGGTAACAACTTTCTCTTTCTCCAGAATTTCACTTCGTGTCGTGTGTGTTTATTTTGTTTATGGTTGCCCGTGGATTGTATACGGAGACTGAGTAATGCCGTCGCCCGTAGGACGTGGATTAGTCCAAATCCGTATTTACTAAGATTTGGGTTTGGTGTTTTTAGTTTAAGTATGCATTAGTCGCGTTGCGACTAAGATCAACTTAAACGTTCGTTAAGGATACGTTAGTCTTGTTTTAGACTAAGATCAACTTAACGTAGTGATTAATTTAATGTATGGCCATCGGGACTCGTCACCTCTTTGACGTCGTTGAGGAATTATAACGACAGATGTCAAAGGAGTTCGGAGATGTACCCTCGAACCAGAGTTGATTGGGAGTTTTATAATCCATTTAAATGTTTAAGGATACGTTAGCCGTGTTTGGGGCTAAGATCAACTTAAACGGGACCGTTTAGATCCGGCAAAAGAGCGATTGGCTCTATTGCGCCAGTTTAAGGACGTGGTGGTCCATTATTAGTTTAGGGACGTTTCGGTCCGTCGCCAGTTTAAGGACGTAGTGGTCCATCATTAGTTTAAGGACGTTTCGGTCCATCGCCAGTTTAAGGACGTAGTGGTCCATCATTAGTTTAAGGACGTTTCGGTCCAATATTAGTTTAGGGACGTTTCGGTCCATCGCCAGTTTAAGGACGTAGTGGTCCGTCATTAGTTTAGGGACGTTTCGGTCCATTATTAGTTTAGGGACGTTTCGGTCCAACATTAGTTTAAGGACGTTTCGGTCCACTGTTTAAGGACCCTGTAGTCCATATCGAATGTGTGGTCATTGGGACCCGTCACCTCTTTGACGTCGTTGAGGAATTACAACGAGGGATGTCAAAGGAGTTCGGAGATGTACCCTCGAACCGGTCGTGAATTGATTTAGGAGAGCAGCTGTGCTCAGTCAATTTAATTTAAGGACTTACGGCCAGAATTGGGCTAAGTCCAGTTGAAAATGTTCACATTTTGTTTGCATTTGGCCTATTAGGCCTTTGTTTGGGTTTTCCCCCTTTTTCGAATAATGCATAGCATTACTTCAGGCCATTGACTGGGCTCTGCCCTTTTTAGGATAATGCAGAGCATTGGTTTTGGTCTATTGGACCTCTCAATTGGGCTCTGCCCTTTAAACAATGCATAGCATTATTTTTGGTCTGTTTAGACTTTTGGATTAGGCTCTGCCTTTTTTTTAAAATAATGTGCAATACTTCTATTTGGTCCATTTGACCTTTGATTGGGCTCTGCCCCTTAATAATGCATTGCATTTAATACTCTGACAGTGCCCCACACGGCTTGTCAGGTGCTTTGCGCAATTAAAGAGCGCGAGCGCTCGTGGAGGTGACACGTGTTGCGCAGTGGAAGGCTTGCGCAACAGTGCTTGCGTAACCGCGCAGACACGTGTCGCGCAGTTGTGCACTTGCGCAACAGTGCTTGCGCAACTGCGCAGACACGTTAAGTCCAAATTTTTTATTTATTTTGGGCTTTGCCCGACTAGAAAATCAATCCAAACAGGGCTCTGCCCCTTTATTATTTCGCAATTTGATTTGGGCCAGGCCCTTTTAAATAATGGGTTGCATTTGTGCAGAACATCAAGAATTTTTCAGATTTAAGAACAAAAGTGCATAGCACTTTTGATCTAAATTTGGATCAAAGGAAAACAAGTTTTTCTTCCTGTTTTCCCTGATTTCACAGAACCAAGGGTTCATAACAAGTGCAAGGCACTATTTTTATTTATTTATTTTTATTTTATTTATTTGTTCATTGAAGATTAATGATTTTTAGATCAATTATCTATACTTCAGAGATTTTTCTCTTTTAAAAGGTTTTACCCTTTTTTTTTGTTCTTCCAAAGTTTCTTCAAGAATTCTCTCTGTTTTCTTTCTGATGTTGATGATGATCAAATGAGGTCTGGGGTCCTATTTATAGTGCTTATAAATTTGTTGAATTTGTTAACAAGATCTTTTCTGAGTGATTTTGGGAATTTTCCCACCGCTGGATCTTTGATCCCAAGGCAGAAGAAAATCTTCTGGTTTTGGAAAGAACAGAAAAGATTTCATTAAATTTTCATTCGGTTGCTGCGCAACTCACCAGCGTGTGACACGTGTCGCGCAGCGGTGCACTTGCGCAGTTGTGCTTGCGCAACTGTGCAGACACGTGTCGCGCAGGTGTGCACTTGCGCCACAGCGCTTGCGCAACTGCTAAGACACGTGTCGCGCAGCGATGCACTTGCGCCACAGCGCTTGCGCAGCTGCGCAGACACGTGTCGCGCAGCGGTGCGCTTGCGCAACTGCGCAGACACGTATTGCACTGTGGACCGCTTGCGCATTGCGCAACGCACGGAATTCGAAGCGTTGCTTCAGAAAATTTGAATTTTCAAAATTCAAATGAGCCTTGCTCAAATTGGGGGAACAAATGCCCCCCCACCGTTGCGCTCACGTGGCGCGCTCGTGAGTGCAACGGTGGCAAGACCCCAGCCGTTGGATCAAGGGGGGTCAGTTGAAGGGGCGCAGGCGCCTATAAATAGGACCCTTGGTCCTTGGTGATTTTTCTTATCATCTTCAAGAATTTTAACTCTCAGAGCCTTGCTCTTGCTTAAAAATTTTCAGAGCCTTGCTCTCAATTTCTCTCAAGAACTTTCAAGTTCAGAACTTAGAATTTCTAGGTAAAAGATCAGATTAACTCAAATTCAAATTAAATTTAATTGACAGAGCCTTGCTCTTGTAGATCTTGGATCTAAAGAACACCCTTTTGGGGTTTCTTCAACAGAGCCTTGCTCTTGGGATCTTTGATCTAAAGAAAACCCCATTGGGGCTTCTTCACCAGAGCCTTGCTCTCAAGATTTACAGAGGTCCTGTTCATGGGTTTTGACTCATGAGCAGAGCTTTGCTCTTGGATGAATTTTTTTTTTTAATGAGTTTTCATGGGTTTTTCAAGATTCAAAAACTTCAATTCTTCTAAGTGTTAATGGATTTTCGATTATTACCACAGAGCCATGCTCTTTTAAAGAATCTTGTTCCCCTGAGACCAGAGTTTGACAAATGTCACTCTGTGACAGAGCTTTGCTCTAAAAGAGGAGATTTTCTCTTTATCTCTAGGGACTTCCCCACCAATGGGTGTATCCTACCGGGAACTTTTTATGAATTGACAGTCCCATCTAATGATGGGATTGTCTTATTAAATGATGTACATCATCCAGATTTTGTGGGTCCCCCTTTGGTCCCCTACCCACTGCATCACAGTGTGGAGCAAGATTTTTTTATTATTATATTTTTTTTTAAATGCCAAGCGTTAGACCACTAATGATATATATTTTTTGTCTTTCCACAGAAAACATGTCTGACGACTTGTCTTTTCCCTTCGTTCGCTCGGAAGGAAGGTTCCCCCATTCGCCAGTGGATCGGGTGGTGTTCGCTCTTATTAGAGCTCACGATCCTGAGTGCAAAAAGCTCCATCTGTGGGGAAGGTGGTATAGCCAGATCATCCAAGGCCGTCGCAGTTTTAGTTCCGCCGCGCCCTCTGAGCCCATTGTTACGATTCCTTATGCGGACGAACCCCCGGTGAAGTATGCCGTGGAGGTTAAGAATTGGAATTCTGATGACCTCCTTCAGCCTGCAATCGGCGCCATCCCCGTGCAGCCGCCGCCGGCGATAGATATCCTGGGGAGGCGAATCTGTCAGGGCGAAGCACGCCCTTGGGGACAGGCTTATAACATTGGAATGATCCCGCGACCCCCCGCCGGATATTTGCAGTGGGCCCGGTACATTCTATCGGCGAAGAGGACCCACCTAACGAAGATTGGTCTATACTCGGCCGTCTTCGTCTCGCTCTTCGAGTACCCCTCTCCTCCAACGTGGTGGATAAAGGCCTTCGTTGAACAATGGAATATCCCCACCCATACCTTCCTGACGGCGGATAAGGAAGTCTCTATCTCTTTGGAGGAATTTGCCGAAATTTCAGGTCTGCCAATGAGGGGAGAGCACTACGAGGAGTTGCTTCCTCCTGACGAGTATGTCTTCGCCACCAAGCAGCTGGTATTTGACTTAACCCCGGAGAATGCCATTCAGCATCAGCATCCGGTTTGGTGAAGGTATTGGAGATCTATGAGGAACTCCATTTGGAATCGGGAGACAAGGGCGTCAGTTTCGCAGCTTTCATTGCTCGCTTTATCCGCCCGGAGTTCTTATCAGAGCAGAGCGAGAAGTTCGCTCAGCTTGACGACCCCTTTGGTTTCGGTTTGGATCGCCGACCCATATCGGAGGATAACCAGAGGGATTTCTATCTCCCCGATGCTGCCATCGTCGCTTTCTCGGAAATCGCCGTCCCCGGCATGGATGAGGAAACCTTCTTTATTGGGTTCTTGGGCTTGTGGTTATGCAATTTTGCGCTCCCTATCCACCCGCGCTTCATGCGGCCCTCTGTCTTTTACCCGGCGCATCGGATGGTGGCCGGTCTGCAGTTGTCAATAGGAATTGCTGGGTTAGCTTACCTTTATCATGGACTCAGCGTAGCGGCGGACGCCAATGATCCTGGGGCACAGCCTGCTAACTTCCCGATGCATTACTTCGTTTCTTGGATGGAGATGCACGTGCGAGGGGTGTTTGGCGCCCACAAGACTCCTTCATTCTTTGAAAAGTACAGACTCCCGAGAGTCATACGGTTAGTCGGGGCTTCAATTGTGTATGCATCCCCGCGGGATTCTAGGGGACTCCTCCTGCGCCCACATTTGGTCGGAGCGACGATTTCTTTCGTGGATAAGGTTATCACCATAGGCTCGGAGACTACCAAGTCGGTGGTGCCCCTACGTGATGAGTTTAAGGGCGGGGCTTCTGTACTGAAGGCTCGGGAAATCCTCCATCTCTACTCTATTCGGCTGGGCTACCTAGTGTTTCGGCAGAATGAGACGGCTTTGTTTATGAGGTATAATCCGCATCGATTTGCCCAGCAATCAAGCTACAACCAGGGGATCCCGATGGAAGCCTTCTTGGAAACGCCCGTGGTTGGCCCAGAGGGGATAAAGAATGCGATGCATCACTTTATACGGCTTAACACGGGTTCCTATTTCTTCATTAGTGAACCCAGCTGTGTCCCAAAGACGCTTAACTCATATGTGGCCGATATGCGCACGCTATGGGCCCAATCATTTTAATGGAGAAACGCCTGTTGGTTGACCGTAGGGGTGCGCCTCCTGGCGGTGATCGTAAGGCTCCCTTGCAACCAAGGCGCCCGGTCGTCCTTCCGCTAAAAGAGGCCGGAGCCGACCGACCACGCGTGTTGGCCCCCCCGCGTGGATTGCCACTGCCTACTACGGTGGATGCACCGTCAGCGTCCCGTGCTCCCATGAAGACGGTTAGTGTGGTATCACCAGGGTCTGGCGCGGGAGCAGAGATCGGGACCCGCCGCCCTAAAGTGGCTGCCAAGCGCAAAGCTGCTCCGGGTGGATCTAAAGCTGGTGGGCAGAAGAAGAAGAAGTCCACCCTATCCCTCGACACGATCCTCAGCTTAAAGCCTGCGGCTTCTCCCGCCGAGGCCATATGTGAATACGGCAGCAATGAGGGTTTCGTGGTAGATCCTACGGACACCAATCTGGCTGCCGCCATTGCAGCTTCGGAGCGATCGGCTAGGCTCGAAGCGATGCTAAGCAAACTCGCTGAGTCCGGTAATCATCAAACACTTCATTTGTCATTTCATTGCATTTTTTATCATTACCTTTAACTGATATTTGCTCCCTTTTCAACAGGTGTTTCTACCGAAGAGGCCATTGCTGCCTCCCTGAAAACCTTCCAGGAAGAGGAGGAGAGGCGTGCCCTGGCAGGTGTTGGTATGCTTCCCCCCCTTTTTTTTGTTTTATAGGGAAAGTTTGTTATTTCTTCTGGTGGTCAATTTAACCTTCTTTTGTTTCTTTACAGGGGCTATATCAGTTGATGCGGGGATCCTTCCCGAGCTTGCCACCGGAGCCCCGGCTCCGTCGAAGCTGCCGCAAGAGCCTCGGCTTGACGCAACGACGAGGGATGCTCTGAAAGATCTGGAGGCATCCCTCTATACGGATGAGGATGCTTCAATTAAGGCCGCCCTAGTAGCATCCGTCTCAACGGCTCGGGAGGAGCGGAAGCGGTTGAGACGTGAACCAAAGGCGCGGAAAGCTGCTTTGGCCACGGGAGCGGGCCCTAGCACTATTCCTCGCGCTAGTACTCCTTCCGAAGAGCCCCCTGTTGCCCTGTCTACTGCTCGTCGGCAAGTGGCGCGCGCGGTTCGGAGCGCCAATGATAAATCTGCTTCAGGTAGTACTCCTTTCAGAACCTTGTTGTACGAATTGTAAAGCTATTGGCTCATACGTATTTCATCTTGCAGGGCCAAGTCCAACTGAGGGGGAGGCGGAGACGACCGTCGAACCCAGGGGAGTGGAGGAAGCGGTACTTGCTGAACCCGAACCGACAGTGAGCAACGTTGTCGGGGTCATGGGGCCTGGAGCCGAGATTGAGGGACCTGCCGCGGAGAGGGTCATTGATGTCTCCCCTGAAGTGGCGGCAGATGAGATGATTGTCTCAACCGAGCCAAAGGCGGTAGAGGGCGAGGTGCTTGAGGCTGGGGACCTCATGGTGCCGATGGACGAGGCAGCTGCGACCGCTGATCCTGAGGGAGCAGCGGGTGAGGCGGCCATGATTCCTGAAGACGGGCTAGGCGCTCCTTCTCAGGAATCTGGTAATGTCCCTATCATAGCCCTCCCTGTCTATGGTCCCCCGCCGCCTGTAGAGCTTGCGAGCATAATAACGGTTCCCCTCGAGTTGGGTGATGAAGCTACAGGCGGTGGCCTTCCGTCAGTGGGGGAAGGGACTGCCTCGGTTTCTGCTGGCAGCTTGTCGGGTAAATTTTGAATGACCAATGCTCTTCATTTATATATACCTCACAATCTCTTTTAACCAATTTGTCTTTATTTTAAACGCAGGTGCGGCTAGTGCCGATGCTCCATTGCCAGAAGGCACACCGTCAACTACTGCTTTGGCGGTGGTCGTTCCTCAGCCTTCTCTCGTGCCATCGCGGATGCTGGAAGGTATGAATTTACGACTTGTGCATTAATCTTTTAACGTGTAGCTTATGTACTAAAGTTATACCACTATGCTCTTTTCAGGAGTGTTCTTCGATCATCTATACCAAGTGCTGCTCCCACACTTCTCCTTCCCATCCGAGCTCACTTCTCCCTCTAGTGGTACCGGTAAGTGCTGTCTTGATCTCTTTTGAGGGAATATAGGATCGTATCTGACTTTTCCTCTTCCTTGTTGCAGTGCCACAAATCGAAGGAGGGGACGCAAGAACTGCCACGCCACCGGCCCTTCCCGCTTTGCCGTCTGTTGCCGCTGGTACAGTATATTCCACCCCCTTTTTATATGATCCTTTAACATCTTTTCGAATCATTGTTTAACCATGTTTCGTTTTGCAGCTATTGTTCCAGCTCCGATCCCCTTTGAGTCTCGCATTCTCTCACCAGCGGGCCCTTTCTTGAAACGTCCGTCTTCAAAAGGTGCCGTGATGAGTTTGGGGATGCTGAGTGGGTATATTGAAGAGCTTAACGTGGACGCTCTCCCCTCCGCCGTAGATTTCGCTGTGGAGGTTAACCCGATGTTGGCGGCGCTCGTAAACTTTCACAACGAAGGCGTCGTCGAATCTTGGGTTAACCACTGCAGAGAGATCGAGGCCTGCCTGCATCGGTTGGAGTCGACGCGCCCTTCTCCCGAGGTTTTGGCCGCGAGCGCCCAACGGACAGCTTGGCTCGAGCAAAGCGCCTCTTATCTCCGCCATTTGGAGCAGGAGGCAGCTTTACGGCTAAAGGCGCATCGGGAATCTTCAAACGCGACCGCTCGCCTTCGTGCTGAAGTTAGGACGAATGCTGCTGAAGTGAAAGCTGTCTTTGAAGGTCTCCTCAAGCGTATATCCAGTGGGCTAGCACTGAAGCGGGAACTTGATGCCGCTGAGCGTGATGCCCGAGGCCAAGAAGCAGCTCAGCAGGTTGTTGGAGAACAGCTCACATCCCTCACGCAGCAGCGGGCTCAAGTAGAGGTTGAACTGGCAGTGGCAGTCGATCAGGAGAAGGCATGGAAGGAAGTACGCGAGCAATTGATAGAGTTGTTCAAGAAGCTTCCTTCCCAATAATTCTCCTTGTATCATTTGTCTTTGTAAAGTATATGTATATATTTCTTATTCTTTAGCACAATGTATCCTGTACCCAATCAATATTTATGAATAAAAGATGCACATTTTTGTAATGTCTTGTGTCATTTCTGCATCTTTTCTTTCTTTTATTATCAGTACGCCACCTTAGTAACCATGATTGACGGATGATTAGGACGAGTATCCCAACCTTTTTAAGAAATAGCGATGGCTTAGGCCGCAGGTTTAGATCTGCTGCCTAAGACTTTTCAACTCTGTAAGCCGTGAGGGTCTCATAGAGATTTTTCTCCCTACGGATCGAGAGGATCTCGTAGGTGGATTTTCTCCTTAGGAATCATGAGGATTCCTAAGTGTGGTTTTCTCTTATAAGTCGTAAGGATCCTATAAGAGAATTTTTCCCTCTTACGAGTCGAAAGGATTCGTAAGTGGTTGTTTCCCTCCTCGTCGAAATTCGAATTCAGAGAGTGAGACCCATGAATAGTATGCAAGAGACCATTTAGGATTGATTTGCAGGGTCCCATTGTTCAGGAAGCAAGTTTTTGAATCTTTACTGCCCGAGGTGTGAGTCAAAGAGGCTCTCGTCACGGAGTGTTTGTATCCGTGAATTGAGAATTTTGCTAGGGATTATTTGTTTCCCAAGCGCCAAGGATTATTTTTGTCCTTGGGGTTTGAAACGAATCGATGGTTCCCACGGAGGCGCTGGTGGCTCTGCGAGTCGACGCGGATCAGAAGGCTCTCGTCAAGGAGTGTTTGTATCCGTGAGTCGAGGAGTTTGCTAGGGATTATTTGTTTCCCGAGCGCCAAGGATTATTTGTGTCCTTGGGGTTTGAAATGAATCGATGGTTCCCACGGAGGCGCTGGTGGCTCTGCGAGTCGACGCGGATCAGAAGGCTCTCGTCAAGGAGTGTTTGTATCCGTGAGTCGAGGAGTTTGCTAGGGATCATTTGTTTCCCGAGCACCAAGGATTATTTGTGTCCTTGGGGTTTGAAACGAATCGATGGTTCCCACGGAGGCGCTGGTGGCTCTGCGAGTCGACGCGGATCAGAAGGCTCTCGTCAAGGAGTGTTTGTATCCGTGAGTCGAGGAGTTTGCTAGGGATTATTTGTTTCCCGAGCGCCAAGGATTATTTGTGTCCTTGGGGTTTGAAACGAGTCGAGGGTTCCCACGGAGGCGCTGGTGGCTCTGCGAGTCGACGCGGATCAGAAGGCTCTCGTCAAGGAGTGTTTGTATCCGTGAGTTGAGGAGTTTTGTTGGAATCACTGGCTTCTTCGGTTGAAATGAACCGTTGAAGTTTGGCTTCGTCGTTTGACGGGACCCGCTGGGGAAGTATGGTCGTTTCTCTGTTTACGCCCTTGGATTGTATACAGGGATCGATGTGATCTTAACTGTAGGGCCGAAGTTTTATCATTTCTTCTTTTTATTTTATTTTATTTCCGCGATGCTCTATCATTTCAGCTTTTATATCGCGAAGGTCGCGATTGCCCAATCATTTCGGCTATTTTTCGCGGTGCCCAATCATTTCAGCTATTTATTTTATCTTTACTCGTTGCTTTTTATTACGAGTTGCCCAATCATTTCGGCTATTTTGCATGCATACATTTTACTTGCTGCTTTTTATTGCAAGTTGCCCTACTATTCCGGCTATTTCGTATGCATGAGCGGCCTACTGGCTTTCGCCGTAAACCTGAAATTGGACACCGATTTTTGGCATCAGCACCGCTGCAACTGGGATACTACCAGGAGCGAATCATCATTTGCCTCTGTCGTTGTCGAACAAAGGAGGCTTAGCGATCAGGGTTAGGGTCCTGTCGACTAAGGCTTTTGACTTCATGAGCCGTAAGGGTCTCGTGAAGGTTTTTCTCCCTACAAGTCGTGAAGATCTTGTAGGTGTATTTTCTCCTTAGGAATCGTGAGGGTTCCTAAGTGTTTTGTTCCTCTGTAAGTCGTAAGGATCCTACAGGAGGGTTTTCTCCTCATAAATCGAAGGGATTTATAAGGGTTGTTCACCATGCGAACGTATTCCCAATTACGGATGAAATTTGGCTAGGGAAATGTTTATTCGCGCCCGTGGATTGTATACAAGGGTCAATATTGAACCACTTGTAGGGCAATATTGGAAGTTTGTGGGGGTTTGCTTAAGCACAGGTTTAGGTCTCTGTGACTTAAGACTTTCAAATCCTATGAGCCGTGAGGGTCCCATAAGAGAGTTCTCCTTACGAGTCGTGAGGATCTTGCAAGTGTATTTTCTCCTTAGGAATCGTGGGGATTCCTAAGTGTGTTGCTCCTTTGTGAGTCGTAAGGATCTCACGCAGGTGGTTTCTCCTTACAAGGTCGAGAGGACTCCGTAAGGGTTCTTTAAAGAAGTTGCGCCCTTTCGGGTTTTCACAATCATTCGCCGGTAGTCCTGCTGTTTTTACTCACGGAGCCCTTTCGGGTTTTCATCCATGTCCATTTCGCTTATGGACATACCTTTTTTTTTTTTTTTTTACCCTTTGTTATTGAGATCCTTTCACCCTTTGTTATTGAGATCCTGACTTTTCAACTCCCCATATTAATAATAATTACGATATTTATAACAAGTATATATGGTTTCACCAAATCATACTCCATATATCATATGGTGTTAGCAGCATACTCATTGGTAATACCTTGCATTGCTGAACCAAGCCACCAGAGTTCGAATCCCATACCCCACATACTTTTGTGCACTTGATTGTATCATGTTTGATAATACATGGAAATCTTTTTTCTCTTCTTCTTTTTTTTTTTTACGAGGTTGCGCCCTTCCGGGTTTTCACGAACACTCGCCGGTAGCCCTGCTGTTTTTACTCACGGAGCCCTTTCGGGTTTTCATCCGTGCCCTTTCTTGCTTATGGACATACCGGTTTTTTTTTTTTTGTCAGCCTAAGGATGCTGCGGTAGTAGTTTAAAGACGTTTCGGTCTGTTATTAGTTTAAGGACATTTCGGTCCACTGTTAGTTTAAGGACATTTCGGTCCGATATTGAGAAGCTGGCTACTGCTTATAAAGTCTGAGCTTAGAAAGATAGCGAGCGGACATAGTCGTCGTCATCCATCGTTGACCTAGGCTGTGGCTCATTAAGCGTAGTATTTCTTTAGGAAGCGACCGTTTATTGGCCTAAAAGGCCTTTCACCGTGCATGTCCACGAGTAGATAGGCCCCACCTTGGTAGACCTTATCAATGATGTATGGGCCTTCGTAATTCGGCTCGAATTTTCCCCGCTTGGCGCGATTGGGGATCATAGGCCTTTTGACCACTAGCACAAGTTCGCCTTGACGGAATGTCCTTGGTCGGGTCAATCTTTCATATGAGCGTGTCATCTTTGCTTTATAAGCTTCCAGATTTTGCTGTGCTATGAGCCTGGTTTCATCAAGGGCGTCAAGCTCTTCAAACCGAAGGTGAGCATTTTCTTCGTTTGTCAGCTCGTAGTGGACTGCCACTCGTAGAGAGGGTAGCTCTATCTCGAGGGGGAGTACTGCTTCTGTACCAAACACCAACGCGTATGGCGTTGTGTTCGTGGCCGTCTTGAATGTAGTTCGATACGCCCAAAGAGCTTCTTGTAATCTCTCATGCCAGTCTTTCTTATTTCGGGACACTGTTTTCTTTATGATTTTCGTCAATGTCTTATTGAAGGCTTCAGCTAATCCATTGGTTCGCGGATTATAAACTGAGGAGTATCTCCAGTCTATATTGTGCTGCTGTGCAAAGCGGCTAATTTTATGACTTCGGTAGGCTGGCCCATTATCAGAGATGATCCTTCTTGGGGTTCCGAACCGGTATATGACATGCGTCTTGAAGAAATGAAGGATGTTCTCTGTCTTCACTTCCCTCAACGGTACCGCCTCTGCCCATTTGGAGAAGTAATCAGTTGTCGCCAAGATGAAACGATGTCCCTTTGACGATGCTGGTTCGATGGGGCCGACTATGTCGGTTCCCCACATTTCGAATGGCCAACTAGCCATTGTTGGATGCAGTGGATTGGGATGCTGATGGATGAAGTCCCCATGAATTTGGCATGAATGACATTGTCTCGCGTATTCAAGGCAATCCTGGATCATCGTGGGCCAATAGTAGCCCATCCGTTTGATCTTCAACTTCATCTTAGGGCCTGCTTGATGGGAACCGCAGAGTCCGTCGTGAACTTCTTGGACGACCTTTCTCGCTTCGTCAGGTCCTAGGCATCTCAGCCACAGAGAATCAAATGACCTCTTGTATAGAGTATCGTTGACGAAGGCGAAGGACAGAGCTCGTTTCACGAGCTGATGCCTTATGGACGCTTCTTCAGGCATTCGGTGAAACTTGAAGTAATCTATGAAGACTTCTCTCCAGTCTTCGGCCTTCTCATGGTCTTTTATTTGTAGAGTCGTCTGCTCAGTCGCTCCCTTTTCCTTATATAATTCCGGAGGTATTTCTGCCGGGGCGAGCACTCGACGGCTTTGTACCACGATTCTAACGTCATCGAGGTTCTCGTCAGCCAATTCTTTAGCAAGTTTGGCCAGTGCGTCCGCTTTGCTGTTTTCCGCGCGCGGTATGCTTTCCAAAATATAGGAGGGAATTTGGGTTAGCAGTTGCTGCACCTTTTCACCGTATTTTATCAATTCCGGTTTGCATGTTTGGTAATCGCCGTTCACTTGACTGACGACTAGCTGGGAGTCCCCATATATGAGGAGGCTTTCGATTCCTATATTAATGGCGATCTCCAAGCCTGCTATCAAAGCTTCGTATTCAGCTTCGTTATTCGTTCTCGGCTCTGTTAAGGAGAAGGCGAAGCGCATTATTCCTCCTTGTGGGGTTACGAAGATAAGGCCTACTCCTGATTTGGTCATTGACGTATTTTGTTTGTGCTTTTTCATGGAAGACGCCCCATCGAAATAAAGCTCCCACCGGCTATCACCACTGTCGATTGCGTCAAACGCATGTTTGTCTGGCAAATCGCAATTCAGAGGAGAATCGGCAGGTATCGGGTGCTCAGCAAGGAAGTCGGCTATGGCCTGACCCTTTACTGCCTTGAGGGGTCGATATGTTATCGAGAACTCCATTAAGAGCAGAGCCCATTTAGCGAGTCGTCCTGTCAGGATGGCTTTTGACATTAAATATTTGAGAGGGTCCACTTTTGAAATGAGATGGACTTCGTGCGCTAATGCGTAATGTCTAAGCTTTGTTATTGCGAAGATCAACGCCAGGCAGTGTTTTTCAATGGGAGAGTAGTTGCTTTCTGCCCCCAGCAGAACTCGACTTAAGTAGTAGAGTGCTCTTTCTTTCCCTTGATCGTTCTCTTGCGCCCATAATGCGCCTAAGGAACCTTCGAGGGCGGTTGTATAAAGAATGAGAGGCTTCCCCTTAACCGGGGCAGCCAACACCGGCGGGTTCTGCAGGTATTGCTTGATCTCGTCCAGTGCACCTTGGCATTTTTGATCCCAAACGAATGGGGTTCCCTTCTTCATCAGGTGACTATAAGGACGGCACTTTCCTGAAAGGTTGGCTATAAATCTCAGTATGTATGCGAGTTTCCCTTGGAGAGACCGCAGCTGTTTGAGAGTCCTCGGCGGAGGCATTTCCATGATCGCTTTAATCTGTGATGGATCTATTTCAATACCTCGGTGTCGAACAACGAATCCCAGGAACTTGCCCGAGGAAACCCCGAACGCACATTTAAGAGGATTCATCTTCAAGTTGTACTGCCGAAGGCGTTGAAATACAGTCTTCAGATGCTCGAGATGTTCCTCGTATGATTTGCTTTTAACTACGAGATCGTCGATATAGCATTCGACGATTTCGTGTATAAGGTCGTCGAAGATCTTTGTCATGGCCCTCTGATAAGTAGCACCGGCGTTCTTCAAACCGAAAGGCATTACTTTATAACAAAATATACCAAGAGGGGTCCTGAAAGCTGTGTGCTTCTGGTCTTCTGGATGCATTTTTATCTGGTTATACCCCGATGAGCCGTCCATGAAGGAGAAAACCTCATGAGTGGATGTATTGTCTATCATTAGTTCAGTGACTGGGAAATCATCCTTCGGGCAAGCTTTATTAAGATCCCGGAAGTCTACGCATATGCGCACTGTCCCATTTTTCTTCATCACTGGGACTATGTTGGCGATCCATTCAGGGTATTGAACTTCCTGGATAAAGCCAGAGTCTATCAGCTTTTTGACTTCGGCATTGATGCTCATTTCGAGCTCGAGCCGCATTCTTCTCGGTGCCTGTTTGACTGGTTTGACGTTTGGGGATATTGCTAGTCTATGTACAGAAACTTCTGGATCTAGTCCCGGCATCTCGGAATAGTTCCATGCGAAGCAATCTTTATGCTGCACAAGGATGTCTTTTAACGCAGCCACCCTCTCTTCAGACAGCAGCTCGCTGACGAATGTCGGTCGCGGATCATTTGCCGTCCCCAACTCGATTTTCCTGAGGTTATCTGCAGTAGTATGTATTCCATCCTCTAGTTCTTTTGGAGCTGGGGGATTTTCTGAGATTACCTCATCGTTGCTATTTTCAAAGCACCGAGGAAGGCTGTTCATGTCCTCGGACTCTTCTTTTAATATTGTTATCACGTGGCAAGTGCGAATCTTCTGCCAACCCCAATGCGGAGTTGGTTCTATCCTTGTGTTTTCGGGTTCGTGCTTTTGCGGCGGTGCTACCCTCCAGTTGTCAGACAGCGCGAACTTGCCAAGCTGATATTGGTCCTCAACCCAATTCTTAAAGGTGAAGCAATCTTCAAGCGGATGCCCTACTACTCGATGGTAAGAGCAATAATTTGGGTTGGAGACTTCGCCCGCTTGCTCAGGGTGTTTAGACTCTGGCAGAGTAAGCATTTGATGTTTTATAGCAAGATCAAGTATTTTCCTTGTTTTGTTCCGAGGAAACGAGTATGCTCGACCCATTTTCTTCATGAGGGCTAAGTCAATAACGCTCGACTCTCGGATGCGTGGCTTCTTAGCTCTGCTTTGTGGTTGTCGAGCACCTTTTCGGCCCTTCGACTTGTTTTTGCTTTCGCGTCGACCCCTTTTTGTAGCAGGCTGACGTGGGGCAGCATCTTCGTTCTTTACTGCCTGTTGAAGGAGACGCTGTGTCTTGGCTTTCTCATAGATTGCCATTTCACGATGGTGATCATCTCGAGCTTTTTGACTCGCATCCTTTATAAGTTTGCTCATCTGGTCTTCAGACGATGGACTGGGCGGTTTTGTATCAGGAACTTTTGCTGATCCAGGATTAGCGTCCTCCCATCGAGCGTCCGCCTCTTCATCGAAGTCATACATGGCATAACAGCTGTTTACTAGCTCCCGTTTCTTTGGCCGGATGTACCCAAGCCCTTTTGTTTCCGTTCTCTCGTTAGGCAGCTTGCATTGAGTCCCGGGAACGTTCCAGACCTTGTTATAGAATTTGGCTTTTCTAACGGTCTGTGTGAAGGACATCCCCTGGCGTTTCAGCAGTTTCTTCAAACCTTCGGTATAATATCTGGGAAGACGGATAGGCTGAAGCCCGTCAAGCGTGGGATCCGCGCCATGCCAAATTTCTTTTTCCACCTTGTTTTCTTCAGAACGGTAGAATAGGATTGCCTTCTCGCCTTTTCGTCCGGGAGGAATATAGAATGTGTGCAATTCTTCTACGCTGTTGGCGTTGAGTGCATCCAGTTCTTTGTAATGTTCAAGCGGCACCATGGTTATCTGCAGACTTCGCTCTTCATTAGCGGAAACCCGTATTGCAGGCCGAGCAGGGAATACAGCATGAACTTCATCCTCTGAATCACTGCCGAAGATTAGTGAAGGAACGGATGGTCCTGGCCTGGTGGATTGGGATGGACCTGAATAAATTATATCCTCCTCCTCCTCGGTGTCACTGCCGAAGACAGGGATGGTAGCGTTAGTTTTGTTCTCCGGTTTGTGACACCTTTCCGTGTCTTCGAAACTCGGTAAGAAGTACTTTGCATCTTCATACTTGCGAACTTCGTTCACGGAAAACGGATTCAACTCTCCCGCCACAGTGTACTCAAGGCCATCCCTAGAATACTTCATGCACTGATGCTGTGTAGAAGGGATGATATTGTACTCGTGTAGCCATGGTCGGCCGAGCAGAGCATTGTTGCACGTCTTGGCATCTATAACATGGAATTTGATGTCTGTGACGAGCAACCCGCAGCGTAGCGTCAATATCACAGATCCAAGAGTCTTTGAGGATTGAGAGTCAAAACCGGAGATGGTGATTTTGTCTCAGGCGAGGTGTTGGACACTCATGCAAATCTCCTTTAACACTCGCACATTGAGTAAATTAACAGACGATCCATTATCTACCAAGATTTTATCTATCTTTATGTCATGGCAGTATCCTGAGACATAAAGGGGGCGATTGTGTTCACACGTCCCGAGGAGAAGGTCTTCATCACTAAAAGCAACGTCGGCTGTGTGCACCTCTTCCAATTCATCCTTCATCTTTTGTTCGGCTAGGAAGGCTTGGAACTGGTCCGGATCTTGTAGGGCCTTAATCAAAGAATCCCTTGCCTTTTTTGATAGTAATAGGGCATCGAGAATGCTGAGTTGTGAGGGTAGCTTCCTCAGATGCGCTAAGACATTGTAATCTACTTTATTCCTCTTTGGGGGATTCTTGGCGGTTAACTCTTCCGCGACTCGGTCATCCAAGGAGATATCTTCAGAGACCTTCTCTTTCCCTTTGTCTTTTCTGTTCAAGGGTCCGAGGTTCTTTTCGGGTAATGTTCGATTGCGCAGCTGTATATTCTCGCAGGCCTTCGGTTCTTCTTCTTTTCCCGAAGTGGATTCTTTGAAGAGGGGGCCAAGTTCTAGTTCCTCATCAGAGTCGCTCCCAAATGTAGGCACTTGTGACCCGGCAGTGTTAACCATGTGACAATTGTTGGCAATTCTTTCAAGCTCTTTGGTCTTGTTTCTTTGCTCCCGACGAATTTTACGTTTTTCCCGTTTAAAGCGTTGTCGATTAGCGACGTATCCTTGCCACCATCCATTGAAAGCCTTGCACTCTTGTGTAGGATGCGAGACCTTCTGATGATATAAGCAATAAGAGGGGTGCCTTTCTACCGCACCAGTAATTTTTCCTTCAGAGGATGGTAGCTTCATGCCCATTGATATGGCCTTAGCAAACCTCTTTTTTATCTTGAATTGGCTTTTGTCAGCGGTGGAGGCATTTTGCTCCAGCGGGATCATTTCAGCTCCTTCCTCAAGTCGCTGACGCTTGGCCCTTTCTAATACAGCCGTCTCGCGTTCTCGATCAGCCTTGCTTTTCAACCGAGCTTCATTAAGAAACGCGCTAATCATTTCAACTGGTAACCCTGGGGCTCCTGATTCGGCATTTGCCCCCAGCGTTTCAGTGCCAGAGGTCTCTTCATCATTCGTGACCGAATGAGAGATCATATGACAGCTCGCCACATACTCCTCGGATTCGTCCGATGAACTCTCTCCCTCATCTTCCTTTTGAAAGACGTGATCAAGGAAATCTAGGAGCGTAATGGGAGTTCGCGCCTTTTGGTTATATTCATCCAGCGCGTCGATCTGCTTTTGTAGGTCCGTGCGCTTGTCGCCAGGCTTCACGGGCTTCTTAAATTTCTTCTTCTTCTTTTTCGAAGATTTTGACGGCTGACTATGAGCGCTTGAACTACCACCATTGATCTTCGGAGTCGGTCGTGGCTTCAACATCCTCTCAATAACCTACGGTTCCAAGGGGTTCTTCCACTTGATCGCTGGACAGGTCTGAAGATCATTTAGCATTCTCCTCGTTTTGGCTGATAATACAACCTCCCAGGGAGTTTCTTCAATAACGGAGCATGTTGCCCCCGGCGTATTCGTCCCCTTAGAGGTGTGGGGCTGCGGAGGATTCACCTTCCATTTGTCAGATAGCGCAAATTTGCCCTGACGGTACTGGTTCTCAAGCCAATTCTTGAAAACGTAGCAATCCTCAATCGGATGGCCTAACACTCGATGATAAGGGCAGTAATTGGGCTCGTTGGCGTCGTTCGGTTGCAACGGACGTTTCGGATCTGTCAGATTTATGAGTCTGTTGCGCAGCGCCAGCTCGAATAGCCTCCTCGTTTTATCACGGGGGAAAGAGTAAGGGCGTCCTATCCTGTCCTCAAGGGGTACGTATGGGCGTGTATTGTTTGGACGAGCGACCGGCTTCGAGTCGCTCGGTTGTTGTTGGGCATTAGCGACAATGATCGCTTTTCCCTTTCCTTTATCGTTTCGGGAGTCTGGTTTCGGGAGAGGGGGTTTATGGCCCATCTGGTCCATCTGCGCTAATTTGTCGATCAAAGCCTGGAAGGAAGTCGGCTTGAAGAACATCATGAACTGTGAGATGGTTGCTTGTGGATCAAGGGTTCCAACAAACATTCCCACCGCTGGGGCTTCTTCTATGCGCTGTTCGCACTTCGACCATAGATTACGCCACCGTATAGCGTACTGAACCCATGTCTCGCCGGGTTTTACCCTGGCATTAATCAGTGCCGTCATCGGGGTACGCTCACTGGCACTTGCAAAACGTTGGGTAAAGAGCAGCTCCATCTCCGCAAAGGTTTTAATAGAGTCATTGGGAAGCTCAGAATACCATTCAAACGCCGTATCTGATAGGCTTCCAACGAACTGGCGGAGCAAAAGCTTGTCGTCGCCGCCGGTGTTATCGCACAGCGCCCTGAACTGGGCAACATGTTGATGGGGATTGCCGGTCCCTTTGTAGACATGAAACTTGGGAATTGTGTAACCCGGCGGGTACTTGATTTGGTCGTACCAGCCTGGATACGGTCGCCCCGTTTTCACGACGTGTCCGGCTGCTTCTGCCGCGTGATGAACCTTTATTTGCTGGGCTATATATTCGTCCAGATCAGTTTTAGAGATTGTATCCTCTCTAGCCATTGATAGAACGGGCTGAGGGTTTGATGTCTCTCCCCTATCATCCCCAAGGACGATCGGGGGTTCTTCAGTTGGGGGATCCGGTTGTATCATCATCCCTATCATGTCCTGGAAGAGGAGACCCATCCGCTGTATGTTGGCCGCTTGTTCAGCAGCCTCTTTGTCCCTCTTTTCCAGTACTCGGCGAAGGAACTCGGCGTCGGTCTCTTCTTCTTGGCGTTCATCTAAGGACGTCCCAGGATTCTCTTTTGGCTCCGTGAGTGCAGCCATTGTAGTCATCATCTCCTGGAGCTTTTGTTGCTGCTCCTGAGCCTTGGTCACTGATCGGGTAAGTGGTCGGTGACCCGTAGAAGTACGACTTTCTTCCTTTCCAGAAGCCATATAAACCGTATGAACTGTTATGCCCCCTGATTTGGGGCGTTTAGGTTCACCGCTCTTAAACTTTGTCAGTGTCACAAGAGCTTTCTCTGGCCTTTTTCTTTTGTGGACCATTGAGGTTGAAGGAGCCGTTGAAGTGGGCATCCTAACATTTGTTGCCCCCTGCTGTTTAATGGGGCGGTTTTTGTTCTTTTCCACCTTTGCCTTTTTCTGGTGACGAAAGTGGTCTGAGTCAATCACGGAGTCTTGAACCCTCCGCCAAACTTTATAAATTTTTGACGACAGCCGCTGAGAGGGCTGTTCCTGCTTTGTCTCCGGAGCTTTTTCCCTAGGCGGAGGAGATCTTTTCAATGCAGCAATTGGAGAGTTCTTTCTCACCTTCCTCAGCAATTCAAAGCTGTTCCCAGTTGGAACAGCGGCGTTGACCTCCACCACTGGAGCAGGTGGGGTTAGCCCTGAGGGAGAGTTGCCCCCTGCTTTTCTTACTCGTCGCCAATGGCGACGTCTCGCCCGACGAGCCGTTGGGACTGGCTCGGAAATCGAGATGGTTTCTTGTTGCCCTCTGTTTGAGTGTGGGGTAACTGCCGATGTCAGCCTATCGAAAACTGATGCTTTTTGACCAGCTGGGGGAGGAGTGGGAACCGTCAATCTTGTGAAGACCGACTCTCTGATGGGAGAAGCCGCTTCAACGACTTCCAAAGCAGCGGCCGTTGCCCTCTTTGGGATGACCACTTTATAGTTCGGACCTAGCCTGGTAAAAACGGAGGCTGTCGGCTTAGTAGCGGGCGACCCGTTGAAAGGGGTCATGGTAGCAGTGAGCCGGTCGAACACCGACTTCTTGTTCGCTTTTGGTGCGGATATCGGCATAGAGAAACCTGTAGGTGGGACCATGGTCCCGAAAAATAGGCTGGTGGTGGCCTGGGTCACCTGTTCTACCGGCAGAGCGAGGAAAGAAGCCGCTTGGGGCCCATATGCTACACCTCCCGGTGAGGCGGAGCGTCCGTTGTAGTGGCATTTCGCGCAGTTGGTGCTGTTGGTGGCCATTGAATCTTGAATTCTGCGCCAGGTAAAAGACCAAATCTTAGCAACTTGAAATCCGAAGACAACCATTTAACAAACCGCGATTGGTTCGCAAAGACGACACACGAAGTGTGGAGTGGAAAGAGGAAAAGGTCCCACCGGGCGTGCAAGAATCTGTTCCCCTCCGAACGGCGGCGCACAGGACCGCGATTGTCCTGACGCTGAGATTCGGGGCAAATGCTATTTGGTTTTATCCGTCCACCTCTCCGAAGATGCCAAGTTGACTTATGGCACCGTGTATCGGAGGTTTAGACGGATGCGGCCGATGTAGCAGACTTCGTCAGATTCCCCCTCGCTTGAGGGGTTTTTGATTGTGGGGACGCTCTTCCCTGCAGGCGCAAGCCCCTGCAGTTAATTACGCTACCGCATCGCGGTAACAACTTTCTCCTTCTCCAGAATTTCACTTCGTGTCGTGTGTGTTTATTTTGTTTATGGTTGCCCGCGGATTGTATACGGAGACTGAGTAATGCCGTCGCCCGTAGGACGTGGATTAGTCCAAATCCGTATTTACTAAGATTTGGGTTTGGTGTTTTTAGTTTAAGGATGCATTAGTCGCGTTGCGACTAAGATCAACTTAAACGTTCGTTAACGTTAGTCTTGTTTTAGACTAAGATCAACTTAACGTAGTGATTAATTTAATGTATGGCCATCGGGACTCGTCACCTCTTTGACGTCGTTGAGGAATTACAACGACAGATGTTAAAGGAGTTCGGAGATGTACCCTCGAACCAGAGTTGATTGGGAGTTTTATAATCCATTTAAATGTTTAAGGATACGTTAGCCGTGTTTGGGGCTAAGATCAACTTAAACGGGACCGTTTAGATCCGGCAAAAGAGCGATTGGCTCTATTGCGCCAGTTTAAGGACGTGGTGGTCCATTATTAGTTTAGGGACATTTCGGTCCGTCGCCAGTTTAAGGACGTAGTGGTCCATCATTAGTTTAAGGACGTTTCGGTCCATCGCCAGTTTAAGGACGTAGTGGTCCATCATTAGTTTAAGGACGTTTCGGTCCAATATTAGTTTAGGAACGTTTCGGTCCATCGCCAGTTTAAGGACGTAGTGGTCCGTCATTAGTTTAGGGACGTTTCGGTCCGTCATTAGTTTAGGGACGTTTCGGTCCATTATTAGTTTAAGGACGTTTCGGTCCAACATTAGTTTAAGGACGTTTCGGTCCACTGTTTAAGGACCCCGTAGTCCATATCGAATGTGTGGTCATTGGGACCCGTCACCTCTTTGACGTCGTTGAGGAATTACAACGAGGGATGTCAAAGGAGTTCGGAGATGTACCCTCGAACCGGTCGTGAATTGATTTAGGAGAGCAGCTGTGCTCAGTCAATTTAATTTAAGGACTTACGGCCAGAATTGGGCTAAGTCCAGTTGAAAATGTTCACATTTTGTTTGCATTTGGCCTATTAGGCCTTTGTTTGGGCTTTCCCCCTTTTTCGAATAATACATAGCATTACTTCAGGCCATTGACTGGGCTCTGCCCTTTTTAGGATAATGCAGAGCATTGGTTTTGGTCTATTGGACCTCTCAATTGGGCTCTGCCCTTTAAACAATGCATAGCATTATTTTTGGTATGTTTAGACTTTTGGATTAGGCTCTGCCTTTTTTTTAAAATAATGTGCAATACTTCTATTTGGTCCATTTGACCTTTGATTGGGCTCTGCCCCTTAATAATGCATTGCATTTAATACTCTGACAGTGCCCCACACGGCTTGTCAGGTGCTTTGCGCAATTAAAGAGCGCGAGCACTCGTGGAGGTGACACGTGTCGCGCAGTGGAAGGCTTGCGCAACAGTGCTTGCGCAACTGCGCAGACACGTGTCGCGCAGTTGTGCACTTGCGCAACAGTGCTTGCGCAACTGCGCCGACACGTTAAGTCCAATTTTTTTATTTATTTTGGGCTTTGCCCGACTAGAAAATCAATCCAAACAGGGCTCTGCCCCTTTATTATTTCGCAATTTGATTTTGGGCCAGGCCCTTTTAAATAATGGGTTGCATTTGTGCAGAACATCAAGAATTTTTCATATTTAAGAACAAAAGTGCATAGCACTTTTGATCTAAATTTGGATCAAAGGAAAACAAGTTTTTCTTCCTGTTTTCCCTGATTTCACAGAACCAAGGGTTCATAACAAGTGCAAGGCACTATTTTTATTTATTTATTTTTATTTTATTTATTTGTTCATTGAAGATTAATGATTTTTAGATCAATTATCTATACTTCAGAGATTTTTCTCTTTTAAAAGGTTTTACCCTTTTTTTTTTGTTCTTCCAAAGTTTTTTCAAGAATTCTCTCTGTTTTCTTTCTGATGTTGATGATGATCAAATGAGGTCTGGGGTCCTATTTATAGTGCTTATAAATTTGTTGAATTTGTTAACAAGATCTTTTCTGAGTCATTTTGGGAATTTTCCCACCGCTGGATCTTTGATCCCAAGGCAGAAGAAAATCTTCTGGTTTTGGAAAGAACAGAAAAGATTTCATTAAATTTTCATTCGGTTGCTGCGCAACTCACCAGCGTGTGACACGTGTCGCGCAGCGGTGCACTTGCGCCGCAGCGCTTGCGCAGCTGCGCAGACACGTGTCGCGCAGCGGTGCGCTTGCGCAGCTGCGCAGACACGTGTTGCACTGTGGACCGCTTGCGCATTGCGCAACGCACGGAATTCGAAGCGTTACTTCAGAAAATTTGAATTTTCAAAATTCAAATGAGCCTTGCTCAGATTGGGGGAACAGTACCCTTAGAGGCTTTCTTACTGGAACCTGCTGTAAATGAAGAAGGGATGGAGAACGCGTTACACCACTTCATGCGCCTGAACACGGGTTCTCGTTTTTTCATTAGCACGCCGGTCTGTGCCCCACGACTCCTTAATGTATATAAAGACTGGTACAATCATGCGACGGGGGCTGTTATAAAGGAAGAGAGGCGAGTGTTGATCGACCGTAAAGAAGTACCCCCCGGTACCAATCGTAACGCTCCCTTAGCGCCAAGGATCCTGGTGGTCCCTCCTCTAAAAGATGCTGGGGGCAGACCATCACGTGCGCAAAGTCCTCCGCGTGAGCTGCCGCTCCCTGATATCACAGACGCACCCCCCGCACCCTGTGCTCCAGTGGAGGCAGTGGTTGTACCCTCGCCAGAGTCTGGCATGGGTGCGGACATCGGGACTCGTCGTCCCAAAGCGGCTGCTAAGCGGAGGTTGATCCCCCGCGAGCCTAGGGTCGGGGGTTAAAAGAAAAAGAAGAAGTCGCTCTTCGCTGCGGATGTCGTGTTCGGCCAGGAACCCCATGCTCCTCATGCTGAAGGTCTGCTCGAATATGGGACTAACGCAGGGTTGGTGATGCCGCCGCCGGACGATACAGACTTGGAGGCTACTCTTAGAGCTTCGGCATGGTTAGTGAGGCGTGACGCGTGGCTGGCTAAGCTTGCGCAATCAGGTAACTACTAGTCGCCTTTTCTTTATTGCAACATATCCTCTTCATTATTTTTGACTAACGCTTTTCTTTCTTTTCTTTCAACAGGCATCACTGATGAAGAAGCCATTACTGCTTCTCTGAGGACTTTTCAGGAGGAGGAACGTCTCAGGGCATCTATGGGCCTTAGTAAGTTTGAACTCATCAAGTTTTTCATTTTCCTTGTGTTATGGTCGATCTAACCCTTCCCTTTTAATTACAGGAACCTCAATGCCGTTCCCTCCAAGTGACGCAGATGTTCTACCAGCGGCCGACATTCCTGCTTCCTCTGGGCCACCGCAGGAAGCTCATCTTGAAGAGCCGATGAGAGATGCCTTAAAGGCTCTGGAGGCATCCCTGAATGAAGATGATGATGCCTTGAAGGAGGCGTCACAGAGGTCCCTCATAACCGCTCGGGAGGAGAGAAAGCGGTTGAGGCGTGAGGCGAAGGTGCGCAGGGCTGCCTTGGCTATGGGAGCGGGCCCCAGCACCGCCCCTCGAGCTGATACTCCCTCCGAAGAGGCCCCTGTCGCCCTATCCACTGCCTGCAGGGAGGTGGCGCGAGCAGTTCGGAGCGCAAACGGTAAATCCGCTTCAGGTAATATTTCTCTCAGAGTTCCTATTATAAGGGTTTTTAATGTCATTGGTCCTTATATTCCTCATCTTGCAGGGCCGAGTCCGATCAAGGGGGATGCGGAAACCGTTGATCCCAAAGAAATAGAAGAAGCGGCACTTGCTGAACTCGAGCCGACGGTGGGCAACGTCGTTATGGCTTTGGAGCCTGAGGTGGAGGTTGAGGGGCCTGCCGCCGAGAAGGTCATTGATGTCGAACCCGAAGCGGTGGCAGATGATATGATCATTATAACTGAGTCCAGAGTGGTGGCGGCTGAGGCGCTTGAGGTCGGCGGTCCCTTGATGACGATAGACGATACAATCACAGCTACTGAACCTGAGAGAATAGTGGGTGAGGTGATCATGATTCCCGAGGACGAGCCAACCGCTCCCTCTATGGAATCTGGCAATACTCCAATCATAGCCCTTCCCGTCAATGGCCCTCCGCTGTCCCCAGGTCTTGCTAGCACGACGACGGTCCCCATCGAGTCGGGTGACGAGGCCACGGGCGGTGGTCTCATGTCGGTAGAGGAGGGAGTCGCCTCCGTTTCTGCCGGGAGCTCCTCAGGTAAACTCCAAGTGACTGCCTTTCTTAACTTTACAATCTTTTCTGACAAGTTCAGTTTTTTGTAATGTAGGTGCAGCTAGTGCTGATGCCCCACTGCTTGAAGGAGCGCCTTCAACGACTGCCTTGGCGGTGGTCACTTCTCAACCCTCTCTTACTCCTTCGAAGATGTTGGAAGGTATGGGTTTATAACTTATTAATCCTATCTTTCAGATATACAGTTTATGTACTGAAGTCACACTGTTGTATCTTTCAGGGGTGCTTTTTTATCATCTCTATCAAGTGTTGCTCCCACACTTCTCCTTTCCATCTGAATTCGCCTCCCCGTCTGGTGGCGCTGGTGAGTACTGTTCCCGATTGGTAGCTTTGTCTTTTTAGCGGTAGAATTATTTCCAACTCTCTCTTGTTCTGACTGCAGCGTTGCAAATCGAAGGGGGAGCAAAAAGATCGGCTGCGCCACCAGCCCTTCCGGTCTTGCCACCTGTCTCCACCGGTATAGTAAACTATCTTATCAATGATTTCCTTCATATCTATTGAATCATCATCTAATCGCCTTTCGTTTTTTTCCAGCTGTCATTCCAGTCTCGGTATCTTTTGAGTCTCGCATTACAATATCGGGCGGCCCTTCCCAGCGACGCCCGTCCTCAAAAGGTGCCGCAAATAGTTTGCGCATGTTGAGCGACTATATCGAGGAGCTCGACATCGAGGCTCCAGTATCTGCTGAGGATTTCGCCACAACGGTTAACCCGATGTTGGCGATATTTGCTACCTTCCATGACGAGGGTACTGTCACCTCTTGGGTTAACTATTGTCGGGAATCGAGGCTCTCCTTCATCAGCTAGAGTCAATGCGCCTGTCCCCTGAGACTTTGGCCTCAAGCACTCAACGGGGAGCATGGCTCGAGCGAAGCGCTTCTCATTTCCGTCATCTGGAACAAGAAGTGGTTTTGAGGCTGAAGGAGTGCCAAGAATCTTCAAGCAACACCGCTCGCCTGCGTGCTGAAGTTGAGACGAACGCCGCTGAGGTAAAGGCCGTCTTCGAGGGTCTTCTGGAGCGCATCTCAAATGGGCTGAGACTGAAGCGGGCACTCGATATTGCCGAGCATGACATTGCAGGCCGTGAGGCTGCTCATCAGGCCGTCAGGGATCAGCTTGCATCCGTCGCACAGCGACGGGCCCAAGTGGAGGCGGAGTTGGCAGTGGTGGCCGATCGGGAAAAGGCCTGGAAGGAAGTGTGCGAACAACTGATAAAGCTACTTAAGACGCTTCCTTCCCAGTAGCTGCCTTTGTATCAATGTATTTGTAAAATTTTTCTTTAAAATAATATGTATCTATTCTTTGTTCTTTTGTACGATTCATCTTGTATTTGATTGAAGTCAATGAATAAAGATACACATTTTCTTTTGCAATGTCTTGTATGCACTTTTTCTTTCTGCATTCTCTTATTATCAGCATGTTGTCTTTGATAAACATAATTGGCAGATAACTTTTTTTTTTTTAAGAGATAGCGATGGCTTAGGCCGCAGGTTCAGATCTGCTGTCTAAGACTTTTCAACTCTATAAGCCGTGAGGGTCTCATAGAGACTTTTCTCCCTAAAGATCGAGAGGATCTCGTAGGTGGATTTTCTCCTTAGGAATCGTGAGGATTCCTAAGCGTGGTTTTCTCTTATAAGTCGTAAGGATCTTATAAGAGAATTTTCCCTCTTACGAGTCGAGAGGATTCGTAAGTGGTTGTTTCCCTCCTCGTCGAAATTCGACTTCGGAGAGTGAGACCCGTGAATAGTATGCAAGAGACCAGTTTGGATTAACTTGCAGGGCCCCATTGCTCAAAAAGAAAGACTTCCTTGCTGTCTGAGACTTCTTCTTACAAATTGAGACGAATCGGGGATCTGTCTGCAGTTGTAGCGGAACAGTTAACATGGGTTAAGAAGCTCTCATCACGGAGTGTTTGTATCCGTGAGTCGAGGAGTTTGCTGGGATTATTTGTTTCCCAAGCGCCAAGGATTATTTGTTTCCTTGGGGTTTGAAACGAGTCGAGGATTCTTACGGAGGCACTGGTGGCTCTGCGGGTCGACGCGGATCAGAAGGCTCTCGTCAAGGAGTGTTTGTATCCATGAGTTGAGGAGTTTACTGGGATTATTTGTTTCCCAAGTGCCAAGGATTATTTGTTTCCTTGGGGTTTGAGACGGGTCGAGGGTTCCCACGGAGGCACTGGTGGCTCTGCGAGTCGACGCGGATCAGAAGGCTCTCGTCAAGGAGTGTTTGTATCCGTGAGTTGAGAAGTTTGCTGGGATTATTTGTTTCCCAAGCGCCAAGGATTATTTGTTTCCTTGGGGTTTGAAACGAGTCGAGGGTTCCTACGGAGGCACTGGTGGCTCTGCGGGTCGACGCGGATCAGAAGGCTCTCGTCAAGGAGTGTTTGTATCCGTGAGTTGAGGAGTTTGCTGGGATTATTTGTTTCCCAAGCGCCAAGGATTATTTGTTTCCTTGGGGTTTGAAACGAGTCGAGGGTTCCTACGGAGGCACTGGTGGCTCTGCGGGTCGACGCGGATCAGAAGGCTCTCGTCAAGGAGTGTTTGTATCCGTGAGTTGAGGAGTTTGCTGGGATTATTTGTTTCCCGAGCTCCAAGGATTATTTGTGTCCTTGGGGTTTGAAACGAGTCGAGGGTTCCCACGGAGGCACTGGTGGCTCTGCGGGTCGACGCGGATCAGAAGGCTCTCGTCAAGGAGTGTTTGTATCCGTGAGTTGAGGAGTTTGCTGGGATTATTTGTTTCCCAAGCGCCAAGGATTATTTGTTTCCTTGGGGTTTGAAACGAGTCGAGGGTTCCTACGGAGGCACTAGTGGCTCTGCGGGTCGACGCGGATCAGAAGGCTCTCGTCAAGGAGTGTTTGTATCCGTGAGTTGAGGAGTTTGCTGGGATTATTTGTTTCCCGAGCGCCAAGGATTATTTGTGTCCTTGGGGTTTGAAACGAGTCGAGGGTTCCCACGGAGGCGCTGGTGGCTCTGCGAGTCGACGCGGATCAGGAGGCTCTCGTCAAGGAGTGTTTGTATCCGTGAGTCGAGGATTTTGCTAGGGATTATTTGTTTCCCGAGCGCCAAGGATTATTTGTGTCCTTGGGGTTTGAAACGAGTCGAGGGTTCCTACGGAGGCACTAGTGGCTCTGCGGGTCGACGCGGATCAGAAGGCTCTCGTCAAGGAGTGTTTGTATCCGTGAGTTGAGGAGTTTGCTGGGATTATTTGTTTCCCAAGCGCCAAGGATTATTTGTTTCCTTGGGGTTTGAAACGAGTCGAGGGTTCCTACGGAGGCACTGGTGGCTCTGCGGGTCGACGCGGATCAGAAGGCTCTTGTCAAGGAGTGTTAGTATCCGTGAGTCGAGGAATTTTTTTGTTGAAGTCACTGGCTTCTTCGGTTGAAATGAACCGGTGAGGTTTGGGGTTCGTCGTCTGACGGAATCCGCTGGGAAGGTATGGTTCATTCTTCGTTTACGCCCTTGGATTGTATACAGGGATCGATGCGATCTTAACTGTAGGGCCAAAGTTTTATCATTTCTTCTTTTATTTTATTTTATTTCCGCGATGCTCTATCATTTCAGCTTTTATATCACGAAGGTCGCGATTGCCCAATCATTTCGGCTATTTTTCGCGGTGCCCAATCATTTCGGCTATTTATATATATATTTTTTTACTCGTTGCTTTTTATTACGAGTTGCCCAATCATTTCGGCTATTTTGCATGTATACATTTTTACTTGCTGCTTTTTATTGCAAGTTGCCCTATCATTTCGGCTATTTCGTATGCATGAGCGGCCTACTGGCTTTCGCCGTAAACCTGAAATTGGACACCGATTTCGGCATCAGCACCGCTACAACTGGGATATTACCAGGAGCGAATCATCATTTGCCTCTGTCGTTGTCGAACAAAGGAGGCTTAGCGACCAGGGTTAGGGTCCTGTCGACTAAGGCTTTTGATTTTATGAGCCGTAAGGGTCTCGTGAAGGTATTTCTCCCTACAAGTCGTGAGGATCTTGTAGGTGTATTTTCTCCTTAGGAATCGTGAGGGTTCCTAAGTGTTTTGTTCCTCTGTAAGTCGTAAGGATCCTACAGGAGGGTTTTCTCCTCATAAATCGAGGGGATTTATAAGGGTTGTTCACCATGCGAACGTATTTCCAATTACGGATGAAATTTGGCTAGGGAAATGTTTATTTGCGCCCGTGGATTGTATACAAGGGTCAATACTGAGCCACTTGTAGGGCAATATTGAAAGTTTGTGGGGGTTTGTGTAGGGTTCCTAGGCACGCTAGTGAGGTCTCCCAAGCCATCAATCATGACAATTTCAAAAATTATGGTGCCTACAAACCCTAAACTACGGATCGTCGGCTACATAACTAGGCGAAACAAGAACTAGTTAACACTTAACTACAAGATACGGAAATACAACCTTTGTAGATCCGGTGCTCCACCTCCATAGCTCCGCAACGAGGTCCTCTCCGCTGTCCAAATCGAATCCGGGCTCTAGGATCGGCTTCGTCGGAGAATGAGCAAGCTAGGTCGTCGATGTCCATGCCGAAGATGATCTACGTCGAGGCATCGCTAGATCAAGCTCACAACTTTACCAAGTCATGAAACTTGTGAAGTAAACACACTCTACTACTTGGCAAGAGGTAGAGGATGAAGAAATAGGAGTTGGGTTAACTTTAGAATTGGATTTCTCACTCTAATTCATCAATCACCATTGATGAGGTGAAGCTTTTCTTCTTGAAGTTCAAGGAAGAAGAAGAAGAAAAGATATGATATGTTAAAAGAATAAGAAAAGAAAATGAATTCTTATCATAATTTTAACTAGAGTCAAGTGTAGAGAATGAATCATGGTTAGTGGGAATGGTTAGGGTTAAGGATGAGATAAGAATGGTTGACTTGAAGAAAGCTTCATGAAGCTTCAACTAAAGAACAAAATTAGCCACCATTCTTTTCTCTTTTCTTTTATTCATTTATCAAAAATAAAAAGGATAATTAAATAAGATAAATGAATAATAAATAATAAATAATAAACCCTAACCATTTCATTAACCAAGGTTTAATCTTTACACTTGAACCCTAGCATGACATGTATCATCAAACATGATACAATCAAGTGCACAAAAGTATATCGCATATACAATGCGCCCATCCGAGTGAGAAAATCCATCTTAAGTAAACCGATACTAGTTGATGCAAAGTAATATATCAAATATATAAATATGCATTAAATCATTAAATCAACACTTGATTCAATGACCCGGTTATGTCGCACACAACCGACTAGTATACAATATATCGGCTTATCGAATCAACGCTTGAATCGATAACTAGGTTATATCGCATACAACCATTCGATATATTTATCGCGAGAATAGAATACGGTATCACATACACGCATTATTCTCGGTCCCGCACATATCTCATATGCGCTCCTATTTCGTTTCGCTTGAGCCAGGAAACCTCTGTGTAGGACTCTAAAGACTCGTCAATACGCCGGCAGCAGATGATGATCATATCAAGCATCCACAAGCCGCAAGCGGTCTGCTAAACGTAACGGCCACCCGGGTATTGAGCGATCTGAAGATCGACGAGCAAGCCCGCTCACACTCCAGTGAATCCGACCAGTAACACTACCGTACAGTCCGGTCTGATCGTCTGATATGTCGCATATCTCGCCTAGGGGTGGTAAACGTCAGACCCCAATAGCTCAATAAGTCGTGTCGATATGAGGTCTATAACTGTTCGAGAAACTACTGGTAACACTTACCAGTAAATCTCAGCAACCCTGGCCAGGGATTTCCTGTTATAGCCAATCGAACACAGCGCAACATCAACCCCCTATACCGGGAGAGACGAATCCCCTCCTATCGCTCATTGCCTCCATGTGACTCGGGACTGTACCCAAAAACCACCGTTTTGCACGCCCTCTTGGACGTGGTAAGATGGAAATCAAAGCACAGTGGGAACCACACAAGACTCTATGACGATCTCGGGTCAACAGACTACTCTGTACCAGTGTCACCAGAGAACTGCCATCTGACGTGAGGTATAATTCCATCTGGGAGTTCTCGGCGAGTCCGTCCAGTGTACCCAGTCTCTACTGAGCACCCGTATATCATCTCTGATGTCAAACACCAATGGATATGGGATCATCCATCGCCCATCTGTATGGGTCGAGAAGGTACACGCTAGTCTACTCTGGTATATCGATGCCCCGTCTCGATACACCCACGACTAGGGACTTTGAAGGATGTACTTATGGACTACCATGTCCCCACTAGTATGATCCGCATCATAGTCCAGGTAGTCAAATACAGATCCTAAGGGCTTTACCAACATGTAACAGAGAGACAATCAGTATACACGTCAAGGTAAAGATCAACCAGATAGCATACTATCATGTCGAGCAAGAAAGTCATCCCTATATATGTCCCAGCATCCACTACAATATACATCCTATGTACAGTAATGGCCTCTAGGGCATACATATAACTAACAATCTCCCACTTGCACTAGGGCCATCTGTAGTAGTGGTTGTAGTATCTCATACTCAACCATCCCATAAAAGTCTCTCTCTGGGAACAGGCCTTCGTGAGTGGATCCGCCGTGTTGTCCTCTGAGTCTACTCTCCTAACCTCGATCACCCTGGAGATCAAACATCTCCATGATCAAGTGATACTGCCTTAGAATATGTCTGGATCACTGATGGGACCGGCGTTCCTTGGCATAAGCCACAACTCCATTGTCTCACAATGGTAGGAACGTAGTTCATCTCATGAACCAATATACACCCAAACAGCCTCTTTGGTAGCATATCAAGTAGCGATGTATCCTGCCTTTATCGTCTAGTATGCCACGGTATCTAACTCGGAACTCTTCCAACATACCGTCCCTGTACTGAGGGTAAAGACAATGCCTGTGACTGACATTCAGTCGTCTTTATCACTCTGGAACACTTCCAGTGATTCTCCCCAGGATCGATTGATACCATCTCACTACAACTAGTGAGAATCCTAACATCCAATTAAATCTATCTCATAGATCCAAAATTCAGGATTTAGTAGGTATCACTTTGATCCTATATGGAGAATTCTAGTGATAAGCGGAGATTGACCGAGCGTAGCATAAGAAACTCTTTTCTTATCAAGAGTATGTCATCCACGTACTCTACGAGGATTATCACCATACTCCCTACTACCTTTTTGTTTATACAAGGTTCATCTACCATTTTGATGATGTCAACTCCTTTGACTAATTCATCAAAACAGATGTTCCAACTCCGCGATGCCTGCTTTATCATATAAAACATCTTGCACACGTTTCCGCTGCTCCCACTGTCTACGAGGCCCTCTGGCTGTGTACTTATAGACGCTCTCTTCTAAATCATCATTTAGAAAAGCAGTCAAGACACCCAACCACCAGATATCGCAGTCATGGTATGTAGCCGTGGCAAGTAGGATCTGGATGGACTTAAGCATAGCTACTTGAAAAGGTTTCATCATTATCCACGCCTGGTCGATGACGAAAACCTTTAACAATTCTAGCTTTGAAAGTCTCAACTTTTCCATCTACACCAAGTAATCTTCTCAAGATATACTTTCTCCTGATGGGGATTTAACCCTTCAGATATAGCAACCAAAGTCCATACTTTGTTGGTGTATAAGGATTCCATCTCAGATCGATAAACATCCAGCCATTCTTACAGAGTCTTACTCTCGATGGCCAGCTCGAATCTGGTTGGGTCATCATCTCATGATGTAATCCTCGCTCCCACTGTCATAGAGAAACCGAAGTATCTCTCAGGTGGGTGAGGAACCCTACTAGATCGGCGGAGAGGCTGAGATTCGTTGGTAACTATCGAATCCTTTGGTTCTATCAAATCATCTGTTGTAGTTCGTATAGCTGGAACATTTCCAGTTCTACATTACAGGCCTTGCCTCGAGCTTGTCCGGATTTTGCTTTTAGACATAGGCCGGTCAACCCCAAATCTTAACTAACTTGAGATATGGGCTCTTCCCTTTCCATATCATATATGAAGTGGTAGGCAACTGATTCGATTCGAACCCTATTCAATAGGTATGCAGCTTCTCAAGTGCATAACTCCCTAAAGGAAATAGGTAACTCAGTAGTACTCATCATAGAGCACACCATATCAAATAGGGTGTATCTGCTCCGCCCCGATATACCATTGTGCTATGGTGTATACGGAGGAGTAATGCTGAGAGAGAATCTCATTCTCCTTTATAATAGTCCAGGAATTCCGTACTCAAGTATTCTCCTCCCTGATCACATCAAAGGACATAATACTTTTACCCGTATTTTGGTTCTCTACTTCTAACTTATATTCTGTGAATATCTCAAAAGGTTCGGACTTGTGTTTCAACAGGAACATATGTCTGAATCTCGAGAGATTATCAGAGAATGTAATGAAGTATAAAGAACCGGTCCTGGCATGTGTAGACAGGGGACCTTACATACATCAACATGTATCATCCCAAGAGTTCACTAACTCTTTCTCTGTTTCCAATAAACAGAGCTGTGGTCATCTTATCTTTGTGACATGACTTGCGAGTTTCACAAGATGTAAATTCAAACTGATTTAAATATACATCTATATGTAACTCCAGCTAGTCGGGTCATATTGATCTGACCTAGTCTACAATACCTCAAGAAGAATCCGTTCATTTCTGAACTCTTCCTCTTGTGTGTGTTCTTTATACTAAAGAACTGTAATTTGATTTAGAACATCAATGCTTTTAGATAACGTGCCTGAACCGATCAACTTTTGATATAGGAAATGTTCAAAACATTATCCAACAATACAAAATTTTATCATTTCTTTACTAATAAAGAGACTGATATGATTTTGTATATCAGGTTCGGTATCTAATAACATTCGTTCAGAATCAATGTATCGGTAATACAGGGTGACAGTGACCGACAGACTTGGCTGCAACACTTGCCCCTCTTTTCTGCCTCATGAAACTTATCACCCGTTCTCAGTTCTCTACCTTTCTGTAGCCCTATGTAACAGATTACATATCTGGGATCCTGATCTGGTATCACATACCCAGGACGCGGAGGATACTGAGAAACAGTTCTGTATAATGAACACACCCGAAGATGATGCATCAGCATGCACTCTCTTCGTTTGGGCTGCACGGGAATTCTGGTAATCCTCAATTTCCTGCTCTGTCTTATAACATTTATAAGTTGGAGCGGGACCAACGTTCCCCAGCTCAGTATAACAAGCGGGTTCAGTCAAAATTCCGTTTTATTATCTTGATTAAGGCGTGATATGGTCGCTACCTGGAGAGAGAGAGAAGAAAACACTCAGCGTGCGCTCTGTCAAGAATAGATTGGTTATTATTTTATCTAATCAGGATGGCTCCCACTGCTTTTTATCAAATCTTCCTTCAAACCCTAAAAGGAAAGACTAGCCGGGATTAATTACACACTACAAGTTCGCCAATCTTTCAGCCAGGCCAGTGTCGGTACTTTGAGGGAGGTCCCCCGTGCTTTCGCACGAACCTAATTAATGTAAACCTCATTTTCCCATAGGCGTAACCCCGTTGACACCTTTCTAGACACCTACTTGATCGGCTAATTGTAATGTATAAAACTCTCCCAGGAGTAACACTTACTCGCAGCGGGTATCGGGATCCAACTATCTCATAGAAGGTATGCAATCTCATTGCAAATTTCAACACTTGAAATTCCCGATAATATTTTGCCCCTAGCTCGCTATGACCTTGACGAATGCCAAACAACCCATAGTCCACTAGTCAAGTTCAACCCGCACATTACTTGATCGAATTAAACCCACCCGCACGACCCTTGACGAATGCCAAACAACGCCGTACGAATACCCTAATCCAATCTGCATCATATGCATAAGCAGATAAATACTAGTTAGCTACCGCACACTACGCCTTGACGAATGCCAAACTACCGTAGCACGAATACTAACTAGTACTTATCTGTAATGACGGAGGGCTACGACAGGTTTTCCTGAAAACCTATTGCGTAATGAACTTGATATCGTTGTAGGATCGAATGAATTTTGAAATGGAGTGCTTTTGAGGCTTTTCTAGTTTTGCTAAAGGAGTCACTCCCGGTGAAGGGATCGTCGGTCCTTTCCTCGTCGAATGAGGTGCGGGATATATCACATATATCGCTGTGCAAAGTAAAAACTCTTAAAAGCAATCAAAAAAGCAAACCGAGTGTGTAGCATCTGCCAATTATTGCTAAAGGAGTCACTCCCGGTGAAGGGATCTCGGTCCTTTCCTCATCGAATAAGGTGCAGGATATATCACATATACCGCTGTGCAAAGCAAGAACTGTAGCTACCTGTTTTATTTTTGAAATTCGATTCTACAACATCTTAGGTTTCTTTTGTTTCATTAATCACATTAATGAAGTCCCATCATTTAAGTACCTAATCATCACAGATAAATACGACGTACACTTATGCCATCCGCATTCGCCTCGATGTCCCCTCGTGCACCGTTAGGTTAGGTAACTAACGGCAGAGCAGGGCAGGGCTAGCGCGGGTGTAAAACATAAGTAACGTCTATATAATATATCATATATACTATATACTGTATCTATCACAGAACATCTCATGATCACATCACAGATATCGCAGCAGAAGAATCATATGAAATATTGGATATACTAGGACGTCCGTGTTTTCAATACGAGCCAGTATAAAACACGGATTCCACGGTCGTGATGAATAGCCAAACCCACACCCCTAGACCCCTACGAGAGCGGCAAGCAACCCTACCAATTCTGGAGTTAGGAGACCCGGACCCGACTCCTCGAGTTGGTCTCCCACTGGACTCCAGAACCCGGTCACTTGTGCTCCCCTCCTTGGGTCTATCCTAGTGCGGAAAAGTAAATAATATACAACAGGTGACAACTCCCGCAACCTGGAAGCGCCCCAATAAAAGAATATTACATACAAGTTTTTACATGAATGAAAATGAAAAACACTCATCTCACAAAAAAAACCCCGGCTATTCAAACACGACGATCCAATATAACATATCCAGCAACACATAACATCTCATGTCATCAACGTAAGTAAATATGCGCATCCCAATTGTCGTTGACATATAGCAACGAAACCGGCGATTTCACATATTACACTTACGGTCACAGAAAAGAAAGTGTAAAACTACAACAGTTGGAATCCGCAACCACCTCAGACATCGCATGCCTGACCAAATGAATTACTTAGACATCGCATGCCTAACAATTATAAACCCCGCATTTTAGTCTCAAAATCGAAAACACTTTTCAATATCAAGTCGGGCAATTCAACAGGATTCCCGACATCCTGATCGAATGCTCGTCGCAAACTTCTGTAGACGGCCGCACCCCTGATACCGTCGACGAAGTGCACCAAGGCGGAACACCGCTACCGCGAGCACCCGGACGGATGCTTTCGGCGACGGGGTTCTCCTACAGTCACTTGGTCGGGGCTATGGAGTGAAGCTGTCTATTAAGTTTATCCGGCGAATATCCGCGTACGCTACGTGATTGCGACGGACTTTTGATCACATCAAAATTCCGTGGCAACCGATCAAGTGAGACTAAACTGCTATGTTTATAACATTCATTCAGTTATCATATAACTTATTGTGAATTCCAATTATTGTATCCCATTCCAGATAAACAGAAAATGTTAAAATTTCCGATCGAACAATCGAACACCCAAGTTTTTCCCGATACAGATCAACACATGAAACAAGTCTAACAACATTCCATTCGTACCTCAGTACCAACGGTCCAGCCGTAGAAGGGTCAAGCCAACGCCTCACATGTGGCACGCCGTACTGCCCCAAACCCGAAGGTTCAAAGGGCAGTTCAAGACGGTCACATAATCGAGTTAAGGTTTGTTGTCTTCTAGAGGGACCATCGCGTTACTTGCACTACTTAGAACGTCGTTAAACTACGAAAAAATCCAACACTTGGAAATTTCCCGACAGGGGAAATGTTGGGTATTTATATCCGGTCGAACTTTTTAACATATTCTAAAATTATCCGGAAAGCCACACAGACAAAATTTGATAATCCGATCGAACTCATGAAAACCCAAAACAACCCCTGAAAACTCAACTGTAAAATAAATTTTAAAAATTACCAGAAAACTCAGAAGAATTTATCAGGAATTACTGTGCAGAAATGATGAGCTGACGTCATCATGGGACCGCGCAAGCGCCGCATAATCATGGATTATGCCGCGTTTCCGCGCTAGGGTTTACTGTTCACCTCTCAGTTTTTGCATCGTAATTCATAATTTTCTATGCTGAATTTTTTAGCAACTTTTAATTCACAAAAAACCATAAATTACAGAAATGTCCAGAGAGCTCATTTCCGGGTTAAGTTTTGGTTCGATCGGACTTCAAATTCCGTCTGGACTTCGCCTAAGGCTCTAACCTGGCTCTGATACCACTGTAGGGTTCCTAGGCACGCTAGTGAGGTCTCCCAAGCCATCAACCATGGCAATTTCAAAAATTATGGTGCCTACAAACCCTAAACTACGGATCGTCGGCTAGATAACTAGGCGAAACAAGAACTAGTTAACACTTAACTGCAAGATACGGAAATACAACCTTTGTAGATCCGGTGCTCCACCTCCATAGCTCCGCAACGAGGTCCTCTCCGCTGTCCAAATCGAATCCGGGCTCTAGGATCGGCTTCGTCGGAGAATGAGCAAGCTAGGTCGTCGATGTCCATGCCGAAGATGATCTACGTCAAGGCATCGCTAGATCAAGCTCACAACTTTACCAAGTCATGAAACTTGTGAAGTAAACACACTCTACTACTTGGCAAGAGGTAGAGGATGAAGAAATAGGAGTTGGGTTAACTTTAGAATTGGATTTCTCACTCTAATTCATCAATCACCATTGATGAGGTGAAGCTTTTCTTCTTGAAGTTCAAGGAAGAAGAAGAAGAAAAGATATGATATGTTAAAAGAATAAGAAAAGAAAATGAATTCTTATCATAATTTTAACTAGAGTCAAGTGTAGAGAATGAATCATGGTTAGTGGGAATGGTTAGGGTTAAGGATGAGATAAGAATGGTTGACTTGAAGAAAGCTTCATGAAGCTTCAACTAAAGAACAAAATTAGCCACCATTCTTTTCTCTTTTCTTTTATTCATTTATCAAAAATAAAAAGGATAATTAAATAAGATAAATGAATAATAAATAATAAATAATAAACCCTAACCATTTCATTAACCAAGGTTTAATCTTTACACTTGAACCCTAGCATGACATGTATCATCAAACATGATACAATCAAGTGCACAAAAGTATATCGCATATACAATGCGCCCATCCGAGTGAGAAAATCCATCTTAAGTAAACCGATACTAGTTGATGCAAAGTAATATATCAAATATATAAATATGCATTAAATCATTAAATCAACACTTGATTCAATGACCCGGTTATGTCGCACACAACCGACTAGTATACAATATATCGGCTTATCGAATCAACGCTTGAATCGATAACTAGGTTATATCGCATACAACCATTCGATATATTTATCGCGAGAATAGAATACGGTATCACATACACGCATTATTCTCGGTCCCGCACATATCTCATATGCGCTCCTATTTCGTTTCGCTTGAGCCAGGAAACCTCTGTGTAGGACTCTAAAGACTCGTCAATACGCCGGCAGCAGATGATGATCATATCAAGCATCCACAAGCCGCAAGCGGTCTGCTAAACGTAACGGCCACCCGGGTATTGAGCGATCTGAAGATCGACGAGCAAGCCCGCTCACACTCCAGTGAATCCGACCAGTAACACTACCATACAGTCCGGTCTGATCGTCTGATATGTCGCATATCTCGCCTAGGGGTGGTAAACGTCAGACCCCAATAGCTCAATAAGTCGTGTCGATATGAGGTCTATAACTGTTCGAGAAACTACTGGTAACACTTACCAGTAAATCTCAGCAACCCTGGCCAGGGATTTCCTGTTATAGCCAATCGAACACAGCGCAACATCAACCCCCTATACCGGGAGAGACGAATCCCCTCCTATCGCTCATTGCCTCCATGTGACTCGGGACTGTACCCAAAAACCACCGTTTTGCACGCCCTCTTGGACGTGGTAAGATGGAAATCAAAGCACAGTGGGAACCACACAAGACTCTATGACGATCTCGGGTCAACAGACTACTCTGTACCAGTGTCACCAGAGAACTGCCATCTGACGTGAGGTATAATTCCATCTGGGAGTTCTCGGCGAGTCCGTCCAGTGTACCCAGTCTCTACTGAGCACCCGTATATCATCTCTGATGTCAAACACCAATGGATATGGGATCATCCATCGCCCATCTGTATGGGTCGAGAAGGTACACGCTAGTCTACTCTGGTATATCGATGCCCCGTCTCGATACACCCACGACTAGGGACTTTGAAGGATGTACTTATGGACTACCATGTCCCCACTAGTATGATCCGCATCATAGTCCAGGTAGTCAAATACAGATCCTAAGGGCTTTACCAACATGTAACAGAGAGACAATCAGTATACACGTCAAGGTAAAGATCAACCAGATAGCATACTATCATGTCGAGCAAGAAAGTCATCCCTATATATGCCCCAGCATCCACTACAATATACATCCTATGTACAGAGTAATGGCCTCTAGGGCATACATATAACTAACAGTTTGCTTAAGCACGGGTTTAGGTCTCTGTGACTTAAGACTTTCAAATCCTATGAGCCGTGAGGGTCCCTTAAGAGAGTTCTCCTTACGAGTCGTGAGGATCTCGCAAGTGTGTTTTCTCCTTAGGAATCGTGGGGATCCCTAAGTGTGTTGCTCCTTTGTGAGTCGTAAGGATCTCACGCAGGTGGTTTCTCCTTATAAGGTCGAGAAGACCCTATAAGTGTCTTTTAACGAGGTTGCGTCCTTTCGGGTTTTCACGAACACTCGCCGGTAGCCCTGCTGTTTTTACTCACGGAGCCCTTTCAGGTTTTCATCCGTGCCCTTTTTGCTTATGGACATACCGTTTTTTTTTTGTCAGCCTAAGGATGCTGCGGTAGTAGTTTAAAGACGTTTCGGTCTGCTATTAGTTTAAGGACATTTCGGTCCACTATTAGTTTAAGGACATTTCGGTCCATCGTTGAGAAGGTCGGCTACTTTTTATAAAGCTTGAGCTTAGGAAGATAGCGAGCGGACATAGTCGTCGTCATCTATCATTGACCTAGGCTGTGGCTCATTAAGCATAGTATTTCTTTAGGAAGCGACCGTTTATCGGCCTGAAAGGCCTTTCACCGTGCATGTCCACGAGTAGATAGGCCCCACCCTGGTAGACCTTATCAATGATGTATGGGCCCCCATAATTTGGCTCAAACTTTCCCCACTTGGCGCGATTGGGGATCATAGGCCTTTTGACCACTAGCACGAGTTCGCCTTGACGAAATGTCCTCGGTCGGGTCAATCTTTTATATGAGCACGTCATCTTTGCTTTATAAGCTTCCAGATTTTGTTGTGCTAGAAGCCGGATTTCATCAAGGGCGTCAAGCTCTTCAAACCGAAGGTGAGCATTTTCTTCGTCTGTCAGCTCGTAGTGGACTGCCACTCGTAGAGAGGGTAGCTCTATCTCGAGGGGGAGTACTGCTTCTGTACCGAACACCAACGCGTATGGCGTTGTGTTCGTGGCCGTCTTGAATGTAGTTCGATACGCCCAAAGAGCCTCTTGCAATCTTTCGTGCCAATCTCTCTTATTTCGTGACACTGTTTTCTTCATGATCTTCGTCAAGGTCTTGTTGAAGGCTTCAGCTAGACCGTTAGCTCGCGGATTATAAACTGAGGAATATCTCCAGTCTATATTGTGCTGCTGTGCGAAGCGGCTAATTTTATGACTTCGGTAGGCTGGCCCATTATCAGAGATGATCCTTCTTGGGGTTCTAAAACGGTATATGACATGCGTTTTGAAGAAATGGAGGGTGTTCTCCGTCTTCACTTCCCTCAACGGTACCGCCTCTGCCCATTTGGAGAAGTAATCAGTCGTCGCCAGGATGAAACGATGTCCCTTTGACGATGCCGGTTCGATGGGGCCGACTATGTCAGTTCCCTACATTTCGAATGGCCAACTAGCCACTGTTGGATGCAGCGGATTTGGGTGCTGGTGGATGAAGTCCCATGAATCTGGCATGAGTGACATTGCTTCGCATATTCGATGCAGTCTTGAATCATCGTGGGCCAGTAATAGCCCATCCGTTTGATCTTCAACTTCATCTTTGGACCTGCTTGGTGAGAACCGCAGATTCCGTCATGAATTTCCTGAACGACTCTTTTTGATTCGTCCGGTCCTAAGCATCTCAGCCACAGAGAATCGAATGACCTCTTGTAGAGAGTATTATTGACGAAGGCGAAGGACAGAGCTCGTTTTATGAGTTGATGTCTTGCGGACACATCTTCATGCATTTGGTGGGACTTGAAGTAGTCTATAAAGACTTCCCTCCAATCCTCAACCTTCTCATGTTCTTTTATTTGCAAGGTCGCTTGTTCAGTCACTCCCTTCTCTTCGGGTGATTCCGAAGGTATTTCTGTGGGGGCGAGAACTCGACGGCTTTGTACCACGATTCTAACGTCATCGAGGTTCTCATCAGCCAATTCTTTAGCAAGTTTGGCCAGTGCGTCCGCTTTGCTGTTTTCCGCTCGCGGTATGCTCTCCAAAGTATAGGAGGGAATTTGGGTTAGCAGTTGTTGCACCTTTTCACCGTATTTTACTAACTCCAGTTTGCATGTTTGGTAATCGCCGTTTACTTGACTAACGACCAGTTGCGAATCTCCGTATATGAGGAGGTTTTCAATTCCCATGTCAATGGCGATCTCGAGGCCTGCTATCAGAGCTTCGTATTCGGCTTCGTTGTTTGTCCTCGGTTCCGTCAGGGAGAACGCGTAGCGCATTATCCCTCCTTATGGAGTTATAAAGATGAGTCCTACCCCCGATTTGATTATAGGGGTACTTTGTTTGCGCTTCTTCACGGAAGATGCTCCGTCAAAATAAAGCTCCCATCGGGTATTATCACCGTCGATCGCATCAAACGCATGTTCGTCTAGAAGATCGCAGTGTTAGTGTTTATGCCCTAGAAGGCCATTACTGTATCATACTAGCTTGTATATTACTTAATGGAAGCTTGGGATATTCACATGTATATAACAGTCTTGCTAAACATGGTAGTATGCTACTTGGTTTTTTCTATCTTAATATGTGAGTGTACGTATTGATAGAGCTCTTAGGATCTTGCTTGTCTACCAGCGTTATGATGGCAGTCACACTAGTGGGGGCTGGATAGTCTACAAGCACATCCTTATTCAGGTCCCTGGTCGTTGGATTATCGAGACAGAGCATCGATACTCCGGAGCAGACTAGTGTGTACGCTTCTCATCCCAGTTGGGGAGATGGTGTGTCCCACAGCCGTCAGTACGTCGTACTGGAGATAGTATGCAGGTGCTCGTTAGGTTACGGGTACACCGGACAGGACTCACAGGGAACTGTTGGTTGGTTTTATACCAGTCGTCAGTGAACAGTTCCCAGGTGACATGAGTACAGCATAGTCCGCAGACTTGACACTGCTACTTCGCCTCGAGTGTGTCCCACTGTTCTTAGATTGCTCCCCTACCACGGCTCAAAGGAGTCGTGCAAACAGGTAGCAGTTGGGTACAGTCCCGAGCACTTGGAGGCAGTGGCGGTTAGACAGGATTCGTCCCTCCCGGTATTGGGAGTAGATATCGCGCTGTGTCAGAGAGCCATTACGCAAAGTCCCTGGCCAGGGCAAGCGAGATTTGCTGGTAGGTTCCAGTAGTTTCTCAGGGTGTAATGGGCTTCGATCCGACACGACTTATACCGCTATTAGGGGACTGACGCTTGCCGCCCTCTAGGCCCGATATGCGATAGTCTTGGACGAACGGACCGGACTGTATGGAGATTGTCACATCAGACTCAGTAGGAGTTCGGATGGGTTTCCTCATCGGCCTTTTTATCGACAACTACCTGGGGACCGTTACGTACAGCTAGTGCCGCTTGCGGTCTGTGGTTAAACCCACTGCCAGCGTAGTAGTCGAGTCTCTAGAGTCCCACACAGAGAGTTTCCTATTCCAGGAGAAACGATATAGAGGTCGTATGGTTTTACGACAAGGGTTCGGACGCATACGTGTGTTTACGCACGTACGACTTTCGGACAGTTTTTACCAGTCGGCTTTGGTTTAAGCCAGTTACTGGTATCCGGTTATTGGATTTTTACAGTCTAAAGTTTTTCCGTATTTTTGCGGAAAGGAGGGGCGTTCTCGTAATTATGCGGGAAGCTTCTAGAAGGTGATGACTAAGGAGGTTAAGGTGGCATATGAAATGATTGTGATTAGTGAGTCACCTTGATGATTCATAGAAGTCTTTTGTCATTATAATGAATCATCACTAGATATTTTCAAGCATGGTTGCTAAATTCATTTCTTATTCTTTTCTTCATAAAAGAAATGCTTGATATATATCTTCTTGACTCACTATTCTCTTATTATCATCATCTACACATTCTCTCTCCTCAAGCTCTCTCTCTTCAAACCCTAATCCTCACCTCTCATGTGTTGAGAACTAGGATTAGCTAGACTAAACAATCCATAACCCTCACTCTATCTCATCTATCTTCTTTGATTAGCAATCCAAGAAGGTTAGTTGCCTCAAGTTTAGAGGCTAAGCTTGGAGTTTTGCTCTCGGGTGGATCGTCTACTACAAAGAGAAGGCCGAGGAGAACAAGGAGATCGTAAAGACGAAGGAGTTGGTTCATTAGGTATAATCCCTAAATACGGTAGTTTAGAAACACTTTGTGTTTGGTTATTTATAGTTTAGCTTCGATTCAAGCGGTTAGTCGATGTTCGTTCACTAAACAAGTTCGTTTTTGAAAATTCCGTCTCCCCACAAGTATTGGGGTGTAGTACATCGACTTACACGCAGTTCAAAGGAGAGTCGGCTGGTATCGGGTGCTCAGCAAGGAAGTCGGCGATGGCCTGGCCTTTTACTGCCCTGAGAGGTTGATACGTTATCGAAAATTCCATCAAGAGCAGGGCCCATTTAGCGAGTCGCCCTGTCAATATGGCTTTTGACATTAGATATTTGAGAGGGTCCACCTTTGAAATGAGATGGACTTCATGCGCTAATGCGTAATGTCTAAGCTTTGTTATTGCGAAGATCAACGCCAGGCAGTGTTTTTCAATGGGAGAGTAGTTGCTTTCTGCCCCCAGCAGAACTCGACTTAAGTAGTAGAGTGCTCTTTCTTTCCCTTGGTCGTTCTCTTGTGCCCATAATGCGCCTAAGGAACCTTCGAGGGCGGTTGTATAAAGAATGAGAGGCTTCCCCTTAACCGGAGCAGCCAACACCGGCGGGTTCTGCAGGTATTGCTTGATCTCATCCAGTGCGCCTTGACATTTTTGATCCCAAACGAATGGGGTTCCCTTCTTCATCAGGTGACTATAAGGACGGCACTTTCCTGAAAGGTTGGCTATAAATCGCCGTATGTATGCGAGTTTCCCTTGGAGAGACCGCAGCTGTTTGAGAGTCCTCGGCGGAGGCATTTCCATGATCGCTTTAATCTTTGACGGATCTATTTCAATACCTCGGTGTCGAACAACGAATCCCAGGAATTTGCCGAGGAAACCCCGAACGCACATTTAAGAGGATTCATCTTCAAGTTGTATTGCCGAAGGCGTTGAAATACAGTCTTCAGATGCTCGAGATGTTCCTCGTATGATTTGCTTTTAACCACGAGATCGTCGATATAGCATTCAACGATTTCGTGTATAAGGTCGTCGAAGATCTTTGTCATGGCCCTCTGATAAGTAGCGCCGGCGTTCTTCAAACCGAAGGGCATCACTTTATAACAAAATATACCAAGAGGAGTCCTGAAGGCTGTGTGCTTCTGGTCTTCTGGATGCATTTTAATCTGGTTATACCCCGATGAGCCGTCCATGAAGGAGAAAACTTCATGAGTGGATGTATTGTCTATCATCAGTTCAGTGACTGGCACGGGGAAATCATCCTTCGGGCAGGCTTTGTTGAGATCCCGAAAGTCCACGCATATGCGCACCGTACCATTTTTCTTCATCACTGGGACGATGTTGGCGATCCATTCAGGGTACTGAACTTCCTGGATGAAGCCAGAGTCGATTAACTTTTTGACTTCGGTATTTATGCTCATCTCAAGCTCGAGTCGCATTCTTCTCGGCGCCTGTTTGACTGGCTTGATGTTCGGGGATATTGCTAGTCTATGTACAGCAACTTCTGGATCTAGTCCCGGCATCTCGGAATAGTTCCATGCGAAACAATCTTTATGCTGCACAAGGACGTCTTTTAACGCAGCCACCCTCTCTTCAGACAGCAGCTCGCTGACGAATGTCGGTCGCGGATCATTTATTGTCCCCAACTCGATTTTCTTGAGGTTATCTGCAGTAGTATGGATTCCATCTTCCAGCTCTTTTGGTGCTGGTGGAAATTCTGAGATTACCTCATCGCTGCCGTTTTCAAAGCACCAGGGAAGGTCATCCATGTTCTCGGGCTCTTCCCTTGATATCATTATCACGTGACAAGTACGAATTCGCTTCCAATCCCAATGCAGAACTGGTTCTTCATTCGTGGCCTTGGGCTCGTGCTTTTGTGGTGGTGCTACCCTCCAGTTGTCAGACAACGCGAATTTGCCAAGCTGATATTGGTTCTCAACCCAATTCTTAAAGGTGAAGCAATCTTCAAGTGGATGCCCTACTACTCGATGGTAAGAGCAATAATTTGGGTTGGAGACTTCGCCCGCTTGCTCAGGGTGTTTAGACTCTGGCAGTGTAAGCATTTGATGTTTTAGAGCAAGATCAAGTATTTTCCTTGTTTTGTTCCGAGGAAATGAGTATGCTCGACCAATTTTCTTCATGAGGGCTAAGTCAATAACGCCCGACTCTCGGATGCGTGGCTTCTTAGCTCTGCTTTGTGGTTGTCGAGCGCCTTTCTTGTCTTTCGACTTGTTTTTGCTTTCGCGTCGAACTTCTTTTGTAGCAGGTTGACAAGGAGCGGCATTTTCATCCTTCACCGCCTGTTGAAGGAGGCGCTGTGTCTTGGCTTTCTCATAGATTGCCATTTCACGATTGTGATCATCTCGGGCTTTTTGACCCGCATTCCTTATAAGTTTGCCCATCTGATCTTCAAATGATGGACTGGGCGGTTTTGCATCAGGAACTTTTGCTGGCTCAGGATTAGCGTCCTCCCATTGAGCGTCCGCCTCTTCATCAAAGTCATACATGACATAACAGCTGTTTACTAGCTCCCGTTTCTTTGACCGGATGTACCCAAGCCCTTTTGTTTCTATTCTCCCGTTAGGCAGTTTGCATTGAGTCCAGGGAATGTTCCAGACCTTGTCATAGAATTTGGCTTTTCTAACGGTCTGTGTGAGGGATATCCCCTGGCGTTTCAGCAGTTTCTTCAAACCTTCGGTATAGTATCTGGGAAGACGGATGGGCTGAAGCCTGTCGAGCGTGGGATCCGCGCCATGCCAAATTTCTTTTTCCACCTTGTTTTCTTCAGAACGGTAGAATAGGATTGCCTTCTCGTCTTTTCGTCCGGGAGGGATATAGAATGTCTGCAATTCTTCTACGCTGTTGGTGTCGAGTGCATCTAGTTCTTTGTAATGTTCAAGCGGCACCATGGTTATCTGCAGACTTCGCTCTTCATCAGCGGAAACCCGTATTGGAGGCCGAGCAGGGAATACAGCATGAACTTCATCCTCTGAATCACTACCGAAGATCAATGAAGGAACGGATGGTCCTGGCCTGGTGGATTGGGATGGACCTGAATAAATTATACCCTCCTCCTCCTCGGTGTCACTGCTGAAGACAGGGATGGTGGCGTTAGTTTTGTTCTCCGGTTTGTGACACCTTTCCGTGTCTTCGAAACTCGGTAAGAAGTATTTGGCATCTTCATACTTGCGAACTTCATTTACGAAAAACGGATTCAACTCTCCCGCCACTGTGTACTCGAGGCCATCCCTAGAATACTTCATGCACTGATGCTGTGTAGAAGGGATGATATTGTACTCGTGTAGCCATGGTCGGCCGAGCAGAGCATTGTAGCACATCTTGGCGTCTATAACATGGAATTTGATGTCTGTGACGAGCAACCCGAAGCGTAGCGTTAATATCACAGATCCAAGAGTCTTTGAGGATTGAGAGTCGAATCCGGAGATGGTGATTTTGTCTCGGGCGAGGTGTTGGACACTCATGCAAATCTCCTTTAACACTCGCACATTGAGTAAATTGACAGACGATCCGTTATCGACCAAGATTTTACCTATCTTTATGTCGTGGCAATATCCTGAGACATAAAGGGGGCGATTGTGTTCACACGTCCCGAGGAGAAGGTCTTCATCACTAAAAGCAACGTCGGCTGTGTGCACCTCTTCCAATTCATCCTTCATCTTTTGTTCGGCTAGGAAGGCTTGGAACTGGTTCGGATCTTGTAGGGCCTTAATCAAAGAATCCCTCGCCTCTTTTGATAGTAATAGGGCATCGAGAATGCTGAGTTGTGAGGGTAGCTTTCTCAGATGCGCCAAGACATTGTAATCCACTTTACTCCTCTTTGGCGGGTTCTTGGCGGTTAACTCTTCCGCGACTTGGTCATCCAAAGCAATGTCTTCAGAGACCTTCTCTTTCCCTTTGTTTTTCTTGTTTAAGGGTCCGAGATTCTTTTCAGGTAGCGTCCGATTGCGCAGCTGTATATTTTCGCAAGCCTTCGGTTCTTCTTCTTTTCCCGAAATGGATTCTTTGAAGAGGGGGCCAAGCTCTAGCTCCTCATCGGAATCGCTCCCAAATGTAGGCACTTGTGACCCGGCGGTGTTAATCATGTGACAATTGTTGGCAGTTCTTTCAAGCTCTTTGGTCGTGTTTCTTTGCTCCCGACGAATTTTACGCTTTTCCCGTTTAAAGCGTTGTCGATTAGCGACGTATCCTTGCCACCACTTATCGAAAGCTTTGCAATCTTGGGTGGAATGCGAGACCTTCTGATGATATAAGCAATAAGAGGGGTGCATTTCCACCACGCCAGTAACTTTTACTTCAGAGGGTGGTAGATTCATGCCCATCGATATGGCCTTAGCAAACTTCTTTTTTATCTTGAATTGGCTTTTGTCAGCGGTGGAGGCATTTTGCTCCAGCGGGATTATTTCAGCTCCTTCCTCAAGTCGCTGGCGCTTGGCCCTTTCGAATATAGCCGTCTGGCGTTCTCGATCAGCTTTGCTTTTCAACCGAGCTTCATTAAGAAACGCGCTAATCATTTCAACTGATAACCCTGGGGCTCTTGATTCGGCATTTGCCCCCAGCGTTTCAGTGCCAGAAGTCCCTTCATCGTTCGTGGTCGAATGGGAGATCATATGACAGCTCGCCACATATTCCTCGGATTCATTCGATGAACTTTCTCCCTCATCTTCTTTTTGGAAGACGTGATCAAGGAAATCTTGGAGCGTAATGGGAGTCCGCGCCTTTTGGTTGTACTCATCCAGTGCGTCAATTTGCTTTTGTAAGTCCGTGCGCTTGTCGCCAGGCTTCACGGGCTTCTTAGATTTCTTCTTCTTCTTTTTCGAAGATTTTGACAGCTGACTATGAGCGCTTGAACTACCACCATCGGTCTTTGGAGTCGGTCATGGCTTCAACATCCCCTCAATAACCTGCGGTTCCAAGGGGTTCTTCCACTTGACCGCTAGACAGGTCTGAAGATCATTTAGCATTCTCCTCGTTTTGGCTGATAATACAACCTCCCAGGGAGTTTCTTCAATAACGGAGCATGTTGCCCCCGGCGTATTCGTCCCCTTAGAGGTGTGGGGCTGCGGAGGATTCACCTTCCATTTGTCAGACAGCGCAAAATTTGCCCTGACGGTATTGGTTCTCAAGCCAATTTTTGAAAACTTAGCAATCCTCAATCGGATGGCCTAGCACGCGATGATAAGGGCAGTAATTGGGCTCGTTGGCGTCGTTCGGTTGCAACGGACATTTTGGATCTGGCAGATTTATGAGTCTGTTGCGCAGCGCCAGCTCGAATAGCCTCCTCGTTTTATCGCGGGGGAAGGAGTAAGCACGTCCCATCCTGTCCTCAAGGGGTACGTATGGGCGCGTATTGTTTGGACGAGCAACCGGCTTCGAGTCGCTCGGTTGTTGTTGGGCATTAGCGACAATGATCGCTTTTCCCTTTCCTTTATCGTTTCGGGAGTCCGGCTTCGGGAGAGGGGGTTTATGGCCCATCTGCGCTAATTTGTCGATCAAAGCCTGGAAGGAAGTCGGCTTGAAGAACATCATAAACTGTGAAATGGTTGCTTGTGGATCAAGGGTTCCAACAAACATTCCCACCGCAGGGGCTTCTTCTATACGCTGTTCACACTTCGACCATAGATTACGCCACCGTATAGCGTACTGAACCCACGTCTCGCCGGGTTTTACCCTGGCGTTAATCAACGCCGTCATCGGAGTACGCTCACTGGCACTTGCAAAACGTTGGGTGAAGAGCAGCTCTATCTCCGCAAAGGTTTTAATAGAGTCATTGGGGAGCTCAGAATACCATTCGAACGCCGTATCTGATAGGCTTCCAACGAACTGGCGGAGCAAAAGCTTGTCGTCGCCGCCGGTGTTACCGCAAAGCGCCCTGAACTGGGCAACATGTTGATGGGGATTGCCGGTCCCTTTGTAGACATGAAACTTGGGAATTGTGTAACCCGGCGGGTATTTGATTTGGTCATACCAGCCCGGATATGGCCGCCCCGTCTTTACGACGTGGCCGGCTGCTTCGGCCGCGTGATGAACCTTTATTTGCTGGGCTATATATTCGTCCAGATCAGTTTTAGAGATTGTATCCTCTTTAGCCATTGATAGAACGGGCTGAGGGTTTGATGTCTCTCCCCTATCATCCCCAAGGACGATCGGTGGTTCTTCAGTCGGGGGATCTTGTTGTATCATCATCCCTATCATGTCCTGGAAGAGGAGGCCCATACGCTGTATATTGGCTGCTTGTTCAGCAGCCTCTTTGTCTCTCTTTTCCAGTACTCGGCGGAGGAACTCGGCGTCGGTCTCTTCCTCTTGGCGTTCATCTAAGGACGTCCCAGGGTTCTCTTTTGGCTCCGTGAGTGCAGCCATTGTAGTCATCATCTCCTGGAGCTTTTGTTGCTGCTCTTGAGCCTTGGTCACTGACCGGGTAAGCGGTCGGTGACCCGTAGAAGTACGACTTTCTTCCTTTCCAGAAGCCATATAGACCGTATGAACTGTTATGCCCCCTGACTTGGGGCGTTTAGGTTCACCGCTTTTAAACTTTGTCATTGTCACGGGAGCTTTCTCTGGCCTTTTCCTTTTGTGGACCTTTGAGGTTGAAGGAGCCGTTGAAGTGGGCATCCTAGCATTTGTTGCCCCCTGCTGTTTAATGGGGCGGTTCTTGTCTTTTTCCACCTTTGCCCTTTTCTGGCGACGGAAGTGGTCTGAGTCAATCACGGAGTCTTGAACACTCCGCCAAACTTTATAAATTTTTGACGACAGCCGTTGAGAGGGCTGTTCCTGCTTTGTCTCCGGAGCTTTTTCTATAGGCGGAGGAGATCTTTTCAACGTAGCAATTGGAGAGTTCTTTCTCACCTTCCTCAGCAATTCAAAGCTGTTCCCAGTTAGAACAGCAGCGTTGACCTCCACCACTGGAGCAAGTGGGGTTAACCCTGAGGGGGAGTTGCCCCCTGTTTTCCTTACTCGTTGCCAATGTCGACGTCGAGCACGACGAGCCGTTGGGACTGGCTCGGAAATCGAGATAGTTTCTTGTTGCCCCCTATTTGGGTGTGGGGTAACTGCCGATGTCAGCCTATCGAAGACTGATGCTTTTTGACCAGCTGGGGGAGGAGTGGGAACCGTCAATCTTGTGAAGACCGACTCTCTGATGGGAGAAGCCGCTTCAACGACTTCCAAAGCAGCGGCCGTTGCCCTCTTTGGGACAGCCACTTTATAGTTCTGACCTAGCCTGGTGAAAACGGAGGCTGTCGGCTTAGTAGCGGGCGACCCGTTGACAGGGGTCGTGGTAGTAGTGAGCCGGTCGAATACCGACTTCTTGTTCGCTTCCGGTGCGGATATCGGCATAGAGAAGCTTGTAGGTGGGACCATGGTCCCGAAAAACAGGCCGGTGGTGGCCTGGGTCACCTGTTCAACCGGTAAAGCGAGGAAGGAGGCCGCTTGGGGCCCATATGTTACACCTCTCGGTGAGGTGGAGCGTCCGTTGCCGCGGTGCTTCGCGCATTTGGTGCAGTTAGAATCCATGGATGTTTGAGTTCTGCACCAGACAAAAGACCAAATCTTAGCAACTTGAAATCCAAAGGCAACCATTTAATAAACCGCGATTGGTTCGCGAAAACGACACACGAAGTGTGGAGTGGAAAGAGGAAAAGGTCCCACCGGGCGTGCCAGAATCTGTTCCCCTCCGAACGGCGGCCCGGACTTTCGCGTCCGTGCCTGGGGTTCGGGACAGATGCTATATGGTTTTATCCGTCTACCTCTCCAAAGATGCCAAGTTGATTTATGGCACCGTGTATCGGAGGTTTAGACGGATGCGGCCGATGTAGCAGACTTCGTCAGATTCCCCCTCAGGATGAGGGGTTTTTGATTGTGGGGACGCTCTTCCCTGCAGGCGCAAGCCCCTGCAGTTAATTACGCTACCGCATCGCGGTAACAACTTTCTCCTTATCCAGAATTTCACTTCGTGTCGTGGGTGTTTGTTTTGTTTGTGGTTGCCCGTGGATTGTATACGGAGACTGAGTAATGCCGTCGCCCGTAGGACGTGGATTAGTCCAAATCCGTATTTACTAAGATTTGGGTTTTGTGTTTTTAGTTTAAGGATGCGTTAGCCGAGTTGAGGCTAAGATCAACTTAAACGTTCGTTAAGGACACAATAGTCCTGTTTAAGACTAAGATCAACTTAACGTGATAATCCATTTAATATCTGGCCATCGGGACTCGTCACCTCTTTGACGTCGTTGAGGAATTACAACGACGGATGTCAAAGGAGTTCGGAGATGTACCCTCGAACCAGAGTTGATTGGGAGTTTTATAATCCATTTAAATGTTTAAGGATACGTTAGCCGTGTTTGGGGCTAAGATCAACTTAAACGGGACCGTTTAGATCCGGCAAAAGAGCGATTGGCTCTATTGTTCTAGTTTAGGGACGTAGTGGTCCATTATTAGTTTAGGGACATCTCGGTCTGTCGCCAGTTTAAGGACGTAGTGGTCCGTCATTAGTTTAGGGACGTTTCGGTCCAACGCCAGTTTAGGGACATAGTGGTCCATCATTAGTTTAGGGACATCTCGGTCCGATATTAGTTTAGGGACGTTTCGGTCCGATATTAGTTTAGGGACGTTTCGGTCCATTATTAGTTTAGGGACGTTTCGGTCCACGAGTTTAAGGACCCTGCAGTCCATTTGGATGTGTGGTCGTTGGGACCCGTCACCTCTTTGACGTCGTTGAGGAATTACAACGAGGGATGTCAAAGGAGTTCGGAGATGTACCTTCGAACCGGTCGTGAATTGATTTAGGAGAGCAGCTGTGCTCAGTCAATTTAATTTAAGGACTTACGGCCAGAATTGGGCTAAGTCCAGTTGAAAATGTTCACATTTTGTTTGCATTTGGCCTATTAGGCCTTTGTTTGGGCTTTCCCCCTTTTTAGAATAATGCATAGCATTACTTCAGGCCATTGACTGGGGTCTGCCCTTTTTATTATGATGCATATCATTTGTTTTGGTCCATTGGACCTTTTTAGTTGGGCACTGCCCTTTCAAACAATGCACAGCATTTTATTTATTAGGCCTGTTAAGCCTTTTAATTGGGCCTGGCCCTTCAGGAAGTGAAATGCCTTGTATTTGTCAGACGCTTTGCGTCTATTACTGAGCGCAAGCGCCTGTAATGAAGACATGTGTCATGCGCTGGCGAGCACAAGCGCACTAGCGCAGTGCGCTGCGCTGTTGCGCTGCGCTATTGCGCTGGCGACACGTGGCGCGCTCTCAGCGAGTTGCGCCAAAATCTAGAGAGCAAAGCTCTATCTTAAAGGCGTTTAGCGCAAACGGTGCTATAGCCGACACGTGGCGCTCTCTTAAGAGCGCAACGGCGCAGTTTGGAAGTGCAAAGCACTAAGAATCTTTTAGATTCAAGAAGGGAAGTGCAAAGCACTGTTTAATTTCTTGATCTAAATTAGATCAAAGAAAAATAAGATTTTCTTTGTTTGAAGAACCAGAGGTTCATAAAAGTGCCAAGCGCTATTATTATTATTTTTTTTTTATTGTTTTTAAAGAACCGGAGGTTCACAAGAAGTGCAAAGCACTGTTTATTATGTAGAGATCATTGATCTTGTTTTTAGATCAATGATCTATTAGAAGGAATTTCTTCTAATTCATGAAGGTTCTTTACCTTTTTCTTGAAATCTTCTCAGAATTCTCTCTGTTTAAAGTTCTTGAGTTTTCCAGAAAAATTTTCATGCCTTTGAATTGAGGCTTAGGGTCCTTTTTATAGTGCTCACAAATTAGTTAAATTTGTTAAAGAGATCATTCTCTGAGTGATCTGGGGAATTTTCCCCACCGTTGGATCTTTAATCCGAGGGCTTCTGCTTTGCAGAAGAAAATCTTCTTGTTTTGACAAGAACAGAAAAGATTTCTTAAAATCTTAATTTAGTTTGGCGCAGATGCCCCAGCGCGTGACACGTGTCGCGCAGCGCACAGCGCAGCGCAACTGCGCTAGCGCATCTGCGCTGACACGTGTCGCGCAGCGCAGAGCGCAGCGCTACTGAGCTAGCGCATCTGCGCTGACACGTGTCGCGCAGCGCATCTGCGCTGACACGTGTCGCGCAGCGCAAAACGCAGCGCAACTGAAGCGTTGCTTCAGACAAATAGAGCTCTGCTCTGATTGGGCGCGCCTTCTTGGGCGTTGCGCTGACGTATTAGCGCCTGACGCGTGGCGCGTTGCGCCCAAGACTTGAAGCGTTGCTTCAAAATTTTGAATTTTTGAAATTGAACAGAGCTTTGCTCTGATTGGGCGAAACAGGGCGGGTCAAGTACGGGGCATGGAGATCGCCTTGTATTTGGAAGCTTTTTGGGGCGGAATGCGCCTGCCCTTCTCTCCCGAGGTCGTCGCAGCGCTGAATTTTTTCGGTTTGGCCCCCGGCCAGTTAGTGCTGAACTCGTGGAGGATCCTCTTCGGGTTCTTGATCCGCCTGAAGTTACAGGCGGTTCCCTTCAGCCTCTCCCTTCTCAATTCTTCTCTCGTCTTCAAAAATCATCCTGGTGGTCGAGCGGGCGACCCGAAATAGGTCTATCTCTCTTTCAGAAAGCGGCCGGGGGACGCTGCCGGGACCGGGGTCATGGCCTTACCCTCTTCTATTCATGATTGGAAGAAGAAATTTTTCTTCGTTTCCCCTCCCGAGGGCGAGGACTGGCCCGTGCCTACCAAGTGGTTGAGGGAGAAATGTTTGCCGGGGAACCGGTCCAATGACCCCGCCGCGGTGAGTGTGGCGTCGTGGGAGCCCATCCCCCGACCTGACGTGCTGCTGTCTGAGAGGGTCCTAAGTTGGGCCGGGCTCAGCCCCGTTGAGTTCGTCGGTAAGTTAGGCTTGCTTTTTGGCTTGTGTTTTGCTCGTGTCGCTGACTTGTTGGGTATTTGTTTTGTGCAGTATCCATGGACTTCGACTCACTTAAGCCTCCATGCGCCAGCCGAGGAAGGTTGCGAAGGCTTGGGGCGCCAGCTCTTCTCGCACGAAGCCCGCCCCGGCTCCTATTGCTCTGGTGGTGGTGTCCTGCGAGCGTTCGGGAGTGGATCCCGCCCCGGGTCCCAGCAGAGTGTCGGGCCGGAAGCGGGCCCTGGTTCTGGAGGATCCGGGCTCGGAGGAGGAGACCGGCTCTCCCTCGGAGCCGCTCAAGAGGAGCTCCCAGAGACCTTCCCGAGGCCTGTCACGCCCCGCTTCCCAAAATAAGGAATACGAAAGGCTGATAAGGCCAGCCATGCTCCTACGGTCAAGGAAATATTCTGCCGTAGTCACACTTCGGTTTCTAGCTTTACGTGGTAATCAGCAAACAACGCACAGGTAATGAGAAATGCAGTAACAGAAACAAAATAAATACAAAGAACTGACCTGATGGAGGTAAAAAGAGTATAGCTCTGGATAGCTGATTAAGATGTACGCGATGCACATCTGGTCCTGGTCTAGGCTAGATCTACTCCTCACTCTGAGCATGCATACTCAGGTCGTCAGAGCGACACAATAGCAATATATATATAAAGATGCAAGCGAAAACTCGAACAGTGATAATAGGTATATAACAGTAAATCAGGACGGTACAGATATGAACATAGAGTAACCAATGAAGTTTCTAATAGATCAGGTGAACAGTAAAGCAGTAAAATAGTATGCCAGGTATGTCAACACAGTAAGTAATGTATATCAATGACATTATCCCTATCAGTCTCTAAGTCTCACTGTACATGTCACTAAGCCTATCGTCAGTCCAAGTGTGAGAGTCAGCCAGTTGCGAGCGTCCTCCACCCAAGGGTAGGACCCAAGGGCAAGGGACCACGGGCCCAAAATATAACTCACGGTAATAATCATGTACCCTGTAAATCTCCATATATATAAGCCGGCATGGGACTCCCGAGATTCTGTTGAACTCACACTCAAACTACCCCACACCCCCGTGGTCTACATCAAACGCCAACCATAATCTCAAATACCAGTCGGTCCATGATAAGTCTGCGCGAGAACTGGAGACAGGATCTCCATCAAGCACGTCCCGACTAATACCCAAGATAAATGGCAGTGTCTGGTGCCTTATCTGTGACACCCATGCAAGAGCTTCCATAAGTGTCCCATACCACTTATAGTCACACTTACACGCGTCCCACAGACGTCGACGATGCAATAGAATAATAGGGTTCACTGATTGTGTACAAGTACGTGTCACTTTCATTTATCCACTCATGCACGAACACTAACGTACTTGCCACAATCATCACTAATACCTAGCACTGGGTAATGCACATGATCACTAGGTTACTAATGCAGCGATGTATATATGATATGATGAGAAAACGGTATTTAAGGCATGGTTAAGATGTCATCAAACAATATTCTACCAATTGCATAATTTATCATAAATAATATATGCCAAAATTTAGCGAAACAATGAATAGGGGATAGGTAGTATGTGGGATTATCAATCCAGCGAATTTAGTTTAACGTCAATCGGGTTTCAGGATTACTAGATATGGCCATTTCATTTTAAGCGTTCACGGCTGGAAATCCGGTTTCAGAATCGGAAGTCCGTTTCGCAACGCATTTTAACCCCGGTAGGGATCAGAATTTAGCAATGCTACAGTTGAATGATATCTAGGGTTTTCAGTAGGGTATTCAACGCAACAGATGGATTCTCAATCGCGCCTCTCTCTCTCTTTCTCACCCTCATTCTCTCTCCTAGCATGCTCGCCCCTCATCATTGTGTCCCCCCTCTCTCTCTCCAATAATCCATTTCTTTTCTTTTCTTACCAAAAATAAAACCAACCATAACTAAAACAACACAAAGGAATCATGTAGCCAAATGAAACATGTCATGTTGCACTAACCATGAAAAACAGTAGAAACACGGATTTGGCTTAATCGCGATTAGCAGTGCACTAATCGGGTTTTTATCCAAACCGCATATAATAAATTTTAAAAATTCCAAATCCTTTAAATATATTTTTAAATGAATAATCATTTTAATTTTCATTGATTTCACAATTATTGGTATATATTTATACCCTTTTTCGAAAACCCCAATTTCGCAAATCGGGCAGCTTTCGGAAAATATATTATTTTAATATTAAATTCCAAAAATAATATTTTATATTTTTTGAAATATTACAATATTACATGCTGATGTTTAGTTATTACAGGCAACTGCTTAGATATTACATGAAAATAGAAAGATATTTTAGAGCCTATGGTGGAAAAATGTATATTTGGCGGAAAATGAAATTTAGGTAGGAAAAAATATGTTTGAAGGGAAAATGAAAATATAATAGATATTGCAAGCAAGTCTCTAGATATTATAGGCAAGTCCTTAAATATTATAGGCAATTCGTTTGTAGGGTGACTTTCATGTATAGTGTCACGCCCGCTTCCCAAAATACGGAATACGAAGGTAATTAGGCCAACCATGCTTCTACGATCAAGGAAAAATCCTGCCGTAGTCACATTTCGGTTTCTAGTATTATATGGTAATCAGTAAAACTCAACACGGTTAAAGAGAATGCAGTCACTGGAACTATCGGATATAAAGAAAACTGAGCGTAATGGAAGTAAACAAAAAGGAAACTAACCAGGGATATCAAGGAAGAAATATAACTGGTTCGCTGGTCTGGATCTTCGCAGTCTTCTCGAGATCATATGGATCCACTTCTATCACTGAGCATGCATACTCAGATCGTCAGGAAGACGCAATAGTAATAATATGATAATAATAATAAGGAAAGAAATAAACGTAATAATAGTGGAGATAATATATGGAGGTAATCAATATGTCAATAAACAATGCAATGTATGATCTGCGTCTCTATCGGTTTCTAAGTCAATTTTTGAAATCGAGTTGCAGAAAGGAATGATTATGTTTAACGAGGGTCTCGTACGTATCCGAGACTACGGCCCACTGTTGCCCGGGACATAACCCTGTCAGCCGGACCGCTAGATTTAAACCTAATATATATATATATATATATATATATATATATATATATATATGAGTCGCTGTTCGAATGATCATCCTCTAAAATCACTAACCTCGCTGAATACAAGTTTCTTTCCAGTTCGATTTCCCCTTTTTCCTCAGAATCCACTATCTATAAGTATAGGCTAGTTGTATACAAGTATACACCAATAACACTGTTTTATTCACCATTCACTGTGCTGTTCACTATCACAAATCATTCACTTTTTACTGGCGTACTCGACATAACTAAACTGATACCATTCACGTTTGACAATGCATTATACAATGAAAATTAATAAGGACGCTCACTATCGCTAGAGGTATTGCAGTCGGGTAAAAATGTGAATTATGCCGCTAAACAAATCATATGCAATACAAGTCATTACGCGTCTTATGAACTTAGAAAAATCACGTTAAATCGTACGTTCAGGATTAAGTAAAATGATACAAAAACCGTAAAAAGTAACTTAATCAGCAGTTCAACGAAATTGGGTTCATGTCAATTGGGTTTCGGGTTCGCGAATTACACTCATTTCTTGTTAAGTGTTCTCTGCTGGAAATTCAGTTTCTGAACTGAAAGTCCATTTCGTAACACAGTTTTCACCCTGTTGGGATAAAAATTAGGCAACACTACAGTTGGATAATATTTAAGTTTATCAGTTAGGTTTCTAACACACCTTACGGATTGATAATATCCACTGTGTGCTAGGAGTTATGCATTATTTAAGATCGGGATATACGTTCTGTCCCTGCTTGGGACTGCAGTATGTACTGATGATTTAAAATATAATTAAAATAGGAAACGATGGTAAAAATGAATGAAATCACTTTAAATAGTTATACAACAGATTTATCTGTACTAAAGTATAGGGTTCCCAATAATACCATTTTCACACAGAGATGTAAAAGCATTTCAAATCAAGTATCGACAAGCAGTACTGCTCTGGACTGCAGTCCAGAGCCGCATTCCCGAACAGTTTCTGTCACTGCTTTAAAATAGAAACAAAATATAGATTATATGGTGTCCTAGGTTGTCGAGTCGGCTTCGATACGAGCCCTCGTATACAATATTCCGGTGTGTATCCAATTTACTATGATTTTCACGAATATCAGGTACGGAAAGTTTCAGATTTGACGGGTCTAAATGGGGATGACGTTTCATGGTGTTAGAGTCCGTATTTTCGACCCAACTCTTTACACAGTATTCATTATCACTAAGGTAATCCGTTACACCTAAGTTCCGTCATTTTAAGAGGGCTTTTAGCTTAGGGTTTGCATTGAGCACCTATAATGAATATTTGATTCGCAACCGAAATGAATATACTATAGCATGTAGCAAATATTTGAACTTGCCTGATGACGTATCGATGATGATACGGCCGCGACGCGACAACAGCGGTGATCTATGACAATGGCAATGGCACAGCACGGCGCGATCACGACGCAAGCGCCGCTAGGCACGGCACGACAAACTCAACCTTGGCTCGAGCATGGCACGGTTTTGATCTTGGCTAGAATGCGTTGTGCAGAGTGGTCGTCGACGAGGGCCCGGCGACACTTGTGGACGCGGCGGAGGTAGCGACGGCGAGCGGAGGCTCGACTTGGGCTTGATGGAGGGTGAAGGTTGAGGCTCGTTGGGACTTGGTGGTGCGGTGGTTGCTTGGAGCTGCAGTGGCGGCAACAGGCGGCTCGTCGGCGGCCAGAAGATGTCGGTAGCGGTTGAAGGTGGTGTTGTGAGTTCAGAGGAGGAGGCGGCGCTGCGCTGTGGGTGATGTTGGGTTTGAGGTAGAGAGGAAGCGGCAAGCTCAGAGAGGAGATCGATGATGGCGGAGGTTGATGGAGGTGGTTGCGGCGTAGCTCCGGTGGTCGCGGTGGTGTGAGGAGGTCGTGGGGGTGCTAGGGTTAGGTGTTGGAGGGAGATGAGAAGGAACTTGTGGAGGGGGCGATGATGGTGATGGGGCGCTGGGGTTCGTTGGAGCTCCAACGGCGAGGTCGAAAGGGGCTCGGCTGATAGGTCGCAGGGTTACTCGGGTGTAGGGAGGAAGGAGGAGAGAGGAGGTGAGGTGAGGTGAGGTGAGATGAGAGGAGAAGATCGAAGGGATGGGCGGCGATGAAGGCGGAGGCGAGGCAAGGTCGGGTTCTTGAGTTGTTGCGGGGATGTGGGTTGCCGGCTCGGAGTTCACGTTGGAGGTGAAGGGGAGAGGAGGCGCTTGAGCTCGAGAGAAGAGAGAGAGAGAGAGTGAGTGAGAATGAGAGAAGAGAGAGTCAGTGAACGTGCTTTTTTTTTTTAAATAATAAAGGGAAAAATATGAAAGAGAGAGAGCAGGGAAAAATATGAAAGAGAGAGAGAGAGCGCAATGGGATAATTAACATATAATAATTAGATTTTAAATTTGAGATTAAATGAAATTAATCGGGTAAGATGTGGGTTTTAAAGGAGGATAATTTTGAATCTGAAAGGGCTGAAAGAAATTATTGGAAGAAAAAGCGGAAGATTTGGGCTAAGAGGAAAAAGATTGGGTATAAGCTTTGGGCTAAGGAAAAGTTTAGAAGGAAAAGAGTGGGACTAAAAGATGGACCTGGGCTTAGGGTTTTAAGCATTAAGTTAGGTAGCAAAAGAGTTAGAAAAAAATTGTTAGGGAAAAATATTTTTGATGAAGTATATATATATGGAATAGATTAAATATAAAATATATAGAATTATTATTGAAATACGGATAATAAATACAAAAGGACTGGGTATTACATATAGGCTGTCAAAGCACATGGGCATGGGCATTGTTAGAATATACGAAATTATAAGTGGTGAAAGATATAGCATGAGGTTATAATTAGGCCCAGGGTTTTTTTTTAACAAGAGCAAAAGGCTCGGGTTTTTTTTGCCAGCCCGGGAATTGGCTGGGGGCTTTTTGACAATTTACCCTAAAAATCACATTATTATAGCCCATAAAAAAGCCCACAACTAAACTATCTCCAAACAGTAGCTAACCCATAAGCTTTCCATTGGCCTCCCCTCTCAAATTTCCAATACCACACCGCTTCCCCAATCTCCGGGCCCATAAGCCCACGACCTATTTTTAAAGTTTTGAATTTTCAACAGGCGACTTCCGCGTCAACTGTTGCGTCCGCATGCTGCCGACCTTTCAAAATTTCACACCAGCTCTCTCTGAACATTCTAGAACCTCCTCTCTCTCCTCTTAGAAAGGAAACCGACGGCCGATCTCAACCCAGCACAATATCAACGGTTCAGATCCATTCGAAATTTCTAGAACCCCGCCCTTAATCTATATAATCCCCTTCCTCCTCTTTGTACCTCTTCACATATCTCAGCTCTCTGTAGTTTATCTTTTTGCTCTCTTTTTTTCTTTCCAAGATCCAGTTTTTGTCAGAAGTTCTTTTGTTGAGAGATGGCTGGAAAAGGCGAGGGGCCAGCGATCGGGATCGATCTCGGCACCACCTACTCATGCGTCGGAGTTTGGCAGCATGATCGTGTGGAGATCATCGCCAACGACCAGGGGAACAGGACCACGCCGTCCTACGTGGCCTTCACCGACACGGAGCGCTTGATCGGAGATGCGGCCAAGAATCAGGTGGCGATGAACCCCATCAACACTGTTTTTGGTGAGTTTTTGCTTTTTTTTGAGGTATTTTTACTTAGATCCGTTGATTTTGTAGTGGTTGATGAGAATTTGGTTTAGATCTGGAGTTTTTAGTACCTTTTACGTTTATGATGACTCAGATCTGAGGTGTTTAGGTTTAGATCTTGCGGTTATAACCTTACATGGCGTTAGATTCAAATTTATAGCTCGTGATGAGTAAGATCTATCTTTTGTCAGAGATTCTGAACTTGTTTTGGGATGTCAATTAATTTAAATTTATTGTTATATCAAATATTGGAGTTGTTGCAGAACAAAATTCATTTTCCGCACAAAAAAATTCAGTATGTTCAGAAAAAATTAAATTTCTGAAGTCTTAGAAACCATTAACCCTTTACCCTAACCATAACCCTAAAGAAAATGTAAAAAGATGACAGTTGCCATCGTGGAAATGGGAATAGCCAGTTGCAAGCTTTTTTGCTTCGAATGGGAATTTCCAAACTAGATGATGTGGGTTGATACCGCTTTCAAATTTCATATTCCTCTCGATCTAAAAACAATTAAACGAACAAGAATTCGGGTTTTTTTGCCCCTTATGAACAGTATCTTGTCCCCCCCCCTTCCCCCCTATTTCCAATGCCAATTCTAATTCCTTATTAAAGAATCAGCTCCTATACCTTCACTGGTGATGCCGCTCTTTCACTGGTGATGCCACAAGAAAGAGAACTCCCTTGAGAACTCCCTTCGCTGATGCCTTGCCATTTGTGTTAAAAACATCCAAAACGAGATATAATTTTTAGCCTATATTTTGTAATCTCAATCTTCGCAAATGTTTGTGTCCGTTTAGGTTCCTTATTGTTTTCTATTTATATTAATGCTAGATCAGTATTGTTATTGAGTGCTAGACTTCTTGAATTAGCATGGTCCAATGATTATGATGACAATCTAGTCATGTTAAGTAAAATGTACTAAATTAGTTTGACTGGGAAAACAAGTTAACATGTTTGATATTAGGAAATTAGATTGTAATTCTTTTCATGTTTCAGAATAATCTTCCCTCTTTGTTTCCGATTGTTACAATTTATCAGCTTGAGACTGCAATATCCATTTTATATCTTGTAGGGATTTCTTTGCACTATCTTATAGCTGGTGGCATTTTAGTTGAATACAAAATATGACAGTAAATCTTCATCTTAAACAAGTTTATGATCTATACACCTAAAGTTTAAGATGCAGCTGACTATTTAGGATCCTTTTAGTTTCCATAGTTTGTTAACACATTTACATTGTTGTTTACTAGTCGCCTTTGATGGTTTTGCTAGCAATTCTATGTGATTCTGTTGATGACAATTTAATAGTATCAGCAAATGTGCCAGTGGTTGGTTCTATGATTCTGTTTATGACCGTAATTATGTTAAATGGCTGGACTAATATCCCCGGGCATAATGATTATCTTAACACGTGTAGTGTATTTAAGTTTTGAAAACATGGTCTTTTATTTTTTAAAGAAAATTTTAGCCGTTATCTATAAATCGGATGTCTATAGAGACTTGCTACCAGCATACATGTTCTCTCCTTCTGCAATTCGTCACATTTGTTCCATTTAATAATAATAGTCTTGCCGCTTTGTTTATGCTGAAGGGATCATTAATTTTATTTTAGCAGAAGCCTATAATTGTGCATTATATCATGTACTGGTTCCTTTGAGCTGCATGCTGCATCAAGCATGTCATTGTCCTTCTCTTTGCATTGCATTTTACTGGTTCTTACATTATTTTCTATGATCTCTTTCACAGATGCAAAGCGTTTGATCGGAAGGCGGTTTGGCGATGCCTCAGTTCAAGGTGACATGAAGTTATGGCCCTTCAAGGTCATCCCCGGCCCTGGTGACAAGCCCATGATTGTTGTCCGATACAAAGGCGAAGACAAACAATTCGCCGCTGAAGAGATCTCATCCATGGTCCTCATCAAGATGCGAGAAATCGCAGAGGCCTACCTCGGCTCCACAATAAAAAATGCTGTGGTCACAGTGCCTGCCTACTTCAACGACTCTCAACGCCAAGCCACAAAGGATGCTGGCGTCATCGCTGGGCTTAACGTGTTGAGAATCATCAATGAACCCACGGCTGCCGCTATTGCTTATGGTCTCGACAAGAAGGCAACAAGCGTCGGTGAAAAGAATGTGTTGATCTTTGATCTTGGTGGTGGTACCTTTGACGTTTCACTACTTACAATTGAAGAGGGTATTTTTGAAGTGAAGGCGACGGCTGGTGATACTCATCTTGGAGGTGAGGACTTTGATAACAGAATGGTGAACCATTTTGTGCAGGAGTTTAAGAGGAAGAACAAGAAGGACATCATCGGAAATCCTAGGGCTCTCAGGAGATTGAGAACTGCTTGTGAGAGGGCGAAGAGGACTCTCTCCTCCACCGCTCAGACCACAATCGAGATCGATTCACTCTATGAGGGCATTGATTTCTACTCGACGATCACAAGAGCCCGATTCGAGGAGCTCAACATGGATCTGTTCAGAAAATGCATGGAGCCAGTTGAGAAATGTCTGAGAGACGCTAAGATGGACAAGAGCACGGTTCATGATGTGGTTCTCGTCGGTGGGTCCACTCGTATTCCTAAAGTACAGCAGCTGTTGCAAGACTTTTTCAATGGAAAAGAGCTCTGCAAGAGCATCAACCCTGATGAGGCCGTGGCCTATGGCGCTGCGGTGCAAGCTGCGATCTTGAGCGGCGAGGGCAATGAGAAAGTGCAGGACTTGCTTCTATTGGATGTTACTCCTCTCTCTCAAGGGTTAGAGACAGCTGGTGGAGTCATGACTGTCTTGATTCCTAGAAACACAACAATCCCAACGAAAAAGGAGCAGGTTTTCTCTACCTACTCTGACAACCAACCCGGTGTCTTGATCCAAGTCTATGAAGGTGAAAGAACAAGAACCCGTGACAACAACTTGCTCGGCAAGTTCGAGCTCTCGGGGATCCCCCCGGCTCCAAGGGGAGTTCCTCAGATCACTGTCTGCTTCGATATTGACGCAAACGGTATTCTCAATGTCTCTGCCGAGGACAAGACCACCGGGCAAAAGAACAAGATTACGATCACAAACGACAAGGGGAGGTTGAGTAAAGAGGAAATCGAGAAGATGGTGCAAGAGGCTGAGAAGTACAAGTCAGAGGATGAAGAGCACAAGAAGAAGGTCGAGTCGAAGAATGCTTTGGAGAACTACTCATATAACATGAGGAACACAATCAAGGACGACAAGATTGCATCGAAGTTGCCGGAGGCCGATAAGAAGAAGATCGAGGATGCTATCGAGGGAGCCATTCAGTGGCTCGATAGCAACCAGCTAGCGGAGGCCGACGAGTTTGATGATAAGATGAAGGAGTTGGAGTCCATTTGCAATCCAATCATCGCGAAGATGTATCAAGGTGCTGGCGGTGGTGACATGGGTGGAATGGAGGAAGATGGCCCGGCTGCCGGCAGCGGGAGCGGTGCTGGTCCCAAGATCGAGGAGGTCGATTAAGCTGCTTTTGTTGCCGCTTGTGAGTAGTACTGTTGCCTGGTATAATTTTCATTAGTTTCTGGTATCTGTTATTTTGTTTTTGTTGGTTGAACAATCTGGCCTTGGTTTACTGAAGGCCTGTGGAAATTTTGTTGGGGAGTTTTGCCGCTCTTCTGGTATGTTGGGAAATTGAAGAAGTAGTAGTAGTTATATCCTGCATATTGTTTTGGCTTCTTATGTTTACCTGTTCTCTTTGTTTTTTCCCCCTTTTCTTGTACCTTATTTCTACCTTAATATATTGCCTGTTTTAGATCTCACATGTCTTGTTGTGTTTTCTGTGAGATGTTGGGTTGTTGGTTAGGGCCCGTTTGGTGGGTGGCAGGATTAGTATGGATTGGATTATGGAATCTTAGTATTTTATAATTTTGTGTTTGGTTGCTGGATTTGCATTTCAAGGATTCTTTTGTTTTTTAAAGATTTGGTATTATTCATTGTGCTTTTAGATGGGACCTGTGTGTTTTATTTATTTAATAATCCTCTCTCTATCTATCTTTCTTTAAAATTCTAAAATCTAAACTTCATTTTATTTTCACCAACCAAACAAAGAAGGATCTATAAATTTAATATTAGAAATCCAAAACCAACCAAACAACAAATTACTGAATCCAGAAATTTCAACTGTATTAGTCTGCATTTCAAATTTCATAATCTTATAACCAGACAGGCCCTTTGGTTAACTGGAACCCATGGACCTTCGATTTTTGAAAGATGACTTTTTATAAGAAAAAAAATAATGCAAGTAATGAACTAATATTATTTTTTACTGTGATTTCTTTCTCTTCCCATTCTTTGCAAATCATCAACTTTCTGCCCAATTATCCAACTATCTTTTTTTTGGTTTATATATATATACACACACATACATATATATATAAGATTTTAAGTATGTTTTAAGAATTATAATTGTGGGTTGAAGTGAAAACAAAATGACATGGAAAAGAAAAATAGATTAAAGACGGTTAGTGGAAGAGCTTATTTGAATAAAGAAAAGATTGCCTTATTTTTTCTTATAAAAAAAGCTGGAAAAGAAAGAAAAGATATAATTGAGGTATCATGTAATACTATATATGATAAAAATGACTCCATATAAAATCTATAAAACTATTAAACAAATAAAAGGTTTAAGGAATGAAAAAATAGATGGGAAGTAAAGAAGACATGAAAATGGGAGGAATAAAAAGTAAAGTGAAATGTCAATTCATAGGTGTCAATAACATTCTTCGTATTAATTAAGCACAATTTTTTTCAGTAACAAGAAATCATAACACACAAGGACACAAATTCACATCACAATATCAATATTGTTTCATCCATAGCGTTTGCCCCCAACAAATATGGAAAGGCAAAACTAGTGGTAAATCATCAAATTGATTTTTGAGGAACACAACAACATATCAACATATATCTAATCCAAAGGGAAGTTTAGGTATGAATCTTCGGCTAGAAATGAATCTTTGGTCAAAATGAGCATCTTTTGGTTAAAAGAGGAAGCACTATTTTTTGCATTATCTAAATTGCTCTTGAGCAATCCTTCAAAGTATTGGACTTTTCTTCTTTACTTTTGTGGCTTTATTGTCATTTTATTTTGGGCAAATTACACCAAAATATCCATGATCAAGGTTTTTTCGCTAAAATACCTTAAAAGTATGTTTATAACAGTACAATATCTTTAACTATGGTTAACTATGGTTTTCAGTATATATTTTTCACTAAAATACAGTCAAAATAGCAATAAAAGTATTTATTCACTAAAACACCCTTAAAGGTAGCATTTAAGGTATTTGCTATAATTAAAAAAACGTTGAAGTAATTTTAGTGAAAATCAATGATAAAGGGTATTTTGGTGTAATTAAACTTTTTATCTTTTTTAATAAAATCATGTTTGATTTCAGCCTTTTAATGACTTATCCTGTCTTTTCATCTTAATTTCTCTAACAATTGTCGTACAATAACCTTGCCAAAATGGTGGAAGAATGGTAAAGCAAAGGAATTTTGATAAGAAGACCAAAGTTTGAAGAACGTTGAACGGAAAAAATAGGGGAGATAACCCACCTAAATCTTTAAATATTAATTTAATAAGGCTGTCAAATAAGAGTTCAGAGCTAGGAAAATAGGTTTTCCTTAATTTTTTCACTTTGATAACAAATACATTCGAAAAAGACTACTAATATAGATACACTATTTTAATTGACTAAGGCGGAAAAATAACCTTTTTGACTAATTGCTACAGATGACTTGAATCTATTATAATTTCCCTATACATACTTCATCAATTGAGTTTTGTTTTCGATGGAGGTCCTTTTCGGGGCTTCTTCAGATGTTGTCTTCCGTCGATCTCCCGGTGGATTTGGAAGTGATCTCCCGTTGCGTGTGGGTCTTAATGGGTTTTGAGGAGATTGGTGATTTGAGGAGTTCAGCGCCGAGTACCTGCAAAGAAGTTCCGAGATGGTTCGGTACCACCGAGAACCCTCTGACGATCAAGTTAGTACTAGATCCGAGCAGCGTAACGGCTAAGTGGAGTAGAAATGGCTTACTTGACCCCTCTATGATGGGGGTTTATATAGCAGTAGCGGTACGCAGCAGCCGGCGCGAGAATCTCGCCGGCAGTTACGCTCCCGACGTCACGCCCGCGTAGAGAGCGGATCACCCATTAATGAGGATCGTGATAGCGTGGAACGTGGGATGTTGCTGGCGGAGAATCTGCGCATGGCGAGATTTGCGGAGCGGCGGTTACGCCTGTGAGCGGTGGAGTTGGTCGGAGGACCGAGGAAGACGGCCTCGGTTGGGGAGCTTGGAGACGAGCGAGATGACCGAGGAGTCTTGGTCTTGTGGCAGCTCGGGACGAGCTGAGGGGTTGAGGAGGTCAATTTGCAGGGGGCCCTGAGGAGGACCGACTTGTGCTTGCAGGTCGGGTATAGGGGTGGCCTGATCGGCCTCTGTGGCCCTTCCTTCTGAGTTCCGGGATATGTCATCCGCCATGTGTCATGATCTCGGAGATCGCGAATAATGAGCATCATCAGTTTTAAAAGTTCTTATAGATATGTAAAGTAAAATGGAAGTAAAAAGATTTGATAGAATTTTGAGATATAAATGAATCAATATCAATATTGTGTTAACTAACATGCTCAAGTTCAACTTAACATGTGCATTGTGTTTTAATAAAATGAAAGGTGTAACTTATATTAAATATTAATGTAAGAATATATGGATACACATGGTTTAACCAAATGGTTACTCCCTCTTAAGGTTTCGTCGGGACCCCGGGCTGTTAGCTGTCTTTTCTGTTAGCGAATCAGTGCGAGATCTCTTCATTTAAGGTGGGTGCGCCGGTTCACGCATCTTGTCACTGAAGCGACGGTTCAGTTTCAAGCGTCGGTTGGCCGACGCGACGTGTGCAGACCTATGACGCTTGATGGGGTGCGGTCCAGTACGGGAGTGACAGGTGGAGCAATTGGAACCGTTGGACGCGAGGAGGCGTTTTTGGCGGGAGATGAAGGGCGCCGTTGGATGAGGTCGTTCGCGGGGATAAGCATAGGCGGGGGCCCGCTCCAGTGCCCCTACTCTTTAATATTTCCTTTCTTCTAAGTTTTGGCAGCTCGGCGCTCTTCTCCTTTTGGATACATGGTTCGTTCCCACTCTTTGGGTTTCTCGTTCCAGAGGGAAGCCAGTGGCGCGGCCGTGCCCCTGGCTGGCTCATGCCCTGCGCCGAATGTTCCGCCGGCGATAGGGCCGACCACTTCGTTGACGGCTCCCGGTGATTGTTCCGGTAGCGGCCAGAGACGTCCACGATCATCCAAGCCCCAGACGAGAGACAGAGGGGAGGGCGAGGACGGAGTCCCCCTTAAGAGGAAAAGGGCAATCTCTCGTGCGCCGCCGTCGATAGTTCCTGAGGGGATTCCCGTGCTGTCATGTCCCGAAAGTACGAAACATGACCGGCGCTTAAACTACGAAACGTCTCGAGGCGTACGTAATCTAAGTAAACCGAAAACCCAGAAATCCAAACCAAGAAAAGTAGTAGAGTGAAGGAAAACCAATTTAAATCAAGTAGTTTTAATAGCATAAACCGAATTATACGTTATTAAAAAACATCAAATATTTACTGAAAATTTCGGCAGAGTCTCTTTTTTAAATACTGGCCCCCAAACGGGATACAACATGAATAGTATACGAAATCAATAAAAGGCATCTCCAAGTGGGAGCTAGCTCTTCGTCAATCGACTGTCATAACCACACAAGCAATATAATATACAACGCCAAGGGCGAGGATCAAAAACTTAAAAGGGAACTCAAAACCCCAAGAAATCCACAGAAATATAACGCGCGGCTCTAAGGTCGAAAGAATAACATCACTGGTCTCTATCTCAAAATAAATACATGTTTGGTTGATAGAACTTCTAGATACAACTGAATAATAATATACAATGTATAATGATGGGTACGATACAAATAAACCCACCTACTAGCAAGTCACCCGAAAGAAGCAGTGCCAGCAAAGCCGTAATGAAACCTGTACGGCAAAACCTGCAAGGAACTGTGGCACAACGGGGGTGAGTTGCCAACTCGTGCGTAGAAAAACATCTACGAACAGAAACCGCATGAACAACGCAAATCTAGGTCAACGATCATAATATATCCTCAAATATATATAACATGCAGCCTATAACAATGACTAGGGTAAATATCTAACCCGAGTGTAATCCCATGTGCCCGTGTCAGTGCCTCAGGTAGCAATATATCATATGGATGATGTATGAATGCATGAAACAGAATGCATGTACTGAATAAAACTGCTTTCATAAATCAGTGAGATTTCTGTATTTTAAAAATGAGATACCATAAATGAAATCAGCATAAAACAGTGCCCAGCATCGACACAAAACAAGTGTCCAAATATCTCGATATCTCTGTGTCACAATCTCTGTACCTCAATATCTCAAAATCTCAATGTCTCAATCACAATATCTAGGGCGCCGTCAGTCTAGACCGGCCCCTACCATCCATCTCAAGACCACGACGGTATCCTCCGGATATCCGACGTGTCGGGTAAAATCACCGGGCGGTAGTGCTCCCCTGCCAGGCTCAACGTCAACAACACGATCCTCTTGCCCCGGGGTACCGCACCGGGCCCACTATGTACCCGAAAACGGTTCCTCCACTCCTCGAATCGGGTCTCGAAATCCATCAGCAAGCTCATGGTGGACGACTCATACATCATGGGAAAAACCACACTTTTTATTTAAAAAGAGAGAAAGCAGTTTATATAAGTTTTGCGGTTTTCCCCCCAAATCCAGAAAATCTTATGGAAACCCGAATCCAAATCATCAATAGCATGTAAAACCATGAATGCGGTATAACAATGAATAACAGTATGCATGAAGTGACAAGTAATAACTGTTGGAGATAGTGCCCTCAGAGTCAATTATTGGATCACAGGCACGTGATTGCAATGATTGAGGGAGGATCTATTCCGGTAGGACAGTCTTACTCAAGATGATAGTATACTATCTGGTTTATCTTTATCATCGTGTACTGATTTAGGTGACCTGACAGGTCGCTATTACACATTGATAGAGCCCCTAGGATTCATGCTTGACTGCCAGCAGTATGAGGGCGATCATATACGTGGGAGCTGGTAGTCTATAAGCACATCCTTAAAAGGTCCCTAGTCGTGGGAGTTTCGAGACAGGGCATCGATACTCCAGAGTAGACTAGTGTATACAGTCGAGACCCCGACGAGGGGCGGTGGCCGGTCTCATAAGCCACTGGTATCAGTTGGTTCACCTAAGATGTATACAGGTGCTCATTGGGTTATGAGTATACCGGACAGGACTCGCCGGGAACATGCTAGTTGGTCTTATACCTGACGTCAGATAGCAGTTCCCTGGTGACATGTGTGCAGGTTGGTTCATCGACCTGAGGATCGTCATTTGTCTCGTGTGAGTTCCCACTGTACTTTGATTACTACCCTACCACGCTCAAAGGAGACGTGCAAACAGGTTTTAGTTGGGTACAGTCCCGAGCCACATGGAGGCAGTGAGCGGATCTTCAGGGGTTTGTCTCTCCCGGTATTGGGGGTGAGGTCGCGCTGTGTCTAGAAGAGCCAGTACATGAAAAGTCTTTGGCCAAGGCAGGAGATTTACTGGTAGGTATTCCAGTAGTATCTCAGGGTGTTCTGGGCTACACTCCGACACGATTTGTACCGCTTTTGGGGGTCTGACTTTTACCAACCCCCTAGGCCCGCCATGCGATGCTCATAGATGAACGGACCTGACTGTACGGATATTGTCACTGACAGGCTCAGTAGGGTGTCAGGATGAGCTCACTCACAGACGTTCCTTTTGGTCAATAGCTGGTGGCCCGTCACGTATGGCTTATACCTCTGACGTGCTAGTGGTTAAATCCACAGCCATAGTATTGACGAGTATTTAGAGTCCCCCACAGACCAGTTGCTTAAGTTTCGGGCGAAACACTGTAGAGGCCGTATGGAGATATGACAGGGTTCGATCAGATACGTGCGGTATTGCACGGATCATGATCGGACGGAAAATACTAGTGGGCTTTGGTTTAAGTCGGATCCTAGTATTGTATAGTGTAGATTTTGTCTCATTGCATTTGTATTCGGTCGGAATACAGATGCGGGTGTGTATGCACAGTAGCGGGGTTTTCCTGTAATTTATTACGGGATCAGTTTTTTGGAGTTGCCAGTTTGCTTTCCGTTTCGGCCATATTTCTTTGTATCTTTCATTGGCCGAAGTTTGGTGGAGGAGGGTTTATTTGCATTTGTGCAAATAAGCATTTGTGGAGGGTGTTATTTGCATATCCTTGTTTCATGATGGTTGCACCATCATTTGACTTCTTTTGACCATGATGGCTTGACTTTTAGAGTCATGATTGTTGATGATGATGAAGGATGAGGTTGGTGGAGTGTTAGTTTTGATTGGTGATGATTTCTTTTCATGATCACCCTTTCTCTCTCTTGGATATGGTTGGCTCTCACTCATTTTTGTTTCACTCACTCTCATTCCTCTCCTCTCTATTGTTGTGGCCGGCCAAGCTCATGAAGGGGCTGTCCAGATTTTTGGTGGGGATTTTTGGGCTCTCTCATGCTTGCAAAAAACCCCAAGTTCATCACAAACTTCCACTACTTCATTACCTCCACCATATGGCAACATCCACTACCCCCATTGAGACACAGCTCACTACACTATTCTACAGCAAATCTTGGGCACGTCGACTCGCCAACTTCGTGCCTGAGTTGCCTCGGACCAGAGGCGGGAGCCCGTAAAAGAAGCCGGCGACGTGGTGCCCTTCCGACGACGTGGTGGAGACCGGAGATTCCGCGGGGAGATCGGGACGACGACGAGAAGACCAAAGGACACGGATCGCTCGGTATATCTCTCTACTTTCTCTTGTTAGCTAGGACTAGTTTAATGGCCCGATCCGGGTTTTAGTGCGCGGTGGTGCCGGTTTCGAAAATTAAAGTAAAGCATCGCTTCCGCATTCCGGCGTCGGATTAACGGCCGGGGCGCCGCTGTGCACTTACAATAACTACAATGTTAAGCTGGCATATGTAAGGCATGTACACTAATATTGTTGGAGATAGTGCCCTCAGAGTCAATTATTGGATCACAGGCACGTGATTGCAATGATTGAGGGAGGACCTATCCCGGTAGGACAGTCTTACTCGAGATGATAGTATGCTATCTGGTTTATCTTTATCATCGTGTACTGCTTTAGGTGACCTGACATGTCGCTATTACACGTTGATAGAGCCCCTAGGATTCTTGCTTGACTACCAGCAGTATGATGGCGATCATATACGTGGGAGCTGGTAGTCTATAAGCACATCCTTAAAAGGTCCCTAGTCGTAGGAGTTTCGAGACAGGGCATCGATACTCCATTAGTAGACTAGTGTATACAGTCGAGACCCCGACGAGAGGCGGTAGCCGGTCTCACAAGCCACTAGTGTCAGTTGGTTCACCTAAGATGTATACAGGTGCTCATTGGGTTATGAGTACACCGGACAGGACTCGCCGGGAACCTGCTAGTTGGTCTTATACCAGATGTCAGATAGCAGTTCCCTGGTGACATGTGTACAGGTTAGTTCATCGACCTGAGATCGTCATTTGTCTCGTGTGAGTTCCCACTGTGCTTTGATTACTACCCTGCCACGGCTCAAAGGAGTCGTGCAAACAGGTTTTAGTTGGGTACAGTCCCGAGCCACATGGAGGCAGTGAGCGGATCTGCAGGGGTTCGTCTCTCCCGGTATTGGGGGTGAGGTTGCGCTGTGTCTAGGAGAGCCATTACACAAAGCCCTCGGCCGAGGCAGGAGATTTACTGGTAGGTATTCCAGTAGTATCTCAGGGTGTTCTGGGCTACGCTCCGACACGACTTGTACCGCTTTTGGGGGTCTGACTTTTACCAACCCCCTAGGCCCGCCATGCGATACTCATAGACGAACGGACCGGACTGTACGGATATTGTCACTGACAGGCTCAGTAGGGTGTCAGGATGGGTTCGCCCATCGACGTCCCTTTTGGTCAATAGCTGGTGGCCCGTCACGTATTGGCTTATACCTCTGACGTGCTGGTGGTTAAATCCACAACCATAGTATTGACGAGTCTTTAGACTCCACCACACTTTTAGTTACTCAGCTTTCGGGCGAAACGCTGTAGAGGCCGTATGGAGATATGGCAGGGTCCGATCAGATACGTGCGGTATTGCACGGATCAGGATCGGACGGTTTGTACTAGTGGCCGTATAGTTATATGGCAGGGTTTGATCTGATATGTGCGGTATTGCACGGATCAGGATCGAACGGATTTTACTAGCCGGCTTTGGCTTAAGCCGGTCCTAGTTTAGTACAGTGTAGATTTTTCTCATTGCATTTGTGTCCGGTCGGAATACAGATGCGGGTGTGTATGCACAGTATCGGGGTTTTCCTGTAATTTATTACGGGACCAGTTTTCTGGAGTTGCCAGTTTGCATTCCGTTCCGGCCGGTTTTCCTTTGTTCTTTTCCGGCCGGACTTTTCTGATGGAGGGGGTTATTTGCAAGTTTGCAAATAACACATTGTGGAGGGGTTTCTTGCAATTGTATTTATTATGATAGCATCTTTAGATACCATTCTTTTCCTTCATCATTTCTTGCTTTTGTGAGATTAGAAATGAGATGAAAGTTGATGTGAGATTGTTATCATGATGTTTTTGGCTATGGTCACCACTTGCTTTTACTACCATTACCTTCCTTCTAAGGTTGTGGTTTTTGTATTCTTTCCTCCACCATTCTCATCACAATATGGTTGAAGACATTTGAGAGAAAAGAAGATGAGAGCTTCATCTTGAGAGTTTCATTCTTGATCTCATTTTCATGCTAGAAAAATGCAAGCACCATTTTTCTAATCTTGATTCCTCCATCATCTTCAAAGGCAACAAACCCCAAATGAGACGTAGCCTCTACACTACACATTCTACAGCATATCTTGAGCATGTCGAGTTGCCGGCTTCATGCCCAAGTTGCCTCGGTATTGAGGCGGGAGCCCGTAAAAGACGCAGGCGATGTGGTGCCCTTCCGGCGAGGAGGCGACGATGTGGAGACAAGACTTTCCGCGGGAGATCGGGACGATGACGAGAAGACCGGAGGACTCGGATCACTCGGTATACTTCTCTTCCCATCTCTTGTTAGCTAGCATTAGGTTAATGGTTACGATCCGGGTTTTCATTGTCCGTGGTAGCGCCAGTTTCCAAGTAAGGCAAAATTTTGATTCCGCATTTTGGCCTCGGAAAGACGGCCGGGGCGCTGCCGTGGCGCAACATGGTATCAGAGCCACGCCATTAACCTTGTCTAGTTTGTTCTAATGTGTTTTGCATTTCCGATCGACCAAAATTCCAAAATCTACATTTTTGCATGCATCAGTTTTCTGTCGATTTTTCCCGGGCTCGAAAAATTTTTCAGGTGATTGCAGAATGATGTACAGAGAATCCTAAGATCACTGCGAAAATTTGGAAGCTTGATCGCTCCGTACGACCGCGGAACCGCGGCCATTACCACTCTGGAGGCCGCGGATCCGCGCATTTATGAGGGATCATGTGGCCATTTTTTTGGAGTGGGCTTATGGGCTTATTTTAGGGGTTTTGGAATATTAATATTGGGCCTAGATTTTCTGTGAGTGCTACAGTATTGCTTGGGGGCCCACTTGTTAATTTTTGATCGATCGGATATTTTAAACACATTATTTCACAGTATTTACATTATATCTGCGACCGTGAATGTCACTCGATCGGTAAATCCTGTCAAACTGCTATAGCCCGGTTAGACGGATTTGCGAACGTGACATTCACGTTGATGTTCTATGTTTATGCTGTGATGTTGCGGATCGGTCGTGGGGGATAGCCTGGTTGCAGTAGTAGTACAGTTTTGTTGTATTATGTACATTTGATATTGCGGGGCGAGCGTCCGACATGTGGACTGCCGTCACTGCCTGTTTGTATTATTCTTTTGGGGCACGACCTGGTTGCGGTCGATGTACCCGTTGTATGTATATTTTACTTTCTGTACTAGGATTGCCCCGCGGTGGGGTGCACGGATAGCCGGGTTCTGGAGGGCAACAAGCCCGCATCTCATGGCATTGGGACGGAGGGGGCTTCACTCCAGGATTGGCGGGCTATTCGCCGCACTCGTAGGGGGTACAGGTTGACCCAGGAGGGGTGCCCAAGTTACCGGATTCCATGAAGTGCTGGGTGGTCCATTCACGGTGCTGAAGGGGGCTGCCTCGCTTCAGGTTTTGGCGGGTGACTTTCCGCGCCCGTAGGGGTCTAGGTTTTCATTGCACAGGCTATCCACACGACCAGGGGAACGTCGGGTTTCAGCCGCGGCTCTGTGAAACCCGGGGCTTCCAGATATCTGTATTGTTCTGTGATGCTGCATATTTCTGTGATGTTGCCTTTTATCACGCCTTGAGCGAAATATTATATATTGGTATATATATTAGTAGATGTTGTATATGTTTTACATCCGCGCTAGTCCAGTCCCCGCTCTGTCGTTAGTTAGCTAACCTAACGGGTAATGACGGGACCCAGTGGCGAATGCGGATGGCATATACGTACATCAGTATATTTTCGTTCTTTGTGGTGTGATTAATTGATGGGACTGCGTTGATTCAGATCAATGCAAGATAAACAAACCTATTCTGATGTTGTTGGAACACTTTTCAAAAAGCTGTTATTGCAAGGACGTTCACTTTTGTTTTGTATCGTGGTATTCATTTGGAATATCCTGCTCCTCAGTCGACGAGGCAAGGGCCGAGATCCCTTCACCGGGAGTGACCCCTTGGACAGAAGTTTGCGTCAGGGCATTAACTTCACTATAGCCGATTACTTTTGCTTTGCATCGTGGTATTCAGTTGGAATATCCTGCACCTCATTCTACGGGGAAAGAGCCGAGATCCCTTCACCGGGAGTGACCTCTTTAGCAAAGGTTTTCGTCACTATATTTTTATAAAAAGTTATGCAGTTCCTTCAACGATATCAAGTTCATTACGTTAAAGGTTTTTCGCCAAAAACCAGCCGTAGCCCTCCGTCATTTCTTACAAGTATTACTTAGTATTCGTGCTGCGTTTGTTGACTGTGTCAAGGCGTAGTGTGCGGTAGCTAAGTAGTGTTTGTTTGCAGCATATTAATGGGATTGGTTAGGACAGTCGTGCGGCCTTGTTGACTGTGTCAAGGGCTCGTACGGGTGGGTTTAATGCAATCCAGGATGATGACGGGCTGAACTTGACTAGGACTCTTTCATTTGTTGACTGTGTCAAGGTCACTTGGGTCCTAGGGGTAAAAATCTCATCGGGAGTTTCAAAAGAACTGAAACTTGCCAGACATGCGCATACCTTCTGGAGTGTGGTGACGTGAGTGGATTCCGTCACGTTATCATGCGATGATAGTTAGATCCCGATTCCCACTGATGAGTTAGTTTACTCCTCGGGTAACCCCGACTAATTCTTCTTTCAGGTTTGGAGGAGAATTTGAGGTACAGTGGGAGGTTTCCATATTAGACAAAGTGGTAACCATTCTGATCTAAGTTAGAGTGCACGCTGAGTGTTTCTTTTCTCTCTCTCTTTGGCAGCGACCATTGACCCGACCCTGGACTATGACTCAGTGACCAAGTTGACCGAACCTTCTTAACACTGGCTTTTGGATTGTCAGAGTTGCAGACCTCATTGCCACTCCTACTTTTACCCTTTTCTCCAGGACACCCCGTATTACTACGAACGTCCACTTCCATTGGACAAAACCATCGTATGGTTATATACGAACTCGAAGGACTTCGAGGATGGTTTCTGGTTCTGGAGAAAACGAATAGGATTATTCAGTTGTCTTTTCTTTTCACCTTCTCTCATTGCGAGTACTCCTTGGTTTAGAAGATAGTACACCTATTACGCAAATTGGATAGTCTTCTTCCAAACCTTAGGCTGGTGCCAAACGGTGGGGAATGAAGAAAACCAATTAGCATAACGATGGTGTACAGAAGGTATTAAGTTAAGACAAAGCAAGGGATTAGTAAAAGGGCAAAGTAAATTGCGACTGCTATTCACGACCAAACCGAGTATATCTTCGCCAAATCTAAATCACCTTTGTATTTCTCCAGGACACTCCGTATCACTACGAAGATCCACAGTTTATTTGGATACTCCATCGTATGGTTATATACGAACTCGAAAGGAACTTGTTCCAGTTCGGGGATGGATTATGGTTCAGGAGAAATAAGAATAAAGTACATTCAGGTGTCTTTTATCTTCACCTTCTCTCGCGTTGCGAGTGCTCCTAGGATTAGGACAGTACACCCTTTATGCTTTTTGGATAGTCTTCTTCCAAACCATAGGCTGGTGCCGAACGGTAGGGAAAGAAGAAAACCATTTGGCCTAAAGGGGTGTACAGAAGGTAATGACTAAAGACATATAAAGGGATGGCAGAGAGATATACGGTTACAGTAGTGAATCTGGATAATGGAAGAGGCATTACTAGGAATACCAGGATACCCCAACGAAATATTCCAATGTTTCAGTTTCAACTGTGTACTGTTAAAAGAAAACTGATTTCCCGATTAGACACTTGCTCCAGGGTATGTATTTACCAGGTTTGATTCTCACATCTGTATGGTTTTACAGATGATGAGTGGGAGTAAGTTATTGGGAATTGGGTGATCATCCTCATTATATCGGGATTCGTTGTAATCGGTGATATTTGAGGAGATCACCTGGGCTGTTTGCCGGTCGGCAAATATTTGGTTTTGAATATCCGCTGTTGTGCACCAATTTCAAATTGATATATCTGTACGTCTATTTTCATAGAGTGAGATATACCTTTTGATATTATGTCGATGACATTTACCTATATCAGTGGATGGTTAGGTAAGGAGCATCAAACAGCGGTGTAATTCTTCTTAACCATAAGTACAGTTTTCAACCTACGACGCACAGTGAAAGAGTTGTTAGACTCAGCGGACTTATACAGAGTATTGTATGTTGTCCAGTGTCGATTAGGACAGAGGGGTTGGTCCTCATACTATATTCTGTTTACTTTTAACTACTCTAATTCTTAGACATGTGTTTCGTAGAAACACAGGGTCTGAGTTTTGAGGAGTTATTGGTATAAGAATAGAGTAGAGAACCAGGTATCGCAAGTATCGGGATTCTTCAAGGTGATCGAAGATGTAGATACTTGTGTATGGTATTCAGTTGATAGTAATGAGAACTTGCTTCTTTTTCAGGTTACTCATATTGGAAGCATTCCTAAGTTGGGTAACGCTGATCGGCCTCCTTCCATTTAGTTGACATGCACTGGAGATAGCTGCATGATTTGAATCTGGTTCAATTAAATCAGTGCCTCTGTTTCTATATTGGATATAGAACAGTTCATATCTTAACGTTGTTAAGGTACGGGGAGTTGTCCGGCTTATGCTTAAAACCAGACACCGGACAACTCAAGGCACGTTTCTGTAATGGCTGTTTGTGGGTTGACCCAGGCTATGACGAGGGTTGACTTTCTACCATCTGGCAGATCAATAGAAATATTGTTCTAGACTCGCCACATTTTAAAAGGAAATGGTCATTTTTCAGAAAACAGTAGTGGGAGTATGGTAGAACTGGAAGTGATTCCAGAACCACAAACGATTACTGAAGATTTGATAAGGAACCTAAAGATTCAATCTGATTTGACATTCCATTGGCCACTCCGCAGATGAGGTGGGTAACTTCAGGCACCCGAGAGGTACTCCGGTAGCCTCAAGGACGGTGACAGGGAAGTTCTTGTTTACCCACACTTGCCATTGCTGTTGTTCCAGGCTGCGAGACCCGGTGGGAGGATGAGTATAGCGTCGTTCTAAACTACTTTTAGAAGTGCACGTCTATATGACTCTGCCAGAGGGTTGTCGTAGTCAGTGGGAGCAGCGGAAGCATTGGTGGACAGTTGGCTTATGTCTATTTATAGACTAAAGCAGATATAGCGGAGATAGATCATCTATTTCTGATGTGACAGTCATAGGTTTGACGTCATCAGAATAGGGGATGGATGTGTTGAGAAGGTAGTAGGAAGTGATATTCCTATACTACGATCGGTTATACTTTGGTCGTCACACAGTGTTTTCTCCACATGGGACTTGGACATTATATCAGACATACTGGTTACTAGATCTATGGTTTTAGATTTAGATTTGGGTGGTTTCCCAATCAGGGTACCTTGACGGCATTCTATGAGTATTTAGAATGGACGACTCCTGGCACGGTAGTACACCTGCAGGTAATGGAGCCACCCTCTCTAAAGGTGTCTTACAGACTAAAGGGGAGAGGGATACGCATGATTGACAGATCACTTGCTTAGGCAATTGAGTCAATCATGAGATGTCAAGTACCACACCAGATGTTGTTCTTGCACTAGGTGCAATAAGTTGATATTGATCCAATCCTGGAGGAACAGTCGGAAGCAGTTTTAGAACATAAGTGAATGTTCTAGGGATATGATAACGGCTGCCTCCTTTAGGAGACGGTTATCACTCCACGCTTCCAAGGTGACATGGACGACAAGGAGGTTGTCAGAGTTATAGTTCTCCCTCTGACGAGGGACAGTATTCTGGACAGGTGATCCAGGCAGATACTGAGGGAGGCATGGCGCAGGATACTGATTAAGTTCAGTTGACGATACAGTCTAAGAAGTTTGGATTTGGAGTTCATTTATGAACTAGGTCCCATCAGACATCCAGACATTCCAAGACAGGTATTGCTCATTTCGGGAGATGGTTTTCTCCGCGAACTTGAGATATAGAGAGACATAGAAAGATACATCTAGGCGGATCCACTCACTGAGGCTTTTCCTCGAACGCAATAGTTTCGCAAACGAGCTTTGTGAGACTGACTAGTAGAGGAGTTGGGTGTTCGGTATCACACGGGCTGTGAGTATGCGACATCGCAATAATTAGCCTTGAGTGCAAGTGGGAGATTGTTGGAGATAGTGCCCTCAGAGTCAATTATTGGATCACAGGCACGTGATTGCAATGATTGAGGGAGGACCTATCCCGGTAGGACAGTCTTACTCGAGATGATAGTATGCTATCTGGTTTATCTTTATCATCGTGTACTGCTTTAGGTGACCTGACATGTCGCTATTACACGTTGATAGAGCCCCTAGGATTCTTGCTTGACTACCAGCAGTATGATGGCGATCATATACGTGGGAGCTGGTAGTCTATAAGCACATCCTTAAAAGGTCCCTAGTCGTAGGAGTTTCGAGACAGGGCATCGATACTCCATTAGTAGACTAGTGTATACAGTCGAGACCCCGACGAGGGGCGGTGGCCGGTCTCATAAGCCACTGGTGTCAGTTGGTTCACCTAAGATGTATACAGGTGCTCATTGGGTTATGAGTACACCGGACAGGACTCGCCGGGAACCTGCTAGTTGGTCTTATACCAGATGTCAGATAGCAGTTCTCTGGTGACATGTGTACAGGTTAGTTCATCGACCTGAGATCGTCATTTGTCTCGTGTGAGTTCCCACTGTGCTTTGATTACTACCCTACCACGGCTCAAAGGAGTCGTGCAAACAGGTTTTAGTTGGGTACAGTCCCAAGCCACATGGAGGCAGTGAGCGGATCTGCAGGGGTTCGTCTCTCCCGGTATTGGGGGTGAGGTCGCGCTGTGTCTAGGAGAGCTATTACACAAAGCCCTCGGCCGAGGCAGGAGATTTACTGGTAGGTATTCCAGTAGTATCTCAGGGTGTTCTGGGCTACGCTCCGACACGACTTGTACCGCTTTTGGGGGTCTGACTTTTACCAACCCCCTAGGCCTGCCATGCGATACTCATAGACGAACGGACCGGACTGTACGGATATTGTCACTGACAGGCTCAGTAGGGTGTCAGGATGGGTTCGCTCATCGACGTCCCTTTTGGTCAATAGCTGGTGGCCCGTCACGTATTGGCTTATACCTCTGACGTGCTGGTGGTTAAATCCACAACCATAGTATTGACGAGTCTTTAGATTCCACCACACTTTTAGTTACTCAGCTTTCGGGCGAAACGCTGTAGAGGCCGTATGGAGATATGGCAGGGTCCGATCAGATACGTGCGGTATTGCACGGATCAGGATCGGACGGTTTGTACTAGTGGCCGTATAGTTATATGGCAGGGTTTGATCTGATACGTGCGGTATTGCACGGATCAGGATCGAACGGATTTTACTAGCCGGCTTTGGCTTAAGCCGGTCCTAGTTTAGTACAGTGTAGATTTTGTCTCATTGCATTTGTGTCTGGTCGGAATACAGATGCGGGTGTGTATGCACAGTATCGGGGTTTTCCTGTAATTTATTACGGGACCAGTTTTCTGGAGTTGCCAGTTTGCATTCCGTTCCGGCCGGTTTTCCTTTGTTCTTTCCCGGCCGGACTTTTCTGATGGAGGGGGTTATTTGCAAGTTTGCAAATAACACATTGTGGAGGGGTTTCTTGCAATTGTATTTATTATGATAGCATCTTTAGATACCATTCTTTTCCTTCATCATTTCTTGCTTTTGTGAGATTAGAAATGAGATGAAAGTTGATGTGAGATTGTTATCATGATGTTTTTGGCTATGGTCACCACTTGCTTTTACTACCATTACCTTCCTTCTAAGGTTGTGGTTTTTGTATTCTTTCCTCCACCATTCTCATCACAATATGGTTGAAGACATTTGAGAGAAAAGAAGATGAGAGCTTCATCTTGAGAGTTTCATTCTTGATCTCATTTTCATGCTAGAAAAATGCAAGCACCATTTTTCTAATCTTGATTCCTCCATCATCTTCAAAGGCAACAAACCCCAAATGAGACATAGCCTCTACACTACACATTCTACAGCATATCTTGAGCATGTCGAGTTGCCGGCTTCATGCCCGAGTTGCCTCGGTATTGAGGCGGGAGCCCGTAAAAGACGCAGGCGATGTGGTGCCCTTCCGGCGAGGAGGCGACGATGTGGAGACAAGACTTTCCGCGGGAGATCGGGACGATGACGAGAAGACCGGAGGACTCGGATCACTCGGTATACTTCTCTTCCCATCTCTTGTTAGCTAGCATTAGGTTAATGGTTACGATCCGGGTTTTCATTGTCCGCGGTAGCGCCAGTTTCCAAGTAAGGCAAAATTTTGATTCCGCATTTTGGCCTCGGAAAGACGGCCGGGGCGCTGCCGTGGCGCAACATAATATCATGTCAAATTACTAACTAATAAGCAAAGTCAAGCAATAATATTTTCTAAGGTGTACGTGACATGGCAATTACCGATGAAGATGTGTGTGAGCTGGCAAGTAAGTGTACGTGGTACATACGCATCATCGGTAATGGTGCTGGTGTCCTAACAGTATGATATCAACAACGCAATAAGAAATTATAATATAAGTATGCGATGCGGAGCGGACAACAATAATGAGCGGGAGCTGAATACTAAACACAATGATACTATAAGTCAACAGTAGTGCCTTTTGAAATAACACGAACCGCGGTGTTTTAAAAATAAGGGCTACGGTGTTTTTAAAAAAAGATACTTCTTTTGAAATATCCGTAGAATCACTTGACCTGTCTTTTAAAATACCCACGATCCGTTAGTTTTGAAATAGGTAGGAGTCTAATCTAGTCTAATAACTACACTAAACTATACGGCTGAACTAACAAGCTGAACTACAGATAAAGAAACCGCCTAACATCTGATTCGATACATATACATACCTGTATATATATTAGTCGGTGATCCCGCCTCAATAACATCATATCCGATACCATATCTATAATCAGACATCCCAAGTCAAGAGTGCGGATCAAACAACAATATATAGCTCGTACGTAAATCTGTCGTACGGCATCCCCAAATCTGGGTACGGGTCAATATCATACTCAACCATTCTATGTATATCACTATTCACATGGTATCGTTGTCCAAAGATCCGCTATAAACATCAGGACGTATCTCAAGTACGAATCCTGCCATATCACCGATATCATAATCTTAAATCAAATCTCATCGACTCATCTCAATCCCAAGTATCATCCGCAAATCCAGTATATGAACACCTAGTCCCATACTGTAACAACCCTAATTTCTTATACATTTTTTTCCCTATACAAAATTTTTCAAATATTTTTAAAAATCCACAAAGGGGTATTTTAGCCTGAGCACAAGATTTAGGTAATTATTTTTGTTTTTAATTACAAGCTACAAGAATAAAATAACTCCATGTTTAGTGTACAAGAATTTACTTTAAAATTTAATGTATACTTGGAGTATTTATTCTTGCTGCTATCAGTTTAAGTAATTAAAAACCACAAGAATTACAAGAAGGAGCTTGTAGCTCATTGGTAATACCTTGCACTGTTGAACCAAGCCACCGGAGTTCAAATCCCATGCCCCACATTATTTTTGTTTTATTTTTTTTTGGAAGTCAACGGTAAAAAGGCCATAACTCCCAAAATATGTACTGGACAACAAAAAGTAAAAATACCAAGTTGTTCCTCAGGAAAACCCCCGGCCATTGGACCTTTGACTCGGCCCGACTCGGTCCCGCCGGCCGGCGAATCGGCCGACTAGGTCCGGCCGATCCGGCCGGACTTGGCCGGACGGCCGAGTCACCAACTGAGAAAAGTTGGCTCTTGACTTGGTCAACCCTCTTGCACACTTATTATACCTGGATCGGTTTTGATTTGGCCAATAAATCCCTTTTACTTTTAGGTTTAATGATTTTTAATGAATTTTTAATGTTTTTTATATTTTCTTTTAATATTTTTAATCCAAACCCTAACCCTAGCCTAGCCCTATATAAAGACCACTACCCTCTACCATATTACCTCACCACTCTAAGTCTACTCTCTCAAATTCTCGAGAACTCGGTACGAAGAGCGAGAAACGAAGCGCTGCCGAAATCGACGACGGATTCCGGCGACCGGATCAGAACCTTCGCGACGTTTTCGACGAATCGACAACCACCACATCCCTTAGCTTTCTTAGCTTGTCCAAACCGTAAGTCCCATCCCTTCTATCTCTCTTTTCTATAAGTGTAAAAATACGACTTTTTGGAACCCGACGGAAATTGGACAAACCGATTTCCGATTCGGTTTTTCTATAAATTTCCACTTGTCACCTAATACATATTATCTACCCATATTCATGTTGACTATTAATCACCCATAAACCAATTTAATCAAACTTTTTCACATGAAATGATAGCTTCTTTGCAAAACCGTATTATTTTCATAAAAATACCATGAAGTTCATTTTTCTTAGTTTAATCAATTACCTTACTCCTAAATATGTTTATCTTGATCACAAAAATTGTAGAACTCAATTTGAATGAAATTTCACACATAAAATGATAACGTTTTCGAATACCGTATTCTTGCGCTATAATACCTTCAACTTTAACATGTCATGTTTTACCTTTAAACTTCACCAAAACTTAAAATAAGTCACGAGGTAATGACCTACCTCTACACACACTCAATATAACCCTAATTGATAAATATCAAAACACAGAATACGAAATTACAGGACTTTTCACTAAAATACCCTAATCTTTATAATCTTTATTGAAAGCTTTAAGTTGTAAACATTTCTAAATAAAATCTTTCAATAAAATGAAAGCACGATTGGTCATGGACATCAATCGTTTATCTAAACTGTCTTGTGGTGCCTAGGCAAGTGTGTCTAAGGCTAGTGGTTTTTAATTAGGCCCACGACTGTGGTTCCTTCCCACTTACCTGGCACTTACCTGGCCGCAATTGACGGTGAAGAGGCGATTTGAGGCTTCTAATGACTCATCGTTTAGACCTTAGAAGTAGGCTAGTTGGCTTAGGAAACCCTAACAACTAAAATACGGAAAACTATACTTTTTGCAAATAAATACCTTATATTTATAAAACCGTTTTCCCAAATGAAAAGTATTTGTTAAACCTAAGCAAAGCGCCGCTACAACCCACTTTTTGGGAACCTGTTAGGGATAGTACGGTTCATCGTGCACCCGCAGGCTAGTAGTGCGAGATTCAAACCTCCGCAAGGAGCATTCGGCCTCAAAAGGTTTAAAATACGATATTTAAGGAAAATGAGACTTTCTCTAAATAAAAAATTTATATAAAATTATTCATGTGTTAATATATATATATAATTAACATTTAAACACCTATTTTATCATAATCTAAAGTTTCCACTTTTTCCTAAAATTAAAAGAATAAAAGTTACGTTAAAATACCATGAATTTCAAATAAAACAATTAATACTTTTTATTAGGATATATTCACTAGAATAACACAAATAAAATACACATTCATTATAACAATAAAGACGATTATTAAATACTTGAGGTGTATTTTGAAAACTATACAAAAGTACTTTTTACAGAAAACCCCCTCAAGTTTTACAAATTACAAAAAGGCCCCTAATTAATATTGGACTTCAAAATTATCTTTCTTTTAGTCTGACTCTGGTTAGAGTCTGACTATTCCTAACTCGAATATGATTCAAGTCAACCTATATTCTTTTATACTCCAACCCAATTTGAATACATGAAACCCTGAATCCAGTTATCAATATATTCCTTTGACTGAATCAAACCATGGATATTCATCCATTATCCTGATATTCCATTTACCTGATTATACAGTTACAACATGCTTACTGATATCATGGTTTTGGTCAGTCACTCAATTTACATATTCCAATACTATAATACTGTTAAAACACTACGGGGTTTAAGGGGTAGATTGGTACGGAATGTGTTAAAAGTGGCACGAGGTGGTTAGATTAAGACACCTAACCTGAATCATATTGCTGTTGTACCGTGGTGTTTCGCCCAATCAGAGCAAAGCTCTATTGAAATTCAAAATTCAAAAATTCTGAAGCAACGCTTCAAGTCTCGGGCGCAACGCGCCACATGTCAGGCGCTGATACGTCAGCGCAGCGCCCAAGAAGGTGCACCCAATCAGAGCAAAGCTCTATTAAAGGAAGTAACGCTTCAGTTGCGCAGGCGCTGCGCTGCGCGACACGTGTCAGCGCAGATGCGCTGCGCGACACATGTCAGCGCAGATGCGCTAGCGCCAGTTGCGCTGCGCTGTGCGCTGCGCGACACGTGGCGCGCGCTGGGGCATCTGCGCCAAACAGAATTAAAATTTTAAGAAATTTTTTCTGTTCTTGTTAAAACAAGAAGATTTTCTTCTGCAAAGCAGAAGCCCTTGGATCAAAAATCCAACGGTGGGGAAAATTCCCCAAATCACTCAGAGAAAGATCTCTTTAACAAATTTAATTTATGGGCACTATAAAAAGGACCCTAGGCCTCAATTAAAAGGCATCAACATCTTTCTAAAAACAAAAGGGAGAGAAGAGAACTCTGAGAAACTCCTCAAGAATAAAAAAGGTAAAAACCTTTAGAAAAAAGAGAAAGTTCTCTTATGAACAGATCATAGATCTAAAAACAAGATCACTGATCTTTAATAAAAATAAAATAAAACAAAAATAGTGCTTTGCATTTTTCATGAACCTTTGGTTTTCTGAGACAAGAAAAACAAGAAAAAACTTATTTTTCTTTGATCTAAATTAGATCAAGAAATCAAATAGTGCTTTGCACTTCTGTTCTTGAATTTAAAAGATTCTTGGTGCTTTGCACTTGCAAACTGCGCTGTTGCGCTCTTGGGAGAGCGCCACGTGTCAGCATCTAAACCACTTGCGCTATGCGCTCTTGAAATAAGAGCTTTGCTCTCTGGAGTTGGCGCAACTCAGCAGAGCGCGCCACGTGTCAGCAGCGCACTAGCGCAGCGCACTGCACTGTTGCGCTTGCGCTCACCAGAACACGCCACGTGTCAGCAGCGCAACAGCGCAGCGCACTAGCGCAGCGCACTGCACTGTTGCGCTTGCGCTCACCAGAGCATGACACGTGTCTTCACCATAAGCGCTTGCGCTCAGTGAGTGGCGCAAAGCGCCTAACAAATGCAATGCAGGGCCAAGCCCAATTAAAAGACCAAACAGGCCTAATTAAATTGATGCTCTGCATCATTTATAAATGGGCAAAGCCCAAACAAAAATAATAAAATGCTATGCAGATGCCTTGCAGAGCCCAAAATAAATTGATGCTCTGCATCTTTTATGGGCAGAGCCCAAACAAGAAAGTAGAAGTAATGCAATGCATTATTTAAGTGTGGGCAAAGCCCTAGTACAGGTCTAATGGACTAAAAATAAATAAAATGTTGAACATTTTCAACTGGACTTAGCCCAATTCTAGCCGTAAGTCCTTAAATTAAATTGAACCGAGCACAAATGCTCTCTTAAATCAATTTATATCCGGTTCGGGGGTACATCTCCGAACTCCTTTGACATCCATCATTGTAATTCCTCAACGACGTCAAAGAGGTGACGGATCCCAACGACCACACATCAATACGGACCGCGGGGTCCTTAAACTCGTGGACCGAAACGTCCCTAAACTAATGTCGGACCAAAACGTCCCTAAACTAATGTCGGACCGAAACGTCCCTAAACTAATATCAGACCACCACGTCCCTAAACTGGAATATGGACCATCACGTCTCTAAACTGGAGCATGGACCGCAACGTCCCTAAACTACCTATGGACCACTACGTCCCTAAACTGGAACAATAGAGTCTCCAAATGCTCTTTTGCCGGATCTAAACGATCCCGTTTAAGTTGATCTTAGCCTCCAAACACGGCTAACGTATCCTTAAACATTTAAATGGACTATAAAACTCCAAATCAACTTTGGTCCAAGGGTACATCTCTGAACTCCTCTGACATCTGCCGTTGTAATCCTTCAACGACGTTAGAGAGGTGACGAGTCCCGATGGCCAGATATTAAATGGATTATCACGTTAAGTTGATCCTAGTCTCAATTAGGACTATCGTATCCTTAACGAACGTTTAAGTTGATCTTAGCCGCAACGCGACTAATGCATCCTTAAACTAAAAACACCAAACCCAAATCTAAGTAAATACGGATTTGGACTAATCCACGTCCTACGGGTGACGGCATTATTTAGTCTCCGTATACAATCCACGGGCAACCACAAACAAAACAAACACACACGACACGAAGCGAAATTCTGGAGAAGGAGAAAGTTGTTACCGTGATGCGGTAGCGTAATTAACTGCAGGGGCTTGCGCCTGCAGGGAAGAGCGTCCCCACAATCAAAAACCCCTCAAGCGAGGGGGAATCTGACGAAGTCTGCTACATCGGCCGCATCCGTCTAAACCTTCGATACACGGTGCCATAAATCAACTTGGCATCTTCGGAGAGGTGGACGGATAAAACTATATAGCATCTGCCCCGAATCTCAGCGTCAGGACATCGCGGTCTTGTGCGCCGTCCTTCGGAGGGGAACAGATTCTGGCACGCCCGGTGGGACCTTTTTCTCTTTCCACTCCACACTTCGTGTGTCGTCTTCGCGAACCAATCGCGGTTTGTTAAATGGTTGCCTTTGGATTTTCAAGTTACTAAGATTTGGTCTTTTGCCTGGCAGAGAGAACTCAAGAATCAATGGCCTTTAACTGCACCAACTGCTCGAAGTGCCACTGCAACGGACGCTCCACCTCCTCCGGAGGTGTAGCATATGGGCCCCAAGCGGCTTCCTTTCTCACTCTGCCGGTAGACCAGGTGACCCAAGCCACCACTGGCCTGTTCTTCGGGACCATGATCCCACCTACAACCTTCTCTATGCCAATACCTGCATCGGAAGTGAACAAGAAGTCGGTCTTCGACCGTTACTGCCACGACGGCCCCTGTCAACGGGTCGCCCACTGCCAAACCAACAGCTTTGGTTTTCGCCAGGCTGGATCAGAACTCTAAAATGGCTGCCCCAAAGAGGGCAACGACCGCTGCTCCGGAAGTCGTTAAGGCAGCTTCTCCCGCCAAAGAGTCAGTCTTTTCAAGACTGATGATTCCTGCTCCTGCCCCTACACGAAGATCTGTCTTTGACAGATTGGATATTACCCCGCAAGGAACGACCTCAGTTTTTAAAAGGTTAACACCGGCGGTGCCTCATTCAGACAGGGGGCAAAAAGAAGCTATCTCTATCTCTGAGCCAGTTCCAACGGCTCGTCGTGCTCGACGTCGCCATTGGCGACGAGTGAGGAAGGCAGGAGGCAACTCTCCCTCAGGGCTAACTCCACCGGCTCCAGTGGTGGAGATCAACGCTGCTGTTCCAACTGGGAACAGCTTTGAATTGCTGAGGAGGGTACGGAAGAACTCTCCAACCGCTACATTGAAGAGATCTTCTCCACCTGCGGAGAGAGTTCCAGAAACGAAGCAAGAACAGCCCCCTCAACGGCTATCCTCAAGAATTTATAAAGTTTGGCGGAGGGTTCAAGACTCCGTAATCGACCCAGGTCACTCTCGTCACCAGAAAAGGGCGAGGGTGGAAAAAGACAAGGGCCGTCCCATTGAACAGCCGGGGACAGCAGCTGTTAGGATGCCCACTTCAATGGTTCCTTCAACCTCAATGGCCCACAAAAGAAGGAGGCCAGAGAAAACTCCCGCGTCAGCGGCAAAAGTTAAAAATAGTGAGCCTAAACGTCCCAAGCCTGGGGGCATAACAGTTCATACGGTTTACATGGCATCGGGAAAAGAAGATAGTCGCATATCAACAGGTCACAGACCGCACACGAGGTCAGTGACCAAGGCTCAGGAGCAGCAGCAGAAGCTCCAAGAAATGATGGATGCTATGGCCGCACTTACAGGGCCAAAAGAAACCCCTGAAACATCCTCGGACGAGCGTCAAGAACAAGAAACGGACGCTGAATTCCTTCGTCGCGTACTGGAGAAAAAAGATAAAGAAGCTGCGGAGCAGGCAGCCAACATAAAGAAAATGGCCCTCCTATTCCAGGATATGGTGGGTATGATGATTCAACAAGATCCGCCTGCTGAAGATCCCCCAATCATTCTTGAAGACGATAGGGGAGAGACGTCGAATCCTCCACCAGTTCTGTCCACAGCTAAAGAGGATACAATCTCCAAAGCTGATTTGGATGAATACATCGCCCAGCAAATACGGGTTCATCATGCAACCGAAACAGCCGGCCAGGTCGTGAAAACGGGGAGACCATACCCGAGTTGGTACGATCAAATCAAGTACCCGCCAGGTTATACAATTCCCAAGTTCCATGTCTACAAGAGGACGGGCAATCCTCATCAGCATGTTGCCCAGTTCAGGGCACTCTACGGCAACACCGGCGGTGACGACAAGTTGTTGCTTCGCCAGTTTGTTGGAAGCTTATCAGATACGGCGTTCGAGTGGTACTCTGAGCTCCCAAACGACTCTATTAAAACCTTCGCAGAGATGGAGCTGCTGTTTACTCAACGTTTTGCAAGCGCCAGTGAACGTACCCCGATGACGGCACTGATTAACGCTAGGGTAAAACCCGGCGAGACGTGGGTTCAGTACGCTATACGGTGGCGGAACTTGTGGTCAAAGTGTGAGCAGCGCATTGAAAAAGCTCCTGCAGTGGGTATGTTTGTGGGAACCCTCGATCCACAAGCAACCATCTCGCAGTTTATGATATTTTTCAAGCCGACTACCTTCCAAGCCTTGATCGACAAACTAGCACAGATGGATCAGATGGGCCATAAACCTCCTTTTCCAAGGCCGGACTCCCGAAATGATAAAGGGAAGGGAAAAGCGATCGTCGTCGCTAATGCTCAACAACAACCGAGCGACCCGAAGCCAGTGGCTCGTCAAAATAATATGCGCCCGTACGTACCCCTTGAGAATAGGATGGGACGTCCTTATTCCTTTCCCCGCGATAAAACGAGGAGGTTATTCGAGCTGGCGTTGCGCAACAGACTCATAAATTTGCCGGATCCAAAACGTCCGTTACAACCAAGTGACGTCAACGAACCCAACTACTGTCCTTATCATCGAGTACTAGGCCATCCGATCGAAGATTGCTACGTTTTCAAAAATTGGCTTGAAAGCCAGTACCGACAGGGCAAGTTCGCGTTATCTGACAAATAGAAGGTGAATCCCCCGCAGCCCCACATCTCTAAGGGGACGAATACGCTGGGGGCAACATGCTCTGTCATTGAAGAAGCTCCTTGGGAAGTTGTATTATCAGCCAAGACAAAAAGGATGCTAAACGATCTTCAGACATGTCCAGCGATCGAGTGGAAGAACCCGTTGGAACCGCAGGTCATTGAAGGGATGTTGAAGCCACGTCCAACTCCAAAGACCGATGGTGGTGGTTCAAGCACTTGCAGCCAGCCGTCAAAATCTTCGAAAAAGAAGAAGAAGAAATCTAAGAAGCCCGTGAAGCCTGGCGACAAGCGCACGGACTTACAAAAACAAATTGACGCGCTGGAGGAATACAATCAGAAGGCACGGACTCCCATTACGCTCCAGGAGTTCCTCAATCACGTCTTTCAGGAAGAAGACGAGGGAAGAAGTTCATCTGATGAATCCGAAGAATGCGTGGCGAACTGTCATATGATTTCCCATTCGATCACGAACGATGAGGAGACTCCTTGCACCGAAAAGCTGGGGGCAGATCCTGAATCAAAAATTCTGGGGCTATCAGATGAGGTAATTGACGCATTCCTTAATGAAGCTCGGTTGAAAAGTAAAGCTGATCGAGAACGCGAGACGGCTATATTTGAAAAGGCCAAGCGTCAGCGACTTGATGAAAGAGCTGAGACGATCCCGCTGGAGCAAAACACCTCCGCTACCGACAAAAACCAATTCAAGATGAGGAAAAAGTTTGCTAAGCCATATCAATGGGCATGAAGCTACCATCCTCTGAAGGAAACGTCACTGGTGAAAGGGAAACGCACCCCTCCTATTGCTTATATCATCAAAAGATTTCGCATCCCACTCAAGAGTGCAAAGCTTTCGATAGATGGTGGCAAGGATATGTTGCTCATCGACAACGCTTTAAGCGGGAAAAGCGTAAAACTCGTCGGGAGCAAAGAAATACAACCGAAGGGCTTAAAAGAACTGCTGGCGATTGTTGCATGATTAACATCGGTAAACCACAAGTGCCTACATTTGGGAGTGATTCTGATGAAGAGCTAGAACTTGCCCCCCTCTTTAAAGAGTCCGATTCGAGAAAAGAAGAAGGACCGAAGATTTGCGAAAATATTGAGCTACGTAATCGCACGCTACCCGAAAAGAACCTCGGACCCTCGAGCAGGAAAGATAAAGGGAAAGAAAAGGCCTCTGAAGATATCGTCTTAGATGACCAAGTGGTGGAAGAGCTAGCTGCCAAAGCCCCACCAAAGAAGAATAAGGTGGACTACAACGTCTTAGCACATCTGAGGAAGCTGCCCTCACAGCTCAGCATTCTTGACGCCCTTTTGCTATCAAAAGAGGCGAGAGATTCATTGATTAAGGCGCTCCAAGACCCAGAACAATTCCAAGCATGCTTGGCCGAGGAAAAGATGAAGGATGAATTGGAGGAAGTGCACACGGCCGATGTTACTTTTGGCGATGAAGACCTTCTACTTGGGACGTGCGAACACAATCGCCCTCTCTATATCTCGGGATACTGCCATGATATAAAGATAGGCAAAATCCTGATCGATAACGGGTCGTCTGTTAACCTACTCAACGTGCGGGTGTTGAAGGAAATCTGCATGAGCGTCCAGCACCTTGCTCGGGACAAGATCACCATCTCCGGGTTTGACTCCCAATCGTCAAAAACTCTTGGGTCTGTGATACTGACGCTACGCTTCGGGATACTCGTCACGGACATTAAGTTCCACGTCATAGATGCCAAGGCATGCTACAACGCTTTGCTCGGCCGACCCTGGTTACACGAGTACAACATTATCCCTTCTACACAACATCAGTGTATGAAATATTTTAAGGATGGCTTTGAGTATACCGTGACGGGAGAACTAAACCGATTCTCTGTGAACGAGGTCCGCAAATACGAAGATGCCAAATACTTCTTACCGGATTTTGAAGATACGAAGTGTCACAAGCCGGAGAATAAAGCTAATGCCACCATACCTGTTTTCAGCAGTGATACCGAGGAGGAAGAGGAGATAGTGTATTCGGGTCCGCCCCAACACAACAAGCCAAGACCATCCACCCCTACGTTGATCTTTGGTAGCGACTCAGAAGATGAGATCCATGCCGTATTCTCTGCTCGATCTTCAATACGGATGTTCCCTGATGAAGAGCAAAGTCTGCAAGTCGCCATGGTGCCGCTCGGACACCATAAAGAACTGGATGCACTTAATACCTACAATGTAGAAGAGCTACAAACATTCTACGTCCCTCCCAGGCGAGAAAGCGAGAAAGCAATTTTGTTCTACCGCTCTGAAGAAACCAAGGTAGAAAAGGAAATTTGGCATGGTGCGGATTCTACGCTCGACAGGCTTCAGCCCATCCGTCTCCCCAGATATTATACAGAAGGCTTGAAGAGGCTGTTGAAGCGCCAAGGGATACCCTTCAAACAGACCGTTAGAAAGGCCAAATTCTATGACAGGGTATGGAACGTCCCTGGAACTCAGCACAAGCTGCCTAATAGGAGAATGGAGACAATCGGGCTCGGATACATTCGCTCCAAGAAACGAGAGCTGCTCCGCGACTGTTACGTCGTGCACAACTTCAATGAAGAAGCGGGTGCTCAATTGGAGGACGCTAATCCTAAACCAGTAAAAGTTCCTGATGCAAAAGTGTCCAGTCCGTCGTTTGAAGAACAAATGGACATGCTTATAAGGGAAGCTGGTCAAAAAGTCCGAGATGATCACAACCGAGAGACGGCCATCTATGAGAAAGCCAAGACGCAACGCCTTCTCCAACAGGCCGTAAAGGATGGAAATACCGCTCCTTGTCAACCTGTTATAAAGAAAGCTCGGCGCAAAGACAGAAATAAGTCGAAAGGCTAAAAAGACGCTCAACAACAACAAGACGGGGCTAAGAAACTACGCAAACGGAAGGCGAGCATTATTGATCTATCCCTCATGAAGAAAATGGGTCGAGCATACTCTTTTCCTCGGGACAAGACGAAGAAGATACTTGATCTTGCTCTAAAACATCAAATACTTACACTGCCGGAGTCCAAAAACCCCGAACAGGCAGGCGAAGTCTCTCACCCGGACTATTGCCCTTATCACCGAGTTATAGGGCATCCTCTTGAAGATTGCTTCACCTTCAAGAATTGGGTCGAAGATCAGTATCAGCTTGGCAAGTTCGCTCTATCCGACAACTGGAGGGTAGCACCGCCACAGAAGCACGAGCCCAAGGCCACGAAAGGAGAACCGGTTCCACATTGGGATTGGAAACGAATTCGCACCTGTCACATGATTACAATATTAAAAGAAGAGCCCGAGGACATAGAGGAGCTCCCTTGGTGCTTCGAAAACAGCAGCGATGAGATAATCTCAGAATTCCCACCAGCGCCAAAAGAGCTGGAAGATGGAATCCATATCACTGCAGATAACCTTAAGAAAATTGAGTTGGGATCGGCAGACGATCCGCGATCGACATTCATCAGCGAGCTGCTATCTGAAGAAAGGGTGGCTGCGTTAAAAGACGTGCTTCTACAGCATAGAGATTGCTTCGCGTGGAACTATTCCGAAATGCCGGGACTAAACCCAGAAATTGCTGTGCACAGGTTGGCAATATCTCCGGATGTCAAACCGGTAAAACAGGCGCCGAGAAGAATGCGACTTGAGCTTGAGATGAGCATCAACGCTGAGGTCAAAAAGTTAATCGACTCTGGCTTTATTCAGGAGGTTCAATATCCTGAATGGATCGCTAACATCGTCCCGGTGATGAAGAAAAATGGAGCGGTGCGCATATGCGTGGATTTTCGGGATCTCAATAAAGCTTTCCCGAAGGATGATTTCCCAGTTCCAGTCACCGAACTGATGATAGACAACACGTCTACTCACGAGGTTTTCTCCTTCATGGATGGCTCATCAGGGTATAATCAAATAAAGATGCATCCCGAAGACCAGAAGCACACAGCCTTCAGGACTCCTCTGGGTATATTCTGCTACAAGGTGATGCCCTTCGGTTTAAAGAATGCCGGTGCCACTTATCAAAGGGCCATGAAAAAGATCTTCGATGACCTTATACACGAAATCGTCGAATGCTATATCGACGATCTTGTGGTTAAAAGCAAATCATACGAGAAACATCTCGAACATTTGAAGACCGTATTTCAACGCCTTCGGCAATACAACTTGAAGATGAACCCTCTTAAGTGTGCATTCGGAGTTTCCTCGGGCAAATTTTTAGGATTCATCGTCCGACACCGGGGTATCGAAATAGATCCGTCCAAGATCAAGGCGATCATGGAAATGCCTCCGCCGAGGACTCTTAAACAGTTGCGATCTCTCCAAGGGAAGCTCGCATACATACGGCGATTTATGGCCAATCTTTCAGGCAAGTGCCGTCCCTATAGCCACCTGATGAAGAAGGGAACCCCATTTGTTTGGGATCATAAGTGCCAAGGCGCACTGGACGAGATCAAGCAGTACTTGCAGAACCCTCCAGTTTTGGCTGCTCCGGTTAAGGGAAAGCCTCTCATTCTTTACACGACCGCCCTTGAAGGTTCTTTAGGCGCGTTATGGGCACAAGAAAACGACCAAGGGAAAGAAAGAGCACTCTACTACTTAAGTCGAGTTCTACTGGGGGCAGAAAGCAACTATTCTCCCATTGAAAAATACTGTCTGGCATTGATCTTCACGATAACAAAGCTCAGGCACTATGCATTGGCGCACGAAGTCCGTCTCATCTCAAAGGTGGACCCCCTTAAATACTTAATGTCAAAGGCCATATTGACGGGACGACTCGCTAAACGGGCCCTACTCTTGATGGAGTTTTCGATCACGTATCAACCTCTCAAGGCAGTGAAAGGCCAGGCCATCGCCGATTTCCTCGCTGAGTATCCCATACCCGCCGATTCTCCTCTAAATTGCGATCTTCCAGACGAATATGCATTTGATGCAATCGACGGTGGTGATACCCAATGGGAACTCTATTTTGATGGCATGTCTTCCATGAAGAAGCGCAAACAAAACACCCCTATAATCAAATCGGGGGTAAGCCTCATCTTTGTAACTCCACAAGGAGGGATAATGCGCTTCGCATTCTCCTTAACAGGGCCGAGGACAAACAATGAAGCTGAATATGAAGCCTTGATAGCAGGTCTCGAGATCGCCATCGACATGGGAATTGAAAACCTCCTCATATACGGGGATTCTCAACTGGTCGTTAGTCAAGTAAACGGTGACTACCAAACATGCAAACCAGAATTGGTGAAGTATGGTGAAAAGGTGCAACAGCTGTTGACCCAAATCCCCTCTTATACTTTAGAGAACATACCGCGCGCGGAAAACAGCAAAGCAGACGCATTGGCCAAACTTGCTAAAGAACTGGCTGACGAGAACCTCGATGACGTTAGAATCGTGGTGCAAAGCCGTCGGGTGCTTGCCTCAATAGAAATATCTCCGGAATCATCCGAAGAAAAAGGAGCGAGCGAGCAGATGGCTCTACAAATAAAAGACCGGGAAAAGGCCGAGGATTGGAGGGAAGTCTTCATAGACTACTTTAAGTCCCACCGAATGCCCGAAGAAGCGTCCACAAGACATCAGCTCATGAAACGAGCTCTGTCTTTCGCCTTCATCAATGATACTCTGTACAAGAGGTCATTTGATTCTCTATGGCTGAGATGTTTAGGACCTGACGAAGCGAAAAGGGTCGTCCAGGAAATTCACGACGGACTCTGCGGTTCTCACCAAGCAGGCCCGAAGATGAAGATGAAGATAAAACGGATGGGCTACTACTGGCCCACGATGATCCAGGATTGCCTCGAATATGCGAAGCAGTGCCACTCATGCCAAATTCATGAGGACTTCATCCATCAGCATCCAAACCCATTACATCCAACGGTGACTAGCTGGCCATTCGAAATGTGGGGAACTGACATAGTCGGCCCCATCGAACCAGCATCGTCTAGAGGACATCGTTTCATCCTGGCGACGACTGACTACTTATCCAAATGGGCAGAAGCAGTACCGTTAAGAGAAGTGAAGACGGAAAATATCCTCCACTTCTTCAAGACGCACATCATATATCGGTTTAGAACGCCAAGACGGATCATCTCCGATAATGGGCCAGCCTACAGAAGCCACAAGATCAGTCGCTTCGCGCAACAACACAATATAGATTGGAGATATTCCTCGGTTTATAATCCGTGAGCTAACGGTCTAGCTGAGGCCTTCAACAAGACCTTGACGAAGATCATGAAGAAAACAGTGTCGCGAAATAAGAAAGACTGACACGAAAGACTGCAAGAAGCTCTCTGGGCGTATCGAACTACGTTTAAAACGGCCACAAACGCAACACCATATGCGTTAGTATTCGGGACAGAAGCAGTACTCCCCCTCGAGATAGAGTTACCCTCTCTACGAGTGGCAGTCCATTACGAGCTGACGGACGAAGAAAATGCTCACCTTCGGCTTGAAGAGCTTGACGCCCTTGAAGAAACACGACTCATGGCGCAAAAAAATCTGGAGGCCTATAAAGCAAAGATGACGCGCTCATATGAAAGACTGACCCGACCGAGGACATTCCGCCAAGGCGAGCTTGTGCTAGTGGTCAAAAGGCCTATGATCCCCAATCGCGCCAAGCGGGGAAAATTTGAGCCAAACTATGAAGGCCCGTACGTCATAGATAAGGTCTACCAGGGCGGGGCCTATCTACTCATAGATATGCACGGTGAAAGGCCTTTCAGGACAATAAACGGTCGCTTCCTAAGCTCAAACACTATCAGCAGTAACCAACCTTCTCAAAGTCGGACCGAAATGTCCTTAAACTAATAGCAGACCGAAACATCTTTAAACTACTACCGCAGCATCTTTAGGCTGACGAGATATAAAAAAAACATATAAAAATAAAATAAAAAAAAACGGTATGTCCATAAGCAAAAAGGGCACGGATGAAAACCCGAAAGGGCTCCGTGAGTAAAAACAGCAGGGCTACTGGCGAGTGTTCGTGAAAACCCGAAAGGGCACGACCTCGTAAAAAAAAATAATATAAAAATAAAAAGAATAAAAAAAAACGGTATGTCCATAAGTAAAATGGGCACGGATGAAAACCCGAAAGGGCTCCATGAGTAAAAACAGCAGGGCTACCGGCGAGTGTTTGTGAAAACCCGAAAAGGCGCAACCTCGTTAAAGAACACTTACAAGATCCTCTCGACCTTGTAAGGAGAAACCACCCTCGTGAGATCCTTACGACTCACAAGGGAGAAACACACTTAGGGATCCCCATGATTCCTAAGGAGAAAATACACTTGCGAGATCCTCACGACTCGTAAGGAGAACTCTCTTATGCGACCCTCACGGCTCATAAGAGTTGAAAGTCTTAAGTTACAGAAACCTAAACCTGTGCTTAAGAAACCCCCACAACTTTCGATATTGCCCTACAAGTGGTCCAACACGGGCTCTTGTATACAATCCACGGGCGCGAATAAACATTTCCCTGACCAAGTCCCATCCGTGACTGGGGATATGTTCACATGGTGAACAACCCTTGTAAATCCTCTCGATTTATGAGGAGAAAATCCTCTTGTAGGATCCTTACGACTTACAGAGGAACAAAACACTTAGGAATCCTCACGATCCCTAAGGAGAAAGTACACCTACAAGACCCTCACGACTTGTAGGGAGAAATACCTCTGTGAGACCCTTACGGCTCATGAAGTTAAAAGCCTTAGACGACAGGACCCTAACCCTGGTCGCTAAGCCACCTTTGTTCAACATCGACAGAGGCAAATGATGATTCGCTCCTGGCAATATCCCAGTTGTAGCGGTGCTGATGCCGAAATCGGTGTCTAATTTCAGGTTTACGGCGGAAAGCCAGTAAGCCGCACATGCATACAAAATAGCCGAAATGATTGGGCAACTCGCAATAAAAAGCAGCGAGTAAAAATAAAATAAATAGCCGAAATGATTGGGCACCGCGAAAAATAGCCGAAATGATTGGGCGATCGCGACCTTCGCGATATAAAAGCTGAAATGATAGAGCAACGCGGAGATAAAACAAAAAAAAATGATGATAAAACTTTGGCCTTACAGTTAAGATCACATCGATCCCTGTATACAATCCAAGGGCGTAAACAAAGAAGGAACCATACTTTCCCAACAGGCTCCGCCAGAAGACGAAGCCAAATCTCGACGGTTCAGTCCAATTCCGAAGAAACCAATGTCTTCAGCAAATTCCTCGACTCACGGATACAAACACTCCTTGATGAGAGCCTCCTGATCCGCGTCGACTCGCAGAGCCACCAGTGCCTCCGTGGGAAATCCTCGACTCGTTTCAAACCCCAAGAAAACAAATAATCCTTGGCGCTTGGGAAACAAATAATCCCTAGCAAATTTCTCGACTCACGGATACAAACACTCCTTGACGAGAGCCTCCCGATCCGCGTCGACTCGCAGAGCCACTAGTGCCTCCGTGGGAAATCCTCGACTCGTTTCAAACCCCAAGGAAACAAATAATCCTTGGCGCTTGGGAAATAAACAATCCCTAGCAAATTCCTCGACTCACGGATACAAACACTCCTTGATGAGAGCCTCCTGATCCGCGTCGACTCGCAGAGCCACCAGTGCCTCCGTGGGAAATCCTAGACTCGTTTCAAACCCCAAGGAAACAAATAATCCTTGGCGCTTGGGAAACAAATAATCCCTAGCAAATTCCTCGACTCACGGATACAAATACTCCTTGACGAGAGCCTCCTGATCCGCGTCGACTCGCAGAGCCACCAGTGCCTCCGTGGGAAATCCTTGACTCGTTTCAAACCCTAAGGAAACAAATAATCCTTGGCTCTTGGGAAACAAATAATCCCTAGCAAATTCCTCGACTCACGGATACAAACACTCCTTAATGAGAGCTTCCTGATTCGCGTCGGCTCGCAGAGAAACTGTGTCTCCGCGGGAAATTCCCGATTCGTCTCAACATGCAAATGAAGCCTCAGGCAGCAGGGACTAAAAAACTTGCTTCCTGAACAATGGGACCCTGCAAGTCAATCCAAAATGGTCTCTTGCATACTATTCACGGTTCTCACTCTCCAAAGTCGAATTTCGACGAGGAGGGAAACAACCGCTTGTGGGTCCTCTCGACTCGTAAGAGGGAAAAATTCTCTTATAGGATCCTTACGACTTGTAAGAGAAAACAACACTTAGGAATCCTCACGATTCCTAAGGAGAAAGCCCACCTACGAGATCCTCTCGATCCGTAGGGAGAAGAATCTCTATGAGACCCTCACGGCTTATAGAGTTGAAAAGTCTTAGGCAGCAGATCTGAACCTGCGGCCTAAGCCATCGCTATTTCTTAAGAAAGTCAGGATACTCGTTCTAATCATCCGTCAACCATGGTTACTAAGGTGGCATGCTGATGATGAAAGAAAGAAAAGATGAAAAAATGACACATTACAAAAAAGGTGTATCTTTTATTCATAAACTTGATGGGATATAGGATACATTATGTCAAAGAATAAAAAAATATATATATACATTCTTTTATCTACAAGTACAAACGATACAAAGATGGATACCTACTGAGGAGGAAGTGTCTTTAGTAAGTTCACAAGCTGCTGCCGCACTTCCTTCAGTGCTTCCTCTCGAGCGACAGCCGCGGCCACCTCCGCCTCCACCTGGGCCCGCTGCTGCAAGAAGGATGAAAGTTGCTCCTCCGCCGCCTTCTGGGCTGCTTCCTGGCTGGGTGCAGCTCGCTCGACAACGTCAAGTTTTTGCCTCAATGATAACCCTTCGGAAAGACATTGCAGAAGGCCCTCAAAGATAACCTTCAGCCGTGCGGCGTTGGCCTCCACCCGAGCATGCAGTTGAGCAAACTTGCTCGAAGTCTCACCACGCTCCTTACGCCTTGAAATGACTTCTTGTTCGAGATGGCGGAAGTAAGGAGCGCTCTGCTCAATCCACGCTGTTCTTTGATTACCGGCAGCCAAGGTCTCGGGAGCGGGACGCAGCGACTCCAACTGATATAGGCGACCCTCGATCTCCTTACAACGGTTAACCCAGGATGCAACGATGCCCTCATCATGAAAGTTCACGAGTATCGCTAGCATCGGGTTAACCACCATAGCGAAGTCTGCGGCAGATGTAGGAGTTTCAACGTCGAGTTCCTCGACGTAGTCACTCAACATGCGCAGACTATTCGCGGCGCCTTTTGAAGACAGACTCCTCAGATAAGGACCCGCCGGCATTGTAATGCGAGGCTCGAAGGGCGCCGAAGGCAGAACGACAGCTGAAAAGAAACAGGATGCGATCAGATAACAGTACAGAAAATAAAGAGAGGAAAGTTACCAATGTGATGGTCATTGTACCAGTTGAGACAGGTGGCAAGGTCGGAAGGGCTGGTGGCGCAGCTGATCTTTTATCCCCTCCTTCAATCTGTAGCACTGCCGTTGAGATGAGAAAAAGAGGTTAGAGGTAATTCCATCAATAAAAAAAAAGAAGAAGGATGTCAATGGAAATCATACTCACCAACGCCACCAGAGGAAGAAGCAAGCTCGGATGGGAAAGAAAAGTGTGGGAGCAACATCTGATATACATGATCAAAAAGCACTCCTGGAAACACAACAGTGTGACTTTAGTATACAAATTATACGTCTGGAAGATAAGATTAATAAATCGTAATACCTTCCAACATCTTCGAGGGTATAGGAGAGGGTTGAGAGGTGACCACCGCCAAGGCAGTCGTTGAAGGCGCTCCCTCGAGCAGTGGGGCATCGGCACTGACTGCACCTGCATTACGAAAAGGTGAACTTGTCAGAAAAGATTGTAAAGTAAAGAAAATCAGCAACTTAGGGTTTACCTGAGGAGCTCCCAGCTGAAACGGAGGCGACTCCCTCCTCTATCGACATGAGACCACCGCCCGTGGCCTCGTCACCCGACTCGATGGGGACCGTCGTTGTGCTCGCAAGACCTGGGGACGACGGAGGGCCATAGACGGGGAGGGCTATAACTGGAGTATTGCCAGATTCCAGAGAAGGAGCAGTTGGCTCGTCCTCGGAAATCATGGCCACCTCACCCACTACTCTATCAAGTTCAGTAGTCGCAGTTGTATAGCCCACCATCACAACGAGATCGCCGGCCTCGAGCGCCTCATCCGCCACCACCCTGGGCTCAGTTATAATGATCATATCATCTGCCACCACTTCAGGCTGGGCATCAATGACCCTCTCAGCTGTAGACCCCTCAACCTCTATCTCGGGCCCCGAAGCCTCGGCGACGTTGCCCACCGTCGGCTCAGGCTCGGTAGGAGCCGCCTCCTCTGCCTCCTTGGGTTCAACGGTCTCCGCCTCCCCCTCGATCGGACTTGGCCCTGCAAGATAAGAGATATAAGGACCAATGGCATTAAAATCCTTATAACAAAAACTCTGAGAGAAACATTACCTGAAGTGGATTTACCGTTTGCGCTCTGAACTGCGCGCCACCTCTCTGCGGGCAGTGGATAGGGCGACAGGGGCCTCTTCAGATGGAGTATCAGCACGAGGGGCAGTGCTGGGACCCGCTCCCGCAGCCAAGGCAGCCCTGCGTGCCTTTGCCTCACGCCTCAGCCGCTTCCTTTCATCCCGGGCTGTCGCAATAGACCTTTGCGACGCCTCCTTCAAGGCGTCGTCATCCTCATTCAGGGATGCCTCCAGAGCCTTTAAGGCATCTCTCATCGGCTCTTTAAGACGAACCTCCTGCAGTAGCCCAGAGGAAGCAGGAATATCGGCAACCGGTAGAACATCTGCGTCACTTGGAGGGAACGACATTGAGGTTCCTGTGATTAAAAGGGAAAGGTTAGATCGACCATAACGCAAGGAAAATGAAAATTTGATGAGTCGAAACTTACTAAGGCCCATAGATGCTCTAAGACGTTCCTCCTCCTTGGAAGTCTTCAGAGAAGCGGCAATGGCTTCTTCGTCAGTGATGCCTGTCGAAAGGAAAGAAATAAAAGCGTTAGTCAAAGGCAATGAAGAGGATATGTTGCAATAAAGAAAAAGGTGACTAATAGTTACCTGATTGCGCAAGCTTGGCCAGCCACGCGTCACGCTTTGCCAACCACGCCGAAGTTTCGAGAGCGGCTTCCAAGTCTGTATCGTCCGGCGGCGGCATCACTAGTCCTTCGTTCGTCCCGTATTCGATCAGGCCCTCGGCATAGGAAGCATGGGGTTCCTGACCGAACACGACGTCCCCAGCGAAGAGCGACTTCTTTTTCTTTTGCCCTCCGACCCTAGACTCACGGGGGATCGACTTCCGTTTAGCAGCCACTTTGGGACGACGGGTCCCGATGTCCGCACCCACGCCAGACTCCGGCGAGGGTACAACCACTGTCTCCACTGGAGCACAGGGTGCGGGAGGTGCATCTGTGATATCAGGGAGCGGCAACTCACGTGGAGGACTTTTTGCACGCGAGGGTCCGGCTTTGGCATCTTTTAAAGGGGGGATCACCGGGGTCCTTGGCACCAGAGAAGCGTTGCGATCGCTACCTGGAGGTGCACCCTTACGATCGATCAGCAACCGCCTTTCCTCCTTTATGACCGCTCCCGTCGAATGACTATACCATTCTGTGTATACCCTAAGAAGTCGGGGGGCGCAAGCCGGCTTACTGATGAAGAAGTGAGAGCCCGTGTTTAGACGCATGAAGTGATGCAGTGCCCTCTCCATTCCTTCTTCAGTCGCGGCAGGTTCCGATAAAAAAGCCTCCAGCGGTACCCCTTGATTATAGCTCAGCTGTTGGGCGAAACGATGCGGGTTATATCTCATGAAGATCGCTGCCCCGTCCTGCCTAAACACCAAGAAGCCCGGTCTGATGGAATATAGGTGAAGGGTCTCCCGGGCCGTTAAAACTGAAGCTCCATCCTTGAAAGTGTCTTGCAATGGCCGCACTGCGGTGGTAGACGTTTTTCCAATAGTCAACACCTTGTCAATGAAAGACACACCGGTTCCAATGGTGTGGGAGCGAAGGAGTAAACACCTGGCATCTCGTGGCGATGGATTTACAATTGATGCGCCGATCAACTGTAGAATGCGAGGAAAACTGCTCCTTTCGTAGAACGAGGGCCTTTTATGCATGCCGAAGACACCCGCTGTATGTAGCTCGAGCCACGACATAAAGTAATGCATCGGGAAGACCACGTGCAACACCCCAGGCTCATTAGCATCCGCTGCTCGACTGAGGCCATGATACAAGTGCGCCAAGCCGGCGATCCCAACGGCCACCTTTACCCCGATAGTCATTCGGTGGGCCGGGTAAAAAATAGAGGGCCGCATGCGGTGAGAGTGCATTGGGAGCGCAAACCAACTCAGCCAAAGCCCAAGAAATCCTAAAAAGAAGGCCTCCTCGTCCATCTCAGGGGCTGCGACTTCTGCAAAAGACATGGTTGGGGAGTTAGGAAGAAAAAAGTTCTTTTGGTCTATGTCTTTTGCTGGCAGGTTATCCAAACCTAAACCAAAAGGGTCCTCAAGGTTGGCAAACTTGGCAGCTTCCGCCGAGAGGACGTTTGGATGAAGGAACCGAGCAATGAAATCCTCAAAATTAACTCCGCGGCTCCCACGCTCAATGAAAAGGGCCTCGTAGATGTTCAACACCTTGATCAGACTTGGAAATTGATGTTGAACAGCGTTCTCCGGCATGAGCCCTCTTATCACCGGCTTAGCACCAAAGACGTACTCATCCGGCGGGAGCAACTCTTCATAATGTTCCCTCATGACCGGTAGACCGGATACCTCCGTAAACTCTTCCAAAGATATTGACACTTCCCGATCCATGGCAAGGAAAGTGTGGGCAGGAATGTTCCACTGCTCCAGGAAGGCCTTGAACCACCAGGTGGGAAGCGTGGGATACTGGAAAAGGGAAACATAGACTGCGGTATACAATCTTAATCTTATCAACTGCGACTTCTTCGTCGACAGGATATACCGAGCCCACGGCAGATAGCCGATTGGGTGGCGGGGGATCAAACCGATATTATATGATTGCCCCCAAGGTCGCGCCTCGCCTTGACAGATGCGGCGCCCCAGGATATCCAAAACCATGGGACGCTGAACCGGAATCGCATCTATGGCGGGATGTAGGAAGCCCTTTGATGTCCAATCAACCATCTCCACGACGTACTGCACCGGGGGTGGGCTGGCGTAATGAATCGCCGTTATGGGTTCTGACGGCACCGCGCATGTGAAGCTCCATCGGCCCATGATGATCTGATTATACCACGACCCCCAAAGGTGGAGACTCTTGTGTTCCGGGTCGTACTCCTTAATCATGGTCAGGACTTCACGGTCCAAGGGCGCCTCGGGAAATCCTTCCTCCGAGCGGACGAACGGGAATGAAGTGTCTAGAGACATGATCGCTGCAAAAGAACAATTTAGCCGTTAGTGTTGTAATTCCAACGTTTGGCGTATAAAAAAAGGAAAATGCATTTATTAAATTAAATTAAAATTAATTAATTACACCACACAACAGTGCAGTGAGCAGGAGACCAAAGAGGGACCCACAAAATCTAGATGATAGTACGTCAGTTAATAAGACAATCTCATCATTGGATGAGATTGTTAGTTGGTCCCCAGGAAAACATTCCCCTTTATAAAAAGGGGGGGGGAGGGAAGAATCCCTAGAGACAAGGAGAAAATCTCCTCTTTCAGAGCAAACCTCTGTCACAGAATGACACTTGTCAAATTCTGGTCTCAAAGGAATAAAATTCCTTAAAAGAGCATAGCTCTGTGATAATAATGGAAAAGATCTATCAGAAAATTTTAACACTTAAAAAAAATTTTAAAATTTTTGGGACCTTGAAAAATCCATGAAGACTTATGATAAGTTTTTCATTTTGCAGATCTAAAAGATCCACACTTGATCCAAGAGCAAAGCCCTGTTCATGGGTTAGAACCCATGAACGAGATCCCTGCAGATCTATAAGTGTTTGAGAGCAAAGCTCTGTTTATGAAACCCCAATGGGGGTCTCTTTAGATCAAAAGACCTGTGAGAGCAAAACTCTTTGGTTAAGATTAATTAATTTGATTTGAATTAATTTTTACCTAAAGTTTTCTAACTTGGAAAACGAGAGCAAAGCTCTAATGTTTTGGAAACGAGAGCAAAGCTCTGAAGTTCTAAGCAAGAGCAAAGCTCTGGAATCAAAATCTAGAAAATTGTGAAGTTTTCTAAAGGGCCATAGTTCCTATTTATAAGGTGCTTGCGCCCCTTGAGCTCACCCCTTGATCCAACGATCAGGAGTTTGCCACCGCTGCGCTCACGTGTGCGCCACGTGAGTGCAACTGTGGGGGGGCATTTGTTTCGCCCAATCAGAGCAAAGCTCTGTTGAAATTCAAAATTCAAAAATTCTGAAGCAACGCTTCAAGTCTCGGGCACAACGCGCCACATGTCAGGCGCTGATACGTCAGCGCAGCGCCCAAGAAGGCGCACCCAATCAGAGCAAAGCTCTATTAAAGGAAGCAACGCTTCAGTTGCGCAGGCGCTGCGCTGCGCGACACGTGTCAGCGCAGATGCGCTGGCGCAGTTGCGCTGCGCTGTGCGCTGCACGACACGTGGCGCGCGCTGGGGCATCTGCGCCAAACAGAATTAAAATTTTAAGAAATCTTTTCTGTTCTTGTTAAAACAAGAAGATTTTCTTCTGCAAAGCAGAAACCCTTGGATCAAAGATCCAACGGTGGGGAAAATTCCCCAAATCACTCAGAGAAAGATCTCTTTAACAAATTTAACTAATTTATGGGCACTATAAAAACGACTCTAGGCCTCAATTAAAAGGCATCAATATCTTTCTAAAAACAAAAGGGAGAGAAGAGAACTCTGAGAAACTCCTCAAGAATAAAAAAGGTAAAAACCTTTAGAAAAAAGAGAAAGTTCTTTTATGAACAGATCATAGATCTAAAAACCAGATCAATGATCTTTAATAAAAATAAAATAAAACAAAAATAGTGCTTTGCATTTTTCATGAACCTTTGGTTCTCTGAGATAAGAAAAACAAGAAAAAACTTATTTTTCTTTGATCTAAATTAGATCAAGAAATCAAATAGTGCTTTACACTTCTGTTCTTGAATCTAAAAGATTCTTGGTGCTTTGCACTTGCAAACTGCGCTGTTGCGCTCTTGGGAGAGCACCACGTGTCAACATCTAAACCACTTGCGCTATGCGCTCTTGAAATAAGAGCTTTGCTCTCTAGAGTTGGCGCAACTTACCAGAGCGCGCCACGTGTCAGCAGCGCAACAGCGTAGCGCACTGCACTGTTGCGCTTGCGCTCACCAGAGCGCGCCACGTGTCAGCAGCGCAACAGCGCAGCGCACTAGCGCAGCGCACTGCACTGTTGCGCTTGCGCTCACCAGAGCATGACACGTGTCTTCACCATAAGCGCTTGCGCTCAGTGAGTGGCGCAAAGCGCCTAACAAATGCAATGCAGGGCCAAGCCCAATTAAAAGACCAAACAGGCCTAATTAAATTGATGCTCTGCATCATTTATAAATGGGCAAAGCCCAAACAAAAATAATAAAATGCTATGCAGATGCCTTGCAGAGCCCAAAATAAATTGATACTCTGCATCTTTTATGGGCAGAGCCCAAACAAGAAAGTAGAAGTAATGCAATGCATTATTTAAGTGTGGGCAAAGCCCTAGCACAGGTCTAATGGACTAAAAATAAATAAAATGTTGAACATTTTCAACTGGACTTAGCCCAATTCTGGCCGTAAGTCCTTAAATTAAATTGAACTGAGCACAAATGCTCTCTCAAATCAATTTATATCCGGTTCGAGGGTACATCTCCGAACTCCTTTGACATCCATCGTTGTAATTCCTCAACGACGTCAAAGAGGTGCCGGGTCCCAAGGACCACACATCAATACGGACTGCGGGGTCCTTAAACTCGTGGACCGAAACGTCCCTAAACTAATGTCGGACCGAAACGTCCCTAAACTAATGTCAGACCACCACGTCCCTAAACTGGAATATGGACCATCACGTCTCTAAACTGGAGCGTGGACCGCAACGTCCCTAAACTACCTATGGACCACTACGTCCCTAAACTGGAACAATAGAGTCTCCAAATGCTCTTTTGCCGGATCTAAACGATCCCGTTTAAGTTGATCTTAGCCTCCAAACACGGCTAACGTATCCTTAAACATTTAAATGGACTATAAAACTCCAAATCAACTTTGGTTCAAGGGTACATCTCTGAACTCCTCTGACATCTGCCGTTGTAATCCTTCAACGACGTTAGAGAGGTGACGAGTCCCGATGGCCAGATATTAAATGGATTATCACGTTAAGTTGATCCTAGTCTCAAATAGGACTATCGTATCCTTAACGAACGTTTAAGTTGATCTTAGCCGCAACGCGACTAATGCATCCTTAAACTAAAAACACCAAACCCAAATCTAAGTAAATACGGATTTGGACTAATCCACGTCCTACGGGCGACGGCATTATTTAGTCTCCGTATACAATCCACGGGCAACCACAAACAAAAAAAGCACACACGACACGAAGCGAAATTCTGGAGAAGGAGAAAGTTGTTACCGTGATGCGGTAGCGTAATTAACTGCAGGGGTTTGCACCTGCAGGGAAGAGCGTCCCCACAATCAAAAACCCCTCAAACGAGGGGTAATCTGACGAAGTCTGCTACATCGGCCGCATCCGTCTAAACCTTCGATACACGGTCCCATAAATCAACTTGGCATCTTCGGAGAGGTGGACGGATAAAACCATATAGCATCTGCCCCGAATCTCAGCGTCAGGACATCGCGGTCTTGTGCGCCGTCCTTCGGAGGGGAACACGTGGCATAACGGTTCCTTGTACTTTCCTTTTGTCCTGATCTCTAGCATATAGAGATCCCCCTCGTATACACTGGCATCCTTCTGTACCAAGCTACAAACAACAGCGTTACATAATGTTCCATAATACCCGACAATATAACACTTTAGAAAATATATACTGTTACTCTGTCATTCTCATTCTCCTTATTCTTTGGGACTTACCGAGCGATCTGTTCGCTGACGACATTCTATTCTTTCTTCTTTGAATGTCGTCAGGTGCGTTGGACCAAGCTGAGATCGAGCCCACCGGTGAAGATTTGGAGCAGTTCCAGGAAGAACCAGAGCTCTAGATACTGTACCTTGTTCTTTTCAGTTTATTTCATTTTCTGTTATGCCACTGTTTAGGCATTGCTTTTCATTCCAGTTGTATTTTCTTTTCATGCATTGTACAAAGAATGTTATTAATAAAAGTTGCTGTTATTTCAATATCATTTGTCTCTTGTGATTATTTTATATTGCTTAGCTACGCTTAGCGTATGTACTTCTGAGTACATACGTAGCGGACCTCGTCGCGTCCACTTCGCCGTACACTGGGAAGCGGGGCGTGACACATACCCAGGTAAACACATAAACACATCTCCCCATATACGCACAGGTAATAACATAGATGTATGCATGTGGATGTGTGCGTGTGTGGGTGTAACAATTACTGTAGGGTTTCGCAACTAACACTAAACTAATCCATGAACACCTAGAATCTACCCTTATCATCAAGTCTCATATCAACATAATATATATAATCAAAATATAGGTGTGTATACGTATTCGTATACATCACCACGAACTGCGGGGGTGCTATACGCCATCCACCCGACTTCTCCCCGTAGATAAAAATCTACTCACCTGGTCCTTGCTCGTCGGTGCCGATGTCGCCACACGTTTGCTTGTCGTCTCGAAGTCCACATGGGGTACCTACATATCATAACGCACCGTATTGCATTAAAACCAAATTCATAATCGAAACGGCATACGAAAATCAAATCAGCACGCGTATCACGCATAGGTCAAAACCTATCGCCTACGCATGCAAGAATAGCCAACCCAACCCTCGATGTCGATGTACAAACGTCAAACCATCGAGAAAAACTCAAACACTCTCATTTGCGCATTCACGAACACTAATTATAATATAAAATAGGTTAAAATTCACAAAAACCCCAAATTCACCTTAAAGGCCATTTTTCCGAAAATCTAGCAAGCAAAAATTACCCGTTTTAGTACAAAACCCGACGTTTAAACAAATCTAGTGGCCATAATACTTATTAAACATCTCAAATAAGTCATAAAAACAATTTCCATAATTTAATCTCATTAAATTTCATTAACCCCAAAATTCCAGTTTACAATGTACCCAATTTTAACAATTTTATAGCAAAAATGCACAATAACAATTTAGCTTGAATTTCCATGAACTAAAGTATTAAACTACACTTTATAATGTTAATGAAGTCATGAAAAACCTAATTACATTTTAAAACCCAATTATTTAACCAATTTTAAAAACCTAGTTAGCAAATTAGCGTAATTATCAAAATTTTTAAACTAGCAATTAACAACTAGCTACAAACTTTGTTTTAACATGTCATAAGGGCCTAATTACAACACACAACCATACACCAAATTCACAAAACCCTAACTTGCATTCAATCACTTTCTAGAATTTCCAAACTTGCAACAAAAGCCTAACTTACACTTAAATAAATTAGCTTTAAGGAATTAACAAACAAATTAAGCAAAAGGTTTAGAAATTATACCCAAAACATTTGAAGATCCATAAGCACACATAGCCTCCCAAATTGAAATCTTGTTCCCTAGATCCATGCTAGATAGGCAAATGAGAAATGGGTAGGAGTTGGATTTTGATTTCGGTGAGGTTTTACTTGATTTTTGAAGAAGTTTTTGAAGGATTTTGGAGATGAGATAAGGTTGTGAAATGGGGGGAATGAGGTGCAGAATTCCGGCCAGAGGAGAGGAGAGGGAGAGGTGAGGGGATTTGTGTGGAAATTCCAAGATCAATGCCCTCACAAATTACCATAATACCCCTACCCTTTTAATATATATAAAAACCCTTATTTTAACCCATTTCTTCACATGATTTAAGGTCAAAAAGAGGGAAAGAAAATTCTTGGGCTGCTACAACAGTGTGGGGCCGGCCAAGGGGAGTGAGGGTGGGTGTGAGAGACTTTACAAAAAAATTCTATGCAAAAGACCCCACACAATACCATATTTGTAAGTTTTAGTTCAAAATAATTATATTTTTGTTTTCCATAATAAAAACCAATTAAAACTTGAAATAAAATATTAAAAAATTATATTACAACTAGATTTTAATTAACATGATTTTAAAGATTAAAATTAGCCCATTTAAATTTGTATTTAACGCTAATTTAATGTATTTTCTTACCGGCTTAAAATAATATTAAAAATAATTAAATTCGGAAAATTTTTCAGAAAACCAGAAATTTTACCAGTGGCTCAATAAACACTAAACACTAGCAATTTCATAGCTAGAATATGTATTTTTAATTTTATAATAAAGATATTTATATTTTGACTTTTTACAGAAAACCCTCTTATTTTACCGATTTTTCGAAATTTCACCGAAACGATTTTCAAAACGTTACAATCTTCTCCCTTAAAGAAATTCGGGATCCCCGAATTTAAATTAGAACTCCCCACAAATACTAAAACATTTCAGCGAAACCATCAAGTCGTCGGGGCTCCGAAACCATAAATACGTAAAACAAATCATAGCGCAACGCATGCGCATGAAAAATGAGCCTATAACTCAAAATCAAACTCCATCCAGCATCCCGCAATCATCGGAGTCCTGGGGAAGATATCAATGCCAACATCCAATATGAAACCAATATGATATGCATCATTAAAACATCTGGAAGCAATGCATGCCAACCCATTTTTTTTTCAAATCGCTGTGCGATGTGTGTATTACTGCACAATGGCGGACGTCCATTGTGAGAAAATAACTATATATATATATATATATATATATATATATATATATATATATATATATATCTTTTCTTTAACATACACGTCCCGCCGTTTTGAAAACAATTTAGAAGGGTTTCCTTGTTTTAAAACGTTTCGCGTCATATCAGACACGTAGGTAAATACTGAGACTATAGCTCGCTTTTTGGAAATCCATTCGATAACCATCAAAGCATGCAAAATATATTCAGGTACTGTCCTCTGACTAGTCCTGCTCAGTACGAAAACAATAATAACTTCATAAAAACGTACTGCTCCATAAGAAATCAATCCCAAAATACGGAAATCAAAATCCATGAATGTGCCATACATGCGCACAGAAACAATATCTAAGTGCATCGGGTGTGCACGAAACATCTGTCAAGGGCAATAGGTGTGCCTGACAGCAAAACGGATGCATCTGACATGCACGAAGAATCTCGATTTAGTGCATCTGGTGTGCACCAAAATCGTATCTCAAAACATGCGCTCAATATGCACGAAAATCCAAATCAGGTGCATCCATTATGTACGAAATCATGAAATCCAATATCAAGCGCTGAACATGCGCAAAATCAAATCAGGTGCACAAGTTGCACAAAACAAATATCAAGTATCACAATCGAAATCGAAGTCCAGTGCATCTAAGTGCACAAAATGCGTATCACTGCACTGCAAGTATATGTGAATCATATCGAGTGTAAAAACCAAATCGTGTGCGTATATACGCACAAAATCAACTCAACTGTATGAAACCCATAAAATCATAAACGTGAGAAACCCAGGCACGAAAACGATATCAAGTGCAACAACTCGCAAATACTCAGCAGATGCAACCATGGTCCATGAAAACAAATATCATGAAACTCAATCATCAAAATCAATCATGCGAATAGATCCCCAAAATACCCAAAATCAAGTATGGCGGAATAGTCCCGCTCAAGCTCATCCTCCAAGAATCCCTGGCCAGCCGTCGTGGTCACTCATAGCATGTCTCGTCGACGATCCTGAACTCTGGCCTGCCGGTGTGCGTAACATGACCACTCCTGGGTCCAAGTCTTCTCGTAATTCATTTCAGAAAGGTCCTGTCAAGATCTCTCCTAAATCTCGTCTCTGCCGAACTGTCCAGAAGTCATCGTCCATTAATAGATCTGTTCTCATTCCGGAACGGCTACATACTCATCGCGACTCCTTCTGAAAGGTATATCCAAGTACAATGCCTCGGCATGCGTATCGCATCTCTGATGTCGGCGGAGTGGAACGTCGTCTTATCAAGATCTCGTACGAACCTCTTACTCCACTTTTCTCTAATGTCGACTGCTTCGGGCTCGTCTCGTCGTGGTTGCATGGACTGAGCTCCAACGGCTACCCTCGTATCTGGAGTCTCCCAAGAATGCATCTCACCACCTAGCATCCAAATGAAGTCGAACCATCCGATCGATCTGTCAAAACCTCATAATCCCCCAAGAGATCAACATCTTGGGTACAGTTTAATAGTATCGAGTACGTACCACAACATCGATAGTCCAGCCGTAGAAGGGCAAACCCAAGCCTCACTAATGGCGCCACGGAACTGCCGCAAACCCTAAGGTTCAAAGGCTTTCACACGGTCATTAAGTCGAGTTAGGGTTTCATTTTTCTAGAGGGTCCATAGAATTGCCTACATGTCTTTCCGAATACTTTAAACTTGGAATAATAGGTTGCTGACATTCGATCGTCTCTGTCGACTCTCAACGTCTCCGCGTGAAGTCGTCTCTAGCTGGAATCAATCTATCTGATGACCTCGCATCGGGGTAGCGAACGAACCACATGTCCTAGTCATTCATCCTCAGTGACTAGCGACCTTCTATCATCTCTTAGTACAATCTCGTACTGCAATAGCTCCAACATCTGGGGCGATATCCCGTCGTCCGCAACAACAACTGGCTCACTCGTCCGCACGCTGAACAGTGCCTCAATCATCATGAGTAAGCAATACACCAATGGTCATCAAAATCTGGATGGCCTATATCAGTGGCTCAATCCTCTAGTGCTGATCGGTACGTCCAAGTAATCTCATACAGCGATCCATCCAACGCTCGTGGCGCGAAAGCACAATCAAAAGACACATCTCTACAATCGTGTGTCGCTGGAATTATGCTCTGGTCAGTCCTCGTTCGTAACAAGCTCGTGCTGACCGCAACTCTAGCTGTAGATCTCCCTGCCCGTAATCGTGGCAGCAAAACCATAACTGGTACTGATGAGGCTAGATCGGAATGAATATAATACTGAGCAAACAAATGTACATCCTAAGGCTCCTTAAGTGGAGTGGCGTGTCGTAAGTATGCCGCGGAACATACCCACGGTACGTCACTCTACTTTAGTCACCTATTCCATCAACCAAGGGTCATCCTACGCTCCGAAGGTAAAACCTAACGCTCTGATACCAACTTTATCACGTCCCAAAAGTACGAAATATGACCGGTACTTAAACTACGAAACGTCTCGAGGCGTATGTAATCTAAGTAAACGGAAAACCCAGAAATCCAAACCAAGAAAAGTAGTAAAGTGAAGGAAAACCAATTTAAATCAAATAGTTTTAATAGCATAAGCCGAATTATACGTTTTTAAAAAAACATCAAATATTTACTGAAAATTTCGGCAGAGTCTCCTTTGTAAATACTGGCCCCCAAACGGGATACAACATGAATAGTATGCGAAATCAATAAAAGGCATCCCCAAGTGGGAGCTAGCTCTTCGTCAATCGACGGCCACAACCACACAAGCAATATAATATACAACGTCAAGGGCGAGAATAAAAAACTCAAAAGGGAACTAAAAACCCCAAGAAATCCACAGAAATATAACGCGCGGTTCTAAGGTCGAAAGAATAACATCACTGGTCTCTATCTCAAAATAAATACATGTTTGGTTGAGGGAACTTCTAGATACAACTGAATAATAATATACAATGTATAATGATGGGTACGATACAAATAAACCCACCTACTAGCAAGTCACCCGAAAGAAGCAGTACCAGCAAAGCCGTAATAAAACCTGTATGGCAAAACCTGCAAGGAACTGTGGCACAACGGGGGTGAGTTGCCAACTCGTGAGTAGAAAAATATCTACGAACAGAAACCGCATGAATAACGCAAACCCAGGTCAACGATCATAATATATCCTCAAATATATATAACATGCAGCCTATAACAATGAATAGGGTAAATATCTAACCCGAGTGTAATCCCATGTGCCCGTGTCAGTGCCTCAGGTAGCAATATATCATATGGATGATGTATGAATGCATGAAACAGAATGCATGTACTGAATAAAACTACTTTCATAAATCAGTGAGATTTCTGTATTTTAAAAATGAGATACCATAAATGAAATCAGCATAAAACAGTGTCCAGCATCAACACAAAACAAGTGTCCAAATATCTCGATATCTCTGTGTCACAATCTCTGTACCTCAATATCTCAAAATCTCAATCACAATATCTAGGGCGCCGTCAGTCCAGACCGGCCCCTACCATCCATCTCAAGACCACGACGGTATCCTCCGGATATCCGACGCGTTGGGTAAAATCACCGGTCGGTAGTGCTCCCCTGCCAGGCTCAACGTCAACAACACGATCCTCTTGCCCCGGGGTACCGCACCGGGCCCACCATGTACCCGAAAACGGTTCCTCCACTCCTCGAATCGGGTCTCGAAATTCATCAGCAAACTCATGGTGAACGACTCATACATCATGGGAAAAACCGCACTTTTTATTTAAAAAGAGAGAAAGCAGTTTATATAAGTTTTGCGGTTTTCCCGCCAAATCCAGAAAATCTTATGGAAATCCGAATCCAAATCATCAATAGCATGTAAAACCATGAATGCGGCATAACAATGAATGACAGTATGCATGAAGTGACAAGTAATAACTATAATGTTAAGCTGGCATATGTAAGGCAGGTACACTAATATCATGTCAAATTACTAACTAATAAGCAAAGTCAAGCAATAATATTTTCTAAGGTGTACGTGACATGGCAATTACCGATGAAGATGTGTGTGAGCTGGCAAGTAAGTGTACGTGGTACATACGCATCATCGGTAATGATGCTGGTGTCCTAATAGTATGATATCAACAATGCAATAAGAAATTATAATATAAGTATGCGATGCGTAGCGAACAACAATAATGAGCGGGAGCTGAATACTAAACACAATGATACTATAAGTCAACAGTAGTGCCTTTTGAAATAATACGAAGCGCGGTGTTTTGAAAATAAGGGTTACGGTGTTTTTAAGAAAAGACACTTCTTTTGAAATATCCGTAGAATCCCTTGACCTGTCTTTTAAAATACCTACGATCCGTTAGTTTTGAAATAGGTAGGAGTCTAATCTAGTCTAATAACTACACTAAACTATACGGCTGAACTAACAAGCTGAACTACAGGTAAAGAAACCGCCTAACATCTGATTCGATACATATATATACCTGTATATATATTAGTCGGTGATCCCGCCTCAATAACATCATATCCGATACCATATCTATAATCAGACATCCCAAGTCAAGAGTGCGGATCAAACATCAATATATAGCTCGTACGTAAATTCGTCGTACGGCATCCCCAAATCTGGGTACGGGTCAATATCATACTCAACCATTCTATGTATATCACTATTCACATGGTATCGTCGTCCAAAGATCCGCTATAAACATCAGGACGTATCTCAAGTACGAATCCTGCCATATCACCGATATCATAATCTCAAATCAAATCTCATCGACTCATCTCAATCCCAAGTATTATCCGCAAATCCAGTATGTGAACACCTAGTCCCATACCCAGGTGAACACATAAACACATCTCTCTATATACGCACAGGTAATAACATAGATGTATGCATGTGGGTGTGTGCGTGTGTGGGTGTAACAATTACTCTAGGGTTTCGCAACTAACACTAAGCTAATCCATGAACACCTAGAATCTACCCTTATCATCAAGTCTCATATCAACATAATATATATAATCAAAATATAGGTGTGTATACGTATTCGTATACATCACCACGAACTGCGGGGGTCTATACGCCATCCACCCGACTTCTCCCCGTAGATATAAATCTACTCACCTGGTCCTTGCTCGCCGGTGCCGATGTCGCCACGCGCTTGCTTGTCGTCTTGAAGTCCACATGGGATATCTACATATCATAATGCACCGTATCGCATTAAAACCAAATTCAAAATCGAAACGGCATACGAAATCAAATCGGCACGCGTATCATGCATAGGTCAAAACCTATCGCCTACGCATGCAAGAATAGCCAACCCAACCCTCGATGTCGATGTACAAACGTCAAACCATCGAGAAAAACCCAAACACTCTCATTTGCGCATTCACGAACACTAATTATAATATAAAATAGGTTAAAATTCACAAAACCCCCAAATTCACCTTAAAAGCCATTTTTCCGAAAATCTAGCAAGCAAAAATTACCCGTTTTAGTACAAAAACCGACGTTTAAACAAATCTAGCGGCCATAATACTTATTAAACATCTCAAATAAGTCATAAAAACAATTTCCATAATTTAATCTCATTAAATTTCATTAACCCCAAAATTCCAGTTTACAATATACCTAATTTTAACAATTTTATAGCAAAAATGCACAATAACAATTTAGCTTGGATTTCCATGAACTAAAGTATTAAACTACACTTTATAATGTTAATGAAGTCATGAAAAACCTAATTACATTTTAAAACCCAATTATTTAACCAATTTTAAAAACCTAGTTAGCAAATTAGCGTAATTATCAAAATTTTTAAACTAGCAATTAACAACTAGCTACAAACTTTGTTTTAACATGTCATAAGGCCCTAATTACAACACACAACCATACACCAAATTTACAAAACCCTAACTTGCATTCAATCCCTTTCTAGAATTTCCAAACTTGCAACAAAAGCCTAATTTACACTTAAATAAATTAGCTTTAAGGAATTAACAAATAAATTAAGCAAAAGGTTTAAAAATTATACCCAAAACATTTGAAGATCTATAAGCACCCATAGCCTCCCAAATTGAAATCTTGTTCCCTAGATCCATGCTAGATAGGCAAATGAGAAATGGGTAGGAGTTGGATTTTGATTTCGGTGAGGTTTTACTTGATTTTTGAAGAAGTTTTTGAAGGATTTTGGAGATGAGATAAGGTTGTGAAATGGGGGGAATGAGGTGCAGAATTCCGGCCAGAGGAGAGGAGAGGGAGAGGTGAGGGGATTTGTGTGGAAATTCCAAGGTCAATGCCCTCACAAATTACCATAATACCCCTACCCTTTTAATATATATAAAAACCCTTATTTTAACCCATTTCTTCACATGATTTAAGGTCAAAAAGAGGGAAAGAAAATTTTTGGGCTGCTACAACAGTGTGGGGCCGGCCAAGGGGAGTGAGGGTGAGTGTGAGAGACTTTACAAAAAATTCTATGCAAAAGACCCCCCACAATACCATATTTGCAAGTTTTAGTTCAAAATAATTATATTTTTGTTTTCCATAATAAAAACCAATTAAAACTTAAAATAAAATACTAAAAAATTATATTACAACTAGATTTTAATTAACATGATTTTAAAGATTAAAATTATCCCATTTAAATTTGTATTTATTGCTAATTTAATGTATTTTCTTACTGGCTTAAAATAATATTAAAAATAATTAAATTCGGAAAATTTTTCAGAAAACCAGGAATTTAACCAGTGGCTCAATAAACACTAAACACTAGCAATTTCATAGCTAGAATATGTATTTTTAATTTTATAATAAAGATATTTATATTTTGACTTTTTACAGGAAACCCCCTTATTTTACCGATTTTTCGAAATTTCACCGAAACGATTTTCAAAACGTTACACGTGCAGGGGGGCGATGCCGTCTTTATGGCTTCATCTGGGCTTTCCGTCGCTGCTGGCCTGCTCCCCGGGATGGAAGAGTCGGCCGGGGGAAGGCTTCCACACGGCCCCCTGAGGGTCCAAATGGAGGCCATAGCCCAAGGGGCGGTCCAGGTACGAACTTCTCTACGCGTTGTTTTCGACCTTCCTTTCTTTGGCTCGAGCGCCCCCGAGTTTCTCACCCACTTCCCATCAGGTCCTTCAACATTGCGCCCTCGCTATCCGTTCGGAGGCCGAGGGGGCGTTCCACGCGCCAAGGCTAGTAGAAGCGTTTCCATCGGAGGTCGAGGCCCTGCGGCGTGACCTGCGTCTGGAGAGGGCGAGGGCCGATGTCCTAGCGGCCCGTGCAGAGGCTGCGGAGCTCGCCAATTCGGCGAATCGGGGCGCCTACCGTCGCCTGAGTGCATCCCGCCGAGTTGCCGAAAGAAAGCTGGCGGATCTGGCCGAACGCCTCGCGGCTATGGAGAAAGAGAGAGACGCCAGCAGGGGGATGCCGAGGCGGCGCTTTTGGTGGCCGAGACTGCCAAGGCTTGGGCTAGGAAAACTGTGTCCGATTACAAGGTGTCTGAGCAGTTTTACGTCGAGCTTGGCGAGTATTCCGCTGTCGCGTGGAATAAGGCTCTGGATGCCGTGAAGGAGTAGCTTCCTGAGTTTGCCGACGGAGAGCTTCGTGCTCGGGTCCCACTCCCGGCGGCAAGGCCTCCGGCAGACAACGATGAGGGAAGCGAGGCGCACCCCTGGTGGCAAAACCTCCGGTGGTGATGCCTCCGGCAAGCCGCGATGAGCGAGGCGCAAGGGGGGTTTTGCGACTTAGGCTCTTTTTTGTAAGCCTCCAGGCAGTTTGGAAGGCTGGGGAGCCCAAAGTACCCTTTGTAAAGGCTTCGTCTTTGGTAATAAAAAAAATGTTTCTTTGGTTTGCACTTTATCTTCTGTTCGTGAAAAATGCTCGTAAAATTTCTCTTCTTGCACTGTTGGGCTTCCATGTCAGGTCGGCTATTTGTCTAGCGATCGTTCGTCGAGTTAATTTCGATTACTTGCCAAGCGTGCCAAGCGCTGCTGAGAAGGAGGTGTCTCCGTGGCCCCTGAAGTCGAGGGGGGATCTCTCGAGACTCGGATAGACCTAATGCCCCTTGTTAGTGGCTTGGATCCTCTGCGTGCGACGGGCAGAGGGCTGTCCGTCGTATTGCTCGGTTGCCCCTTGGCGAGGGCTTCTGATTTCCGACACTGCGAGCAACGGCCACTAGCTGGGGATGGTCGGGCGAGGGTCATGCTCGACTGCCTTTGGGAGGACTCTGGGTCCCTAGCGTTGGAGGGCTGTAAGAAGCCCATTAAGGATGATCGGGCAGTGAAGTTGCGCGGTTACCTCTTGGCGAGGGATTTGATCTCTGGCGTCGTGGGTAGGCAACTACCAGCCGGGGATAACCGAGCGGGGTAGCCGCTTGGATGCCTCTTGCGAGGGCTTCGATCTCTGGTGTCGTGGGTAGGGAGCTACCAGATGGAGTCGACCGAGCAGGGCAGCTGCTCGGTTGCCTCTTGCGAGGGCTTTGATCCTTCAGGACGGGGACCGAGCAGGGTTACTGCCCAGTGCCTCTTAGCGAGGACTTTGATCCCTGTCGGTTGTGGTAGGAGGCTACCGGCCGGGGATAGCCGAGCAAGGACTCGACTGCCTCTGGGAGGACTTTGGTCCTTGGTGCGGGAGGGGCTGTAAGAAGCCTACCAAGGACCCTTGGCCGGGCAGGGTTACTGCCCGGTGCCTCTTGGCGATGGCTTTTGTCCTAAAGGATAGCCGAGCGAGGGATCCTCGGGCTCGACTGCCTCTGGGAGGGCTTTCTGATCCCTGGCGTTGCGGTAGGGAAGCTACCCACCAGGGATAGCCGAGCAGGATAGCCGCTCGGCTGCCTCTATGGAGGACTTCGATCCTTAGCATTGGAGGGGCTGTAAGAAGCCCACTAAGGATGCCAGGGCAGTGAAGCTGCGCGGTCGCCTCATGGTGAGGGCTCTGGCTTGCAAAGACAGAACTCTATTCGAGTTGTTCCGACGTTTCTTTATTCATGGGCGGTCGCCTCTTGGTGAGGGCTCTGGCTTGCAAAGACAGAACTCTATTCGAGTTGTTCCGACGTTTCTTTATTCATGGGCAGTATTTTTAGAAAAGCATTTACATCATCTTTGCGAAAGGAGGGGTACACACTTGTTGGCCTAGGCCTCATTGGTATAGCTTGAGCTTCTCGGCGTTGTAAGGCCGCGGGAGCTTGCGTCCGTCCGCGTCTTGTAGGCGGTAGGCTCCGTCGGGGAGCACCTCAGAGACGAGGAAGGGACCATCCCACTTCGGGGAGAACTTATGAAGTCGGCCTTGATCAACGAACTCGTTTCGCCATAGAACCAGATCCCCGGTCTGGAAGGAACGATGCTTGACCCGAGCATTGTAGTATTGGGCCGTTTGTTGTTGGTAAGCGACAGCCCTGATCTGAGCCCGGTCTTTCTTCTCCAACAAGATGTCCAGGTTGGTCCGTAGCGCCGATGTGTTCGCATCATCATCGAAGTGCTCGACCCGATGACTGGGTAGCCCGATCTCCGCTGGGACTATTGCCTCGGTCCCGTAGCAGAGGCTGCAGGGGGTTTCCCCGGTGGGGGTCTTCTTTGACGTGCGCAGGGCCCATAAGACCCGGGGCAGTTCTTCGACCCAACTGCCTTGCCGCCCTTCTAGGCGGGTCCGGAGACCTCGGAGGACGTCTCAGTTAGTGACTTCGGCCTTCCTGTTGCATTGGGGATGCGCGGCCGCGGTGAACTTCATAAGGATATGGTATCTCGTTCTCGAAGTTCGTCCCGTGGTCGGTGATGATACATCTCGGGATGCCGAACCGAAGTATAAGATTGTTTTGCAGGAACTTGATGGTCGTAGCGGCGTCCGGTTTCCTGATGGGGATGACCTCGATCCACTTGGTGAAGTAGTCTACTGCGAAGAGGACGTATTTATGACCGCCTGTACCGGTAGAGAACTGGCCGATCATGTCCAATCCCCACTGGGCGAATGGCCATGGGGATGTTAGGGCGGTCAGCTTGGTAGCGGGAAGGCGAGAGATGCCGCCGTGGAGCTGGCAACTCTTGCATCTCCTGAATGGCTTATGGGCGTCCTTATGAATAGTGGGCCAGTAGTACCCCTGGAGCAACGCCTTTTGGATCAAAGTTCGGGCCCCTTGGTGTGCGCCGCCAACCTCCTCATGGATTTCCTGAAGGACATAGTTTGCTTCATGGGGGTCAATGCACCGGAGCAGGGGCTGAGTGAAGGACTTCTTGTAGAGGTTCCCATTGCTCCAGATGAAGTGGCGGGCTTTGGCTCGGAGACGGCGGGCGGCTCCCCGATATCCTGGGAGCGTACCGTCCTTCAGGAATTCCACAAGGGGCTTCCTCCAGTCATGGTCGCCTTCCTGTGTCGCGTATACGTGGAGTGTTGTCGCTCCGTCTTCTAAGCTGGGCTGAGGCAAGGTTTCGAAGAGGATGGACCGCTTATTGTTGGCCGAGTATGACGAAGCTAGCTTGCTCAGGGCGCTGGCTTGAGCATTCAGCTGCCTGGGTATTTGTTCTACTTGGACTTCGTCAAAGTTCTTCCGAAGTTTCCTCACCTCGTCCAGGTACCTCATCATCAGAGGCTCCCGAGCTTCAAAGCGACCGGTTACTTGACCGATGACAAGGGCCGAGTCGCTGCGGATTCGAATTATCTTCAGTCCCAACCCGGCGGCCATGCGCAGTCCGGCCAGGACGGCCTCATACTCTGTCGTGTTGTTTAAGGCTTTGAAACCGAGCTTCAGAGAGTACTCCATTTCCCCTTGTTCGGGCCCCGGATAATGAGCCCGGCACTACAACCTTCCTCGGTTGAAGACCCGTCGACGTAGATGACCCACTCAGGAACCGAGCCAGGCCTCTCCGCGATGGGATATTGAGTTGCGGGGGGCGGCGTGGACTCCGTTTTCTTGCTAGGGATGGTGCATTCGACGATGAAATCGGCCAGGGCCTGCGCTTTGATGGCCTGCCTCGGGCGATATTTTATGTCAAATTGAGATAGTTTCCACCTCCATTTTTCTAAGCGGCCCGAGGACTCTGGTAATGCAAGGATAGCCCCCAACGGGCGCTCGGTGAGGACGATGATGGTGTGTGCTTGGAAGTAGTGTCGCAGCTTTCTTGAGGCCACCACGAGGGCCAAGACAATCTTCTTTATGGCTGGATATCTGGTTTCTGCGTCCTTAAATACGTGGCTAACATAGTACACCGGCTTCTGCGCTTCACCGACCTTCCGGACGAGCACCGAGCTTGCTGCTTGGTCGGACACCGCCAGATACAGCGACAGCTCGTCTCCTTCAACTGGTCGGGTGAGCAGCGGTGGCGTTGCGAGGCGCTTCTTCAATTGGTCGAAGGCGGCTTGGCACTCCTCTGACCACTCGAACCTCGGGATCTTCCTCAGAGCCTTAAAGAATGGGAGGCATTTCTCCCCTGACCTGGACATGAAACGGCTCAGAGCGGCGATTCGTCCCGTAAGCCGCATGATCTCGACGTTGGTCTTGGACGCGGCCATATTGAGGACAGCGTCGATTTTCTCTGGGTTAGCTTCGATTCCACGGTGAGTGACCATGAAACCGAGGAACTTTCCCCGGTGACTCCGAACGCGCATTTGGCGGGGTTTAGCTTCATCTTGAACTTGCGGAGCACTTCGAAGGCCTCGCCCAGATGCCTGGCATGGTCGGTCGACGATACGGATTTGACCAGCATATCGTCAACGTAGACCTCCATATTCCTGCGGATCTGTGGCTTGAAATGCAATTGACCAACAGTTGGTACGTGGCCCCGGCGTTCTTGAGGCCGAAGGGCATCACCTTGTAGCAATATACTTCCCGGTCCGTGGTGAACGCGGTGAGATCTTCATCTTTCGGATTCATACGAATCTGGTTGTAGCCGGAGAAGGTATCCATGAAGCTCAACAGCTTGTGGCCGGCCGAGCTGTCGACGAGCTGATCTATCCGAGGGAGTGGATAGTTGTCCTTGGGGCAGGCCTTATTGAGGTCGGTGAAGTCGACGCACATGCGCCACTTCCCGCTTGACTTCTTGACCAGAACTACGTTCGCCAGCCACTCCGAGTAGGGTATATTCCTGATGAAGTTGACGGCGAGAAGTCGGTCAACCTCCTCTTCGATAGCCTTCTGTTTGACCAGGGCGAAGCTTCGCTTCTTCTCTTTGACGGGTCGGGCCGCAGGATCAACCCCGAGCTTATGGGAGATGATTTTAGGGTCAATCCCGGGCATATCAGCAGGCGCCCAAACGAAGACGTCGGAGTTATTTATGAGGAATCTGACTAGGTCATCTCGCTGGGTCTCTGTCAGGAGTGATCCGACCTGGACGGTTTTTTCCTCGTCCCCTTCTGTCAGGGGCATCTCGGTCAGTGGTTCGACCGGTGTCCCCCGAACTTCTTTCCGCTCGTCCAGAGAACCCTCGATGTCGTTATTTACCTCAGCGTTGTCGGCCGGCTGCTCGGACGAAGATGTTTCGGTAAGGCGTACCTTCGCGGCCCGCTGGTTCCTATAGACCCGACCTATCCCGCCCTGATCGAGAGAGAACTTCATCGCCAGGTGGTAGGTCAATATCTGGGCCTGGAGGAAATTCAGCGTTGGGCGGCTGAGGAGGACGTTGTAGACCGATGGGACCTTTGCTACGATGAAGTCCACAGGCAACGTACGTGTGCGACTGGGCTCCCCGACGTTGAACTGCAGGGTGACCACCCCTTGCACCGGGATGGAGTGGTTGGTGAACCCTGAAAGGACGTGGGAGGTCGGTTTCAAGTCTGCCGGGGTGAGCCCCATGCGCAGAAAGCAGTCGTGGAAGAGGATGTCTGCCGAGCTGCCTGAGTCGACAAGTATCCGGTGGACCTCGTACCGGTGGATTCGGGCCGTGATCACCAGAGGGTCATTGTGGGGCATGTATATGCCGTGGAGGTCTCCGTCGCCAAAGGTGATAGGCTCGTGGCCCCTGGCCTTTTTTCTCAGGCGGCTGTTGGCGTTTGTTGCCGGCGTGGGGCGCCGAGTCTCGCAGGAGCCCGACTGGCCCCCCGTCATCATGACCATAGTTCTTGATGGGCCTCGGTTCCTTCCGGCGATGTCTCGTGGGCCTCAGGGTAGGGCGGTCCCCGAGCTGCCTTGGCGGGCTCCGTGGGCGCGACCCCGTCGAGGGAGGGGATGCCGGTCGTGCCTGGAAGCAGGCGAGCCGACCGCTACCGCCTCGGTAGGGACAGGGGGGCGACAAGGCCTGAGGCGAGGCTTTCCGACGTGGGATTTCGAGGTTGAATGGGAAGAATCGGGGGACCTGCGACCGCCGGAGTCAGCAAAGGCGGTGGCCGGCGGAGGAGTCGATGACATTCGGTTGAGGTTCACCCGCGCCTCCGTTGAGGGGGAGGCGACGGCTAGTACCTGGATCTTCACGACGATTGCTTGCCATGTGGATGGGGATCGGAAGGCCAACTTTGTTTTTTGTGGAGTTTCTTTTCCCACAGACGGCGCCAACTGATGGAGGTCCTTTTCGGGTCTCCTTCAGATGTTGTCTTCCGTCGATCTCCCGGTGGATTTGGAAGTGATCTCCCGTTGCGTGTGGATCTCAATGGGTTTTGAGGAGATTGGTGATTTGAGGAGTTTAGCGCCGAGTACCTGCAAAGAAGTCCCGGGATGGTTCGGTACCACCGAGGACCCTCCGACGATCAAGTTAGTACTAGATCCGAGCAGTGTAACGGCTAAGTGGAGTAGAAATGGCTTACTTGACCCCTCTGTTATGGGGGTTTATATAGCGGTGGCGGCACGCAGCAGCAGGCGCAAGAATCTCGCCGGCAGTTACGCTCTCGACGTCACGCCCGTGTAGAGAGAGGATCGCCCATTAATGGGGATCGTGATAGCGTGAAACGTGGGATGTTGCTGGCGGAGAATCTGCGCATGACGAGATTTGCGGAGCGGCGGTTACGTCTGTGAGCGGTGGAGTTGGTCGGAGGACCGAGAAAGACGACCTCGGCTGGGGAGCTCGGAGACGAGCGAGATGGCCGAGGAGTCTTGGTCTTGTGGCAGCTCGGGGCGAGCTGAGGGGCCGAGGAGACCGATTTGCAGGAAGCCCTGAGGAGGGCCAGCTTGTACTTGCAGATCGGGTACAGGGGTGGCCTGGTCGGCCCATGTGGCCCTTCCTTCTGAGTTCCGGGACACGTCATCTGCCATGTATCATGATCTCGGAGATCGCAAATATTGAGCATCATCAGTTTTAAAAGTTCTTATAGATATGTAAAGTAAAATGGAAGTAAAAAGATTTGCTAGAATATTAGAATTTTGAGATATAAATGAATCAATATCAATATTGTGTAATTAACATGCTCTGAGCAAGATTCTCAAGTTCAACTTAACATGTGCATTGTGTTTTAATAAAATGAAAGGTGTAACTTATATTAAATATTAATGTAAGAATATATGGATACACATGGTTTAACCAAATGGTTACTCAACTAAAGTATTAATATTTAGTAGCCATGATTTTTCACCTTCGAATTTATAGACTTTTGTCCTTATTTTCTAATTTTCTATTAATAGCACTTAATTGAAAAGTAGGGAGAATTTTGTGCATCAAATCTTTTGATGTATGAGTAACAGGTAATATTTCGCGCGTGTGTGTACACATGTTATTTCTTACAAGGGTTCTATATTTTTTTATATTATGACAGACAGAAAATGTGATTTTCCCATTCTATTTAACCGGGATTTTTTATATTTCTAAAACGTTTGCAAATAGCCTCCGGTATTCAAGCCAAGCCGAGAAAGAAATTAAGATATATGCAACCTAAAAAATATAGCACTCTCTTTTTTCATTTTGGAAATACACAACAGATTATTCTTCATACTCTGATTTGAATAACATAATATTTTTCAATTAAATTTAATTATAGATTCGCTCAATACTCGTGCATAACGCGTGAGATATCTGCCAGTATTACTATAAAGTTGGATCCTCCGATAGGAATCTTTTGCCAAAAAAGGAATCATTTCTCAAAATGCTATTTTTCTCCTTCCCTTCTTGCCCTTCATTTTCATTTTATTCAATTTCCTATCCATTTCCAAATTTCCAAATGGCCCTTATGAGACCAAAAGAACAAATAATGGCATTTTTTGGGTTTTTTCTGTTAGCCCCCTCCCTCCCAATTCAATATTTTTCTGTCTTCTATAGCATTTATTTACCTGTAACTCTCTATACTTATAAGTTACCCCTGCAGCTCTCTACTTCAATTTTGAAAATGATTCCCCCTCTCTGACCACCGCTGTCGTCCCCACCACCGCCGTTCTCTTTCTCCTCGTCTACAACACCGCCACCGCCACCGCTATCATCACCGTCAACACCACCACCGCCACGGCCCTATAATGTATAACATTCATAGGTAAGTCCTTCAAAAAGAATAAGCATGCATCCAATGATTAAAAAGGAATTATGAACATGAATATAAAAAAGATTGCACATATAAAGAAAAATTTACAGTTACAATCTTAGAAAAAATTATTTTCCATAGAAAACTCTCTTAAAGAATAAAATAATATAGCCTTAATTGCATCTCTTATTCTATCTAAGTAGGTCAATTTTAGTTACATACTTATTCCTTGCACATCTAATATAGAAAAACATAAATAATTTTAAGCATGACATGTTTTATCCAATCAGTGCTAAAACACTAATCATAAGTTTAATTTTGAAATGACATATATTTTTAAAAAAAATATCATTATTAAAGTCCGCTACATCTCAAAACTTCAAGCAAATTAATTTATTTAAATTGTATTGATTTTTCAATAAAATTCTAAATTAAGTTTTTTCATTCTGTAAAACCAATTTTTTTTCCAGTATCGACCTCAAAATTTTATGTGTTTGACAGATTCCATCTTATATTTAATTTGAGTTGAGATTTAATTAGATACTACTGATATCTTGCATTTTCTATCAATTATACCAGTACTTTTCTTTTAATTTGATCCACAGTTACTTTGGCACTCATAATTAAGTTTTTTTCTTTATTTACTCATTGTTACAATATTTTCGGTGATATGTTATTTTCGTTTTAGATTTTATGTTAAATTAGCAATAATTATGGTTACAACTTTCTTTTTCCTCTAGCATTAGTTATTATCCTCGATTGCATATAACACCAATAAATATTTTGACCGCATGTAACACCCTGCGTCATCCAGGGGGTTAATTGCTTGTAATTATATATAGATCTCCCACTTAAAAATTGCAACATTTTGAAACTCAAGTAAAAGATAAATCATTCAAGGAAAATTTGCTAGTGATAGGGTTGCTGCCTCTTCGCATGCTGCATCCAGTGGTAGGTTTAAGATGAATAAAAGGTTCCCTTCTTCAACCGAGTCCGCTATAGCTCTTCACACTCTGAAGTGTTTCTTCTTCGAGTTCAACTAGAAAGCGGCAGAAAGATTCAAGATCGCTCGCCTCATCTTTGAAAGTGAACCTGAACTCCTTCCACATATATTTCAGGCTTTGGCCATCGGCTGTCGCTCCTTCTTGAACTTTGCCGAGGACATCGAATCCCTTCTGATCAATCGACAACATCAAAGCATCCTGCGATAAGGGCAGGCACAAGATTAGCAAGGAGAAAAATGGGCACCGCAAATATACAAATCTCTTGATACCAAATGATTGGTACCAAATTTAAAATACATGCAGCAACTTACATCTATTACGTCTATTTTGGGGCTGTATTTGTCGTCTCCTTAAATACCATGCAAGCATCTACTTAGATGTATGACATTCTCATTAAGGACACCGTCTATTAAATAAAACCACACTAATCTATGCCCCTCTATAAATATTAAGATTGGGTAAATTACACTAAAATACCCTCAACTATATCAGTTTTGCACTAAATTACCTTATGTTTTTCTACTTACAGTAAAAAAATCTTTCCACTAAAATACTCTCAAAAATAACACTTTAAGGTATTTTATTGTAATAAAAGAAATTATAAGGTATTTTGGTGAAAACACACTGAGTTTAGGAGGAAAATTTCCCATAAAGATATTATAGGAAAATTATTTATTTTATTTATTTGCATGCAAGCCCTCGGGCAATAGAATTTCAATAATAAGATCAGAATTATAATTTCTGGTAATAGCTAATTCCAACATTTCTTTTCTTCTGCCCGTGTATGGTACATGCCAAATTACTAGCAAATTGCTGAAGCTCAGAGCATTCATGTGATCTCATTTACAAAATCAGTTCCATAATTACAAGAGATAATAAGTTGCATGAACAAGATAGAGCTCCATAACTTACTCTCACGGTTGCATTGTAGTGTTCGAAACAGAAGAGCATCAATGCCCGGCGCCTTGCTTGACTTTGATTGATTCCGTCAATAAGCTTTGCAGAAAATGACACTATATATAAAATCAACAAGCATTTAGCACGATTTTTTTTTCTTCATAAGCAACTAACATAGAAGTACATTTGAGAATAACATCAAAAGCTCATGTGAACAAAAAGTTTACATCTGTTGAATGTTAAACCTTACATAATGGATTTGTTTTAGGTACATCAATATCATTTATGTCCAAATCATGAGCCTCGCCACTCCCATCCACGAAAGTGCATGACCTACATAATATATTTCAAACACAACTCATTTTGCTACAACAAAATAATCGGTAGATGATATAAAGCAGAGATATGCATCATTAATCATCTTAAGCAATAATAGCTCATCAAAGATCAAATACCGCACTTTATATTTGATGTAGTAAATTGTTTGAGTTTATACTTTATAGATGATGTAAAGTATAAATTGCACCAATAATCATTTAAAAGCAAGAACAATCACTCATCAAATATTGAGTAAGAAATCAAGAATTCGTCATAACTTCATCTTATTTGAGATGCGAATTATTTGTTCATAATATGCCATTCAAAAGCAATATCTTTGAGAATTGGGATCAAAGATATTGAAACTTGAAAGGATCTTAATGATTGGATACACAAGCACGGTAGAAGACTGATAAGAGAGATTCATACAACTCAAGTTCTCCACACCAGCCCGTATCTAGGCCGGGTGCAATTTCCCTGTATAAGCATAAGTCAGAACAAAGGTACCATCATAATTATGACTTCATTTTTTATACCCCAACATGTACCTAAAGGCTAAAAATACGTGATGCAATAGTGTTAGGATAGGAAGTAATATAGATTGGAAATAAAGATTTCCATTCTTTTTAGCATGTGTAATTGTTGAGAAGAAGAATTGCATGTTCTATATAGCTGACTGATGAGCCCAGAGATTTACATGATAAGAGAAAACAGGACAGCCTGAACTGATATATGGAATTATGGATACAGAAGAGTCAAAGGTCCAAGTATTTATTTTCTATTGCTAACAATTCTCTCACACACGCGTAGAAAAAGTTTCTCTCTTCTACTATTCATAGTGGATGTGTTTGTATGGACTGAGATGCTATTCAATATAATCACAAATATGGCCAATTCTTTTTTCTAAAAAAATTCGGAAAAAAAGGAAAAGATAATGTTATTAAAGATGAAAGATAAAGCCTATACAAGAGAAAAAGGATACAAGAGGATATAAGCCAAGAGTTGCATAGAGTGATTGTAGCAAGAATCAGCCAAGGCTTGCGAAGACATTTCACTTCTCTAACACAAATGCGTAGATAGATGCATTGACAAGTTTTACAATGTTGTTCAATGGAAATCAAGAACAATCATCTTATTTAGCAACTTGATTGTCATATTATTTTCAGTAGAAATCATCAAATGTATTCATCATTGCACAATATGTTTCTTTTACCCCCACGTGAGTAGATCAAAGGGGCAGGTAACTCATATTTTTAGGGTTGGACATTTCCACTAAAAATGTATTTGGCATTTGTATAATACCATATTTATTATATACATTTAATGAATGAGACTTAGCTTTATGCTTGTTCTGTCTAAAAGCTACCATCTCCATATTTCAGTTAGATATTACAGATTTCTCGATATTTTGTAGTGTATTAGTGTATACATGTACTGGAATGGAGCAAGTGACACGAAAAGCAAGACAGCTTCTCAAACGATGCTTTAACTTTTAAGACTAAATGCAAGGGCCTTAGAAAAATAATAGATAATCAATCAAATCCTACTACTTACAGTGTCCTGATATTGACTTTCCTAAATCCAAATATTAGTTTTGAATTATCTTCTTCTCCAGATGAAATCGTCCCGGCATGAAAATTCAACTTCTACCTTTTACTGGAATATTTCTATAGTTCCTCCCTATCCATCCAACCCTCCAGTTTCATTTCTATAATTGTCATTTCGAATAAGAACTCTAATTTTCTGTAAATTATAATAACAAAATTTTTATAATTTCTAGCACAATTGGAGATACAATAATAGTAATCATTATAAATATGTATGTCAAACATAGCATAAATAAACTGGGAGATGAGTCATTTGTACCTGACATCAAATTTATAAATAGCATAATTTTCATTTTGATCCAGAATTTCTTGTAAGCTTTCGCATCTTGATCCGCAGTTGACACTAGCAGACCTTAGAAGGGCAGAAACTGCATAACTGGCTTCACTGACTTTTTTGTACTCAGAGAGTACTGATTTGCTTAGGCTTTCAGTAATTATCTGGACCTGAATTTTAAGTATTAGAAGCAAAGGACAGATAAATTATCTTCTGATACTTCAAAACAGCCAAGTCCATGATATTGTCTTTTAAAAGATCAATTACGAGATTGTGCATTTTGAAAGAGCAATAATAAGATTAATTGTAAAAGGATATTAAACAAATTCTTCTTTAGTAATTAATTAAAAATAAAACAGATGATGTTGCTATGAAGAACTGGATTTTCATATAAATACCGATTATAGTTCTTTTTTATTCTTGTTGGAGGTGAATATTATTGGGCAAAAAAATGTAAAAGATAACTTACCTTATCATTTTTAAGAGGTACAACAACGCCTGCCAAAGCGACTTGAGCTGGCATCTGCATGATATAAGCAGTATAAAGACAGAGATCTCTACAATACACACATTAACTACAGCAGTAATTTTATTCCCAATTTTCTACATTTAAGAAACAAAAACAACAACAACAAGCCTTCATCCCAAATTTTTGGGGTCGGCTATATGAATCATTCTGCTCTGTAAAGACCATTTCCCTTGTTAAATTAACAATTAACATATCGTTTTTAATAATGGTCTTTATCCATACTCTTTTAGGTCTACCCTTACCCGCAGTTGCTCCAAGAACTACAATTTTGTCACTTTTTCTATCCAAGACATCGAAGGGGCCTTTCTACATATATATAAGAAGGCACCTAATAATATTAAATCAACCATCATCATCTATACCATAAAAATGGGCTTGGTTGTGGCACCATGAAAGGTTTGCCAATATTTTTGGACTGGTTGTCAAGGTTGCATGGACACAGATAAGGGGACACGATGCGATACAACGACATAGCAAAATCCCAAAACATAGGATATGTGAATACGGCTATATCTATAATCTTATAAAAATAAATAAGATATCAAACTATTATACAAGATTAAACAACGAAAAATTAATATTTCTAACATGTTATACGTCGATAACATACTAAAAATATGTTTATACGCATATGGGTCGTATAGAACACATACTATACGTATATGACATATATACAACGCATCCGATAAGCGTCATGAAAATGTGTTGCAAATATCGGTACCCGATACGTGTCGGAAACCCGTTGGAAGTGTCCGTACAACCTAACCGGTTGTCAGCTTGACATCAATCCTTTCATAATTAATGATATTGTCCACATCTAGGAAACTATTGACAAAAGAGGCTCGTGATGGCGTGGGAACAATATGGAATATTGATCACGCTATTCGATTGCTCGGGATCTTAGGAAACTCACAAGAAAACACGTAAATCACTCGCAAATAAATGAAGAAGAGGTATGACTCCTCCAACTAAATGCCATAGCTTTTAAAATCAATAGTAAACTTCAAACTACAGTTCTAATTCAATGTTCTCATAAGCCTTATAACACCCATTTATGCAGGAGTTCAAGTTAACCTAGACCTAATAAGAATAAAACCATATTTCCTTAATAAGCCTAAATATAATTCTAAATAAGGAAAAAGACCTAAATAAATTTTAAAAAATCCTAAGTAGCTAATAACTTTCCAAATTAGGAAGATGATTTCTAAAAGGAATAGGATTCTGAATACGCTCCTGCAGCACATGACATAATCCTAAATTACAAATTTGCATCCTCCAAACTTTCGAAGACAAAAGGAAAAACCTAAGAATAATGTTTAACCAGATACAAAAAAAGGCGGAAACCAAACAGCGAAACACATGCAATAATAAAAAATAAATATATAAGAGAAAGACCTCAATCCCAACATTGGGTGGACAAATACCTATATATTGATCTTGTTGAAGCAGAATTTTCTACTGAATTAGATGTTAAGGGGAACAAGTGTCCAGACGAATTAAAAGAAATCACCATGTACGAAAGAAAATAATAAAAGAAGCTGTAACATCGAGAAAACGGAAAGTGTAAGCTATTCACTATTCATCGAACCAAAACAGGGTAAAACCGATGAGTTCTTCCCTTAATTGGATTAAAATATGCAGTTGAGGCGATGTTGGTTAAACCTTAGAGAGGGATTTATTGCATTCAGCCTTAAATCACATAGATAAAACAAAGACCAAATAGAAAACACACTTGAATTATGGGCATCGACATGGGAGTTTCAATTGTCTGAATGGGTGAGGTCCTGAAGGCTGGAGAGAGTTTTTTTTTTAAAACAAACTGAAGCCTGAACCGTAATATTGATGATTTTGCTTTTCCTTAAAAGGAGGTACGTTTTTGTCACAATAAACCTAATGGGTTCCCATTGTAGTTTTAAGCTTACAAAATTGTAATTAAGTCTTGAGCGGTCTGGAGGACATAAGAAGTTATACATAATTTGGAAATATATAGTCACATTGAAAACTGTTATAGCTATCATGTGTTGGTACCAATTGATTAGGAATGTGACTTAGGAAATACTTCAACTTGAAGATTTATTTTCCAACTCTTGACAGTTCTGTGACTGGAAAAAAGGGTGATTCCAGAGGATATGAATTTGGTGAAGATTAGTTTCTTTGGTACGTGTTTTTAAGGATCCACCACCATGAATATTAGATAGAGAAGAAAAATCTAGCATGATTCTAGCTCGCAATGAAAAAACCTAAAACCAAAAAAATAAACTAAGCTTTTCTCCAACTCTTTGGGGGAGGTTGTGGTCGCTGATTACCTTTTTCAACCATGTGGATAGCAAAATCACCCATGGTTCGTAAAAATTAATGGAGTTTTCAACAACATGTGATGTCTCTATTTATGGAATTAACAGTACCAACAAATATATTCTTAGACATTGCAACCTCCAAATTTTACACACCATATCATCAAACAAAATAAAAGCAAGAGAAGTGATTTACGGTTCACCTTTCTTAAAGATTTGAGCAAGCTCGTTAGCGGTCCTGGAAGAACATTGCTGATGGAAAGAGAACCGCGTTCATCAATAATTATGTTCTGCAAAACGTAAGTAAACGTTTCAGTTCTGAACATTGTACTTGATCATCAAAATACAACCCTGATTACTAACCGATGATTATGTTCGAGTTTGGGCCAAAAAAAAAAGATTTTGTTCGAGTTTAATATTCTTCACTCTTCATTGTAGAGAAATTTGGTTTTGCACAAGAAACATGCCATATAATTGCAGTCACGCTTACTTTTATGTTTTTATGATGCCCAACGCTTAATAACTGATAATCAAATACCAAAGCTGAAGTAATTATCATATAAACAATACTGCACAATTGTTCTCATACAAGCCTAGCTGATAATCAAATACTAAAGCTGAAGTAATTATCATATAGACAATATAGATGGTGTAAAAGTTTGTAGCTTAATCAGTTGAATAAGAATGCAGATAAAGGAAAATAAGTTCAGTCCGTCAGGAGAGCGCCTCTCCCCTTCTTTCCCTCACTCTGTTCGTTAGCTAGAAAAAATTAGAGTAGGCAAGGAGAACTGCTTCTGAATGCGGCGTGCATGTAAGTAATGGTAACTTAATGGGAAAGACGACCATCTAATTGTACCCTTCATTTCCAAACCATAAATAAGGTATTTATCTGTAGAATCTGGCTCCGTTTCTTTTGCTAAAGAATCTTGTCCCCTTTACATAAATTGTGTTTGGGTTTGCATAAACCATCCTTAAATGCTATTAATTTAGACACTTTACTAGAATGAAACTCATGCTCCACGCGGTAAGGAAAAGAGATAAAATAGTTGCTTTTATTACAAAGTGCAACAAGGAAAAGGGATAAAGTAGTTGCTTTAAATAGGGTTTAATGTTGCTGCTTTAAGCACTTCCAGTGAGATCGTAGCGTTCGAGATTTCCCTCTTCCTCTATTTGTATTTATTTGCAGGGCCGAGGAAGAATTTTTGCACTACTGAGTGTTGGGATAAAAATTACACCCCGAAATCAGAAAGCCGGAAAGTCAGTCAAAGTCAACATCCAAACAAGTGGGCCCAAACCAAACCAACTTAGGCCCAAACCCAAACCGGTCCAAGCCCAAGCAAGGCCGGTCCATCAAGAGAAGAGAAGAAAATTATAATAAATAGATTTAATATGTAAATAAGTAGAAGTGCATGTAAATGAAATGGGCAAAAAGCCGATTTTGAAAAGCCTAACGGCTAAGGTGCAAAAAGTGTGCACATGTATATGAGAAAGTGATAAAAAGCCAATCTTGTAAAGCTAAGGGGCTAAGTGTAAGATGTAAAGGGTATATAAACCCAACCATATGAGAAATGATAACAATTTTGCTTCTCCTTCTATTCTCTAGGATTTTGAGCCTCCATTTTCTCTCTTAAGGTTCATCTTTTTTCTCAAAAACCACGAGAAAAAACTCTCTTTTCTCAAAGAAAACAAATAATAATCCTACATGACCATTAAAAGAGCCTCTTTTCTCCACTAAGTCCAAGTAAAAGAGAGACCAATTGGATCTCCTTCATCTTCCTCCTAAACAAACAAAGAAAAAGAACCAATCTCTCAAAACACCTCCATTTCAAAACTCAAGACAAAAAATGAGGGAAATGAGCTCCTTTTCTCTCATCCAAGATCCAAAACTCAAGATCCAAGAATAAAAGAGAGACTTTTGGCATCAAAACACAAGGAGGAGGGTGACCCCAAATAGATGAAAACCCATGGTTTTCATCGGGGCAATCCTCGGGAATGCGGATTTCGATCCGTACTTCCCATCTTTGAACGCGGGTTTTTACCCATGTTTCACCCAATAAAGAAACATAGATTTTGGTCCATGTTTCAACGAAAATCGACATAATTCGCAGTTATGCTGCCGAAATTATGTCAAAATCCCAAACCTAATCAATTTTAAAACAGAACAAACAAACGCCCGCCGTTGGGGCACCCAACCCGGATGCCCTCTCTCGGAAATTGCTGACCCAGGGTCCCATAAGGAGGCACCCAACCTAGATACCTCCCTTATTATGTCCCCTCTTCTGAATAAAATAATAATAATAATATAATATAATAAACAAATAAATAAAATGTTGTGTGTAAGAACACACATTCATATTGATTTCGCATGACCCGTTAATCAGAGTTCACTCGCGTCAAAACGAGGAGTAATTAACAACTTTGTCCGAGGCGGCTGGAGATTAGAATCTCCACGATCAATAAACCCCTGCTTACCACCAGCAAGAGGAATCTGTACACGCCTATCACGCGAGCGCATCCATCTTCATGGGGCGACAAAAAACGCTCTACACCGAGAGATGGATTGCTTCCTTTAAAATTGTTGTGGCAAACAAAGTAAAGACTATAAGACAGAATAAGCAAACACTGTTACAACTAAACAATTCTTGAAGCATTAAGAATGAACTATAATTGTTAATAAACCAAAGGGTAATAGCCCAGCGGTTTTCCTCCCCAAAAAGGGAGATGTCAGCAGAAAATCTTAAGAGGCTCACATCCTAAAAGAAAATATTGAACAAATTGGCTGAAACATGACCGGTAAAATAAGCTAAAGTTAAGTGTAAAAGTAGAACAGTTGTAAAATTGTAATTATCATGCTAAATTCTTACAAAAATTTTGGAGCCTGGACTACTAAGAATAAAGCAAATCTCAGAAACTAACTATAAAGAGAAAACTAACTGACAGGATAAAAACTAACTCAATTATGATTCTGGAATCAAACAAAATATCATGCTGAATAAAAACATAAATATATGTTCATGAAGAACTTGCTTGAATAGTCGAAAGGCTGAGCTGCTTCTCACAAACCTCTTTTGAATAACCAACACTATCAGAACGCATAAATCATGAAGTTTTTATAGGAAAACAACTATCTATTGACACTGTCCTATACATTATCCCAATTTAATAAACCACCAACTTATTTTCCATCCATCCTCCACAAGAAGCATGGCTTGCCTTTATCAACTACCAGGAACTGAAACAGTTTGTTCACCTATCCATTTTTAACTAACAAGACAGAGCAATCATAATTCAATTGCTCAAATAGTTTATAACAACCCATATAGTATCCATTGATTGACATCCTCGGGTTCTTTGATTGTTTCTTTAAAGGTATAGCTAATCTTAACCAACACAGTACTTCTTAAGAAGCAAATAGTTTAGAGGGCGATATTGCAATTCTTTTACTTAAGTAGTCAACTTCTGCCTTTTTGTATGGGTTTATTAATATTAGATATGTATTAGATATCAGTTGGATCCAACTACATTCAATTAGACAATAATCACTATTCCATAAAAAGTATGCATCAACTACAACTTCACCATAGATCCACAATGTTCAATGGAAATTAAACTAATTAAAATTAAGATTAAGCAATAAAATGTAACTGATTGAAATCCATACGGTGTTGTGCAAGTCTCCTTCTTGTACCCAGAGGTAAGGCTTGCCCCTGTTGAACATGTAGTGCACCTTTGAAGTGTGAATGTCACTCTTGCTGTAAATGATGCCCAGAAAAAAAAAGACCATAAAATCATTAAGGTGAGGAAAAGAACTTAGTTCATATATATTAACTTTATGTGAAACCCTGGCAGCCAATTTGCAAATTTGAATCCTATAGTCCAAACATTTCAAACTTTAAATTCCAAAATTAAATACAGTGATGTGATCAACTACCTCCCTTTAGAGTCAGCTTTGACGGTGTTGAGATGTGCTAGGCAATTTGCACCCAAAATATTCTGCAATCCCAGAAGTGTTGAGATCATTTGAGAAAAAATAATAGAGAACAAAGAAAATATGTCAGGGAAAGGAAAAAATGAAGCACTTACCCTGCATCTCTCTGCTGTGGTTAAAGCTGTTGTCTTGCTCTTTATCATTGTAGTTTCTCGTCAAAATCAACCAACTATTGGAAGAAATAACTGTGGATTAGGGCAAAAGAGGGTTCAGCATAGGAGATGCTGGATCTGCTATATCTTTTGCACATACATACCCTCCACGATTACTTTATTATAATTCACCTCTAGAAAGTTATTATTTTTATAACGCCATTTGAGAAACTTCAAAAATAAGAACAAAGAATGAAAGAAGGCATAATTCATGGGGGTATATAAGCAACACCATAACGTAAAAATCATATATTTGCTGACCTTACACAAAACCTTCTACATTTCATTCCTTCCTCCTTGTCATTCTCGTTTTGGCAAACATAGGTACTCAAACTCTCTCATGTTTTCTCTTCTACTTCTACTTTTATGAAATGGATCTTTTATTTTCATTATTTAACTATATTTTAGACTTTAGAGTTCTATAAGAATATGCTTGGATTAAGCTCAATAGTAAAACTCTACTAGATTTTGTAAATCCATAAAAAAAAAGTTAATCTGCTACATCAATTTGTAGATTAATTGTTATTTTTTATTGCCACACGCACACACACCGCGGGGGGGGGGGGGGGATAGCAGTTTACAACGTTATGGCATCATGTTCTTTTTATTCCTTTTTCCACTTCACTGATAAGAGGCTTTTGGGAAATCACAAGCAAGATTATCTTATTTAGCATAGTCCTTATTGTCTATAAGTTATCTTATACTTGAAATAGTGCATTATATTACATGGTTGGATTAATGCCGTCCATATTGAAATTGATTACAATAAGTTTATGAATGAGGATTTTAGAAATTCATGGATGGGATGTTAAGCTACAATTATTACTGAGTGCTAATCAGTATAAATTAAATGTTAACGTACCAAACATTATTACGAAGCCTCAAACAAATTTTATGTGAGGCTCGCGCCCAAGTGAAGGCATAGAAGTATTCATATTTTAAATGATTCTCATACAAATTATCCATGGTTATGAACTGAATTCTCAAACAAACACAAATTTCTTATTTCAGAACATTTGCAAATAACTAAGAACATCCACCACATTACCACATATACAATTTTAAACATCTAATTTCATCCAAATACAAGTTGCATTCATTCCATCTTACACATGAATTTCATTAAATCATATAAATTTCACAAATACACAACAAATGATTTATATCATTACAAATTACACGCACATAACATATGGCATATATTAAAACCAGATGACACTTAAAAATCATTACATGTTTATCAGCAGAAATCTCATCATGTGAGAATATTTGGAAAATATGAAATGATTGCAAAAAGAAAAAAATCACTTGCCATAAAATAAAGGCCTTGGAGCTCGACAACAACTAAACTCGGTTAATTGTCACCAATCGCCTTCGATGTATCAAATAGCAGATATCTAGATTGTATTGGATGGGTGTTTTCAGTTTCACATAGCAGATATCAGACAATAAATTGGTAAAAGAGTTAATATTGGACGTCCCTATCGAATGTGTATATCAGAAATTTCGGTAATCATTCATATCGGGCATATCGATCAAAGAGACAGCTGTTGATGACATGTTATACATATTAGTTTTTAAATACTGTATAAATATAAAATTTACGACCAGATCTTAAAATATCATCTATCATAGACATTTAGTGTAAGCTACATGCAAGGAAGCGCATTCACTTTATCATTCTGTTCATCAACCAGATAGTTGTTGAGTGTTGACATTTCATCAAATAGTGATGTCATACTAGTGGCACCAACAAAACAAGCAAGACATATAATCCTCCGACAAAAATCTTTTAACATTTTTACTCGTATCCTTTGCAAATATAATGAGCAATCCAATCAAATTTGCCAAATTTGCAATATGCTTGAATGAGGATGGAAAGAAAACTTTATTTACTAATTGAAGAAAATAGTACATAAAAGTAGAAGTTGAGAATGAGAGACATTTGTGAAATTTTATAAACCTTCAATATCAATGTCGGATGATATAACATAGAAGCCAGTTTAACCTAGAGTGGGAGTTGGAGTATCGAGATTCGAACCAAGAGAAGAAGGCTTTAAAGGGGGCAGTTCAAGTCCTGAGCTTGGGATCGAGAGGAGTGGAGGTTTGTCATGCTCGATCACCGGGGGGTGGGGACCAATATTATGTAATTTTACAAGTTATAGTTGTTATTGGGTAATGATGGGTTCAAACTTTTTAAGAAAACAAATCGATTACCCAACTTATAAAAGTGAACTTCCCTAATTGGCCGATACGTTTCACCCAATTGACCGGCTGATAATAAGCTCAAACGATATCCTACAGAAGCGATATATATCGAAAGAATGGCATGTCAATACCGAGATGTTGGCCGATATATCGGCTGATATGTCTAAAATATTTGATGCAATTCGCCTTCGTTGGCGGCTAATTTCACTTCTCGATCGAGCCAAAAACATTGGGGATGGAAGCGAGAAGCCCTGATTTGGCTAGTTTCACTTCTTGATCGAACTACAACCGTGAGAAGAAACAGAAATTATAAACTGAAATTCACTCAATCGGAACTTTTCTCCATTTCTATCATGTTACGGCTCTCACCTTTTTAAAATTTGAAAATTTCAATCACTTATTTCAAATAGATATAAGTTGCTTTATTCCTAGACTTTCTACTTGCTATAAATCTAAACCGACAAATTCTTCATTCAACGAGTAAAGAATAACAAGCAAAATATTGATAAGAGCCTTGAGAAACTTTTTTCCTTTCATAAAGTGCATTTGTTTTGTTTGTTTGTAGGGAGGCACTTGGATTGGAATATAGTATATTGGTTTTTCGAACATTTTATTTTATGTTTGAAGAAAAGGGGAAACGAGGATAGACATAAAGAAGATATTTGTCAGCAAAGGTTGTTGGCTTAAAGTTTTTAAAAAAATGGAGCAAATGTAGTTTAGAAATTTTAATTCTCAAACCGATTTCATCTGATGGTCTCTCAACTCAGAGAATGCATCAACTATTTTAAAAATTCAGTTTCATCTATTAATTTACTTTCAAAAGAAATCACAACCAGAGTCGGCTTTAAAATAATTTATTATATTGTTGTCTTTCTTTTCTTTCATCCAACCATCTTTAACACAGACTGTTCTATTTGTAGAACTCCATTCATGTATTTTCATATGTGTACATACGACGTTCTATATTTGCATCTTTTCATTTTACCTACTCTATAACTTGAATAACCAATCATCTATTATGAAACTAAATGATGAAGTTCTGCAAAAATACCATGAAATTAAGAAGTTCTCGATAGAACATAAAAAATTATGTAAGAATTTTTTCTGAACCAAGTCAATCAAAAATAATGCTAAAAACCCATTGTCGGTATTCGTCACTTCCATTTGTTTCCTGCGCTGAAATGGCGGGGACATAAAATCGAGCAAACCACATCGCTGCAACAAAACTATTAAGTTTCAAAACTCCAGTAGTTGATCTGTTAACCTAACGACCCAAATCTATCAAATGCGAAACTGGCAAAATTAATGAGCTTCAAACTCCAGTGGTTGATCCGTTCACATAAATCTATCAATGCCACTCTAATCCACCACAAAAAAAAAACACTCATGCCAATTCATATGAATTCATAAAATCAAATGAAACAAAAATTCACAACCACTGATTGATGACAACACAAACGCACACTTGACATGATGACATGGATTAAAACCAAATTGCATTTAATGAATCACGCTCATCAGGAAAACAAACTAAAAACATTGAAAAAAAATGGGCGAAAGAAAAAAGGAGCTCACTTGAAATCAATTGTAGGTCACGGAGCTCGACGGCGACTAAACTCCGACGATCGTCGTCGATCGCCTTCTTCGTCGGCTGATTTCACTTCTCGTTCGAGCTACAGAAGCCAGAAGAGATAGAAGCGATAAACCCTAATTCTCTCGATCGGATATTCTCCATATTTTTAACGGTTTACGGGTCTTACCCGTTTTCAAGAGTCTGGTCACTCCCTAATGTTTATATCCGTCTGGATTCCATTTTTACTCCAGACCATACTAAACCGGCGGAATTATTTGTTTGGATATGGTTTTCTAAAAATAAATCCGGAATGGTAAAGGCCTCCGGATCCTAAACTTGAATACTTGCTTTTTTTTTTCTTAGAACTTGAACCATACATTATTTCTTTCTTTCATTTTACCCTCTCTTCTTTAATTATAAAAACAAACAATTCTTTTTTTATTTCCCACTCCCAATATTTTTAATATAGGAATGAAATGGAAATTTTTATTCAAGATTAACCAAACATGCATTTGATATGAAACTTTTCTAGCATTTTTTACTTGAATGCAGGTGCATTCCGGGACATTATTATCCCAAACTCAATCGGGAATATCCAAACATGCCCCCATGTTTTGCTGTGGAACTAGAAAAAGTAGCTTGAGTGATGCAAATTATGGCTTGCAAATCCCAAACTCCATTTTCAAATGAACTGTGATTATGTTTGTAGAGATATGTTTGGAATAATGAAATTTACTAAACCTAGATCATATTGGAGTATTTAAACTCCAAAATAGTCTTTATTCGGTTTTGGAGAGAGAATGTTTGGAATAATGAAATAACCTACATTATAGCAAAAAATTAGCATTTTGGGGTTAAGTTAGAAACTCTAATTTAAAAAGCTCAACTCCATTCCCAATGGGCTAAAACTACACATTTGTAAATAAGACCTCCACTGTTTACTAATCCATGTTAGCCTCCAAATTAGTTTTCTATCCACCTCCTTTAGGAGTTGGCCGTAGGAAGACACTTCTACCATTTTACCCACCTCTCACATCACTCATTCATTTCCAACAGCTAATTCTGTGACAACATTAAAATTTGTTCTTTTCTGACTTCTTCCTTCTATTAAAATCACTCAATTCATGGTTTTCTGTGCATTCTTGTTTAGAAATAAGATTTGCGGGATGAGAGCAGGTGAGGAAACAAGGACAAGGGTTTATCCATCCATCTATGGGAGTAACAAAAAGAAACTATCGAAATGTCTTTTTATAACAGAATAAACATGAATATTATTTTATAAAGTTTTTGGTGTGTTATTTAAAAATATGAAAATTTAAGGGTCTAAGAACAAACCCAATCAAATATTCCATTGGTTTTTTTGGTGTTCTCCCCCCAAAACTTAGTTAATTGTAAACATGTCTCCTTTATCAATGTAATTGTAAAAATGCCCTCAAAATCTCTTCCGTTACATAAAAACCCTCTGTCAAGTTAACTCAAGTAAACCTTGAGTTAACTTGACCATAACCAATTAATTTCCCTCATTCTCCTCCTCTAAGGGCATTTTTGGTTGGGCTGTTGAAAAAAAAGATTTTAGCAAATATGCTATTGAAGAAAGTTTTTTTAAGTAAAAGTGCTGTTGTAAAATGTGCATTTTGATTTTAAAAGTTATTTGGTTCAAAAAGGTGTTGAGAGTTCCATTGACTGTTTAAATGACAAGCGCATCATTTTTCTTAATATCTGAGAGAAATCAGTGAAAGAAAATATTATTTTTTAATTTACAATTTATTTTCAAAAGATTCACAAAAATCAAAATATCTGCACAAAAAATATTTGCAGAAAAATATTTCAGATCCATCCTCTCGATCTATGGATTTTTCGTCGAAATCGAGAGGCCTCGATCACCTGATGCATGAAACTCAAAACTTAGATCTCGTCGATCAACCTCTCAATGATTGCGTCGAACTTGGGGCCTTCGACCGCCTAAGGTTTTTCGTCATCATCATCTTTTAGGACTTTGATCTGGGGGTTTCGATCGTCTAGGGCTTCGAACCGGGGGAGATGATGATGAGAGAAATAAAATGCAAGGATCGGGCTGGGGTGATGATGAGGAGGAGATGACAACAATAAAAAAATTTATGAAGAGCTTTTTACCAAATGCTTTATTTTTTAGCTTCTGAAAAAAAGATGATTTTCCTCTTCGTTTGCTTCAAAAGAGCTTTTGGGCATATGGCCTATTTGGTATTTTTTTTTCCCTTCAAAAGTGTTTTTTTAGCTCCAAAAGAGCATTGGAGAGCTCAAAACGCCCAACCAAAGAGGCCTTAATTCTCTATTCTCTCTCCTCAAACCTTAGTTTCCACTCATGTTTCCGTTCCCACGACCCAAACCCCACCTTCGCTACTCATTCCCTTCGCCGTCACCTCCACCATGGCGGAATCTTGTACACTCTCCTTTAGCCCATTCTCCCCTTCGGCGTTCTATTCTTATTATCATCGTCGGAATCTTCTGCCACCGTCGTGAAACACGAAAAGCTTTCCAACGACCTCTTCTTCCGCATCGCAAAAGCCCATAAGTGCTCTCGCATCAACAATGTCCTCAAATCAAAATCCTATCTTATCACCGACATTATTGACACAAAAAATGCATTAATATCATATGTTCAACTTATATACACGATATTAATGGGAGGTCATTTGTTGGAGTAAAAAATAGTGACTCTCAAAAGTACTCAAATCGGGTACTTATGAATCTGAACATAAACTGAGTTCTAATAGCTATAAAGTTCTGCACACTTGGAAATTGGGACAAATGAGAATTCATTTGAAAGCCAATTGAGTCTAGTCTCCAAAAATCAAACGGTGTGTCGTTTGGACTTTTCTAGAAAAAAACTTATGGCCAAATATTGAACCATGCGCGTGCAGAATTGAACTGCCGGGACCCCTTGTTCAGCACGATTAATTGCATTTAATACCACTCATTCTATATCATTTTGTGAATAAACTTGTATTATTAATTCATGTCTGCTACATAAGTACAGGATACAGGTACTCAAGGCAATTTAACTGAAAACATGCACAACATGCGCGGATACGACAGATTCAAGCCAAAATTATAACCGGACGGAATTTTAATAAAAAATTCAAAGTTTTGCAACAAAAATATTGTTGTATACAAATAATCTAAGTGAGTACACAAGAGATGAAGTGGGCACACACATGAGGCAGCCAAGTATGCTAATGGGACAACCATAGCAAGTGGAGCAGCACACTCATTGTGTTGTGTAAGTGGATTCAAAAGAAAAAAGAGTTGATGTGACGTTTGATTTATTGGATTCCAAAGACCAGAGAACCAATGAGATGAGATTAAAATGAAAGAACTATACCAAAAATCAAATGAAGATGTCAAAAGACCACAGAAGGAAGATGGAGCCTAGAAGAAATATTGTAGCTGACCAAAAAAATGCTTCTGGCCGCCTGGGGCAGTCCCGTCTTGCCCAAGTGGGCTCATGCTCATTCCATGGTCTCTGTCATATTATGCCACTTGCACACTTTGCTTTGCATGTTGAGTTGTCTATATATAACAGTTCACTGGGTGATTTTGTGGTTGGTTTTTGAAGTTGGAATGATGTATGAAATGTATGATGACCTCTTCTTCTTCTCTCTTTGAGCTCTCATTTGAGAGCTTCATTAAGGAAGTTGAAGTTGTCATCTATTTTGTATCTCTAAGCCCTCCATTTTTTTTAATATACTTGACTTCTTTTTGTTTTAGTTTACTTGTTTATTTTCTTTGCTCATTCTTATTCATGTTCTTGTGTTTCTTTTTTGCTATTTTGATATGATGCTTGAGTAGTTCTTAGCTATGGTGATGGTAAGGCTAAGAGATGAATGGCTATGCCTTTCTCTAATCTCTTGTGATTGATTTTTGTGCTCAATATGATTGTAAGTTTAAAATTGTTAGATGGTATTTGTTTGATAGGGTATTTCGATTTCAATAGTTACTTGGTAAACCTTTATCATATAACATGTTCTCTCATTATCTCCATTTAGCAATGTTAAACTTAGAATCAAATTAGTGTTAAATTTGCTAAGTTATTTTGATAGGATATGTAGATTAATGGTTGGTAGACGCCCTTCCTAAATCTTATATCTTGTACTATCATCCACAACACTTAGCAATTTTAATACTATGTCACTTTACTTCTTATATACTAATTGGTGTTTATTGATATTGTATGCTTTGTGATCCCTAGTGATTTGCTTCGATACTACATTCTTTGATATACAATCGGTAAGTGAGAACGTAACAGATTCGTTCCATTCCCCGCATTATGAATTCATTGTCTTGATGGTTTATGCCGAGACCTGCCTTGATAAGCCATGCTTCATAATCAGAACCATAATAAGAGGAGAGAACACTCATGATCAAGAGAGAGGAGAAGATATTCACCATGATTCGTTCTTCTGAACAGGAGCCATAGACACTTTTAGCATTTTTTTTATAATTTAGTATTTCATTTTGTGACAAATCAACAAACTATATTCTTTTCTTTGAACTTGCGCAACAATTCTTAATCATCAATTCCCTGTGAATCGACCTATATTTGCCGGCTAGCTACAACGAGCCGTGTGCTTACGGTTATAAATTTTAAAACGAGACGTAGCTTACGTGCGCCGATTTCCGACATAAACCGTTCTCTTAAACTCAAAGCGCGCGCGCGTGAAGTCCCAACACCCCTCCCTTGGGTGCCGGGAGGCACCTTTTGGCTCCGAGAAACCTCTTTTGGGTGCCGGGAGACCCCTTTTGGATTTTTGGAGGCCACCAAATAAGTCCCTCAAACAAGCCACCGGGAGGCCCCCAAATAGGCTTCTCGTCTGTTTCAGGACCTCCTCCTGACCGTCGGGACGCCCCAAAATAGGCCTCATGCAATAAAAATTCTCTTGTTGCTTGTCTATGGTGTTGACCCCACCTATAATGTCCCACCTGCACTTCAAAAGAAATGATGTGGCCCCCATATAAGGCAATGCCCATCAACTTTTTGTCAAGTAGACATTAAAATACCCCCAAGTCATGAAAACAAGCTCTTAAATTAGAGTTTGATATAACTTTACATTCTTTTGCAACATTGATGTAACTTACGTTCAGATTGTACACAAATATAAACAAAATGAATAAAATACATATTCTTTTGTTTTGTTCTTTACTTGCAAGTATTTTATATCTATGTATATGATCTCCCTCTAAATAATGTGATTTAAAGCAAATTAGTATGGTATCCCGTCCAGGTGCGTCCTGAAACAATATGGTGTAATTAACGGCATGCGCTTACGCTATCGGAAGTTCGAACCCAAGACCTTCTGGTCAACTTTAAAAATACTAAAATACTTGTTTTGTTTAGACTCACCTTTATTTCAACATTCAGACGCAGGAGGTCCTAAAGAGGGTAAACAAAAATGGCGACTCCGCTGGGGAGGATGATTTCTTCTTAGGTTGCTTTAAATCATATCAGTCTGTGCGTTTTGTCCCAGAATTTATGGTTGACGGAACCCAGCAGAGATCGTATATATACTTGCACTAACGAATTTCCGCTAAGTCTCGACATCGACTTAGAATGGCTATATTTTTTCTTATACCACCATGGTATTATGAAACCTTTAAGACGAAATGTCAATGCCAAAATAGTGAGGCTTGGCATACTCTTTATTCTGAGCCTACTATATCTTGATGGTCTCTAATGTCATAATGGTTTTCCCACAGGATTACTCAACCATCATCAATGACATTCACAAGCAGCAGCAGCACTTCACCGCCGATCTGGCCGCAGCAGCCAAGATCGCTCGATCGATATTTTTGATCACTGGGGCTAACCCCCAATTCGTTCTACCGGCAACTGGAATTGCTGGCTACGATCATGAAGAGTGGCCTTTTGGCACAATCGACGAATTTCCGGTACTATAATCTGCTCAGCCAAGGACATCTTTCCTCAATAGGCTGAACTTCAATGTGGAGCAGGCACCCACGCCGATCTAGAACAATCCCAAGACTGCACCAGTCATGGTCAAGTCTATGAAAAGCGCTCTTTCCTCCTCAAAGAAAGCGACTAGTTACGTCAAAGATGTGAAAGTGGTAGTTACTGATACGATTTCATCTACAGGGGACAACTGCTTACGGTGATAGCTCCTTGCGTTGGCAAGAAATGAAAGTCCGTATTTAAGAGTGTTGCGGCAAATACGATCATGAAGAAATAAACAAACTATAAAGAGAAGAAAAATAAGTAAACAAAGCAATAGAAATAGAGTACAAACTAAAAGACACAAGATTTACATGGAAAACCCTTAAGGGAAAAACCACGGGCAAATGAGAAGTACTTTACTAATCGACAAAATATGGAGGATTACAATGGTGGATCTACTTTCACAATATCACTAACAAATAACCCTAACCTCCTCTCTCTTAATTATGATTACAAAAGGATTAACCCAATTAGGATTTCCAAATATATATAGTAGAGGCAAATCAGAGTAGAAGTAGGATTTTCAAATATCTAGCCCAAGACGATGACAGACATCTGAAGAAGACTTGGCAGACGTCTGCCCAAAATACAGAGCGTAGACAGATGTCTGAAGAAGAATCTCCAGACGTCTGGGCATGATGCTTCAACAAATCTGGAGAGCGCACAGACGTCTGGCGAACATGAGTCAGACGTCTTTCCAAATAAGAGAGCGTCAACAGACGTCTGAAGTTTAAGCTTCAGACGTCTAGTCTTGGTTGAGGTTGAACCTGAAACTCCATGAACACCAAATTGAATTGGGAAACTTTTAGGGATCAAGAATACATGGCAAACTCAACAAATCTTCACCTTATCTCGCATTCGCCACAAACTCCTCCATAATATTTGTTAGCTCCATCTTCTCCACAAAACCCTAAAGGGTTCAATGAGTGCGACACACTCCAATTAAGTTCAAGCAATGCTCAAACTTAATAAACAAAAGAGACCTAGTCAACATGTCGGCCGGATTATCCGCTGTGCTAACCTTCTTTACGATTATCTCTTTCTCTTCAACGACATCCTGAACAAACTAATACCGAACGTCGATGTGCTTCGTTCTGTCATGATGCATCTGGTCCTTTATCAAATGAATCGCACTTTGTCTATCACAATAGACTATTATGGTATCTTCTAGAATATCAAGTTCCGAAAATAGTTCCTTCAACCAGATTGCTTTCTTAACAGCTTCAATAACAGCCATATACTCTACCTCCATTGTAGACAGCACTACCATAGGCTGTAATGACGCACGCCAACTAATAGCACATCCTCCTAAAAAGAATACATAGCCGGTCATTGACCTTCGCCTGTCGATGTCACCTGCATAGTTAGAATCGCTGAAACTAACCAAACTGTTACCGTTCCTTGCAAAATTTAACCCCACATCATACGTACCTCGTAGGTATCGTAAAATCCATTTCACTGCTTGCCAATGGCCTTTACTAGGAGATGGCATATAATGACTAACAACACTAACTGCATGTGAAATGTCGGGTCGGGACAAACCATGGCATACATAATGCTCCCTACCGCACTTGAATAAGGAACATGCGACATATACTGAATTTCTTTCTCTGTTTGCGGTGATAAATGAGTTGAAAGTTTAAAATGAGCTGCCAAAGGGGTACTTACAGATTTAGCGTCTGCAGTATCAAATGCTCTAAAACATTCTCAATGTATCGCTGTTGAGACAAGTAAAGTTTACCTCCCTTATGATCGCGCCTGATTTCCATACCGAGAATTTTCTTGACCGCTCCCAAATCTTTGGTCTCAAACTTGCCTTTCAACTATTCATTAAGCTTCTGAATATCAACCATATAACTTGCTACTATTAACATATCATCAACATAAAGTAACAAGTATATGAAAAAACTATCGACGAGCTTATTGTAATAAACATAATTGTCGCCCTTGCTTCTCGTAAAACCAATATCCCTTATGAAGGAATCCAACTTCTTGAACCAACGTCTAGGCGACTGCTTCAAACCATAGAGAGACTTCTCTAATAAACAAATGTGGTTTTCCTTTTTTTCAATTTCGAAATCTTCGGGTTGTTGCATGTAGATCTATTCTACCAAATCATCATGCAAGAAAACGGTCTTAACATCGAGCTTCTCAAGCTCCAATTCCTATATAGCTACCAAACCGAGCAAGAAACAAAGAGAGGTGTGTTTTACAACCGGAGAAAATACTTCATTGAAGTCCACTCTTTAACCTTTGAATAGCCTTTAGCTACCAATCGTGCATTGTATCGAGTATCTGCAACCCCTTGATCCCCTTCCTTCCTTTTGAAAACATATTTGCAGCCAATTACTTTCTTTCCTCTTTCGGGTTTAACAAGCTTCCATGTTTAGTTCTTGTGAAAAGACTTAATCTCTTCATTCATAGCAACTAGCCAACGAGCTGGCTCATCGGATGGGATAACTTCTTGATAATTCGTAGGATCGCTATTATCAACTGTCTCTGCAATGGACATCGCATACGCCACTATATCATCGTAGCCACATCTCTGTGGTGGTCTGATATCCCTTTGTTATCGGTCTCGAACGAGTAAATTATGCTCATCTTGGGACCGTTCTTCATCAGACGATGGAGAAGAAGAGATCTCCTGAGAACCTAAGCTTTCACCGACTTCAAATTCAACCATCGTCTCGTCTTTCCCTGTATCGTCTTGAATTGGAGATTCCGCATTTTTCGGCTTCAACATAGAAGACTCGTCAAAAGTGACATCTCTACTAATCATAAACTTTGGCGATTTTGGATCTGGACACCACAACCTATAACCTTTGGCTCCGGTGGCATAACCAAGAAAAATTCTTTTCTTCGCTCGAGGATCTAACTTGCATTCACGACAATGTGCATATGCAGGACAACCAAACACTTTAATTGTAAAATAATCGACGTGCTTCCTAGACCATACCTGCTCCGGTGTTTTACTACCAAGCGCTATATGAAGTGATTGATTCACCACGTAGGATGTCGTGTTCATCGCTTATGCCCAAAACTCCTTGCCAAGCCCTGCATTAGATAACATGCACCGAGCTTTCTCTATAAGAGTCTGATTCATGCACTCTGCGATTCCATTTTGCTGTGGTGTGTGGAAAACGGTATGATGCCGAACGATACCTTCATTTTTGCAGAATTCATTGAAATATCCACCACAAAATTCTAATCCGTTGTCCGTCCTTAGCCTCTTAATCTGCTTGCCTGTTTGATTATCAATCAACGTCTTTCATTACTTGAACGTATTAAATATATCGCTCTTTAGCTTCAAGAAGTAGACCCAAATCTTTCTCGAATAATCATCGATAAAAGTAAGCAGATATTTTGCACCGCTTCCTTTGGAAGCAACTTGAGAGGGTCCGCAAAGACTTGAATGGATATAGTTAAGAATACCTTTTGTCTTGTGCACCGCCATACCGAAGCTAACTCGTTTCTGCTTCCCAAAAATGCAATTCTCACAAAATTCCATCTTTGATGTACTTTGACCACATAGTAAACCCTGATTTGGTAACTCGGCCATACCTCTTTCACTTATATGCCCGAGCCTCACATGTCATAATCTGGTAACATCTGAATCTGACATAGATTTAGATGCTGCAACATATATAAGGACCCCGTTTTTAAGCCCTTCATAATGACGAGATCATCTTTATTGACTTTCAAAACTCCATTTTCAGCGGAGAACTTATAGCTATTAATGTCGAGTGTACCCAATAGGATGAGATTCTTCTTCATGTCAGGAACATGCCTAACTTTTGCTAATGTTCTCATAACACCATCAAATATTTTGATTTGAGTCGCCCCCTTACCAATATCTCGACACGAACTATCGTTGCTCATCAAAACCACTCCACCTTCAACAGACTCATAGGTGGAGAATAATCTATTGGGACACATATGGTAGGAATAACCTGAATCCATAATTCATTCATTCTTGGATCGATGTGTGTTGTCAAGAACTACAAGTAGCTTTCCTTCTCTTTCGACAATACTAGATTCAGTTGAAGACTCCTTCTGATTGTCTTCATGCTTCTACTTGTTCTGCAATTTGAAACAATCGACCTTAAAGTGCCTCTTTTTCTTACAATAGTTGCAGGCTAAGTTCTTATTCTTGGACTTCGACCTTGACTTCTTCTTACTATCTTCCAGGTCTCTCTTCTCCTCTCAATCTCGAACAAATAAGCTTGAAGATTGACCATTGTCTTCACTAGAGGTTAACTCCTTTTCGATCTTCTCCTTATTCATCAAATTTTCTTTGACATCCTTTATCGAGATAGTATCTCGTTCATAGACCATGGTGTCACGAAAGTGCTTATAAGAGGGTGGCAAAGAACATAACAATAAAAGTGCTTGATCTTCATCATCAATCTTAATATCGATCTTACCCAGATCTGTAACGATCAAATTAAACCCACTGATATGAGATTTGATAAGAAAGCCTTCTGACATACGAAATGTGTAGAGACGCTGCTTCAACAAGAGTCGATTTGCGAGAGACTTCTTCAAATATAACTCCTCTAACTTTAAACAAAAACTAGCCGCCGTCTTCTCCACCAAAATTTCTTGCAAAACTTCGTTTGTCAAACACAATTGGATAGCCGTAAGAGTCTCTTCATCTAACTCCTCCCATGCTTCCACCGTTATAGTAGAAGGTTTGAAATCCTTTTCAAGAATCGCCTTCTTCAAATTATTTTGTGTCAATATGGCGATCATACGAACTTGTCATATACAAAAGCTCATATTCCTATCAAGCTTCTCAATGACGAACTTCATAAACGTTGGAGATATGATGCAGGATCAAAAGAACCTAAAAATTTCAAAATCACAATCTAATAAGATAGGAAGAGGACACAATTGTCGTCACCCACCGTAAACCTAAATCATAAGATCGAAGACCTAACAATTTAAACAAAACAAATCTCCAAACACCAACTCTCCCAAAAAACCACAACAATGCTCTGATACCAATTTGTTGCGACAAATACGATCACGAAGAAATAAACAAACGATAAAGAAAAGAAAAACAAGTAAACAAAGCAATAGAAATAGAGTACAAATAAAAAGACACAATATTTATGTGGAAAATCCTTGCGGGAAAAACCAAGGGCGAAGGAGAATCACTTTACTAATCGACAAAATATGGAGGATTACAACGGTGGATCAACTCTCACAATATCACTAACAAAGAACTTTAGCCCCCTCTCTCTTAATTCTGATTACAAAAGGGTTAACTTTATTAGGGTTACAAACTAAAATATATAGTAGAGACAAATTAGAGTAGAAGTGGGATTTTCAAATATCCGGCCCAAGACGACGATAGACATCTGAAGAAGACTTGGTAGACGTCTGCCTAAAACACAGAGTGAAGCCAGACATCTGAAGAAGAAGCACCAGACGTTTGGGCATGAGGCTTCAGAAAATCCAGAGAGCGCACAAATGTCTGACGAACATGAGTCAAACGTCTTTCTAAATAACAGAGTGTTGACAAACGTCTGAAGCTTAAGCTTTGGATGTCTTGATCTTGGCTGATGCTAAACCTGAAACTCCGTGAACGTCAAATTAAATTCTGAAACTTTTAAGGATCAAGAATACGGGCAAACTCAACAGAGAGACTTTCTGTTGATCAGAGGCCTCAGCATGTGTCATGACCTGAAATATTAGCTCATGACCGGCACTTAAATCACGCCATGTCTAAAAGCGTAACGTAATTCAAGTAAGCCGAAGCCCAGAAATCTAAACCTTTTTTAAGAAATAAAAGAGGTGAAGTTTTGAAATAAAAGTATAATGAAATCAAAAGTTTTTCTTAAATGCATAAATAGTGGAACATGAAAAATGCAAGTGGGTGTTACTAGTTGAAAACATGTTTCGACTTTTAAAAAAATTTGGGCAGCGCCTCCTTTGTATTTTTTGATCCAAAACCACAATATATAATAATAATAAAGGCATCCCCAAGCGGGAGCTAGCTCTTCGCCAAACGACGGTTTCACAACCACGCAAATAATAAAATAAGTATACGACGCCCAACGGCGAAGATCTACACAAAAGATAAAGAAGTAAGCAAGACATCAAAACCACAGGTAGCGGAATAATCCTCGCTCTAAGTCTCGCAACCACAAATCTCACTAAGTCTCATTACTTATAAATACCAGTTTGATTGATAGAGTTGAACAGATATGATTTATTTATGTTTTGTGTGTAGTAATTATTAACCGCAATCAATAACGGTGTCGCGTGTAGCTAGATCGAGATGAGTACGGGTCATCCTCTGGGAAATGTTGAACCTTTTATTCTTACTTTAGAGGTGTTGAAAAAGAGAGGAGGGATAAAGAATATTGTAGAATGGTTGTAGGATTTAGATCTACGTTAAACACGGATGCAAAATATAGATCTAGATTAACTGCGGATGTAAGTTTATATAAGAAGGGGGCTTGTAGGGTTCATTAGGATTTAGTAGTTATGGATGATTAATTAAAGATTAATCTTTCTATCCTTTAATAGATTTAAAACTAGAACGACAGTGATGCATGTAGATTAGGATTTCTGGAGGGAAAAGGAATCCCACTCTTAACCCCTATCTCGACATGGAATTCCGTTCATATCTAGCTTTTACCAAATCAATCATTAATCTAATCTCTAATCGCGGTCGAGACTAACAATGAATTGGTAGCGCGCCCGATTAGGATGTTAATGATTCTTTTGATAAAGTTTATAAACTTTATAGGACGTAAAAAGAGTTTAAGGATTTTCATCATCCATTAACCTACCCTAATCCTACGAACCCTAACAAGCGGGGAATTACTCGCGCATGTTGGGAGAAGAAGAGATGGAGAGAAAATTCATAATGAAACTACAAAGAAATAGAATAAGAAAAAGAACTACCTTTATTAATCAAAAAAACTCATTTACACTTTGTTTCCTTAGAAAATGATTACAAATACTAGTTTGCTTCTCGATCTCTTCTAAGGAGGTAGATGAACCGTTGATGATCAGCCTGGATGCGTGAGCCGTCTTGGACTTCTTGATCTCGTCGACTTGATGATTTTTCCAAGAGGCTCTCGGTCTTTATTTATAGTCCCAAAGCCAGAAATCTAGCTTCCTAAATTGGAAACCATCAGTTAAGATCCAATAGACGAAATCTCAGCTTCCAACCCATCTGGCACACGGCGGATCCGCGGCCAATAGGAGGGCTTGGCCGTGGATCCGTGGCCAAACAGTGCGATCGTTTGATTTGGTCTCTGGCCTTACATCTTCATGACACGTGGTGATCATTGGAATCTTTGTAAACTGGAAATCCTTTCTTTGTTTCTGCCAGATTTGATTTCTTAGCTTGCTTTCTTAATTAGGCAGGTTTGCTCTTAACAACTTTGATTCCCTTGATTTTTAGCCCTGAAAAATTCTGCACAATCTCAACAAATAATATTAATGGAGTTTTGTTTTATTGAGATATTAATTTCAACATTAAGATTTGGTCAATGATATTTTTGCATACATTTTCCTACCAAATGTTAATTATAATATATCAACACATGAAAAATAGTATTTTTACAGATAAACCCTCATATGTATCATATATTATAATAAACACCTTTTCTAGTATAGAAATAGTAGGAAAAGTGTAATAACAAATATGCAGTTTTATCAACTGAACAAATACCCCTAAACTTATCTTTGATCGTCCCGAGCAACTAGTTTATTTAAGAGAAGGAGAAAAAGAAAAGAGAAAACTAAGCACACTTTCGTAGGCAAACACGATTGCACTGACCACGTGCAACAAGCCGTTAAACCTCTAGGTGTCCCTAGTAAGAGGAGTGTTGTCTCCTGAGGGTTTTCAGCGGATTACACTCACAAAATCCTATAATAAAAGAGAGATGGTGAAATTTACATATAAAGATAAGAACCATAAAAGAAATTCTTTGAAAATTTAGAGTTTCCAACTACACTAGCTTTTCAGTTGTCATGAGCCCTATTTTAATAGTCATGAAAAAATGTTAGAAATAACTTCATCCCTCAATAAAACATCGTCTTTATTCTTCATTCCTATCTTTCATCCAAACATAGATCATATACCCCTACGTGTGTGAATAGAACATCCCTACACTCGGAGAATTCAGTTTAAGCTATCATACTCTTGTCCATCTACCTCAGTACTTTTTAATTTGATGAATATTTATATGGATTTACTCACACATTTTCATGCGACCGTTAATACTTCTTGAGGTACTAACCGACCGATTACTTATATGCTTGCTAATTAGGTGATAGTATTTTTCTCGTCTTGCACCACCTAAGGCTTAGCAGTGACTCCCAGACTAGTTGGTCTAAGGTACTAGGTGATGAAGCACCATCGCTATATTTTTTTATTACTGCCTTGGCGATAACAAAACCAGTGTTCATTTTTTTCTTCACCATTTTATATTTTATTCATTTTCTTTTATTATTTCCTTCATACTTTGGCTTTTAGACAAGAGCATTTCAAGGTATCCTCTACTATCCCGAGTTTCAAGACGAGTGTAAGTGCATATAGTAGGGTATCAACATTCAAATGTTTGGCTTCCAGAATAGAAACTATTTTTCAGACTTATTTTTATCCTCAGATTAGTTACTTCCTTCATCTTACTAACCCTTGGGACAACGGCTTATAACTACTTATTACTAGTTCGTTTAAGAAAACTTCTAATTTTCTTGGTTTTCTTAAACTATTCCTATCTTTTGGATGTAAGTTTTCACTTTCTACTCTTTTGTTATGAATTTTTTTTTAATGCCCAGTGTCAAAGATAATTCAGTGAATACAAATCTCCTCCCAAACCTGTTTTCAGCAATGTCCTCACTGATGTTGTCTTTTGAGAGCATGGACCTGTATACTTGGGGAGAGATAAAAGGGGTAAAATAATAGTTAATTGAAAACTACCCCCAAACTTGATCTTTGGCACGCACAAATATTTAGTTAAATCTATTTTTACTCACCTCCATTCTTAAAATGAGAAATGTTACCAAAACATGGAGGTGAGGCGGAGGAAATTCAGTTCTGATAAAGTGGCTCCTGTAAAAACAGGAGTTCCTCCGCGGGGTCAGCAGAGAAATACGGTTTTAATCTATGCTCATTTACTTTAAAAATTGAACCGTTTTTCAAATTTTCAACTTCTACTGCCCCGTGCGGATGTACATACCGCATTACAAAAGATCCTTTCCAACGAGATTTAAGCTTACCCGGATGAAGATGGAGACGGGAATCGTAAAGAAGGACTTGTTTCCCCGTTGTGAAAGTTTTTCTAAAAAGGTTTTTATCGTGGAACACTTTAGTTCTGTTCTTTACTATCACCGCATTATCATAAGCTTCATCACGGAGTTCGCTTAGCTCATTCAATTGCAGCTTCCGATAGCTGCCTGCATGATCAAAATCGAAATTAATCTCTTTAATAGCCCACATTGCTTTATGTTCGATCTCGACAGGAAGGTGGCATGCCTTCCCAAACACAAGGCGGTATGGAGACATACCAAGATCGGTCTTGTAAGCGGTGCGAAATGCCCAAAAAGCATCCGTCAATTTGGTTGACCAATCTTTACGGTTTTTAGAAACCGTCTTCTCCAAAATTTGTTTGATCTGCTTATTTGAGATCTCAGCCTGCCCGCTTGTTTGGGGATGATAGGGCGTAGAAAGCTTGTGAGTGATTGAATATTTCCGCATCAAGGCCTCAAAAGACCGATTACAGAAATGTGTCCCGTTGTCGCTAATTATAGCGCGAGGGTGTCCGAATCACGAAAAGATATTTTCTTTAAGGAACTTAATGACAACTTTGTTGTCATTAGTGCGACACGGTATAGCTTCTACCCATTTCGAGACATAATCAACCGCTAACAAGATATATAAGTTCCCAAAAGAGTTGGGAAAAGGGTCCATAAAATCAATACCTCAAATATCGAATATTTCCACAACCAATATAGCTTGGAGCGGCATCTCGTTTCTTCGTGAAATCCGACCCAAATGCTGACATCGCAGACAAGTTTTGCAATCTTCATATGCATCTTTAAATAATGTTGGCCAATAAAAACCACATTGCAAAACTTTCTCCGCCGTTTTTCGAGGACCAAAATGACCGCCGCATGCCTGATCATGACAAAATGATAACACACTCTTGAATTCATCGTCAGGGACACACCTGCGAATGATTTGATCGGAACAATACTTAAACAGATAAGGTTCATTCTAGTAAAAATATTTTACTTGGGATAGAAATCGAAGTTTGTCTTGTTTCGACCAATCGCTAGGAATAAGTCCCGTCGCAAGATAGTTCACAATATCCACGAACCAAGGTTCGTAGGATACAGTCAAGAGCTGTTCGTCTGGAAATGAGTCATTTATCGTCATGGTCAAAGTTGGCGAAGAAGTGATGCGTGAAAGATGGTCGGCTACAACGTTTTCACATCCACTCTTGTCTCGGATGACAAGATCAAATTTTTGTAACAATAGGATCCAACGTATTAGCCTGGCCTTAGCATCCTTCTTCGATAAAAGATGTCGTAGGGCGGAATGATCTGTGTAAACCACAATTGGCGAGCCAATCAAGTAGGGCCTGAATTTCTCTAATGCAAATACAACTGCCAAGAGTTCTTTCTCGGTAGTTGTGTAATTTATTTGTGCATCATTCAAGGTCCTACTTGCATAGTAAATTACATGTGGCATCTTATCAATGTGCTTTTCTAAGACAGCACCAATAGCAAAATCTGATGCATCACACATAAGCTCGAACGGGTAGTTCCAATCCGGAGATGATAGAACGGGGGCTGTAGTGAGTGATCCTTTAAGAGATTCAAAAGCAGCCTCACAATCCGAATCGAAGTGAAATGTAGTATCCTTGGCCAATAGAAGGGTTAAGGGTCTAGCAATTTTGCTAAAGTCCTTAATAAATCTCCTATAAAATCCTGCATGACCAAGGAAGGATCGTATATCTTTGACGCATTTGGGACGAGAAAGGTTATGAATGACATCTATTTTAGCTCTGTCAACCTCAATGCCTTTTTGTGAAATTATATGTCCAAGTACAATACCTTCTTGGACCATAAAATGGCATTTTTCCTAATTCAAAGTCAAGTTCTTATCCTTACAGCGGGTAAGAACCGCGTCAAGATTACGAAGGCAGTCCTCAAAGGAGTTCCCAAAAATGGAGAAATCGTCCATAAAAATTTTCAGAAAATTCTCCACCATATCTGAGAATATCCCCATCATACACCGCTGAAATGTAGCGGGAGCGTTGCATAACCCAAAGGACATGCGTCTATAAGCAAAAGTACCGAAGGGACAAGTAAATGTGGTTTTATCTTGATCCTTTTCGGCGATGGGGACCTGGTTATAGCCGGAGTATCCGTCCAAGAAACAGTAGTATTCGTGTCCAGCTAATCGTTCTAACATCTGGTCAATGAAAGGTAGAGGGAAGTGATCTTTCCTCGTCGCGGCATTGAGTTCCCTGTAATCAATACATACGCGCCACCCAGTTTGGGTGCGTGTTTGGATTAACTCATTAGCCTCATTAGTTATGACCGTGATGCCATACTTTTTAGGGACCACATGAATTAGACTTATCCATTGGCTATCAGATATAGGGTAAATTATTCCACTATCAAGGCACTTGACGATTTCTTTCTTTACCGTCTCCTTCATAACGGGATTTAACCGTCTTTGTGGGTCTCGGGTTGGTTTGGCTTCATCCATCAGATGTATGTAATGTTTAACAATTAAGAGACTAATCTCTTTGATGTCGGTCATTGTCCAACCAATTGCTTGCCGATTCGATCTCAACACTGCCAAAAGTGCGTTCTCTTGCTCTAAAGTTAGAGAAGTGGATATAATCACTGGCAAAGTCTCATTCTTTCGTAAATATGCATATTTAAGATGAGAAGGTAGCGGTTTGAGATCAAGAATTGGCGGAGAGACAATAGAAGGTGGGGTAAGGGAATGATATTCGGACTCCCTGAGAGGTTCAAAACTTGCATAGGATATTGACTCGGAAAGTGCTGCTGACTTTTGCAACTAGTCAACGGGTTCTAACTCCGGGATAGACTCATTGAACATATCCTCACTATGAAGTGGTGCAAGATCAAACGATGTCTCATTAGTGTTGTCGAGATTATCAAAGCAAAGTTCCTCATCTATGCAGCTTTCGGGAGCTATCTCGTGGATGAAACAAACATCCAGCAAATGAGCAGAAGGTTCTGATGGCTGACTTCCTAGCTTGTAAATATTAAGCTCAATTGTCATTTTCCCGAAGGATAAGTTCATAGAACCGTTACGACAATTAATTACAGCGTTAGAAGTTGCTAGGAAGGGTCGACCAAGTATCACCGGGATTTGATTGCGTGGGTTTGCCCCAGGTTGTGTATCTAAAACAATAAAGTCCACGGGAAATATGAATTCTCCGACTTTAATTAACACATCCTCTAGTTCACCCCGAGATTTGGTGATCGATCGGTCTGCCATCTGGAGAGTACAATGGGCGGGTTTTAACTCTCCAATTCCTAACTGCTCGTATACTGAATAAGGAAGCAAGGTAACGCTAGCGCCCAGATCGAGTAAAGCACGATTAATATTTTTACCCCCAATAGAAATAGAGATTGTAGGACAGCCGAGGTCCTTACGTTTCTTTGGTATTTGCTGGGTAAAAGCTGTGCTAACATTACTCGTCATGAAAACCTTCTTAGGCACTTGAGTTTTTCTCTTCCTAGTGCACAAGTCTTTAAGGATTTTTGCATAAGATGGGACTTGTTGAATAGCATCTAGGAGAGGAATATTCATGCTAACTTGTTTAAACATTTCCACAATCTTCTCCATTTGTGGGTTAGGTCTGTTGGCCCTTAATCTGTTTGGAAATGGAGCTTGATCAATAAGTTTTGGGTCCAACATTTATAGAGAAGATTGTGGGGGCGGATTCGATCCCAAAATTGGAGTGGGAATCTACTTAGATAGATTTGGCGAAATGTTCGAGTCTTGGGGAAAACGGAGAATAGGCTCGGATGAAGGTGGGAGACTAGACGAATTAGGGGAAGAAGAAGAAGCTGGGGTATCATTGGTGTCACTAACATCAAATTGCTCACCCACTCGGTTATTCAGCACTCTCTCCGATCTCAACGTAGTAACGACATTCACATTATGATTTTGTGAATGGCCAGGATCCGGTAGGGGTTGAGATGGGAGTTTCCCTTTCTCTCTCGCACTCATTGCGGCGTTTAACTGTGCAAGTTGGTTTTCTATTGATTTAATACTTTCGCCGTGAGAGGCGGAATCTTTCTTTATGGTATCAATAGAAGACTTCATATCAGCCGACATTTGAATGGAATGTTTCATAAACATATCCAAAGTTTGTGCGAGTGAAGAGTTGTCAGTACCGGCCAGTTGCGGTGCGGAAGTGTTGGCCGGATTTTGAAAATTTTGTGACTGAAAGGGGAGCTGATTCTGTGGTTGTGGTTGCTGTGGAGGAGGTCTTTGATAATTGCTTTGGAACTGATTTTGATTTTGGGGTTGGTTTTGGTTCCAAGCAAAATTAGGATGATTCCTCCATCCTTGATTGTACGTGGAAGAATAAGGATCGTTTCTAGGTCGCTACTGAAAAGCAGTATTAGTTTGAAACGATGCATTCATAGGACATTCTTCCGTTAAGTGTGAAGGATCTGAACAGCAACTACACACGGTCTTGGGAAGCGTGACCTGATTTAGGGAGACTGATGAGAACTTGTTCTCAATAGCGTCGAGTTTCTTCTGTATCGCTGCCATTTCGGCTTTCACTGCGATGTAAACATCGACCTGGTGAATACCTCCCCTAGATGAAGGTGGTCTTATGCTTTCCTACTGCAAAGTGTTTTCAGCGAGATCTTCCAGATATTTCCATGCTTCACCGTCATCTTTAGACATGAAATTGCATTGACACATTGTTTCAAGCATCTGCTTTGTCGCTGGATTAATGCCCTCATATATTATTCGACATAAATCCCATCTTTGTATTCCATGATGAGGACATTGGACAAGTAGATCCTTGAAACATTCAAAACACTTCCAAAATGGTTCATTGGGAAGCTGGGTGAACTGGTTGATCTCGCTCCTAATATGGGCATTCTTATAGTTTGGGTAAAACTTCTTAAGAAATACTATTACGAATTCATCCTAATTAGTGATAGAGTATGCGGCAGTATTATAAAGCCATTTTTCTTCCAAGTCGCACAGAGTGAATGGGAGAAGACGCAAGCGCATAGCATCCACAGTCAGTTATGAAGTACCCATCACTGTGCATACGTTTTCGAATTTGGTGATGAAAATGCACGCGTCTTCAGACTCAAGCCCATGAAATTTGGGCAACAGATTGATGTAGTGGGGTTTAATTTCAAAATTATCCCCGTTAGCCGGTGGAATAGATAGACAAGTGGGAAGAGGACCACGGATAGGATAGCATCTCTCTTGGAGATAGATGCGAGGTGGATTCTGCACACCTACGGACGGTGGCAGCGTGGTGTTATAATCTGATGGAGTACCGTCCATCTCGGTCGTGGTGTGTGGTGGGGGAAAAGAAGATGAAGAAGTACCGACTTCGGTGTCGATAGCAGGGACGCGGACAAGACGGGCACTAGAATCCCGTGTCCAGCCAAGCATGCATTAAGCGGGTTTGGTGCAAGTGGCAGTGTGTGTGTGATTTAAAATTGGTCTGTTTTGAAAAAGTGGGACTTAAGACAATTCACACAAAAATGCACAAATAACCCTAGAACTATGGTTACCTAGGTCCAGTCTCTAGACCGCTCCTAGACTTCCAAAAGACAAGCTGCAGGATCAATCCTCTACCGCCTCTTTACTACTCTTGTAGCCAGGTAAGTGCCAGGTAAGTGGGAGGTTGTCCACTACGTAAGTAGTAGTCTTAATTAAGTAACCACTTGCCTTAGACATACTTGCCCAGACACCACAAAAGTAATGCGGATAAGCGATAGATTACCCACGAATTTCCTCTGTCCTTATTGAGCGCGACAGTCCTTAGAGTCTGGTCTAGATATTTTTTAAATTAATGTAGGGTTGATGCAGATGCTCGGTTTGTGATTTGTGGGGCTTAGGAAGGGTGATGAAATCCCCACCTAATCTGGATTTGGTCTTTGCCTCTTAAAGTCCGTATTAAATATACAAAACAAAACCAATCACAAAACTTTGCAAAAAGATTTTTGAGCGGCGATAATTTGCAAAGAATCCCGCAGAAAAGAGATTTTATTGGATTTGAGAGGAGAGAGAAAGAGGTTAGAATCTTACCAGAGAATTTTGGAACCCTGACTCCTCAGTTGTGCCGCGTTTCCGCTGCCACAAAGGTCTTCTTGCCGCGGTTCTGCCGCAAGGAAGAGGGTTCAGGTGATGATTTTTGCTACGTGGCCTTCTGTACTCCTTTGGATTTCAATGAATGTCTCTGTCTTCTGTTTCCTCAAGTATGTGACTCCAGATCTCCTTGCAAAAATTTCACACACTTCGTTAAATATACGATTTGCAGTTTTGTTTTAATTATGATATAGATCGAATAAGAATTGAACACAAATAGTAAGAATAAAAAATTACGCACGTATCCCCGGCAATGGCGCCATTTGATTTATCTATGTTTTGTGTGTAGTAATTATTAACCGCAATCAATAACGGTGTCGCGTGTAGCTAGACCGAGATGAGTACGGGTCGTCCTCTAGGAAACGTTGAACCTTTTATTCTTACTTTAGAGGTGTTGAAAAAGAGAGGAGGGATAAAGAATATTGTAAAATGGTTGTAGGATCTAGATTTACGTTAAACACGGATGCAAAATATAGATCTAGATTAACTGCGGATGTAAGTTTATATAAGAAGGGGGCTTGTAGGGTTCATTAGGATTTAGTAGTTATGGATGATTAATTAAAGATCAATCTTTCTATCCTTTAATAGATTTAAAACTAGAACGACAGTGATGCATGTAGATTAGGGTTTCTGGAGGGAAAAGGAATCCCACTCATAACCCCTATCTCGACATGGAACTCCGTTCATATCTAGACTTTACCAAATCAATCATTAATCTAATCTCTAATCGCGGTCGAGACTAACAATGAATTGGTAGCGCGCCCGATTAGGATGTTAATGATTCTTTTGATAAAGTTTATAAACTTTATAGGACGTAAAAAGAGTTTAAGGATTTTCATCATCCATTAACCTACCCTAATCTTACGAACCCTAACAAACGGGGAATTACTCGCGCATGTTGGAAGAAGAAGAGATGGAGAGAGAATTCATAATGAAACTACAAAGAAATAGAATAAGAAAAAGAACTACCTTTATTAATCAACAAAACTCATTTACACTTTGTTTCCTTAGAAAATGATTACAAATACTAGTTTGCTTCTCGATCTCTTCTAAGGAGGTAGATGAACCGTTGATGATCAGCCTGGATGCATGAGTCGTCTTGGACTTCTTGATCTCGTCGACTTGATGATTTTTTCGAGAGGTTCTCGGTCTTTATTTATAGTCCTAAAGCCAGAAATCTAGCTTCCTAAATTGAAAACCATCAGTTAAGATCCAACAAATGAAATCTCAACTTCCAACCCATCTGGCACGCGGCGGGTCCACGGCCAATAGGAGGGTTTGGCCGCGGATCCGCTGCCAAACAGTGCGATCGTTTGATTTGGTCTCTGGCCTTGCATCTTCATGACACGTGGTGATCATTAGAATCTTTGTAAACTGGAAATCCTTTCTTTGTTTCTGCCAGATTTGATTTCTTAGCTTGCTTTCTTAATTAGGCAGGTATGCTCTTAACAACTTTGATTCGCTTGATTTTTAGCCCTGAAAAATTCTGCACAATCTCAACAAATAATATTAGTGGAGTTTTGTTTTATTGAGATATTAATTTCAACATTAAGATTTGGTCAATGATATTTTTGCATACATTTTCCTACCAAATGTTAATTATAATATATCAACACATGAAAAATAGTATTTTTATAGATAAACCCTCATATGTATCATATATTATAATAAACACCTTTTCTAGTATAGAAATAGTAGGAAAAATGTAATAACAAATGTGCAGTTTTATCAACCGAACAAGATACAATATGAGTAATGAATACAATAGTGGTACGATCCAACATATACCACCTACCAGGCTGTAAGTCGATGTACAACACCCCAATACTTGTGGGGAGGCGGAAATTTTAAAAACGAACTTGTTTAAAGTATAAACATCGACTAACCGCTTGAATCGAAGCTAAACGATAACTAACAACAAACATAGAAGTTCTATACTACTATGTTTAGGGATTATACCTAACGAATCGTGTCCTTCGTCTTTGCGAACTCCACCTCCTCCTCGGCCTTCTCGAAGTAGTAGACGATCCACCCGAGAGCTTTACTCCAAGCTTAGCCTCTAAACTTGAGGCAACTAAACTTCTTTAAGTGCTAATCAAAGAAGCTAGGTGAAATAGAGTGAGGGTTATGGTTTAATAAGTCTAACTAATCCTTGTACTCAACACATGAGAGGGGAGGATTAGGGTTTGAAGAGGGAGAGCTTGAGGAGAGAGAAGGTGAACATAATAATGACGTGAGAATAATGAGTTATGATAATATATATCAAGCATTTCTTTTAATCATGAAAAGAAATAAATCAATTTAACAACCATGCTTGATAATATCTAGTGATGATTCATCTCCATGAGTCATTAAGCATTTATGATGCATTAATGACATAGATGAATCATCCATATGACTCACTAATCATATTCATTGTATATGCCACCTAAACCTCCTTAGTCACCACCTTCTAGAAGCTTCTCGCGCAATTACGAGAACGCCCATCCTTTCCGCAAAAATACGGAAAAACTTTAGACTGTATAAATCCAATAACCGGATACCAGTAACTGGCTTAAACCAAAGCCGACTGGTAAAAACGTCCGAACGACGTACGTGTGTAAACACACGTACGCGTCCGAACCCTTTGTCGTAAAACCATACGACCTCTATATCGTTTCGCCTGGAGTAGGGAAACTCTCTGTGTGGGACTCTAGAGACTCAACTACTACGCTGGCAGTGGGTTTAACCACAGACCGCAAGCGGCACTAGCTGTACGTAACGGTCCCCAGGTAGATATCGATAAGAAGGCCGATGAGGAAACCCATCCGAACTCCTACTGAGTCTGATGTGACAATCTCCATACAGTCCGGTCCATTCATCTAAGACTATCGCATATCGGGCCTAGGGGGGCGGCAAGCGTCAGTCCCCTAATAGCGGTATAAGTCGTGTCGGAGGGAAGCCCATTACACCCTGAGAAACTACTGGAACCTACCAGCAAATCTCGTTTGCCCTGGCCAGGGACTTTGCGTAATGGCTCTCTGACACAGCGCGATATCAACTCCCAATACCGGGAGAGACGAATCCTGTCTAACCGCCACTGCCTCCAAGTGCTCGGGACTGCACCCAACTGCTACCTGTTTGCACGACTCCTTTGAGCCGTGGTAGGGTAGCAATCTAAGAACTGTGGGACACACTCGAGGCGAAGTAGCAGTATCAAGTCTGCGGACTATGCTGTACTCATGTCACCTGGGAACTGTTCACTGACGACTGGTATAAAACCAACCAACAGTTCCCTGTGAGTCCTGTCCGGTGTACCTGTAACCTAACGAGCACCTGTATACTATCTCCAGTACGACGTACTGACGGCTGTGGGACAGACCATCTCCCCAACTGGGATGAGAAGCGTACACACTAGTCTACTCCGGAGTATCGATGCTCTGTTTCGATAATCCAACGACTAGGGACCTGAATAAGGATGTGCTTGTAGACTACCCAGCCCCCACTAGTGTGACTGCCATCACAACGCTGGTAGTCAAGCAAGATCCTAAGAGCTCTATCAATACGTATACTCACATATTAAGATAGAAAAACCAAGTAGCATACTACCATGTTTAGCAAGACTGTTATATACATGTGAATATCCCAAGCTTCCATTAAGTAATATGCAAACTAGTATGATACAATAATGGCCCCTAGGGCATATCCACTAACAATCTCCCACTTGCACTAGGGCCATGTACTGGCATATCGAAGACCGATGATCTCGAGTAGCCTCTCGAACTGAATCTGAGGTAGGGCCTTCGTGAATGGATCAGCAATGTTCTCTTCAGAAGCAACTCTCCGTACCTCGATCTCCTGACGATCAATGATCTCCCTGATCAGGTGATACCGCCTTAAGATGTGTCTGGACTTCTGATGGGACCTTGGTTCCTTCGCTAAAGCTATAGCTCCGTTGTTGTCGCAATACAGAGGTATTGGATCAACTGTGGTAGGAACCACCTGAAGTTCTGTTAGGAACTTCTTCATCCAGACTGCTTCTTTTGCGGCATCGCAAGCAGCTATATACTCCGCTTCCATAGTCGAGTCAGCAACGGTGTCCTGCTTGGAGCTCTTCCAGCACACCGCCCCTCTATTGAGGGTAAAGACATAACCCGACATGGACTTGGAATCGTCCTTATCACTCTGGAAGCCGGAATCAGCAAAGGCCTCTAACCTGAGGTCTTTTCCGCCGTAAACCAAGAACATCTTCTTAGTCCTTCTCAGGTACTTAAGAATGTTCTTTACTGCTATCCAGTGCTTTTCCCCTGGGTCTGACTGATACCGGCTTACCACGCTCATTGCGTAAGCTACATCTGGTCTGGTGCACAACATCGCATACATTATAGAGCCTACCGCAGAAGCGTAGGGTATAATAGACATGCGTTCCCTTTCCAAATCAGTCTTGGGAGACATCTCTTTGGAGAGGGTGATTCCGTGACAAGCCGGTAGATTACCGCGCTTAGAATCTTCCATACTGAATCTTTTCAGTACAGTGTCGATATACCTGGACTGCGAAAGTCCCAACATCCTCTTGGATCTATCACGATAGATCCGGATCCCCAGAATGTAAGAGGCATCACCCAGGTCTTTCATGGAGAACCTTTGTGACAAGAATCCTTTGACAGATTGTAGCATAGGAATGTCATTTCCTATCAATAGAATGTCATCCACGTACAAGACGAGGAATACGACACTTCTGGCTACAACTTTACTATATATGCACGGTTCATCTGGATTTTTGATAAAGTCAAATTCTTTGACTGTTTCATCAAAACAGATGTTCCAACTCCGCGATGCCTGTTTTAGTCCATAAATGGACTTAAGCAGCTTGCATACTTTCCCGCTGCTCCCACTCTGATTGAAACCCTCTGGCTGATCTATATAGACGCATTCTTCTAAATTTCCATTCAGAAAAGCCGTCTTTACGTCCATCTGCCAGATTTCATAATCATGGAAGGCAGCAATAGCAAGAAGGACCCGAATGGATTTGAGCATAGCCACTGGAGAAAAAGTTTCGTCATAGTCCAAACCAGGTCTTTGACGAAAACCCTTTGCAACAAGTCTAGCCTTATGGGTTTCCACCTGTCCATCTACACCAATCTTTTTCTTGAAGATCCATTTGCATCCTATGGGTTTTACCCCATCTGGAGCAAAGTCCAAAGTCCATACTTTGTTGGTGTACATGGACTCCATTTCGGTCCGCATTGCATCTAGCCATTGTACCGAGTCGCCGCTCTGGATGGCCTGCTGGAAGTCAGTAGGTTCATCATCATCTATGATGAAATCCTCTCTATCCCCATCTATGAGAAAACCGTAGTATCTCTCAGACGGATGAGACGGCCTACTACTCCTGCGGAGGGGTGCGGGAATGTCCTGTTCTTCTTGAACTTCCGGTTCTACCAAACTTTCAGTAGCAGCTTGTGGTTCTGGAATTTCTTCCAGTTCTATTTCGCTCCCACTTATTTCCTTTTTTAAAAACTGATGTTCTAGAAAATGGGCATTACGAGAAACAAAAACCTTTTGTTCCTCTGCGTAATAGAAATAATATCCCTTGGAGTTCTTTGGATATCCCACAAACATACATTTTACTGATCGTGCCTCGAGCTTGTCCACATGCTGCTTTTTAACAAAAGCTGGACATCCCCAAATCTTCATATGCTGAAGATGGGGTTTCTTCCCAGTCCACATCTGATATGGAGTGGTAGGCACAGTCTTGGTAGGAGCCCTGTTCAGAAGATATGCTGCTGATTCTAGCGCATAACCCCAAAAAGATCGCGGTAACTCAGCATTACTCATCATGGATCGTACCATATCCAATAGGGTTCGATTCCGTCTCTCCGATACACCGTTATGCTGTGGAGTGTATGGAGGAGTAAGCTGAGAGAGAATTCCTTTCTCTTTTAGGTAACCTAGGAACTCGGCACTCAAGTATTCACCACCTCGATCAGATCTAAGTGTCTTGATACTTTTGCCGGTTTGGTTTTCTACTTCATTCTTATACTCTTGAAATTTCTCAAAAGCCTCGGATTTATGTTTCATCAGATAAATGAATCCGTATCTTGAGTAATCATCCGTGAAAGAAATGAAATAGGAAAAACCACCTCTTGCATGTGTAGACAATGGACCACATACATCGCTGTGTATGAGTCCTAAGAGCTCGCTCGCTCTTACTCCTTGTCCAGTGAATGGAGTCTTTGTCATCTTTCCTTTGAGACAAGATTGACAAGTGTCATAAGTTTGATATTCGAACGAGTCTAAATATCCTTCTCTATGCAACTTAGTCAACCTTCTCTCATTGATGTGACCCAGTCTACAATGCCATAAGAAAGCTTTATTTAAATCTGGAGACTTTCTTTTTAGTGTGTTCTGGACATTGAAAATTTGGAGTTGGTTTAAAACATATATACCGTTATTTAGTGTACCGGACCCAATCAAACCATGATTAAGGTGGATGTTAACAACATCTCTTACAAACGTGAAATCATAACCTTTATTTGATAACAAGGAAACTGATATGATATTACACGTTAAGCTTGGTACAAAAAAACAGTTATGTAAAACCAAAATGTGTCCACTCGTCAATCCTAGGTGATAATCCCCGACGGACGCAGCTCCCACGCTAGCTCCGTTAGCAACCTTTAGGGTCATATCACCTTCCTTCAGCACTCTATGGTTTCTCAGTGCCTGCAATGAATTGCAAATATGAGATCCTGATCTGGTATCCAATACCCAGGAAGTAGAGTTGATTGACAGACAATTCTCAATTACAAACACACCTGAAGTCGAAACCACAGCTTGCTTCGGTTCCTGGTTCTTAGCGTTCCACGCCCTGCAATCTTTCTTCCAGTGCCCTTTCCTGTGACAATGGAAGCACTCATCCTGGCCCACTACCGGTACTGCAAACTTTTTCTTTCCCTTCCCTCCCACCTTACTAACACCTCCTTTAGGTTTGGTGGCGGCCTTCTTCTTCCTTCCTTTGGCCCTAGCCTTGGACCCGGAAGAAGATGCACCGCTAACAAATATAGCGGGTGTTTCCCTTGCTTTCTGCAATGTGCCCTCTGCACTCCTTAACATGTTCAGGAGTTCCGGAAGTTCAACTTCTTTTCTTTGAATGTTGAAGTTCAGGATAAACTGGGCATAGGTGGAAGGAAGGGACTGGAGAATAAGGTCTGTATAGAGCTCATTATCCAAAGTCGTCCCAAGGTCTGCGAGCTCTTCTATATAGCCGATCATCTTTAGGACATGTTCTCCTACCGATGACCCGACAGCCAACCTCGCTCGAAACAAGTTCTTTGAGGTCTCGTATCTTGCTATACGAGATTGCTCTCCATAAAGTTCCTTTGTATGGAGAAATATGGCGTCTAGTTCCATATCCTCGTGCCTCCTCTGATGTTCATTGTTCATCGAGGCAAGTACGATGCACTTGGCTTTCGCGCAATCTAAATCCCAGGTTTTGCAGATTTCCTTATCCGCATTGCTGGATTTGGGACCAGGGACAGCAGGTGCTGTAGCGGTGAGGACGTACCCCAATTTGTCATAGGTCAAAGCCATTTTGACATTCCGCAGCCAATCTTTATAGTTTGGCCCTGTCAGTATATTTTTCTCTAAAAGTAACTTAAGTCCAGTCATTTTCAGGGTCGCTGCAATTAGGAGAGAGAGAAGAAAACTCTTTAGCATGATGCTCTTGCAAGTTTAGAGTGGTTTTTAGTTTATCTAAACTGGATGGCTCCCACTGTTTCTCGAATCCTTCCTCAAACCATAAAAGAAGAATTAGCCAGGACTATTCTCACTGTACAATTCTTGCTTAACCGTTCAGCCAGGCTAGTGTCGATACTTCGAGGGAGGTTTTCCAACGCTTTCGCGAAGTTCCTTAATTAAAGAACCTCTTTTCTCTGGGGGCGTAACCCCGCTGACACTTTTCTTGACAGCTACTTGGTTTATAGCATTGATCGTTAAGTGACGAATATCCTGATAAGTAGCATATACTCACAGTAGGATCGGGATCCAAATATTATCGTATGATAATGTTGAAGGAATGCTACCAACATTCATCAAACTCCAAATGGTATGCATCTCTTTGCAAATTTCAGTTTCTTTAGAAATTCCCGATATATGTTTTTGCCCCATGCTCTTATGACCTTGGCTTTGGTCAAAATGTCATAAGTCACATGTCAAGTTCTACCCGTCATTATCTTGTCAATTTGAACCCATCCGTATATACCCCTGACTTTGGTCAAATGATAATACGACTGTCCCAAACCAACTCATCTATCTTATGCAACAAATGAAAACCCAGCAGCTACCAAACACTATGCCTTGACTTTGGCCAAAATGCATAGCTTGAATACTACTGAATACCCAAATGAAATGACGGAGGGCTACGAATGGTTTTGGTGAAACCGTGAACGTAGTGAACTTGATATAACCGAAGGAACCTGATAGCTTTTTAAAAGGAGTGGTTAAAGCTCCGCATTCAAAATATCTGTTTTTAAAATTAACCGAGTGGTTTCTTTTAAATTGTTCCAACGATTAAACTTTTGGTTTATTTTCTTTGCATTATTAATAATGCGTCCCATCATTAACCTATCATTGCAGAAAACAACGAAAATACAACGTCCTCTTATGCCATCCGCATTTGCCACGGGGTCCCGTCATCACCCGTTAGGTTACTTAACTAACGACAGAGCGGGGGCTGGGCTAGCGCGGGTGTAAAGCAAAAGTGACGTCTAAATAGCTATCATATATATAGATATTTTACATTCGTCTGACGCAATGATATTCATTCCAGATCACAGATGAACTTAATTGGATTTGCAAGCAATCCGTGTTTGTTTTGAGCCTGCAACAAAAGACGGATTACACAGTTGTGATGAATAGCCATTACCCCACCCAAGACCCCTATGGGTGCGGCAAACTACCCGCCCGGCAGTTTGTGCACCCCACCTTGGGTCTGCCCTAGGAGCAAAAACAGTAAAATGAAATAATACAACGGTGGCTACAACCGCAACCTGGATATGCCCCGCAAAATAATATTACAACAAATTACATTTACATCAAATGAATTAAATAATAACCCATCACATAATCCCGGCTATACATCACAACAGTCCAACACAGTTCATATACACAAACAGATAAAATCCATTACAGAAATGTGCAACCCCCTGCCAACCGACATACTAGCAGTTAGGGGAGGTTTACGAACACATTATACAATCACAGATATAATCCAACAAGCAAATACTGTATAGTTTCGATCGATTAAACACTTTTAATTTTGCTCCAATACTTCTCTGTAAATCTGAAACCTGAGTAAAAATTAAAAATTTCCAGAAAATACCAAATATCACAGAGAAGCAACACAGGAAAATTGGGTTCCTGAATCGCCAACTCGGCGGCGAAATCGCGGCGGATCGGTGGGATCCGCCGCGGTTCCGCGGCGCTTTAGGCGATTCAGGGGCCCAATTTTCTTGGGTGTTCTTCTACTGCCTTTTCAAGCTTTCTGAACCTTCCTGAAAAATTTTTGGACTTCATTTAAAAATCGACAGAAACTCATGATTTCGGGCTTTTCCGGTTTCATTTTTTCCGTTCGAAATTCATACAAATTTGCAAGTAAGTTATTTATTGTTTAGCGAGGCTCTGATACCACTGTAAGTCGATGTACAACACCCCAATACTTGTGGGGAGGCGGAAATTTTAAAAACGAACTTGTTTAAAGTATAAACATCGACTAACCGCTTGAATCGAAGCTAAACGATAACTAACAACAAATATAGAAGTTCTATACTACTATGTTTAGGGATTATACCTAACGAATCGTGTCCTTCGTCTTTGCGAACTCCACCTCCTCCTCGGCCTTCTCGAAGTAGTAGACGATCCACCCGAGAGCTTTACTCCAAGCTTAGCCTCTAAACTTGAGGCAACTAAACTTCTTTAAGTGCTAATCAAAGAAGCTAGGTGAAATAGAGTGAGGGTTATGATTTAATAAGTCTAACTAATCCTTGTACTCAACACATGAGAGGGGAGGATTAGGGTTTGAAGAGGGAGAGCTTGAGGAGAGAGAAGGTGAACATAATAATGAAGTGAGAATAATGAGTTATGATAATATATATCAAGCATTTCTTTTAATCATGAAAAGAAAATAAATCAATTTAACAACCATGCTTGATAATATCTAGTGATGATTCATCTCCATGAGTCATTAAGCATTTATGATGCATTAATGACATAGATGAATCATCCATATGACTCACTAATCACATTCATTGTATATGCCACCTAAACCTCCTTAGTCACCACCTTCTAGAAGCTTCTCGCGCAATTACGAGAACGCCCATCCTTTCCGCAAATACGGAAAAACTTTAGACTGTATAAATCCAATAACCGGATACCAGTAACTGGCTTAAACCAAAGCCGACTGGTAAAACTGTCCGAACGACGTACGTGTGTAAACACACGTACGCGTCCGAACCCTTTGTCGTAAAACCATACGACCTCTATATCGTTTCGCCTGGAGTAGGGAAACTCTCTGTGTGGGACTCTAGAGACTCGACTACTACGCTGGCAGTGGGTTTAACCACAGACCGCAAGCGGCACTAGTTGTACGTAACGGTTCCCAGGTAGATGTCGATAAGAAGGCCGATGAAGAAACCTATCCGAACTCCTACTGAGTCTGATGTGACAATCTCCATACAGTCCGGTCCGTTCGTCTAAGACTATCGCATATCGGGCCTAGGGGGCGGCAAGCGTCAGTCCCCTAATAGCGGTATAAGTCGTGTCGGAGGGAAGCCCATTACACCCTGAGAAACTACTGGAACCTACCAGCAAATCTCGCTTGCCCTGGCCAGGGAATTTGCGTAATGGCTCTCTGACACAGCGCGATATCAACTCCCAATACCGGGAGAGACGAATCCTGTCTAACCGTCACTGCCTCCGAGTGCTCGGGACTGCACCCAACTGCTACCTGTTTGCACGACTCCTTTGAGCCGTGGTAGGGTAGCAATCTAAGAACAGTGGGACACACTCGAGGCGAAGTAGCAGTATCAAGTCTGCGGACTATGCTGTACTCATGTCACCTGGGAACTGTTCACTGACGACTGGTATAAAACCAACCAACAGTTTCCTGTGAGTCCTGTCCGGTGTACCCGTAACCTAACGAGCACCTGTATACTATCTCCAGTACGACGTACTGACGGCTGTGGGACAGACCATCTCCCCAACTGGGATGAGAAGCGTACACACTAGTCTACTCCGGAGTATCGATGCTCTGTTTCGATAATCCAACGACTAGGGATCTGAATAAGGATGTGCTTGTAGACTACCCAGCCCCCACTAGTGTGACTGCCATCACAACGCTGGTAGTCAAGCAAGATCCTAAGAGCTCTATCAATACGTATACTCACATATTAAGATAGAAAAACCAAGTAGCATACTACCATGTTTAGCAAGACTGTTATATACATGTGAATATCCCAAGCTTCCATTAAGTAATATACAAACTAGTATGATACAATAATGGCCCCTAGGGCATATACACTAACACAAGCAAATCACCCAAATGCAGCTGTGTGCCAACGATGCCGCTACTGATCCAAGTGGTCAACCTGCAAGAATTGTGGCACAACGGGGGTGAGTTGCCAACTCATGAGTAGAAAAACATCAATAAGTAGAAATCGAATAAAATAACGATTTCCTAGGTCAACTATATCATAAAGGTAATACTATGATATCTAGGGTGACCGTAACTGTATATGTGCCAACAATGTAATCAATGCCTATGAGCATGTGGATAACATCCAACAGTATAATAAATGCCTGTATGCATGTTGATCTCGTCCATGTGTCAACCGATGACACAACAACATCATGCATGTAAATATCATAAAAAGCATATGCATGAAAATATGAGAATATAAATCAACATGTGTCCCTCACGACATCTCAAAATCATGGAACCTGAGTGTCCAGCATCGACACTCAAAACATCATGAAACCCATGTCCAGCATCGACACGTAAATCCTCATATCTCGGGCTCCGTCAGTCCGGATCGGCCCATATCATCTCTCGACTTCGGTCGGTATCCTCCGGATATCCGCCGAGCCCAAATACTATCACCGGTATATAGTAGTCCCTCTGCCAGGCTCATCGTCTACTGCACAACAATCCGTTCTCGCCCCGGGGTACCATACCGGGTCCACCGTATACCCGCAATCAGCCTCATCCAGCTCCTCATATCGGGTATCACTGTCACACGTCTTAGAACCTAGAAAACACATGGTGGATGCACTAAAATATCATATCAAGAGAAACCGGGTTTTTAAAACAATACATACTTTCTTTTTAAATTGACCATGGTTCTCAAATCCAGAAATCTCATGAAAACAGCATATCTCAATGCGTATAATCGTAAAGCATGGTGTATGAGACATATAACAGAATGTAAGCATATCCGTATATCATGCAACATGGAACAGTAATATTCATATATCGAGGGAAAACCGCTCTTTGAAATGAATCCAGTTTTAAATTATATCCCGCGGTTTCCAAATTCTCCAAAGTCCAACGCAATATCGTATAATGGTGCATATGCAACTATAGCAAGTAAATTATGCAAGGAGTCATATCATGATGCAGCAATCCTACCGTGTAGTGATATGGCAATTATCGATGATGAAGTGTGTGAGCCGGCAAATCTGTGTAAGTGTAACATACGCATCATCGATAATGGTGTAGGTGTACTAGCACAGGTATATGTAATACAATGAGAGTGACATGAGCGTAGCATAAAGTAAATCGTATGCAAATGCTGACAGGTATACATATCTAACATGACCGAGTCGGTAATTTATCAATCGGCATCCAGCCTCACAACATCACGTACGGTATACTCCATCGTACATCATCCTCTAGTCAAGGTTATGGATTAGTCATCATAACACTCGTCACGTACGGTAAACCATCATACGGCGGCATTAAACCATCAGGGATCCTATCATCTTATATGACAATGAGGGGTATGGACCTAACGTCTCATACGGCATATCACTCATGATTCACGACATTCTATATATATCTATATACCTATGTCCTAGGTCACATCCATAACAAACTCAGATCAGGGGACCGGCAAAGGTATCAATCATCTCAACCGACTCGCATCCGTATACCAACATACCATCAAGTCATCATATCACATCGTATATTCTTTTCATCGCATTTATATTTCACATCAAGTCAATTTATATATACATTCTATCTTATACATCAAGTGTCATGTTACTCTAAAATTTCTACTTATTCTAATGCAACCATATATCTATAAGTCGTGATTCACATTCACTTTTCATATCCTTATTGCTTTCATCTCATATCTCAATACACATATTCAATCCTTCATATCATCTCTAACTATCTTTTTAACAATGTCCCTAGTTTTCAAATCTAGGTTTCTACGACTGTATCCTATAGATCGGTTTCCATCAGAAACTTACGGGGGTGCTATACGCCATCCACCCGACTTCCCCGTAGATATAGATCTACTCACCTTGCTCTTTGCTTGCCGAAGTTGATGACGCCACGCTCCGTCGTCTCGGAATCCACGCGAAGGTACCTACAATAACACACAATCGCAATCGCTATTAAAATCGAATCTGGAAAACCGATACGGCACACGGTGCGCTCAAAGGTTAGAACCTATAGCTTACGCATGTAAAAACAATCAAACAACCCATGTTGTTGACGTACAGACGCCCAACAACCAAATACAATACCAATTACCAAAACCAAGCATTCAAAATACGGAAAATACAAAAACAGCAACATAGGAAAACCACTCCCAGATTTCATTGGATTTGCACGCATATCTTCGGAGTTACAATGGAGATACATATATCTAAATCCATTACTGAAATCCAATATACACTAGTCAAATACTATAATATGTATATAGTACGCATCCTTGGAAATTTTTTCTAAAACAGAATAACACACATGCAAAATCTTTTCGAAATTGCCGCGTGATGCGTAACTCACGGCATAAGTGACGGATTCTCATTTGTAAAGCAATAATTATATGTTCATATGGGTTTTGCTAAATGTACGTTCCGCCCTTTTAAAATATCCCAAAAGGTTTTCCTTTGTAAATGTTCGTGTCGCTCACGGACACGTAGGAAATAGCAAGACTATAGTTCCTTTGTGAAAACCTCTTGGTAAACTTTAATGCATGAAAAGTACTCAGATACCGTCCTCAGATCAGTCCTGTTCGGCTACTACGTAATATAGTGCCCATCATGAAAACGAGGTGCTCAAAAGCAAAATCAGCCTCAAAAGGCGTATCCAACAATCACGTGCATCTGGTGCGCACGGAAATCAAATCCAAATACAAGTGCCACAATATGCACAAAAGCAAAACTAAGTGCAACGGGTGTGCACGAAAGCATCTGTCCAGTGCAACGGGTGTGCACGACAACAATATTTAGTGCATCTATAGTGCACGAAAATCTCAATTCAGTGCAACTAATATGCACGAATGAAAATCACAATCGAGTGCATCCGGTGTGCACAAAAACCACATCTCATATCATGCGCCCAACATGTGCGAAAATCTAAATCAAGTGCATCCGTCATGCACGAATAAAATCTAGGTCAAGTGCATCCGATGCGCACAAAATCCAACATCAAGCGCCTAATATGCGTAAAAATCCAATCCAAGCGCGTCAAGTCCATATAAATGCCCAGTGCGGTAAAGCGCCCGAAAAACGAACGTCAAGTGCAACGCGCACAAAAACATAACTCTGGTAAAACGAATACTCAAAGACAAAAAAATTGGTGCAACAAATGCACGGAGTATAAATCTAGTGCAAGCAATGCACGAAATACCGATCTGGCACAACCAATGCACAAAAATATAAATCCAGTGCAACAAATGCACGAAATATAATCCGGTGCGACAAATGCACGAAATAAAAATCTAGTGCGACAAATGCACGAAACACAAATCCGGTGCATCCAGTGCACGAAATCCAAACCCAGTGCATCTAGTGTACGAAATACAAATACAGTGCATAAACGCATAAATACAAATCTGGTGCATCAAGTGCACAAAATACCAATCTGGTGCATCAAATGCACAAAATACCAATCAATAACTCAATGCGTAAAAAGCAACACCGAGTGTACCAAGGTGTACAAAATCATAAACGTGTGCAACCACGTGCATAAAACACGTATCAATGCACTGCAAGCATATATAAGCTATATCGAGTGCAAAAATCAAATCGAGTGCGTACCACATACACCAAAATCAGATCATCCATATGAAACCCACGAAATCATAAACACGTGCAGCCAAGGCACAAAACCGATCTCAAGTGCAATAAATATGCACAAATCACAAACCAATGTGGCAGTGTATAAACATAAGTCAGGTGCAATAACTATGCACAAAATGTAAATACCCAGTAGGTGCAGCCATGGTGCACGAAAACAATATCATGAAACTCAATCATCAAAACTCAAATCCAAGCGATATAAGCGTGATACTCGGATCACAAATGCAAATCGCAACAAATGACATTGAGGTACACCTCCTACAATGTCGAAGAATGTCGGTGCGCCCAAAACTGGCAGAGCAAGAACATTCGCTTGCCTCCTGCCCACGGTCTGGAGTCTTCTGTCTCTAGGTCCTTATTTCTCTGTGGATTACCAATCTCGCAATCCATCGGCTCGTCGGCCTGGTCAGGTGTGTTAACGGAAACGATCCGCTCTAGTACTCCTCTGGTCCTCTCTTGGCCAATTAGCATGACCACTTGTAAAGCAGCACGTTACTGGCGTCGGCCTCTGGCCCTTTGAATACACGTGACACGACTGATCCTCGGTGAACTCTCATCGGAACAGTGTCTTGGAAGGAACCTGCTCAAGGTCTCTTCCGATCTTTCCTATGCCGAACTATACGGAGGCTGGTACTCTTGCATAATCTTTTCTCGTTTTTCCGGACATCTGCATTTTCAGCACAACATTTCCTCGGGAACTGGCCGCATCCCAACGCCTCTGTATGCATATCCGATCTCTAATCTCGACGGGGAGTAACAATGGCTCGCCAGCATCTCGCACGAACCTCTGCTCCACTCGTTTTTATTATTTTCCACTTCGACGTCACGTCATGCTATCTGTGTACTGCAAATGTTCTCGGCTACAGTCAATCCGGAGTCTCTCACACGGACTCGAAATCATGAACTCGGTATCTTCATCACTCTGTAGAAGATATCTAGCCGAACTCGTTCTCGGGAACTCGTCCCAACCATCGGAGGAATACTCTATACTCGTCCGTTCTCGATCCACTCACAACGCATCAGGGTGAGGTCCTCTATCCGTAGCTGGTCAGTCTGCTGATCTCTTATCACATGATATCCGGATGACATTAAACATTTCAATCGATTCATCAAAGTCCCATAATTCCCCGAAAGCTCTACACCTGAGCACAGTCTAATAATATCCAGTACATGCCACAGTACCTATAGACCAACCATAGAAGGGCAAACCCAAGCCTCACCAATGGCACCGCTGAACTGCTGCAAACCCTAAGGTTCAGAAGCGGTTCCATGATCATCATGTCGAGTTAGGGTTTCATTCTTCTAGAGGGTCCACAGAATTACTTGCATGTTCCTTCGAATACTTTAAACTTGGAAAAATGGGTTTCTGACATTCGTTCGAACTTTTTAACTTCGCCTGGACGAAATGTGAATACCCTTAGTCCGCATGCTAAGCAATGCCTCAATCCTCCAGGAAAGAGATACATCAACGGTCATCTCTGGATTGGTCTACTCTAGATCTGAGTAAGACTCTCCATATTGGAAATCTTCTGCGTCGGCACATCAATCTGACGAATCACCTTCGTCTCTCAACTCGGGATAGACTAGCTATCATCTGTTGCATCTCTGCCTGGAAGCTTTAGCGATCTCAGCTCGTAAGCTTTGGAAGCGACATCCTATCAATCTCAGCAACAGTTGGGTCATCTGTCCGCACGGTAGACGACATCACAATCTCTGAGGTATGCTGTACATCAACAGTCCTCTCACAACTGGCAGCCTCTATCAATTGCCCGATCATCCGGTGCAAAACCAAACACTCGCCTCAACAAGAGATCACAACACAGCACTACATCGAGACGTTCCCATGTCACCAGAAAACACAATGGTCAGTCCTTGTCCATGACGAGCTCACCCCGACCTCATCACTAGCAGCAGTTCAATCTACGCTCAAACCATGGTGACAGGAACCTTAATTGTGTATCGACGAAAACAGATCAAGGGCATGAAAGGAAACGACAGATCCAGAATGGATACATGATCATAAGAAGAACAACATCAATGAAAGTATGATCATGGAAACGAATAGAATCAAGGATCTCAAATGGATGTATAATCATGGGTACGAAGAGAATCACAGATCTCAAAATATGTACATCCTAAGGTTTCTTAAGTGGAGTATCGTATCGTAAATATGCCGCGGAACATACGTACGGTACGTCACTCTACCCAAGCTACCTACTCCATCAATCAGGGTTAACCTATGAAACGAAATTTCGGATCTAATACCCCCCGTTCAAGTCTAAGTTCCGTAAGGTCAAGACTAGGTTCCGAAATAAATTATGCCCCAGGCTCCACATAGTCAAACTTAAATTCGAATCAAGGTTAAACCTAGCGCTTTGATACCAACTTTGTCACGACTCGAAATATTAGCTCGTGACCGGCACTTAAATCACGCCACGTCTAAAGGCGTAACGTAATTCAAGTAAGCCGAAGCTCAGAAATCTAAACCCCTTTTAAGAAATAAAAGAGGTGATGTTTTGAAAAAAAAGTATAATGAAATCAAAAGTTTTTCTTAAATGCATAAATAGTGGAACATGAAAAATGCAAGTGGGTATTACTAGTTGAAAACATGTTTCGACTTTTAAAAAAATTTGGGCAGCACCTCCTTTGTATTTTTTTGATCCAAAACCACAATACATAATAATAATAAAAGCATCCCCAAGCGGGAGAAAGCTCTTCGCCAAATGGCGGATTCACAACCACGCAAGTAATAAAACAAGTATACGATGCCCAACGGCGAAGATCCACACAAAAGATAAAGAAATAAGCAAGACATCAAAACCACAGGTAGCGGAATAACTCTCGCTCTAAGTCTCGCAACCACAAGTATCACTAAGTCTCATTACTTATAAATACTAGTTTGATTGATGGAGCTGACTAGATACAATATGAATAATGAATACAATAGTGGTACGATCCAACATGTACCACCTACTAAGCAAATCACCTAAATGCAGCTGTGTGCCAACGATGCCGCTACTGATCCAAGCGGTCAACTTGCAAGAACTGTGGCACAATGGGAGTGAGTTGCCAACTCGTGAGTAGAAAAACATCAACAAGTAGAAATCGAATAAAATAACGATTTCCTAGGACAACTATATCATAAAGGTAATACTATGATATCCAGGGTGACCGTAACTGTATATGTGCCAACAATGTAATTAATGCCTATAAGCATGTGGATAACATCCAACAGTATAATAAATGCCTGTATGCATGTGGATCTCGTCCACGTGTCAACCGATGACACAACAACATCATGCATGTAAATATCATAAAAAGCATATGCATGAAAATATGATGATATAAATCAACATGTGTCCCTCACGACATCTCAAAATCATGGAACCTGAGTGTCCAGCATCGACACTTGAAATATCATGAAACCCATGTCCAGCATCAATACGTAAGTCCTCATATCTCGGGCTCCGTCAGTCCGGATCGGCCCTCGGGCTCCGTCAGTCCGGATCGGCGCATATCATCTCTCGACTCCGGTCGGTATCCTCCGGATATCTGCCGAGCCCAAATACTATCACCGGTAGGTATTAGTCCCTCTGCCAGGCTCATCGTCTACTGCACAACAATCCGTTCTCGTCCCGGGGTACCATACCGGGTCCACCATGTACCCGCAATCGGCCTCATCCAGCTCCTCGAATCGGGTATCACTGTCATACGTCTCAGAACCGAGAAAACGCATGGTGGACGCACTGAAATATCATATCAATAGAAACTGGGTTTTTAAAACAATACATACTTTCTTTTTAAATTGACCACGGTTCTCAAATCCAGAAATCTCATAAAAACGGCATATCTCAATGCGTATAGTCGTAAAGCATGATGTATGCGACATATAACAGAAATGTAAGCATATCCGTATATCATGCAACATGGTACAGTAATATGCACATATCGAGGGAAAACCGCTCTTTTAAATGAATCCAGTTTTAAAATATATCCCGGGGTTCCCAAATTCTCCAAAGTCCAATGCAACATCGTATAATGGTGCATATGCAACTATAGCAAATAAATTATGCAAGGAGTCATATCATGATGCAGCAATCCTACCGTGTAGTGACATGGCAATTATCGATGATGAAGTGTGTAAGCCGGCAAATCTGTGTAAGTGTAACATACGCATCATCGATAACGGTGTAGGTGTACTAGCACAGGTATATGTAATGCAATGAGAGTGACATGAGCGTAGCATAAAGTAAATCGTATGCAAATGCTGACAGGTATACGTATCTAATATGACCGAGTCGGTGAATCTATCAATCGGCATCCAGCCTCACAACATCACGTACGGTATACTCCATCGTACGGCATCCTCTAGTCAAGGGTATGGATCATTCATCATAACACTCGTTACGTACGGTAAACCATCTTACGGCGGCATTAAACCATCAGTGATCCTATTATCCGATATGACAATGAGGGGTACGGACCTAACATCTCGTACGACATATCACTCATGATTCATGACATTCTATATATATCTATATACCTATGTCCCAGGTCACATCCATAACAAACTCATATCAGAGGACCGATAAAGGTATCAACCATCTCAATCGACTCGCATCCGTATACCAACATACCATCAAGTCATCATATCACATTGTATATTCTTTTCATCGCATTTATATTTCACATCAAGTCAATTTATATATACATTCTATCCTATACATCAAGTGTCATGTTACTCTAAAATTTCTACTTATTCTAATGCAACTATATATCTATAAGTCGTGATTCATATTCACTTTTCCTATCCTTATTGCTTTCATCTCATATCTCAATACACATATTCAATCCTTCATATCATCTCTAACTATCTTTTTAACCATGTCCCTAGTTTTCAAATCTAGGTTTTTACGACTGTATCCTATAGATCGGTTTCCATTAAAAACTTACGGGGGTGCTATACGCCATCCACCCGACTTCCCCCGTAGATATAGATCTACTCACCTTGCTCCTTGCTTGCCGAAGTCGATGATGCCACGCACCGTCGTCTCGGAATCCACACGAAGGTATGTACAATAACACACAATCGCAATCGCTATTAAAATCGAATACGGAAAACCGATAAGGCACACGGTGTGCTCATAGGTTAGAACCTATAGCCTACGCGTGCAAAAACAATCAAACAACCCTTGTTGTTGACGTACAGACACCCAACAACCAAATACAATACCAATTACCAAAACCAAGCATTCAAAATACGGAAAACACGAAAACAACAATATAGGAAACCACTCCCAGATTTTACCCTAGGCCAAACTAGAACATTTTGCACATTGGGTTGCTCTAGATATCTGATAAGGAGGCTATGGTCCAAAAATCACACAAGACCACCCCGACTTAGCCGCAATTTGCGGCCAAATCCAATAAATCTGCGGCCTGGAATGCTCATTAGGGCCTCAGGTTTCTAGGGTTGCTTCATGGTTGCCTGCACGTCTCACTATCAAGGGAACTTAATTTATGGGTCTCTCGGGTCATCCCAGATTCCTAATTACACTCACAAACTGTCAAATTTACCGATGTCGGAAAGTTCTAAGTTCGTGTTCTCTATTCTAGGCTATACAAATCCACACTAAGGTCTATAGGCAGCCACTACACATCACCAATTCCAAACAAACACTCAAACCCTTCTCTTGAATTTCTAAGTTCACAAACCCATTCGTAAATAAATTCTAAACTAAAATAGAATGCTAGGAAAACTTGAAACTAAACTAAGTGAAGGAATTATACCTCATTTGGGCAACTCAAGGAAAACCCTAGCTTCCCAATGTCATCAAAATCCAACTTTGCTTGGTCCATTGTGTAGAGGATGAAGAGGGGATCAACTTTTGTGAAGAGGGTGTGGGGCTTTGACATGGTTTTTAAGATGGATCTTGGGGTTGAAGGTGGAGAGAGATGAGTTTGGGGAAGATGAAGAAAGAAAATAATGGGGGAAGGAAATGGATATGGCTGCCCTCTTTCTCTCTCTCTCTTCCTCTTATTCTCAGCCTCACCCTCACCCTCATATCTCACTCTCTCTCTTTCCAACCATTCTCCTTTTTTTTAACCCTTTCTCTTTTCTTTTCTTTTTCCTCACAAAACCAAATATTATATGAAACCAACAATACAAATGAACCATATGCAACCAAATGCAACATGCCATGGTGCACTAGCCATGGAAAACTATAGAAACACGGATTTGGCTTAATCGCGATTAGCAGTGCACTAATCGGGTTTTTATTTAAACTTCATATAATTGATTTTAAAAATGCCAAATCTTTTAAATATATTTTTAAATGAATAAAACATTTTAAATCCCCAATTATTTCACAAATATTGGTATATATTTATACCCTTTTTTCGAAAACCCCAATTTCGCAAATCGGCAGCTTTCGGGAAATATATTATTTTAATATTAAATTCCAAAAATAATATTTTATATTTTCTGAAATGTTACAGCAAGTTCCTCGGGAAGATAGCGATGTCATCATTAAGGCGGGCTGCTGCTACTTCATATTTAAAGAAGAGTGGAGCGTCTCACAATGCGAGAAGAATGGCTACTAAACAAACCAATGATGAGAAAGCCAATCACATTCCCCAACATCAGCAGTTTTTTGCATTGCCTGTTAGGAACTTCTTTGCCCTGCTTTAGAGGCAAGAAAATCAGTCCTTATAGAATGAATATGTTGGTAAGTCATACCGTGGGCAGGGAAATACTAACAAAAGAACATATAGGGCATACACAGAGGCGAGGGCCCTCCAAAAGGTCTGTTCCTCCTAGGGTCTTCTACTGCAAGAAAGGGCAGATCCTGAATCATTCAGCCTGCGAGGCGCATATACTCGCTCGCGAGGAGAAAAGCTTAACGCCAAATCTTCTCGATTATAATATGGATATGGTTTATTTCAATAAAAGAAACTGAATACCTTCATCAACCCCTACCAGAACTCCCTCCACTAGTCTAGCAAGAAACGCCTCGACTAATCCGATGTTGACCTCTCCTATCCGGTCAATGGTGCATACTTTTCGGATGGTGGGTTCTAGTGACCCAAATGATTCTCAGTCCATTCAGAGTGATGGGTGTTGGGTTTACACAGCACCTAATCAAGGGTTTGGAAGCATCACACATGCCACAATTGAATTTTTAAGGTGCTAAGCAAACTAAACTAGAATCTTGGCTAGAATTTTAGGGTAACAATGAACAAATATCACATACAAATGAGAATCTATCACTAAGTGTAGAGATTACAACCTTTGTAGACCTCCCTTGGTGACTCGTTGGACCTTTGAGAGTATGGAACGGATCGCTAGAGGCCTTCTTCGTCCATGATGATCCACCCGAAGCCCCTTTGCCCAAAGCTCCTTGCTTTACTTGATCTTTGAAAGAAGTATAGCAAACACCCTACACAAGTGGGCTAGAGAGGTGTAGAATGATGAGGTAGTATGTATTCTATAATTAAAACTCTTTTTTTTTATCAACCTCACTCTTTAGAAATTTCAAGAGAGCTTGGAGGAAGAAGAAGATAATGGTGGCTTAGCTTTTCTCAAAAGATAATGATATGATGAATGATAAAAACGAGAATAGAAAATATAAATATTTTCCACCCTCATCCTTAACCATGGGTTAACAAATATCTAGATATTTATTTTTGAGAAAAAGAACAATAGAGAGTTAACTCATGGTGGGAGCTTTGGTTAAGATAAAGGTCAAGGATAATTATCCACATTGATTTGATTTTCTATTTCTTTAATTCAAAAATAAATAAATATACATATTTATTCCCATGTGAGTCTTGCATTGCCACCACTAGTGTATCATCAACCATGATACAATGCATGAATATATGTATCCATGCACATCATCACGTGCATACATGCATGCATACATCAACAAAGAAAAGGGTTTAATAAAGAATTAAGCTAAAAGTCTTTGTTAAATCAACACTTGATTTAACAAACCGGTCATATCACATACGACCTGACCAATAGAAAAACGCCTGATTAATATACGGTATCACATATACGCATTTAATCGGGTCCCCGTGCATATCTCATATGCACACCACATCTTTTCGCCTGAGCTAGGAAACTCCTGTGTGGGACTCTAAGACTCGTCAATACGCTGGCAGTAGGTGATGATCATATCAAACATTTATAAGCCGCAAGCGGTCAGCTAAACGTAACGGCCACCCGGGTATTGAGCGATCAGAAGAAAACCAGCAAAGCTGTCAAAACTCCCGTCGAGCCAACTGGCAATACTTACCATACAGTCCGGTCTCTTCGTCAGATATGCTGCATATCGAGTCTAGGGATGGAATCGTCGACCCTAATAACTCAATAAGTCATGCCGGTATATGGCTCATAACAGATCGAGAAACTACTGATAACACTTATCAGTAAATCTCAGCAGTCCTGGCCAGGGACTTCCTGTTATAGCCAATTGAGCATAGCACAACATCAACCCCAATACCTGGAGAGACGAAACCCCTCCTATCGCTCATTTCCTCCATGTGCCTCGGGACTGTATCCAAAATCCACCTGTTTGCATGACTCAGTAGAGCCGTGGTAGGGTGGAGATCAAAGTACAGTGGGAGGACACACAAGACTCTATGACAATCTTGGGTCTACAGACTAACCTGTACCAGTGTCACCTGAGAACTGCTATCCGACGATAGATATAATACCACATAGGAGTTCTCGGCAAGTCCGTTCAGTGTACCCAGTCTCCACTGAGCACCCGCATACAATCTTAGGTGTCACCACACCAGATGGATATGGGATCATCCATCGCCCATCATATGAGACAAGAATGGTATACGCTAGTCTACTCTGGAATATCGATGCCCCGTCTCGATACACCCATGACTAGGAACAGTTAAAGGATATGCTTATAAACTACAGGTGTCCCACTAGTACGATCTGCATCATAGTCCCAGTAGTCAAGCAAATATCCTATGGGCTTTATCAACATGTACCAATGAATAAGATGCATGATCAAATGAACATGTCAAGATAAAGTAAACCAAATAGCATACTATCATGTCGAGCAAGAAAGTCCTTTATATACATATATACATGTCCAAGCATCCACTATACATATAATGGCCTCTAGGGCATACATATATCCAACAATCTCCCACTTGCACCAAGGCCAATTATTGGCGTATCTCATACCCAACATCTCAAAAAGTCGCTCATGCTGCGGCTGTGGAAGGGCCTTGGTGACTGGATCCATGGTGTTATTCTTTGTATCTACTCTCCGAATCTCGATTTCATGGCGATCTACTATCTCTTGGATCAAATGATATAGCCTTAGGATGTGTCTGGACTTCTGATGGGACCTTGGTTCTTTGGCTAACGCCATAGCCCCATTATTATCACAATACAATGGTATTGGATCAAGAATGGTTGGAACTACTCCTAGTTCCGCGATGAACTTCCTTATCCAGACGGTTTCCTTGGCAGCATCATTTGCAGCAATATACTCAGCTTCCATCGTGGAGTCTGCAACGGTATCCTGTTTGGAACTCTTCCAACTAACCGCCCCTCCATTGAGGGTAAATACAAACCCTGAGATAGATTTGCTATCATCTGTATCACTTTGGAAGTTGGAATCGGTAAAGGCCTCCATTTGGAGATCCCCATTACCATACACCAAAAACAGTTCTTTAGTCCTTCGTAAGTACTTAAGAATGTTCTTCACTGCTATCCAATGTTTCTCCCCTGAGTTGGATTGATACCTGCTTACTACAGCTAGTGCATAAGCTACATCAGGGTAGGTACATAACATCGCATACATTATAGAATTTACGGCTGAAGCGTAGGGTATAATGCTCATGCGAGCTCTCTCTTCATCAGTCTTCGGACAGAAGTCTTTGGAGAGAGTGATTCCATGACAAGCGGGCAAGGCACCATGCTTGGAATCTTCCATACTAAACCTTTTTAGAATGGTGCCAATGTACTTTGATTGGGACAATCCCAATAACCTCTTAGATCTATCTCTATAGATCCTTATGCCCAAAATGCACGAGGCATCACCCAAGTCCTTCATGGAGAACCTTTGTGACAAGAATAGTTTGACCGATTGTAGTATAGGAATATCATTTCCTATCAAGAGAATGTCATCCACGTACAATACGAGGAATGTGACAGTATTCCCTACAATTTTCTTATAAATGCATGGTTCATCTATATTTTTGATAAAATCAAACTCTTTGATTGTATCATCAAAGCAGATGTTCCAGCTCCGTGAGGCCTGCTTTAATTCATAAATGGATTTAAGCAACCTACATGCTTTCCCGCTGCTCCCACTGTCAATGAAGCCCTCTGGCTGATCCATATAAACGCATTCTTCTAAATCACCATTTAGAAATGTAGTTTTAATGTCCATCTGCTAGATTTCATAGTCGTAGTAAGCAGCAATAGCAAGTAGGATCCGAATGGATTTAAGCATTGTTACTGGAGAGAAAGTTTCATCATAGTCCAATCCTGGTCTTTGACGAAAACCTTTCGCTACAAGCCTTGCTTTATAGGTCTCTACCTGTCCATCCACACCAATCTTTCTCTTAAAGATCCATTTGCACCCTATGGGTTTTATCTCAGGAGGTGCAACGTCCAAAGTCCATACTTTGTTGGTGTACATGGACTCCATTTCGGATCTCATGGCATCTAGCCACTTCACTTAGTCACTACTCGTGATAGCTTGCTGAAAACTAGTAAGATCATCATCATCCATGATGCAATTTTCTTTATCATCATCAATGAGAAACCCATAGTATCTCTCCGGTGGGCGAGAAGTTGTACTAGATCTCCGGAGCGGCTGAGGTTCTTAAAGTTCTACCGTAACATCAGTTTCAACCAATTCGTCATGAGTAATTTGTGTCTCTAGAACCTCTTCTAGTTCTACCTCATTGCCATCATTACTGTTTGTAAAAATTTCATTTTTTAAAAATACGGCATGTTGAGAAACAAACACCTTTTGTTCCTCTTTGTGGTAGAATAGATATCCATATGAATGTTTTGGACATCCCACAAATTTACACATGACCGATCGTGTCTCGAGTTTGTCTGGATTCTGCTTTTTGACAAAAGCCGGACAAACCCACATCCTAACTCTTTTAAGAGATGGTCTCTTTCCACTCCATATCTCATATGGAGTGGTACTGTCTTGGTTGGAACCCTGTTTAACAGATACATTGCTGTCTCTAATGCATGTCCCCAAAAGGAAAGCGGTAACTCAGCATCACACATCATGGACCGTACCATATCTAATAGGGTACGATTCCTCCGTTCTGACACACCGTTGTGCTGTGGTGTGTAAGGAGGAGTGAGCTGAGAGAGAATCCCATTCTCTTTCAAGAAGTCTGAAAACTCTATACTCAAATACTCTCCACCTCGATCTGATCGAAGTTTCTTAATACTCAAGCTTGTTTGTTTTTCTACTTCAAGTTTGTACTCCTTGAATTTCTCGAAAGCTTCGGATTTGTGCTTTAATAAAAACACATGTCCGAATCTTGAGAAATCATCAGTAAGAGTAATGAAGTATGAAAAACCGCCTCTAGCATGTGTAGACATTGGTCCACATACATCACTATGTATGAGGCTCAAGAGTTTCATAGTTCTTTCTCCGTGTCCAGTAAATGGAGTTTTGGTCATTTTACCTTTGATACAGGACCGACAAGTCGCATAAGATTTATATTCAAAAGGATTCAAATATCCATCTTTATGTAGCTTGTTTAGTCTTGTTTCATTAATATGACCAAGTCTACAATGCCAAAGAAAAGCTTCATTTATATCTGAAAACTTTCTTTTATTAGTATGTTGTATATTGAAAACTGTGTGTTGATTCAGGACGTAAATGCCGTTATTTAGTGTACCATACCCAATCAACCGTTGATTCAAGTTAATGTTCATAACATTATTCTGCAACACAAAATGATATCCTTCATTGTCCAACAAAGAAACAGATATTATATTACATAGCATACTTGGTACATAATAACAAGGGTTCAAAACCATAATACAACCCGAAGGCAACCCAGATGATACTCTCCTACGGATACGACATGTACATTGGAACCATTTCCAACCCGCAGAGTATGGTCACCAGTCTTCAAAACTCTACTGTTTCTCAATCCCTGCATACAATTGCAGATGTGAGAACCAGAACCGGCATCTAATACCCAAGATGGAGAGTTTATAGAAAAACAGTTTTTAGTTACAAACACACCTGAATTGGAAGCATCAACATGCTTTTTCTTCTTGAGATCAGCAAGATACACAGAACAGTTGCGTTTCCAATGTCCCGACTTGTGGCAGTAAAAACATTCTCCTTTTCCACTTCCCGCGGCCCCAGATTTGTCTTTCCCCTTCGTCTTTTGAACTCCACCTTTCGGTTTGATGGGTTTCTTCTTCTTCATTCTCTTGGCCTTAGCTTTTGGGACGGAAGAGGAAGATGGCCCAGCAAGCAGAGCGGGAGTCTTCGCTGTCTTAAGCATGCTCTCTGCACTTCTCAACATATTGAGAAGATCAGGCAAAGATTTCTCTAAATCGTTCATATTGAAATTCACTATGAATGAAGCAAAGACAGGGGGGAGAGACTGTAGAACAATATCTGTATATTGCTCATTATCCATGGTCCATCCCATGTCCTCAAGTTCTTCTATAAGACCAATCATCTGCAAGACATGTTATCCTACTGATGTGCCGGGGGCCATACGCATCTGAAACAACTTTTTAGACGCCTCGTATCGTAAAGTCCGAGATTGCTCTGCATACAACTCTTTTGTATCAATAAAGATGGATTGAACATTCATCTTCTCGTGCTGCTTCTGATGAATACTGTCCATAGAAGCAAGTGCGAGGCACTTGGCCGTGTCACAATCAATATCCCATGTTTTTCGGACTTCCTTTTCCTAAACAGATGATTCAGGTCCTGGGACGGATGGGGCTTTGGCAGTGAGGACATATGATACTTTATCATATGTGAGTGCAATGTTCAAGTTCTTCAACCATTCTTTATAATTCGGTCCTGTGAGTTTGTTTTTCTCTAAAAGAAGCTTAAGTCCCATCATCGGTATCTGCCACTAGGAGAGAGAAAAGAATACACTCAGCGAAATGCTCTTGCAAAGAATTAGATTGGTTATTATCTTATCTAATCGATGTCTCCCACTACTTTTATCAAATTTTCTTTCAAAACCTGAAAAGAAAACTAGCTAGGATTAATTACATTCTATATTTTCGCTAACCGGTCAGCCAGGCCAGTGTCGGTACTTTGAGGGAGGTTCCCCATGCTTTCGCACGGACCTAATTAAAATAAACCTCATTTTCCCAGAGGTCAAACCCCATTAGCACCTTTCTAGACACCTACTGGATTAGCTAATTGTAAAGTGCAAAACTCTCCTGGGAGTAATTCTTACTCACGGTGGGATCAGGATCCAACTATCATATAGATGGTATGCAATCTCATTGCAAATTTCAACTCTTGAAACTCCCGATATGGTTTTTACCCCTAGTTGCTTATGACCTTGGCTATAGTTAACATATCATAAGCACTAGTCAAGTTCTACCCGTCATTTTGAGATTAACTAGACCCATCCATATGACCTTTGACTATGATCAACATAATCACATGAATGTCCTAACTGATCGCATCATATGCTTTGTAGGAAGACATCACTTAGCTACCGTACACTACGCTTTGACTATGATCAACATATGTAGCACGAATACTAAGTACTTTGCTTCCTAAAATGACAGAGGGTTGCAGATGGTTTTTATGAAAACCTTTAACGCTTTGAACTTGATCTCGTTGTAGAATCAAGACAATTTAGAAAAGGAGTGGCTTAAGCTCCATATCTTTTGAAACTTGCATTTTTCATAAAAAAGGCTGAGTGGGTTTCAAATCTGATTCTACAACATCTTTAGGTTTCTTTTTTTTTTTACATTAATTTTATTAATGTAGTTCCATCATTCAAGTTCCTAAGCCATCACAGAAAAGAAACGAAAATAGAACGTACACTTATACCATCCGCATTCCCCACAGTGTCCCGTTATGTACCGTTAGGTTACTTAACTAACGGCATAGCGGGGCGGGACTAGCGCGGGTGTAAAACATAAGAAACGTTTATTATATATCATATATATAATAATAATTCATTCGTCTCAGATATTAAGTAATCACATCACAGAATATCAACAGCAGAAGCACATATGAAAATAAAAGGATATCTAGGATGTCCGTATTTTGTATTAAGCTAACAATAGAAAATACAGATTCCACGGTCGCGATGAATAGCCAAGCCCACATCCCTAGACCCCTACGAGAGCGGAAAGTGACCCTACCAATTCTAGAGTTTAGGAGACCCGGTCTCGACTCCTCGAGATGGCCTCCCACTGAACCCTAGAATCTGGTCATTTGTGCTCCCCACCTTGGGTCTATCCTAATGCGGAAAAGTAAATAGTATACAATAATGGCGACATCATCCTCAACCCTGAAGTGCCCCAAATAAAAGAATATTACATACAATTGATTTATACATGAATGAAAATAAAACTCTCATCTCACATAAAACCCCCGGCTATTCCATCATAATAATCCTGCACATCATATCTCAGCAACATATAATATCATATATCATCAGTGTAAGTAAGTATGCGTACCCCGATTGTCGTTGATGTATAGCAACGAAATTGGCGATACACCACATACTACACTTACGGTCGCAGAAGAGAAATTGAAAAACTACAACAATTGGAATTATAACTGCCCTTAGACATCATAAACCCGGGATATCACATATCAAAGATTTCATGTCCAACAATGTAAAGCTCAAATTTAGGTCTCACCCATGAAAACATTTTTCAAATTAAGTCGGACAATTCAACAATATTTCCGATTAAACCTGATTGGTAGATTTTGTGCGTGTTCTAGTTTAATTACCGCAATCAAGACGGTTTCGCTTTGTAGCTAGCCGGATGAGTACGGGTCGATCCACAGAGAGATGGGAGTCTTTTTCTTTATGTTTTAACGACTTAAGTCCAAATATGTCCAGGTTTATTTAAGATTAGCTAATTAGAAATGAATGATAAGAGAACTTGTTAGGGTTAAGATTTGGTTAGTTTGAGTTAGGAGCTCGCTCACTTAATTCATTTGCCACTCTTAATATCGATATTATGGTAATCAGCAACAACGGGGATTAGAACGACTAAGAAGGAAACTTGCGAGTATAAGCTAGGCTTTCCGGTACTTAGTTTCCTCTCTTTGGTCCTTGTCCGTCCGTTCTTGGCTTTTAGTCGTAACCTCAGGTTGATTCAACCACAGCCGGTCTCACTAGGGTATCATCGCTATTATAAAGAATAGGGTGCCGTAGGGAGCGGATTGTGGTTCAATTAACGGGAGTTCGAATCAAGATGTTGGGCAAAGAAAAGAGTGAGGGAGATTTCCTTCTCTCAAACTTTCCTTTTCCTACCCTAACAAGTGAGAAATTACTCACCCATTATAAAAGATAAATAAAATGAAACAAAGAAAGAAAGATAATAAGAATTGAGGTAGAAAATCACAACTAGCTATTTGGGACCTCACTTAGGCAAGGATCACACTAAGCATCATGGTTGTAAGGATAAAAGAAAATAGAAGAAAATAAAATAACAAATAAATAACAACAACTATTTTTAACAATTGAAATTACAAGCAAAATAAAAGAACTAAATTACAAGACATGCATGTAGGAAAAGAATACTTCTTTCATTCTTCAACACTCAATAAGCTTACTACAAGATTTAATGGAGGAAGATGAAGAAAAATACAACTCTTATTGAAAACTAAACTAAAATCTAGTATAAGAATCACTCCCCTTTTGCTCTGGCTCGAACTGGGCTATTTATAGGCATGTTTCTGAAACATTAGGAATAAAATATAAGCCCACATACAATTACACAAAGACCCCAAAATTTTCATTAGATGATGCCACGTGTACGCCGCGGTTCCGCGGCCATAGTGGACTATTGGCTGCGGATCCGCGGCTGGTAGGTGGCCTCTATTTGTCGTTTTCCTGTCTTTTGTCTTGCACTCATTTTTCCTTGTGTTTGAAAACTTTAAACTGCAACAAGGCTTCCAGAATATCTTCAGATTTCATAGTCCAGAATTGCTTTAATTTTCTTCTCCTTTGACTTCTATTTCCCTTGGGCCCCACGCTTGATTTAGTCACAAATGACGACTATTTTCATCCCATCTTTTGAACTGGTACTGGACGGATACTGGAACCCAGTTTTTATCTGTAGATGTTCTGATTTTTGGCATAACTGTGGAGATTTTGTCGGATTTGTATTCTTTTGGACTGGAAACCTGTAACTTGTAAACATGCAGCAAATACGGATTAAAAGCACCTACTTATATGCAATGTGATCAAGAATGGATGGTATAAATATACAAAATTCTGATATGAACAAATACCTCCAAACTTATCTTTTGCTCGTCCCGAGCAAAGCCATTTTATTCACAAAAAGTCCTAACCTCACTTTCGCAGGGAACGCGATTGCACTGAGCACGTGCAATAAGCCGTTAAACCTCTAGGTGTCCCTAGTAGGAGGAGTGTCGTCTCCTGAGGGTTTTCAGCAGATTACACCCACAAAATCCGATCAAATTGGCCGTCGACTCTAATCCTACATTTTAGCATTCTAGCAAGAAACTCTATTATCATTAACTTAGAAATCATTAACCCGTATTCTTCACACTTCCTTTTTATTTAATTTAAGATCCTATACGTCTAGCCATTTTACAAAGCTTTCAGCATCTCTTGAATTTTCCTTCTTAAGCGCAATCTCGAATCCGGAATTTTTATCAACTCTACTGAAGTAATAAACCCTATTTTTCATTCCTATCTCTCCTCCAAACTCTGATTATATACCCCTACGTGTGTGTAATTATCACCCTACACTTGGAAATTCAGTTCAAGCTATAATACCCTTGCCTTAATACCTAGCACTACTTCTTTTCATTAATGATGGACGGTTTTGCTCATACACCTTTCATGCGACTATTAATGCTTCTTGAGGCACTAATATCCGATTACTAAATGTGTGAGTTTAATGCGTAAATAGCAGTTTTCAGGTCTTGTATTTTATTCTTTTCTTTTTCTTTTTCTTTTCTTTTATTTTATTTCAAGACTGGATATATTTTTCAAAGGTGCTTTTTTTTTGGTTTGCTTTAATTGCTGTTTTTTCTTTCATACTAGGCTTTCAGGAAAGAGTATTTTTTAGGTATCCTATACTATTCCAAGTTTCAAGGTGGTGTATGTGCGATTTGTAGGGTATATATTTTCAGAAATTTGGACTTAAGATTTAGAATTATTTTTCAGACTTACTCTTCAAATAGAGCTTCAATACTCTTCCCTCATTTTGACTTAGCCTAAGAACTGAACTCAAAATTTGCTTATTTCAAAATAAACCGCTGGGACGTATATTTTCTACAGTTATATTTCAAGGAGGGTTATTTTTAGGGTTTTTAATTAACTAAGTTTAAGATCTAGTTGTTTCTAACTAGTCAACCGTCATATCGAACTTGAGTCAAAAATGGTCAATAAAGAATTTTTTTCTTTTAAAATTTTTGTTTTTATTTTCAAGATTTTTTTATTTTTATTTTTTCATTTTCCATTTATATATATATATATATATATATATATATATATATATATATATATATATATATATAATTTTTTTTTTTTATAAAAATGCAATGCAGAAAAAAGCAAAATGCGATGTAGAATTTAAACATGCAAAGTAGAAACGAATATTTACATAAAAGATAAATAAAACGTGCAGATGTAATGCAATGATAACTATTTACAACCCAATCCCACCCCCAAACTTATTGATAGCAGTGTCCTCACTGCTCCCTGCGGCGTCTACTAGACGCTGCCTCGCTTGTCCCTGCCTCACTTCTCTCTGCCCTTGTTCCCCTTGATCGTGATCTTGATCTTTCCTCTCTTTCCAGGAGGGTGGCCATTCCATGTTCCAGGTTCGTTAGACGCTGATCAAAGTTCGTTATCATCCCAATTACTCTTTCTACCCCTTATGTGTTCGTCGAATTAGGCGCGCTTGCGCCGCGGGGGTGAGCTCTTTGTCGCTCGATGTGGAGCTCGAGCTAGGTGTCCTGGCCATCACATTCTCGGCCGGCTCGGTGCGCGACCATATATCGTGGAGTCGAGTATAGGATGTGGAGACACCCTCAAGAAAGGGTCGAATGGGAACCCCAACATGCATGTGAAATTCAAACTCGTCAACAAGGAGGAAATGGCGACACGGTTGTGTTACTAACATCGGGCATGGATAATTGGCCGCCCGTTTTCCGGCATCAATCGACTGAAGTAACACAGTGCGCATATCATAACTTGGGTTTCTAGTCATTATCGTGTGCACGATGTGTAGTGAAGGTGTGAAAAACGCCGTATTGTGCGAACTACCAAATATGTTATTTTGAGCCCATCGGCACACGGTCAACACATTCGCATATAGTGTACGTGCCTGAATTCCTTTTCTAGGCTCCCTAGAACAATCGTTGCCCATCAATGGCGTGTAATCCTCAAATTGGAGGGGTTGGTTATGAGCGGGTATACGGGGTATCAATGTGCCTTCATGAATGAAGTCTCTATCTATTATATTCTCCCGATCACCCCAAAGTAAGCGAATAAACCCATATTTTTCAAAGCAACCCTCCTCCATGCTATCAAAGAACCGACCAACGAGATCCGGAAGCGCGAATGCATTCGGATGGTTATACAAGAGGTAAGTCCATCCACGTTTCCGGATTTCGTCGGCAAAATAGCTACCATACGTGTTATGGGCGAATAATTGTGAGAAGTTTCTTTCAAATTAGAAATGTGGAGCTATAAACAGAAAATAGGAATTTTACATATCTGAAAAGAGGGAGAAAGGAAATTAAACCTCCTCTGGAAAAATCCAGAGGGCAAGTCAACAGGGATGCGGCGCTTCCGCGGTTGGAGGGGCTTACGGCGGCGCTTTCGCGGCGTATGGTGGTGATCGACGGCTGAGTTGCTGGAGGCGGCTAGGGTTTGCTATTGGGTTTTATTTAGGGCAGAGGTATTCTGAAAGGGGTTTGAGATTTATTTATAGGGGCTTTGGTTTGTTGCACTAAAACCCCTATAAAAAGAATAATGAAATAAAAGAATTATGTAAAAAGAATATTCTATTTATTTTATGGGTTGAATATTTACAAATTTTTTATTTTATTTTATTTTTAAATTTTTATTGTTTATTTATTTTATTGTATTAACACAGGTGGAATTTTACCAGGCACACACAAAAAAATTTTGTATATATATACCCCCAAACTTATTTGAAACAGTGTTTCCACTATTTATGACTGCATAACCGAAGTTTGGGTGTAAGGGGAGGAAGATTAGTCGATGTAAACCGGCTCCTGCAACAGCAGGAGCTCCTCTGATGGGTCTGCGGTGTGGAACGGTTTCAACCTGTGTCCGTTCACTTTGAATAGTGAACCGTCCTCTGGATTTTCCAAATCCACCGCACCGTACGGATATACAGTCTGCACAAAGAATGGTCCTTTCCAACGAGATCTGAGCTTCTCGGGATGGAAATGTAGTCTGGTGTCGTAAAGAAGTACCTGTTGTCCAGGTGTGAAAGTTTTTCGCAGAAGGTGTTTATCGTGAAACACCTTCATTCGGTTCTTGATGACAACCGCGTTCTCGTAAGCTTCATCCCAAAGCTCGTTCAATTCGTTTAGCTGCAGCTTCCGATGGCTTCCTGCATCTTCAAGGGTCAAGTTCAACTCTTTGATCGCCCAAAATGCGCGATGCTCGATTTCTACTGGAAGGTGGCAAGCCTTTCCGTAAACAAGCCGATAAGGAGACATGCCAAGATCGGTCTTATAAGCAGTTCGAAATGCCTAAAGGGCATCGGTGAGTTTCAAAGACCAGTCCTTACGGTTCTTGGAAACCGTTTTCTCCAAAATCTGTTTGATTTGCCGATTAGACACTTCGGCTTGTCCACTTTTTTAGGGGTGGTAGGGCATGGATAGCTTATGATTAATGGAGTATTTCCGCATCAAGGCCTCGAAAGTCCTATTACAGAAATGCGTTCCATTATCACTAATGATCGCGCGGGGGTGTCCAAACCGGGAAAAGATATTTTCTTTAAGGAATTTAACGACAACCTTGTTGTTGTTAGTCCGGCTTGGTACGGCCTCGACCCATTTAGAGACATAATCAACAGCCAGAAGAATGTACAGGTTCCCAAAAGAGCTGGGAAACGGCCCCATGAAATCAATACCCCAAACATCGAAAATCTCGACAATCAAGATTGGTTGGAGCGGTATTTCGTTTCTCCTGGATATCCGGCCCAAGTGTTGGCACCGGGAGCAAGTCTTGCAGTAGTCATGAGCATCTTTGAAGAGTTGTGGCCAGTAGAAGCCACACTGCAAGATCTTCTCAGCTGTCTTTCTTGGGCCAAAATGCCCGCCACACGCTTGATCGTGGCAAAATGACAGCACACTCTTGAATTCATTATCAGGAACACACCGATGAATAATCTGGTCGGGGCAGTACTTGAACAGATGGGGTTCGTCCCAGTAAAAGTGTTTCACTTGGACCATTCGTTCGGCAGTAATCCTATTGCCAAATAATTCACAATATCGGCGAACCAGGGTTCGCATGATACCGTTAAGAGTTGTTCATCCGGAAAAACATCGTTGATCGGAATTTGAAGCGACGGTGAAGAAGGAAGTCGTGAGAGATGGTCGGCGACTACGTTTTCACATTCTCTTTTGTCCTTGATGACAAGGTCAAACTCTTGAAGCAAGAGGATCCAATGTATCAGCCGAGATTTTACATCCTTCTTTGCAAAAAGATGGCGAAGAGCTGAATGGTCCGTGTATACGATGACTGGAGTGCCGATCAAGTAAGATATGAACTTTTCTAAAGCAAACACAACAGCCAAGAATTCCTTCTCGGTTGTTGTGTAGTTCAGTTGGGCATCGTTCAGGGTTCGGCTAGAGTAATAGATTACGTGTGGCATCTTATCGATGTGCTGTCCAAGGACAACACCGATGGCAAAGTCGGATGCATCGTACATAATCTCAAATGGATACGTCCAGTCAGGAGAAGAAAGAATGGGAGCAGAAGTGAGTGAGCTTTTTAATGACTCGAACGCAGTCACACAGCTCGAGTTGAAGTCAAAAGTCATGTCCTTGGCCAGCAAAAGAGTCAAGGGCCTAGCAATCTTGCTAAAATCCTTGATGAACCGTCTATAGAAACCGGCATGGCCAAGGAAGGCTCGGATGTCTCTGACGCATCTGGGAGGAGGGAGATTGGAAATGACCTCAATCTTCGCTTTGTCAACCTCTATGCCATTTTGCGAAATGATATGTCTTAGGACAACACCTTCGCGTACCATGAAGTGGCACTTCTCCCAGTTCAAAGTGAGGTTCTTATCCTTACACCGGGTAAGGACAGCATCAAGATGTAGCAAACACTCATCAAAGGAATCGCCGAAAATGGAGAAATCGTCCATGAAGATCTCCAAGAATTTTTCCACCATGTCTGAGAAGATTCCCATCATACACCGCTAGAAAGTAGCGGGCGCATTGCATAACCCAAAGGGCATGCGACGATATGCAAACGTGCCGAAAGGACAGGTGAATGTGGTCTTGTCCTGGTCTTTTTCGGCGATGGGAATCTGATTATAGCCGGAGTAGCCATCCAGAAAGTAGTAGTACTCGTGTCCAGCCAATCATTCAAGCATTTGGTCAATGAAAGGTAGCGGAAAGTGGTCTTTCCGCGTTGCGGCGTTAAGTTTTCTATAATCAATGCATACTCGCCACCTAGTCTGGGTGCGAGTAGGGATTAACTCGTTTGCCTTGTTGGTTATGACCGTTATACCCGATTTTTTGGGGACAACGTGAATGGGGCTAACCCATTGGCCATCAGAGATCGGGTAAATGATACCACTATCTAGACACTTTACGATCTCCTTTTTTACAGCCTCTTTCATGACTGGGTTTAGTCGCCTTTGTGGATCCCTGGCTGGTTTGGCATCATCCATCAAATGAATGTGATGTTCAACGGTCAGGGGCCTAATCCCCTTCATGTCCGCCATTGACCAGCTAAAAGCTTGCCTATTGTTGTGCAAGACCGTAAGAAGGGCTTTCTCTTGCTCTGGAGCTAGTGAAACCGAGATGATAACAGAGAGGGTCTCGTTCTCACCCAAGTAAGCGTACTTAAGGTGAGACGGCAATGGCATGAGTTCGAGCGTTGGCGGTGAAACGATTGAAGGCAATATTGGTGAAAAGGTCTCGAACTCAAAGGATTCCAGCAGAGGTTCAAAATGAGTGTAAGCGACCGAGTTGGATGGTTCAGCTAACTCATCCGGAAATTTAAAGGATTCAAACTCGGGTGGTGACTGGCCAAGATCGTTCGAGAAGGTGAAGCACTCGTAATCACAGCCGGGAGCAGAAGCAGCAGCAGGTTCGAAGAGGAACGTACTAGTTGTTGGAGATAGTGCCCTCAGAGTCAATTATTGGATCACAGGCACGTGATTGCAATGATTGAGGGAGGACCTATCCCGGTACGACAGTCTTACTCGAGATGATAGTATGCTATCTGGTTTACCTTTATCATCGTGTACTGCTTTAGGTGACCTGACAGGTCGCTATTACACGTTGATAGAGCCCCTAGGATTCTTGCTTGACTGCCAGCAGTATGAGGGCGATCATATAAGTGAGAGCTGGAGTCTATAAGCACATCCTTAAAAGGTCCCTAGTCGTGGGAGTTTCGAGATAGGGCATCGATACTCCAGAGTAGACTAGTGTATACAGTCGAGACCCCGACGAGGGGCGGTGGCCGGTCTCACAAGCCACTGGTGTCAGTTGGTTCACCTAAGATGTATACAGGTGCTTATTGGGTTATGAGTACACCGGACAGGACTCGCCGGGAACCTGCTAGTTGGTCTTATACCTGACGTCAGATAGCAGTTCCCTGGTGACATGTGTACAGGTTAGTTCATCGACCTGGGGATCGTCATTTGTCTCGTGTGAGTTCCCACTGTGCTTTGATTACTACCCTACCACGGCTCAAAGGAGTCGTGCAAACAGGTTTTAGTTGGGTACAGTCCCGAGCCACATGGAGGCAGTGAGCGGATCTTCAGGGGTTCATCTCTCCCGGTATTGGGGGTGAGGTCGCGCTGTGTCTAGGAGAGCCATTACACGAAGTCCTTGGCCAAGGCAGGAGATTTACTGGTAGGTATTCCAGTAGTGTCTCAGGGTGTTCTGGGCTACACTCCGACACGACTTGTACCGCTTTTGGGGGTCTGACTTTTACCAACCCCCTAGGCCCGCCATGCGATGCTCATAGACGAACGGACCGGACTGTATGGATATTGTCACTGACAGGCTCAGTAGGGTGTCAGGATGAGCTCGCTCATCGACGTCCCTTTTGGTCAATAGCTGGTGGCCCGTTACGTATTGGCTTATACCTCTGACGTGCTAGTGGTTAAATCCACAGCCATAGTATTGACGAGTCTTTAGAGTCCACCACACATTCAGTTACTCAGCTTTCGGGCGAAACGCTGTAGAGGCCGTATGGAGATATGGCAGGGTCCGATCAGATACGTGCGGTATTGCATGGATCAGGATCGGACGGTTTGTACTAGAGGCCGTATAGATATATGGCAGGGTTCGATCAGATACGTGCGGTATTGCACGGATCAGGATCGGACGGATATTACTAGCCGGCTTTGGTTTAAGCCGGATCCTAGTATAGTACAGTGTAGATTTTATCTCTTTGCATTTGTATCCGGACGGAATACAGATGCGGGTGTGTATGCACAGTATCGGGGTTTTCCTGTAATTTATTACGGGACCAGTTTTCTGGTGTTGCCAGTTTGCATTCCGTTCCGGCCGGTTTTCCTTTGTTTTTTCCCGGCCGGACTTTTCCGATGGAGGGGGTTATTTGCAATTATGCAAATAACATTTTGTGGAGGGTTTATTTGTAAGGTGAGAGATTATGATAGCTTCTTAAGATTCCTTTTCCTTCTTTTCTTTTAATGCACCATCACTTGCATTAAAGAGAGGGTATGGGTTTGATGTGCTTATGTTATGGTTGATGTTTGTTTATGGTCACCTCTTCTCATCTCCTACACTCACCTCCCTCTTGTATTTTGTTCACACTCCACCACCATTTCCCACTAGAAATTGGCCGGCCACCATTTTGGAGAGGAGAGGAAAAATGAGAGGTTTCATTTGGTGAGCTTGTGGCATTCTTGATCTCATTTTCATGCTAGAAAAATGCAAGCACCATTTTTCTTATCTTGATTCCTCCATCTATCAAATGGCAACATCCACTACCCCAATATGAGACATGAGTCCTACACATTCTACAGCACATCTTGGGCATGTCGACTTGCCGGCTTCATGCCCGAGTTGCCTCGGTATAGAGGCGGGAGCCCGTAAAAGAAACAGGCGATGTGGTGCCCTTCCGGCAGGGAGGCGACGACCGGAGTTTCCGCGAGAGATCGGGACGATGACGAGAAGACCGGAGGACTCGGATCACTCGGTATATCTCTTCCCTATCTTGTTACTTTGCTAGAACTAGTTTAATGGCCCGATCCGGGGTTTAGTGCGCGGTGGTGCCGGTTTGCTAAGTTTGCAAAATTAAAGTTTATCACCGTTTCCGCATTTGGCCGTTGGATTGACGACCGGGGCGCCGCCGTGCACTTACAGTGGTATCAGAGCCTCGCCATTAACTTCCTCTAGCTTCGTTTGATGTGTTTTACATTTCCGATCGACCAAAATTCCAAAACTTGCACTTTTGTTCACATCAGTTTTCTGTTGAAATTTTTTGGTCTCGAAAAATTTTTCAGGTTGTAAAATATAGATGTACTGGAAATTCTAAGACTACTGGGAAAATTCGACACAGTCAGTCGACGACTGAAGCGCGGAACCGCGGCCAAACCCCCCCTTGGGCCGCGGTTCCGCCGCACATTGGTGTCCTCACTGTGTCCAATTTCTCCAGTGGGCTTCTGGGCAAATTTTAGGGGTTTTGGAATATTAATATTGGGCCCAGATTTTCTGTGAGTGCTACAGTATTGCTTAGGGGCCCATTTGTTAATTTTTGATTGATCGGATATTTTAAACACATTATTTCACAGTATTTACATTATATCTGCGACCGTGAATGTCACTCGATCGGTAAATCCTGTCTAACTGCTATAGCCCGGTTAGACGGATTTGCGAACGTGACTTTCACGTTGATGTTCTGTGTTTTGCTGTGATATTGCGGATCGGTCGTGGGGATAGCCTGGATGCAATGCTAGTACAGTTTCTGTTGTGTCATGTACATTTGATATTGCGGGGCGAGCGTCCGACATGTGGACTGCCGTCACTGCCTGTTTGTATTATTCTTTTGGGGCATGACCAGGTTGCGGTCGATGTACCCGGTGTATGTATATTTTACTTTCTGTACTAGGGTTACCCCGCGTAGGGGTGCACGGATAGCCGGGTTCTAGAAGGCAACAAGCCCGCATCTCATGGCATTGGGACGGAGGGGGCTTCACTCCAGGATTGGCAGGCTATTCGCCGCACTCGTAGGGGGTACAGGTTGACCCAGGAGGGATGCCCAAGTTGCCGGATTCCGTGAAGTGCTGGGTGGTCCATTCACGGCGCTGAAGGGGGCTGCCTCGCTTCAGGTTTTGGCGGGTAACTTGCCGCGCCCGTAGGGGTCTAGGATTTCATTGCACAGGCTATCCACACGACCAGGGGAACGTCGGGTTTCAGCAGTGGCTCTGTGAAACCCGGGGATCCCAGATATCTGTATTGTTCTGTGATGCTGTACATTTCTGTGATGTTGCATTTTTATTCACGCCTTGAGCGAAATATAATATATTGGTATATATATTAGTAGATGTTGTATATGTTTTTCATCCGCGCTAGTCCAGTCCCCGCTCTGCCGTTAGTTAGCTAACCTAACGGGTGATGACGGGACCCAGTGGCGAATGCGGATGGCATATACGTACATCAGTATATTTTCGTTCTTTGTGGTGTGATCAATTGATGGGACTGCATTGATTCGGATCAATGCAAGATAAACAAACCTAATCTGATGTTGTTGGAACACTTTTCAAAAAGCTATTATTGCAAGGACGTTCACTTTTGTTTTGCATCATGGTATTCATTTGGAATATCCTGCTCCTCAGTCGACGAGGCAAGGGCCGAGATCCCTTCACCGGGAGTGACCCCTTGGACAGAAGTTTGCGTCAGGGCATTAACTTCACTATAGCCGATTACTTTTGCTTTGCACCGTGGTATTCATTTGGAATATCCTGCACCCCATTCTACGGGGAAAGAGCCGAGATCCCTTCACCGGGAGTGACCTCTTTAGTAAAGGTTTTCGTCACTATATTTTCTAAAAAGCTATCCGTTCCTTCAACGATATCAAGTTCATTACGTTAAAGGTTTTCGCCAGAAACCATTCGTAGCCCTCCGTCGTTTCATATGGGTAGTCAATAGTATTCAAGCTGTGTTTGTTGGCCAAAGTCAAGGCACAGTGTTTGGTAGCTGTTGGTTATTCATGTGCAGCATAGATAGATGCGTTGTTTTGGGACAATCGTATAGCCTTGTTGGCCAAAGTCAAGGGCTTGTACGGGTGGGCTTAAATTAACCTGGAGAATGACGGGCAGAACTTGACATGTGACTTATGATTTGTTGGCCAAAGTCAAGGTCATAAGAGCATGGGGTAATAAAAATCACATCGGGAGTTTCAAAAGAACTGAAACTTGCCAGATATGCGCATACCTTCTGGAGTGTGATACCGTGAGCGGATTCCGTCACATTATCATGCGATGATAGTTGGATCCCGATTCCCACTGATGAGTTGGTTTACTCCTCGGATGACCCCGACTAATTCTTCTTTTAGGTTTGGAGGAGAATTTGAGGTACAGTGGGAGGTTTCCTGATTAGATAAATTGGTGACCATTCTGATCTAGGTTAGAGTGCACGCTGAGTGTTTCTTTTCTCTCTCTCTTTGGCAGCGACCATTGACCCGACCCTAAGACTATGACTCAGAGACCAAGTTAACCGAACCTTCTTTACACTGGCTTTTGATTGTTAGAGTTGCAGACCTCATTGCCACTCCTACTTTTACCCTTTTCTCCAGGACACCCCGTATTACTACGAACGTCCACTTCCATTGGACGAAACCATCGTATGGTTAGATACGAACTCGAAGGAATTCGAGGATGGTTTCCGGTTCTGGAGAAAACGGATAGGATTATTCAGTTGTCTTTTCCCTTTTACCTTCTCTCAAGTTGTGAGTACTCCTTGGTTTAGGAGATAGTACACCTATTACGCAAATTGGATAGTCTTCTTCCAAACTTTAGGCTGGTGCCGAACAGTGGGGGATGAAGAAAACCAATTAGCATAACGATGGTGTGCAGAAGGTATTAAGATTAAGACAAAGCAAGGGATTAGTAAGAGGGCAAAGTAAATTGCGACTGATATTCACGACCAAACCAAGTATTTCTTCGCTAATCCTAAATCACCTTTGTATCTCTCCAGGACACTCCGTATCACTACGAAGATCCACAGTTTATTGGATAATCCATCGTATGGTTATATACGAACTCGAAAGGAACTTGTTCCAGTTCGGGGATGGATTCTGGTCCAGGAGAAATAGGAATAAGGTTTATTCGGTTGTCTTTTATCTTCACCTTCTCTCGCATTGCGAGTGCTCCTAGGACTAGGACAGTACACCCATTATGTTTATTGGATAGTCTTCTTCCAAACCATAGGCTAGTGCCGAACGGTAGGGAAGGAAGAAAACCATTTGGCCTAAGGGGTGTGCAGAAGGTAACGACTAAAGACATATAAAGGGATTTGGAGAGGTGGCAAAGAATTATACGATTATAGTTGTGAATCTGGATAATGGTAGAGGCATTACTAGGAATACCAGGATACCCCATCGAAACATTTCAATGTTTTAGTTCAACTATGTACTGTTAAAAGAGAACTGATTTCCCGATTGGACACTTGCTCCAGGGTATGTATTTACCATGTATGATTCTCACATCTGTATGGTTTTACAGATGATGAGTGGGAGTAAGTTATTGGGAATTGAGTGATCATCCTCATTATATCGGGATTCGTTGTAATCGGTGATATTTGAGGAGATCACCTGGGCTGTTTGCCGGTCGACAAATATTTGGTTTTGAATATCCGCTGTTGTGCACCAATTTCAAATTGATATATCTGTACGTCTATTTCATAGAGTGAGATATACCTTTTGATATTATGTCGATGACATTTACCTATATCAGTGGATGGTTAGGTAAGGAGCATTAAACAGCGGTGTAATTCTTCTTAACCATAAGTACAGTTTTCAACCTACGACACACAGTGAAAGAGTTGTTAGACTCGGCGGACTTATACAGAGTATTGTATGTTGTCCAGTGTCCATTAGGACAGAGGGGTTGGTCCTCTTACTATATTCTGTTTACTTTTAACTTCTCTAGTTCTTAGACATGTGTTTCGTAGAAACACAGGGTCTAAGTTTTGAGGAGTTATAGGTATTTGAATAAAGTAGAGAACCAAGTGTAGCAAATATCGGGATTCTTCAAAGTGATCGAAGATGTAGATACTTGTGTATGGTATTCAGTTGATAGTAATGATAAAGAGAAATTGCTTCTCTTTCAGGTTACTCATAATTGGAAGCATTCCTAAGTTGAGTAACGCTGATCGGCCTCTCTCCATATAGTTGACATGCACTGGAGACAGCTGCATGATTTGAATCTGGTTCAATTAAATCAGTGCCTCTGGTTCTATATTGGATATAGTACAGTTCATATCTTAACATTGTTAAGGTATGGGGAGTTGTCCGGCTTATGATTAAAACCAGACTCTGGATAACTCAAGGCACGTTTCTGTAATGGCTGTTTGTGGGTTGACCCAGGCTATGACGAGGGTTGACTTTCTACCATCTGGCAGATCAATAGAAATATTGTTCTAGACTCGCCACAGTTTTAATAAAAATGGATTTTTTCAAAAACAGTAGTAGGAGTATGGTAGAACTGGAAGTGATTCCAGAACCGCAAACGATTACTGAAGATTTGATGAGGAACCTAAAGATTCAATCTGATTTGACATTCCATTGGCCACTCCGCAGATAAGGTGGGTAACTTCAAGCACCCGAGAGGTACTCCGGTAGCCTCAAGGACGGTGACAGGGAAGTTCTTGTTTACCCACACTTGCCATTGTTGTTGTTCCAGGCTGCGAGACCCGGCAGGAGGATGAGTATAGCGTCATTCTAAACTAGCTTTAGAAGTGCACGTCTATATGACTCTGCCAGAGGGTTGTCGTAGTCAGTGGGAGCAGCGGAAGCATTGGTGGATATCAGGCTTATGTCTATTTATAGACTAAAGCAGATATAGCGGAGATAGATCATCTATTTCTGATGTGACAGTCATGGGTTTGACGTCATAAGAATAGGGGATGGATCTGTTGAGAAGGTAGTAGGAAGTGATATTCCTATACTACGATCGGTTATACTTTGGTCGTCACACAGTGTTTTCTCCACATGGGACTTGGACATTATATCAGACATACTGGTTACTAGATCTATGGTTTTAGATCTAGATTTGGGTGGTTTCCCAATCAGGGTACTTTGACAGCATTCTAAGAGTATTTAGAATGGTCAACTCTTGGCACGGTAGTATACCTGCAGGTGTTGGAGTCACCCTCTCTAAAGGTGTCTTATAGACTAAAGTAGAGAGGGATGTGCATGATTGGCAGATCACTTACTTAGGCAATTGAGTCAATCATGAGATGTCAAGTACCACACCAGATGTTGTTCTTGCACTAGATGCAATAAGTTGATATTGACCCAATCCTGGAGAAACAGTCGGAAGCAGTTTTAGAACATAACTGGATGTTCTAGGGATATGATAACGACAGCCTCGTTTGGGAGACAGTTATCATTCCAGGCTTCCAAGGTGACATGGACGACAAGGAGGTTGTCAGAGTTATATTTTTCCTTCTGACGAGGGGCAGTATTTTGGACAGGTGGTCCAAGGCAATACTGAGGGTGGCATGGCGCAGGATACTGATTAAGTTCAGTTGACGATACAGTCTAAGAAGTTTGGATTTGGAGTTCATTTATGAGCTCGGTCCCATCAGACATCCAGACATTCTAAGACAGGTATTGCTCATTTCGGGAGATGGCTTTCTCCGCGAACTTGAGATATAGAGGGACATAGAAAGAAACATCATGACGGATCCACTCACTGAGGCTAATCCTCGAACGCAAGAGTTTCGCAAACATGCTTTGTGAGACTGACTAGTAGAGGAGTTGGGTGTTCGGTATCACACGGACTATGAGTATGCGACATCGCAATAATTAGCCCTGAGTGTAAGTGGGAGATTGTTGGAGATAGTGCCCTCAGAGTCAATTATTGGATCACAGGCACGTGATTGCAATGATTGAGGGAGGACCTATCCCGGTACGACAGTCTTACTCGAGATGATAGTATGCTATCTGGTTTACCTTTATCATCGTGTACTGCTTTAGGTGACCTGACAGGTCGCTATTACACGTTGATAGAGCCCCTAGGATTCTTGCTTGACTGCCAGCAGTATGAGGGCGATCATATAAGTGAGAGCTGGAGTCTATAAGCACATCCTTAAAAGGTCCCTAGTCGTGGGAGTTTCGAGATAGGGCATCGATACTCCAGAGTAGACTAGTGTATACAGTCGAGACCCCGACGAGGGGCGGTGGCCGGTCTCACAAGCCACTGGTGTCAGTTGGTTCACCTAAGATGTATACAGGTGCTTATTGGGTTATGAGTACACCGGACAGGACTCGCCGGGAACCTGCTAGTTGGTCTTATACCTGACGTCAGATAGCAGTTCCCTGGTGACATGTGTACAGGTTAGTTCATCGACCTGGGGATCGTCATTTGTCTCGTGTGAGTTTCCACTGTGCTTTGATTACTACCCTACCACGGCTCAAAGGAGTCGTGCAAACAGGTTTTAGTTGGGTACAGTCCCGAGCCACATGGAGGCAGTGAGCGGATCTTCAGGTGTTCGTCTCTCCCGGTATTGGGGGTGAGGTCGCGCTGTGTCTAGGAGAGCCATTACACAAAGTCCTTGGCCAAGGCAGGAGATTTACTGGTAGGTATTCCAGTAGTATCTCAGGGTGTTCTGGGCTACACTCCGACACGACTTGTACCGCTTTTGGGGGTCTGACTTTTACCAACCCCCTAGGCCCGCCATGCGATGCTCATAGACGAACGGACCGGACTGTACGGATATTGTCACTGACAGGCTCAGTAGGGTGTCAGGATGAGCTCGCTCATCGACGTCCCTTTTGGTCAATAGCTGGTGGCCCGTTACGTATTGGCTTATACCTCTGACGTGCTAGTGGTTAAATCCACAGCCATAGTATTGACGAGTCTTTAGAGTCCACCACACATTCAGTTACTCAGCTTTCGGGCGAAACGCTGTAGAGGCCGTATGGAGATATGGCAGGGTCCGATCAGATACGTGCGGTATTGCACGGATCAGGATCAGACGGTTTGTACTAGAGGCCGTATAGATATATGGCAGGGTTCGATCAGATACGTGCGGTATTGCACGGATCAGGATCGGACGGATATTACTAGCCGGCTTTGGTTTAAGCCAGATCCTAGTATAGTACAGTGTAGATTTTGTCTCTTTGCATTTGTATCCGGACGGAATACAGATGCGGGTGTGTATGCACAGTATCGGGGTTTTCCTGTAATTTATTACGGGACCAGTTTTCTGGTGTTGCCAGTTTGCATTCCGTTCCGGCCGGTTTTCCTTTGTTTTTTCCCGGCCGGACTTTTCCGATGGAGGGGGTTATTTGCAATTGTGCAAATAACATTTTGTGGAGGGTTTATTTGTAAGGTGAGAGATTATGATAGCTTCTTAAGATTCCTTTTCCTTCTTTTCTTTTAATGCACCATCACTTGCATTAAAGAGAGGGTATGGGTTTGATGTGCTTATGTTATGGTTGATGTTTGTTTATGGTCAGCTCTTCTCATCTCCTACACTCACCTCCCTCTTGTATTTTGTTCACACTCCACCACCATTTCCCACTAGAAATTGGCCGGCCACCATTTTGGAGAGGAGAGGAAAAATGAGAGGTTTCATTTGGTGAGCTTGTGGCATTCTTGATCTCATTTTCATGCTGGAAAAATGCAAGCACCATTTTTCTTATCTTGATTCCTCCATCTATCAAATGGCAACATCCACTACCCCAATATGAGACATGAGTCCTACACATTCTACAACACATCTTGGGCATGTCGACTTGCCGGCTTCATGCCCGAGTTGCCTCGGTATAGAGGCGGGAGCCCGTAAAAGAAACAGGCAATGTGGTTCCCTTCCGGTAGGGAGGCGACGACCGGAGTTTCCGCGAGAGATCGGGACGATGACGAGAAGACCGGAGGACTCAGATCACTCGGTATATCTCTTCCCTATCTTGTTACTTTGCTAGAACTAGTTTAATGGCCTGATCCGGGGTTTAGTGCGCGGTGGTGCCGGTTTGCTAAGTTCGCAAAATTAAAGTTTATCACCGTTTCCGCATTTGGCCGTCGGATTGACGACCGGGACGCCGCCGTGCACTTACACTAGTGGCGTTAAGATTGCTGTGATCGAATAAAAACTCCTTGAATTCATAGTCCTCTGAGGTGATCTCCTGGATCGAACAAACGTCTAGTATATGAGCATTAGGTTCAGAGGGCTGATTCCCCAACCTGAAAATGTTGAGTTCAATTGTCATGTTTCCAAAAAATAGGTTCATCGAACCATTTCGACAATTGATCACAGCATTAGAGGTTGTAAGGAATGGACGTCCGAGTATCACCGGAATTTAGTTCCGGGGGTTAGCTACAGGCTGTGTGTCTAAAACAATGAAGTCAATGGGGAATATGAAGTCCCCAACATTGATTAACACATCCTCTAGCTCACCCCTAGGATGGGTGATAGATCGGTTGGTCATTTGGAGAGTACAATGTGTGGGTTTCAGCTCTGCTATACCTAGTTGTTCATATACCGAGTACGGAAGCAGGTTAACACTGGCACCAAGATCCAAGAGTGCGCGGTTGATGTTCTTATCCTCAATGGTGATTGAAATCGTAGGACAGCGAGGGTCCTTCCGTTTTTGAGGTAAAGCTTGGGTAAGAGCATCACGCGCAGCACTAGCTAAAAAAATTTCTTGGGTACCTGAGATTTTCTCTTTTTCGTGCACAAGTCCTTCAAGATTTTTACATAGGAAGGGACTTGTTGGATAGCATCTAAAAGGGGAATGTTGATGTTAACCTGCTTAAACAACTCCAGAATCTTCTCCATTTATGGATTTTATTTATTGGATCTCAACCGGTTTGGAAATGGAACGTTTTTGAAATTGGTTGAGTCCAATGTTTGTGGAGGAGATTGTGGAGTTGGAACGGATCCCAGAGCCGGAGTTTTCGTGGAGTGAGATGTGGGTCCGTTCAGAGCAGAAGAAGAAGACGAGGAGCCTTTTGAAGAATGAAGAATAGGCTCAGAAGATGAAGAAGAAGAAGAAGAAGAAGAAGAAGAAGAAGTGGTCGGGGTGTCATTATCCTCAACTGCTGTGCCGATGTTGTTGTTCAGGATTCTTCCTGATCTTAATGTACTCACGACACTCACATTATGGTTCTGTTGTTCAAGAGCAACATGTACATTATGTGGGTGACCAGGATTTGGGAGCGGTTGAGATGGAAGCTTCCCTTTCTCTCGCTCGCTTAGAGCCGCATTCAGCTGTGCAATCTGGGCTTCAATAGTCTTGATGCTTTGCCCATGAGAAGCGGTGAGTTGCACCAGAGACTGAATAGAAGACTGGATGTTGGCGGTGGATTATGTTGATTGTTTAACGAACGCCTCCAGACTTCGTTCTAGCGAGGAAACCTTATCATTGTTGGACGGAACAAAGTTGTTTTGAGGAAAGGAATTGTTGGGCGCAAAATTGTTTGTCGCATTTTGAAAAGGTTGGGATTGGTAGGGCTGCTGATACTGTTGTTGTTCTTGTTGTTGAGGAGGCCCCCTTTGAAAATTGTTCTGCCCTTGGAACTGATTTTGATTCTGGTTCCATGCGAAGTTAGGGTGGTTTCTCCATCCAGGGTTGTACGTGGAAGAGTATGGATCATTTCTTGGTCTATGCTGAAATGCAGCATTAACCTGATCCTGTCCTTGAGATGGTGGATTATAAGGACACTCTTCGGTTATGTGAGATGGATCGGAACAACAAGCACAAATGGTACGAAGGGGAAGAACAGGGGCAGGAGCAGGAGATGAAAATTTTCTCTCTATCGCTTCAAGTTTTTTCGTTATTGCAGCCATTTCGGCTTTCATTGCAATAGAGACATCGAGTTCGTGAATGCCTGCCCTAGACTGACCAGTAGAAGTAGAGGAAGAAGAAGAAGTACTTGGTCTGGTGCTCTCCCATTGAAGCGTTTGTTCCGCAAGGTCGTCGAAGAATTGCCATGCTTCTTCGTCAGATTTGGATAGGAAGTGGCCTTAACAAATGGTTTCCAACAACTGCTTGGTTGCTGGATTCAGGCCCTTGTATAAAGTTTGGCAAAGTTTCCATCTCTCAATACCGTGATGAGGGCACTGAACAAGAAGGTCTTTATATCGGTCAAAGCACTTCCAAAAAGGTTCAGTAGGAAGCTGGGAAAATTGGTTGATTTCGTTACGGATCCTCGCGGTTTTGTGATTTGGATAGAATTTCTTGAGAAACGCTTTCACAAACTCGTCCCAACTGGTTATGGAGTGGGAAGCAGTGCTATACAGCCACTTTTCAGCAAGATCGCACAAAGTGAACGGAATAACCCGTAGACGTATAGCATCGTCAGACAGCTGGGTCATTTTCATCATTGCACAAACATTCTGGAACTTGTTGATGAAGATATAGGCATCTTCAGATTCAAGCCCATGAAATTTCGAAAGCATGTTAATGAAGTGGGGCTTAATTTCGAAATTATCCCCATTGGCCGGTGGAAGGGAAAAACAGGTAGGGAGTGCAACGCGAGTAGGATAGAATCGATCTTGGAGCGCAATTCGCTGTGGCGCTTCAACAAGAGGTGGTCGCGGGTTATTCGCACCTAATGGAGGTGGAATTATTCCTGTAGGAGGTAAGGTGATGTTATGAAAAAATCCCGTCATCTCGTTAGAAGAGTGTGGGGAAGGTGAAGGTGAAGGTGAAGGTGAAGATGTATGGACAGAATCTCGGTCAACGTCGGAATTGGCCGGCAAAGATAAGGGTGAAAGAGGCGTGGAAGGAGTTTCGACGTCTGAGTCGATCGCATAGTCGGTAGTGACTAACGTAACGCGGACTAGGCGGGCACTAGTGTCCTGAGTCCAACCGGACATATACTAAACGAGTTTAGTATAGTCAAAGCGTAGAATGTGAGGGTAAGAAAACGTCAATGGAGAAATGTGGATGAAAGGTGGTGAAATGGAATTTTGTGACAAAGGGCAAGTTTTTTTTAATTTTTTTTGTTTTGTTATTTTTTTTATTTTTAAGAGTTTCGCAAAATAAATACTGTTTATAAGTTCAAACAATCACAGTCAAAATATGCACAGTCTCACCTAAAACTACGGTCCTCTAAGTCTACTAGACATGCTCCTAACTGTTCCAAAGCGACAAATTGTGAGATAACTCTCAAATCGCCTCTTCACAGCCAGTTGTGGCCAGGTAAGCACAAGCGAGGTAAGGAGGGTTCCGCTCACGAATCACCATGAGACGGGCCTTTTAAAATTACTTCCTAACTTGTCTAACCTAGGCACCACAAAAGTCATGTTTAGATAAACGACCGAATGCCCACAATCTTCCTTTGTCCTATTGAGCGCGACAAGTCCTTAGTTGGCTTAGTCTAGATATTTTTTATTAATCTTGAGGTGACACTTATGCAATTAGTGATTTCCGGGGTCTTAGGAAGGGTGATGAAATCCCCACCCAATCTGGATTGGTGTTAGAGCCCCTTAAAGTCCGTATTATTGATGCAAAACAGTAACAATCAAAAAATCTAAAACACTCGCAAAATTTTATTTGGCGGCAGTGCAAAGAATGCTGCAGAAAGAACAGTTCAGTGGAGTTCAAAGGAGTTGAGAAGAGGATTGGGATACTCATAGAGGATTTTGGGTTTCGCCTTGATCCGCCGCGGTGTAGCCGCGAGATATGGGTCTAACTCCCCACGACTTTGGCACTGAACTTGAACTTCTTCCTATCTTGCACTCTTGCACAAAGAATAACAAGATGATTTTTACAGTATATATATATATATTTTGGTTATATTTATATTCACAAATTAACCCGAAATTACACAAAGAAATAAACTACCGTCTCCCCGGCAACGGCGCCATTTGATTGGTAGATTTTGAGCGTGTTCTAGTTTAATTACCGCAATCAGGACGGTTTCGCTTTGTAGCTAGCCGGATGAGTACGGGTCGATCCACAGAGAGATGGGAGTCTTTTTATTTATGTTTTAACGAGTTAAGTCCAAATATGTCCAGGTTTGTTTAAGATTAGCTAATTAGAAATGAATGATAAGAGAACTTGTTAGGGTTAGGATTTGGTTAGTTTGAGTTAGGAGCTCGCTCACTTAATTCATTTGCCACTCTTAATATCGATGTTACGGTAATCGGCAACAACGGGGATTAGCACGACTAAGAAGGAAACTTGCGAGTATAAGCTAGGCTTTCCAGCACTTAGTTTCCTCTCTATGGTCCTTGTCCGTCCGTTCTTAGCTTTTAGTCGCAACCTCAGCTTGATTCAACCACAGCCGGTCTCACTAGGGTATCACCGCTATTATAAAGAATAGGGTGCTGTAGGGAGCGGATTGTGGTTCAATTAACGGGAGTTCGAATCAAGATATTGGGCAAAGAAAAGAGTGAGGGAGATTTCCTTCTCTCAAACTTTCCTTTTCCTACCCTAACAAGTGAGAAATTACTCACCCATTATAAAAGATAAATAAAATGAAACAAAGAAAGAAAGATAATAAGAATTGAGGTAGAAAATCACAACTAGCTATTTGGGACCTCACTTAGGGAAGGATCACACTAAGCATCATGGTTGTAAGGATAAAAGAAAATAGAAGAAAATAAAACAACAAATAAATAACAACAACTATTTTTAACAATTGAAATTACAAGCAAAATAAAAGAACTAAATTACAAGACATGCATGTAGGAAAAGAATACTTCTTTCATTCTTCAACACTCAATAAGCTTACTACAAGATTTAATGGAGGAAGATGAAAAAAATACAACTCTTATTGAAAACTAAACTAAAATCTAGTACAAGAATCACTTCCCTTTTGCTTTGGCTCGAATTGGGCTATTTATAGGCATGTTTCTGAAACACTAGGAATAAAATATAAGCCCATATACAATTACACAAAGACCCCAAAATTTTCATTAGATGATGCCACGTGTACGCCGCGGTTCCACGGCCATAGTGGACTATTGGCCGCGGATCCGCGGCTGGTAGGTGGCCTCTATTTGTCGTTTTCCTGTCTTTTGTCTTGCACTCATTTTTCCTTGTGTTTGAAAACTTTAAACTGCAACAAGTCTTCAAGAATATCTTCAGATTTCATAGTCCAGGATTGCTTTAATTTTCCTCTCCTTTGACTTCTATTTTCCTTGGGCCCCGCTCTTGATTTAGTCACAAATGACGATTATTTTCGTCCCATCTTTTGAACTGGTACTGGACGGATACTAGAACTCGGCTTTTATCTGTTTGTGACAGATGTTCTGATTTTTGGCATAACTGTGGAGATTTTGTTGGATTTGTATTCTTTTGGACTGGAAACCTGTAATCTGTAAATATGCAGCAAATACGGATTAAAAGCACCTACCTATATGTAATGTGATCAAGAATGGGCGGTATAAATATACAAAATTCTGATATGAACAAAACCCGAGACCGAAATGTTAGATTTATATGCAACAAAAAAATTTGTAGATTCCAATTATTGTATCACATTCTCAAAAACTAAGCGCAGTTAAAACATTCGATCGATCGATCAATTACCCAAATAATTCTCAGAAAGCTCAACACTTGAGCAATATTAAAGTACACCAGAGACTGCTACAAGCTCATACGGGCCAGCACAAGAAGGCACAGTTCACGCCTCACCAAAGGCGCCGTGGAACCGCCACAAAAGAGCCTTTCGGCCGCGGTTCCGCAGTTGTTGAGTCGAGTTAGGGCTTCGTTCTTCTTGTGGGCTCATATAATACCCTACACGATTTTCTGAGTATTTTTAATGTGAAAAAATCCAACTTTTTGAAAAATTTCCAGAGAGCATGATTCGGGCGACATGTTTCGTTCGTTCGAGATTTTTAACGTCATCTATGTTACTCTAAAGCTCTAGCTTGGCTCTGATACCATTGTTGGGTTTACACAGCACCTAATCAAGGGTTTGGAAGCATCACACATGCCACAATTGAATTTTTAAGGTGCTAAGAAAACTAAACTAGAATCTTGACTAGAATTTCAGGGTAATAATGAACAAGTATCACATACAAATGAGAATCTATCACTAAGTGTAGAGATTACAACCTTTGTAGATCTCCCTTGGTGACTCCTTGGACCTTTGAGAGTATGGAACGGATCGCTAGAGGCCTTTCTCGTCCACGATGATCCACCCGAAGTCCCTTTGCCCAAACTCCTTACTTTACTTGATCTTTGAAAGAAGTATAGCAAACACCCTACACAAGTGGGCTAGAGAGGTGTAGAATGATGAGGGGTTTGTATTCTATAATCAAAACCCTTTGTTTTTATCAACCCCACTCTTTAGAAATTTCAAGAGAGCTTGAAGGAAGAAGAAGATAATGGCGGCTTAGCTTTTCTCAAAAGATAATGATACGATGAATGATAAAAATGAGAATAGAAAATATAAATATTTTCCACCCTCATCCTTAAACATGGGTTAACAAATATCTAGATATTTATTTTGGAGAAAAAGAATAATAGAAAGTTAACTCATGGTGGGGGCTTTAGTTAAGATAAAGGTCAATGATAATTATCCACCATGAATTGATGATACACTAGTGGTGGAAATGCAAGACTCACATGGGAATAAATATGTATATATATTTACCATCATGTATCGTTTAGACACGAGATAAAGTCTTAGGATTTTACTTGACTACCAGGACGATGATGGAGAACATACTAGTAGGGCCTCAGTAGTCGATAAGCACATCCTTAAATGTCCCTAGTCGTAAAAGAATCGAGACTGGGCATCGGTACTCCAGTTTAGACTAGTGTGTATGTTTCCTGGACCGGTTAGAGGGCGATAACTGATCCTACAGCTATTGGTGTTTGACATCGAGGATTGTATACAGGTGCTCATTGGATGAGTTACACTGGACGGACTCATCGAGAACTCCTAGTTGGTAATATACCAATGTCAGGTAACAGTTCTTTTGTGACATATGTACAGGGTAGTCCCTAAGACCTAAGATCGCCATAGTGTCTCATGTGTGTTCCCACTATACTTAGACTTCTACCCTACCACGGCTCAAAAGAGTCGTGCAAACAGGTTTTTGTTGGGTATAATCCCGAAGCACGTGGAGGCAGTGAGCGGTCAAAGGGATTTGTGTCTCCTGGTATAAGGAGTTGATGTCGCACTGTGCAGATCATGAATACAACCACAAGTTGATGGCCATCTCAGTGGAGATAAACTGATAAGTGTTATCAGTTGTATCTCCGGTTGGTTATGAGTCCTCTGTCGCACGACTTATCAAGTTATTGGGGTCTAACAGATTCCAAACCCTAGACCCGATATGCGATACTCTTATATGAAGAGACCGGATTGTACAGTGATGTCACTGATAGACTTTGCAGGGTTCAGATGAGCTTACTCGTTGACCATCTTTCGATCAATACCTGGGTAGCCGTTACGTGCAGCTAGTACCGCTGATATACTTGTGGGCTATGGATATGATCCTAATCTACTGCCAACGTATTGTCGAGTTTTTAGAGTCATATACAGAGCTTTCCCAGCTCATGCGAAACGATGTAGGGCACGTATCAAATACACGCGTTTAATCGGGTGCTTATTGATATTAGCCGATATATATATATATATATATATATATATATATATATATATATATATATATATATATATATATATATATATATATATATATATATATATATATATATATATATATGATATAGCCGGGTTATTAAATCAAGTGTTGATTTAATAATTAAATGTATAGTTATATATTTATATATTAACTAATATCTTGCTCACTTAATTATTTCTTTTCTTTAATCAATATTTATATTTGATATAAATAACGAGACATGTATTTTAATACATATGTGATGGGAGTATAAGACTTATATAATAGAAATGAGAATGAGTCATGGTTGTAAAATTAATGAGATGATTCTTTTTCTAACTCATTTTGTGATTCATTATTTGTAGATGACTCAATTTTGTTTCTAGTTGATATTATGTTTGAATCTTATCTTCTACTCACTCTTATCTCCTCCATACTTCTTCCTCCTCTTAATTTTTCTTCAAGTGAGGAATGGAAAAGAAAAGAGAAAAATTAAGCGAGCTACTTATTCTATATCTCCTATTAATCATTCTTAACAAGTTTAATTAGTGGGTTGCTTTATTTTGATAAGATCAATTTGAAGCTAAAACTTGTGTTGGAGTTATCTTAAGGTGGATCATTTTTGGCGAGGAGATCATCGAGCAAGCTTGTTCTGGGTTTCATGGAGTTTATTCGGAATTCAAGGAGAGGTGGTTAACACGCTACAAAGGTTGTAGTCCGCCAACTCTTATTTTTAGTTTACTAGTTTAGTGACAAGTTTAGTAGTTTGGTTTGATTCTTGTTTTGGGATTGCTGTAGCTCTCTAGATTTTTAAAATTACGCTTCCGTCGTACTTTAAACCTTACTAGAGGCGCCTAGCAAACTATCAGTGGTATCAGAGCCATACCAAAAGATTACAACTTGTTTTGGTGACATTGGAATTCATGAAACCCAAATTTTTCAAAACTAGTTTTAAATATTTGCATGAAAAACTCTCATTTTTGCTTGTGCCGGAGCTACCGGATTCTTGGTTTGGAGCAAGAATTTAGAGTAGGCTCACGATAACATGAACCCACCCAATTTGAGCTCGATTCGGCCCTGATTCGGGGCCAAACCGAGGCCGATTCAGCCCCGCATCGGGGGCTGAATCAGCCACTGGATCTGCCCCGATTTGGGGCTGTTCTAGGGCTGATTCGGCCTTGATGCGGGGCTGATCCGCCCCTGATTCGGTTCCGTTTCGGGGCTGAATCAAGGCTCATATAGTGTGGGGGTTTTATGATGTTATCGGGGTTCGATTTCACGCAAAAATGAATGGATTTTCGTTGCCGGGATGAACTTGAAATTCAGTTTTTGGAATTTCAAGTTAGCGATCTCGCGGTTTATGAATTCTAATGTCATGGTTCGAATCGAATAAATCAAAGTGTTTGATTTAATCAGCTCGAACAAGGATACAATAAGGATATGCATTGGTAAACGTCGCCTAATTTCTATATGATCAATTAGAGGAGGTTGCGCATTTGTTATTGTGATTGTTGTTGATATATAGCATTGTTGGAATGTATTGGATTGTCGCGAAATGAATAGCCCCCGCGCGGAAGTGTGATGTTGCGATAAGTGTTATTTCCATTCATGCTTGTAGCCATCTTGTATATTCATTTGTTCGAGATGAGCTCTAACTTGAGGCCGCCGTTTCCACTATATGTATATTCTTTGTTTCGGGACTCAGCGGTTCACATGTGACCATAGTCACCTATTGATGTATTATTATTTGTTGGGACAAAATCAAGTTGCGATTGTTGTGGCTATTGTATAATACAGGTTTAGGATTACCCCACGGAGAAGCGCACGAGCAACTGGGTTCTAGATTGCAGCGGGTGGCCATCATAAGAAGTTGAGATTGGGTCACTCGAGTCTAGAATTGTCGGATTGTTTGCCGCGCTTGTAGGGGATATAGGATAGACCCGCGGAGGAGTGCTCAAATCATCGGATTCGAGAAAGTGTCTGTAACAACCCTAAACTTTCTATATTCAAAAGTACAAAAAGGAACACTTAAGCCTGTGCACAAATTATAAATTTGATTTTCATTTGAACAGCAAGAAAGCAGTTATAGCTCATTGGTAAAGCCTTGCACTGCTGTGACGTAGCCCCTATGATCGAATCTCCCCAGCCACATATATTTTTAATTGATTTTTCTTTTAATCTTTTAGAAGCCCAAAGGTTTACACGTGCACTACACGTAAAATGAAAAGTCACACAGAAAACAAACATGTACAAAATACTATTCATACAGACCCTGACACGTGGTGGAGATCCAAGCCCATTCCATCGGACTTGGACCGGCGAGATGCGTGATGAGACCGGCACCGCCGGCCCCCCATGGCAAATGCTCCCAAAAATTTTCCCCACATCCCTTGGACTCCCCCCACTACTCCTATTCTGTTTGATTTCTCTGCAAATTTACAGAGAGATTAAATTTACCTCTTTAATCTATTTTTAATGCACATTTTAATTCTCAAATTCATTACCCTAAACCCTAATTTTCCCTATAAATACCACACTATATTTCACCCCTCCTCATTCAGAAATTCCATAAAAAAACTCTCTAAAATTTCCAAGTCCCAAGTTGTACAAGCGGAGTTAGTAAAGAGCAAGGTCCCGACGACGTTTCGGGAAGAATCCGGCGACGAAACGAATTCCTGATGATTCCAATAGCTTCCTCCATCTCCCCTCTTTATAATCAATCAGTAAGTTCCTTTCACCCTTCTCAACTTCTAGTCTTAAATATCTTCTTTTCAAAACTCGTCGGAAACGGAGTTATTCCGACTTCCGACTCTCTTTTCTTTAAAAAACATAATTTATCTTAAACAATAAATTACCATATCTTCTTATAATGTTTAACAAACATAATTAAACATATTATAACAAGTTTCATCTCAAAATAATTCATATTGCAATTTCTATTTCATTTTTACAGCAAAATACCATCATCTTTACATATGCCATTGTTTATTCATTTTACCCATAATACCTTTAGAAAACTCACGAGGTAATGACCTACCTTATCACAACACACATTATTGACATAGCATGATGATTTGTGGAACATTATTTTGTGTGAAAATACGAGTTTACACTTAAATACCATAAACATTCAAAAACCGTTTTCTTTAAGAGTGTATTATTTAATTCCTTCCAAATACGCCTCTACAACCCATTTTGGGGAACCCCGATCGGGATGGTGCGGGTTATCGCACATCCTTGGGCCTTGTAGAGCGAGATGCAGACTTTCGCAAGGAGCATTCGATCTCGATGGAATTTTTAAGAAAAATATGATTTCTATTTAATAAATAAGTTCTATTTTTATAAATATATATAAATACTATCAAAATATCTACTTTAAGTATACAATATATATATTCCATGTTTTCTAAATCAAAGAAATCACTAATTTCATGAAACTACCATTACAATTCAATACAATTCCAATATTACACTAAAATACCATATACAATGAAATCTAGGTTATATCCACTAGAATATTACACTTTATAAAGATTACAATTATGAAAACCCTAAAGACGATAATTAAATACTTGAGGTGTATTTTGAAAATATATCAAAAATATTTTTCATAAAACCTATATTAATTTACAATAAGGACCCTAGTAAACATATGTTTAAGCGGACCAGTTCTCTTGAGCCCCAGCGAGCCGGAGAATATGGTGCTTGCCTATCTAAGGTAGAAAACCTAAAAACGGTGTTATCAATACGGTAATTGTCTTGGAAAAAGACACAAATCCTGCCGTCTATGTGCAGCAGTTACTGATAACTCCAAAATAATCAGGACTTCAATTCTGTTTAAAAGTCTGACTCAGTTCGAGTCATGGTCAAATATGAATACAATATGACTTGAATTCATTTCAAGTATAACTGCAATACAACATGAATCCATGAATGCCAGAATACAATCTATAACAACATGAACATGACTTGAACGAACCATGGATATACTCTGATTACATGAATATCCATTTATATCTACTCTGTTTACATGATATCATGGTTTCGGCAAGTCTTCCATTTATAAAACAAATAATACAAATCAATACAAGAGACATTACGGGGTATTTAAGGGGTAGACTGGTACGGAACATGTTAAAGGTGGCACGAGGTGGTCACTAAAAGACGTAACTATACATCCATGCCATTGTTCCGTGGTTTTATCGACGGAGCCTTGTACTACGGATTACCAAAGTCCACAGTGTAAGTTGGACTCCTGTCATATACACTGGCATATTCTGTACCAAGTTACAAACAACCACGTTAACATTATCATCAAACATTACTAGTTATACTCTCTTATCTGTCTACTCTATTTCTATCTCTCTTTGGGACCTACCGAGTGATTGTTCGCTGACGACATTCATTTTCTCTTCTTTCTTTAGAATGTTGTCAGGAGGACCCGACTCTGAGGAGTCGAAACCAGCCAGGAGCACTTGGAGCAGACCACTGAGCAGCATGTCCATTAGAATTTACTTGTACTTACTTTTCATCCAGTTCATGCCATTATTTGTGCATTGGTTTCTATTCCTATATTTACATTTCCAGTTGTACTTGTAAAGAAATGTTGAATAAATAAAAGTTGTTGTTCATTTATATTCATGTCTCTTGTGTACATTTTACTTTATATTGCTTAGATACGCTTAGCGTGTTTGCTTCTGAGTATATACGTCGCGTGACCCGTCCCGTCTTCTTACCCGTACACTGGGAAGCGGGGCGTGACAGTGTTAGGTGACCCCCTCATGATGATGATGTTGGGTTTCCTTATTTCTTCAGTTGCCTAGTAGCTTTCCGCACTCATAGGGGTCTGCTTTTGGCTGCGCACGGGCTGTTCATGCTACCGGGGAATCTCGCATTTGGTTTGTGGCTCGAACAAAAAGCCGGATTTCTAGGTGATCCGACCATTCCTATTCTATGATGTTCATTACTTTCTTATGATGTGATTACCTGCTTGATTGGTGTAATTTATTGCACATTTTTCTAACCCATTTATCATATTATTGTCATATATTATGCTGTTTTGGGTATCTTTTGTGAATTATTACAGATAACAGGAATTGGATACAAAAAGACGGAAAATTATGCTAAAATGAGGATTACATGCGTACAATAGAGACTTAAGGGAGTTATTCAGAAATCAAAAGACAATTTGAAAATTTAGAATAAATTTGGGAAAATCATTACAAATCAGCAAATGCTACAACAAATATAGGTGAATCAATCATCACAACAACAAATCAGTTGGAGAAACCAAACCAAATCAAAAGCAACAAATCAACCCGCCTAATTATATGCCAAATTTAGGAACAATTTGAAGATCCACGCAACTATAGAAATACAGAAAGATATTCAATATTTTATGAGCTAAAAAATCATCTAAATTGAAGATAAAACCACAGAAAAAATCTGGAGCCACGAAGCCAAAATTCAGCGGCGGATCAGCGGTGAATCAAGTCGATTAGGGGGCGGATCAATGGTCGGTTTTGGGCCGTTCGATTTGATTTTTTATGGGCACGATCGTCTTTCCACATAAATTAATATGAGATGTAGGGTTTCGTCTTTTGAAGATTCTGAAGGCACGCAACAGTATCCAACAGAGCAATTAGACTAGATAATCATAATTGTAAGCAAGTAGATTCTTTTGTATATTCTATTACCTGTTCTCCAATCTTTCGTAGCTTTATATAAGCACTGGTATAGTTTTAGGGTTTCATATCTTTCTCATCTCTTTCATTATTCAAGAAATAGGGTTTTCAAGAGAGGGGTCAACCATTGTAAGTAATTTAAATTTTCAATAAAGATATTTTGTCTTCTCTTTGAATATGCATGGCTAAACACAGTCTAGGTTTTTGTTTTGCTTATACGTGTGGTGAATGTTTTATAAACGCTTTCTTTCTTGCTTTGATATGAATCTCTTTTGATCGATATATGGTTTTCATTGTTCTTAATCTAGAAAAAGTAATTTTATGATAAAAAGTTGATGCATTTAGTAAAATTATGGATAGAAAAGAATACCTAAAAACTAATTAAGTTCATGATAGTAGACACTTAAAAACCTAATTAGGGATGGTAAAAAGTATAAGATCAAAACATATTCAAACTAGTTATTAATTTGGTCTAGGAGAAAACCTAAAATATGGTAGTTGTAGTTTCTAGACCTACAAATACGCATAGACGGTTAAAGCTAGGTTAAATCTAGTTAACTAGAATTTGGGTTTTAATTAAATCTAAATGATATAATATAATTGATAGGATAAGATTAAATCAAATAACTTATTCTATATTTATACGTTATTAATAGATCGTTAATTAAACTTATGAAAAAGGATAAGTGTTATCATATAAACTACCACATACGAAAAAACAAAACAAAACCCTAGATCTCTTTTTATTATTCAAATCAACTTTTTAAATTATCTTGCTTTTGATATTGATAAAAAAATCAAATATTTTCTTTAATTTAGTTTAAAAGTAGTTAACACACCTCTCTGTAGGAATGATCTTCAAGTACAACCGCGATAAGCTGTATACTTGTGATTAAATTTGGAGACTAATAAAATCCTCATCAACTTTTTGGCGCTGTTGCCGAGGAGGTGTAGTTTAATTACATTTAGATTTAAGTTTTAGATTTTAATTGTAGATTAAATTAGATTTAGTTCACTTGATTTTGCGAATTCTCTGTTTTATATTTTAGGAATCGAGACAAATTTACTGGAAGAGAAGATCAAGATGAACAGAGGCAAATCTAGGTAAGATCCCGTTCTTCCCAAAATCTCGATTTGATTCCAACTAATAGATTTTTGCAGGATTTTTTGTGCTAAAAAAATTAGTTTAGATCTTAGATCTTTGATTGTTTTAGATTGCATTGCATATTTAAAAAGATTCTAAGGGGCAACAACCTAAATCCAGACTAGATGATGATTTCATTATCCTTCTTAGGCCCCACAAATCACAACTGAGCATCCACATTGAACTACAGTAATTTAAAAAATATCTAGACTTCAGCTCCTAAGGACATATAGCGCTCAATAGGACAAGAGGAGCTTGTAGGTAATCTAACGGTTATCTGATTCAATCTTAAGGTGTCTAGTGATGTGTGACTACTTGTGGTTATTTAATTAAGGCCTGCTATTTCGGTGATTCGTATAGCGGAACCGTCCTACTTAACTGACACTGATCTGGCTTTAAGCTTATTAAAGAGCTGTCAAAGGATCTATCCCGCAATTTGTCTCTTGACAGTTAGGAACTGGTCTAGTGACTTGACCTAGGTAACCCTAGATCTAGGTTTGTTTGTGCACTGTGTTGGTGATTTGTTAGATACTCTAGTCATCTTATTTTTTGCATTAAAAAAATCTTTTACGTACGGTGTATGCACGTGTGGGGTCGAGACGAAACAAACCGTTTGACTCGTCTTGATTTTATAAATACTATGGCTGAAATCATCCCCGCTGCACCTACCCTACAAGATAGATGCTATCCTGTCCGCACATCACTGCCATCTAGCATAGTATTACCGTTAGCAGCCGGTGACTATGAAATAAAACTTGCTTTCATAAACTCACTTCCTAAGTTTCATGGTTTAGAATCCGAAGATACCTATGTCTTCATGAAGGGGTTTGAATGTTTAAATTAAGCAGTTGAACCAAGATGCAGTTAAGCTTAGACTAATTCCCTTTGCCTTCACTGATAAAACTAAGCATTGGCTTTATAGTGTGCCAGCCAATACAATTAGGACATGGGATGAATTTACGAAGACATTTTAAAAAAAGTTCTACCCACATTTTAAAACCGCCAAATTTCGAAATAAAATTAGGAATTTTTGTAAAAACAGGGAGAATCTTTTTGGAAGTATTTCGAACGTTTCAAGGATCTTCTCATAAAATGCTCCCATCATGGTATAGCTAAGTGGGAGCTATGTCAAATAGTCTATGATGGTATGAAATCCAAGTTCATGATTGAGTCCATGTGTCAGGGAGAATCTCATTATTATTGCAAGAGTTTGACCTTGAAATAAAAGACAGAAAGGGATCCGAAAATGTTGTGGCCGATCACTTATCATGTCTACCACTTGCATCTACACAAGAACTTCCTATAAATGACCATTTTCCCGACGAACAGTTATATACAGCTACTAGCGAATCATGGTTCGCGGATATAGTTAACTTTCTTGTCATGAAAATGACACTGCCCGATTGGTCTAAATAAGATCGATATAAGTTTCACTCCCAAGTAAAATATTTTTTTTGGGACGATCCTTATCTGTTTAAATAGTGCAATGACCAAATCATTCGGCGGTGTGTACCTAATGATAAAATTAGGAGTGTTCTTTCATTTTGCCACGATCATGCAAGCGGGGGCCATTTTGGGGCTAAAAAGACGGCTGGAAAAGTTTTACAAAGTGGGTTTTATTGGCTCACGTTATTTAAAGATACATATGAATTTTGTAAAACTTGTGAATTCTGTTAACACTTAAGTAAAATCACTAGGCGGAATATGATGCCTCTCAATTCTTTCCTTATAGTTGAGATCTTTGATATATGAGGCATCAATTTCATTGGGCCATTCCCAAATTCATTTAGGAACGTTTATATTTTAGCAGCGGTCGATTACGTATCGAAATGGGTGGAAGCAATAGCATGCAAAACCAATGACAACAAGATTGTTGTCAAGTTTTTGAAAAATAATATTATTTCTTGGTTTGGCATTCCACGCTCCATTATTAATGGTAATAGGACCCATTTTTGCAACCAATCTTTCGAAACTCTTATGAGAAAATATTCGATCCACTCCAAGTTATCCTCCCCATATCATCTGCAAACTAGTGGACAAGTTGAGCTATCAAATAGACAAATTAAGCAAATATTGAAAAAGACAGTTAATAAGAACCGCAAGGATTGGTCACTGAAGCTTGTTGACGCATTATGGGCTTACCGAACCGCTTATAAGACCATCCTTAGTATGTCTTCTTATAGGCTTATATTTGGAAAAGCTTGCCACTTACCAGTGGAGTTGGAACACCGCGCTATGTGGGCCATAAAATAGTTAAATATGGATATTGAAGAAGCTGGTAAGTATAGAAAGCTCCAACTAAACGAATTAGAGGAAATTAGGAACAATGCTTATGACAATACCAATATTTTTAAAGAAAAAACGAAAATTTTCCATGATAAAAACATTTTACGAAAAGATTTTCAAATAGGCCAAAAAGTTTTAATATATGATTCACGATTGCATTTATTTCCTGGAAAATTAAAATCGCGATGGACCGGGCCATTTATTATCAAAAATATTTTTTCACATGGAGCTATCGAGATTGAAAATCCTAAAAATGGTGAGGTATTCAAAGTTAATGGTTAAATATTGAAACCGTTTTTAGAATTTTCTGCGGATAATGAGGCGGAGCTCATGGATCTTCATAAGCCGGAATACACTTGAAAATATTTTAAAACCCCTCATTTGTAACATATGTTCATCATTAGTTTATTAGTTTTTTAGGGAAGAGTCGTAGTAGACAGTGAGGGCACTGTCAAGTTCAAGTGTGTGTGTGTGTGGGGGGGGAGGGGTTGTATATAGTTTTTAGTTTTCAAAATAAAAAATATTTTTTTTAGAAAATTAGAAAATTTTGAAAATAGAAATGAGAAAATGAAAAATGTATAAAAAAGAGAGAAAGATAATTTAAGAAAAATAAGAAAAAGAGATGGTTAAATGGATCTAGTAATAAATTGTCATGAGCCTGTTCCCAAAAGGCTAGTATCATGAAAGAGTTGGTAGGTTTGAGAAGATGTAAGTGGAGTTTATTTTTGAGTCCAAACATTTGAACGTTGATACCCTACTATACGCACATGCACACATCTTGAAGGTTGGAATAGTAGAAGAGACATGTCATGCTCTTGTCTATAATGCCCCAGTATGAAGAAGAAAAATTAATATCACAAAAAATGAAAACTGTCTTGCAATTATCAAGATAGCATAAAAAAATTCAGCGAGGGTGCTTCATCACCAAGTGACTTAGACCAACTGGTTTGGGATTGTTTGTTGTGCCTTAGGTGTTGTAAGATTAGGATACTGCTATTTACGCCCAATAAGTGATCACATACGTTAATCGGTTGGTTAGTGCTTCACGAAATATTAACGGTTGCATGAAAAATATGGGAACAAATCCATTAATTTGATCATCAATTAAAAAGTAATTGGGAGTTAAGGGCAAGAGTATGGGAGCTTGAATTGAATTCTTCGAGTGTAGAGATGATTTTACACACACGTAGGGGTATATGATCATATTTGGAAGCAAGATAGATAGGAAAGATTGGAAGAATGATGAGAAAATAATTTTCGACATAGATCAAAGTCTATTAAGGCATGGTTCATGACGACTGAAAATCTAGTAAATTTTAAACTCTTATTTTTCGTATTTTTCTTATCTATTCCTATCGTTGTATATAGTTTTTATTTTGTTATTTTTGTTTTCTTTATTTTCTTATATAGGAGTAGGAATATGAATAGGAGTAGGATTTACTTAGATAGTAGTTTAGTTTAGTTTAGAATTTGAAATCCTAGATTTGCTCGAGGACTGGTAAAAGATAAGTGTGGGGGTATTTGATTGGTGTAATTTATTGCACATTTTTCTAACCCATTTATCATGTTATTGTCATATATTATGCTGTTCCGGATATCTTTTGTGAATTATTACAGATAATAGGGTTTGGATGCAAAAAGACGGAAAATTGTGCTAAAATGAGGATTACGTGCGTACAATGGAGACTAAGGGAGTTATTCAGAAAATCAAAAGACAATTTGAAAATTTGGAATAAATTTGGGAATATGATTACAAATTAGCAAAGGTTGCAACAAATAGATATGAATCAATCATCACAACAACAAATTAGTTGGAGAAACCAAATCAAATCAAAAATAACAAATCAACCTGCCTAATTATATGCCAAATTTGGGAACAATTCGGAGATCCACGCAACTATAGAAATACAGAGTGATATTCAATATTTTATGAGTTCAAAAATCATCTAAATTGAAGATAAAACCACAGAAAAAATCTGGAGTCACGAAGCCAAAATTCGGTGATGGATCAGTGGTGAATCAAGTCAATTAGGGGCCGATCAACGGTTGATTTTGGGCCGTTCGATGAGATTTTTTATGGGCACAATAGTCTTTCCACATAGATTAATATGAGATGTAGGGTTTCGTCATTTGAAGATTCTGAAGGCATGACAGCATCCAACAGAGCCATTAGATTAGATTATCATAATTGTTAGCAGGTAGATTCTCTTGTATTTTCTATTACTTGTTCTCGAATTTTCCTTAACCCTATATAAGAACTTGTATAGCCTTAGGGTTTCATAGCTCTTTCATCTCTCTCATTATTCAAGAAATAGGGTTTTCAAGAGAGGGGTCAACCTTTGTAAGTATTTAAAATTTTCAATAAAGATATTTTGTCTTCTCTTTGAATATGCGTGGCTAAACACAATCCAGGTTTTTGTTTTGCTTATATGTGTGGTGAATGTTTTATAGACTCTTTATTTCTTGCTTTGATATGAATCTCTTTTGATCGATATATGGTTTTCATTGTTCTTAATCTAGAAAAAGTAATTTTATGATAAAAAGTTAACGCCTTTAGTAAAATTATGGATAGAAAAGAATACTTAAAAACTAATTAAGTTCATGATAGTAGAAATTTAGAAACGTAATTAGGGATGGTAAAAAACAAAGTATAAGATCAATATATATTCAAACTAGTTATTAATTTGATTTAGGAGAAAATCTAAAACATGATAGTTGTAGTTTCTAGACCTACAAATACGCATAGACGGTTAAACCTAGGTTAAATCTAGTAAACTAGAATTAGGGTTTTAAAAAAATCTAAATGATATAATATAATTGATAGGATAAAATTAAATCAAATAATTTATTCTATGCTTTTATATTATTAATAGATCGTTAATTAAACCTATGAAAACAGATAAAGTGTTATCATATAAACTACCACATATGAAAAAGCAAAGCAAAACGCTAGATCTCTTTTTATTATTCAAACCAACCTTTTAAATTTTCTTACTTTTGATATTGATAAAAAATCAAATCTTTTCATTAAGTTAGTTTAAAAGTAGTTAATACATCTATCTGTAGGAACGATCCTCAAGTACAGCTGCGATAAGCTATATACTTGCGGTTAAATTTGGAGACTAATAAAGTCCTCATCACTGGCTATGATGATATTCATTGCTTGCCTGTATTGTTAATTATCTGCTTGCGATGATATATTTAGTGATTTATATGATATATATATGTGATATATAAATAAATGCTATATACGTTTTGCACCCGCGCTAGCCCTGCTTCCGCCCTGCCATAAGTTAAGTAACCTTACGGTGAAGGCCCGAGGCCCCGTGGTGAATGCGGACGGCGTATATGTGCATTCTAATTTTCTTTTCATATCATACTTTATCTGTAATGGTGTGAGGAGATACTTGGTAATGTGATTATCTTTTTGATGGGATTGCATTGATTCGGATTAATGCAAAGATAATAAACCTAAAACACGTTGTAGGAACCAAATATTAGATATTGTGGTGTTATAGTCGAATCTTTTGCTTTGCACAGTGGTATTCGGTTAGAAATATCCTGTACCTCATTCGATGAGGGAAGAGCCTTGATCCCTTCACCGAGAGTTCGCTCTTAAGCAAAAGTTTATGTTACTATAAATTTGCAAGTTGAATAGACGTAGTCTTTTGCTTTGCATCGAGATATTCAGTTAGGAATATCCTGCACCTCATTCTATGAGGTAAGAGCCATGATCCTTTCACGGGGAATCCGCACTTAAGCAATACTCTACGTAACTATAAATTTGCAAAACCACTCGATTCCTACGATGAGATCAAGTTCATTACGTTAAAATTTTTCTTCAAAACTAGCCGTAGCCCTCTGTCATTTCAGGAAGTAGAGTGCTTAGTATTCGTGCTGCGTTTGTTGATCATTCATCAAGGCATAGTGTACGGTAGCTAAGTGATATCTTCCTGCTTGCATGTGATGCGATTAGCTAGGATAGTCGTATGGCTTTGCTGATTATTCATCAAGGGCCTATACGGGTGGATCTAGACTAATCAAGAAACGACGGGTTGAATTTGACTATGACTTTTTGATTTGTTCATCATTCATCAAGGTCCTAGGGTCCTAGAGGTAAAAACCAATATCGGGAGTTTCAAGTGTTGAAACTTGCAATAAGATTGCATACCTTTTTTGGAGCGGGGTAATTTGTTGATCATTCGTCAAGGTTACCACGCTATGATAGATTGGATCTCGATTCCTACTGTGAATAATAGTTGCTCTCAGAATATGATCCCGGCTAATTCTCCTTTTAGGGTTTGAAAGAGGATTTGACGGAACAGTAGGAGCCATCTTGATTAAATAAATATACCAATCTAATTTAGGTTAGAGTGCACGATGAGTGTTTCTTTTCTCTCTCTGGCAGCGACCTAAGACTGAACCTAAACTAAAAACTCGTAAACCTAGTTAACCGAACCTTTTTACAATCAACGGCTTTGGAATGTCATGGTTGCCCTATTTCATGACAAAGTTGCATATGTCTTTGCCCCTCCTATTTCCCCTTTTGCTTTCTCCAGAACACTCTATATCCGATACAGAGATCATATTACTTAGAAGGCCATCGTATAGTTAGATACGAACTCAAAAAAATTGTTTCAGTCGAGAACGGCCGCTTGTTCTGGAGAAAGTGAGTTGTATATGATACAATTCATTTGTCTATCCTCTGCACCTTATCTCAAGTTTGAGAGCTCCTTAAATAAAGAGAATATACCAGTTACGCTTGTTGGATGGTCTTCTTCCAATGTCGACGCTGAAGCCGAAAGGAAGGGTAAGAAGAAAACCAACTAGCATAAGTTAGGTATACATGAGGTAAGACAGAGAGACAACAATAAGGGATGAAGTGAGCGAAAAGTAAAATGCAACTACTGTCATGACCCGGGGCAATGAAAGAGGCATTACTTGGAATACCCGGCCACCTCTTGAAACATTTTGATGTTTCATAATTTCTATGTGATTGTAATCGAAAACTATTTTCCAATTAATTTTAATTCCTGGGTCTATAGATACTGGATTAACATCCCACATATGTAAGTTGTTATAGATGCTGAGAAGAATTAGATTATTGGAAAAAGTGATTTGATCCTCAATGTTGGAGATCAGAGCAGTTGTTGCTATTGGGGAAATCATCTGGTTTTGCCTTTCGGTAAACTTTTGGTTTTGAATATTTGTTATTATGCACCAACTTTTAAAAACAAATATATCTATCTCTTTATTTTATCAAGTGGGATATAAATTTTCAAAAATTATGTTATGAATATTTGCCTTTATCATTTTATGATTGGGTAAGGTGCATTGTAAAACAGGATGTACATTCTTAACCAAAATACAGCTTTCAAATTACAACACACAGAGTTGTTAGTCATATGTATGCCCTAGAGGCCATTATTGTATATTATAGTGGATGCTTGGACACACACACACACACACATATAGGACTTTCTTGCTCGACATGATAGTATGCTATCCGGTTGCTCTTTATCTTAACATGTACACTCGTATTATTCTACTGTCTCTCTGATATATGTTGATAAAGCCTTTAGGATGTTATCTTGACTACTAGGACTATGATGCGGATCATACTAGTGGGGCTTACGTAGTCCACAAGCACATCCTTGAACCGTTCCTAGTCGAAGGAGTATCGAGACAGGTCATCGATATTTCAGAGTAGACTAGTGTGTACGTTTGTTGACCCTGTATGGGGGCGATGGTTGATCCCACATCCATTGGTGTTTGACATCAAAGATTGTATACAGGTGCTCATTAGAGAATGGGTACACCGAACATGACTCGCCAAGAACTTCTAGATGGTACAATACCTATCGTCAGATAGCAGTTCTCTGGTAACACCGGTACAGGTTAGTCTGTAGACCCGAGATCGTCATCCGAGATCGTCATAGTGTCTTGTGTGGTTCCCACTGTTCTTTGATTTCCTCCCTACCATGGCTCAAATGAGTCGTGCAAATAGGTGTATACAGTTCCGAGTCACATGGAGGCAGTGAGCGATAGGAGGGGTTTTGTCTCTCCCGGTATAGGGAGTCGACGTTGTGCTATGCTCGATTGGTTATAACAGAAAGTCCCTGGCAAGGGCTGATGAGATTTACTGGTAAGTGTTATCAGTAATTTCTCGAACGGTTATAGGCCACACATCGGCATGACTTATCAAGTTACTGGGGTCTCACGATTCCACCCCTAGACTTGATATGCGACATATCGGATGAAGAGACCGGACAATAAGTGTTGCTTATAGGCTTTGTGGGAGTTTGGACAAGCTTGCTTGTTGATCTTCTATTCGCTCAATACCTGGGTAGCCGTTACGTCCAGCTAGTACCGCTGACGGCTTGTAGGTGACTGATGTGATCATTACCCACTGTTGGCGTATTGACGAGTCTTTAGAGTCCCACACAGAGGTTTCCTAGCTCAAGCGAAACGAAGTAGGGCACATATGGTGATATGTGCGGGAGCTTGATTGAATACGAGTATGTGATACCGTATTCTAATCTCGCGATATGTGATATCGGTTAGGTTATATGTGATAAAACCGGACTGTTGAATCAAGTATCGATTCAATGATATGTTATATATGATATACATATAATTGATATTAGTCTGTTATATATGATATAACAGGATTATTGAATCAAGTGTTGATTTAATAATTTGATATATACTTTTATATTTGATATATTAATATATATTAACTAATATTGTGCTCACTTAAAGATTTTCTTCTCTTGAAATACATTTAATATATATGCGATATATATTAATATATGTATTTACTATTATGTCATGGTGGATGATACATTGGACATGGGTGTATGAGAATCACACCAAAACTAAAGATAATTTGGGCGAATATTTATTTAGAGTTAATTCAAAATGAGGTGGAAATGAGCATGACTTAAATGCTTGTGGAAGCATGTAGAAGCCATGGCTCATCCCACTTGTTTTGTTTGCACTCTAGATATTTTTATAACCCTAACCATTATCTTTAGCCCATGGTTAACTCTCATTACCACTTAAGATATTTTCCCTCACCCAAGTTCTTCTTCCTCCTCTCATTAGCTCTATTGCTTTTCATGAGGTGAGAAAAGAAAAAGAGAAAGTGATTTCTAAAGTGAGCAAAATTCCTACTTCATCAACCTACTCTCATCTAGCCCATAAGATTAGGTTGTTTTCTTCACTAATTTATTGATTAGTGAAGAGGTAGCTTGAGTTAGAGTAATTTCAAGGTGGATTATTTTCGGCCTCGAAGATGACGAAGCAAGCCCGTTCCTTTCACTAAGTGAAGCCTAAGAAGAGTTCTAGGGAGCACTACTTGGAACTAAGGGACTACTACTTGAAGCTTTAGAAGTGAAGGACCGGTCTACAAAGGTTGTATTCTCTATTCACTTAGTGTAAAGTTTATTTACATGTTATCAAACCCTAATTCTCTAGTTCGATTCTAGATTAGTATAGCTTATCTCACTAGATTTTTTAAAATTGCATACTTGATGCCTCTTGAAACCTATTAGTGATGCTATGACATACTTTTATGGTATCAGAGTCAAGTTAGAGCATTAGGTTTGGTCTAAACGACGTTAAAGTGTTCGATCAAACTTCAAAACCCAAATTTTTCGATATTTCTATCCAATTTTTCAAAAGTTGAAATTTTGGTGATTAAAAATATGCAGAAAATTGTGCAGGGTTTTCTTTGGAGCCCCAAGAAAAACGAGGGCTCAACTCGACCAATTGGCCGCGCAACCACGTCATAAACTTGGGTTTAGCCGCGGTTCCGCTGCATAATTAGTGAGTTAAGGACTCATTTTACTTGTGCTGCTCCATTAAGTATTTTGGCACTTTCTGGGTATTTTTAGTGAGACTCAAGTTGTTGAGGTTTCTGTGATTTGAGGGTGTTTGATATATCAATCGAAATGTTTAGCATCGTCTAGATATATGTGATATGTGATACAATATTTGGAATCCACATTAATTAGTTTTGTGAAAACTAGTTTGTGTTTTGTAAATCTAACGTTTTAGTCTCTTTTGATTGATTTCCACGGAGTTTCGATTCGGATCAAAACTCTGTCGCAATCTCGTATTGTACGCGGATAGTCGCCGGAAAACACTACTAGATAGCCACGCCCCATTGCGTTGACCAAGTGACTATAGGAGAACACTGTAGCCAAAAGCATCCACTCGAGTGCTAGCGACCGCGGTGTTCTGCCCAAGTGCACTTCATTGACGACATCGGAGGTGCGGCAATCTATTAAAGTTACCGACGAGCATTCGATCATTATATCAGGAATCCTGTTGAATTACCCGACCAATATTGAAAAGTGTTTTCAATTCGAGACGTAAATGCAAGATTTAATGTGTTAGGCATGAAATCCGAAATATGAGATATTCCGGGTTTATGATGTCTAAGGATATGTGGATTCTAGTTATTGTAGTTTTCATTTCTTTTCTGCGACCGTAAGTGTAATATATGGTGTATCCCCGATCTCGTTGCTATACATCAATGACATTCGGGATACGCATATTTACTTACGTTGATGACATGTGATGTTATGTGTTGCTGTGATATGTTATATTGGATCATCGTGTTTGAATAGCCGGGGGATTTTGCGTGAGATGAGAGTTTTTCATTTTCATTCATGTAAAATATTTATGTAATATTCTTTTATTGGGACACTTCCGGGTTAAGGATGATGTCACCATTGATGTATATTATTTACTTTATCGCATTAGGATAGACCCAAGGCGGAGAGCACAAGTGACCGGGTTCTAGAGTCCAGTGGGAGACCATCTCGAGGAGTCGAGACTGGGTCTCCTAACTCTTGAATTGGCAGGGTCACTTGCCGCTCTTGTAGGGGTATAGAGATGTGAGTTTGGCTATTCATCATGATCGTGGAATCTGTGTTTTTCATTACTGGCTTAATTTAAAACACGGACCTCCTAGTATATCCAATATTTCATATGTTGACTTCTGCTGCCTAAGTTCTGTGATGTGATCATATAACTTCCCGAGATAAATGCTATATATATATATATGATATATATAATAAACGTCGCTTATGTTTTGCACCCGCGCTAATCCAGCCTCCGCTCTGCCGTTAGTTAAGTAACCTAACGGTGTATGACGGGGCCCCGTGGCGAATGCGGATGGCATAAGCGTACGTTCTATTTTCGTTTCTTCTGTGATGTTTAGGAAACATAAATGATGGAACGTCATTAATGAGATTAATGAAAGAAAAGAAACCTAAAAATGTTGTAGAATCAAAATTTTCAAAAAGGTAGCTCTAGCTATTGCTTTGCATAGCGGTATTCTTTTATGAATATCCAACACCTCATTCGATGAGGAAAGAGCCGAGATCCCTTCACTGGGAATGAGCTCTTTAGCAAAAGCTAGCAAATACTATAACCTACTCGGTTTGTTTTGAAAAACTACTCGATTTAAAAAGCGGAGCTTAAACCACTCCTTTTTAAATCACTCGATTCTACAATGATATCAAGTTCATTACGCTAAAGGTTTTCTTAAAAACCAGTCGTAGCCCTCCGTCATTTCAGATAAGTAATATTCAGTATTCGTGCTGCATTTGTTGACCTTCTCAAGGCGTAGTGTGCGGTAGCTGATTATTGCTTATTTGCCACATATGATGCGATTGGATTAGGGTAGTCGTACGACCTTGTTGACCTTGTCAAGGGTCGTGCGGGTGGGTTTAATTCAATCATGAAATGAACGGGTTGAACTTGACTTGCGGTTTATGGTTTGTTCACCTTGTTAAGGTCATAAACCGCTTGGGGTAAAAACAGATATTGGGAATTTCAAGTGTAGAAATTTGCAATGAGATTGCATACCTTCCATGAGATAGTTGGATCCTGATACCCATTGCGAGTAAGAGTTAATCCTGGGAGAGCTCGGATTTTGTCTTCACCCTCAATGGAGGGGCGGTATGTTGGAAGAGTTCCAAGCAAGATACCGTGGCAGACTCGACGATGGAGGCTGAATACATTGCTGCCAACGATGCTTCCAAAGAAGCTGTCTGGATAAAGAAGTCTATAGCTGAACTTGGTGTGGTTCCTTCCGTTGAGCATCCAATACCTTTGTCTTGTGATAACAATGGAGCCGTGGCTTTGGCCAAGGAACCCCAGTCCCATCAGCGATCTAGACATATTCTTAGGTGGTATCACTTGATCCAGGAGATGGTTGATCGTCGGGAGATCGAGGTCAGGAGAGTTGACACGAAGGACAACACAGCAGATCCACTCACGAAGGCCCTCCCCCAGATGCAATTTGAGAGACTTTTTGGGATGTTGGGTATGCGATACTACAACAACCGACCTTAGTGCAAGTGGGAGATTGTTACTCATATGTATTCTCTAGAGGCCATTATTGTATATTATAGTGGATGCTTGGACATACATACATACATACATACATACATATATATATATATACATATATATATATATATATATATATATATATATATATATATATATATATATATATATATAGGACTTTCTTGCTCGACATGATAGTATGCTATCCGGTTGCTCTTTATCTTAACATATACACTCGTATTATTATACTGTTTCTCTGATATACGTTGATAAAGCCCTTAGGATGTTAGCTTGACTACGAGTACTATGATGCAGATCATACTAGTGGGGCTTGTGTAGTCTGCAAGAACATCCTTTAACTGTTCCTAGTCGAGAGAGTATCGAGACAGGGCATCGATATTCCAGAGTAGACTAGTGTGTATGTTTTTTGACCCTGTATGGGGGCGATGGTTGATCTTACATCCATTGGTGTTTTATATCAAAGATTGTACATAGGTGCTCATTAGAGAATGGGTACACCGAACATGACTCGCCGGGAACTCCTAGATGGTACTATACCTATCGTCAGATAGCAGTTCTCTGGTAACACTGGTACAGGTTAGTTTGTAGACCCGAGATCATCATAGTGTCTTGTGTGGTTCCCACTGTGCTTTGATTTCCTCCCTACTACGGTTTAAACGAGTCATGTAAACAGGTGAATACAGTCCCGAGTCACATGGAGGCAGTGAGCGATAGGAGGGTTTTGTCTCTCCCGGTATAGGGAGTTGATGTTGCGTTATGCTCGATTGGCTATAACAGAAAGTTCCTGGCCAGGGCTGATGAGATTTACTGGTAAGTGTTATCAGTAGTTTCTCGAACGGTTATAGGCCACACATCGGCATAACTTATCAAGTTACTGGGGTCTGACGATTCCACTCCTAGACTTGATATGCGACATATCAGACAAAAAGACCGGACTGTATGGTAAGTGTTGCTTAGAGGCTTTCTGGGAGTTTGGACAAGCTTGCTTGTTGATCTTCTATCCGCTCAATACCTGGGTAACCGTTACGTCCAGTTAGTACCGCTGACGGCTTGTAGGTGACTGATGTGATCATTACCCACTGCTGGCGTATTGATGAGTCTTTAGAGTCCCACACAAAGGTTTCCTAGCTCAAGCGAAACGAAGTAGGGCACATATGGTGATATGTGCGGGAGCTTGATTGAATACGAGTATGTGATACAGTATTCTAATCTCACGATATGTGATATCGGTTAGGTTATATGTGATATAACCGGACTGTTGAATCAAGTGTTGATTCAATGATATGTTATATGTGATATACATATAATTGATATTAGTCGGTTATATATGATATAACCGGATTATTGAATCAAGTGTTGATTTAATAATTTGATATATATTTTTATATTTTATATATTAATATATATTAACTAATATTGTGCTCACATAAAGATTTTCTTCTCTTGAAATACATTTAATATATATGTGATAAATATTAATATATGTATTTACTATTGTGTCATGGTGGATGATATATTGGACATGGGTGTATGAGACTTACACCAAAACTAAAGATAATTTGGGTGAATATTTATTTAGAGTTAATTCAAAATGAGGTGGAAATGAGTATGGTTTATATGCTTGTGGAAGCATGTAGAAGCCATGACTCATCCCACTTGTTTTGTTTGCACTCTAGATATTTTTATAACCCTAACCATTATCTTTAGACCTTGGTTAACTCTCATTATCACTTGAGATATTTTCCCTCACCCAAGTTCTTCTTCTTCCTCTCATTAGCTCTCTAGCTTTTCATGAGGTGAGAAAAGAAAAAGAGAAAGTGATTTCTAAAGTGAGCAAAATTCCTACTTCATCAACCTACTCTCATCTAACCCATAAAATTAGGTTGTTTGCTTCACTAATTTCTTGATTAGTGAAGAGGTAGCTTGAGTTAGAGTAACTTCAAGGTGGATCATCTTCGGCCTCGAAGACGACGAAGTAAGCTCATTCCTTTCATTAAGTGGAGCCTAAGAAGAGTTCTAGGGAGCACTACTTGGAGCTAAGGGACTACTACTTAGAGGTTTAGAAGTGAAGGATCGGTCTACAAAGGTTTTATTCTCTATTCACTTAGTGTAAAGTTTATTTACATGCTATCAAACCGTAATTCTCTAGTTCGATTCTTGGTTAGTATAGCTTAACCCACTAGATATTTTAAAATTGCATACTTGATGCCTCTTGAAACCTAGTAGTTGTGCTAAGACATACTTTCAAGAGTATGAGTTAATGAACTCATAGGGTTTATACATAATGATGTATGTTGTCCGCTGTCCACATGGATAACGGGTTGGTACTCATACTTCGTTCCACTGTACTATGCGTTCTTTATTTTTAGACACACATTCTTGTTGAAATGCAAAGTCCAAAGATTTCGAGAAGTTCATAAAATAAAGGAATAAAGTAGAGAACCAAACGTTGGAAGTATCAAGATTCTTCGAAGTGTTCGAAGATGTGAATACATTTGCTAGGTATTCCATAGTAATATAATCGAGAATTTGATTCTCTCTCAGATTTCTCATCCATGGGTGCACTCCATGATGAGTAATGCTGAAACGCCTTTTTTTAATAAAGGGATGCATTAGGAATAGATGCATATCAATTGATACCGGTTCCACCTAAATCAGTGCCTCAAGTTCTATATGTGATATAGAATGAGTTATCATCTTAAGATTGTTAAGATGTTGAGCTGTCCGGCTTATACTTAAAACCAGAATCCGGATAAACGCAAGGCACTTTTCAGTAATGGAAGTTTGTGGGTTATCCAGGCATTGACGACGGTTTAACTTTCTACCATTTTCGAGATCAAAAGTTGTTTTGTTCTCGATGCGCCACCTTTTTAGAAAAGGAATTTCTTGCAAAACAAATTAGTGGGAGTATGGTAGAGCTGGAAGTGATTTCAGAACCACAAACGGTTACTGAAGATTTAGTAGAACCTGAAAATTCAATTAACCCTGGCAGACCTTAGCCTAATCCGCAGATTTGGTAGGTGACTTTAGCCACACGAGAGGTACTACAGTTTCCTTACTAACGGTGAAAAGGAGGCTTGCATCATGTGATGATGACCCTATTAGTTATCAGCAGGCTATGGGAAGTGGTGACTTCCAATTGATGGCTGGATGTCGAGTTATCCTAGTTGAACTTTATGCACTGCAACAAAGTGTTGACTTTGTTGGGTGCTCCTGAAAGGGTAAAACCCGTAAGGAGCAAGTAGATATTTCGAGATCGGTGCAAATGGATAGGTACTGACCTACTAAGGCTAGATTTGTAGTAATTTTTTTTTATCAAATACCCATTATGGATTGTGATGAAACTATTACTTCAGTGTCTGTGCTGAAGTCCATACGGATAAAACTTGCCAATATTGTCTTTCATGACTATGATGTCTGGCATGTGGATGATTATAACGTCTTTCTAAATTAGATTTAGAAGTATACATGTATATGACCCCGCCAGAGGGTTTTCTTAATCAGTGGGAGCAACGGTAAGTATGCAAGTGGCTTTTTAGACTAAAGCAGGCATAGCGGAGAAGGATCATAGTTTTGATAATATGGTCAATGCGTTTGACTTCATCAAAATGAAAGATGAACCTGATATTTGTAAAAAGATAGTAGAGAGTGTTGTCAGGTATGTGGATGACATACTCATGATAGAAAGTGATGTTCCTATGCTGCAAATCGGTAAAACAATGGTGATCACATGTGTTTCTCCATATAGAATATAGATATCAGTCCAATCCTGGAGAAACATAGGATAGCAGTGAAGAGCATTTGATAATCTTAGAATATGGTAATGGTAGGTTCCTGAAGGAGGTGGTTACCGATTCTTGCTTCCTAGGAAACATACGAGACAGAGCGTCTATCGCGAATGATAAGTATACCCTCTTCTGAGGAGCAGTATATTGGAAAGAGTTCCAAGTGAGATACTGAGGTAGTCATAGCGCTGGATGCTGATTGTGAATCAGCAAAAGTATACCGCCTGAGAATTCTCTGGATAAAATTATTCATTTATAGACATGATCCCATCGTCTGTCTAGGCAAAAACTAAGGCAGGTATCGCTCAGTTTAGGAGATATTTGATCTCCGCGAAGTTGAGATTCAGGGAGAAATAGAGAGAAGCGCTGTGTTGAGTCCACTCATTGAGGCTAGTTCCTGAACACATTTTGCAAAACTATTAGTACAGAAGTTGGGTATGAGATACCGCAATAATTGGCCTTAAGTGCAAGTAGGAGATTGCTGGATATAGGTGCGCTCAAGGCAATTATTGTAATTGAAGGAGGATCTATATAAGAGAACAATCTTACTCGAGATGATAGTATGCTATCTGGTTTGTCTTTATCTTTCATGTGATACATTTTACTTACTATCACGTATTGTTTAGACATAAGATAAAGCCCTTGGATTTTGCTTGACTACCGGGACTATAATGGAGATCATACTAGTAGGGCCTTAGTAGTCGATAAGCACATCTTTAAATGTCCCTAGTTATAAGAGTATCGACACTGAGCATCGGTACTTCAGTTTGGACTAGTGTGTACGTTTCCTAACCCAGTTGGAGGACGATAGCTGATCCTACAACTATTAGTGTTTGACATCGAGGATTGTATATAGGTGCTCATTGGATGAGTTACACTGGACGGACTCACCGAGAACTCCTAGTTGGTAATATACCAATATCAGGTAGAAGTTCTCTTGTGACATATGTACAAGGTAGTCCAGGGACCTGAGATTGCTATAGTGTCTTATGTGTGTTCCCACTATACTTAGACTTCTATCCTACCACGATTCAAAGGAGTCATGCAAATAGGTTTTTGTTGGATATAATCCCGAAGCACGTGGAGGTGGTGAGCGGTCAAGAGGATTCTTCTCTCCTAGTATATGGAGTTGATGTTGCGCTGTGCAGGTCATGAATACAACCACAAGTCGATGGCCATCGCAGTGGAGATAAACTAATAAGTGTTATCAGTTATATCTCCGGTTGGTTATGAGTCCTCTGTCGCACGACTTATCGAGTTATTGGGGTCTGACAGATTGCAACCCTAGACCCGATATGCGATACTCTTAGACGAAGAGACTAGATTGTACGGTGATGTCACTGATAGACTTTGCAGGGTTCAGATGAGCTTACTCGTTGACTTTCTTTCGATCAATACCTGGGTAGCCGTTACGTGCAGCTAGTACCGCTGACGTGCTTGTGGGCTATGGATATGATCCTAACCTACGTCAGCGTATTTTTAAGTGTTTAGAGTCCCACACAGAGGTTTCTAGCACATGCGAAACGATGTAGGATACGTATAAGGATAAGTGCAGGAATTCGATTAAACACGTGTATTTGATACACGTATTTTAATCGGGTGCTTATTGATATTAGCCGGTATCTATATGATATAGCCGGATTATTAAATCAAGTGTTAATTTAATAATTAAATGTATATTTATATATTAATATATTTATATATTAACTAATATCATGCTCACTTAATTATTTTCTTCTCTTTAATTAATATTTATATTTGATATAAATAATGAGACATGTATGTTGATACATATGTGATGGGAGTATAAGACTTATATCATAGAAATGAGAATGAGTCATGGTTGTAGAATTCTTGAGATGATTCGTTTTATGATTCATTTTAGTGAGTCGTTATTTGTAGATGACTCATTTTTATTTCTAGTTGATATTATATTTGAACCTTATCTTTTACTCACTCTTAATCTCCTCTATACTTCTTCTTCCTCCTCTTAATTTTTCTTCAAGTGAGGAATGGAAAAGAAAATAGAAAAATTAAATGATCTATTTATTTTAAATTTTCTACTAATCATTCTTAGCAAGTTTAATTAGTGGGTTGCTTCATTTTTGGTGAGATCAATTTGAAGCTAAAGCTTATGTTGAAGTTATCTCAAGATGGATCATTTTCGGTGAGGAGATCATCGAGCAAGCTTGTTCCGGGCTTCGTGGAGTTTAGCCAGAGTTCAAGGAGAGGTGGTTAACGCGCTACAAAGGTTATATTCTGCCAACTCTTATTTTTCGCTTACTAGTTTAGCGACAAGTATAGTAGTTTGGTTTGATTTTTGGTTTGGGTTTGTTATAGCTCTCTAGATTTTTAAAATTACCGCTTTTGCCACGCTTTAAATTCTACTAGAGGCGCCTATCAAACTATCAATGTCAAATCCAAATTCGTTGTGAAAATCCTCTCCATAACGGAAAAACTTTTTTTCATCTGTGAAAGCCCTCTCCATGATGAAATCATATTAAATCTAACTCCGTTAAACTTCGTTGTGAAACTTCTCTACATATCGAGAAATCTTTTCATCTGTGAAAACCCTCTACACGATAAAAACATACCAAATCTAAATTCATTGTGAAAGTTCTCCACACAAGGAAAAATCTTTTCATCTGTGAAGACGCTCTCCATGATGAAAATATATCAAATCCAACTTCATTGTGAAAATACTCTACATAACGAGATTCTTTTTCTTTTCATCTGTGAAAGTCCTCTGCACGATGAAAATATATCAAATCCAACTTTGTTGTGAAAGTTTTCTACACAATGGAAAACTTTTTTCTTTTCATTCGTGAAAGTCCTTTCTACGATAAAAATATATCGAATCTAATTTTGTTGTGGAAGTTCTTTAACTAACGGAAAACCTTTTTCTTTTCATTCGTGAAAGTTCTCTCCATGATGAAAACATATCGAATTTAATTTCATCAACGAAAAAGCTTTTTTTCCTTTTCATCTGTGAAAGTCCTTTCCATGATGAAAATATATTAAATCCAATTTTGTTCTAAGTCCTCTACATAACGAAAAATCTTTTTCTTTTCATTCGTGAAAGTCCTATTCACGATAAAAATATATCAAATCCAATTTCATTGTGAAAGTTCACTACATAATGAAAATTCTTACGAAATTTAAATCCATCTTGAATACCCTTTTGGTTATAAGTGTTGACCGTGGGGATTTCTATTAGCCTTTTTGAATGTTTTTAGGGGTAATTAATGGATGACGACTAAGTTCTCTTTCATTCTTCACTCATTACATTGTGTTCAAAGGCCAACGAAAACTACTTTTACACACTTATTTCATAAATTATATCTGAAATGACTGTAAACTAATACCCAAGTCTGAAATGGCTTTAAACTACGCAGAGGCAATCCATTGCAGTGCCATCTCCTATTATAGGAGTGAAAAGAAAGTTCGTCTTCGAAAGACTCTCCTACACAGGGGAAACATGGGCGTTCAGGGAAGTTATGATAGTATCACCTTCGTTGAGGGCTACATATCGGGTCATCTTGTCTGGAATTTTGTTGGAAATTGAATATTTGTTGGTCGCAAATAATGGATGAAGACAAGGATCGAGATAAGGCTGAGATTGATCAAAAGGAAACTTACTAAAAGTTTTATCTCAATGGTCCCACAATATCATCCACTCTATGGATATGCCTAAACGACAGTACTCGAAGATACCTGGATTTGTCTTAACGACAATTGTCAAAAGATTATCATACAGGTCCCGTAGCAATATAAATATATCGTGTATAAGCCACTAAATGCAGCACCAGGGATGAATCTGAGTATATCCTAAAAGGATACTTGTTTAAAGATTTCTTGTAACTCCCGCGATGGCATAAAACATATGGATTGGACGATCTTGGTTTAGTATCTTTAAAATATGGATACCATATTTCGGGCCCATTTTCATAAATATAAGTAGTCCAAAACCAATATATTAATGGTGTCACGGCCTGCATCCCAAAAGACGGTAGCAGGCATCTGACGAGACCCGCGACATATTTATGCTGAGAAGGGTCTTTCTCGATATAAATACGTTAAGCGTATTACAAACAACATAAATATATAACAAGAATAAAGCAAGAGAATAAAATTCAACTACAATTATTACATTCAAATCCTACAATATTCAAACAGCTGACAAGAGTTTGAAAATAAGATACAATAAAATAGAATAACGAAGTTCGAACAAATAGGCATACTGAAAAGTAAAGGCTGAAAATAAGACTAGTAATCCGCCTGAGATAACAGCTGAGAGTATCTTCCTCTGTCGGCTCAATCTCCAATGTCACTAAGCCACCTTACGAACATTCCCAAAGAAGAAAGGAAATAAAGGAATGTCTGTCAGCGAACTTGCGTAGGGTAAGTCCCCAATTAAAGGTATATTTGTAAAAACGAGAAACGATAAGCATATAAAAGATAGTGGAAATCATGAAGCAGTGAACAAATACGATATGGAAAATAAACATAGCAAGTATATAAGCATGACAATTTTACATAAGCAAGGCAGTTCGGTATAAGAATGGTGTCGGTTAACATAGGCATATAATACATATAACTGACGAATATGAAGTGAATGGTAAACTGGTATAAAGATGTCACTATAATGGTAAGCTAAACTAACGTCAATTCGAGTGTGAGCGTCACTATAATGGTAAGCTAAACTAATGTCAATTCGAGTGTGAGCGTCAACCACTGCAAGAGTATTCTCAGACCTAAGGCTATCATCCATGGGAAAGGAAACATGGGCCCAGATTCATGAGTTAGTAATGTACCTTTTCGGCTCGGTACTACAGCAACACGCATTCACGGATTCATGTGTTAGTAATGAGACTCCTGAGATTTCGTTGATCAAACTCATAATTCAAACTACCCCAACACCCCGCGTATGTTAAGCTATAAGTAATGGCATAAGTCTTACACGATTCCATGAATACGTAGGGTTGCAAGTTCATATCGAGTTCAAGTAGAGTTCATGTCAAGTTCATGTCAAGATAGTATCTTACGTATTCATGGCTCGAGTCAAGTCATGTCAAGCATGCAATAGATTATTCATATGATTCATATAGGTACAACAAAACGAGAAGTTACCGTTCATCATGAAAACTACATTTAATACTGCTCATTCAATATCATTTTGTGAATAATCAGTGCTATTTAATTTATGTCTGCTCAATAGTACAGCTTACAGGTACACCGGGGAATATTACTGAAAGCACGCACAACTTGCACAGATATGGAGATTTTGAGCCAAAACTACAATCGGGACGGAAAATGATCAAGTCCAAGGAATTTTTGCAACAAATCATGTGTGTACAACAATTTATTTGAATGGTCCAACATGATACATGTATAAGCAACCATGTTTTAATATAAGTGTACACAATTGGGCTTGACAAAATTGACTAGGCATAATTATGTTTTGTGTTAAAAAGATATAATGTGATGCATACTTTTTTTGGGTTGAAAAATCTTTACATTTAGCTTCTAAACTCCAGATTGCAACCTTATTCAAATTAAAAGAAAAGAAAGTCACAGAGAGAAGATTGGGATGCCAGAAGAATACAGTGCAAAGATGGCCTCAGAACCTAACCCCAGGCTGCATTTTTATTCCAAATGGCCGCAATTTGTGGCCCAATATGCTCTAAATCCCCTCATTTTTCTTCTGATCACTTCTATTGGCCATATCAACCCACTTGTGTACTCACTTTTTGGATTTGCAGTGCCTATAAATAGCAGATCATTTTGAGAGAAAAGGATCCATCCATGTACATTTCAATACTTTGCTTACTTAATATACTTTTGAGTTCCAGTTGTAATCTTAAATTCTTGCTTTTCTCCTGATCTTATAACTTCTTAACTAAACTTACAAGTTTAGGTTTTAGGTCTTTGATCTCAATAGTTTGTATTCAAGTTCAAGATTCAATAAAGAGTTCATTTTATTGCACACTTAGTTCTTAGCATTTCTTTACTTTTCTTGCAATTTTCTTTATGAATTCTTCTCTCTTTTGTGTTCTTTTTGTTTGTATAATGATGTGTGAGCAGTTCTTTTATTTAGAGAATGGTGATATAGGTTGATGAATGGTTTGCCTTCCAACCCATCATTCTTGATTCAATTTGCACTTAATGAACTTCATCTTTAATGTCTACTACTTATTTGTGTTATTGTTTGATAGGATATATTGTTTTCAATGGTTGCAAATCAACCTCTAAAACATATCCTATTCCGTTTTTACATTTCATTTGTGTTTACATTAAAATTGAAGTAAAAGGTAGGGTTAAACTTAACTAAGTGGAGGGAAAATAGCTAGATAAGACATGTAGGCACAAAGCATATGTCCTATATTTTCTAACCACATTCAGTTAGTTTCATCCTAATTTCATCAAATTTCCTTGCATCTCTTAGTTGCTACTTGTTCCGAATTGATATCTTATCCTAAACGATTTTTTGTGATCGATTTAGATACGGTATGCTTCTCAATTTCAAGCAGTAACTAAAAATGTCCGTTTCGAATCAAGAATGAGAGTTGGGGGTAATGACATAATTCAATTTACCAAGTCATAGCCTAAGTATCCCGTAAATATCATCTTTTCCTGAAACATCATATTCTTTTATAAAACGTTACAAACCATAAAACAAACCATTTGTTCTTAACTCAAAACAAACATCGTGATATCCATTCCCTGTGGATCGACCCGTACTTTCTAGATTGCTACAACGTATCATGCACTTGCGGTAATTTTAAAACTTGAGATTCGAATCGTGCTATTTTCCATTAAAACCGACATATCCGACATTTAAACTAAAACCTTCTAAATGCACGACATGTACTCGAGATATCGAATAGGTTTTGGCGCCGTTGCCGGGGATTGGCAATATCACGAAGTTTCTTTTGAATTACTTCTATATATATTTCTAGAAAAACAAACAAAAATCGAAAAAATTCAAAAACAACACAAAAATTTAACTTTGCTAACTTTTGTTCTCTATATTTTAATGTGCTGTTACTCTGAATTTTAATGAAAGATTTGGAGTATAAAAATAAGGCACTAATAGAAAAAAATAACATGGCAAAAAGTTGGAGTCCCAACTCCAAGAGTTGGCCAGCAATATATTCCCTAAAGCCGGAATTTGCGGCCACAACTTCTCTGATTGCTCCAAATTTTTTGTTTCAGCTCTATTGTTCTATTATCGAACCATTTTGATACTCTAAATTTCATAATTATGTTTTTACAGCATATTGGCCAGAAATATCGCATTTTGCACTAAATATCGTATTTTCCGACATTTTTAGATTTCAACGGAATTGTGAGCAGCGATCGTACGGGGCAAAGTACAATTTCAAAGCCAAGACAATAGTGATTTACAATGCCAAAGATCTGGATAGTTTGACCTGCGCAAGCGAACACTCAAGCACTCGTGAATCGACTCAATAGGGTTTTCTTAACCCAAAACTTTTGGTACGTATTTTTCTAACACCTTCTCTCAAATCTGACACTCCAATATATCAATTTTTTGCAGGATTTCTTTGCAAAATTCGCCGCACAAGAGCAAAAAAAAGAACTAACCGTATTTTTTGCAGCCCGCCGCTTAAAATTAAAAAACGATTGATTGATAATTTGAACAACTTTTTATTGTTTACGCATTGCATGAATTTAATACGGACTTAAGGGCAATGAACCCCAACAAAATATGGTAAGGGATTTCATCACCCTTCCCCGTGGCCCTACAAACCACATAGAACGAGCATTTTTCATACTCCAAGTAATTTAAAAGAAACTAGACTTTCAGTTTTTAAGGACTTCGCGATCTTTAGGGTAAGTTGATTGTGTTTCGAGCACCGCCTATTGTTATATTGTTCAAGAAGTGTATAGAAAAGTGTGAAAGGTGTAACTGCCGAAAGAGAGAAGGTTATTCTAATTAAGGAATTTCGTGAAAGCGTTGGAAAATCTCCATTCTTCTCTAAACTCGTCTGTCTTCTTGATCAGTCTATCTTGGGCCTGTTTCACAATACAATTTTACTTTACAAATCATGTTCTTGAGTAGGTCTAGTTGACCTAGGGAAACCGTAGACTGATTAAGGGTGTGAAGTGTGTCCTGATGGTGTTTTTGATTTACCTTTTGTGTGAATAGTTAGGATTTTCATTTTTGTGAATACTTGACAACAAAAAAAACAAAACAAAAATTAGTACTTGTAAACAACATTTCTTTCCATTCTCTTAGTCTTTCCTACTGCGTTCGAATAGTGCATGTCAGCTTAGACTAGAGATTCACAATCTCGATTAGTTCGGTTCCAGACTGTATCATCCGACTCTTCTTTACCTTTCCGAGACGTTATCACTTTCTGCTTTATCGGAGCCGTCCAATTCTATTCTTCATTCTTCTTCACTTTCTTCTTCTCCCACATCACTGACGATGACAGAACAGACGATCATGGAGCAGCAAGAAGCCGCGTTGCAGGACAGATGCTATCCACACCGTTCATTTCTACCCTCGGGCATATTATTGCCCACCATCATAGCAAATAACTTTGAAATCAAACCGTAATTCATACTGCTTCTTCCCAAATTCCATAGACTCGAGTTCGAAGATGCATAACTTTTAATCAGTGAATTTGGGGGAGTGTGCGCTATGATGAAGATCCAATGAGTTGGTGAGGATGTTGTTAAGCTTAAGTTCATTCCCTTTGCACGTAAATACAACGTGAAGAGTTGGTTTAAAAGTTTACCTGCTTGATCGATTGCTACATGGGATGACTTAGTGAAAGCGTTTCTTAAAAAAATTTACCTGATTCATAAAACAGTCCGAATTCGAAACGAAATTCAAAATTTCAAACAAAATAGGATGAAATCTTATGGCAATGTTTGGAAAGATTCAAGGATATCCTAATCAAATATCCTCACCACGGTTTGGAACAGTTGCGGTTATGTCGGATAGTCTATGAAGGTTTAGACTCCAGCTCCTGCATGATGTTAGAACCATGTGTGAATGTAAATTCTTGAGCTATGGTGCTAAAGACGATAGAACTTTTTAGAAGAGCTGGCCGACAAGACCATTCAGTGAGAAAGCGTGAGTGAGAAACCATCCACATCAGCTGGGGGTGGTGTACATGTAGTTGACACCTCTATAGCGGCCGAAGCTAAAATCGCCGCTCTTGTACGGCGAATGGAAAGTTTAGAGTGCAAAAATTCACCGTCACCAGTTAACTAAGTTTCTCAACCTGTGTTTACAAATTGTCAGAACCCAACCCACATAGAGGATGAATGTCCTTTTCTCGTCGGGTCCCAGGGACATAAAAATGTTAATGCGCTGTATCAAAACCAACGTCCCAGGAACGATCCGTACTCGCAGACCTACAAACCAGGTTAGAAGAATCATCTCAATTTTGCTTGGAATCGGGAGCCTTTTCAAAACAACAATTCAAACCCGCCATTCTAACAATTTCAAAACTCTAATTTTCAAAATCAAAAAATAGGACATTCCAACAACCAGCCTCAATAGTTGAATCAACCCAACCAAACTTTTGCATCCCATGGGTTCATCCAAGAAGGCAAGAGGGTGTCCTCTATTGAAAAAGGGTTGTAAGTTTTGATCAAAACCTCTGTGTATACTATATCTAGTCTGGCTGCATTCATGCAAACTTCTGGTCTGTTGCATAGCGCTAATATATAAGCCATATCTCGGCTAGAAACTCAAATCAGCCAGCTTGCAGCTATAGAACGAGAGAAGGGAACATTTTCTTTCCAACCTGTGACAAACCTGAGAGAACAAAGGAACCATAACACTCATGTTATTCAAAAAAACAACGTAGAGAACGCAAATGCTGTCATAGTCCTAAGATCAGGACGCACGATTGACAACAGGGTTGTCAAACCTAACGATACATCCAAATGTGCGGTTGTCGATTCACCAGCACATGTTTCGTCACCTGTTTCATCTTCTGGCCCGTCCACTTCTTCATCTTCTTTACAATCTTCTTTACCATCTTCACCTTCTTCTTCTTCTTATTCTTCGTCGTCAGCTGCAATTCCTTCAAGGCAGCAAGATTCAACGCCATAATTTCTTCCAGCAGTACCAACACGAATGATCACGCCTTCTGCACCTACTCCATCTACACCTTCTTCGAACCAAGTTTTTAAGCCCAAAACTCCCTACCCCAATAGGTTAAAGTCGAAGAAGCCCTCTGCAAGTATGGAGAAGGTCTTAGAAGTATTTAAATGTTGTGAAGTTAACATCCCACTATTGGACATGGTCCAATAAGTCCCGACGTACGAAAAATTCCTCAAGGATTTATGCACATAGAAACAACGCACGAATGTTCCTAAAAAAGTCTTCTTGGTCGCCACTTTAAGTGATGTCTTGTCCAAATCCATTCTGGTGAATTATAAGGACTATGGCTGTCCTACTATTTCTTGCATTATGGGGAAAAAACAAACTAATCGAGTCTTGTTAGACTTAGGCGCAAGCATGAACCTGCTCTTTTACCCAGTTTACGAATAACTGGGTTTGGGAGAATTGAAGATGACTAAAGTGATTCTTCAATTGGCAGACCGATCCATAAAGATACTGAGGGGAGAGATCGATGAATTTCTGATTAAGGTTGGAGAATTCATATTCCCCGTAGATTTCATCATTTTAGAGACTGAACCTGTTGCCAATCCCAGCGGTCAGATTCCAGTCATACCGGGGCGGCCTTTCCTAACCACATCCAATGCGTTAATCAATTATCGTAATGGATCCATGAAACTATCATTTAGAAATATGATAATTGAACCTCAACATCTTCAGTCTAGGAAACCAAGCAAGTGATCAACACAATGATACGTTTGAAGTCAACGCTGTACACTGTATGTCTGAGGAGACATTTGACTTCAACGATGAGTGTCTTGATGAAACATTTGAAGAACTATTTTCTGAGGAGCTTTTCTTGCTTTAAAAACTAAGCCCTGAGCAGGTCTCCTACACAAATTGAGGGCCCCAATTCGAACCACTTCGTACTGAACCGACCCCCGAAGTGCGACCATCTGTAGAGGAGCCCCCTAAGCTTGACCTCAAGGTTCTTCCCAACCACCCCAAGTATGCATACTTAGACGATAAAGATACGCTTCCGGTTATAATCACAACTGACCTTATGCCTGAGCCAAAGTCTGCTCTTATGAATGTTCTGAGAAAGAATATGGAAGTAATAGGTTGGTCAATGGCTTATATCAAAGGAATTAGCCCTGCTATCTGTCAGCACAGAATTCATACGACTGATGATTCCAAACCCTTCAAAGATCCTCAATGCCGGCTAAACCCGGTAATGAAAGCAGCGGTACGGAAAGAAATGCTGAAGTGCCTTGACAATGTGATCATTTACCCCATATCCGATAGAAAATGGGTAAGTCCCATACATGTCGTACAGAAGAAATTGGGCATCACTATGATTACGAATGAAGTAAATGGGCTAGTCCTAACCCGCACACAGGTAGGTTGGAGGGTCTGTATTGATTACAGAAAGTTCAATACAGCAACTCGCAAAGATCATTTTCCGCTGACCTTCATTGATCAGATACTTGAACGCCTAACCGGACATGCTTACTATTGTTTTCTTGATGGATACTTCGGCTACAATCAGATCCCGATTGATCCAAAAGATCAGGGCAAGATGACCTTTACTTGTCCTTTTGGTACATTCGCCTATCGCCGCATGCCCTTTAGGCTATGAAATGCATCCGCCACATTTTAGCCGTGCATGATGAGCATATTCTCTGATATGGTAGAGCAATTTCTGGAAGTATTTATAGATGACTTCTCCATCTTTGGAGATTCATTCTCTAAGTGTTTGCGGCATCTCAAGCTGGTGTTGATACGATACAAAGAAAAGCACCTCACACTCAATTGGGAGAAGTGTCATTTCATGATCAAACACGACATTGTGTTAGGCCACATTATTTCTGAGAATGGCATCAAACTCGGTAAAGAAAAAATCAACGTCATTTCAAGTCTCCCACCTCCACGGATTGTCCGTGATATCAGGGCATTCTTAATCCACGCCGGTTTCTACAGGCGTTTCATCAAGTATTTTAGCAAACTGGCTAGACCCTTGACTTCCCTGCTGGCCAAGGATGTTCCTTTCGAGTTCAATTCCGAGTTACTTACTGCTTTTACACTGCTAAAATCGGAGCTCACTTCCACTCCAATCTTAAGTGCACCAAACTGGAATGAACCATTTGAGCTGAGGTGCGATACTTCTGACTTCGCAATTGGTGCTCTCTTAGGATAGTGATTTGAAAAGAAGCCACATGTAATACACTACATGAGAAGGACGTTGAATGATGCACATCTGAATTATACCACTACGGAAAAAGAATTCTTAGCTTCCGTCTATGCACTCGAAAAATTTCGTCCGTACTTAGATCGGTACTCACGTGACCATTTACACTGATCACTCTGCACTGAGGCATTTCTTCGCAATGAAGGATGCCAAGGCCATACCAATATGTTGGATTCTCATTCTATAAGAATATAACTTGACTATCAAAGACAAGAAGGGAACCGACAATATGATGGCCGATCACTTGTCTTGCTTTGTAAATTCACCAGTTGAGGACATCCCAATTAATTAAAATTTTCCCGATGAACAACTTCTCGCTGTATCAAGTGAACCCTGGATCGTTGATGTCATTAATTACTTGGTAACTGGGGAAACACCCTCCTTTTGGTCAAAACATGACAAGTCTAAATTTCAATCACAAGTCAAATTCTTTTACTGGGACGAGCCTTACCCGTTCAAGTACTGTCCTGACCAGATCATTAGGAGATGTGTTCCTAGCTCCGAAACGAGAAGTGTGTTATCATTCTACCATGACCAAGCTTTTGGGGCCATTTTAGACCCAAAAAGATGGCTGAGAATGTTTTGCAATGCGGTTTCTATTGGCCGACACTTTTCAAGGATGCTTTTGACATTGCAAAACTTGTAGCTGATGTCAGCATATGGGAAAGATTGGAAAAAAATGAGATGGCCCTAAATTCCATTCTGATTGTCGATATTTTTGATGTCTGGGGAATCGATTTCCCTAATTCTTTCGGGAATTGGTACATCTTGTTGGCTGTGGACTACGTGTCTAAATGGGTGGAGCTGTGCCTTGCAGAACCAACTAAAATATTGTCGTAAAATTTTTGAAAGAAAACATTTTTTCTCGGTTCAGCACGCCTCGCACAATCATCAGTGATAACGTGACACACTTTTGCAACCGATCATTTGAATCGCTGATGAAGAAATATTCCATAAGCCATAGATTGTCAACACCTTACCATCCTCAAACTTGCGGTCAGGTTGAAGTCTCTAATCATTAAATAAAACAAATCTTGAAGAAAACTATGAATCACAACCGTAAGGACTGGTCATTGAAGTTAAATGATGCTCTTTGGGCTTTTCGCACTGCCTTCAAGAAGAAATTGGGTATACCACCATACCGACTCATTTTTGTAAGTTGATGTCGCACACCCTACATGGTTTCTTGGGAGGCAGAATTTATAAAAATGATTTTATGACTTGCAACATCGACCTATCATATAGGATCTTTTTGGAAACCTTAACTAGCTAAACACTTAGAGGTTTTTAACTACTCTGAAAGAGTTTATACCTCCTTGATTCTAGTCCTTTGGGTCTTCTTCTCCTTAGCTTGAGCTCTTCGAAGGTGCGTATCTAGCTCGGTCGTCGGCCTCCTCATGTCGAAAATGATCCACCCGAGAGTCTATGGTTCAAGCTCCAACCTCAAAACCGAGGTAACTAAAGTGCCTAGTTCGCTAATCTAGGTAGCTTAGGAGATGTAAAGAGTTAATTGGAGTATTTTATCTCAAATGACCATAGGATTCTCAACACATGTGAGGGTTAGGGTTTGAGGAAGAAGGAGGAGAACAATGGAGAGAGAGTGAGAAAATGCAAAATGAACAGGTGATGAAGGCTAGTGAAGAATGGCTCATTCTTTTCTCACATCAAGCATGCATTATTTTCAATTGAAAATTGTAGCCATGCTTCAATAGCAAGTGCAAACCAATAAACTAAAGAATTAGCTATGCTTCACCCATGCCACAAATATCTCCATTTTCCACCTCATTAATCTATTTTCCAAAAATAGATTAAACCAAAATGAGGTGTCCCCTTCTAGAAGCATCTCTTGTAAAATTACAAGAATGCCCTCACCGTATATACATACCCGTATTCGTACTCTAAAAAATACGAATACAAAGAGATAAAAATAATCCAATAATATAATACTAGAATCCGGCTTAATCCTAAGCCCACCAATATTATCCATCTGGACCTCATCCGTGTAGCCAGTATACGTATATGATCGGAACCCTGCATGTAAAACTATACAGCCTCTACATCGTTTCTCCTGAACCAGGGAAACCCTCTGTGTGGGACTCTAAAAACTCGACAGTACGCTGGAAGTGGGTTTAACCATAAGTCTATCAGCGACACTAGCTGTACGTAACGGCTACCTAGGTACCTGTCGAAAAGAAGGCCGACGAGCGAACTCACCCGAACCCCTACTGAGCCTATCCATGACAATCTCCATACAGTCCAGTCTGTTTGTCTAAGAGTATCGCATATCGGGCCTAGGGGGTGGTAAACGTTAGACCCTTAATAGCGCAATAAGTCATGCCGGTGTAGAGCCCAATACACCTTGAGAAAATACTGGTGTACCTACCAGTAAATCTCACTTGCCCTGGCCAGGGACTTTGTGTATTGGCTAATCGAACACAGCGCAATATCAACTCCCAATACCGGGAGAGACGAATCCCTTCTAACCCCTACTACCTCCAAGTGCTTCGGGACTGCACCCAACCACTACCTGTTTGCATAACTCATTTAAGCCGTGGTAGGGTAGTAATCTAAGTATAGCGGGAACACCTCATGTCATCCGGAGACTGCTAACTGATGATAGGTATAATACCAATCAGCAGTTCCCAGCGAGTCCATCCAGTGTAACTCATAACCAAATGAGCACCTGTATACTATCTCTGGTACTATATACCAATGGTTGTGGGACATGCCACCTCCCTTGACAGGGATAAGAAACGTATACACCAGTCTACTCTGGAGTATCTATACCCTGTCTCGATAATCATACAACAAGGGACAAGCTTAAGGATGTGCTTATAGACCACCCAGCCCCTACTAGTGTGACTGCTATCACAACGCTGGTAGTCAAGCAAAGATCCTAAGGGCTCTATTAATATGTATTAGCGATATGGTAAAAGAAACATATACACATATTAAGATAGAATCAAGCCAGATAAAATACTATCATATTGAGCAAGACTATTATTATATTTGTGTATATCTCAAGCTTCCAAAATGTAATATACAATCCAATACTATACAATAATGGCCTCTAGGCATATATTACTAACAATTTTTGGAAAAGCATGTCATTTACCTGTTGAATTGGTACACCGAGCATTCTGGGCAATCAAACAGCTCAATTTTGACCTAGAAAAGGCTGGTGAGGCGAGAAAACTTCAATTAAATGAGCTCGATGAGATACGCAATGAAGCGTATGAAAATGCCAAACTCTATAAAGAAAAGACGAAAGTCTTTCATGATAGGGAGATTCTCAGGAAAACTTTCACGATAGGACCGAATGTCCTGTTGTATGATTCACATTTACATCTTTTTCCTAGAATGTTGAAGTCATGTTGGACATGTCCATTCCTTATGCACACCGTCTTTCTGCATGGTGCAGTTGAAATTGAAGACCCGTACATCCGCAACCCGTTTAAAGTAAACGGGCAGTGCTTAAAGCCATTTCTTGAATTGCCGGCGGAACTGGGGGAGCTCATGTTCTTACATGAGCCATGTTACACTATTTAAATCACAACCTCACTCCTTGTAAATACTGTATGTGGTCAACTAGGGCATTTTTGTAAATATCCTTTTGTAAAAACACCTTTTCAATTAACTTTTGTGTGGGGAGGGGGAGGGGTTATTTGAAAATTGCCATTAAAACAACGCCCCACCATACCCGAGCCCCCATTTAGAAAAGATCCCAAAAATTTAACATCCTCCCATCAGCCCCGACCCCTATCTCCCAGATCTATCCCCAATTCCAAGTCGAAGCCGTCGGAAAATTCCCAATAGCCGCAAATTGCGGCCCATTCTTCTCTGACCGCGGTCAAATTTCACCCACTGTAAGATCATTCCCTACTCTGTTGTTTTCTACACTCTGTTTTATCAGTTTCATCCATAGTTGCGTTTGAGTGCGAAAAGAACTTCGTCGATATTTTCTCCGGTGAAATGTACGGCGAGTATTTTTACGACGAGATTTGTCGTTTAGGGTGGGAATTTTTGGTCTATAGCAGTGCAGATCTTTATGCCATTAAAGAATTTGTTATTGAGTTTTTTGTGGTATTGAGAAATGGAAAGCTGGGTGAGGGATATGTGGAATTTCAATTTCAAGGGAGAAGAAGGATTTTCCAACCGGATACCATCTCTAGGGTAGCAGGAATTCCGATGCGACTAGGGAATCAAAGGCCATAAGAACTCTCTATTTATCGATCCACTTAGGGCGAGTTTGTTGACCTGAAAGTTAAGGGGCTAAACCCCGCCCAAATGTACAGAAACGTGTTTGCGGTTTGCCGGTAGGTAAACCGCAATCTCAAGGGTCATAGCCGCGTGTCATCATTTCCGGCTAGTGTGGGGCATGTAGCTCATTGCTTGATTGAGAAAGACTATCGTTTCTGCGTCGTGACTTTACTTTTTAGAATGATCATGGAAGGAGTTGCTCAGAAGAAATTCTTGCTTTCGGTCCTAGTCACGAAAATTTGCAAGTATTACATGGTTAGGGATGACTTCAATGGATTCGCATCCAAATACATACATTGGCTAGTTGAGAGAGAGAGAGAGAGGATTTCATAAGGTTACAATGGCAGCCATTACGAGCAGAAGAATTGGATGACGGGTGATCCCAGTGAGCATCCGGGGCTGGAAGATTCCACAGAAGCGCTCCTAAATGAAACTGAACTGGACAATGAGCATGACTTGCAACTTATGACTTTTCGTAGTGTCCGACACATGCTGAAAATGTAACAACAAATGCAAACGCTATTGGACAGAATTGAAAGAGCGCAGAATGAAGCCAGTGGAAGCAGAAAAGAGAAGGGGAAAGCAAAGCGACAATGAGAACATTGTCTGAATCAAGTTTGGGGGTGGATTGAGGTGTTTTCCAAGTATATGGCATGTAGTTTGTGTAGGGTGATTTTCGTCACCCCATTGAGATGGGAATACGCGTCGCTTGTTAGGCGTACTACAGATTCCTCCTGCCTTGGGTAGGCGGGGGTTTATTGATTATAGGGATCCGAATCTTCGACAGCCGCCGACTAAGCTGCCGTTAATTACCCCTCGCATTTGGAGCGAGAGAACCTTCGATTGACGGGTCAAACTGGTCATGTGAACTCAACCTGTAGTGTGCATTTGTGTATCTTAAGGGGTTTTGGATATATCAGGAGCCTTGCAAAGTTTACGGGGGTCTTGCTATCCGGATAGCGGGCTAAGGGTCAGCCCCTTGCGGGGTGCGGGGCAGCGTCCCGTTAGAAATTCTTTCTAACGGGGACAGTGTTGTGGAGTGTGTGTATGAAAAAAAGGGAAGAATAGCGTCCAAAGGACGCGTGGGTGCCAGTGCCTCACGTGCCTAGCATACAGGCGCCGGCGCCCCAGGTGCTTGGCACACGGGCGCTGGGCGCCGGCGCCCCATGTGCTTGGCATGCGGGCATTGGGCGTCAGCAGGAAAAGGGACTTGGTCCCTGCACTGGGAGCTGTGCTCCCGATTTGACTCCTGGAGTTAAATTCCTGAAAAGAGATTTAAATTATGGAGTTAAACTCTAAAAGATCTTGAATGGAGTTAAACTCGCAGAAATCTTTATAAAAGATTGAAGGGGACCCCCTTCATCTCTCCTTTAGCCTTGGATTTTTCCCAAAGTGGGATTTTTGGAGGTGAGTCTCCTTCTTCTTCCTCTCAATTGGCCGGATCTTGGAGAAAAATAGAGGGATTTAAAAATCTCCCCGTTTTGAGATCTGATGGAAGATCTGAGCTCCCCTTTGTGGATTTTATGGTGAAAAACTATCTAATTTTAGAAAAGGAAGATTAAAACTTTTGATTTAATTGAAAAGGGAAGAAGGTTTAGAATCTTGAGGAAGGAGGAGGCACAGAAACCCTAGATTTTTAGGGGAATGAAATTCTCTCTTTATTTCATTATCATGTTGCCTTATATAGGCTTACAAATTTACATATAGCCCCTTGGGCTTTACAAAATGGCATTTTGCCCATCCCATGCCTCATGTGCTCATTTCTTTTGCACATGAGCCATGGGCTTTACAAAAATTTGGGTTTATGCTCATTTTTCTTACATTCATGTATAAAAAAATTACATCAAAATTATTTATTACATGATTTCATTTTGGCATGGGGGAGGCCGGTCGCGGGGCTCGACTTGGGCATGGGCCCAGTTGATATGGGCTTGGGCCCGCCTGGCTTGGGGTTGACTTTGACTTTGACTTGGTCAACCGGGATGTAATTTTCGACCTCAACAAAGTGCCCCCATCAATAAATGCACACCACACATGAGTTGTGTGCATGAAATTGATGGATCTTGGAGTTGGACTTCAAGGTGAAATATCCTTCCGAGGGGCGGAGTATCATTCCGGGAGCATAATTCCGGGGATCAGAGCATAATTCCGATTTGCGGAGCATGATTCCAGAGGTCGGAGCATAATTTTGGAGAGCGGGGCATAATTCTGAGATCGGATCCTGATTCCACGGACCAGAGCATCATTCCGAAGAGCGGAGCATGATTCTGAAGATCAGAGCATCATTCCGAAGAGCGGAGCATGATTCTAAAGATCGGAGCATCATTCTGAAGAGCGGAGCATGATTCCAAGGGGGTGGAGCATAATTCCGGGGACTGGAGCATAATTCCAGAGTGCGGCATACATTCTGACCGAAGCATAATTTCTTTGCTGAGGTTGATTCCTAGGCGAAGAATAATTCCGACAGGGAAGGAAGATACTCTGAGGCGAAGCATGATTTCGATACGGGGTACATTCTGAGATGAAGCATGATTTCTTCACAGAGCTTGTTGGTTGACTTGATTCCGAGACGGAGCATAATTCCGACGGGAGGTCATTGGTCGATTTGATTCCAAGGCGGAGCATAATTCTGACAGGGAAGGAAGATACACCGAGACGAAGCATGATTTCAACACGGGGTACACTCTGAGACGAAGCCTGATTCTGACGCAGATCTTGTTGGTCGACTTGATTCCGAGACGGAGCTTAATTCCGACGGGGAGGTCGTTGGCTGACTTGATTCTGAGTCGGAGCATAATTCCAACGGGGAGGTCATTGGTTGTCTTTATTCCGAGTCGAACTATAATTCCGACAGGGAGGTTACTGGTTGACTTGATTCCAAGTCAAAGCATAATTCTGATAGGGAGGTCGCTGGTTGACTTGATTCTGAGTCGAAGCATAATTCCGACAGGGAGGTCGCTTGTTGACTTGATTCCGTGTCGAAGCATAATTCCGACAGGGAGGTCGCTGGTTGACTTGTCCCCAGCACGGAGTGTCTGTGGTCGACGTTTGCCCAGCACGGAGTGTCACTGGTTTTGATGTAGAGGCTGATTCCCAGGCGAAGCATAATTCCGACAGGGAAGGTAGATACTCCGAGGCGAAGCATGATTTCAACACGGGGTACATTCTGAGATGAAGCATGATTCCGCCGCAGGGGTTGTTGGTTTGATTTGATTTGATTTGGGTTGATATCAGCATCGCAACACTGAAATATAGTACCTGGAGCGAATCATCATTTGTCATGAGTGAAGTTGGGGATTTTGGTTTTGGTTTGGCATCAGCATCGCTACACTGGAATATGGTACCAGGAGCGAATCATCATTTGCCATGAGGAGAATTAGGGATTTTTGTTTTGGTTTGGCATCAGCATCGCTACACTGGAATATGGTATCAGGAGCGAATCATCATTTGCCATGAGGAGATTTCCCTCGTTCCCAGTTTAACGACTTAGGGGTCATCTGTTCCCAGTTTAAAGACTTAGGGGTCTATTGGATCGGAAGTTTGGAATTTTTGGGTTAGGGTCGGCATCAGGGTTGCTGACACTGAAGCACATGTGCCAGGAGCAATTCATCATTTGCCTTTCCCTGTTGGGGAGCGATGGCTTAGGAGACAGGTTTAGGTCCATATCATCTAAGACTTTTCAATTTTATGAGCCGTAAGGGTCCCATAAAAGCATTTTATCCCTACGAGTCGAAAGGATCTAGTAGGTGTACTTTCTCCTTAGAAGTCGTGGGGACTCCCAAGTGTGTTTTTTTCCTTCATGAGTCGTAAGGATCCCGCAAAGGTGTTTTATTACGAGTCGAGATGATCTCGTAAGTTTGTTCTCCTCATGTATCGTGAGGACACATGAGTGAGTCTTTCCAAATGGAGCATAATTCCAAGGGCGGAGACCGGCCGCTGGACGGGTGATTGCAGTGGGGTATGGGTATGATGAGAATTATTTGAGCCCGTGGATTGTATACGGTAGCCAACTTGGGGACCAACCGTAAGGCTGGGAGAATTTTGGGAAATTGGATTTTGGTTGGCGTCTGGATCGCTGCACTAGAATATGGTACAAGGAGCGACTCATCATTCGCCATTTTGGGATTTGAAATTTGGTTGGCTCTGCATCGCTGCACTGGAATATGGTACTAGGAGCGACTCATCATTCCCCGTCGGGAATTTAGGGATTTGGGATTTGATTGGCGTCTGCATCGCTGCACTAGAATATGGTACCAGGAGCGACTCATCATTCGCCATTTTAGGATTTGGAATTTGGTTGGCGTTTGCATCACTGCACTGGAATATGGTACCAGGAGCGACTCATCATTCGGCATTTGGAAGGTTTTTTTATACCGCGATTGGTCTATCATTTCAGTTTTTCTTATCGCGAAGGTCATGATTGCTCTATCATTTCGGCTATTTATTCGTGGTTTCCCCATCATTTTGGGTTTATTTTCTTATTTATTTTACTCGCTGATTTTTATTGCGAGTTGCCCTATCATTTCGGCTTTTCTTTTTTCTTTCATTTACACATTTTTTTATTCACACATTTTTACATCCCCAGTTTAACGACTTAGAGGTCGACTGTTCCCAGTTTAACGACGTGGTGGTCAACTCTTTTTAGAGAAAGGCAGATGTCTGAGAGAATCAAGTTCCCAAAGGGCTTCGGTCTTCGTTTGTATGAGATTGGCGGTCGCAGTTTGACTGTTTGTTGACACGCCTTTAGACAGTTCTATCTCTCCTGCCTTGTATTGTTTTTCGACCCAATCTTTGAAGACGAAGCAGTCCTCAATAGCATGACTTATCACTCTGTGATTAGAGCAATATTTAGGGTCGTCGGTCATATTCGCTTCTTGCGGTCTTTTTGATTCTGGCAATTGTAGACCGTTTCTTAGGGCGTCTTTGAATATTTTACGGACTTTGTCCCTTCTGAAGGAATAGACTTTATCCAGCTTCTCTTTCAGTGGAGCTTCTCCTCCTTCTCCAAACACTGGCTTCCGAGGCTGGTTAGCATTAGGCCCGCTCATCCCTCACTTATTTCGGTTAGCCGAAGTGTTGAAAGATTCAGTATCTTCAGAACTTCCGCCTTTATGATTATCGTCCTTTCGGTTTCTCCAGGACCTATTGTTATTTTGGGAATCAGAAGTGGACTCCTACTTTGAGTGCTCCAACATCTGGACTTTCCTGGTCAGCTCTTGGAATGTTTTGAGACCCGCGGTGCATAGAAACGGGGCCATCCAATTGTTGAGATTTCCGACGAGGAGGCTGACAGATTGGTCCTGCTCTATCGACGGTTCACATTTAACGGAGAGATTGCGCCAGCGGGTTATAAAATCCTTACTGCTTTCGTTGTTATTTGTCTTGGTCCTTACGAGGTCGGCAATGGTGATCTTATCGCTGACGCTCATGAAACTTTGTCGGAACAGTGATTCCATTTGGACGAAAGTAGTAACAGATCCATCCGGTATGCTCGCGTACCAGTCGAAAGCGACATCGGTTAAGCTATTAACGAACCGGCGGAGGAGAAGCGCATCATTGCCCCCAGTATTCCCGCATGAGGCTTTAAAGTGGGCGATGTGCTAGTTCGCATTTCCCGTCCCATCAAATCTTCCGAATTTGGGGATGACATAGCCGCTAGGAAATTCTACCAGATCATACTGAGCAGGATATGATCTCCCACTACTGCTGATATCCTTTTGCGTTTCGGCTTCGGCTACCAATGTTTTGACTTTGTTGGCAACCAAATCCATGATTTGATCTTGAGTTAGCGGGCTACTGTCATCGGTAGCCAAGACATTTCCCGAGATAGGATGCGACTGACTTTCATGCGGTCAGCCTACCTTTGGATTTGAGGGAATAGGCATCGGCTCTCTCGGGACACAGTTTCCCGGTTCATGAGCAGAACCCTACGCTTGATTAGGTGGCTGAGAGGCAACTTGGGCCGTGAGCTGCATCAAGACATTCGTCAAGTCGTCAATTTTTGAGTAGAGCTTAGCCATCTCTTTGTCTTTGCTTCTGAGCTATTTTCGGAGCTCTTGGAGAAGTTGCTGCTCTGTGTTCTTGGGATGGAAGATTGGCTCATTTTCGCTTTCCGAGCCCGACTCCTCATGAATCGAGGGATCTCTCTGCTTATCAGCCTCACTGGGAGGATTTTCATTACCTTCCGGAGGATGTTGGTCTTGGGAAGTGACAGCCACATTCACACCAGATTGGATTTGAGATGTAGTGGCCCCATCCTTGATCTTGCTGTGCGTGCCCACCATGTAGACAGTGTGAACCATATATCCAACCATCTCTATATCTTTGGTGGGGTAACCTTGTTCTTGGAACCTTATGAAGTTCAGCCTAGCATGAGCCCTGGCCCTTTTGTTGGCTATGTATCTGAGCCTTTTCTGTCTTAGCTTCTCAATTTTGAGGGCTTGGCGGGCATCTGTCATCCAGGAAGCCATCGTGAGTTGATTAACGGGGAGCTTAGAGAAGATACCCAATTGAGCAGCTGTCAGGAGCGCCGCTGGAGCTTGCCTGAGATGACTTGTTGCTTTGTTGGTGTTGATGGCCTTGCCCCCAGCTGGGGCCAAAGAAAGTCGTTCAAACACCGACTTGCGTTTGGGTTGGGACGCCTTCGAGACCACCACAATTGGCCTCCTGCCTTTTGAGGCCAGTTTATCTGTTACTGGAGCTTAAGGAGCTGGGATGGCGTTAGCTGACACGAACAGAATAGAGCAAAATGGTAGCGGCGCCTCCTCCCATTGTTGCCTGAGACTGGCCGGGAGGACCGTCATGGCGTCTATCTTCATCGTGTAGGAGATGGGAGCTGTGTCGAGAGCTGAGCTGATCCTAAAAGACATTTTGTTGCTTCCGGAGATTGCAATTTGAAATTTGTTAACCTGCACAAAGAAGCATGATTTCAGTACAGGCAATCGATATGTATATTGATTGAGTTGGCATGAACGTTTAACCCGAAATATGGGAGGAGAGATCGGTCCTACCGGGCGTGCCAGAATCTGTAGGGTGTTTTTCGTCACCCCATTGAGATGGGAATACGTGTCGCTTGTCAGGTGTACTACAGATTCCCCCTGCCTAGGGTAGGCGGGGGTTTATTGATTGTGGGGATCCGAATCTCCGGCATCCGCGGATTAAGCTGCCGTTAATTACCCCTCGCCTTTGGAGCGAGAGAACCTCCGATTGACGGGTCAAACTGGTCATACGAACTCAACGTGCAGTGTGCATTTGTGTATCTTAAGGGGTTTTGGATATATCGGGAGCCTCACAGAGTTTACGGGGGTCCCACTACCCGGTTAGCGGGCTAGGGATCAAGAGGGCTAGCAGCCCCCTTGCGAGGTATGGGGTAGCGCCCTGTTAGAAATTTTTTCTAATGGAGACAGTGTTGTGAAGTGTGTGTGTATGAAAAAAGGGAAGAATAGCGTCCAAAGGACCCATGGGTGCCAGCGCCTCACGTGCCTAGCGCCCCACGTGCTTGGTACGTTGGTGCTAAGCGCAGGGCGCCAGCGCCTTACGTGCTTAGCACGCGGGCGCTAGGCACTGGGCGTTAGCAGGAAAAGGGACTTGGTCCCTGCACTGGGAGCTGTGCTTCTGATTTGACCTCTGGAGTTAAACTCCTGAAAAGAGATTTAAATTATGAAGTTAAACTCCAGCATATCTTGAATGGAGTTAAACTCCCAGAAATCTTTATAAAAGATTGAAAGGGACCTTCTTCTTCTCTCTTTTAGTCTTGGATTTTTCCCAAAGTGGAAGTTTTGGAGGTTAGTCTCCTTCTTCTTCTTCTCAGTTGGCCGGATCTTGGAGAAAAATCGAGGGATTTCTAAATCTTCCCTTTTTGAGATCTGATGGAAGATCTGAACTCCCCTTTGTGGGTTTTGTGGTGAAAAACTATCTAATTTTAGAAAAAGAAGAGTAAAACTCTTGATTTAATTGAAAATGAGAAGAAGGTTTAGAACCTTGAGGAAGGAGAAGGAGGCACAGAAACCCTAAATTTTTAGGGGAATGAAATTCTCTTTTCATTTCACTATCATGTTGCTTTTTATAGGCTTACAAATTTACATATAGCCCCTTGGGCTTTACAAAATGGTATTTTGCCCATCGCATGCCTCATGTGCTCATTTCTTTTGTTTATGTGCCATGGGCTTCACAAAAATTTTGCTTTATACCCATTTTTCTTACATTCATGCATAAAAAAATTACATCAAAATTATTTATTATATGATTTCATTTTGGCATGGGGGATGCCAGCCACGCGGCTCGACATGGGCGTGGGCCCACTTGATTTGGGCTTAGGCCTGCCTGGTTTGGGGTTGACTTTGATTTTGACTTGGTCAACCGGGGTGTAATTTTCGACCCCAACAGTTTGCATTTGCATATTTCTCGCATTTCAGCACTTCCATTCATGTATTTTTTTATTTTTCATATTGTTTACATTGGATATTTGCTTTTGTACTGTATTTTTCTTATTGTACCCAAAAATTGAAAAAGAGAAGGAAAAAATTAGCTGTTAAAATTTCCCTTTCTTTTTGTATATACAAAGATCCAAAAAACATAAAAATTTTAAAAAAACTTCAAAAACAGAAAAACTTTGTCGTCAAGTTAGTTAGTGAGAAAGCTTAGATTAGAAATACCGATGGTTTGGTTTGATAAAATAGAAATAACAAAATCCTATTTTTAGAAATTGAAAACCTGGAAGATAACTCTTCTTTGAGTTTAACTGTAGCTAATATACGTTTTTGCATTACACTACACGTGTCGTGAGTTTTGTGAATTAGATGACATGTTCGAAATATTTTAAAACTTTTAAAAATTGATAAATTTCTTTAGGATCGAATATGTTTATTTTGAAATAAGTAATATCAAGAAAAGTTCAAAAAGTGAAGTGGATATAAAAGGGTATTATTGAAGCTATAATGGAGGCTAAGTCGGAAAAATAACCCATCTTGATTTTTGTGTGATTACACACCCGATCTACACAAACACATCTTTAATCTTAAAAAAGAAAAGGAATATTGATTGTATCTCTGTTCGCATTACTTTTGAGATTTCATGTATAAAATAAGTTCTTTTGTTTTAGAGCCTAGGTGACTTGGGCAATTAAGCCCACTGGGGTGTTTTGACACATAATGCCCTAAAACCATCTGGTTTGGGTGTATTGGCCCAAAGATCGCTAAGAATCCTAGAATGTCTGATATAAACAAAGTCAAGTAAGTGTTCTCTCCAAATTAAAATTCCTCACAGTTCTTTGTGTGAGAATAATCTTGGTTTAAAACTAATTTTTCTATAAAAAATATTTCTAACCAAGATATGAAGATAAAGACTATTGCACGTTCACGAGGGTGTGTTTAATACAAAAACAAGTGATAGGTAAAGAGAAGAATAAAACTTAGTTTTCTATTAAAGATGATAGAAATTCTGATTTGAAATCTAACTGGAGAATGAAACTTGAGAAAAGCTTAAGATCAAACTTGCGTGATCCTTTTGATGTTTTGCCTGGTTCATATTTGTGTTATGAAAACTCTAATCAAAGTTTTTGAAACGTAACGACTGTTGGCTATAGTGTTCTCAAGGAAATTATTGTAATCGCAGGCAGGCGATTTTGATGATTGAGGGAGGACCTATACGGGTAGAACAATCTTACTCGAGATGATAGTATGCTATCTTGTTTGTCTCTATCTTCATGTACATGCATTATGTGGTATTACAGATCACTATTACATATTGATAGAGCCCATAGGATTCTTGTTTGACTACCAGCATTATGATGGCGATCATATACATGGGAGTTGGGTGGTCCATAAGCACATCCTTAAATGTCCCTAGTCGAGGAAGTATCGAGACTGGGCATCGATACTCCGGAGCAGACTAGTTTATGCTTTTTGAGACCCCGACGAGGGGCGGTGGCCGGTCTCACAAGCCATTGGTGTCAGTTAGTCACCTAAGATAATATACATGTGCTCATTGGGTTATGAGTTACACTGGATGGACTCGTCGGGAACATGCTAGATGGTATTATACCTATTGTCAGATAGTAGTTCTCAGGTGATATGAGTACAGGTTAGTCTGTCGACCTGAGATCGTCATTTTTCTCGTGTGATTCCCACTGTACTTTGATTACTACCCTGCCACGGCTCAAAGGAGTCATGCAAACAGATTTTAATTGGGTACATTTCTGAGCCATATGGAAGCAGTGAGCGAATCGTCGGGGATTCGTCTCTCCCGGTATTGGGGGTTGATGTCGCGCTGTGTATGGGTGGCCATCACTAGAAATCCTTGTCCAAGGTGGACAATAATTACTCATTTAGATCACTAGTTTCTCAATGGGTGATGGGCTTCACACCGACACGAAATATCGCGTTATTAGGGGTCTGACTTTATGCACCCCTAGACCCGATATGCGATACTCTTAGACGAACAGACCGGACTGTACGTAGATTGTCACAGACAGGTTCAGTAGGGGGTACAGACGAGTTTGCTCGTTGGCCTTCCTTTTGCTCAATACCTGGGAAGCCGTTACGTACAGCTAGTGCCGCTGACGTGCTTGTGGTTAAACTACTGCCAGCGTATAGACGGGTCTTTAGAGTCCTACATAGAGGGTTTTCTGGTTCAGGCGATATGATGTAGATGACGTATGTTGGTACATATAGGTGTCCGATTAAATATGTGTACAGGCTACACAGACTTTAATCGGACGATTGATAATACTAGCGGCTTAGGATTAAGCCGGATTATTAAATCAAGTTTTGATTTAATAATATATATATATTTTTAGTATATGTATTCTAGTATTATTGTTCATTATTCATTTTCTCTCTTGGCTATTCGTATTTTTATACGAATACATGTATATATATTTCGATACGTATACCGGGTTGTATTCCGTATTTATACGGAATATCTTCAAGAAGATGGACACCTCATTATATGATTTTCTTTTTAGAAAATCATTTGCAAATGAGGTGGAGGGTGAGGTGGCATGAGCATGGTTGGAGATATGTAGAGAGGAATGGGCAATTATTTGTTTATTGTAAAAATATGTGAGATATTTTTTGCATGGTTGTAAAAATTAGGAGCCATTCTTTCTACATGCCATTCACTCTTCATTCTATCATGCTTGAGAGCTTTTCTACACTTAGCTCTTTTTCTTGAGTTGCTCATGCCTTATTTTTTCTCACCTCCTCCTCCTTCTTCTTTAGTTGCTTACTTGAGCTTAAGAAATGAGAGAAAAAGATAGTGAAAAATTTCTACATCCCCACTATCCATTGCTAGCGACCTTGGAGCGTCGGTTGCTTCGCTAGGCGAAGCTAGAGCTTGGATCGTTTCCCTCAGGTGGATCATCTTCGGCAAAGGAGGACCGGTTTCCAAGCGCGATCCGGAGCACTTGAAGAAAGCTTGAGGATGTGAGTATTCTACACATAGTAGATTAGTTTAGCTCACTAGGTTTTGTTTACCTGTTCTTAGCTCTTTAGTTCGATTCATGGTTTCGGGAACTTTACCGAACTAGAAAAATTTTGAAATCCATGTTGCCATCTTCGAAAACTAGTTTGCTAGTGTGTCTAAGTTTCCAGCAACGACTCTATTTACACGAGCACGTAAAGACGAATAGGATATTAAATTAAATAAGAAATGAGGAGTGAAAAATAAGGGTTCAATATTTCTAACTTAGGAAGATAGAATTTCTAGCTTAGATACTGTACCTTAGAATTATAATCGAATGTAATTTCATAAAACTAGCTTGGCTGGATTTTGTGGGTGTAATCCACTGAAAACCCTCAGGAGACAAAACTCCTCTTAGTAGAGACACCTAGAGGTTAAACGGTTTGTTGTATAGGCTCAGTGCAATCGTGTTCTCTGCGAAATTGAGGTTAGGATTTTGTTTTGCTCGGGAAGAGTAAAAAATAAGTTTGGGGGTATTTGTTCATCACGAAAACTATATTTAATACTGCTCATTCGATATCATTTTGTGAATAAACAATACTATTTAATCCGTGTCTGCTCATTAGTACAAGTTACATGTACACTGGGGAATATTACTAAAAGCATGAAAAAATTGCACAGATACGGAGATTTTGAGCCAAAACTGTAACCAGGATGGAAAATGATCAAGTCCAAGATATTCTTGCAACAAATCATGTGTGTACAACAATTTATTTGTAATGGTCCAACATGATACATGTATGAGCAGCCATGTTTTGATATAAGTGTACACAAGTGGGCTTGACAATGTTGACTAGGCATGATTATGTTGTGTTAAAAAGATACGATGTGTTGCATACTTTTTTTGGGTAGAAAAATCTTTACATTTAGCTTCTAAACTCCAGATTGCAACCTTGTTCAAATTAAAATAAAAGAAAATCATAGAGAGAAGTTTGGGATGTCAGAAGAAAACAGTGCAAAGATAGGCCTAAGAACTCAACTCCAGGCCGCCATTTTATTCCAAATGGCCGCAATTGCGACCCTGTGTTCCGAACCCCCTCGTTTTTCTTCTGAGCACTCCTATTGGTCACATCAACCCACTTGTATACTCCTTTTTTTATTTGCAATGCCTATAAATAACAGATCATTTTGAGAGAAAATGATCCATCCATGTACATTTCAATACTTTGCTTACTTGAGAGAAAAAAAAATTCTATCTTAAATAGTTTTTTTGAAATTTCTAGAAGTCAAATTGGTCCTTAAAAATTTATTTGAAAGATCAAGGTATTTTTGGGTCGTATTTGAAATGACAAAGCTATGGTTTTTATTCGTAACTTCATTTTCTTTTTTTAAACTAAAAAAACTTGGGTATAATTAACTAAAAATACAACGATATAAGGTGTCTGAATCTTAACATATGATTCATGAACGTCGACAAAGACTTATGCCAAGAATTCCGATTTTCATAAGAATTCATTTGTAAATGTATTATCGTTCAATATGTGAGGTTGATATTTATTTGTTTACCATTGTTTCATGGTGTCGCTAATTAGGGTAAAATTAAATCTTACAATATGGAGAAATGATACTATATAAGAAACCAGGTTGCAATCAATATGTTTGATTAAATTATATATGACTATATCTATTTATATATCTATGTGTATTAATATATACTATATTAAGGACTACAATATGACCAAGGGCAGCGACATGGAAGCATGATAAGAGGAGGAGAGAGAGACGAGGACTTACTTGCATTTCAATACGGTGTAACTACCGTATTGCCGTTTGTAAGGAAAAAGACTTGATTGGGAGTCTTTCGTCGTCTAGGTGTAAGGAGAACTTCGATTTGCCTTGGGAGGATATTTGGATCAAAATTTCAGAAATGAAAGGAGGTTTTGGCAGCCATGGAAGGAGAAGAAGATAATTAAAAAGAAATGTTGTATTAAAAGGTGAGTAAAAACATTAAAAAGGGGCTTAAAGGAGGAATTCAAAGTTTGAGGGTTTACTGGATTGAACTGGATGTTTTAGAATAGGAAATGAAAAGCTCCACATCCAAGCGAACTAGTTCTCAAAGTTTGAGCACGAGTGGGCCCCACAGAACTGCCTGGGTCGGTTTTGGCTCGAGCATTGGGCTTGAGTCTCGACCCCTTGGCTCTTACCAATCCCTATGATCCAAAAACATATATTGTTTTTCTTATATGGTTTCGGGGCTCCGTGTGCATTGCTCGTAAACTTTCTGGGCTCGAAAACGTTAGAAAGACAATTAAAAGAAAAGAAAAGAAAAGAAAAGGGCTGCAAGATTTCGAATATGCAGACTATACGACGGCGGTGTAAAGACTTAACCAATAGGCTACAAGGTTGTTCTTGTACTTTGTTATCAATAAATAATTATAACCCAATAATCGAAAAGAAAGAATGGTATTTTATTAACGAGAAATAATACAATGATACACGAATTTTAGGGTCGATACAAATGGTTTGGCTCAACTTAAACACTTTTGAAAATGATGAACTGGGTGATCCTATAAGGATACCCACTAAAAGTTTATCTTCTCTTAAGTCTGAAATGACTGTAAACTAATATCCATGTCTGAAATGACTCTAAACTAATATCAATGTTCGAAATGACTCTAAACTATCATATATGAAATTACGTCCCTAAAGATTTCAAGTTAGAAAAGCCATGTTTTAAGAGACATCAAATGAATTTTCTTGAAATGACTGTAAATTAATGTCCGAAATGACTATAAACTAATATCAATGTCCTAAATGACTCTAAACTAATATCAATGTCCGAAATGACTCTAAACTAATATTCATGTCCAAAACAACTCTAAACTATTATCAATGTATGAAATGACTTTAAAAAAATATATATAAAATTACGTCCCGTGAAGACTTCAAGTTAAAAAAGCCATGTTCTAAGAGACATCAAATGACCTTTTCTAGTCTGAAATGACTGGAAACTAATGTATGAAATGATTGTAACCAAATATCCATGTCCGAATGACTGTAAACTAAAAGCTATATCCGAAATGACTATAAACCAACATTTCATGTCTAAGATGACTCTTTCATGTCCGAGATGACTCTAAACTAACATTTGATGTCTGAAATAACTTTAAACTACGCAATGGGCAACCCATTGTGGTGCCAACTCTGTTGGGGTTCCTAGCACCCTGGCTGTCGCGGCCGTTGTGGAATGAAAAACTTTGACTTTTAAAAACTTGGCGCTAAAAACGACATCCTAGAATCTAACCAAACGTTGAAACTAGCAAACTAAAGAGATCTAGCTACTGTGATAGAGAGTTATACCGAAAGATTCGTGTCCTTCGGTCTTCTACCTTCTTTCTCAGCTCCACGGGGACTCCGTGATCGAGCTTGATCACCGGTCCTCCTCCATCGAAGATGATTCACCTGAGAGATATGGTTCGTGGCTCTAGCTCCACTCCAAAACCTAGTGGAGTAACTAAAGGCTCTAGGTTTCTAATCTAGAGTGTCTAGTGATGCAATCTGTGGTTCTAGTATTCTTTCTACCTCTTTTCACCCTTGATTCTCAACTCATGAGAGTATAGGGTGAAGAGAAAGAAGGAGCTCAAGAACGGTGAGAGAAAGAGAATGGTGAAATGAAAAAATCTTATCACAACAAATAATGCAAGCATGGTTTTATTAAAATGATTTTTTGCAATAATAAAAAGCAACCATACTTGAATAGTGTAGTCAAATGAATTATAAATTCATTTGTCTACCTATTCAACCATGCTTTACACCACTCTCTTTGCCACCTCACCCCTCCACCTCATTTCAATTTTCTAGAAAGAAAAAACATGGAAATAAGGTGTCCTCCTTCTAGAATGTTTTCCGTATAAATAAGGAATGCATTTTACCGTATATACATACCCATATTCGTATCAAAATACGAATACCCAAAAAGGTAGAATAATACACAGAACATAATACTAGAATATACATATCAAAATATGCATACGTAAATTATTAAATCAACACCTGATTTAATAATCCGACTTAATCCAAAGCCGGCTAATATTATCAACCGTCCGATCGAAAGCCCGGATAACACTAGAATATAAATATTGAAATATGTATATATAAATTATTAAATCAATACCTGATTTAATAATCCGGTTTAATCCTAAGCCGGCTAGTATTATCATTTGATCAGAACTCTGCACGTATCAAAATACGACTATTACATCATTTCGTCTGAACCAAGGAAACACTATGTGTGGGACTCTAAAGACTCGACAGTATGCTAGAAGTGGGTTTAACCATAAGCACGCCAGCGACACTAGCTGTACATAACGGCTACCCAGGTACCTGTCGAAAAGGAAGGCCGACAAGCAAGCTCATCCGAACCCCTACTAAGCCTATTCGTGACAATCTTCGTATAGTCCGGTCTCTTTGTCTAAGAGTATTGCATACCGGATCTAGGGGATGGTAAACGTCAGACCCCTACTGACCCGATAAGTCGTGTCGATGTGGCTTATGAACAATCCGAGAAACTATTGATCTAACCATCAGTAAATCTCAACTGCCTTGGTTAAGGTCTTATGGTTTTGGCCAACCGGACACAGTGTGATATCGACTCCCAATACCGGGAGAGACGAATTCCTGACAATCACTCACTTCCTTCATGTGGCTCGGGACTGTATCCAACTAAAACCTGTTTGCATGACTCAGTAGAGCCGTGGTAGGGTAGTGATCAAAGTATAGTGCGAACTCACAGGAGATAAATGATGATCTTAGATCTGAAGACTAACCTGTACTCATGTCAACTGAGAACCGCTATCTAACGATATATATAATACCATCTAGATTCTTGACGAGTCCGTCCAGTATACTCACCCCCAGTGAGCACCTGTATACAATCTTAGGTGATCACACCAATGGTTGTGGGACCAACCATCGCTCCTTGTCAGGGTCTAGAAACGTATACACAAATATACTCCGGAATATCGATACCCGGTCTCGATACTCCGGCTACCTGGGACCTTTAAGGATGTGTTTATGGACAACCCTGCTCCAACAAGTATGATCGCCGTCATAACGCTGGTAGTCAAGAAAAATCTGTATTTGCCATATGTGATATCGAGTATAACATATGCACATATTAAGATAAAGATAAACCAAAATAGTATACTGCTGTAACGAGTCTTTATCAACATGTATAAGCAATACAAAGCAGTAAGAAAAACAAATACACATGTTCAGATAAAAACGACTTAAATAAAATACTATACAACTGAGCATGATTGTCCTGTATATACATATTTTTAGCATCCTATACAATACAGGCCTCTAGGGCATACATATTCAACAAGCTCCCACTACAGGATTGAAAAGAAAACCTATCATCTGTAAAGACGTTAAACTTTTCTCGTTTGAATCTCAATTTTCTTCGTAGATTATCTTTCGGTATTTACAGAACTGAAGATAAGTACGAAAACGAGTATTGTGTCACTTAAAAAAATCTCTCTACTCTAACATTATTGTGTGAAAGTTCTATTCACAATGGAAAAAATTCTTTCAAACCAGAACATGGGTTATTCCAATGGTTGCATTCGGATACGGATATCCGGATCCATATCCGGATATTTTTGGATATGGATATGAAATTTCAGATCTGTCCGAATATGGATACAGATATATATATTTTCAGATCTACTCGGATACGGATACGAATCTTTTTAAGTTATTCGGATATGGATTCAGATATCCAGATTTCTGAATTCGGATACGGATATCCGCAGACTTATTAAGTTAAATATAGCATTTTAAATTAGATTTCTAATGTTTTTATGCTTAATTAATTAATACTTTTATAGTAAAATTAAGATTAAATAATATATTAGTTTGTTTATTTTATATGTATTATAAATTATGCATTATAAATATTATTTAACATATTTTTAAATTATTTTTATTTTAAAGTATACAAAATATGACAATATATATGTATTATTACTTGTTAATATATTCTGTAACATGCATATTTATCCATTTCAAATATTTTAACCACTCATATTTAATTTTTACTTAATTTTTTGTAGTATGTATCAATAACATGCATATTTTCCTTCACATTGTCTTATTTTATATTTTAAATATTTATTTATCAATATCCGATTCGTATCCGTATCTGTCTATCTCATATCCGATCCGTATTCATATCCGAATTTGTCAAATATAGATAGGAATATTTTTTTCTGAACTATATCCGTATTCGTATCCGTATTCGAAACCAGAAAGAGAATATGGATATGATAATGCTCATATCCGATCTGTATCCGCTCCAAATGCAATCCTAGTTATTCCCTCAGGTCCCCTAAACTCAAAAACCAATTATCACCCCGTATCCTTCCAAGTTAGGAAAAGAAGTTTTTCTATTTGTAAAAGTCTTCTCCATAATAGTAAACCATGTATTTCTTCCATTTGTGAAAATCCCCTTCACAGTAGAAAACCTCTTTCAAACCTGAATACGGGTTATTACCCCAGGTCTCCGAAACTTGAAGACAGGTTATCACCCCGTATCCTTTCAAGTTAGGGAAAGAAGTTTTCCTATTTATAAAATTTATTCTCACAATGGAGAATCAACCAAATTCACCTCACACTACAAGAAATATAGGATTATTTCATCGGTTAAAATCCAACGGAATAAACCGACTAGCCGACAAAAAACCCCAAATACCAATGAAATTTATTTAATAATTTTATTAGGTTATTCTTTTAGCTAGTACCCGACGGAATAACCTAATAAATCAATTGGGGCTCGGGGTTGATCTCTCCCCTCATTTCCCACCCAAAAAAAATCCTAGATCCTCCAATCGCCGGCCCCGGAGCTCCTCGTCTTCCTCTGATGCCACTGCCTCCTCCAAACGCCGGCGACCCTCTCCTCCAACTCGACGCCGCCCCCCTCCGGCAACCACCTCTTTCCTCTCCTGTCGCCCTACCTCCGCCGACCCCCTCTTCCTCGATAACCCCCTCCTCGTCGACCCCCTCATCTCTCGTCACCCCTCACGGTCCCTTTCTTTGCCCCTCCAAACACTGCCCCTTTGCCTTCCCCTTCCAGCAACCAACCCCCTCCTCTTCCTTCTCCAATCCGTCGCCTCCGACCCCTTCCTCATCCTCCAAGCCGTCGCAGCCTAAGCCTCTGTCCTTTGTGATCGATCTCAACCCCCCTCCGATATCGATCTCATGCCACTCTCCTTCAAGATCGAAGCCGAACCACTCTCTTCCGAGCTCGAGCCCGAGCCCCTATTCCTCAGTAAGATTTTTTTTATAAAATTTCGATTTATATAGAGCGTAGGTTTATATTTTTGTTATTTTTAGATCTTTGAGTGGAAATGTGAAGATAAGAAAATTTGAATGAAAATTTTTTGCAATTGTAGGATTGATATCGACATGGTTGGTCGGACTTTTTTTGCACTCGAGATATATCGATTATCGGTACACCACTCTATGCTTTTTATTTATTAAAGTATGAAAATTTTAATTGTTAACTATTAAACTTAATCTTAGTCACCCATTAACCATTTAAACGAAAAAAACACAACCCTAATCTAGATTATTCATAGTCAACTAACCATAAAACCAACTACTTGACATTCCTTAAATTTTCATTCCGCTATAGCGTTAAATTCAAATTCTATTAGATATTTGTTTGGTTATTTCTTTGGTCGATACCGGATCTTAGTGGATTAGGAATACTTGGATTATGAATGGAATTGGTGTTGAATTTGGATATTTGATCTTCGAATTAGCTATGGGTTGATAGCATGTATGGAACTGGTATAGAATTTGTAGGTGAAATGCCAAACGTGTCAAAATTTAGGGGAGGTGCTGCCCAAATTTTCAGAAATTTTGCAAAACAGAGGGAATTGGCACGGGTATATAAATACGATCTATTGCGAATATGTTTCTCAACCATATCAATCACGAATTGAAGCTTGAATTTCAAAATAACAGGAAAATCTTATAATAAGTGTACGAAACTCGATGATAACACGAAATTTATATGTTATCATCGAGGATCTCACATTCAAAAAGCGAAATGCGCCTTAGAATCCTTCTATCAGTTATATACGCAATATTTTCTATTGTGATATAAAACTATGTGATGGTTATCAAAACTAAGCATTTAATCGTTTGTTTCTGGCAACCGTCATGCAGTTTATATGACGAGAAAACTGGTCGTACTATAACTAATAGATTTGTTCAGTGTGGACAAATTAAGAATTTATAATGAAAACACACCCTGCATTTGTGCTTTCATTCATTTCGAGATTAGATTCCTCAGCACCGAGCGTGTGTGTATGATTGCATGTGAGTGTGTGTGTGTGTGTGCGCGCGCGCGCGCAGGCGTGTGTGTGAGTATGTATGTGTAATCCTTTGTTGCAAACCCTACGTTAATCTTCAGCATGTCCTCCTCTGCCACCCTCTCATCGCCGACCCCCTCCTAGCCGCCCCTCCTCCTAACCGTGATATAAAACTACGTGATGGTTGTTAAAAAACCAGGCCCTAAGAGAAAATGTTATATATTAACATACAATTAAAACTATGCAGGAAAAAAATAAGGGAAAAACTATCTAGTAGATCTCTTGTCACAAATAAACCAAGCGATCATCCCAGTCTCTCTCCCTCTATCCACTCATTTTTTCACATTCAAAATATGGTTAGAGAGTGAGACATAAGGCATATTACCCGTCGACGCTCGATGGCATACTTTCCCAAATTGGAATTGAGGTGAAAGTATGTCATCGACTGTCGGCGAGTGTTGTGCCTTATATCTCACTCTCTATCCATCTTTTGGATTTGAAAAATGAGTGGACATATGGAGAGAGAATGGGATGGTTGCTTGGTTTATTTGTGGTAAGAGATTTATTAGCTAGTTTGTTTTATGGCTCGTCTCCTCGTACTCCCGTGGGTTCTCGAGCACGCGTCTTCTCTTCTCCTCCTGCATCTGGACCTTCATCGGCTTCGAGTTCACGAAGGAGGATGTCGGAAGAAGAAGTCGCTAGCGCTCTTGAGGCGAGGAAACAGATCATCCAGAGCTTGAGGTCTCTAGGGAAGAAAGTACCGGATGTAAGTTTGATAATCCTTGGTTTCAATACAATTTTCATATAATTATCGAGAATATTGTGTACTGATACTTGTCTATTGATCATATCACACATGTTTACTAGAATCATGAGATTTTTGATTGAGAACACAATTGAGGAAAAGATACAGAAATTACAAGAGAAAAATGAACTTGTGTTTGAAGGGTAATGTTTGTTTGATGTAGACCATCTTTTGTTAACTTCATTGATATCATAACCTGATATGTATGACCTAATTTGATTTATAGGACTATTGGTGACTCTAAAGATACTTTTGCGAAGTAAACAGAAGCAGACTTGAGATTTTTATTCCAAAACTAATTTTTACTTGTGACGAGTAAGGTAACCACTTAGGCTGTATAATTATTATTTACAGAAATTTTGAATATATAATTAAACCTGTTATGCGTGGTTTGTCTATAGAATTTTAAATGATTGCATGAAGGTGGTGATGTTTAAAATTCATATTGCAGATTCATAGAGTTCTTATAAGTTAACGACGAAAGGATTATATTTTTTGAGATCCTATTCCCTCGTGAAGTATCCAAAAGTTATACAAAACAATAGTTGTTATTCTAACTTGTTACTATACTATGTTACTCTTTAATTACTCATTCATGTAAACTTGATATTATAAGTTACTCTTTAATTCATATTGCAGATCCGTAGGGTTCGTATAAGTTACTCTTTAATTACTCACTCATGTAAACTTGATCTCTCAAGGGAAGAAAATACCGGATGTAGGTTTGATAATTTTTCCTTTATATACAATTTTCATATAATTATCGAGAATATTGTGTACTAATACTTTTCTATTGATAAAACTATAGTACCTGCTCGATTTCACTGAGTTTCCGGACGGCAGCGACGCCGAGTGATCTCGAGATGGAGTGGAAAAGCACAAAACACGCTCGCATCGGTAGATTGTATTCATTTCATATGTTTTTTTTGTTTTAACAAGTAGTAAAATAAGATTATAATGAATGAATTGAGTTTGTAATTGAATTGAAATTGTTATTGCATTTAATTGAAATGAATTGAATTAGTTTTAAGAAGTTGTGGTTGTAGTTATTTATATTGAATTGATTGTATTGAATGCTCGAAAACAGCGTAAAAACTGTCTTGTTTTTTCACTGTATATAACTTATTTCCTCGGGCATGGCCCGATGAAATAAGTTACCCGACGGAATAAACTAAGCATCCGACTATACTACAACGAACCATATATTCACCACGTTCGTCGTGTTAGTCGTGTTTTATTTGTATGGTATGAATGTGCTTGAGTTATTACGCGAAGTAGAGAATTGCATTCACTTATTCCGTAATGATCCAAACAACTCAAGACCTTAGTATCATTCTATTTTAAACACACATGATACGGGATGAGTGTGATTAATCCAATAATTGAAAAATGTAGAACCACAAATATGGTATTTTTTATTCAGTAAGAATCAATCAAGTCATGTCCGAAGCATTATTAAAATAGGACAAAGCATATTATAAATACTCAGCCAATCTCTATAATAGAGTATGGCTTTTATAGAATAATTAGCCAATCTCTATAATAGAGTAGGGCTTTTAGTAAAATTCCATAAATCCGTATTCTCGGATTTTGAAATAAAGATAAAGGTTTCGGTTGCGCATTTCCGAAGTACTATGTAAATGATATTTACATATTTACTTTGTTAATTAAATCTAGATAGATTACATCCGATTAAGAAAAGAACATATAAAATATAAATAAATACGACGCTTTAAAGAATGTTAATCAGTAAAGAAAAGATAGGTTCCTTCATCAATGGCATTCTATTGATCACATAACAAAAAGCAACTAAAAGATTGCAAGAATAAATAAATGAAGGTGTTGGATTATCGGGAATAATCCCGACATCCTTACCTTTTTTTAAGGAAGAAGAGAACTAAGCCAAGAAATGAAGTAAAATTCTTCTTTATTTCAAGTATGAGAATGGGTGTATGGGTACAAGCCCCCCTCTCTCTAGAGTGGAAAATTATATAGGAATTATGTGTGAAATGAGATGAATCCATCCTCCTTTTATAGGCTAAGGGGGTGGCACAATGAGTTTAATTTTTTTAATTTAAACTTCATAACTGATCCCTCCAAAACCATTGGAGAGGGGTATTTGAAACATATTTTATATAAATATTTTATTCCATACATGTTGTACAAAATATATTTGTACATATTTTGGTCCAAAAGGGACCAAAATGTCTGGGTTTGGTTGACCGGCCCCTTGGGGGACCGGGTTTCGTGTTGACTGGGCCCTAAGGGGCTGGGTTCTGTTGACTGGCCCCGAGGGGGGCCGGGTTGACTAGGTTGACCAGCCCTTTGGGGGGCTGGGTTGCATTGACCGGCCCCATGGGGGGCCAGGTCTTGGTTGAACGGCCCCGTGAGGGCTATGTTTTAGTTGACTGGCCGTTGAGAGGACCGGGTCTTGGTGGACTGGCCGCTGAGAGGGCCAGGTCTTTTGAAGGTGTTTGAAAATATTTGTGTGTGCACGGGCTCGCTTAAGGCGCATCTGATATGCATGGACTCGCTTAAGACACATTTTTGTTGATCTGAGACTTCCAGAGCTTGCTTCGGATATTTATTGTCTGTCGTTGCTGATCCACGTGTTCATCTGAAACTAAATCGGGGCAATGTAGTGCGTACTCATATGCAAACCGAGAAGAGGCAGTTGTAATACGGGGCTTATTTGAAACCGAGCAAATGTATTTGGAAAGGCAATGTGGTGCGTACCCGTATACAGAATGAGCAGAGGCATCACGTACTTGTATACAGACCAAACAGAGGCATCGGGAACCGAATAGAGGACTCAAGCGTATTCGATGACTAGGAACCAAGTAAAGGCATTAAACGTTCTTTTTAGATATTGAACAGAGGCATGGCGTGTTCTCCGAATGTCTAACAGAGGCATGACGTGATATACTGTAGAAAGGTGCCTGTCAAAAGAACCCAAAAGTAGAAATTGCCTGTGTGATAGCTGTTGATAGTAAAATCGTATGAAGGTTGATTGCTAGGAATAAGAACTCGTGTAGAAGTAGCGGTCGACGATTTTAAGTTCGCGCCTTTACTGATGTCAACAAATAGTCCCATGCTTGGACTTGTATGGATAATTTGTTTATGCATGCGAGATCAAGCGTAACTGTAATGAACTCTATACAGAATCACATTAGAGAAGCATTGTTGTTGAAGCCGAAGTAAAGTAACACTTGTGAGAAGTGCATCATTGCATCTGATTGGAATATGATAAGTCCATCCTTTGTTGAAATGTAGCAGCATTAGTTGACTGTAGGATGTAGAAGTGCCCGTTGATTGTTGTAACAACCCTAACTTTCTGTATGAAATTTTTCAAAAAAATACAGAAAGGGACACCTAAGCCTGAACATAAATTATAAGTTTGTTTTGCTTTAGAACAGCAAGAAAGAGCTTGTAGCTCACTAGTAAAGCCTTGCACTGCTGTTGCAAAGCACCAGAGTTCAAATCCCTCCAGCCACATTATCTTTTTGTTTTATTTTCTTTTAACCTTTTAGAAGCCTTAGAGTCTACACGTACACTACACGTAAACTGAAGAGACACAGCCTAATCAAACATGTGCACGAGGGTAGATCAAATGACAGGGACACGTGGCCAAAGAACCAAGCCCACCCGTCGGAATTTGGCCGGCGAAACTCAAGGAAAAACTGGCACCATCGGGTAGAACAATCCCAAATGCACCCAAACTTTTCCCCCTGCACCCTTTCAGGTACCCCACGAACCACACATTGCTTGTTTACTCTGAATATTTCCAGAGAGCAATAAAATGCCCATTTAATCCAATTTTAATGCATATTTCAATGCATTCTTTAAATACCCTAAACCCTAATTTTCCTTATAAATACCACCCTCATTTCACACTTCCTCACTCATAATTCTCTGCCAAAACTCTCAAGAAATTTCCACGTTCCTATAGTGTGCAAGTAGAGTTAACGAAGGGCGAAGCTCCGACGATGTTCCGGCGACAATACGAGGAGTTTCCGGCAACGAAACGACGCCCCGAAGCTCTCTTTAGGACCCTCTCTCTCCCCTCTTGACCCCAAGCCAGTAAGTCCTATTTCCCCCTCTCATCTTCATCTTTAAAAAGTTCCATTTCTAAAACCCGACGGAAGCGGAGTTAATCCGACTTCCGATTCGGTTTTCTTTAAAAACTACACTTTCTTTAATAAGATAAAATCATATTCTCACATGTTGATTAATAAACATTAACAAACTCAACAAAACGAGTTTCACATCAAAATAATTATTTTTGTGACAATTATAGCATTTTTACATAAAAATACCACATACTTTCAACATTAAAACCTTCATACCTTGCTATACCTTTAGATAGTTCACGAGGTAATGACCTACCTCATCATAACACACATCTCTATCATAGTACGATTGATATTTGGGCAATAGAATACGGGAAATACGACTTTACAAATAAATCCCTTTAACTTATAAAACCATTTTCTTTAAAAAGTGTATTTAACTTTCCATGCAATTGAGCCTCTACAACCCATTTTGGGGACCCCGTTCGGGATGGTGCGGATTATCGCACATCCTCGGGCTTAGTAGAGTGAGATGCAGACCTCCGAAAGGAGCATTCGATCTCGATGGAATTTTTGATGTATTTTTCTTTAGAAAATGAGATTTTTACAAGAAAATAAATAAATTTATTTTCGTTAAATATGTATATATAAATATTACCAAAATACTTATTTTAAATATATATATTATTCCATGTTTCCAAAACTCAAGAAAAGAATTCAAATATTACATGAAACTACCATGATAATTCAAAATAATATTCATATTACAAATAAATACCATATATTATGAAATTAGGTTTTATTCACTAGAAATGTCACATTTATAAAATATACATCAATGAAAACCCTAAAGATGATAATTAAATAGTTGTGGTGTATTTTGAAATTATACCAAAACTATTTTTACATAAAACCCACTCGAGTTATACTAAATTATAATAAGGATCCTAGTAAACATAGGTTTAAGCGGGACCAGTCTCTTGAGCCTCAGGGAGCCGGAGATATGGGTGCTTGCCTATTTAAGATAGAAAACTTAACAAGCGGCGTTATCAACACAGTAATTGTTTTGGAAAAAGACACAAATCCTGCCATCCATGTACAACAGTTACCGATAACACCAAATAATCAGGATTTCAAGTTCTTTTAAAAGTGTCTGACTCAGACTGAATCTCAATTTAATCAATCTGACTTGAGTGTAATTCAAGCACAAACTACAATACAACATGATTCAATATGAATCCATTTATTCAATCTATATCAATCTGTATTGATTGAACCGAACCATGGATATATTCTATTTACATGTTCTTCCATTATATCCGTTCCATTACTGATATCATGGTTTCGGCAAGTCATCCATCTATACAATTTACAAGACAATACAATACAATTAATACAATAAAGACATCGCGGGGTTTATAAAGGGGTTGACTGGTACAGAACATGTTAAAGGTGGCACGAGATGGTCACTTAAGACGTAATTACATCCATACCGTTGTTCCGTGGTATTATAGACGAAGTCTTGTACTACGGGTTACCAAAGTCTCTGGTGTAAGTGGGAATCCTCTCGTATACACTGGCATTTTCTGTACCAATCTACAAACAAATGCGCTAACATTATGATAAAACATTATAAAACTATACTCTATCTCTATTTATTCTACTTCTCCCCCATCTTTGGGACTTACTGAGCGATGGTTCGCTGACGACATTCCTATTTCTCTTCTTCTTTGGAATGTTGTCAGAAGGACCCGATGCAGAGGAGTACGAGACCAATCAGGAGCATTTGGAGCAGGACCTTGAGCAGCACACCGAAGACCCAGAGTTGTAGCCACTTGTACTTATTCCATTTTCATTTCTATCATGCTATTTTTTAGGCATTGCTTTCAGTACATGTATTTTCATTTCAGTTGTATTGTAAAAAGAATGTTAATAAATAAAGTTGCTGTTCATTTACATCTTGTCTCTTTTGTACATTTTATTTTATATTGCTTAGAAATGCTTAGCATGTTTACTTCTGAGTAAATATGTAGCGGGCCTGTTGCGTCCTCTGCCCGTACACTGGGAAGCGGGGCGTGATAGGTTTTGTTGGTGGCCCATACAGGTCCGCTCTGTGTGGACATACAGGTCAACTCTGTATGGACATGCAGGTCAGCTTTGTATGGACAATCTAAGCAATAGAACACAAGAACCAGTAACTAAAAACATTTTTTACAATTCAAATTCGTTGAATTTTCCAATTTCATATATTTTGAATCTGTCCTAACCCAAATTTTTCTTTCAAGATTATAGATTCCCCAAACAACACCAGCACCAACTTCAACAACATTCCACCACCCCTACCAATTACACCTGCCATAACTGCTCCGATCAATGAGTAGACGGTACTTCTTGAGGCGATTCGTAGCCTCCTGGAGGGACAGCAGCAGCAGACTGCTATCTTAATGAATCGTCCTGAGGCAGAAGTACCTGGAGTGAAACATTTTAGGGTCTTGCACCCTAAGCAGTTCTCAGGAAAAGAGAGCACCTTAGAAGCTGAGGAATGGGCTCAATGTATTGAAGATGACATGGCAGCAGCATAAGTGCCATAGGTCATTTGGGTACGAGTTGCAAAGCTGCAGCTCACTGACAATGATTCTTTTTCAATCCACCGGCCCGGCCCCTATCACGTAAGGCCACGGGTTTGGTGGAAGGTGGAAGAAAGCCGTCTTGACTAACCTATTGAATGGAAGACCTTTCGCGATATGTTCGATGCGAAGTACTTCCCTGAGACTGCCAGATTCGACATGGAACAACAATTCATCCATCTACAACAGGGTTCGATGTGGACCAAATCCATAGATGAGTATGATGCTGAGTTTACCATGCTCAGTCGGTAAGATATGTCTCTATATTTTGATTTTCAAATATCACATACTGCACAGCTAACACTAGACCGCAACAGATTCGCGGCACACTTGATACCGATGGATGAGTCAAAGTCCGTCGATTCCAACAAGGGTTAGATTCGGAGATCCAATTAGCCTTAGCTACAGGAGATTTCCCAACCCATAATTTGTCTTTGAAGGCTGCCCGAAGATACGAGGCAGTGGTAAAGAGGAAGGCTAGACCTCAATCCGCTGGAGTGAAGCGCCCTGCCACTCAGATGGCAGGAGTAACCTCTTCAAGGCCAACTGTTGAACCTAGGAGACCAGAAGAAACCAATAATCAGCCAAGTCCAGATTTTTGCTTCTATTGTAAGAGGGAAGGACACTTGTGGAAGGACTGTAGGCGTGCAAAAGGCCTTTGCTTAGTTTGTGGTGCATCCAATAACGGATTTGGAACCTGTCCTTATAAACGCAACCCAGCTCACCCACCCACCAACTACCCGCAGTGGCCAGCTATTCAGGCTCCTGCATCTCGTCTTGCACTCCCAGATCCACCACCTGCACAGCTTACTCGCCAATTCCATCTGGCCCTGAGGAGCATGCCTCGAGGGCAGAGAAACATGCCCTAAAGACAAAGGAATGTATCTCCAGCTAGGAGGAATAGACCCCGGCATCAGGCTTTCACATTAGCGACCGAAGAAGCAGAAGCCGTAGACCAAGGTAACACTGGTAATTCCTCTCAATCTTTTCAAACCCTTGTATCATCCTGTTACTTTTCATGCAATACTAGTATTCCTTTCACATTCACGATCACTAAATTGCTTTGAATCTGTTACACTTTCGTTTTACAAATTTCGAGGACGAAATTTTTATAAGAAGGGTAGAATGTAACAACCCTAACTTTCTGTATGAAATTTTTCAAAAAAATACAGAAAGGGACACCTAAGCCTGAACATGAGTTATAAGTTTGTTTTGCTTTAGAACAGCAAGAAAGAGCTTGTAGCTCACTGGTAAAGCCTTGCACTGCTGTTGCAAAGCACCAGAGTTCAAATCCCACCAGTCACATTATCTTTTTGTTTTATTTTCTTTTAACCTTTTAGAAGCCTAAGAGTCAACACGTGCACTACACGTAAACTGAAGAGACACAGCCTAATCAAACATGTGCACGAGGGTAGACCAAACGACAGGGACACGTGGCCAAAGAACCAAGCCCACCCGTCGAAATTTGGCCGGTGAAACCCATAGAAAAACTGGCACCATCGGGTAGAACTGTCCCAAATGCTCCCAAACTTTGCTCCCTGCAATCTTTCAGCTACCCCACTAACCCCATATTGCTTGTTTACTCTGAATATTTCCAAAGAGCAATAAAATGCCCATTTAATCCAATTTTAATGCATATTTCAATGCATTCTTTAAACACCCTAAACCCTAATTTTCCCTATAAATACCACCCTCATTTTACACTTCCTCACTCACAATTCCCCACCAAAACTCTCAAGAAATTTCTAAGTTCCTATAGTGTGCAAGTGGAGTTAACGAAGGGCGAAGCTTCGACGAAGTTCCGGCGACAATACGAGGAGTTTCCGGCGACGAAACGATGCCTCAAAGCTCTCTTTAGGACCCCCTCTCTCCCCTCTTGACCCCAAGCCAGTAAGTCCCATTTTCCACTCTCATCTTCATCTTTAAAAAGTTCCATTTCTAAAACCCGACGGAAGCGGAGTTAATCCGACTTCCGATTCGGTTTTCTTTAAAAACTATACTTTATTTAATAAGATAAAACCATATTCTCATATGTTGATCAATAAATATTAACAAACTCAACAAAATGAGTTTCACATCAAAATAATCATTTTTGTGACAATTATCGCATTTTTACATAAAAATACCACATACTAGTCATTTCGACATTAAAACATTTATATCTTGCTATACCTTTAGATAATTCATGAGGTAATGACCTATCTCATCACAACACACATCTCTGTCATAGCACGATTGATTTTTGGGCAATAGAATACGGGAAATACGACTTTACAAATAAATCCCTTTAACTTATAAAACCGTTTTCTTTAAAAAGTGTATTTAACTTTCCATGCAATTGAGCCTCTACAACCCATTTTAGGGACCCCGTTCGGGTTGGTGCGGATTATCGCATATTCTCGGACTTAGTAGAGTGAGATGCAGACCTCCGAAAGGAGCATTCGATCTCGATAGAATATTTGATGCATTTTTCTTTAGAAAATGAGATTTTTACAAGAAAATAAATAAATTTATTTTCGTTAAATATGTATATATAAATATTACCAAAATACTTATTTTAAATACATATATTATTCCATGTTTCCAAAAAACAATAAAAGAATTCAAATATTACATGAAACTATCATGATAATTCAAACAATATTCATATTATAAATAAATACCATATATTATGAAATTAGGTTTTATTCACTAGAAATGTCACATTTATAAAATATACATCAATGAAAACCCTAAAGAAGATAATTAAATGCTTGAGACGTATTTTGAAATTATACCAAAACTATTTTTACATAAAACCCCCTCGAGTTATACTAAATTACAATAAGGACCCTAGTAAACATAGGTTTAAGCGGGACCAGTCTCTTGAGCCTCAGGGAGCCGGAGATATGGGTGCTTGCCTATTTAAGATAGACAACTTAACAAACGGTGTTATCAACATGGTAATTGTCTTGGAAAAAGACACAAATCCTGCCGTCTCTGTGCAGTAGTTATCGATAACACCAAAACAATCAGGATTTCAAGTTCTTTTAAAAGTGTCTGACACAGACTGAGTCTCAATCTAATCAATCTGACTTGAATATAATTCAAGCACAAACTACAATACAACATGATTCAATATGAATCCATTTATTCAATCTATATCAATCTGTATTGATTGAACCGAACCATGGATATATTCCATTTACATGTTCTTCCATTATATCCGTTCCATTACTGATATCATGGTTTCGGCAAGTCATCCATCTGTACAATTTACATGACAATACAATACAATCAATACAATCAAGACATTGCGGGGTTTATAAAGGGGTAGACTGGTACGGAACATGTTAAAGGTGGCACGAGGTGGTCACTTAAGACGTAATTATATCCATACCGTTGTTCCGTGGTATTATCGACGGAGCCTTGTACTACGGGTTACCAAAGTCTCCGGTGTAAGTGGGACTCCTCTCGTATACACTGGCATTTTCTGTACCAAGCTACAAACAACTGTGCTAACATTATGATAAAACATTATAAAACTATACTCTATCTCTGTTTATTCTACTTCTCCCTTATCTTTGGGACTTACCGATCGATCGTTCGCTGATGACATTCCTATTTCTCTTCTTCTTTGGAATGTTTTCAGGAGGACCAGACGCTGAGGAGTATGAGACCAGTCAGGAGCATTTGGAGCAGGCCCCTGAGCAGCACACCGAAGACCCAGAGCTGTAGCCACTTCTACTTATTCCATTTTCATTTCTGTCATGCCATTGTTTATGCATTGCTTTCAGTACATGTATTTTCATTTCAGTTGTATTGTAAAAAGAATGTTAATAAATAATGTTGCTATTCATTTACATCTTGTCTCTTGTGTACATTTTATTTTATATTGCTTAGAAACGCTTAGCGTGTTTACTTCTGAGTAAATACGTAGCGGGCCTGTTGCATCCTCTGCCTGTACACTGGGAAGCAGGGCCTGAAAATTGTAAGATGTAGAAGCACCCATTGATTGTAGGATGTAGAATAATGGCGTCAGATAGCCGTTGTAGTAATTGTGGCTTAGGTAGCACTATTGCCGTAGAAGAGGTGACAGCATAAATAATGTCGTTTGTTGTTGAAGTTGTAAATTGTAGTGTTTCTGAGAAGGCGTAGATTGCGTTGTAAGTTGTGTAGATAGCGCCATTGTCAAGGAAGAAGTGACGGGATAAGCCCCCATTCCTTTTGGGACGAAAAGAAATAAGGACTTACAATTTATACTCATGAAGCTTGGAGTATTTTCATCGAATACTTATGTGAATTCTTCCCACGAGTGTAACACTCTAAAATTATCGTACGGTAATTTGATGGAATAAAGTTATGAAAATTGACTTTATGGTTATTTAAAATTATTTGATTGATGGTTGGAGTGGCGTGTCGTGAGATTTTATCGTATTATGAGGTTTATTGATAAATTGCATTGGTTTGTATTATCATGGGTTTTACTGATTATTGTTATTATTGGTCATGATAATTTATTGTATGGAAAATAAATTAATTGAGAAAAGATTTATGGTTATAATATTGAAAGATATATGTCATATAATTATATTTTAGATTATCTTTAATCCTTAGTCCTAGTGGGTATAGGGTTAATAAAATACCCAACCCATATTATAATTACTCTATATAAGTATTCACAACTCTAATATTTCACACAATTCACAAAATAAAACCCTAGCCTCCATATTTTCTTTAAGACCTAAACCCTAACCCTAGTTCTGGCCGGCCATCTCCATTACCATCGTCATCACCGTGATTGTCTTGTCACCGTCACCATCTTCTTATTTGCGACATCGTACTCTTGGTGGTGGCTGTTTTGAAATCGTCGTAATTGTCGTCTTCTACGTGTGTGTTTTCGTCTTCGAGGCTAGTATCCAATACTTGCTTTAATATGATAGTATGGAAAATTAATTTGCTGTATAATTATGATATTAATTGATGTAGATTGGTTTAATGGAAATTGAGTATACATCGAGAACAGAACCATGACATGATATTAAACATAATCTGGGTTTTATATATGCATGTTTAACCTTAGAATTTACTACCTTGTTTATCAACTAATTTACTGTATTGCAATCGAGTAATTTACGTGATTAATACTTGTTAAAATTAGTGTATTAAACAATTAAATCGAAACCCTAAATTCCACAATCTGATCATTCAGGAAAATCCCGTGCAAATGTCTCCTAACCAGATGTCTACATGATGACTATACAAAAACTAAAATTGAACTACAGACATCTGTCTACAGTGACAAGACGTCTCTGTATTTATTTTCGAGAACTTAAATTGCATTATAGACGTCTTCTATAGGGACCGGACGTCTCCTACAGACATCTGGCATGCAAATTGTTATAGGGACCAGACGTCTTCTACAGACGTCTAGAATAGAACTTAGGAAGACCGTACGCCTCCCAAGACATCTGCTATAGTGACAAGACGTCTCCTACAGCTGTTTTGTGAACAAAATTGTTGAAACTGAAATTTAAAATTGAAATGAAACTGACATGTTAACTTGTTTCGCGAGTACACGATTAACATTGACTGGACATGCTACCTGATCTGATCATGATATTGTACATGAATTGATTTCATATGTATTCGCTAATTGCTAGATTTCTACACATGCTATTGATTGTTTTATAAAACCATGATTGATGGACTCTTGACTATTGCTATCATGACACTACACCTAAAGGGTGATGCTTACCGAAGTGCCAACAAATCCTAATATTGATCGATTGACCTATTTTCTGGATAGACATGATATGTACATGTACATGCTTATTATTGTGTTGGCATTAGGTAACATACTGGTGATACTTGACATGAATTGAAACCTGGGAAAGAGGGAAAATCAATAATGGAAATCGAATTGTAACTCAGTGGGATTGATTGCTAGAGACTAATCAGTCGATATAAGTGATTGCGTGGGTTTGCCACAGGTTGTGTATCTAAAACAATAATGTCCACGGGAAATATGAATTCCCCGACTTTAATTAACACATCCTCTAGTTCGCCTCGAGGTTTGGTGATAGATCGGTCAGCCATTTGGAGAGTACAACGGCGCCATTTGATTGATACGAAAAAGTGTGTTTGTAGTTTAACCGCAATCAATAACGGTGTCGCATGTAGCTAGACCGAGATGAGTACGGGTCGTCCTCTGGGAAACGTGGACCTTTTACTTTTACTTAGGAGGGATAAATAATTTTATAAAATGGTTTCTAGATCTACGTTAAATAAGAATGTAAAATATAGATCTAGATTATTTTAAAGATGTAGTAAATATAATAAGAAGGTTTGTAGGGTTCGTTAGGATTTAGTAGTTATGGACGATTAATTAAAAGTTACCCTTTTTATCCATTAATAGATTTAGAACTAGAACGACGGTGATGCGTGTAGATTATGGTTTCTGGAGGGAAAAGGAATCCCACTCTTAACCCTTATCTCGACACGGAACTCCGTTCATATCTAGCCTTTACCAAAACAATCATTAATCTAATCTCTAATCGTGGTCGGAACTAGCAAAGAATTGCTAGCGCGCCCGATTAGGATGTTAATGATTCTTTTGATAAAGTTCCTAAACTTTATAGGACTTAAAAAGGGTTTAATTATTTTCATCGTCCATTAGCCTACCCTAATCCTACGAACCCTAACAAGCGGAGAATTACTAGCGCATGTTGGGAGAAGAAGATGAAAAGAAATCGAGGGAAAACATAATGTAAAAAAAAAAAAACAATTAAATAAAATAACTACCTTTATTAATCGACTTCTTCAAACTACACTTTTAATCCATAGAAAATGATTACAACTAGTTGCTTCTCGATCTTTCCTAAGGAGGTAGTCGAACAGTCGATGATCAGCCTGGATGCATGAGCGTCGGGAGCTTCGTGATCTCTTCGGCTTGATACCTTTTCCAAGAGGCTCTCGGTGCCATTTTATAGGGCAAAACCAGAATCTTGTAGTTGGAAGCTTGGTAAAATTCAGCATAGATTTACGCCAAAAAATATTGTGCTCTGATTCCTTATAATTGCGGCGGATCTGCGGCCCAAGGGTGGGTTTGGCCGCGGATCCGCGCTCAATGGTGAAGATCACTTCGTCAATTTTCTTGGGCTTTCTGATGGTGACATCTGGCAATCCAAGGCACCTTTAGAATTAAGAAATCTTCTCTCGGTTGCTTCCAGACTTGGTCTCCAAGTTTGCTTCTTAATTTGGCAAGATTTCTTCAACAACTTGCTTTGCTTGATTCTAGCCTTGGAAAATTCTGCACAACTTGGAAATATTCTGCACAACAACTCAAATAAGATTTCAGTAGACTTTGTTCTACTAGGATTAGGTCAATAATATTATTTGCATACATTTTCCTACCAAATACTAATTAAAATATATTAACACATGGAAAATGGTGTTTTTACACATAAACCCTTATATGTATAATATATTATAATAAAGTCCTTTTTTATATGAAAATGGTAGGAAAAATGTAATACAAATGTGCAGTTTTATCGACTGAACAATGAGCTACAGTCTCCGGAATGATGATGCTGACATCATTCATCCAGATATTGACATTATTTTACTTCCTAGTGGCATATCTCGGATTCAGCCCTGAGAGTCATGAGACCGTGGTACCGGGTACGTACGGTATACTGTCGAGTTACATTGAGAATTGCATTAATTGTTTTCAAATACATGCAGGATAGATAACTTAGCGACATTAACCCATAGGACTCACATGATCTGATTGACTGCTATATCTTGACTGTTATCTCGCATGCATTGCTCATGTTTATGGTTCTCATATGGCACTAGTTTCGGTGTACCGACATTATATTATATTTCCGGTTACATTATTATTATGTTATCTATGACGCACTGACGTCTGGGTTTTGCATGGCCCAGATACCTTGTCTTTAGCACAGCAGGATCGTGAGTACTTCGAGAAGGTTGTTGATCAATGAGGAGCATTCCATTGATCTAGTTTATTAGTTATGATTTAGTTTTCTTTTCCAGTGTAGCACTGTTATTGGATTTTCTTGTGATCTCATAAGGGACAGGTTTTGTGACATCACTATTCTTATTTTTTTGGATCTTGAGACTTGATCATTATTCATTGCTTCCGCTATCGACTCGTTATTATTGCTATTGCTTTATTATAGTATATTAGACATGTGATAGTTAGTTATATATTTTTATTGTTCTTGATTACTGATTGACAGCCTTAATGTGAGTATGGAAGGATGATTCCTTACCGTAGATAGCATATCTGGCTTTGTTACGTACCCGTATTTGCGTATATTGGCAAGCGGGGCATGACAAGGTTTTGTTGGTATCAGAGCATAAGTTTAGGGTAGCTGGGATTGGTTCAATTTGTAGTTGGGTATTGTACCCAATACATTGACCTTGAACCCCTCGATTTCTAGGAACATGTTTTGCTACATTTACTGTCCTGTTATTCTTGAATCTATTATTTATTGAATCCTTGTCTTTTATTGAAACTTGTTTCCATTACTAATCTTCGTTGTTCATGTTTTGAATTCAGTGATATGTCTTGAAGGAATCAACCTGCTCTACTTGTTGATAATGCCGCATTACTTGGGGTCATACGCGGCATGTTGGAGAATCAGCAGCACCAGACAGAATTGAACCAACGATAGGCTGAGGATTTCCAGGAGGGCTTGAGTAGTGCCCAACAGACCACAACCACGACAGTTGAGAGGGTGGCAGTTCCCAGGCAGGTTCAGCGTGAGGGTACGATTGCGGATTTTAGTAGGCTTGGTCCAGCAACTTTTACAAGATTGGAGGAACCTCTTCAAGCAGAGCAGTGGCTCATTGATATGGAGAACCTGTTGATTGCTGCTCAAATTCTGGAAGAGAAAATGGTGGATGTGGTACGCATTCAGATGGTTGACTATGCTAGAGAGTGGTGGTTGGTAGAGGAGAATCGTTTGACAAAGCCGATCAGCTGGGTGGTTTTTACTCAGAGTTTCTTGGGGAAATTATTTCCGCAGTCTGCAGAAGAGAGATTCATTGGCTTAAAGCGGAATGGTGGATCGGTAGATGCTCATGCGGCTGAATGGACCCGACTCAGTCGTTTTGCTGGAGCTTTGATGGCTAATGAGGCTAATAGGGCAATGCATTTCATGCGCAGTTTTGATGTGGAAATCTAGCGACATGTTACATCATTGGGATTGGTTACCATTTCTCAAGTTCTCATGGCGGTTAGAGAACAACATAAGCTATCGGATAGAGAAAAGTGTTCACAGTAGCACGATGTTTCGACACAGAAGACAGAAGCTATCGGATAGAGAAAAGTGTTCACAGCAGCATGATGTTTCAACAGGGAAGACAGTTTAGGCACCTACAGGACCATCAGGGCGTAGGAATATTCCGATTCGAAGACAGGGGAAGGTTCTGATGAAGAGGCCTTTCATTGCAACTCAGAAGAAGAATGTGATTTGTGATTATTACCAGCGATCAAGCCATACTCAGAAAGAATGTCGGAGGAGGCTTGGACAATGCTTGATTTGCGGAGCTACTGACCATCAGGTCAACACTTGTCCCTCGAGGTTATAGTTGAAGGGCGATGCTCAGAAAGCACCATAGAAGCAGGCGTATGGATAGAAAAAAATTACTCAGGGGCCTAATCAGGGACGAGCCTTCACCCTGATGGCCGAGGATGCTAAAGCTTCGAAGGATGTGGTTACAGGTATCCTATTAGTTTGTAGTTTTCCCGCATTAGTATTATTTGATTCTGGTGCATCCCATTGTTTTATGTCATCAAAATTTATTGGTGCATACTCTATCCCACACATGTCCTTATCTAGTAGTTGGGACATACACAACGAAAATGGGAGAATTATATATAGTAGGGAATGCAAGGAGTGTTATGTTATTATTTGCGGTTGGGAGTTGTTTATGGATTTCTTGGTGATTGATATCGGCAGTTATGACGTTGTGTTAGGAATGGATTTTCTTGGCACCTTTTAAACTCACATAGATTGCAGAGCAAATAAGACAATTTTCTAAATTCTGAGCCATCCGGAGTTTGAATTCTTGGGAGGCAGTAAATCGGTCAGGCCAGTCGAGTTTAGGGCTAAGACGCCAAATGCCATGTTGTCAGCAATGGAGGCAAATAAGGAGGGAGCACCGGTAGTAGTTCGAGAATTCATGGATGTGTTTGAGGACATATCGAGTTTACCGCCAAAACGAGATGTGGAGTTTACGATCGATCTTATTCCTAGAGCGGTCCCAATTTCGAAGGCTTATTATCCTATGGCACCAGTGGAACTAGAAGAAGTGAAGAAACAAGTCTCGGAATTATTAGAGAAAAGTTGGATTCATAACAGTGATTCACCTTAAGGAGCTCCAGTTCTTTTGATCAACTAGAAGGATGACACGCGGCAAATGTGCATCGATTACCGAGAGCTAAATCGGGTGACCATCAAGAATAAGTATCATATTTTGCATATTGGCGAATTATTTGGCGCGGGGGTATTCTCGACGTTGGATTTGCGATCGGTTTATCATCAAGTTCAGGTGGAGCCAGAGGATATTTGCAAGACGGCGTTTAGAACTCGATATCGGCAATATGAGTACCTAGTTATTCCATTTGGGGTTATGAATGCACCGGCGATATTTATGGACTTGATGAACCGAATCTTTCACCGTATCTAGATCGGTTCGTGGTAGTGTTCATCGATGATATGTTGATTTATTCGAAGAGCAAAGCGGATCACAAAGAACACTTGAGAATTACACTAAAAACCTTGAGGTGGGAGAAGTTGTATGCTAAATTAATCAAGTGCGAATTTTGGCTTGACGAAGTGAAGTTCTTGGGTCATGTCATATCCGGAGGTGGAATCGCAGTTGATCCGGAAAACTTTCGGCAGTGCATGATTGGCCGATTCCAAAAACCGCGGCGAAGGTTTGAAGTTTTCTTAGGCTTAGTGGTTATTATCGAAGGTTTTCAGAGAACTTCGCTTGGATAGAAGAACCATTAAGTAAGTTAACGCGAAAGGAGGTATCATTTGTTTAGACCGAGAAGTTTGTGCAAGATTTTGAGGTGTTGAAGCAAAGGTTGACAACCGCTCCTATTCTAACTATGCCAGATGGTTCCGGAGGTTTAGTAATCCACAACGATGCATCGGGGAAAGTTTTAGGTTGTGTATTGATGCCGCGTGGATAGGTGATAGCCTATGCATCAGGACAGTTACAGACTCATGAGAAGAACTACCCAACCCATGATTTGGAGCTAGCAGTGGTCATATTTGCATTGAAGGTTTGGAGGCACTACTTGTTAGGCGAGAAGTTCGAAGTATTCACAAATCATAAAATCTTAAAGTACGTATTCATGCAAAAAGAGCTTAACATGAGGCAACTAAGGTGGTTAGAGCTGTTGGCTGACTATGATCTCGATTTGAAGTACTATCCGGAAAAAGTTAGTGTAGTGTCGGATGCCTTGAGTCAGTTGCCAGCAATAAAGATGTTGACTTCATAGAGGGAGATCATAGCGAATTTTCAGAGATTCGAGTTGGAGCTCGTGTTACCGGATTCTTCATGACAATTGATGCAACTACCGGTGTAGTCATCATTGTAGAGTGTTTTTCGTCACCCTATTTAGATAGGAATATGCGTAGCTTGACGGTGTATTACAGATTCCCCCTACCTGGGGTAGGAAGGGGTTTATTGATCGTGGGGATCCCAAATCTCCGGCAGCCGCGGACTAAACTGTTGTTAATTACCCTCCGCTTTTTTAGCGAGGGAACCTTCAATTAACGGCTCAAACAGATCATGCGAAATCAGTGTGTGGTATGCGTATGTGTGTTTTTTGAGGGTGTTTTGGGCATATCGGGGGCCTCGCAGAGTTTACGGGGGTCCCGCTACCCGGATAGCAGGCTGGGGGTCAAAGGGACTAGCAGACCCCTTGCGAGGTGTGGGACAGCGCCCCGTTAGAAATTTTTTCTAAGGGGAGAAGGCTTTTGAGTATGGGGAGTGTCTATTTTATTCATTCCATTTACTTTGTAGAATATTTACAAGAATGACAGAAGTGAGAGATGCGCGTGTGCCACGTGCGCACTTAGCAAAGTGAGCATGTGGTAAGGTGCGTACATGACTAGATGCACACTTGTCAAGGTGCGCACCTGGTAGGGTGCACACTTGGAAAGGTGCAACCCTGATGAGGTGCGCACTTGGAATGATGCGTATCTAGCCCGGTGAACACTTAGCGAGATGCGAAAGAGGTAGGTAGCAAAGGGTCCCGAATAGGCCAAAATGTCCAATGATGTGCACATTTAGAGAGGTGCACACTTATCGAGATGTGAGAGCTAGGGGCCAAAGGTTCCCAAATGGTTCGAAATGTCCAATGAGATGCGTACTTAGGGAGGTGCGCACCTATCGAGATGCGAGAGTTACAGGCCAAAAGGTCCCAAATGGGCCAAAAGGTCCAGCAGGGTGCGTACTTATAGAAGTGTGCACATAGCGAGGTGCGCACCTGGGCCGATGCGCACCTGGAATGATGTGCACCCAATAGGGTGTGCATCTAGCCAAATGAGCACCTAGCGAGGAGCGCACTTAGCACGGTGCAAACATGGGTCGCAACTCAATGGAGCTACAACCTCTAAACACCAAAATTTTGATTTTTCAGAAGATCAAAGGGGGTTCTTTTCCCCTTCTACGAGGCCTCAGGAGGTGTGCAGATGGGTCTTAACATGGGTTTTATCTTCTTCTTCCTCTCTTCTATTAGATTATGAAGAGAGAGATGGACAGAAAAAGCTGCTCTTTTGGTGATTTCAATGGAAGATCGGTATTCCTCTCGATGAGTTAACGGCCAAAATCAAAATTTTTTGATAAAAGGAGAAGATTTTCCTTGGATTTAATTGAAAAAGAAAGGAGGAAGAAGGAGACGTTTAGAGAGAAAGAGAGAGCGGCACAAAACCCTAAATTTATTTTTAGGGAATAAAAGGTTCTGCTTGATTTCTCATTATGTTTTTCTTTTATAAGCCACACCTTTTACATGTAGCCCCTTGGGCTTTTACAAAATTAGCTTTTTTGCCTATTTAATAAAATGAAATTTCATATAATTTTCCTTTCCTTTTCTTCTTCTCTTTAAGACCGCCCTTTCATGCTTGGGCTTGGGCCCACTTGGTTTTTTGACTTTGATTTTGGTTTTGATTTTGAACTTGAATTTGATTTCTGATTTTGGTAATTAGGAGTAATTTTTGACCCCAACAAAGTGCCCCCCATCAATAAATGCACACCGCGCGTATGGGTGTGTGCATGAAATTGATGGATCTTGTGCTCTATGGAGATTGATTTGGCTTGGTTCTCTTTTGACGACGTGGAGGTCGATGCTGTCCTTTTAGCGACGTGGACGTTCTATACAGCCATTTTGCGACTTGGACGCTCAATGCTGCCATTTTTACGACGTGGACGGTCGATACTGCAATTTTTACGACGTGGACAGTCGATACTGCCATTTTTGTGGTTTGGACGGTCGATACTGATTTGACTTGCTCCGCCTTCTACGGTGTCGGGATTTTATTTGAGTTGCTCCGCTTTCTGCGGTGTTGGGACTTGATTTGACTTTCTCAGCTTTCCGCGGTGTCGGAATTGGATTTGACTTGCTCCACTTTCTGCGGTGTCAGGTTTGAGGTTGACTTGCTCCGCTTCTTGCAGTGTCAAAATTTAATTTGTTTTGTAGTTTCTTGTCCGTTCCGCAGGACCTTTTGAGCTTCGAAGCACTGTCGGGTGGGTCGTTGATTTGATTTGTTTGATATCAGCATTACTACATTGGAATAGTGTCAAGAGCAACTCATCATTTGCCCGGAGAAGACTTGTGATTTGGGTTTCGGGACGGCATCAACAACGCTAACACTGAAGCGTAGTGCCAGGAGCGACTCATTATTTACCGTGGAAAAACTTGGGATTTAGATTTTGGGTCGGCATCGGCACCGCTAACACTGAAGCGTAGTGCCAGGAGCGACTCATCATTTATCGTTTCCCGTTGGGGAGCGATGGCTTAGGAGACAGGTTTAGGTCCCTATCGCATAAGGCTTTTTAATTTATGAGCCGTAAGGGTCTCATAAAAGCATTTTCTCCCTACGTGTCGAGAGGATCTCATAGGTGTATTTTCTCCCTAGGAATCGTAGGAATTCCTAAGTGTGTTGCTCCTTTGTGAGTCGTAAGGATCTCACGTGGAGATATTCTTCTCACAAGGCTAAGTGGACTTTGCGAGTGTACTTTCGTATCTTTTCACGAGTTTGCGTCCTTTCGGGTTTTCACAAACTCGCCTGCAGTCCTGCTGTTTTTACTTACAGAGCCTTTTTGGGTTTTCATCCGTGCCCGTTTTACTTGTGGACATACATTTTTTTAGCCTCATCGTTGGTGGGACTTCAGATGTAGTCTCGCTGGTGGGACTTAGGAGAGATAGGGGTCATTTATACCCGTGGATTGTATACGGTTTTATGAGATTTATGATCCAGATCGTAGGGTTCATGTGCGCGATTTGCCTGCGACTTAGAGCATTCACGCGTAGTATTTCTTCAGATATCGGCCATTGATGGGTGGCATGGGCCTTTCTCCCTCGGCGCTTATTAGTTGGTAAGATTCTCCGTCAAACACTTTCTCGATGACATATGGTCCTTCTTAGTTTGGCTCGAACTTTCCCTTGGCATGTCGATTAGGGATGATCGATCTTTTGAGGACCAATACCAATTCTCCTTTCTTGAAAGCACGAAGACGGGTCATCTTGTCATAGGCCCGTAACATTTAGGCTTGATACAGCTCTAGATTTTGCTGTACTACAAGTCTCTTTTCTTCGGGGCGTTAAGCTCTTCAAGCTGAAAGAGGACGTTTTCCTCCTCCGTCAAACCATGCTCGACAACCATCTTTAGGCTTGGAACTTCGACTTCGAGGGGGAGGATTGCCACCACTCCGAAGAGTAATGAGTATAGAGTGGATTGAGTTAGAGTGCGGTCATGGTACGATATGCCCACAACGCCTCATGGAGCTTGAGATTCTAGTCTCTCTTGTTGGCTGAAGCATTTTTCCTCAGGTGTTTGCATAGAGTTTTATTGAAGGTTTCGGCTAGCCCATTGGCTCTTGGATTATAGATGGAGGAATATCTCCAGTCTATCATGTGCTGAGTAGCGAACCTTGTGACCTTGGAGCTCTTGAAAGAATGCCCATTGTCAGAAATGATTCTTCTTGGTGTACCGAAGCGGTATAGGATATTATGCCGGAAGAATGTCAGAATGTCTTCTGTCTTGGCTTCTCTTAACGGGACAACTTCAGTCCATCTGGAGAAGTAGTCAGTTGCGGCTAATATGAACCGGTAGATTTTGGATAACGGAGGATCAATTAGGCTAACTATGTGTTGGATTTAGTGCCCTCAACGCAATTATTGTAATTGCAAGTAGGAGATTATGATAATTGAAAGAGAACCTATACAGCTAAAACCGTCTTACTCGAGATGATAGTATACTATCTGGTTTGTCTTTATCATTATGTGTATACATTTTACTCGTTATTACGTGTGGGTAATACATAATGTAAAGCCTGTAGGATCATTTCTTGACTACCAGTATTATGATGGCGATCATATACGTGGAGCTAGGTGGTCCATAAACACATCCTTTAATGTCCCCAGTCACGTGAGTATCGAGATTGGACATCGATACTCCAAACTAGACTAGTGTATATGTTTCGAGACCCCGCCGAGGGACGGTGGCTGGTCTCACAAATCATTGGTGTTGAGTCACCTAAGATAGTATACAGGTGCTCACTGGAGGTGAGTACACCGGACGGACTGGCCGAGAACTTCTGGATAGTATTATATCTATCTTCAGATAGAAGTTCTCTTGTGGCATGAGTACAAATTAGTCCTTTGACCTGAGATTCTCCTATGATTTCCTACTGTACTTAGATTACTACCCTACCATGGCACAAAAGAGTCGTGCAAATAGGTTTTAGTTGGGTACAGTCCCGACCCACATGGAGGAAGTGAACAATCTTCAGGGATTCGTTTCTCCCGGTATTGGGAGTCGATGTCACGCTATGTTAGGTCAGTTGTCACCATAAAATCCTTGGTTAAGGTGTATGAGATTTACTGATGTGATATCAGTAGTTTCTCAGTGGGTGATGAGTTTCAGACCGGCACGACTTATCGGGTTAATATGGGTCTGATGTTATCTTCCCCCTAGACCCGATATGCGATACTCTTAGACGAAGAGATCGGAATGTACGGAGATTGTCACAGACAGGCTCAGTAGGCATACGGATGAGTTTGCTCGTCGGCCTTCCTTTCGCTCAATACTTGGGTAGCCGTTACGTATAGTTAGTGCCGCTGATGTGCTTGAACCCACTGCCAGCGTATTGACGAGTCTTTAGAGTCCCACACAGAGGATTTTCCCGGTTCAGGCGAAATGATGTAGTGGCCATATATTGATACGTCCAGAGTTCCGATTTGTTATGTGTGCTAGCCACACAGATTTTAATCGGGCGGATGATAATACTAGCCAGTTTAGGTAAGCCGTATTATTAAATCAAGTTTTGATTTAATAATTTACATATATATATTTCGATATGTATATTCTAGTATTATGTTTATTGTATTTTTCTATCTCTTGGATATTCGTATTTTCATACGAACACTGGCATGTATTTACGGGGACGTATTTTTGTATTCATATAAAAATACATTCTAAAAGGAGGAGACCTCATTTGTGTTGATTTTCCATTTTTGGAAAATAGAAATGAGGTGGAGAGATGATGTTGGTTATGGTATGGTGAGAAGGATGGGAAAATGAATTTTTAATTCATTTGCAAACACTATTGAGTCATGGTTACATTTTAATAAATAAAAAAGCTTTTTGGTTAAAAAGAAAAAGGATACCTCATTTCTCACTTGATGTTTTTTTATTTTTTTTCATGCCATTCTCATTCCTATCTTGCTTGAGCTCCTCCTTCATCCATTTCTTCTACCATCTCATGAGTTGAGAATTATGAAGAAAATGTGATAAGAAAATTGCTTGAACACTCACACTACATTTCTAAGCTTCTTTTCTCAGCAAGTTGTGAACCTTAGTTGCTTCACTAGGTTATTTTTGTGTGAAGCTAGAGCTTGGACTAGGTTCCCTCGGATGGATCATCTTCTGCGAAGGAGGACCGGCTTGCAAGCGCGATCCGGAGCTCTGGAGTGCTTGCCAAAGTCCAACTCGATTGGAGCTCTTGAAGAAAACTTGAGAATGTGAGTATTCTACACATAGTAAATTAGCTTAGCTCACTAGGTTTTTGTTTACAAGTTCTAACTCTTAAGTTTTGATTCATGGTTTTGGAAGTTTAACAAACAAGAAACTTTTAAAATCCATGTTGTTATCTTCTAAAAGTATTTTGCTAGTTTGCATAAGTTCCCAATAGTGGTATTAGACCAGGGCTAAAGGCTATACTTGTTTGCACAAATTAATAGTTTCGATCAACGAAATTTTCCGATTAACGAAATTTTCCGATTCACATTTCCAAAATTTTGCTTGCTGTTCGAATTTCAAAACCGGCCAAATTTTTTTCAGGTTGCGTCAAAAATATATGCAGGAAAAATTAGAGCCAAGAAAAATATTTGGGCATATAATCCAAAAATTCAGTCGCGGAATCGCCGAGAAATGCGGCCATGAGCGGCTGATCCGCGCCCAAATTTTGGCTACATTGTTTCAAATTTTTTCTGGGGTTCTAATTCATGGAAATTTGATTTTTGGAATATTTATTTTTGGTCTAGATTTGTTTGTGTAGTGGTTTGTATTTAGGGCCAATGCGGAAAGTTTTAATCGATCGAAATTTTAAATTCGTGTTTTTGTGTGCATTTGTTTCTGCTGCTGTGCATATTGGTATAATCCGACTGGTTGCTATATATACAATCAGACGAGTTTACGAATATGATATTCGCGTTGATGTTCAGTGTTGCTCTGTGATTGTGGGTTTGGTGGATTGTTGCGATGGATAGCCTGGTGTATGTAGTATTTGATAGCTCTGTGGTGTTGTGCATATTCATATTGCGTGACGAGCGTCCGACATGTGAACTGCCGTCATCGTAGCCTGTATTATTCTTTAGGACGCGTCCTGGTTGCGGACGTAGTCACCGTTATATATTTAGGTTTTCATTACATGCACTAGGATTACCCCACGTCGGAGTGCTCGAGTAGCCGGGTCTTAGAGGGCAACGAGCCTCCATCTCATGGCGTTGAGACTAGGGTGCTTACTCTAGAATTAGCAGCTATTCGCCACACTTGTAGGGGGTATAGGATTAACCCACAGAGGGGTGCCCAAGTCATCGGATTTTGGAAGTGTAGGTGGCTCACTCACTTCGTTAATTGGGGTTACCTCACTTCGTGAATTTTGGAAGTGCTAGGTGACTTGCCGCACTTGTAGGGGTCTAAGATCCGATACTACGGGCTATCTACATGACCGGAAAATTGCATTTCATATTTAGCTCAATTGAAATGCACTTTTCTTAGTTTATCTGCATGTCTATATTGTATTTGCTTCCTCTGTGATTATGTGTTTGCTATATTATCATGCGTTTGATGAATATTTCTCTCTCTCTCTCTCTCTCTTTATATATATATATATATTAGATGCTATATATGTTTTGCATCCGCGCTAGTCCTGTCCCAGTCCTGCCGTAAATTAAGTAACCTTACTGTGAAGACCCGAGACCATGTAGTGAATGTGGATGGCATATATGCACGTGCTTATTTTCATTTCTTTCTAGCATGATGTGTTTAATTGATGGGACTGCATTAATTCTGATTAATGCAAGGAAAATAAACTTAAATGATATTGTTTCCTTTTGCTTTGCGTCGAGATATTCAGTTAGGAATATCCTGCACCTCATTCGATGAGGAAAGAGTCTAGATCCCTTCACAGGGAGTGACCTCTTTGGAAAAAGTTTACATAACTATAAACCACTCGGTTTTCTACAAAACCAGTCGTTTCAAAAATGTGGAGCCTAAACCTCTCCTTTTCAAAACTGCTCGGGTTCCTCCAACGATATCAAGTTTATTATGTTAAAGGTTTTTTCCCGAAACCCAGCAGTAGTCCTCCGTCATTTTATACAAGTAGCGCCTAGTATTCATACTATGTTTGTTGGACTTCGTTAAGACATAGTGTATGGTAGTTATGTGTTACTTTTCTGCAGTATAGAGATGCATTAATCTAAGACAGCGCCTTGTTGTCCATCGTCAAGGGTGAGTACGGGTGGGTTTAGATTAATTAGTATAATGACGGGTAGAACTTGACTTGCGACTTATAATTTTTTGGCCTTCGTCAAGCGTCATAAAACACTTGGGGAAAAAACCATATCGAAAGTTTCAAATATATAGGAAACTTGCCAAGTATGCGCATACTTTCTTGAGTGTAGTAATTTTGGTCGGGTTCTGTCAAAGTTATCACACAATGATAGTGGGTCCCGATTCCCACTGATGAGTAGGCATTGCTCTTTGGGAGATTTTCAGTTCACAACTAGCTAACTTATTCGGTGTCTAGAAAATGTAAACGAGGTTACGCCTCTGCGGAAAAGGGGTTATTTAATTGGGTTTGTGCAAAAGCACGGGGGGCCTCTCTCGGAGTACCAACACTGGCCTGGCTGAACGGTTAGCGAACTTGTAAGGTGTAGATGATCCCGACTGGTTCTCCTTTTAGGGTTTGAAGGAGAATTCGAGGAAACAGTGGGAGCCATCTTGATTAGATGAAGTGATCAACCCAATCTAATCTTGACAGAGTGCACACTGAGTATTTCTTTTCTCTTTCTGGTTTGCGACCATGACTTATCTTAAACTAAAACTCATGAACCAAGTTAACCGAACCTTCTTACACACTTTGGCTTTTGGATTGTCATGATTCACGACAAAATCACATATATCCCTGTCACTCCTACTTCCCCTTTGCATTTTTCTAGAACACTCCGTATCACTACGAAGATCCATATTGCTTGGGTATTCCATCGTATAGTTACATACAAACTCGAAGAAACTTGCTTTCAGTTCGAGGATGGATTTCGGTTATGAAGAAATTGAATAGGATTATTCGGTTTTTATTCCCCTTTACCTTCTCTCAAGTTGAGAGAGCTCCTTATATTAGGAGAGTACACCAGTTATGTTTATTTGATAGTCTTCTTCCAAACCTTAGACAGGTGCCGAAAGGTAGGGAAGAAAGAAAACCAATTAGCCTAAATATGGTGTAAACAAGGTAAGATGTAGAGACATATAAAGGGATTAAAGTGAGAGCAAAGAAAATTGTGACTATTGTCATGAATCAGGATAGTGGAAGAGGCATTACTAAGTATACCCGGCCACCCCCTCGAAACATTTTTATGTTTCAGTTTTATTGTGCGGTGTTAATTGAAAACTACTTTCCCAATTAGATTCTGACTTGGGTATATATTTACCAGACTTGATTCTCACATCTTTATGGCGTTACAGATACTAAGTAGGAGTAGAATATTGGAAATTGGGTGATTAGATCCTCAATATCAGAATTCTTTGTAATTGGTGATATTTGAGAAAATCACCTGGGTTTTGCCTAACGGCAAATATTTTGTTTTGTATATCCGTTGTTATGCACGAATTTCAAACTAGTATATCTGTATGTTTATTTTATAAAATGAGATATAAAGTTTTAAAATTATGTTTATAACATTTATCTTTATCAGTTGATGATCAGGTAAGGTGCATTCAATAACGGTGTAATTCTTCTTAACCATAATACAGTTTTCAACTTACGACACGTAGGGTTTGAGTTATTAAACTAAGAGGACTTATACAAAGTATTATACGTTGTCCGATATCCATTAGGACAAGGGGTTGGTACTCGTACTATATTTTGTTTACTTATGACTTCTCTCATTTTAGACACACATTTTGTTGTAATACAAGGTCCAAATTTTGAGAAGTTATAGGTATAAGAATAAAGTAGAGAACCATGTATTGGATGTATCAGGATTCTTCGAGGTGATTGAAGATATAGATACTTATGCTAGGTATTCCGCCGTAAGAAATATATTTGAGAACTTTCTTCTTTCTCAGGTTACTCATCCGTGGGTGTGCTCCTTGATGAGTAATACTGCATGGCCTTCTTCCATTTAGTCGATATGCACAGGAAACAGCTGCATGATTTTTGAATCTGGTTCCAATTAAATTAGTGCTTTTTTCTATATTAGATATAGAATGGATTCATATCTTAATGATGTTATGGTATAAGGAGTTGTTCGGCTTATGCTTAAAAGCAGAATCCGGATAAACTCAAGGCATGTTTCAGTAATGGCAATTTGTGGGTTATCTCGGGTTTTGATGAGGGTTACCATTCTACCATTTGCAGGATTAATAGTTATATTGTTCTTGACCCGCCACCAGTTTTAGTAAAATGAATTCTTTCAGAAAACATTAGTGGGAGTATAGTAGAATTGGAAGTGATTCCCGAACCACAAACAGTTACTGAATTTTTAGTAGAACCTGAGAATTCAATTAGATTCGATAATCCATTAGCCACTCCGCAGATTTGGTGGGTAACCTCAGCCACCCGAGAGATACTTCGGCCTCCTCAAGGATGGTGGCAGGGAGGTTTTCATGACCTAAGCTTGCCACTACTGCTTTCCTAGACTATGAGATCTGGCAGGTGGATGACTACGTCTTTCTAAATTACCTTTGGAATTGCACGTGTATATGACTCTGCCAAAGGGTTGTTCTAATTAGTGGGAGCAGCGGAAGCGTAGTGAGCCAGTAGCTTATGTCTATTTATAGACTAAAGCAAGTATAGTGAAGGTAGATCATCTTTTTTATGTGACAGTCATACAGTTTGACTTCATCAGAACAACAAATGGACCTGCTAAGAAGATAGTAAGGAGTGATGTCCTGGTATTTGGATGACATACTTTTGATAGGAAGTGATGTTCCTATACTATGGTTGGTTATACTATAGTTGTCATATGCGTTTCTCCATATAGGATCTGGACAAAATATCAGGAATTCTGATGACTGGATCTATGGTTTTAGATCTAGATTTAGGAAGTGTCCCAATTTGGGTAGTTTGACACTATTATAAAGTATTTTAGAATGGACGACTCCTGGCATGGTGGTGTACCCGCAAGTGATAGAGTCACCCCTCTCTAAAGAGATGATTTCTAGACTGACGAGTAGAGGGATTTGCAAGATTGGCATATCACTTGCTTAGGTAATTGAGTCGATCATGAGATGTCAAGTACCACACCAGATATCGCTTATTTACAAGGTGTAGTAAGCAAATATTAATCTAATCCCGGAGAAACAAAATGTAGCAGTTATGAACATAAAAGGATGTTCCTGGTATATGGTAACAGCAGCCTCCTGTGGGAGGCGGTTATTTTTTAGACTTCCAATATGATATGGATGACAGAGTGGCTGTTAGAGTTAAAGTTTATCATCTTTTGAGATGCAATATGTTGGATAGATTTCCAAATATGATACTGAGCTGGTCATGGCACTGGGTGCTGATTACATTAGCAATGGGATACAGCCTAAGTAGTTTTTTAGATTGGGATGTTCATTTACAAACATGGTCCCATCAGCTATCCAGACAAATTCTAAGGCAAGTATTGCTCATTTCGGGAGATAGTCGTTCTCCGCAAAGTTGAGATATAGAGAAATAAAGTTAGAGGTATTGTAGCGGATCCACTAACTGAAGCTAATTCTTTAACATGTAAGTTTCTCGAAATGAGTTTTGAAAAACTGACTGGTAGAGAAGTTGGGTATTCGGTAGCACATGAGCTGTGAGTATGCGATACCGCAATAATTGGCCTTAAGTGCAAGTGGAAGATTGTTGGATATAGTGCACTCAAGGCAATTATTGTAATTGCAAATAGGCGATTAAAATAATTGAAAAAGACCTATACAGTTAGAACAGTCTTACTCGAGATGATAATATGCTATCTGGTTTGTCTTTATCATCATGTGTATACGTTTTACTCGTTATTACGTATGGGTATTAAATAATGATCAAGCTCATAGGATCATTGCTTGATTACCAGCATTATGATGGCGATCATATACGTGGGAGCTGGGTGGTCCATAAGCACATTCTTTAATATCCCTAGTCGCGTGAGTATCGAGACTGGGCATCGATACTCCAGAGTACATTAGTGTATATGTTTCGAGACCCCGACGATGGACGGTGGCCGATCTCATAAGCCATTGGAGTTGAGTCACCAAAGATAGTATACAGGTGCTCACTGGAGGTGAGTACACCGGACAACCTCACCAAGAACTTCTGGATGGTATTATACCTATCGTCAGATGGAAGTTCTCTTGTGGCATGAGTATAGGTTAGTCCTTTGACCTGAGATTTTCATTTTTTTCGCATGAGTTCCCACTGTACTTAGATTATTACTCTACCATGGCTCAAAGGAGTCATGCAAACAGGTTTTAGTTGGGTACAGTCCCAAGCTACATGGAGATAGTAAACAATCGTCAGGGATTCGTCTCTCCCGGTATTGGGAGTCGATGTCACACTGTGTAAGGTCAGTTGTCACCATAATATCCTTGGCCAATGTGGATGAGATTTACTGATGTGATATCAGTAGTTTCTCAGTGGGTAATGATTTCAGACTGGCATGACTTATTGGGTTAGTAGGGGTTTGACATTATCCACCTTCTAGACCCGGTATGCGATACTCTTAGAAGAAAAAACCGAACTGTACGGATATTGTCACAGACATTCTCAGTAGAGGTACGAATGAGTTTACTTGTCGGCCTTCTTTATACAATACCCGGGTTGCCGTTACGTACAACTAGTGTCGCTGACGTGCTTGTGTTTAAACCCACTGCCAGCGTATTGACGAATCTTTAGAGTCCCACATAGAGGTTTTTCCCAGTTCAGGCGAAATGATTTAGTGGCCGTATATTGATACGTCCATGATTCCAATTAGGTATGTATGCTAGCCACACAGACTTTAATTGGGCGGATGATAATACTAGCCGGCTTAGGATTAAGCCGGATTATTAAATCAAGTTTTGATTTAATAATTTATATATATATATATATATATATATATATATATGGATATATATATATATATATATTGATATATATATATTCTAATATTATATTCATTGTATTTTTCTATCTTTTGGGTATTCATATTTTGATACGGATACGGGCATGAATTTGCGTGGAAGTATTTTTGTGTTCTTACAAAAATACATTTTAGAAGGAAAACACCTCATTTGTGTTGATTTTCCATTTTCGAAAATTAGAAATGAGGCGGAGAGATGAGGTGGCTTATGGTATGGTGAGAAAGATAGGCAAATGAATTTTTTAATTCATTTGCAAACACTATTGAGGCATGGTTACATTTTAATAAAGAAAAAAACTTTTTGGTTAAAATGAAAAAGAATGCCTCATTTCTCATTTGATATTTTTTATTATTTTTTTCATGCCATTCTCATTCCTTTCTTGCTTGAGCTCTTGGAGCTCCTCTTTTATCCATTTCTTATACCATCTCATGAGTTGGGAATCAAGAAGGAAATGAGATAAGAAAATTGCTTGAACACTCACACTACATCCCTATGCTTCACTTCTTAGCAAGTTGTGAACCTTAGTTACTTTACAAGGTTATTTTTGTGTGAAGCTAGAGCTTGGACTAGGTTCTCTCGGATGGATCATTTTTGGTGAAGGAGGGCCAGCTTGCAAGTGCGATCCGAAGCTCTTGAGAGCTTGCCAGAGTCTAACCCAATCGGAGCTCTTGAAGAAAGTTTGAGGATGTGAGTATTCTATATATAGTAAATTAGTTTAGCTCACTAGGTTTTTGTTTACAACTTTTAGCTCTTTAGTTTTTATTCATGGTTTTGGAACTTTAGCAAACTAGAAACTTTTAAAATCCATGTTGCTATCTTCTAAAACTAGCTGGCTAGTGTGCATAAGTTCCCAAACATCGAAAGGCCATGACGCCACTGTAGGATGCGGCGGATTGTGATACTTGTGAATGAAATCACCATGAATTTAGTAGAGATGATACTTCTTCGCATGCTTTTCGCAATCTCTTATCATGGTGGGCCAGTAATACCCAAGCTATTTGATTTGAAACCACATTTTGGGGCCAGATTAGTGAGCTCCACAAACGCCTGAATGAACTTCTTTCATGACCTTTTGGGCTTCGTCCGAGGACACACACCTGACCCAGAGCTGTTCGTATGATCTGTGGTATAGCGTATTATTTACAAACACATACTCTCTTCTTCAACTGAACCCTCACAGATTTTTCTTCGGGAAGCTTGTCGTATTGGAGGTATTCTATGAAAAGCTCTCTCTAATCAGGCTCATCTTGAATGATCAGAACTTCTTCGGCATGATTGCTCTTTTGTTCTGTGCTTTCCTCTTCTCGTAAAGAGACTTGAGGCAGAATTTGCCGGTTTCTGACTGTGACCAGAATTTCATCCATGTCAGGATCAGCTAGCTCTTTGGCTAGGCGGGCGAGTAAATCGGCTTTTGCTTGCAATGCCTTAGGAACTCTCATTAGTTCAATATGGGTGAATTGTTTCATGAGTTCCACCACCCGGTTTCTTATCGAGTTAACCCCGGCTTATATATCTTGTAGTCGCCGCTCACTTGGTTGACGAAAAGCTGGGAACCACTGTAGACCCGTAGCCGATGGATTTTCATTTCTATGGTGAGCTCCAGACCAGCTATCAGAGCGTCATACTCAGCCTCGTTGTTTGTGTGAGTCTCGGTAAGAGCAAAGGAACATTGTAGGGTCTATGGTGATCACCAATCCTATCGCTGCTTTTATCTCCGGGACGCTTGATTTGCTGGAGGTCATTATTGATGAGGCTCCATCAAAGTAGAGCTCTTAACATGGCTCGTTATTCTCGAGGTGCGGCACTTGTTCGTCGGATAACTCGCAATTTAGCGGTGACCCTTCTGGTATGGGATGAGCAGCGAGGAAGTCGGCGAGGGCTTGCCCTTTTACTGCTTTTTTAGGAGTGTAAATTTTGTCGAATTCAAGCAGCATGACAGCCCATCTTGTCATTCTGCCGGCCAGGCTTCCTTTGGTCATTAAGTGTTTGAGCGGGTTGACCTTGGAGATCAGCATAACCCGATGAGCGAGCAGATAGTGTCTTGGCTAATTCACGGTGAATATCAGGGCCAGCCATTACTTTTCGATCGGGGAATAGTTATGTTCTGCCCCGAATAATGTTCAACTGTGGTAGTAGAGGACATTTTCTTTTCCCTCGTTATTCAGGGCAAGGAGCGCCCCGAGTGATTCATCTAGCGCGGTAGTGTAGAGAATCAGCGGTTTAATTGGAATAGGAGCAGCAAGCACTAGAGGGTGCAATATGTACCGTTTTATGTTTTCGAACGGTTCTTAACATTCAGCGTCCCAGACAAAGGGAGCCTCTTTCTTCATGAGCTTTGAGAATGGCCGACATCTCCTCGATAGGTTTGAAATGAACCCTTGTATGTAAGCGAGCTTGCCTTGAAAGGATCTTAGTTGCGTCAGATTTTTTGGAGGGGCATCTCCATGATGGCCTTTATCTTTGATGAGTCAACTTTGATCCCCCGATGTCCGACTATGAAGCCCAAGAATTACGACACGCCAAAAGCGCACTTTAAAGGATTCATCTTTAGATCGTGTTCCTTCAGTCTAGTGAAAACGATCTTGAGATCTTGGACATGACCGGCCTTGGTTTTAGTCTTGATGACCAAATCATCAACATAACATTAGATGAATTTATGGATTCATTCATCAAAGATCTTGGTCATTACCCTTTGATATGTGGCGCCTACGTTCTTCAATCCAAACGGCATCACCTTGTAACAATATATGCCGATCGGGGTTTGAAATGCTGTATGATTCTCATCATCAGGTGACATTTTTATCTGATTATAGCCAGAAAAACCATCCATGAAGGTAAACAGCTCGTAATTTGAGGTGTTGTCGACCATCATTTTCATGACCGGAAGTGAGAAATCATCTTAACGGCATGCCTTTTTGAGGTTTCTGAAATCGAAGCAAACCCAGATCTGCCCATTTTTCTTCTTTACTGGGATGATGCATGTTATCCAGTCCGTGTATTTCTTTTCTCTGATGAATCCAGTATAGATGACTCAGACGTTCCCAAATCAATCTCATTTAATTCGTCGAAGGTTGCTTGTCCGCCATCTTCGATCTCTCGAGGGGCTTCTTTTGGATTGGCTAGCTCGTCTTCATCATTTGACTTTTTGCTGGCTTCACCAATATGGGTCATGTAGCATGCCTTAACGTCAGAATGAATGAAACCTATACCCTGTCTATCTGGGATTCGTCCATCAATAAGTGCTCGGACCTGAGGCGGATGTCACAACCCCTCATTAAATTTCATTTTGAAGTCCGTTTGATAAGACCGACATCCGCACTTTTTAAAATATTCCCGCATCTCGGGCACATAATATCTGGGATTTAGGACGGCTCTTATACCTCTCTCATAGGGAAGGCACGCGACAGACAAGTCATCCGGGTACATGACAGGATTTAACTCATAAAATAGGATGCCCTTTTGTCCACTTTTTCTTCCTGGAACGTAGAAAGTTTTCAACTGGTCCATGGTGGAGATTGAAAACCCATCGAGCACTTTGCATATCTGCTCTGGCACCCTTGTGATGGCTAGAGACCCTTCTGTAACTTTGAAGGTTTCTCTTAGCTTCGTTTTTTGTATGAAAGCCCAATCTGCACAGCTGTTGCAAGACGATTCTTCTTCTTTTGATTCTTCAGTGTCGCTGCGTAAACAAGGACGAATTTTGCTGCCAGATAGGCCTTCATTATCAGACTCGTTCATATCGCTACCAAAATGAGGGCGAGTTTTACGGAAGGACGGAATTCCAGCGTCGGACTCATCAGTGTCACTGCCGAAATACAGGCGCACTTGAGGGTTTTTACTTTCGAAGGTGACAGTCGACTCAGATTTTCTTTTTGAGTTTCGAAGCCGTTCTATCTTTGATTAGTTATGGCTCAGTATTTTAGGGGTTTATGAAGTATCAAGAATATTCATATTGCACTTCATGCATACCGAACGGTTGGATGTCTCCGTCAATGCTTCTTTCTTCGCTATTTTTGGTATATTTCATGCATTGATGGAGTGCTGACGAAACGATGCTGTAATCATGAAGCCACGGCTGTCCCAGGAGAATCTTATAGGACATTTCGGTGATGATCATGTTGGGATGCCTAGCACGACAACAAGATTTCGGGAGGTATCGTCCATGCCAATTTCAAAATTTTGCCATGATAAGCAAGCCTAACCCTAGAATCTTAACTAGAGAATTAAACAATAGAGCAAGTAAACACCTTTACATACAAAGTGAACAAGGAATACAATCTTTGTAGACCGGTCCTTCACTTCAATAGCTCCGTGTAGTAGTCCCTTCGCTCCAAGTAGTGAGCTCTCGGACTTTAGAAAGGCTCCACAAGATGAATGGAACAAGCTTGCATGAAGTCTTGGAGGCCGAAGATGATCTAGGTCGAGGAGACACCAACTCAAGCTACCTCTTCACTAATATGGAATTAGTGAAGCAAACACCCTAAACTAAATGGCTAGTATAGTAGAGGATGATGAAGTGGGAATTTTGTTCACTTTAGATTTATTTTTCTCACAATATTTCATCACCTTGAGAAAAGCTAGAAAGCTTTCTCTTGATGAAGAAGAAGATGAAGTGGAGATGAGAATGAAACTTATGAGGTGAGAATAGCAACCATGGGTGAGTTTATGTCATACACTAACCAATGTAGAGACTAAACTATGGCTAAAGATAATGGTTAGGTTAATAAATATCTTAAGCAAAACAAAACTAGTGGACTAAGTCAATGGGCTCAACAAGCTTCTCCAAGCTTCTAGCCATGACAAAATTCCAACCAATTTTGAATCTCTTAAATAAATAAAAACCCTAGGATTATCATAAGCATGGTGTGAGTCTCATACACCCATGTAGCATGTATCATTTAGCATGACACTAAATAATGTACATTAATATATATCACATATATACTAAGTGCACACAAGTGAGAAAAAGAAATGTTTAAGTGAGCTAATATTAGTTAATGTAATTCAATATATCAAATATATAATTATACATTAAATTATTAAATCAATACTTGATTTAATAATCCGGCTATATCACATATAACCGACTAATATCATATGTGTCAACTTATCGAATCAACACTTGATCCGATAACCCGGCTATATTACATATAACCGATCGATATCACATATCGCGAGAATAGAATATGGTATCACATACACGTATTAATCTCTGTCCCGTACATATCACATATGTGTTCCTACTTCATTTCGCTTGAGCCAGGAAACCTCTGTGTAGGATTCCAAAGACTCGTCAATACGCCGGCAGGAGATGGTGATCATATCAGTCACCCACAAGCCGCAAGGGGTCTACTAAATGTAACGGCCACCCGGGTATTGAGCGATCAGAAGATCAACAAGAAAGCCTGTTCATACTCCTGCGAATCCAATCAGTAACACTACCATACAGTCCGGTCTCTTCGTCAGATATGTCGCATATCACTGCCTGGGGGTAGTATAACGTCAGACCCCAATAGCCTGATAAGTCATGCCGATGTGAGGCTCATAACGGTTCGAAAAACTACTAATAACACTTACCAGTAGATCTCAACAACCCTGGCCAGGGATTTCCTGTTATGGCCAATCGAGCATAGCGCAACATCAACCCCCAATACCAGGAGAGCTGAAATCCTCTTCTATCGCTCATTGCCTCCATGTGTCTCGGACTGTACCCAAAAACCACCATTTTGCATAATCTCTTGAACTTGGTAAGGTGGAAATCAAAGCACGGTGGGAATCACATAAGACTTTATGACGATCTCGGGTCGACAAACTAACCTTTACCAGTGTCACCAGAGAACTGCTATATTACGATAGGTATAATACCATCTAGGAGTTCTCGGCTAGTTCGTCCAGTGTACCCAGTCTCCACTGAGCACTTGTATACTATCTCTGATGTCAAACACCAATGGATATGGGATCATCCATCGCCCATCATATGGGTCGAGAAGCGTATACGCTAGTCTGCTATGGAATATCGATGCCCCGTCTCGATACTCCTATGACTAGGAACTATTGAAGGATGTACTTACCGACTACGTTTGCCCCACTAGTATGATCTGCATCATAATCCTGGTAATCAAGTACTCATCCTAAGGGCTTTATCAACATGTAATAGAGAGACAATAAGTGTACATGTTTAGATAAAGAGCAACCAGATAGCATACTATCATGTCGAGCAAGAAATTCCTCCCTATATATGTCCAAGCATCCACTACAATTTACATCATATGTACAGTAATGGCCTCTAGGGCATACATATAACTAACAATCTTCCACTTGCACTAAGGTCATTTGTTGTAGTATCTCATACTCAACGTCCTATAGAAGTTTCTCTAGGGAAATGCCTTTATGAGTGGATCCGCTGTGTTATCCTTCACTTCAACTCTCCTAACCTTGATTCTTTGGAGATCAACCATCTCCCTGATCAGGTGATACTGTCCTCAGAATATGTCTGGATCGCTAATGGGACCAGTGTTCCTAGGCCAAAGCTACAACTTCATTGTTGTCACAATAACAGTTATTGGACGCTCAATGGTTGGAACTATGTTCATCTCATGAACAAGAAATATCCAGACATCCACTTTGGTAGCATCGTTGGTAGCGATGTGTTCAGCCTTTATCGTCTAGTTTGCCACGGTATATAGCTTAGAACTCTTCCAACATACCATCCCTCCATTGAGGGTAAAGAAAAAGCCCGTGACTGACTTTCAGTCAACTTTATCACTCTGGAAGTTAGAATTGGTAAAGGACTCCCACTGGAGTTCACCGTTACAAAACACCAAGAACATTTCTTTAGTGCTTCTCAAGTACTTAAGAATGTCCTACACAGCTACCCAGTGATTTTCCTAAGATCCGATTGATTCCTAATCACTACACCTAGTGAGTTAGCTACATCTGGTCTGGTACATAACATCGCACACATGATAGAGCCTACTGCCGAAGCATAGGTTATCCCTTGCACGCGAGCTCTCTCTAAATCAGTCTTGGGAGAAATCTTTTTGGATAGAGTGATTCATAAGTAAGTGGGCGAACCACCACGCTTAGAATCCTCTATACTAAACCCCTTTAGTATGGTGTTAATGTACCTGGATTTAGGACACTTCCAACATCTACTTAGATCTATCACCATAGATCAAAATCCACAAGATGCAGTAGGTATCATCCAGACCTTCCATGGAAAATCATCGTGATAAGAGGAGCTTGACCGAGTGTAGCATAGGAAACCATTTCCTATCAAGAGTATGTCATCTACGTACAATACGTGGAAGATAACCTTACTCTCTACAACCTTCTTGTATATATAAGGTTCATATACCTTTTTGATAAAGTCAAACTCTTTGACTGCCACATCAAAATAGATGTTCCAACTCCGTGATGCGTGCTCTAATCCTGATGGACTTAAGCATGGCCACTGGAGAAAATGTTTCATGATAAACCACACCTGGTTATTGACGACAGCCTTTTACTACAAGTCGAGCTTTGAAAGTCTCAACTTCTCCATCTACACCAAGAATCTTCTCAAGATCCATTTGCTCCCTGTGGGTTTTACCCCTTTAGGTGCAACATTCAAAGTCATACTTTGTTGGTGTACATGGATTCTATCTCTGATTGCATAGCATCCAGCCATTTCACAGGGTCCCCACTTGTGATGGCCTGCCTGAACCTGGTTGGATCATCATTTACCATGATGCAACCCTCGCTCCCACCGTCACCGAGGAAACCGTAGTATCTCTCAGGTGGATGAGGAACCCTACCAGATTTGTGGAGAGGCTGAGGCTTGTTGGAGACTATTGAATCCTTTAGTTTCACCAAATCATCAGCTCTTAGTATGTCCAGCTGGAACTCCTTTCGGTTCTACCTCATGAACACTAATTTTTTCATAAGAAATTCCTTTTCTAAAAAGGTGGCATGCTAAAAAACAAACCACCTTTTGCTCCTCAGTGTGGTAGAAGATATTCCCTCTCAAATGTTTGGGATATCCTAACAAACTTATACAAAACTGACCTTGCTTTGAACTTGTCCGGATTTTGCTTTTCAACATAGCCTGGACAACCCCATATCTTAAATCGTTTAAGACATGGTCTTTTCCCATACCATATCTCATATGGAGTGGTAGGCAGTGATTTGGTTGGAACCCCATTTAATAGGTATGCAGCTTCTCAAGTGCATAACACCTAAAAGAAAACGGGTAACTCAGCAGTACTCATTATAGAGTTCACCTTATCTCATAGGGCACGATACCTCCGCCGCAATACACCGTTGTGCTGTGGTGTATACGAAGGAGTAAGCTGAGAGAGAATTCTATTCTCTTTTAAATAATCCAAGAACTCCATGCTCAAGTATTCTCCTCCTCGATCACATCAAAGGACTTTAATATTTCTACTCATTTGGTTCTTAACTTCAAGCTTATATTCCTTGAATTTCTCAAAAGTTTCCGTCTCGTGTTTCAACAGGAACATATGTCCGAATTTTGAGAGATGGTCAGTGAATATAATGAAGTAAAAATAACCAACCCTGGCATTTATAGACATAGGACCGTATACATTATCATGTATCCGTCCCAAAAGTTCAATAACTCTTTCTCTGTTTCCAGTAAACGGAGTATTGGTCATTTTACCTTTGAGACAACACCGGCAAGTATCATAAGATGAAAATTCGAACTGATTCTAATATTCATCCTTATGTAACTTACCCAGTAGTGTCGCATTGATATGACCTAGTCTATAATACCACAAGAAGGATTCATTCATTCTGAACTACTTCTCTTGTGTGTGTTCTATATACATTGAACTGTGGTTTGATTTAGAACATATATTCTATTTCATAACGTTTCTGATCTAATCAGCTCTTGATTCAGGAAAATGTTCACAACATTATCCTCCAATACATAATTATATCCTTTTTTAACTGAATATGGAAACTGATGTAATGTTGTATATCAGGTTTGGCATGTAATAACATTTGTTCAGAATCAATGTATTAAAACAGGGTGATATTTTCCAACTGATTTGGCTACAACAATTGCACCATTCTCTAACACTTAGAGACATATCATCCAATCCCAGTTCTCTACCTTTCCGTAGCCCATGTAATAGATTAAATATGTGGGATCCTAATCCGGTATCTCATACCTAGGACGCAGAGTGTACAGAGAAATAGTTCTCGGTAATAAACACACCCGAAGAATATGCATCAATATGCTTATTCCTCGATTGGGTCACGTGGAAATCCGGATATTCCCCTATTTCCTGCTCGGACTTATAACAATTATAAGATAGAACGGAACCAACATTCCCTATCTCAGTATAATAAGCAGGTTCGGTCAATGCATCCATATTATTATCTTGATTAAGGCGTGACATGGTCGCTACCAGGAAATAGAGAGAAGAAAACACTCAGCGTATGCTCTTGCAAGATCAGATTGGTTATTATTTTATCTAATCAGGATAGCTCCTACCGTTTTTATCAAATCTTCCTTCAAACCCTAAAAGATAAGACTAGCCAAGATTAATTACCCCCTACAAGTTCGTCAATCTTTCGACCAGGCAGGTGTCTTTACATTGAGGGAGGTTCCCCGTACTTTCGCACGGACCTAATTAAAATAAACCTCGTTTTCCCAGGGGCATAACCCCGTTAACACCTTTCTAGACACCTACTTGATCGACTAATTGTAATGTTTAAAACTCTCCCAGGAGTAACTCTTACTCGCAGTGGGTATCGGGATCCAACTATCTCATAGAAGGTATGCAATCTCATTGCAAATTTCAACACTTGAAATTCCTGATAATATTTTACCCCTAGCGTCCTATGACCTTGACGGAGGTCAACAAACCATAGGCTGCTAGTCAAGTTCAACCCGTACATTTCATGATTGAATTAAACCCACCCGCACGACCCTTGACGGAGGTCAACAAGGCCGTACGACTACCCTAATCCAATCGCATCGTATGCTGCAGACAAGCACTAATCAGCTACCGCACACTACGCCTTGACGGAGGTCAACAAACGTAGCACGAATACTAAATACTACTTATCTGAAATGACGGAGGGCTACGACAGGTTTTTATGAAATCCTTTTGCGTAATGAACCTTATATCGTTGTAGAATCGAGTGATTTTTAAAAAGGAGTGTTTTTGAGGCTTTTACCAGTTTTGCTAAAGAGGTCACTCCCGGTGAAGGGATCTTGGCTCTTTCCTCATCGAATGAGGTGCAGGATATTTCACAAATACCACTATGCAAAACAAGAACTAGAAAAGCAATCAAAAGACAAAACCGAGTGGGTTGTAGCATCTGCTAGTTATGCTAAAGAGGTCACTCCTGGTGAAGGGATCTCGGCTCTTTCCTTATCGAATAATGTGCTGGATATTCTACAAGGAATACCACTATGCAAAGAAAATACTAGAGCTACCAGTTTTTAAAACAAGATTCTGCAACATCTTTAGCTTTCTTTTCTTTCATTAGTCTCATTAATGAAGTCCCATCAAATATGCTTCTTAAGCATCACAGAAGAAACGAAAGCAACAATATTTATTATATATCATATATATAATATAAGCATTTGTCTCAACATATCAAGTGATCACATCATAGAATATCAGCAGCAGAAGAACACATATGAAATACCGGATATACTAGGAATTCCATGTTTTATTTAAGCCAATAAAAAACGCGAATTCCACGGTCGTGATGAATAGCCAAACCCACATCCCTATGTTAGTTTTATGTCTGCCCTAGAGGCCATTATTGTACATATGATGTATATTATAGTGGATGCTTGGACATATATAGAGAGGACTTTCTTGCTCGACCTGATAGTATGCTGTCTGGTTGCTCTTTATCTTAACATGTATACTTGTCTCTTGATACTGTCTCATGGTTACATGTTGGTAAAGCCCTTAGGATATATACTTGACTACCAAGATTATGATGCAGATCATACTAGTAGGGCCATGGTAGTCCATAAGTTCATCTTTTAATGTTCCTAGTCATGGGTGTATCGAAACAGGGCATCGATATACCAGAGTAAACTAGCGTATACGCTTCTCGACCCATGAGATGGGCGATGGATGATCCAATATCCATTGGTGTTTCACATCAGAGATAGTATACGGGTGCTCAGTGGAGACTGGGTACACTGGACGGACTCGCTGAGAACTCCTAGATGGTATTATACCTGACGTCAGATAGCAGTTCTCTAGTGATACTGGTACAGGTTAGTCTGTAGACCCGAGATCGTCATAGAGTCTTGTGTGATTCCCATTGTGCTTTGATTTCCACCTTACCATGTTCAAGAGGACGTGCAAAACATTGGTTTTTGGGTACAGTCCCGAGTCACATGGAGGCAATGAGCGATAGGAGGGGATTTCGTCTCTCCCGGTATTGGGGGTAGATGTCGTGTTGTACTCAATTGGCTATAACTGAAGTCCCTGGCCAGGGCTGATTTAGAGATTTACTGGTAAGTGTTATCAGTAGTTTCTCGACCAGTTATGAGCCTCGTATCGGAATGACTTATCGAGTTATTGGGGTCTGACGTTTACCACCCCTAGACTGGATATGCGACATCTCAGACGAAGAGACCGGACTGTACGGTGGTGTTACTGACAGGCTTTACAGGAGCTAGAGCGGGCTTGCTTGTTGATCTTATGATCGCTCAATACCCGGGTATCCGTTATGTCAAGCTAGTACCGCTGACGGCTTGTGGGTGCTTGATATGATCATCACCTACTGTTGGCGTATTGAGGAGTCTTTAGAGTCCTACACAGAGGTTTCACTGGCTCAGGCAAAACGAAGTAGGAGCACATATGTGTGGAACCAAGAATAATACGAGTATGTGATACCATATTCTATTCTCGCAATTTATTCGTATCGGTCGGTTATATATGAAATAGCCGGGTTATCGAATCAAGTGTTGATTCGATAAGTTGATACAAATTATATTAGTCCGTTGTATGTGATAAAGCCGGATTTTTAAATCAAGTGTTGATTTGATAATTTAATGTATAATTGTATATGTGATATACTAAATTACATTAACTAATATTAGCTCACTTAAGCATTTCTTTTTCTCACTTGTGTGCATGTAATATATATATGTGATATATATTAATGTACATTTTTAGTGTCGTGCTTGATGATATACACTACATGGGTATATGAGACTTACACCGTACTAATTATAATGTAGGGTTTAAATATTTAAAGTAAATCAAAATTAGTTGGAAATTAGTCACATGCATGAAGCTTGTAGAAGCTTGTGGATGCATTGACTTATTCCACTAATTTTGTTTTACTTAAGATATTTATTAACCTAACCATTATTACTTAACTATGGTTATGTCTCTACATGAGTTAGTATATGATACAAATTCACCCATGGTTGCCATTCACTCTCTCATCCATTATCATCTTCTTCTTTCTCAAGCTCAAGAGAGAGCTCACTAGGTTTTGTGAGAGAGCTTAAAATTAGTGAGAAAATCAATTCTAAAGTGAGAATAAATCCTACTTCATCATCCTATACTAGATTAGCATTTTAGTATAGGGTGTTAGCTTCACTAATCTCTCATTAGTGAAGCAGTAGCTTGGGTTAGTGTCTCCTCGACGTAGATCATCTTCGGCCTCGAAGACTTCACGCAAGCTCGTTCCTTTCACCTTATGAAGCCATGCTAGAGTCTGGAAGATCACTACTTGGGGCGAAGGGACTACTACACGGAGCTGTTGAAGTGAATGACCGGTCTACAAAGGTTGTATTCTTAGTTCACTTAGTTGCAAAGTAGTTTACAATATGTTTCGTATGATTCTCTAGTTAAACATCCTAGGTTAGAGTTCTTTAGCATGACAAAAATTTAAAAATGGCATAGACGATGCCTTTCGAAACCTTGCAGTCATACATAGGAACCCTACACCCTAGACCCCTACGAGATCGGCAAGCAACCCTACCAATTCTAGAGTTAGGAGACCCGGTCTCGACTCCTCGAGATGGTCTCCCACTGGACTCTAGAACCCGGTCACTTGTGCTCCCCGCCTTAGGTCTATCCTAATGCGGAAAAATAAATAATATACATCAATGGTGACATCATCCTCAACCCGGAAGTGCTCCAATAAAAGAATATTACATGCAAAATTTTACATGAATGAAAATGAAAAACTCTCATCTCACATAAAAACCCCCGGCTATTCAAAACACGACGATCCAATATAACATATCAAAGCAACACATAACATCACATGTCATCAATATAAGTAAATATGCGTATCCCAATTGTCGTTGACATATAGCAACGAAACTGGCGATATACCACATATTACACTTACGGTCGCTGAAAAGAAAGTGAAAAACTACAACAATTGAAATCCGCAACCACCTTAGACATCATAAACCTAATGTATCACATACTTTGGATTTCATGCCCAACAATATGAATTCCTTAGACACCACATGACTAACAATTATAAACCCCGCATTTTAGTCTTAATATTGAAAACACTTTTCAATATCCAGTCGGGTAATTCAACAAGATTCCTAACAACCTGATCGAATGCTCGTCGGAAACTTTAGTAGACGGCCGCATCCCCGATGCCGTCGATGAAGTGCACTAAGGCGGAACACCACGGTCGTGAGCACCCGAACGGATGCTTTTCGTGACAGGGTTCTCCTACAGTCATTTGGTCGGGGCTATGGGGCATGGCTATCTAGTAAGGTTACCCGGCGAGTATCCGCGTACGCTACGTGATTGCGACGGACTTTTGATCCACATCAAAATTCCATGGCAACCGATCAAATGAGACTAAATTGCTAGATTTATAAAATTCAAATTAGTTTTCACAAAACTAAATATTGTGGATTCCAAGTATTGTATCACAATCACAGATAGCTAGACGATATTAAACTTTTCGATCGATTCAATAAGCACCCAAAATTTTCTAAAGAGCTCAACACTTGAGCGAAGTTTAAAAAATACCCAGAACATACCACAGCATCTATGGACCAACCGTAGAAGGGTCAACCCTTGCCTCACCTATGGCGCCATGGAACTACCGCAAACCCTTGGGTTTGGTGGCGGTTCCGACGGTCACAGAATCGAGTTAAGGTTTCGTTCTTCTAGAGGGTCCACAGAATCACTTGCATGATTTTCTGAAGATTTTAAACTTGGAAAAATCTAACTCTTAGAAAATTTTCAGCGAAGGAAAATATGGGTTATAGATATCCGTTCGAACTTTTTAACGTCGTCTAAATAACCCGAAATGATGTTAGAATTACGATTATGAAACACTCCGAATTGACTTTGCACAAAGATAACATCACATGAAATTTTAGCAAAAACAAGCAGCACCTGAAATACCAAAACCCAGAGACTGGAACACAGAAAAAATTTAAAGCCAGACTGCTCTGGAAAAACTGGTGAGCTCGGAAATTCTTGCCTTGTGGCTGGCCAAAATCCAGTGGGGAGGGTTCAAATTTCTACTGTGTTCATGTTACATCTTATATAACATTCTGCAGCTGCTTAAAATTTTTTTTTGACACTTTAATAATTTCGACAGAAACGGGATATTTATTTCATGTGTTTCGGAGTTGTTTCGGTTTCGTAATCCTACAAACTTCGTCTAATTCTCTATCTTGGCTCTGATACCACTGTTGGGATTCTTAGCACGACAACAAGGTTTTGGGAGGTATCGTCCATGCCAATTTCAAAATTTTGCCATGCTAAACAACCTTAACCTAGAATCTTAACTAGAAAATTAAACAATAGAGCAAGTAAACACCTTTACATACAAAGTGAACAAGGAATACAACCTTTGTAGACCAGTTCTTCACTTCAATAGCTCCGTGTAGTAGTCCCTTCGCTCCAAGTAGTGAACTCCCGGACTCTAGAAAGGCTCCACAAGATGAACGAAACAAGCTTGCTTAAAGTTTTCGAGGTCGAAAATGATCTACGTCGAGGAGACACCAACTCAAGCTACCTCTTCACTAATATGGAATTAGTGAAGCAAACAACCTAAACTAAATGACTAGTATAGTAGAGGATAATGAAGTAGGAATTTTGCTCACTTTAGTTATTTTTCTCACAATATTTCATCACCTTGAGAAAAGCTAGAAAGCTTTCTCTTGATGAAGAAGAAGATGAAGTGGAGATGAGAATGAAACTCATGAGGTGAGAATAGTAACCGTGGATGAGTTTGTGTCATACACTAACTCATGTAGAGACTAAACTATGGCTAAGGATATGGCTAAGGATAATGGTTAGGTTAATAAATATCTTAAGCAAAACAAAACTAGTGGACTAAGTCAATGAGCTTAACAAGCTTCTCTAAACTTCTAGCCATGAAAAAATTCCAACCAGTTTTGAATTTCTTAAATAAATAAAAACCCTAGGATTATCATAAGCATGGTGTGAGTCTCATACACCCATGTAGCATGTATCATCTAGCATGATACAAAATAATGTACATTAATATATATCACATATATACTAAGTGCACACAAGTGAGAAAAAGAAATATTTAAGTGAGCTAATATTAGTTAATGTAATTCAATATATCAAATATATAATTATACATTAAATTATTAAATCAATACTGGATTTAATAATCCGTCTATATCACCTATAACCGACTAATATCATATGTATCAAATTATCGAATCAACACTTGATCCGATAACCTGGCTATATCACATATAACCGACTGATATTACATATCGCGAGAATAGAATACGGTATCACTTACACGTATTAATCTCGGTCCCGCACATATCACATATGTGCTCCTACTTTATTTCGCTTAAGCCAGGGAACCTCTGTGTAGGATTCTAAAGACTCGTCAATACGCCGGCAGTAGGTGGTGATCATATTAGTCACCCACAAGCCGCAAGCAGTCTGCTAAACGTAACGGCCACCCAGGTATTGAGCGATCAGAAGATCAACAAGCAAGCCTGCTCATACTCCTGCAAATCCAATCAGTAACACTACCACATAGTCCGGTCTCTTCGTCAGATATGTCGCATATCACTGCCTGGAGGTGGTATAATGTCAGACCCCAATAGCCTGATAAGTCATGCCGATGTGAGGCTCATAACGGTTCGAGAAACTACTAATAATACTTACTAGTAGATCTCAACAACGCTGGACAGGGATTTCCTGTTATGGCCAATCAAGCATAGCGCAACATCAATCCCCAATACCGGGAGAGACGAATCCCTGTTTTGCACGATCTCTTGAACATGGTAAGGTGGAAATCAAAGCACAGTGAGAATCACATAAGACTCTATGACGATCTCGGGTCGACCGACTAACTTGTACCAGTGTCACCAGAGAACTGCTATCTGACGATAGGTATAATACCATCTAGGAGTTCTCGGCGAGTCCGTCCAGTGTACCCAGTATCAATTGAGCACCCGTATACTATCTCTGATGTCAAACACCAATAGATATGGGATCATCCATCGCCCATCATATGGGTTGAGAAGCGTATATGCTAGTCTACTCTGGAATATCGATGCCTCGTCTTGATACTCCCACGACTAGGAACTATTGAAGGATGTACTTACCGAATACCTCTTCCCCACTAGTATGATCTGCATCGTAATCCTGGTAATCAAGTACTCATCCTAAGGGCTTTATCAACATGTAATAGAGAGACAATAAGTGTACATGTTTAGATAAAGAGCAATCGGATAGCATACTATCATGTCGAGCAAGAAAGTCCTCCCTATATATGTCTAAGTATCCACTACAATATACATCATATGTACAGTAATGGCCTCTAGGGCATACATATAACTAACAGATCATGTATATCTTAGTTTCGGTTTGCAGGTCTCTAAATTTGATTGGCAGAGCTATGGATCCCAAAACTTGCTGGCAGTTTTGATTGAAGCCTTGAATGACAATCATTTCCCTTGACAGGTGTCGGATGTCCATCGACAAATTCTTCAGAGTCCGTAATTTCATGATGTTCATTGAGGACCCCAGATTAATCAATATGTGATTAATCTGGTCTCCGTCGCTGTACCTTATCATGTAAAGCGGCCGGTTGTGCTCAGCTGTCCCCAATAGCAGGTCTTCATTCTTAAATGTGACCGCGACCATATGTAAAGTGTACTGTGCCTCTTTCATATTAATTTCTATAAAGAGAGCCTGGTACCGCTCGGGGTTTCGTTGAGCATGAATGAGGACATCTATAAGTTCCTTGGATAAGACTAGAGCATCATAGATGCTTAAAAGAGACGGAAGCTTTCGGAGATGAGTCAAGACATTGTAGTCTACTGGAGAAGAACTCGAGTCTTCATGAGTTGGTCCTCTGATGTCTTCTTCATTAGCGACTTGTTTTTTCTTTTCTTTTGGGGCGTTGCCTTGTTTCGGCGGTAGAAACTTGCTGCTTTTGAGTTGGATTTAGTTAGCTTTTGTGGTGAGTTCCTCGTCCTCTTCAGGAAAAAAGATCTTCCTCAGAGTCACTACCATGGTGGACGACATAGTAGGTCATAATAGATATCTCATCATCGGAGTTTTCTTCTAGCTCCTCCAGAATTTCAACCAGTTCTATAGGGAAGAACTCCTTCAATTGAATTAAAGTCATTTCTTTTTGTTCATAGTCTTCGAGGGAATTGATATAGCTTTGAATGGTCGATTTCCCCACCGACTCTTTTTCGCTTCGAGCCGCACCTTTCCTTTTCTTCTTCTTAAGCTTTTTGGATTTTGAGCCCGATTGAGCCGAATTAGTAGTTGGAGCAGTAAGCTCTTTCTTCCCTTCCCATTCTGTTCTGGGCTCTTTCTGAAGTAGTTTTAACATCTTCATCATCTTCTTAAATATGTACATGCTCCACGGAGGCTGCGGCGAGTCAGATTCATTTCTTGGGGTAACAAATTCAGCTGCATGCTCTCAGAAGGCTTTGGCTTCTCTCTATATAAAATTAGTGGTCGTAGCTTGATTGTTAACCACCACGCTTTTGGACAGCTCGATCTCTCCGGTTTTGTATTGATTCTCGACCCATTCTTTGAAAATATAGCAACACTCAATCGCATGGCTCACTACTCAGTGGTATAGGCAATACAAAGGATTGTCAGTCATTTTTTCTTCGTGGGGTCTCTTTAACTTCTGCAATTATAGACCGTTATTTAGGGCATCTTTGAATATCTTGCGGACTTTGTCCTTCCTGAAAGAGTTGACCTTGTTCTTTTTCTCCTCCAGAGAGGGCCCTTCTCCCTCTAGCACTGGCTTTCGAGACCGATCTATTTTCGATCCGCTCGCTTTTCGCTTGTCTTCATTGTCAGACGCATTGAAGACGTTGGTATTGTTGGAGCTCCCGCTTTTACGGTTGTCGTCTTTTCTACTCTTCCATGGCTTGTCATTCTGAGAGTTCGAGGTAGACACTTGTTTCGAGCGTTCCAACACTTGAACTCTCTTAGTTAGCTCCTGAAACGTTTTGAGGTCTGCGGTACATAAGAATGGGACCATCCAATTACTGAGATTCCTAATGAGGAGGCTGACGGGCCAGTCCTGCTCCAGCGGCGGTTCGCACTTAACCGTGAGATTGCGCCATCAGGCAATAAAGTCCGTGTTGCTTTTGTTCTTTCCCGGCTTGGTCCTCATAAGGTAAGCAACGGAGATTTTATCATTGACACTCATGAAACTGAAAGTTCCTAGTGCCCTCGCTGCGAACCCGCGGCCAATGCGGAATACGAAAATGAAATTTTCATGGCACTAGAAACTTATATCTAAGAATTTAAACCAAACACATAAACTAGTAAGCACAAAAGGATAGAAATCACAACCTTTGTATCGTCTTCATTTGCTCCAATTAGGTTAGACTCTAGTATTCTCTCAAGAGCTTTGGATCGCACTTGCAAGTCGGTCTTCCGTCGCTGAAGATGATCCACCCAAAGGATCCAAGTTCAAGCTTCAACTTCATCAATGAAGTAACTAAAGATCCTAGGTTGCTAATCTAGGATGCTTAGTGATGTGTGTGGGTGTTCTAGCATTTTTCATTCTCTTTATCTTCATGATTCTAAACTCATGAGAGGGTTGAAGATGAAGACGAAGAAGAAGGAGCCATGGAAGAGAGAGAAGCTAAATGGTAGAATGAATAAAATTACTTCCAAATTCAAGCGTGCAACATTTTCTTTTGTTAAAAGAATTTTCCAATTTAAAATTAGAACCATGCATGAATAGTAAATGCAAATGCGTTTATAATTCATTTGCCAATACCCTCCATCATTTCTCTTTTCCACCTCATTTCATAATTTCTTTAAAAGAAAATCCTAGAAATGAGTTGTCCTTCTTCTAGAAGTATTCTTGTATGAATACAAGAATACGTCTCCGCAAATACATACCCGTATTCATATCAAAACACGAATACAAAAGAGATATAAAAATACAATGAACATAATACTAGAATATACATATTGAAATATATATATGTAAATTATTAAATCAAAACTTGATTTAATAATCTGGTTTAATCCTATACCGGCTAGTATAATCATCCACCCGATTGAAGTCCCTATAGCTAGCACACATACTTAATCGAAACTGTCATGACCCGAAATTTAGTTCATAACCGGCACTTAAATCACATAACGTCTAAAGGCGTAACATAAATTAAGTAAACCGAAGCCCAGAAATCTAAACCTTTTAAAGAAAATAAAAGAGGTGAAGTTTTAAAATAAGGTATGATGAAATCAAATGTTTTCTTAAATGCATAAATAATAGAACATGAAAATGAAAGTGGATTTTACTATCTGAAAAACATGTTTCGTCTTTTAAAAATTTGGGCAGCACCTCCATTTTATATTTTGATCCAAATCACATGTACATGATAATATAAAAGGCATCCCTGAGCGGGAGCTATATCTTCTCCAATCAGCGGGATCACAACCACGCAAGTCAGAAATATAAGTATACGACGCCCAACAGCGAAGATCAATACAAAAGAATAATGAATAGAGCAAGACGTCAAACCCACCAAGCGAACATATAACCCATCGCTCTAAGTCCTGCAACCACAAGTCTCTTCTAAGTCTTACTACTTATACAAATACTAGTTTTTGATTGATGGAGTTAACTAGATAAAACGGAATAGTAAATACAAGAGTGGCATGATCCAATATGTCCCACCTACCAAAGAAAATCACCCGTAAGCAAGCTCTGTGCCGGCGATACCGCTATTGATCCAGGCGGTCAACCTGCAAGAACTGTGGTACAACAGGGGTGAGTTGCCAACTCGTGAGTAGAAAACATTAGCAGGTAGAAATCGAATAAAACAACGATTTCCTGGGTCAACTATATCATAAAGGTAATACTATGATATCTAGGGTAACCGTGTCTACATATATACCAACAATATAATCAATGCCTGTATGCATGTGGATATCATCTACATGTCCATCAATGACACAATAACATCATGGAACCTGAGTGTCGAACATCGACACTCAAAACATCATGAAAGCATATGCATGTAAATATGAAGGAATCAACCAACGTGTGTCCATCAACGACACATCAAAATCATGGAACCTGAGTGTCCAACACCGACACTCGAAACATCATGAAACCCGTGTCCAGCATCGACACGTAAATCCTCATATCTCAGGCGCCGCATCCTCAGATCGGCCCTCAGGCTCCACATACTCTGGTCGGCCCTCATATCCATCTCACGACTTCGGTTGGTATCCTCCGGATAACCGCCGAGTCCAAATACCATCATCGGTAGGTAGTGCACCCCTGCCAGGCTCACCGCCTAACTAAATGAGTCTTCTTGCCTCGGGGTACCTCACCGGGTCCACCATGTACCCGTAGACGATGCCTACCGCTCCTCGAATCGGGTTTCACATACCAATCTTAGAACCGAGAAAACTCATGGTGGACGTCTTGAATTATCATATCAAGAGAAACCGGGTTTTTAAATCAATACATACATTCATTTGAAATATAACCACGGTTCTCAAATCCAGAATCTTATGAAAACAGTATCTCAATGCATATAATCGTAAAGCATGATATATGCAAGCATAGAACAGAAATGTGAGCATATCAAGTATATCATGCGACATAGTATAGTGATGTGAGCATAGCAAGTATATCATGCCAAAGAGTCATGTGACAGTACTAAACAATTAAGAGTAATAGCATGATGTGGAAATTCTACTATGTAAGTGACATAGAAATTATCAATGATGAAAGTGTGTGAGCCGGCAATCTGTGTAAGTGTAACATACACATCATCGATAATTGTGTAGGTGTAATAGCACATGTATATGTAATGCAATGAGAATATCATAAACGAACCATAAAGTACATCGTACACAAAATGTTATAGGGTATACGTATCTAATCTAACATCTACGTAAAGGCTAAACTAAGCGGCGTAGATAGGGATTAGATATCTATAACATCTCCGTGTCGGTGAATCTATCAATCGGCATCCAGCCTCACAACATCACGTACGGTATAATCCTCGTACGACATCTTCTAGTCAAGGGTATGGATCAATCATCCGGTAAAGTATCGCGTGCGGCGACAAAAAACAGAATAGGGATTCTATCGACCTATACAACAATGAGGGTACGGATCTAAAGTCTCGTACGACATTTCACTCATCATTCTCTTAATTATATATATATATATATATATATATATATATATATATATATATATATATATACCTATATCTCAGGTCACATCCGTATCAATCTCATATCAGGGGACCGAAAAAGGTATCAATTATCTCATATCGCCTTGCATCCGCAATGACATATCAAACTAAGTCATCATATCTCATCGTATACTCTTTTCATCACATCAATATCTCATACCAAGTCATCTTATATATACATTCTATCTTATTAATTTCATGTCGTATTCATCGATCTCATATCATGCTACTACAAATCTTATACTTATTCTCTTGCACTACATATATATTGCGATTCACATTCACATTTCATATCCTCATATATCAATTCGAGACATCCTTATCAATCATATCATTTAATACTAAAACTTTTAATCACATCCGTAGGTTCCTTGTATAGGTTTCTATGAGTATATCCTATATATCGGTTTCCATTTTATAATTGCGGGGGTGCTATACGCCATCCACCCGACTTCCCTTATAGATATAAATCTACTCACCTGCGGAACTCCTTGTTCAGCTGTAGTTGATGTGCTTCGTCGTCTCGGAATCACGCGAAGGTACCTACAATAAATAGACAGTCGCAATGCTATTAAAATCAAGTCCGGAAAACCGGTACGGCACACGGTGCGCTCATAGGTTAGAACTTATAGCCCACGCATGCAAAAACAACCAAACAACCCTCGTCGTTGACGTACAAACGTCCAAATCCAAATCCAAATATCAAAACCAAGTTTCAAATACCGGAAAACATAATACGACAACTGAAGGAATCACTCCCAGATTCTTGCTCAGGTAATCTGGGACAAAACAAAAAATACTGTAGCTATGTTATAAGGTATGTGAGCTACAGGCAAAACCTCAAAACAAATCCCCAAATTTTGGCCGGCCTATTTGCTACAGTACCGCCCCTGCCGGCACCACCTTGGAATTTGGGTCTCCTCTTCTCGTGGTGGTCTCCTATTGGTCTAACTAGGTTAATGTATAAGTTTGATTTTTTTATAAAGGTCCCGGGTTGCTCCAGATTCCCTGTAGACCTCCAAAGATGTCACAAAACCGACACGGAAAGTTTCTAAGTTTGTTTTTTGGTTTTAATCTCGGGTCTTGGCCAGTAAAACCTCACTAAGGGTTAAGTAAACACCCACTACAGATCATAACTCCACACAATCACCCAAATCCTCTCTAGGAATTTCCAAACATCACTAATCAACATCGATTTAACTCTAAATTAACAATAGGATAAACTAAACACAATAACTTAACTAAATTCTAGAAATATACCTCATTTGGCAACTCAAGAATTTTCTTGAGTTGCTCAAAGTCTTCAAAATCCAATTTTGAAAGGTCCAAAGTGTTGAGTATGAAGTTGTGCATCTTTTTAATGAAGAGAGTATAGGGTTTTGGTGAAGGATTGGAGATGAAACATGAGGGTAGAGGAGGTGGAAGAAGTATGAGGAAGATGAAGGAAAATAATGGGGGCGAGGAAATGAGGCAGCCCTCTCTCTCTCTCTCTCTCTCTCTTATATTCTCACCCTCTCACAAGCCCATGCCATGTCACACACTCTCTCTCTCTCCCCAATAATACACTCTTTTCTTCTCATTTCTTTTCTCATAATAATATACATAAAACCAATAAAACAACACAAATGAAACAACATGCAACCAAATGCAACATGTCATGGTGCACTAACCATGGAAAAATGTAGGAACACGGATTTGGCCTAATCGCGATTAGTAGTGCACTAATCGAGTTTAATTTAAACTGCATATAATTAATTATAAAAATGCCAAATTCAATAAATATATTTTTAAATGAATAAATCATTTTAATCTCCAATTATTTCACAAATATTGGTATATTTATACCATTTTACGAAAACCCTAAATTTGCAAATCGGGTAGTTTTCGCGAAATATATTATTTTAATATTAAATTCCAAAAATAATATTTTATATTTTCTGAAATATTACAATCTTTCCCCCTTAAATAAATTCGGTCCCCGAATTTAAATTTAAACCCCCAAATGCTAAAACATTTCAATAATCAGCTCAAATCAACGGGCTCCGAAATCACGGAAGATATATAAATACTACAGCGCATCGTGTACGCCTGAAAACGAGTACGAAACTTAAAATTGAACTCCGTCAAGCGTCAAGCAAATCATAGTATTTGCACGCAATGCAATAAATGCACGGAATACTCATCAATTACTCAAATGCGTATAAAAAGCAACACCGAGTGTACCAAGGTTTATAAATTCATAAACGTGTGCAACCGCGTGCACAAAACACGTATCAATGGATTGTAAGCATATTTGAGCTATACCGAGTGCAAAAATCAAATCGAGTGCATATTATATGCATAAAATCAAATCAGCCGTTTGAAATCCACGAAATCATAAACACGTGCAGCCAAGGCACAAAAACAATATCGTGAAACTCAATCATCAAAACTCAATCCCCGGGATATAAATGTGATACTCGGATCACAAAACAGAATCGCAATAAATGACTTTAAGGTACACCTTCTACAATGTCGAAAAATATGTCGGTGCGCCCAAAACTGGCGGAGCAAGAACGTCCGCTTGCTTCCTACTCACGATCTGGAGTCCTCTGTCTCTAGGTCCTCATTTTCTCTGTGGATTACCCACCTCGAAATCCATCGGATCATCGGCCTGGTTGGGTGTGCTAACGGAAACGATTCCGCTCTGGCACTCCTCAGGTCATCTATCGGCCAATTAGCATGACCACTCGTAAAGTGGCACGTCACTGGAATTGGCCTCTGGCCCTCTGAGCATACGTGACACAACTGATCCTGGGTGCAAATCTTATTGCAGCAGTGCCCTAGAAGGAACCTGCTCAAGGTCTCTTCCAATCTCGCCTATGCCGAACTATACGGAGGCTGGTACTCTTACATAATCTTTGCTCATTTTCTGGACATCTGCGTTCTAAGCATAGCATTTCCTTGGGAATTGGCCGTATCCCAACGCCTCTGTATACATATCCGATCTCTAATCTCAACAGGAAGTAACAAAAGCTCATTAACATCTCACACTAAGCTCTTGTTCCACTTGTCTTTATTATCGTCCACTTCGACGTCACTTCAGGCGATCTGTGTACTGTAATTGTTCTCAGCTACAGTCAATCCGGAGTCTCTCATACGGAATTGAAATTACGAACTCGGTATCTTCATCACTCTGTAGAAGACATCTAGCCGAACACATCATCGGGAACTCGTCCCAACCATCGGAGGAATACTCCATATTCGTCTGCTCTCGATCAACTTACAACGCATCTGGGTAAGGTCCTTTATCCGAAACTGGTCAACTTACTGATCTCCTATCAGATCATCCAATGAACAACGTCATCTCTGGATTGATCTACTCTAGATCTGAGTAACATTCTCCACACTGGAAATCTTCAACTCCAGTGGGCCTGCGTCGGCACATCAAATCAGACGAATCATCTCATTCGCTCAACTCAACTCAAGATAGACTAGCTATCTTCTGTCGCATCTTTGCCTGAAAGCTCCAGCGATCTTAGCTCATAAGGTCTAGAGGCGACATCGCATCAATCTCAGCAACAGCTGGGTCATCTGTCGTCAAGGTAGACGACACCATGATCCGAGAGGTAGGCTGTACATCAACGGTCCTCTCAATCTGGCAGCCTCTAATAATGGCCCGATCATCCAGTGCAAAACCGAATACTCACTTCAAACGAGAAGTCACAAAACAAACACTAAATCGATACGTTCCCATGTCACCAGAAAACATGATGGCCAGTCCTCGTCCATGACGAGCTCGCCCTGACCACATCACTAGCAGCAGCTCAATCTGTGCTCAACTATGGTGACAGGAACATCAAGCATGTATCGATGAAAATATATCAAAGGAATGAAAGGAATCAACAGATCCAGAATGGATACATGATCATAAGAAGGAACAGAATCAATGAGAGTATGATCATTGGAACGAATAGAATCACAGATCTCAAGATATGTATATCCTAAGATTACTTAAGTGGAGTATCGTATCGTAAGTATGCCGTGGAACATACGCACGGTACGCCACTCTACTTGAGTTACCTACTCCATCAATCAGGGTCAACCTATGTAACGAAAGTTTGGGTCTAATACCCCCTATTCAAGTCTAAGTTCTATAAGGTCAAGCCTAGGTTCCGAAATAGATTATGCCCCAGACTCCACATAGTCAAACCTAGACTCGAACCAAGGTTAAACCTAACGCTCTGATACCAACATTGTTATGATCCAAAATTTAGTTCGTGACCGGCACTTAAATCACGCAACGTCTAAAAGCGTAGCGTGAATTATGTAAACCGAAGCCCAGAAATCTAAACCTTTGAAAGAAAATAAAAGAGGTGAAGTTTTAAAATAAGGTATGATGAAATCAAATATTTTCTTAAATGCATAAATAATGGAACATGAAAATGCAAGTGGATTTTACAAGTTGAAAAACATGTTTCGTCTATTAAAAATTTGGGCAGCACCTCCCTTGTATATTTTGATCCAAAACCACATGTACATGATAATATAAAAGGCATCCCCAAGCGGGAGCTAGCTCTTCGCCAGTCGGCAGGATAATAACCACGCAAGTCAGAAATATAAGTATACGATGCCCAACGGCGAAGATCAACACAAAAGAATAATGAATAAAGCAAAACGTCAAACCCACCAAGCGAACATATAACCCATCGCTCTAAGTCTTGCAACCACAAGTCTTTTCTAAGTCTTACTACTTATACAAATACCAGTTTCTGATTGATGGAGTTAACTAGATACAACAGAATAGTAAATACAAGAGTGGCACAATCCAATATGTCCTACCTAACAAAGCAAATCACCCGTAAGCAAGCTGTGTGCCAGCGATACCCCTACTGATCTAGGCGGTCAACCTGCAAGAACTGTGGCACAACGGGGGTGAGTTGCCAACTCGTGAGTAGAAAACATCAGCAGGTAGAAATCGAATAAAACAACGATTTCTTAGGTCAACTATATCATAAAGGTAATACTATGATATCTAGGGTAACCGTGTCTGCATATATACCAACAATATAATCAATGCCTGTATACATGTGGATATCATCTACGTGTCCATCAATGACACAATAACATCATGGAACCTGAGTGTCCAACATCAACACTCGAAACATCATGAAAGCATATACATGTAAATATGAGGACATCAACCAACGTGTATCCATCAACGACACATCAAAATCATGGAACCTGAGTGTCCAAAACCGACACTCGAAACATCATGAAACCTGTGTCCAGCAACGACACGTAAATGCTCATATCTTAGGCGCCGCATCCTCAGATCTGCCCTCAGGCGCCGCATACTCTGGTCGGCCCTCATATCCATCTCACGACTCCGGTCGGTCCTCCGGATAACCGCTGAGTCCAAATACTATCACCGGTAGGTAGTGCTCCCCTGCCAGGCTCACCGCCTAACTAAACGAGTCTTCTTGTCCCGGGGTACCTCACCGGGTCCACCATGTACCCACAAACGGTGCCTACCGCTCCTCGAATCGGGTTTCATATACCAATTTCAGAACTGAGAAAACTCATGGTGGACGTCTCGAAATATCATATCAAGAGATACCGGGTTTTTAAAACAATACATACTTTCTTTTGAAATATAACCATGGTTATTAAATCCAGAATTTCATGAAAACAGCATCTCAATGCATATAATCGTAAAGAATGATGTATGCAAACATAGAACAGAAATGTGAGCATATAAAGTATATCATGCGACATAGTATAATGATGTGAGCATAGCAAGTATTTCATGCCAAAGAGTCATGTGACAGTACTGAACAATTAAGAGTAAAAGCATGATGTGGAAATTCTACTGTGTAAGTGACATAGAAATTATCGATGATGAAAGTGTTTGAGCTGGCAATTTGTGTAAGTGTAACATACGCGTCATCGATAATTGTGTAGGTGTACTAGCATAGGTATATGTAATGCAATGAGAATATCATGAACGAACTATAAAGTACATTGTACGCAAAATGTTATAGGATATACGTATCTAATCTAACATCTACGTAAAGGCTAAACTAAGCGGCATAGACAGGGATTAGATATCTATAACATCTCCGAGTTGGTGAATCTATCAACCGACATCCATCCTTACAACATCACGTACGGTATAATCCTCGTACGACATCCTCTAGTCAAGGTTATGAATCAATCATCCGGTAAAGTATCGCGTGCGGCGACAACAAACAGAATAGGGATTCTATCGACCTATACAACAATGAGGGTACGGATCTAAAGTCTCGTACGACATCTCACTCATCATTCTCATAATTATATATATATATATATATATATATATATATATATATATATATACACGTATATCTCAGGTCACCTCTGTATCAATCTCATATCAGGGGACCGACAAAGGTATCAATTATCTCATATCTCCTCGCATCCTCAACGACATATCAAACTAAGTCATCATATCTCATCGTATACTCTTTTCATCACATCAATATCTCACATCAAGTCATCTTATATATACATTCTATCTTATTAATCTCATGTTGTATTCATCAATCTCATATCATGCTACTACAAATCTCATACTTATTCTCTTGCACTACATATATATCGCGATTCATATTCACATTTCATATTCTTATATATCAATTTGAGACATCCTTATCAATGAAATCATTTCATACTAAAACCTTTAATCACATCCGTAGGTTCTTAGTTTAGGTTTATCCGACTATATCCTATATATCGGTTTCCATTTTATAATTGCGGGGGTGCTATATGCCATCCACCCAACTCCCCCCATAGGTATAAATCTACTCACCAGCAGAACTCCTTGTTCAGCCGTAGTCGATATGCTTCGTCGTCTCGGAATCCACGCGAAGGTACCTACAATAAATAGACAGTCGCAATGCTATTAAAATCAAGTCCGGAAAACCGATACGGCACACAGTGCGCTCATAGGTTAGAACCTATAGCCTACGCATGCAAAAACAACCAAACAACCCTCATCGTTGACGTACAAACGTTCAACGACCAATCCAAATTCAAATATCAAAACCAAGTTTCAAATACCGGAAAACATAATACGACAACTGAGGGAATCATTCCAAGATTCTTGCTCAGGTAATCTGGGATAAAACAAAATGTACAGTAGCTATGTTATAAGGTATGTGAGCTACATGCAAAACCTCAACACAAATCCCCAAATTTCGGCCAGCCAATTTGCTACAGTAACCACCCCCGCCGGCCCTACCTTGGAGTTTGGGTCTCCTCTTCTCGTGGTGGTCTCCTATTGGTCTAACTAGGTTAATGTATATGTTTGATTTTTTTATAAAGGTCCCGGGTTGCTCCAGATTCCCTGTAGACCTCCAAAAATGTCACAAAACCGACACGGAAAGTTTCTAAGTTCGCATTTTGGTTTTAATCTCGGGTCTTGGCCAGTAAAATCTCACTAAGGGTTAAGTAAACACCCACTACAGATCATAAGTCCACACAATCAGCCAAACTGTAACATTTCAGAAAATATAAAATATTATTTTTGGAAATTTAATATTAAAATAATATATTTCCCGAAAACTGCCTGATTTGCGAAATTAGGGTTTTCGAAAAAGGGTATAAATATACACCAATAATTGTTAAATAAATGAAAATTATAATGATTTATTCATTTAATAATATAATTAAAGGATTTGGTATTTTCAAAATTTATTATATACAGTTTTGATAAAAACCCGATTAGTGCATTGCTAATCGCGATTAAGCCAAATCCGCATTTCTACAGTTTTTCGTGGCCGGTGCACCATGTCATGTTATGTGGTGATTACATGTTATGTTCTTATGTTATTTTGGGTATTTTGTGACTTGGGTTTTAAATAAAAAGAAAAGGGTAAGAAGAGAAAGGGTAAAAGGGTAATATTGAGAGAGAGTGGGTGGAAATAAGAGAGGAGAGAGAGGGGCTGCCTCATTCTAAACTCTCCCATCATTTTCTTCTTCTTCTTCTTCCTCTCTTCCCTCCACCTTCACCCCATGATACCACCTCAAATCTTTGATCCAAACCCTAATTCCCTTTCACAAAAATTGATCCCCTCTACACCCTCTACACATTGGACCAAGAAAAGTGGGATTTGGACAACATTGGCGAACTAAGGTTTTTCTTAGGTTGCCCAAGTGAGGTAATTTCATCACCCTTAGCATAGTATTTCATTCACTTTACCTTTCATGCAAGTTTAGAGGTGAAATTGTGATGTTTAGTGAACCTTGGGAAACCCTAATAAAGGGTTTGAGTGTTGTTTGAAATTGGTGATGTGTAGTGGCTGCCTACAGACCTTAGTGGCGTTTTTACTGACCTGTACCAGAGCTTAGAAACCCAAAACACGGATTTATAAACCCCGAGATCGAATAAATGTGTGAATTGTGAGGGTATTTTGGAATCTGGAGCAACCCGGGGGCACTAGAAATAATTTAGCAAATACTAGGAGTCGTGCAGGTACCCAGGAAGCTACCACAGAGACCCGAGACCCCAACTCCAACCCAGGGCCACAGATTTAATCATTCTGGCCGCAAATTGCGCCCAGAGTAGGGGGATTTGGTTCATTTTGGTTCCAGGGCTTTACCTTCAGTAAATTTGACCCTCCATATATGCAGAATTGACTAATTTGGCCTAGGGAAAAATCTGGGAGCACATTAGGGTATTTTTGGCTATGTTTTCCGTATTTGAATGATGAGTTTTGATGTTTGGGTTGTAATTGGTTGTTGAATGTTTGTACATCAACGGTTAGGGGTAATTTGTCATGTTTTGCACGCGAAACTATAAATTTTAACTTATGAGCGAAACGTGGGCCTTTTTGGTTTTCCTCCTTGATTTTAACACGCATTGCGATTGCTTCTTATTATAGGTACCTTCATATAGATTTCGAGGCGGCGGAGCGTGGCGTCATCGAATTCGGCAAACAAGAACCAAGGTGAGTGGATCTATATCCACGGGGGAAGTCGGGTGGATGGCGTATAGCACCCCCGCAAAGTTTGATGGAAAACTGATTTATAGAATATGGTTAGGAAACCTAGATTAGGAAACTAGGGTTAGAATGAAGATAGCTATGAAACCATATTAGAAACTAGAGGATAGTTAGAAATGATATGTTACGACTATTATTGTATGATGGAATTTGAGGATGACGTTTGTCGATATTGCCGTTTAGGGTACTGGAGGATTAGATAGTCGATGTAGATGCGTCATCCGAACCATACCTTTTTCTAAACTGAAGAATCGTATGTATCTTTTAAATATATACCTTGAGGGATGTTACGGATTTTCAAATGATATCTTTTCTTAAAAACACCGTAACCTCTATTTTCAAAACTACGATTCGCTTCTTTAAAACTCTGATTGTATGGTTCGGATGTGTGTATGTTAGATTAGATACTTATACTTATAGTAGAGATAGAATGTTTATATAAACTCGACTTGATGTGAGATATAATGCGATGAAAGGAATATAATACGAATATGATGACCTGATGACTTGTTGGTATACGGATGCTTGTCGATTGAGATGGTTGATACCTTGCCGGTCCCCTGATATGAGATCGTTATGGATGTGACCTGGGACATACATACATACATACATACATACATATATATATATATATATATATATATAATATTGTGAATCATGGATGATAGGCCCTACGTGATATTAGGACGTACCCTTATTTGTCTTATAGGATGATAGGACCCCTATTGGTTTAGTGCCTCCGTATGATGATTTTCCGTGCGTGATGAGTTTGATTCGATGTTTGATCCATACCCTTGACTAGAGGATGCCGTATGATGGATTATACCGTACGTGATGCTGTGAGGCTAGGTGCCGATTGATAGATTCACCGACTCGGACATATGATAGTTACGTATACCTTATAGCTTTTAGCTGATGATTTATCTTGTGCTGCATTCATGATATTATCATTGCATTGCATGTACCTGTATTAGTACACTTATACTATTATCGATGATGCGTATGTTACACGTACACAGATTTGCCAGCTCACAAACTTCATCATCGATAATTGCCATGTCATTACACAGTAGGATTGCTGCATCATGATATGACTCTTCGCATAACATGCTTGCATATATACACATTGATACATCCATACTTGCGCATATGCACATTGCATACCCATATTAGCGCATATACACATTGGTACCTCTATACTTGCGCATTTACATATTGCGCCTACATAGATAACTGGTTTTATTGGAAAATTGGGAACCATATGTTATATTTCAAAAACGGGAATCATTTAAAAGAGCGGTTTTCCCTTAACATGTCATATCACTTTTCCATGTTGCATGATATACAGATATGGTTACATTTTTATTATATGTCGCATACATCATGCTCTATGATTTTACGCATTGAGATATGCCGTTTTCATGAGATTTCTGAATTTGAGAACCGTGGACATTTAAAAGAGATTATGTGTTATTTAAAAAACCCGGTTTCTCTTGATATGATATTTCAGTGCGTCCACCATGTGTTTTCTCGGTTCTGAGAGCGACATGTGAAACCCGATTCGAGGAAGCGGATGGGGCCGATTGCGGGTACATGGTGGACCCGGTATGGTACCCCGGGGCAAGAAAGGGATGCTGTGTATAAAGACAGTGAGCCTGGCAGAGGGACTACTACCTACCGGTGATAGTATTTGGGCTCGGCGGATATCTGAAGGATACCGACCGAAGTCGAGAGATGATATAGGCAGATCCGGACCGATGGAGCCCGTGGGCTGATCCGGACCGACGGAGCCCGATATATGAGGATTTATGTGCCGATGTTGGGCACGGTTTTCATGATGTTTTCGAGTGTTGATGCTAGGCACTCAGGTTCCATGATTTTGATGTGTCGTGAGGAACACCATTGATATACATCCTCATACTTTCATGCACACTCTTTTATGATATTTATGTGCATACATACCTTGATTTTGGGTGGACGAGATCCACATGCATACATACCTTGATTATGGTTGGACGAGATCCATATACATGCATTGATTATTACGGTTGGATGTTATCCACATGCATATAGGTATTGACTACCTTGTTGGCCCATATACAGACCCGGTCACCCTACATATCATAGTATTACCTTTATGATATAGTTGACCTAGGAGTCGTTGTTTATTCGATTTCTATTTGTTGATATTTTTCTACCCACGAGTTGGCAACTCACCCCTGTTGTGCCACAGTTCTTGCAGGTTGACCGCTTGGATCAGTAGCGGTTTCGCTGGCACACAGTTGCATTCGGGTGTTTTGCATTGGTAGGTGGGATATTTGTATCATTCCCACTCTTGTATCTACATTTCATATTGTATCTAGTTAATTCCATCAATCAATATTAGTAATTTGTATAAGTAATGAGACTTAGTGAGATTGTGGTTGCGAGACTTACAGCGAGGGGTTTTTCGCTACTTGTGGGTTGATGTCTAGCTATTTATTTATCTTTTTGTGGTGAACTTCGCAGTTGGGCGTCGTATACTTATTTATACCGTATTGCGTGGTTGTGATCCGCCGTTTTGCGAAGAGCTAGCTCCTGCTTGGGGATGCCTTTATCATTATTATGTATTTATGGTTTTGGATCAAAATATACAAAGGAGGTGCTGCCAAAATTTTTAAAAGACGAAATATATTTTCAAACTAGTAAATTTCACTTGCATCATTCATGTTCCTTTTCTATACATTAAGAAAACTTGATTTCATTATACCTTTATTTCAAAACCTCACCTCCTTTATTTTCTAAAAAGGTTTAGATTTCTGGGTTTCAGCTTACTTGAATCCCGTTAAGCCTTTAGACGTTGCGTGATTCAAGTGCTGGTCATGAGCTAATATTTCGGGTCGTGACACAAACCCTTTCTAGAAATTTCCAAACCTCACTAATCAACATCGATTTAACTCTAAACTGACAATAGGATAAACTAAACACAATAACTTAACTAAAGTCTAGAAATATACCTTATTTGGTAACTCAAGAATTTTCTTGAGTTGCTCAAAGTCTTCAAAATCCAATTGTGAAAGGTCCAAAATGTTGAGGATGAAGTTGTGCATCTTTTTAATGAAGGGGGTATAGGGTTTTAGTGAAGGATTGGAGATGAAACATGAGAGTAGAGGAGGGGGAGGAAGTATGAGGAAGATGAAGGAAAACAATGGGGGTGAGGAAATGAGGCAACCCTATCTCTCTCTCTCTCTCTCACAAGCCCATGCCATGTCACACTCTCTTCCCCTAATAATACACTCTTTTCTTCTCATTTCTTTTCTCACGGTAATACACATAAAAACAATAAAACAACATGCAACCAAATGCAACATGTCATGGTGCACTAACCATGGAAAAATGTAGGAACACGGATTTGACCTAATCGCGATTAGTAGTGCACTAATTGAGTTTAATTTAAACAGCATATAATTAATTATAAAAATGCCAAATCCAATAAATATATTTTTAAATGAATAAATCATTTTAATCTCTAATTATTTCATAAATATTGGTATATATTTATACCATTTTATGAAAACCCCAAATTCGCAAATCGGGTAGTTTTCGCGAAATATATTATTTTAATATTAAATTCCAAAAATAATATTTTACATTTTCTAAAATGTTACAATCTTCCCCCCTTAAATAAATTCGGTCCCCGAATTTAAATTTAAATCCCTAAATGCTAAAATATTTCAATAATTAGCTCAAATCAACGGGACTCCGAAATCACGGAAGATATAGAAATACTACAGCGCATTGTGTGCGCCTAAAAACGAGTACGAAACTTAAAATCGAACTCTGTGAAGCGTCACGCAAATCATAGGATTTTTACGGAAATCATCGGAGTTACTATGGAGATATAGATGTGGAAATCCACTACTGAAATCCAATATACTATCGTCAAAATCATAATACGTATATAGTACGCATCCCTTTAAATTTCCTCTAAAAACTAGATAAAACACAAGCAAATATTTTCCGAATCGCCGGGCGATGTGTAGCTCACGGCACACATGACGGACGCTCATTTGTAAGATAATAAATATACGTTCATATATGTTTTGCTCAAATATACATGCCACCGTTTTGAAATATCTTAAATGGTTTTCCTTTGTAAACATTCGTGTCGCTCGCAGACACGTAGGAAATAGTGAGACTATAGCTCCTTTTTGAAAACCTCTTATTAAACTTTTAATGCATGCAAAGTACTCAGGTACTGTCCTCAGATCAGTCCTGTTCGGTTACTATATAATATAGTGCCCATCATGAAAACAAAGTGCTCAAGAGCAAAATCAGCCTTGAAAGGCGTATCCAACAATCACGTGCGTCTGGTGCGCACGGAAATCAAAGCCAAATACAAGTGCTACGAATGTGCAAAAAACCAAACTAGGTGCAACGGGTGTGCACGAAAGCATCTGTCCAGTGCAACGGATGTGCACGACAATAATATAAAGTGCATTTATAGTGCACGAAAATCTCAACCCAGTACAACTAACATGCACGAATGAAAATCACAATCGAGTGCATCCGGTGTGCACAAAAATCACATCTCATATCATGTGTCCAACATGTGCGAAAATCCAAATCAAGTGCATCCGTCATGCATGAATGAAATTGAAATCAAGTGCATCCAACATGCACGAATAAAATCTAAATCAAGTGCACCCGGTGTGCACAAAATCCTGCACAATGCGCCTAATATGCGCAAAATCCAACCCAGGTGCGTCAGGTCCGTATAAAGCATCTAGTGCAGTAGTATGCACGAAAATGAACGTCAAGTGCAAACACGCACAAAAACATAAATCTGGTGAAACAAGTGCTCATAGACATAAATCGGGTGCAACCAATGTACGAAATACCACACTGGCGCAACAAATGCACATAATACTCATCAATAACTCAAATGCGTATAAAAAACAACACCGAGTGTACTAATGTGTATAAAATCATAAACGCGTGCAACTGCGTGCACAAAACGCGTATCAATTCATTGCAAGCATATGTGAGCTATACAGGGTGCAAAAATCAAATTGAGTGCGTACCACATGCACAAAATCAAATCAACCATTTGAAATCCATGAAATCATAAACACGTGCAGCCAAGGCACAAAAACAATATCATGAAGCTCAATCCCCCTGATATAAACGTGATACTCGGATCACAAAACACAATCGCAATAAATGACATTGAGGTACATCTCCTACAATGTCGAAAAATATGTCGGTGCGCCTAAAACTGGCGAAGCAAGAACTTCTGCTTGCCTCCTGCTCACAGTCTGGCGTACTCTGTCTCTGGGTCCTCATATTCTCTGTGGATTACCCACCTCGAAATCCATCGGCTCATCGGCCCGGTCGGATGTGCTAACGGAAACGATTCTGCTCTGGCACTCCTCAGGTCATCTATCGGCTAATTAGCATGACCACTCATAAAGCAGCACGTCACTGGCATCGGCCTCTGGCCCTCTGAACACACGTGACACAACTGCTCCTGGACGCAAATCTTATCGCAGTAGTGTCTTGGAAGGAACCTGTTCAAGGTCTCTTCCAATCTCGCCTATGCCGAACTATACGGAGGCTGGTACTCTTACATAATCTTTGCTTGTTTTCTGGACATCTGCGTTCTAAGCACAACATTTCCTCGGGAACTGGCCGTATCCCAACACCTCTGTATACATATCCGATCTCTAATTTCAACGGGAAGTAATAACATCTCTTTAACATCTCGCACGAACCTCTTGTTCCACTTGTCTTTATTATCGTCCACTTCGATGTCACTTCAGACTATCTACGTACTGCAATTGTTCTCAGCTACAGTCAATTTGGAGTCTCTCACATGGACTCGAAATTACGAATTCGGTATCTTCATCACTTTGTAGAAGACATCTACCCGAACACGTCCTCGGGAACTCGTCCCAACCATCTAAGGAATACTTCATATTCTTCCGCTCTCGATCAACTCACAACGCATCTGGATGAGGTCCTTTATCCGAAACTGGCCAACTTACTGATCTCCTATCGGATCATCCAACGAACAACGTCATCTCTGGATCGATCTACTCTAGATCTAAGTAAGATTCTCCATACTGGAAATCTTCAACTCCATTGGGCCTGCGTCGGAGCATCAAATTAGACGAATCATCTCAGTCGCTCAACTCAACTCAAGATAGACTAGCTATCTTCTATCGCATCTCTGCCTGAAAGCTCAAGCGATCTTAGCTCATAAGGTCTGGAGGCGACATCCCATCAATCTCAGCAACAGCTGGGTCATCTGTCAGCAAGGTAGACGACATCACGATCCCAGAGGTAAGCTGTATATCAACGGTCCTCTCAATCTGGAAGCCTTTAACAATGGCCCGATCATCCGGTGCAAAACCGAACACTCGCCTCAAAAGAGAGGTCACAACACAAACACTAAATCGATACATTCCCATGTCACCAGAAAACACGATGGTCAGTCCTCGTCAACGACGAGCTTGCCCTGACCACATCACTAGCAGCAGCTCAATCTCTGCTCAAACCATGGTGACGGAACATCAAGCATGTATCGATGAAAATAGATCAAAGGAATGAAAGGAATCAACAGATCCATAATGGATACATGATCATAAGGAGGGACAGAATCAATGAGAGTATGATCCTTGGAACGAATAGAATCACAGATCTCAAGATATGTACATCGTAAGGTTACTTACGTGGAGTATCGTATCATGAGTATGCCGCGGAACATACGCACGGTACGTCACTCTACTTGAGTTACCTACTCCATCAATCAGGGTCAACCTATGTAACGAAAGTTCGGGTCTATTACCCCCCTGTTCAAGTCTAAGTTCCATAAGGTCAAGCCTAGGTTCCGAAATAGATTACACCCCAGACTCCACATAGTCAAACCTAGACTCGAACCAAGGTTAAACATAACGCTCTGATACCAACTTTGTCACGACCTGAAATTTAGTTCGTGACGGGCACTTAAATCACGCAACGTCTAAAGGCGTAACGTAAATTAAGTAAGCCGAATCCCAGAAATCTAAATCTTTTAAAGAAAATAAAAGAGGTGAAGTTTTAAAATAAGGTATGATGAAATCAAATGTTTTCTTAAATGCATAGATAATGGAACATGAAAATGCAAGTGGATTTTATTAGTTGAAAAACATGTTTCGTCTTTTAAAAATTTGGGCAGTACCTCCCTTGTATATTTTGATCCAAAATCACATGTACAAGATAATATAAAAGGCACCCTAAAGCGGGAGCTAGCGCTTCGCCAATCGGCGGGATCACAACCACGCAGTTCAGAAATATTAGTATACGATTCCCAATGGTGAAGATCAACACAAAAGAATATTGAATAAAGCAAGACGTCAAACCCACCAAGCGAACATATAACCCATCGCTCTAAGTCCTGCAACCACAAGTCTCTTCTAAGTCTTACTACTTATACAAATACTAGTTTCTGATTGATGGAGTTAACTAGATACAACGGAATAGTAAATACAAGAGTGGCACGATCCAATATGTCCCACCTACCAAAGCAAATCACACGTAAGCAAGCTGTGTGCCAACGATACCGCTACTGATCCAGGCGGTCAACCTGCAAGAACTGCGACACAATGGGGGTGAGTTGCCAACTCGTGAGTAGAAAATATCAGCAGGTAGAAATCGAATAAAACAACGATTTCCTAGGTCAACTATATCATAAAGGTAATACTATGATATCTAGGGTAACCGTGTCTGCCTATATACCAATAATATAATCAATGCCTGTATGCATGTGGATATCATCTATGTGTCCATCAATGACACAATAACATCATGGAACCTGAGTGTCCAACATCGACACTCGAAACATCATGAAAGCATATGCATGTAAATATGAGGATATCAACCAACGTGTGTCCATTAACGACACATTAAAATCATGGAACCTGAGTGTCCAACATCGACACTCGAAACATCACGAAACCCGTGTCCAGCATCGACACGTAAATCCTCATATCTCAAGCGCCGCATCTTCAGATTGGCCCTCAAGCGCTGCATACTCTGGTTGGCCCTCATATCCATCTCACGACTCCGGTCAGTATCCTCCGGATAACCGCCGAGTCTAAATACTATCACCGGTAGGTAGTGCTCCCCTGCCAGGCTCACCGCCTAACTAAATGAGTCTTTTTGACCCGGGGTACCTCACCGGGTCCACCATGTACCCGTAGACGGTGCCTACCGCTCCTAGAATCGGGTTTCACATACCAATCTCAGAACCGAGAAACTCATGCTGGACGTCTCGAAATATCATATCAAGAGAAACCGGGTTTTTAAAACAATACATACTTTCTTTTGAAATATAACCACGGTTCTCAAATTGAGAATCTCATGAAAATAGCTTCTCAATGCATATAATCGTAAAGCATGATGTATGCAAATATAGAACAGAAATGTGAGCATATCAAGTATATCATGCGACATAGTATAGTGATGTGAGCATAGCAAGTATATCTTGCCAAAGATTCATGTGACAGTACTGAACAATTAAGAGTAATAACATGATTTGGTGTCACGACCCGAAAGTACGGAACTTGACCGGCACTTAGATTACGAAGCGTCTAGAGGCGCAACGTAACCTAAGTAAGCCGAAGCCCAGAAATCTAAACCATAAAAAGAACAAGAAGTAAAGGAAAACATGTAGAAAACAAGTTTAAAAGCAACATCCAATTTTCTCAAAAATTTCGGCAGAGTCTACTTTGTAAAAACTGGCCCCAAACGGGTACAAACAAGAATAATATATATACAAACAATAAAAAGCATCCCCAAACGGGAGCTAGCTCTACGCCAAATGGCGGAAACAACCACACCAATGCACAATAGTATACAACGCCAAAGGGCGAGGCTCAAAACTTAAAAGAACACAAATCCACCAGATAACACAATAATACAAGCGCGACTCTAAGGTCGAAATAAATAACTGGTCCAGTAACTATCAAGTAATACAAGTTTGGTTGATGGAGCTTTCTAGATACAAATGAAATAATAAAAGTACAATGGCGGACCAGATACAAGTGAACCAACCTACCGTGCAAATCACCCTGAGTGAAAATATGTGCCAGCAAGCTGCCAGGAAAACCTGTACATCGAACCTGTAATAAAATTTGGCACAACGGGGGTGAGTTGCCAACTCGTGAGTAGAAGATATCTGCGAAAAGAAATCGAATGCACGACGCTATCCTAATTCATAATAATATACTAATATACTACTAGTCATCAAGTAAGACAGGATAATAAGCTACGTGTAAGTGCAAAAGCTCCGTGCTCGTGTCAGTGCCTCATATAGTACTATATCATGTGAATGAGTATGCATGCACCATGAATGTAAAATAACCAATCCTGAAATCTAGATATATCTGTATAAGAAATCTTTAACTTTTATCATGGTAAAATGTGTATAGAAATCTGAAATATCAACGATGAAATCCATGGAAATCCGTGTCAAGCATCGACACAAAACATGTAAATCTCAAGTCTCAATACCTCATAATCTCAATGTCTCATAGTCTCAATATCTCGGGCTCCGTCAGTCCGGATCGGTCCATATCATCAAATCTCACGACAACGGTCGGTATCCTCCGGATATCCGCCGCGCCAGACATCACCGGTAGGTAGTCCTCCCCTGCTAAGCTCATCGTCTACAACTCAATCTTCTTGCCCTGGGGTACCATACCGGGCCCACCATGTACCCGAGACGGTTCATCCACTCCTCGAATCGGGTCTTGAAATCCAACAGAAAACATGAAATCTTATGGTGGACGACACATACATCACGAGAAAACCGCATCTTATATTTTATAAAGTGAGGAGGAGAGAGAGAAGTTTTTATATATTCTTGCGGTTTTCCCCCAAAATCCAGAAATCTCATAGAAATCCAAAATCCCAAAATCATGAGTAAGTATATGAAGTGTCGGCATATGCCCATAATACTGCATGATAACATGAAAATGTGAATGCATGAAATGTCTAAGTAATAAATGCCATGTCTATACTAATACCAAAGAGTAATCACGATGTAATATCGATCTAGCTGTTAGATGATTCTATCAATAAAAGATAATATGATCTAAAGTGTACGTGACATAGCAATTACCGATGATGATATGTGTGAGCCGGCAAATAAGTGTGCGTGGAATATCCGCATCATCGGTAATGGTGCTGGTGTCCTAACAGGCAGAGTTTTATATTGATTATAGAAACATATGTATGAACATGCAACATTATGATTACGGTATGAATGTAAAGACGGATGTGTAATAACCACTCATCTACGATATACAGGCACAACTATCACTATCTGACTCGAACCTAAACTAGTGTCCATCTAACCTCCTAAGGAACTAAACCTAAGAAACTAGTCGATAAGAAATAGGAGTACACCTAAATTCTGAGTCCATATCTCTAATAGTCGGCGAACCAGCCTCAATAGCGTCACGTACGTAGTACGACTTCCTCGAAACAAGAGTGCGGATCAATCATCATATCTATGCCTCGTACGGTAAAATCCATCGTACGGCATCCCAATATCGGGTACGGGTCAAGTATCACCTACGTGTCTCATCATACGTATAATATCATCATCAACTCATGTCAAGATCAAGGTGCTATACTGTAATCGCATACATCAATCATATCTCATTGCCAGCATAAATGTACATCGTTAATTTATCCTCATAAATATCATGTATATGCATCATATTGTGATTAAGTCACACTTAAATCATATCGTAATCATGTCACACCTATATGATATCGTAAACAAGTTACACATATATATCATATCGAAATCAAGTCACACCTATATGATATCGTAATCAGGTCACACATATATCATATCAGAATTTCAGGCACAGGTTACGGTCCGGGTTCTATTTTAGAGTCCCATATACTTCAATATCATCACCACCCTTTATTATTGTTCAAGTATACAAATCCATTATCTCATTTTCTAATGATCCGTTAACATCATAACACGACTGTATAGCCAAGAATCATGGCATCAGCCCAGTTATATTGTTTCATCCCCGTGTATCATATCACATCCTTGTATCACATATACGTATTTTGTGTGTGTGTGTGTGTGTGTATATATATACACACACACACACCTACACCTAGTTCTATATATATACATACATACACATATACACCACGTCGAGTCTCAGTGTGTGCGTGTGTGTATCTACCTGAAACCTACGAATCTCTTCCAAGGTATTCATCCTCTGGTATGGTCTTTCTAAATCAGTCTAGTCTAACCTAGGGTCATTACTAGGGTCCTACACATCAAGAATCTAAGGTCACGTCTGGCTTCCTAATGACAATAAGTACTATCCCTATTCTACGTTTACGGGGGTGCTAAACGCCATCCACCCGACTTCCCCCCGTAGATATACATCTACTCACCTGGTCCTTGTCTGCCGAAAATGATGTCGCCATCCTCTTCTTCATCGCCCGCAGTCCACGTGAGGGATACCTATACACAAACCTATATATAGTATCGTAAACTGAATCATGGACAAAAGTCAAAACGACGCACGAAACGCGCATAGGTTAAAACCTATGTCCCGCTCATGCAAAAGGACCAAATATCGCTCGATATCGGTGTACAAACGTCGATTGATCGAGATAAACATCAACAAACAACTTGTAGTTTAAAAACTCATTACTTATAATATAAAACATGATTTAATCCATCAAAACCCTAAAAATCAATCAAATCGTCCGATTTCGAAAAACCCGAAAACGCCAATTTACCGTTTTACTTCAAAACTTGACATTTAAATGAAACTAATGGTCATAAAACTCATTAAATAGCATAACTATATTATACAACCCATTACTATATTTTTAACGCCCCAATTGTATTAATTGAAAATTTCTAGTTTGCAAACTTGCCCGATTTCGATACTTTTAAGCAAAATTTCACAATATCACAACTAAACTTGATTTTACATGAATTAATGTATTAAACTATAATTCATGATGATAATAATATAATGAAATCATAATTTAGATTTTAAACCTCATTTATTTAAGAATTTCCAAATTCTAGTTAGCAAAAATAGCATTTTTATTACTATTTTTCAATTATCAATAGAAACTAGTAACCAATTTAAGTTTTTCATTCCACCAATAAGTTAATATACTCTTTAAAACCACAATCTAGTGTTACAAACATTAATTGGAATTTTATCTCACCAATATATACAATTTATAGAAATCTAGTTTGCAAAAATACTTAATTTAAACAAATTGGAATGAACAAATTATAATTCAACAACCATGCAAGATTTTCCACTTCTAAAAATGTTAAACTAGTTATTATAACCATAATTAATTAATAAAAATCATAACTTAATTTTATAACCCTAACTTGAATTTTTAAAACTTGAAGATGGAATTAATTTATTAATTCTAATTATGCTAGAATGAAACATTAAATAACAATAAATCAAAAGAAGAATATTTGTACCTCCACAACATGAAACCAAAACATGAAAATAAGCCTCCAAAATGAATGCTTTCCATCTCCAAAATCCATATAAAGATGAGCAAAGAATAGAGGGTAGGAATTAATTAGGATTTTGTGGATTTTTTTTTTTTTTTGGATTTTTGTAGGATTTTGATGATTTTTAATGCAAAAATGATGGGGGAAAAGTTTTGGGGCTACCCATGGTGGTGAGGCCGGCCATGAGGTGAGGAATAGAGAGGAGAGTGAGAAAAGGTGAAGAAAAGTGTAGAAGGTTTCACAAAAATATCACACAATTAAGTCTTTTCATGAATTTATTTAAAAATTCTTTATTTTTTTCACTCCATTTGACCTAGAATGGTCTAGAACCATTGTAAAATTTTGAAAATAAATTTTTCATGAAACACACTTGATTCTAAGATGCAATGGTTCATTCTTGCAAATTTAACCCATTCAAATTTGTAATTTACACTAATTTAGTGTAAAAATAAAGCTTATGTTAATATTTAAAATAATTAATTTAAGAAAAATATTTAATTAAACTAAAAATTTATAAGTGGGTAAATAAACACCATTTACTAGTAATAACATAATTAAAATAGGTATTTTTAAATTTATAGTGAAAAATAATTACGGTTTAGTTTTATGAAAACTACGTTTTACTTTACCGAAAATTATAAAATTCACTTAAACGATTTTATTTATTTAATTATTTTTAAAATGTTACATTTTGCAATTCTACTGTGTAAGTGACATAGAAATTATCGATGATGAAAGTGTGTGAGCCAGCAATCTGTGTAAGTGTAACATACGCATCATCGATAATTGTATAGGTGTAGTAGCACAGATATATGTAATGCAATGAGAATATCATGAACGAACCATAAAGTACATCATATGCAAAATGTTATAAAGTATACGTATCTAATCTAACATCTATGTAGAGGCTAAACTAAGCGACGTAGACAGATGCCCCTTTTTCAGATAGCCGGGATCCGACGTTGATTTCCGATTAGATATCTATAACATCTCCGAGTTGGTGAATCTATCAATCGCCATCCAGCCTCACAACATCACGTACGGTATAATCTTCGTACGACATCCTTTAGTCAAAGGTATGGATCAATCATCCGGTAAAGCATCGTGTGCGGCGACAACAAACAGAATAGGGATTCTATCGACCTATACAACAATGAGGGTACGGATCTAAAGTCTCGTACAACATCTCACTCATCATTTTCATAATTATATATATACCTATATCTCAGGTCACATCCGCATCAATCTCATATCAGGGGACCGGCAAAGGTATCAATTATCTCATATCGCCTCGCGTCCGCAACGACATATCAAACTAAGTCATTATATCTCATCGTATACTCTTTTCATCATATCAATATCTCACATCAAGTCATCTTATATATACATTCTATCTTATTAATCTCATGTCGTATTCATCGATCTCATATCATGCTACTACAAATCTCATACTTATTCTCTTGCACTACATATATATCGCGATTCACATTCACATTTTATATCCTCATATATCAATTCGAGACATCCTTATCAATCATATCATTTCATACTAAAACCTTTATTCACATCCGTAGGTTCCTAGTATAGGTTTCTCCGACTATATCCTATATATCAGTTTCCATTTTATAATTATGGGGGTGCTATATGCCATCCACCCGACTTCCCCGTAGATATAAATCTACTCACCTGTGGAACTCCTTGTTCAGCCGTAGTCGATGTGCTTCGTCGTCTCGGAATACATGCGAAGGTACCTACAATAAATACACAGTCGCAATGCTATTAAAGTTAAGTCCGGAAAACTGATACGGCATACGGTGCACTCATAGGTAAGAACCTATAGTCTACGCATGCAAAAGCAACCAAACAGCCCTCGTCGTTGACGTACAAATGTTTAACGACCAAATCCAAATTCAAATATCAAAACCAAGTTTCAAATACCGGAAAACATAATATGGCAACTGAGGGAATCACTCCCAGATTCTTTCTCAGGTAATCTGGGACAAAACAAAAAATACAGTAGCTATGTTATAAGGTATGTGAGCTACAGGTAAAATCTCAAAAAATATCCCCAAATTTTGGCCGGCCTATTTGCTACAGTATCGCCCCCGTCGGCCTCATCTTGGAGTTTGGGTCTCCTCTTCTCGTGGTGGTCTCCTATTGGTCTAACTAGGTTAATGTATATGTTTGATTTTTTTATAAAGGTCCCGGGTTGCACCAGATTCCCTGTAGACCTCCAAAAATGTCATAAAACCGACACGGAAAATTTCTAAGTTCGTATTTTGGTTCTAATCTCAGGTCTTGGCCAGTAAAACCTCACTAAGGGTTAAGTAAACATCCACTACAGATCATAAGTCCACACAATCACCCAAACCCTCTCTAGGAATTTCCAAACATCACTAATCAATATCGATTTAACTCTAAACTAACAATAGGATAAACTAAACACAATAACTTAACTAAAGTCTAGAAATATACCTCATTTGGCAATTCAAGAATTTTCTTGAGTTGCTCAAAGTCTTCAAAATCTAATTTTGAAAGGTCCAAATTGTTGAGGATGAAGTTGTGCATCTTTTTAATGAAGGGAGTATAGGGTTTTAGTGAAGGATTGGAGATGAAACATGAGGATAGAGGAGGTGGAGGAAGTATGAGGAAGATGAAGGAAAACAATGGGGGTGAGGAAATGAGGCAGCCCCCCTCTCTCTTATTCTCACCCTCTCATAAGCACATGCTATGTCACACACTCTCTCTCTCCAATGATAAACTCTTTTCTTCTCATTTCTTTTCTCACAATAATACACATAAAACCAATAAAACAACACAAATGAAACAACTTGCAACCAAATGTAACATGTCATGGTGTACTAACCATGGAAAAATGTAGGAATACGGATTTGGCCTAATCGCGATTAGTAGTGCACTAATCGAGTTTAATTTAAACCGCATATAATTAATTATAAAAATGCCAAATCTAATAAATATATTTTTAAATGAATAAATCATTTTAATCTCCAATTATTTCACAAATATTGGTATATATTTATACCATTTTACGAAAACCCCAAATTCGCAAATTTGGTAGTTTTCGCGAAATATATTATTTTAATATTAAATTCCAAAAATAATATTTTATATTTTCATAAATGTTACAGAAATACTGCACGTATCAATATGCGACAACTACATCATTTTGCCTGAACCGAGAAACCCTTTGTGTGGGACTCTAAAGACTCGTCAATATGCCGGCAGTGAGTTTAACCACAAGCACATCAGCGGCACGAGCTATACGTAATAGCGACCCAGGTATTGAGCAAAAGGAAGGCCGACGAGCAAACTCATTCGTACCCCTACCGAGCCTGTCTATGGCAATCCACATAGAGTCCAATCTCTTCATCTGGGATAATCGCATACCGAGTCTAGAGGGGTGGATAACGTTAGACCCCTATTAACCCGATAAGTCATGCCGGTCTGAAGTTGTCACCCACTGAGAAACTACTGATATCATATCAGTAAATCTCATCCATCTTGGCCAAGGATTTCTGGTGATGGTTGACTCAACACAGCATGACATCGACTTCCAATACCGGGAGAGAAGGATCCCTGACGATTGTTCACTTCCTCCATGTGGCTCGGGACTATATCTAACTAAAATCTGTTTGCACGACTCATTTGAGCCATGGTAGGGTAGTAATTGTAAGGTTCCTAGGCACTAGAACAAGGTTCTACAAGGCATCAACCATGCCAAAATTAAATTTTTCAAGTGTCAAACAACCTAAGCAAAGATCTTTACCAGAGAATTAGGGTTAACAATGAACAAGTAAACTACTTTACTTCTAAGAGTTAGGGATTACAACCTTTGTAGTCCGTTCCTTCGCTTCATAAGCTCCGAGTTGAGGTCCCTTCGCAGTGATCATAAAGTTCTCACACTCTTGAGAGGTTCCATGAAGTGAATGATACATGCTTGCTAGTAATCTTCACAATCCAAGATGATCTACATTGAGAAATCACAAACTCAAGCTCTCTTTTCACTAATTAGGTATTAGTGAAGTTAACACCCTAATCTAAGTGGCTGGAATAGATGAGGATGATGAAATATGAATTTCTCTCTCTTTTTTTTCCTATTTCTCACTTTAATTCATCACAAAATAAAAAGCTAGTGAGCTTTTGTGAGAGGAAGAAGAAGATGAATTGTGATGAATGAATTGTTGTTTAGGTTAGAACTGCAACAAATGGTTAAGCATGTCATGCTTAACCCTTGTAGAGAATAAACCATAGGTTAGGGTTAGGGTAAGGTTAACAAATATCTTGATAAATATCTAAAGAGGGTGGACTAAGTCAACATTCATGAAGCTTCTTCAAAGCTTATCCATGAGTTAATCCATCATTAAGAATTAACCAAGATAATTAACCTAATCCCAACCCTAATCATGGTTTGACTCATAAACCCTAGTTGCATTTGTAACCCTAACATGTTACACTATTATATATCACATATATAATATATAATGTAACAAAAGAAAATAATACAATTAATATCACATATATATCAATGTATCATCAAGTGAGAAAAAGAATCATTTAAGTGAGCTTATATTAGTTAATATAATGTAATATATCACATATATAATTATACATTAAATTATTAAATCAACACTTGATTTAATAACCCGGCTATATTTCATATAACCGACTAATATAATATGCATCTTTTTATTGAATCAACACTTGATCCGATAACCCGGCTATATCACATATACCCGGCCGATATCACATATCGCGAGAATCGAATACGGTATCATATACACGTATTATTCTCAATGCCGCACATATCACATATGTGCTCCCATTCCGTTTTGCCTTAGCCAGGAAACCTCTTTGTAGGACTCTAAAGAATCGTCAATACGCCGACAGTAGGTGATGATCATATCAAACACCCATAAGCTGCAAGCGGTCAGCTAAACGTAACAGCCACCCAGATACTGATCGATCAGAAGATCAACAAGCAAGCCTGTACACACTCCTGGGAATCCATTCAGTAACACTCCCGTACAGTCCGGTCTCTTCATCTGATATGTCGCATATCCAGTCTAAGGGTGGTAAACTTCAGACCCCAGTAACCGATAAGTCATGTTGATGTGAGGCTCATAACGTGTCGAGAAACTACTGATAACACTTACCAGTATATCTCCATATCAGCCATGGCCAGGGACTTCCAGTTATAGCCAATCGAACACAGCGCAACATCAACTCCCAATACCGGGAGAGACGAAACCCCTCCTATCGCTCATTGCCTTCATGTGATTCGGGACTATACCCAAAAGCCACCATTTTGCACGTCCTCTTGAACGTGGTAAGGTGGAAATCAAAGCACAGTGGGAATCATACAAGACTCTATGACGATCTCGGGTCTACAGACTAACCTGTACCAGTGTTACCAGAGAACTGCTATCTAACGATAGGTATAATACCATCTAGGAGTTCTCGACGAGTCCGTTCAGTGTACCCAGTCTCCACCGAGCACCCGTACCCCATCTTTGATGTCAAACGCCAATGGATATTGGATCATCCACCACCCATCATATGGGTCAAGATGCGTATACGCTAGTTTACTCTGGAGTATCGATGCCCTGTCTTGATACACCCTCGACTAGGAACAGTTATAGGATGTACTCTTAGACTACCCTGGCCCCACTAATATGATCTACATCATAGTCCAAGTAGTCGAGTATATATCCTAAGGGCTTTATCAAAATATGAGAGCAAAACAGTAAATCAATACAAGTCAACATGTTAAGACAAAGTGAAACCAGATAGCATACTATCATGTTGAGCAAGAAAGTCCTCTCTATATATATCCAAGCATCCATTATTATATACATAATATGTACAACAATTGCCTCTACGGCATATACATAACTAACAATCTCCCACTTGCACTAAGGTCAGCTGTTGTAGTATCTCATAACCAACAACCCGAAGAGTCTCTCAAAATGTATCTTGGATATGGTCTTCGTGAGTGGATCTGCAGTGTTATCCTTTGTGTCAACTCTTCTGACCTCGATCTCGCGGCGATCAACTATCTCCCGGATCTTGTAATACCGCCTCAGAATATGCCTGGATCTCTAATGGGACCTGGGTTCCTTGGACAAAGCCATAGCTCCATTGTTATCACAATACAAAGGTATTGGATGCTCAATGGATGGAACCACTCCAAGTTCAATGATGAACTTCTTCATCCAGACAGCCTCTTTGGCAGCATCCTTGGCAGCGATGTATTCAGCCTCCATCGTCGAGTCTGCCACGGTTTCTTGCTTGGAACTCTTCCAACAAACCGCCCCTCCATTTAGGGTAAAGACAAATCCCGATTGCGACTTAGAGTCGTCCTTATCACTTTGGAAGCTCGAATCGGTAAAGGACTCCACCTGGAATTCTCCATTACCATACACCAAGAACATCTCCTTAGTCCTTCTCAAGTACTTGAGAATGTTCTTCACAGCTGTCCAGTGACTCTCTCCTGAATCTGCTTGATACCTACTCACTACACTTAGTGAGTATGCTACATCGGGCCTGGTACATAGTTTCACGTACATGATAGAGTCTACTGTCGAAGCATAGGGTATGCCTTGCATGCGAGTCTCTTCAAATCAGTCTTGGGAGACATCTCTTTGGAGAGAGTGAGTCCAGAGATTGTGGGTAAATTCCCACACTTGGATTCTTCCATACTAAACCTCTTTAGTATGGTGTCAATGTACATGGATTGGGATAATCCCAGTATCCGTTTAGATCTATCTCTATAGATCCTAATCCCCAAAATGCAGGAGGCATCACCTAGATCTTTCATTGAGAATCTATGTGATAAGAAGAGCTTGACCGAGTGCAGCATAGGAACATCATTTCCTATCAAGAGTATGTCATCCACCTACAATACGAGGAAAACAACCTTACTCTCTGCAACCTTCTTGTAAATATAAGGTTCATCCACGTTTTTGATGAAGTCAAACTCTTTGACTACTACATCAAAACAGTTGTTCCAACTCCGCGATGCCTGCTTTAACCCGTAGATGGATTTAAGCAGCTTGCACACCTTTCCGCTGCTCCTACCGTCTACGAAGCCTTCTGGCTGAGTCATGTACACGCACTCATCTAAATCACTATTTAGAAAGGTGATCTTAACATCCATCTGCCAGATTTCGTTGTCATGGTATGCAGCAATGGCAAGTAGGATCCGGATGGACTTAAGCATAGCCACCGGAGAAAAGGTTTCGTCATAATCCACACCTGGTCGTTGACGAAAACCTTTTGCAAAAAATCTAGTTTTGAAAGTCTCAACTTTTCCATCTACACCAAGTTTCTTCTTAAAGATCCATTTGCTCCCAATGGGTTTTACCCCTTCAGGAGTAACTTCCAAAGTCCATACTTTGTTGGTGTACATGGATTCCATCTCAGATCGCATTGCATCCAGCCATTTCACAGAGTCTCCACTTGTGATGGCCCACTCGAAGCTAGTTGGGTCATCATCTTCCGTGATGCAATCCTCGCTCCCACCATCAATGAGAAAACCGTAGTATCTCTCGGGTGGATGAGGAACCCTACTAGATCGACGGAGAGGCTAGTGTTCGTCGGGAACTACTGAATCCTCTGGTTCTATCAAATCTTCTGTCGTAGTCTTGCTGGAACTTTTTCCAGTTCTACCAACTTGCCACTAATTTCCTTTGCAAAAAATTCCTTTTCTAAAATGGTGGCATGTAGAGAAACAAACACCTTTTGTTCCTCAATCTGGTAGAAGATATACCCTTGTGAGTTCTTCGATACCCTACAAACTTGCACAGGACAGACCTTGCCTCGAGTTTGTCCGGATTGTGCCTTTTGACATAGGCCGGACAACCCCATATCTTAACATAATTAAGAGATGGTCTCTTCCCCTTCCATATCTCATATGGAGTGGTAGGCACTGATTTGGTAGGAACCATATTCAATAGGTGTATGGCTGTCTCAAGCGCATACCCCTAGAAGGAAATATGCAACTCAGTAGTGCTCATCATAGAGCGCACCATATCTAATAGGGTGCGATTCCTCTGCTCCGATACACCGTTGTGCTGAGGTGTATATGGAGGAGTAAGCTGAGAGAGAATCCCATTTTCTTTTAGATAGTCCAGAAACTCATTGCTCAAGTATTCTCCTCCTTGATCAGATCGAAGAATCTTAATACTTTTACCCGTTTGGTTCTCTACTTCTTGCTTATATTCTTTGAATTTCTCAAAAGCTCCAGACTTGTGTTTCATCAGGAACACATGTCCGTATCTTGAGAGATCGTCACTAAATGTAATGAAGTAAGAGGAACCATCCCTGGCATGTATAGACATGGGACCGCATACTTCACTATGAATTAGTCCCAAGAGTTCCGTAACTCTTTCTCCGTGTCCACTAAACGGAGTTTTGGTCATCTTGCCTTTGAGACATGACTGGCAAGTGTCATAAGATGAAAATTCGAACGGATTTAAATATCCATCCTTATGCAACTTAGCTAGTCGTGTCGTATTGATATGACCTAGTCTACAATACCACCAGAAGGATTCGTTCATTTCTGAACTCTTCCTCTTGTGTGTGTTTTGTACATTAAGGAATGTAGTTTGGTTTAGAACGTATATGCCATTATTTAATGAGCCTGATCCAATCAACTTTTGATTCAGGAAGATGTTCATAACATTATCCTGTACTACAAAATGAAATCCTTCTTTACTCAATAAAGAAACTGATATAATATTGCATATCAGGGTCGGAATATAATAGCATTCGTTCAGAATCAATGTATTACTATTTGGCAACACAAGGTGATATTCGCCAACTGCTTTGGCTGCAACATTTGCACCATTCCCTACTTTTACGGAATGATCACCCTCTTTCAGTTCTCTTCCTTTCCTCAGCCCATGTAACATATTACATATGTGGGATTCCGATCCGGTATCTAATACCCAGAACGTAGAGTGAACTGAGAAACTGTTCTCGATAACTAACACACCCGAAGATGATGCATCATCATGCTTATTCTTCATTTGGGCAGCGTGAGAATCCGGATATAACCCTATTTTCTGTTCTGTCTTATAACAATTATCAGAAAGAACAGAACCAACGTTCCCCTGCTCAGTATAATAAGCGGGTTCGGTCAATACATCCATATTATTACCTTGATTAAGGCCTGAAATGGTCGCTACCTGGAGAGAGAGAGAAGAAAACACTTTAGCGTATGCTCTTGCAAGATTAGATTGGTTATTATCTTATCTAATCAGGATGGCTCCCACCGTTTTTATCAAATCTTCCTTCAAACCATAAAAGATATGACTAGCTGGGATTAATTACACTTTACAAATTCGCCAATCTTTCAGCCAGGCCAGTGTTGGTATTTTGAGGGAGGTTCCCCGTGCTTTCGCACGGACCTAATTAAAATAAATCTCGTTTTCCCAGAGGCATAACCCCGTTAACACCTTTCTAGACACCTACTTGATCGGCTAATTGTTATGTGTAAAACTCTCCCAGGAGTAACTCTTACTCGCAGTCGGTATCGGGATCCAACTATCTCATAGAAGGTATGCAATCTCATTACAAATTTCAACACTTGAAATTCCCGATAATGTCTTTACCCATAACGTGCTATGACCTTGACAAAAGCCAACAAACTATAGTCCGCTAGTCAAGTTCAACCCGTACATTTCATGATTGAATCAAACCCACCCGCATGATCCTTGACGAAAGCCAACAAAGCTGTACGACTAACCTAATCCAATCGCATCATATGCTGCAGATAAGCAGTAAATAGCTACCGCACACTACGCCTTGACGAAAGCCAACAAACGCAGCACGAATACTAAATATTACTTATCTGAAATGTCGGAGGGTTATGCCAGGTTTTTTCAGAAAAACTTTTCGCGTAGTGAACTTGATATCGTTGTAGAAACAAGTAATTTTGAAAAGGAGCGTTTTTGAGGCTTTTACTATTCTCGCTAAATAGGTCACTCCCGGTGAAGGGATCTTGGCTCTTTCCTTATCGAATAAGGTGCAGGATATTTCACAAATATCACTGTGCAAAGCAAGAACTATAGAAGCAATCAAAAACAAAGCCGAGTGAGTTGTAGCATCTGCTAGTTTTGCTAAAGAGGTCACTCCCTCTGAAGGGATCTCGGCTCTTTCCTTATCGAATAAGGTGCTGGATATTCTGCAAGGAATACCGCTATGTAAAGGAAAAACTAGAGCTACCCTTTTTGTAAATTTGATTCTAAAACATCTTTTAGGTTTCTTTTCTTTCGTTAATCTTATTAATGAATCCCATCATTTATGCTTCCCTAAGCATCACAGAAGAAACGAAAATACAACGTACGCTTATGCCATCCGCATTCGCCACAATGTTCCGTTATGCACTGTTAGGTTACTTAGCTAACGGCATACCGGGACGGGACTAGCGCGGGTGTAAAACATAAGCAACATTTATTATATATCATATATACAATAATAAAGCATTCGTCTCACGCATATAATATGACCTCATCACAGTATATCAGCAGCAGAAGATAACATATGAAATATTGGATATACTAGGAGGTCCGTGTTTTATTTTAAGCCTGTATAAAACATGGATTCCACGGTCGCGATGAATAGCTAAACTCACATCCCTAGACCCTTATGAGAGCGGTAAGCAACCCTACCAATTCTAGGGTTAGGAGACCCGGTCTCGACTCCTCGAGATGGCCTTCCATTGTACCCAAGAACCCGGTTACTTTTGCTCCCCATATGGGTCTATCCTAATGCGGAAAAGTAAATAATATAAAATGGTGACAACATCCTCAACCCGGAAGTGCCCCAATAAAAGAATATTACATACAACGAATTTTATATGAATGAAAATAAAAACCCTCATCTCACATAAAACCCCCGGCTATTCAAAACACGACGATCCAATATAATATATCATAGCAATACATAACATCTCATGTCATCAACGTAAGTAAATATGCGTATCCCAATTATCATTGATGTATAGCAACGAAACCGGCGATACACCACATATTACACTTACGGTCGCATAAAAGAAAATATGTAACGCTTCGAAAATCGTTTAGGCAGTTTTTCGATAATCGGCAAAATAATCAGTCTTTTCCGTAAAAAATCAAAATAAGTATTTTTCAATATAGGTCTAATTATACAAAATTTAGATAAGATATTGCTAGAATTTGGTCACTAAATTGTCACTTAAAAATTTCTAGTCATTTAAAATTTTTTCCTTAATTAATTATTTTTAATATTATTTTAAGCTTTTAAAAATACATTAAATTAGTGATAAATACAAATTTAAATGAGTAAATTACACACTTACGAAACATTATAAACCAAAATATAGTAGTAACAAAAATTTTACCAAAACTTTCCAAGAATTGTGGTTTTATGGTTTAAAAAATACATTAAAATGGGTTTTTTTTTTAAAAAAATTGATGTGATAGTCATTTAATGATCTTAGGAAAGGCTTTTTGTGTAGAAATTTCTACAAAAATCTCTTACTACACTCTCCTCCTAGCTCAGGTCTAGCTCAACCTGCAGGTTCCCCCCTCTTTCCCCATTTTCTTGCTTCAAAATTCTTGCTAAAATCAACAAAAATCCACAAAAATACACAATTTTCTTCACTAATTCAACCCTAAACCCTTTTCCACCTCTTCCCAAACCCTAATTGGTTTAAAACAAGGAGAAAAGAGGCAACTTTGGGGGCTTAGTGCAAGGGAATCAACACTTGGGAGGTATAAGTTCTAATCAAGTTGTTTAATTGTAGTTTAAATAAGCTAATTTAGAATTTTAATGTGTTAATTTCATTGTAATGGTGTGTTTTGAAAATTCTAGTAAGGTTTGGAATTTTAATTAGGGTTTGTAGTTTGGTAAATGGGTTAAAGTTTGTGTTGTGGCCATCTAGTGGGTTAGATCGGACGTTTGTGCTAGTTTGTGAACGCTATATCGTTAATTCGCGAGATTTTCATCGAAATTTGTATATGAATGCTTACTAGGTTTTTCTAAAAAAGGTTTTAGTGATTTTCGTGTGTTTTCCGCGCACCGAGTGCAAGTTGTGCCTAGCTTATGGGCGTTGATCTTTTCATATTGTGACTTGCATCATTCCATGATGTTTAATCTTATGTTGTGTGTTATGCAATTTTAGGATCGGTTGCGGAAATATCGGACGCGGCGCACAAAGGCAAAGCGGTGGTTGGATCAGATTAGTGAGGCGTCTCGGTGAGTAGATGTATATATCTAAGGGGAAATCGTCTGGATGGCGCAAGACGCCCCATAGTTAGGATCACTTTATCACTTGCAAACTATATGCATAGTTAGTTAGTTAACCATCTCATTCTTATGCACACCCTTCTATTTATTCGTCTGCCGGCATTGCGTGGATATTTATATACTTATATGTGATATCACCCTTTAGGACACTTACACCATTACCATTGGATCATGTTGCACGCGCACTATTCATGTGACACACACGCCTTTGGTAATTGCCATGCCACGAGCACTGTAGAACCTGCTTAGTTGAGTATCAACACTTGCATCGTATATGATACATTGAATTGCATAGCATAGATATATACATCACTTCATCATCATGCTTATATAGGTTCCTAGCCATAAATCACATTGCATAGCTTTGATATTATAAGTATTTATCATATACAACATGTTGGGTATTATGATTTTCTTGAGGATTTCAGTATTGATGCGATTTCTGGATTTTGGGGAAAACCGCAAGAATTTAACAAAAGCTTATTATTATCATTTTTAAAATAAAGTTGCGGTTTTCTCATGATGTATGTATCGTCCACCATGAGTTTTCATGTTTTCTGTTGGATTTCGAGATCCGATTCGAGGAGTGGATGAACCGTCTCGGGTACATGGTGGGCCCGGTATGGTACCCCGGGGCAAGAAGATCGAGTTGTAGACGATGAGCCTGGCAGGGGAAGACTACCTACCGGTGATGTCTGGCGCGGCGGATATCCGGAGGATACCGACCATTGTCGTGAGATTTGATGATATGGGTCGATCCGGACTGACGGAGCCCGATGTATTGAGACATTGGTATAATTAGACATTGAGACAGATATATTTCCATATTTGGTGTCGATGCTTGACACGGTTTTCAGATGATTTCATTGATGGTATTTTAGCTATTACACAGATATTCTTTTTCTAAGTTAAGAATGCAGAGCTTATAGTATTTTAAACACTTAAAGATTTCTTATTGATGTTGCATACATGTGCATACATACTAGTGGCATTACATCACATATAGGCATACATGTTGTGATGCATTTGCGTGCATTCTTACAATAGCCTTATTAGATGTTACTTTCTACTCACGAGCTGGCAACTCACCCCCGTTGTGCCACAGTGTCTTGCAGGTCGGACCCGTCAGCCTTGTAGCGGCGGGCTTATCTTATCATTGGCTTCTTTTGCTCAGACTCGCGACATTGCTCGTAGGTGGGTTGCGAGGACACTTTATCTCTTTTTTTTGTACTTCCTTTGTATCTAGTTTTCTCCATCTACCACTTCTTATTTGTATATGCGACTTAGTGATGAGACTGAGAGATTTGTGTATATGTGGTTCTCTGGGGTCGAGCTCACTTGAGCCGACGTTGTGTTTTTCTTATTTTGCATTTCTTTATGCTTATTTACTTGATATTGCTTATATATTGCGTGTGGTTGTGATCCGCCTTGGGCGAAGAGCTAGCTCCCGCTTGGGGATGCCATTTTATCGTTACAGGTTTATATCTTGTTGTACCCATTTTGGGGGCTAGTATTTACAAGGGAGACTCTGCCGAAATTTTCGGAAAAATTTGAAGTTTTAAAAAGGGGGATTATTATAACATAATTGGTTTAAAATCGTTTTCATAAAAGGTTTTCCTTCACTCTGGTTGATTTTGGTTTAGATTTTCTGGGCTTTGGCTGACTTAGGTTATGTTACGCCTTTAGACGTCTTGTAATCTAAGTGCCAGTCACGTTCCGTACCTTCGGGTCGTCACAAAGTTGGTATCAGAGCGTAGGTTTTACCTTTCTGAGAGTAGGACGACCCATGGTAGAAGGAGTAGGTGAGTTAAGCAGAGTGGCGTAGCGTGGGTATGTTCCGCGGCATACTTACGATACGGTACTCCGTCTAAGTGACCTTAGAACATAATTGCTTGTATTTCCTCCTTGATTCCATGCATTCCTTGATTCAATTGCAATGTCCTTATCGCTCATGTTTCTTATTCCAGCTTCTATGCCGCCAAAGACTACGAGAGCTCAGCGGGCTGCCGCTAGGGATGAGCTTCGAGCGGGCTCGTCTGAGGCGAGAATTGAGTGGGATGATACGCCTACCCTTCAGGGTCAGATTGATCTGCCATCTTCAGATCCTATTTCCATATTAGAGGCCGGTATACAGGAGTTGCGACAGATGATGGGATCTTTAGTTGAGTCCAGTCGGGCACAGAGATCCGAGGACGTTCCTTCCACCGCACAAACCACGATTCTACCTGCTGCACAGATGGTCACTCCTGCTACTACTGCGACTATCCCCGTATCACTACAGGAGTTTATGAGGCTGAGACCTCCATCTTTTACCGGTACGGATGAGACAGAGGACCCACAGGCATTTCTTGATAGGATGGCTAGGATTTGCCGTTCGTTGAGGTGTTCTGATGATAGATGGGTGGAGTTCGCGAGTTTTCATCTGGAGGGCCTTGCCCAGACGTGGTACGATTCAGCAGAGAGAGGCCAAGCTTCAGGTCTATCTCCTATGACTTGGGACGAGTTCACAGCTGCATTTCTTGCCCGTTTTCTTCCGAAGAGTGTCCGAGATGATCGAGCCCGTAATTTTGAATCTTTGCGCAAAACTCCTGGGATGACAGTGTCTGAGTATAATATACAGTTTACTCAGTTGTCCCGATATGCTCCGTACCTAGTAGACACGGAAGAGAAGAGAATAAAGTGGTTTGTAGGAGGGCTTGACACACAGCTATTCCTTGCCATCGGCACCCAGCACTTTGACACATACACAGCCGCGATGGACGCAGCCTTACTTTTGGGGGAGCGCATTTCTGAGACTCCGGTCGTTTCTGGGCCGAAGAGGATTCGTACTGATACGTCAGCTCAGCGGCAGATGGGTAGACACCATGATAGATTCTTTCCGGGAGATGGTGGTGGCAGAGGATTGAGATGAAGTCAGTTATTTGGTTCATATCCGTAGACCCATCAGTCGTCGCCAGGATGTTTTCGGTGCGGGAGTCAGTACCATCGTATCAGAGACTGTACTATGGGGCGCCAGGGCGCGGAGACAGTGCCACATATGACCTTACCGCCTTCACCACCTCCTCAGAGAGCTCTACTTCCTACCCCTGATGAGACTCCACGCCAGGCAGATGCTCCTAGAGGTCATGGGCGTGGCGGTCCGGTTCAGAGAGGATGAGGCGACAGAGGCAGAGGCAGAGGTAGAGGCAGAGGACAGCCAGCTATTAGTGGTGGACAGGCCCGAGTGTTCGTGTTGACTCCTCAGGATGCACAGGCATCCAATGTCGTCATGACAGGTACTCTGCCAGTATGTTCTTTTGATGCACGGATATTATTTGATCCAGGCTCCACACATTCCTATGTATCCACATACTTTGCACCGAGGTTGGGCCGAGAGTCTTCCTTATTAGATCAGCCGCTTATCGTTATTACTCCGGTAGGCGAGTCGTTTGTTGCCCGTTTTGTGTACCGATTGTGTCCCATTCGTATCGGGGAGAGAGATTCTTCAGTTGATTTGATTCTCCTAGATATGTTAGACTTCGGCGTTCTTCTTGGTATGGACTGGCTAGCCACCTATTATGCATCTGTGGACTGCCGTGAGAAGGCGGTCAGATTCAGTTTTCCTGGTGAGCCGATTCTTGTTATTCAGGGAGATCGTAGCGCTACCCTTCCCAGCTTGATTTCTTCTCTTCGCGCTGGTCAGCTCTTGCGGAAAGGGTGCCAGGGATTCTTAGCCTATGTTTGTGATACTAGCGCCGCAGAGGTTCCGTTGGACCTGGTCCCTGTTGTGAGAGAGTTCCCTGATGTATTCCCTGATGAGCTGCCTGGTCTGCCACTAGAGCGCGAGATTGAGTTCTGCATTGACTTGATCCCCGGCAGGGGATCTATCTCTATACCACCTTATCGGATGGCCCCGGCAGAGCTTAGAGAGCTGAAGGATCAGTTATAGGACTTGCTGGATAAAGGGCTTATCCGACCGAGTGTATCACCTTAGGGTGCTCCCGTCCTGTTTGTTAAGAAAAAGGACGGCAGCATGCGCTTATGCATTGATTATCGTCAGCTGAACCGGGTTACTGTGCGGAATAGATATCCCCTACCCCGCATTGATGACTTATTCGATCAGCTCCAGGGTGCAGGGTATTTCTTGAAGGTTGATTTACGGTCAGGTTATCACCAGTTGCGGGTTCGGAAGGAGGATATTCCGAAGACCGCCTTCCGTACACGTTATGGTCATTATGAGTTCTTGGTGATGTCGTTCGGGCTCACCAATGCCCCGGCAGCATTTATGGACTTGATGAACCGTGTATTCAGGCCTTATCTTGATCAGTTCATCATTGTTTTCATTGACGACACTTGGTTTATTCTCGGAGCCGGGAGGAGCATGAGCAGCACTTGCGTATCACATTGTAGATTTTGAGAGAGCATCAACTGTTCGCCAAATTTTTCCAAGTGCGCATTCTGGCTAGACAGTGTCGACTTCTTGGGTCATGTGGTGGCGAGAGATGGTATTTATGTAGACCCGAAGAAGATCGAGGCAGTGCTGCGTTGGCCCAGACCGGTATCAGTTACAGAGGTTCGCAGCTTTCTAGGTCTGGTCGGCTATTATCGACGTTTTGTTCAGGATTTCTCCCGTATTGCTGCACCGTTGACCGGGTTTACCCGGAAGGGGGTTCCTTTTGATTGGACCGAGGCATATGAGGATAGTTTCCAGCAGTTGAAGACTCGTCTAACTATTGCACCAGTGTTATCATTGCCTTCAGGATCAGGCGGTTTCGTGGTATATTGTGATGCTTCTCGAGTGGGGCTGGGCTGTGTATTGATGCAGCACGACAGAGTTATCGCGTATGCTTCTCGGCAGTTGAGGAAACACGAACAGAACTACCCCACTCATGATTTAGAGATGGCTGCAGTGGTATTTGCACTTAAGATCTGAAGACATTACCTATATGGCGAGTCGTGCCAGATATTCACTGACCACAAGAGCTTGAAGTATATCTTTCAGCTGCGAGATCTAAATCTGAGACAGCGCCGTTGGACGGAGTTGGTAAAAGACTATGACTGCGAGACTTTATACCATCCGGGCCGGGCGAATGTGGTGGCAGATGCTTTGAGTAGGAGGCCCGGAGGTAGCTTATCTTGTTTGAGTGCAGTACAAATGCAGTCGACGGCGGATTGGCAGGTGTTATGTGACAGCTGAGTGCAGTTCGAGTTTACTCCTACAGGGGGACAGATGGCCCATTTCAGAGCACGACCACAGTTACTTGACCGTATCCGCGAGGCACAGTCTGGCGATGCCCGTATTTTAGAGATTATCGAGCAGATTCGGTAGGGCAGAGTTTCTGAGTTCGTGATTGATGATCAGGGGATACTTCGATTTGGGACTCGACTGTGCGTACCAGATTCTGGGGGACTGAGGCGTGATATCCTTAAGGAAGCACATAGATCAGTGTATAGTGTGCATCCTGGTTCCACCAAGATGTACCGTGATTTGAGAGAGGTTTACTGGTGGGACGGGATGAAGAAGGATGTTGCAGACTTTGTATCGAGGTGCTTGACTTGTCAGCAAGTCAAGGCTGAGCACCAAAGGCCAGCCGACGAGTTACAGCCTTTGCCCATTCCTGAGTGGAAGTGGGAACAGGTCTCCATGGACTTCATTGTGGGTCTACCCAGGACCGGTCGAGGGTATGACTCTATTTGGGTGATTGTAGATTGACTGACGAAAGCGGCTCACTTCTTGCCAGTGAAGACCACTTTTGGATTTTCTCAGTACGCCCAGATTTATATTGATGAGATAGTGTGATTGCATGGCGTCCCGACTTGCATCATGTCCGACCGGGGCACCCAGTTTACCAGCCGATTATGCAGAAACTTCAGGAGGCTCTGGGCACCCGATTGAGTTTTAGCATAGCTTTTCATCCGCAGACTGACGGTCAGTCAGAGCATACTATTCATACTCTTGAGGACATGCTCAGAGCTCGTGTTTTAGATTTTGGTGGTAGCTGGGATCGTCATTTGCCCTTGATCGAGTTCTCCTATAATAATAGCTTCCAGGAGACGATTCAGATGGCACCTTTCGAGGCTTTATATGGGAGGAGATGTCGATCGCCTGTATGTTGGACAGAGCTCAGGGAGAGTACTATTTTGGGGCCGCAGATCGTACAGGAGACGACCGAAAAGATACAACTGATTCGGGACAGGATGAGAGCGGCACAGAGTTGGCAGAAATCATATGCTGACAGGCGCCGTCGCCGACTCGAGTTCGCTGTTGGCGATCATGTTTTCCTGAGGGTCTCTCCGATGAAGGGCGTGATGAGATTTGGGCGGAAAGGAAAGCTTAGTCCTAGATATATTGGTCCCTTCGAGATCCTAGAGCATGTCGGTTGAGTGGCTTTTCGATTAGCTCTTCCGCCCAGCTTCCCTGATGTTCACCCCGTGTTCCATATTTTGATGCTCCGCAAGTACCGTCATGATCCTTCCTATGCGATTCAGCACCAAACGATCCAGTTAGAGCGCGATATTTCATTCACGGAGCAGCCGGTGATCATTTTGGATCGGTAGGTGAAGAAATTAAGGTCGAAGATTATATCATCCGTCAAGGTTCTTTGGCGTGGCACGAACAACGAGGAGGTCACCTGGGAGACTGAGGTCGAGATGAGGAAGAGATATCCTCATTTTTTTGAAGGTACGCGTACTTAAATTCTAAATTCGGGGACCGAATTTTTTTAAGGGGGGAAGATTGTAACGCTTCGAAAATCGTTTAGGCAGTTTTTCGATAATCGGCAAAATAATCAGTCATTTCCGTAAAAAGTCAAAATAAGTATTTTTCAATATAGGTCTAATTATACAAAATTTAGATAGGATATTGCTAGAATTTGGTCACTAAATTGTCACTTAAAAATTTCTAGTCATTTAAATTTTTTTCCTTAATTAATTATTTTTAATATTATTTTAAGCTTTTAAAAATACATTAAATTAGTGATAATTACAAATTTAAATGGGTAAATTACACATTTAGAAAACATTATAAACTAAAATATAGTAGTAACAAAAATTTTACCAAAACATTCCAAGAATTGTGGTTTTATGGTTTAAAAAATGCATTAAAATGGGGTTTTTTTTGTAAAAAATTGATGTGATAGTCATTTAATGAGCTTGGGAAAGGCTTTTTGTGTAGAAATTTCTACACAAATCTCTCACTACACTCTCCTCCTAGCTCAGGTCGAGCTCAACCTGCAGGTTCCCCCCTCTTTCCCCATTTTCTTGCTTCAAAATTCTTGCTAAAATCAACAAAAATCCACAAAAGTACACAATTTTCTTCCCTAATTCAACCCTAAACCCTTCTCCACCTCTTCCCAAACCCTAATTGGTTTAAAACAAGGATAAAATAGGCAACTTTGGAGGCTTAGTGCAAGGGAATCAACACTTGGGAGGTATATGTTCTAATCAAGTTGTTTAATTGTAGTTTAAATAAGCTAATTTAGAATTTTAATGTGTTAATTTCATTGTAATGGTGTGTTTTGAAAATTCTAGTAAGGTTTGGAATTTTAATTAGGGTTTGTAGTTTGGTAAATGGGTTAAAGTTAGCGTTGTGGCCATCTAGTGGGTTAGATCGGACGTTTGTGCTAGTTTGTGAACGCTATATCGTTAATTCGCGAGGTTTTCATCGAAATTTGTATAAGAATGCTTACTAGGTTTTTCTAAAAATTAGGAAGTGATTTAATTGCGATATCATGATGATACTATTAGCATCTTCTATGACTTTTAGGGTGTGCGAATGCGGAGTTTGGTTTAGTCGGGTTTTAGTTTTGACGGTTGCCCCGAAACGACGATTTTAGTTAAGGTTTTAGTGATTTTCGTGTGTTTTCCGCGCACCGAGTGCAAGTTGTGCCTAGCTTATGGGCGTTGATCTTTCAATATTGTGACTTGCATCAATCCATGATGTTTAATCTTATGTTGTGTGTTATGCAATTTTAGGATCGGTTGCGGAAATATCGGACGCGGCGCACAAAGGCAAAGCGATGGTTGGATCAGATTAGCGAGGCGTCCAGGTGAGTAGATGTATATATCTATGGGAAAATCGTCTGGATGGTGCAAGACGCCCCATAGTTAGGATCACTTTATCACTTGCAAACTATATGCATAGTTAGTTAGTTTACCATCTCATTCTTATGCATACCCTTCTAGTTATTCGTCTGCCGGCATTGCATGGATATTTATATACTTATATGTGATATCACCCTTTAGGACACTTACACCATTACCATCGGCTCATGTTGCACGCGCACTATTCATGTGACACACACGCCTTTGGTAATTGCCATGCCACGAGCACTGTAGAACCTGCTTAGTTTAGTATCAACACTTGCATCGTATATGATACATTGAATTGCATAGCATAGATATATACATCACTTCATCATCATGCTTATATAGGTTCCTAGCCAAAAATCACATTGCATAGCTTTGACATCATAAGTATTTATCATATACAACATGTTGGGTATTATGATTTTCTTGAGGATTTCAGTATTGATGCGATTTCTGGATTTTGGGGAAAACCGCAAGAATTTAACAAAATCTTATTATTATCATTTTTAAAATAAAGTTGCGATTTTCTCATGATATATGTTTCGTCCACCATGAGTTTTCATGTTTTCTGTTGGATTTGGAGACCCGATTCGAGGAGTGGATGAACCGTCTCGGGTACATGGTGGGCCCAGTATGGTAACCCGGGGCAAGAAGATCGAGTTGTAGACGATGAGCCTGGCAGGGGAAGACTACCTACCGGTGATGTCTGGCGCGGCGGATATCCGGAGGATACCGACCGTTGTCGTGAGATTTGATGATATGGGCCTATCCGAACTGACGGAGCCCGATGTATTGAGACATTGGTATAGTGAGACATTAAGACATATATATTTCCATATTTGGTGTCGATGTTTGACACGGTTTTCAGATGATTTCATTGATGGTATTTTAACTATTGCACAGATATTCTTTTTCTAAGTTAAGAATTCAGAGCTTATAGTATTTTAAACACTTAAAGATTTCGTATAGATGTTGCATACATGTGCATACATATTAGTGGCATTACATCACATCTAGGCATACATGTTGTGACCCATTTGCGTGCATTCTTACGATAGCCTTATTAGATGTTACTTGCTACTCACGAGCTGGCAACTCACCCCCGTTGTGCCACAGTGTCTTGCAGGTCGGACCCGTTAGCCTTGTAGCGGCGGGCTTATCTTATCATTGGCTTCTTTTGCTCAGACTCGCAACATTGCTCGTAGGTGGGTTGCGAGGACACTTTATCTCTTTTTTTGTACTTTCTTTGTATCTAGTATTCTCCATCTACCACTTCTTATTTGTATATGCGACCTAGTGATGAGACTGAGAGATTTGTGTATATGTGGTTCTCTGGGGTCGAGCTCACTTGAGCCGACGTTGTGTTTTTCTTATTTTGCATTTCTTTATGCTTATTTACTTGATATTGCATATATATTTCATGTGGTTGTGATCCACCTTGGACGAAGAGCTAGCTCCCGCTTGGGGATGCCATTTTATCGTTATAGGTTTATATCTTGTTGTACCCATTTTGGGGGCTAGTATTTACAAGGCAGACTCTGCCGAAATTTTCGGAAAAATTTGAAGTTTTAAAAAGGGGGATTATTATAACATAATTGATTTAAAATCATTTTCATAAAAGGTTTTTCTTCACTCTGGTTGATTTTGGTTTAGATTTTCTGGGTTTTGGCTGACTTAGGTTACGTTACGCCTTTAGACATCTCGTAATCTAAGTGCAAGTCACGTTCCGTACTTTCGGGTCGTGACAAAATGTAAAACTACAACATTTGGAATCCATAATCACTTTATACATCGTTAACCCGAAATATCACATATTGCGGATTTCATGCCTAACAATGTGAATTCCACATATTGTATCACATTACAGAAAGCTAGACGACGTTAAACAATTCGATCGAAACAACGAATTCCCAAAATTCCCAGAAAGCTCAACACTTGAGCACTTTTAAAAATTCCTAGAAGCATGCCCTAGTACCTACGGAACTACAGCTGAAGGGCCCGACCCAAGCCTCTTTAGCGGCGTCGCGGATCCGCCGCCAAAACCAGGTTTTAGCCGCGGATCCACGGTCGCTTAGACGAGTTAGGGTTTCGTTCTTCAGGTGTGTCCATAGAATTCCCTGCATGATTTTTAGAATATTTTTAACATGAAAAAATCCAACTTTTTGAAAAATTTCCAGAGAGGGGGTCCAAAATGGTGTTTCGGGGTTCGATCGAACTTTTAACTTCGCCTCCTGTTGCCTAATGCTCTAGTTTGGCTCTGATACCACTGTAAGTCAGGCAGCCACCCCATTCAATAGGGTCGCCGTGGCACCTACAGGTCCCTCAGCAGCTACTTTTTACGCATGCCCCCTCGCGAGTACTACAACCCGCCAGAACACCTTTCGGTCTTGGGACACCTTAGGGGTAAGAGCCTATGCTTCGCCACACTGTCATACATGAGAACCCCCCATAGGTCGACATCCAATGCCAAGTAGCTCTGATACCACTATAAGGTTCTTAGAAACTAGAACAATGTTCTACAAGGCATCAACCATGCCGAAATTAAATTTTTCAAGTGCCAAACAACTTAAGCAAGGATCTTTACTAGAGAATTAGGGTTAACAATGAACAAGTAAACTACTTTACTTCTAAGAGTTAGGATTACAACCTTTGTAGTTCATTCCTTCGCTTCATAAGCTCCGAGTTGAGGTCCCTTCGCTGCGATCATCAAGTTCCCACACTCTTGGGAGGCTCCATGAAGTGAATGATACATGCTTGCTAGTAATCTTCACAATCCAAGATGATCTACCTTAAGGAATCACAAACCCAAGCTCTCTTTTCACTAATTAGGTATTAGTGAAGTTAACACCCTAATCTAAGTGGCTAGAATTGATGAGGATGATGAAGTAGGAATTTTGTTCTCTTTTATTTTCTATTTCTCGCTTTAATTCATCACAAAATAAAAAGCTAGTGAGCTTTTTTGAGAGGAAGAAGAAGATGAATTGTGATGAATGAATTGTTGTTGAGGTTAGAATTGCAACCAAGGGTTAAGCATGTCATGCTTAACCCTTGTAGAGAATAAACCATAGGTTAGGGTTAGGGTAAGATTAACAAATATCTTGATAAATATCTAAAGAGGGTGGACTAAGTCAACCTTCATGAAGCTTCTTCAAAGCTTATCCATGACTTAATCCATCATTAAGAATTAACCAAATAATTAACCTAATCCCAACCCTAATCATGGTTTGACTCATAAACCCTAGTTGCATTTGTAACCCTAACATGTTATAATATTATATATCACATAAATAATATATAATGTAACAAAAGAAAATAATACAATTAACATATATCACATATATATCAATTTATCATCAGGTGAGAAAAAGAATCATTTAAGTGAGTTTATATTAGTTAATGTAATGTAATATATCTCATATATAATTATACATTAAATTATTAAATTAACACTTGATTTAATAACCCGGCTATATTTCATATAACCGACTAATATAATATGCATCTTTTTATCGAATCAACACTTGATCCGATAACCCGGCTATATCACATATACCCGGCCAATATCACATATCGCCAAAATCGAATACGGTATCACATACACGTATTATTCTCGGTGCCGCACATATCACATATGTGCTGAGCCAGGAAACCTCTTTGTAGGACTCTAAAGAATCGTCAATACGCCGGCAGTAGGTGATGGTCATATCAAACACCCACAAGCTGCAAGCAGTCAGCTAAACGTAACAGCCACCCATGTATTGATTGATCAGAAGATCAACAAGTAAGCCTGTACACACTCTTGTGAATCCATTTAGTAACACTCTCATACAGTCCGGTCTCTTCGTCTGATATGTCGCATATCGAGTCTAAGGGTGGTAAATGTCAGACCCCAGTAACCGATAAGTCGTGTCGATGCGAGGCTCATAACGTGTCGAGAAACTACTGATAACACTTACCAGTATATCTCCATATCAGCCCTGGCCAGGGACTTCTAGTTATAGCCAATCGAACACAGCGCAACATCAATACCCAATACCGGGAGAGACGAAACCCCTCCTATCGCTCATTGCCTCCATATGATTCGGGACTATACCTAAAAGCCACCGTTTTGCACGTCCTCTTGAACGTGGTAAGGTGGAAATCAAAGCACAGTGGGAATCATACAAGACTCTATGACGATCTCGGGTCTACAGACTAACCTGTACCAGTGTCACCAGAGAACTGCTATCTGACGATAGGTATAATACCATCTAGGAGTTCTCGGCGAGTCCGTTCAGTGTACCCAGTCTCCACTGAGCACCCGTACTCCATCTTTGATGTTAAACACCAATGGATATAGGATCATCCATCACCCATCATATGGGTCAAGATGCGTATACACTAGTCTACTCTGGAGTATCGATGCCCTGTCTCGATACACTCTCGACTAGGAACAATTATAGGATGTACTCTTAGACTACCCTGGCCCCACTAGTATGATCTACATCATAGTCCAAGTAGTCGAGTACATATCCTAAGGGCTTTATCAACATATGAGAGCAAAACAGTAAATCAATACAAGTCAACATGTTAAGAAAAAGTGAAACCAGATAGCATACTATCATGTCGAGCAAGAAAGTTCTCTCTCTATATATCCAAGCATCCATTATTATATACATTATATGTACAACAATGGCCTTTAGGGCATATACATAACTAACAGTAATCTAAGTATAGTGGGAACTCACACGATAAAAATGAAAATCTCAGGTCAAAGGACTAACCTCTATGTTAGGAATATGTATGCCCTAGAGGCCATTATTGTATATTATAGTGGATGCTTGGACATATATAGAGGACTTTCTTGCTCAACATATTAGTATGTTATCTGGTTACTCTTTATCTTAACATGTACGTTTATTCTAGTTTACTATTTCACTGATACATATTGATAAAGCCCTTAGGATGTATGCTTAACTACCAGGACTATGATCTAGATCATACTTGTAGGGCCTGTGTAGTCCACAAGGACATCCTTAATTATTCCTAGTCGAAGGAGTATCGAGACAGGGCATCGATATTCCAGAGTAGACTAGTGTGTATGTTTCTTGACCCTGTATGGGGCGATGGTTGATCCCACAACCATTGGTGTTTGACATCAAAGATTGTACACAAGTGCTCATTGGAGAATGAGTACACCGAACGGACTCACCGAGAACTCCTAGATAGTACCATACCTATCGTTAGATAACGGTTCTCTGGTGACAGTTGTACAGGTTAAACTGTAGACCCGAGATCGTCATAGAGTCTTATGTGATTCCCACCGTGCTTTGATTACCTTCCTACCACGGCTCTACTGATTCGTGCAAATAGGTGGTAGTTGGGTATAGTCCCGAGTCACACGGAGGTAGTGAGCGATAGGAGAGGTTTCGTTTATCCCGGTATTGGGAGTTGATGTTGTGCTATACTCGATTGACCATAACAGCAAGTCCCTAGTCAGGGCTGATGAGATTTACCGATAAGTGTTATCAGTAGTTTCTTGGTTTGTTATAGATCACACATCGGCATGATTTATCAAGTTTTTGGGGTCTGACGATTCCACCCCAGACTCGATATGTAACATATCAGATGAAGAGACCGGACTGTACGGTAAGTGTTGTTTATAGGCTCTACGGGAGTTTGGACAAGTTTACTTGTTGATCTTTTATTCGTTCAATACCTGGGTAGCCGTTACGTCCAGCTAATACCGCTGACGGCTTGTAGGTATTTGATGTGATCATTACCTACTGGTAGTGTATTGGCGAGTCTTTAGAGTCCCACATAGAGGTTTACTAACTCAAGCAAAATGAAGTAGAGCATGTACAGAGATATGTGTGGAAGCTTGATTAAATACGAGTATATGATACCGTATTCTAATCTAGCGTTAATTGATATTAGCTGGGTTATATGTGATATAACTGAATTATTGAATTATTGAATCATGCGTTGATTTAATAATTATATATATATATATATATATATATATATATATATATATATATATATGAACTAATATTGTGCTCACTTTAATTTCTCATCTCTTTATATATTATTTATATGTGATATAAATAATATGTGTGTGTGTGTGATGGTTGATGATACATTGAAGTTGTGTGTGTGTGAGAATCACAATGGTTTGAAGATAGGAGAATAATGATCTACTTAATTATTTTCTTATGAAAAGAAATGAGTCATAGCTTGAGAAGCTTGGAGAAACCATGACTCATTTGCTTTTTCTTTTTAAAGCAATAAGTTAATCATTTTCATGCTTATCTCATAACACTTCCTCATTCTCATCCTCATCCTCATCTTCTTCACTTCTTCTTCTTGTGTTACTATTCACTCAAGAGGAAAAATAAAGAAAATATTTTTAGTAAGCGAAAACCCTACTTCATCAATCTAAACCATTCTAGCAATTTATTTTAGGTTGTTCTCTTCACTAATAATTTGATTAGTAAAATGTGAGCTTGAGTGCGATTTGCCTCAAGATGGATCATTTTTTGATGAATAAGATTTCGAGTAAGCTCATTCCTTTCTTTAAGTAGAGCCCGCGAAGGAGTTCAAGAGACTACTACACGGAGCTTTTGAAGTGAAGGACTTGGCTACAAAGGTTGTAGCTTCTTTTCACTTAGTTTACATCTTTAGTTTTTTAATTTAGAAACCCTAATTCTCTAGTTCGATTCTTGTTCGTAGACTAAGCCCTCTAGATTTTTTAAAATTGCTTGCTTGCTCTTTTTAAAACCCTAGTAGAGGTGCTAGCATCTACTTTCATGGTATCATAGCCAAACTAGAGGCTTAGACGAATTCTAGACGAAGTTAAAGTGTTCGATCGACGAATCTGATGAATTGCTAGTTATTTCTATTTTTTCAAACTTCGACTCTTTTCAAATTAAAAATGCTCAGAAAATCATGCAGGGTTTTTTGAGACTCCACAAGAAAATGGAGCTTCTAAAGCTCCTAAATGGACGTGGATCCGCCGCCTAGACATTGGTATGGCTGTGGATCTGCCGCCCACTTAGGGCTTTAGAACTCCAATTTTCTTGTGTTGCTTCATTATGTGATTTTGGACTTTCTGGGTATTTTTGTTGTGGCTCAAGTTGTTGATATCTCTGCTAATTGTTGTTGATTAGAATGTTGATCAAAATAGTAGTATCTTCTAATTGTTTTGGTTATGTGATACAATTTTTAGAATCCACATTAATTAGTTTTGCGAAAACTAGTTATCGTTTTTTTATAAATCTCACGTTTTAGCATTATTTGATTGATTGCCACGGAGTTTAGATTTGGATCCAAACTTTGTCGTAATCTCATATTGTACACGGAGACTCGCTGAGAGACACTAGTGGAGAGCCACACCCCATTGCCCCGACAAAGCGACCATGGGAGAACCCTATGACTAAGAGCATCCACTTGGGTGCTCACGGCCATGGTGTCCCGCCCAAGGCCACTTCATCGACGGCCTCGGGGGGTGCGGCCATCCACTAACGTTCCTGACGAGCCTTCGAATCATTTACCAGAAATCTTGTTGAATTTCCCGGCTTTATCTTTGAAAATGGTTTTCAATTCGAGACTTGAATGTAAGCTTTATAGGGTTAGACATGAAGTTCGGACTATGAGATAATCCGGGTTTATAATATCTACAATTGCGAATTCTAATTATTATAATTTTCATTTCTTTTCTGCGGCCGTAAGTGTAATATATGGAGGTATCCCCGATCTCGTTGCTATACGTCAACGACATTAGGGATACACATAATTACTTACGTTAATGACATGTGATGTTACAGAGTTGCTATACATGAATATAATTTATTGGATGTCGTGATTGAATAGCCGGGTGTTTTATATGAGATGAGAGTTTTTTAATTTTCATTCATGTAAATTATTGTATGTAATATTCTTTTATCAGGGCACATCCGGGAGTGAGGATGCAATCACCTTCATATATATTATTTACTTTTCTGTATTAGGATAGATCTAAGGTGGAGGGCACAAGTAACCGGGTTTTAGAGTCCAATGGGTGGCTATCTTGAGGAGTCGAGACCAGTTGCCAAACTCTAGAATTGACAAGGTTGCCTGCCGCTCTCGTAAGGGTCTAGGAGTGTGGGCTTGGCTATTCATCACGACCGTGGAATCCATGTTTTTCGTTAATAGCTTAATCTAAAACACGGATCTCCTAGTATATCCTATATTTCATATATCTGCTTTTGTTGTGCTGTGATGTAATGCGATCATATAAATGCGTGAGATGAATGCTACTTATATCTATGATATACTAGTAGACACTATATATGTTTTGCATCCGCGCTAATCCTGACCTCGCCCTACCGTAAATTAAGTAACCTTACGGTGAAAACCCGAATCTCTGTAGCGAATGCAGATGGCATATATGTGTGTTTTATTTTCGCTTCTTCTGTGAAGTTTAGGAAATATAAATGTAACATTTCAGAAAAATAAAATATTATTTTTGGGAATTTTTATAATTAAATAATAAATAATATGAATATTTTAATATGCGGTCTAATTAAATACCGATAAATCGGAATATATTTGGAAAATTGTAGAAATTATTGAAATAAGGGTGCTTTATGGGATTTAGGCAAATTATGAATTTTTATAATCAATTATATACAATATTAATGCTAATCGCGATTTAATATCACTAATCGTGTATTAAGCCGGATTTATACACATGACATGCACCATGTCACATTTTTTAACACTTGTTACATTTTTCCACCATGTCTTTTTCCTTATTTCTTCATGCATGGTTTGTTTTAAAAGTGAGAAGAGAAAAGAGAAGAAAAGATAATTGAAAAAGAAAAGAAAAAGGGAAAACATTAGAAAAATGGGTATGGGCATGAGAGAGAGAGAGAGGTGAGGGGTCAAACCTTGGTCATGGCTCTTGATCCCTCCATTATTTCCTCTTCATTTTCCTCTCCTCCCTCAACCAAGGCTTCCTCCTCCCTCCTCCCTCCTCAAACACCTCAAAACATCATCAAAAATTCATCCAAAGTCCTCCCCACTTCATTAAAAATGTGCACAAGCTCCATACAAACACTTTGGACCAAGAAAGCTAGGATTTTGAAGACTTTGGGCAACTCAAGAAAATTCTTGAGTTGCCAAATGAGGTAATTCTTTCACCATTTGTATTGTATTTCGTTCACCTTAGCACCTATACATGTTTAGAATCGATATAGTGTTGTTTAGTGAACTTTGAAAATTTCAAGTTTAGGATTAGGGTTTGATTTGAATCCAAAGATGCAATTGAGGCTCATAGTGACCTTAAAACCCTGTAATGATTGTATATTGGACTAAAACCCGAGACTTAAACCCCGGAACATGAACTTAGAAACCTCGACATCGGAAAATTGTGAGAATTATGATGGTTTTTAGGAATCTGGAGTGACTCGGGGACCAGGAAAATTATTTAGCGAAGACTGAGAGTTGTGCAGGTGACTAGAAGACTACCCTGAAGACCTGAGACCCAACCCCCACATTCAGGCCGCAAATTTATTCACTCTGGCCGCAAATTGCGGCCACGATAGTGGGGATTTGGTTCGTGTTTGTTCCAGAGACTTATCTCTAGTAAACTAGACCCTTTATATGTGCAAAATTGGCTAATTTCACCAAGGGTAAAATCTGGAAGTGTTTTGCATCGTTTCTAATTTCGTTTTGCGAATTCTGTTAACTTGAAATTTGGGTTTTTGTGTTTGTCTCGATCATTTGACGTTTGCACGTCAATCGCCGAGAGTTGTTGGTTATTCTTGCATGCGTAGTCCATAGGATCTAACCTATAGGCCTTTAGCGTGTCGTTTTGGTTTTGAATTGGATGTTAATGCGACACGATATGTTATGACATGTAGGTACCCTCGCGTGGACTTCGAGACGACGAGGATGAGCGTGGAGTCACCGACTCCAGCAAGCGAGGATCAGGTGAGTTGATATATATCTACGGGGGAAGTCGGGTGGATGGCGTATAGCACCCCCGCAGTTCGTAGTGTAGTATACGTATATGTGTGTGTATATATATATAATTATGTTTATTATAAGATTAGATGATTATCTAGATAGACTTTAGGAGTTCGTGGATAAAATTTAGTGTAATTGGATGATAGTATCGATAGTTAGTCGCGAACCCCAGATTAATGATTTGCATACACGCACACACACACACACACTTGCATACATTTTATTACTTGTGCGTAAATGGGGATATGTATATATATATACACACATGGGTATGGGACTATGTGTGTATATATATATATACATGGATGATGAGGATAGTGTATGGTATTTGGAGATGAGTCGATGAGGTTGGGCATGGTGCCATGAGATCGGTGATATGACATGGTTCGTATTATGAGATACGACATGATTAGTATAGCAAGTCCTTGGGCGATGTGTTTCATACATACGCATATACTGATATAGATGGTATCAGTATGTACTAGATGTAGATCAGTACCCAGTTCATGATATGATGATAAGGATACTAGATAAATGATGAGATAAATGTGATATTTGACCCGTACCCAGATTTGGGATGCCGTACGATGGATTTACCGTACGAGATATATATTGATGATAGATCCGCACTCTTGAATCGAGAATGTCATGTTATATGTTGTATCATATGTGATACTATTGAGGTGGGATCACCGACTATATTATATGTTATATATATATCGACTCAGATTTTAGGCGGTTTCCTTACCCTTTCGATTAGTCTGTTAGTTTAGTCCTGTAGTTTACTGGTAGATGTTAGATTAGACTCGAGTCATACCTATTTCAAAACAATCGAATCGTGAGTTTTTTAAAGACATGCCAAGGGATTCTACGGATATTTCAAAGGACGTACCCTTTTCTTAAAACACCGTAGCCCTATTTTCAAAACACCACGATTCGTATTATTTCAAATGGCAAAACGGTATGACACATATATAGTAATGTAGATTATTTATTGTTGTGTTTATTATTCAGCTCCCGCATATTATTGCTGCATTTACTATTCAGTTTCCATTTATTCTGCTATTCGCATTGCATGTTTAAATATACTTTTATTGTTATTATGAAACCATGCTGCCAGGACACCAGCACCATTACCGATGATGCGTATGTCTACGAACACTTACTTGCCGGATCACACGCATCATCATCGGTAATTGCCATGTCACGTACACTTAGAGAATATTGCTCTATTGATATCGTTTGATAGCTGATAGTTCCAATATGTTATTGTTTCATATGCTAGTACATTATTTCATTTATTGCTTGATATCTCATGCGTATTTATATTTCATTTGTTATGCAATATTATAAGGGCTAGTCCGGATTGCCGGAGCCCAGTATTCATTATTATTGACTATTCAGTTTTGGATTTCGGATTTCCATGAGATTTCTGGATTTAGAGAAACCGTAAGGATTTTGTAAACTGATTATCATTCTAAAATAAAAGTTGCGGTTTTCTCATGATATGATTTGATATATGTCCACTATGATTTTTCTCGGCCCTTGAGCGATATCATACACCCGATTCGAGGAGGAGGAGGAACCGTCTGTGGGTGCATGGTGGACCCGGTGCGGTATCCCGGGGTGAGAAGGTCGCAGATGATGGCGTTGAGCCTGTGACAGGGGAGCACTACTGACCGGTGATATTATTATGACTCGACGGATATCCGGAGGATACTGATCGGAGTACAGGCCAGTCCGGATAGCCGGAGTCTGAGGTTTTGAGATTTGATGATATAGGCCAGTCCGGATAGCCGAAGCCCTAGATATTGAGATTCGAGGTTACAGGCTAGTCCGGATTGCCGGAGCCTGAGATAATGAGATATTTGGATTCATGTTTTGTGTCGATGCTTGACACTGATTTCATGTTGATTTTATTGATGATACCTCGATTTATAAATATACAGAAATCTCACTAAATAAAGAAAACAGTTTCACATTCATGATGCATTTTGTTTTGATTATATTGCATTCATACCTCATATTTATGATACGTAGCTAGCTGAGGCACTGACACGAGCACTTGGTAGTACACTTATGTATAGATGTTTACCTTTACCACCTTATCATGCTCCAGACTTTATCATTTGAGGTTTTATATATATTTGATCGTATTGACCTAGGATTGAGTCATACATACGATTTCTGCTCGGTGATGTTTTCTACTCACGAGTTGGCTACTCACCCCCGTTGTGCCACAGTTTCTTGCAGGTTTTGCCGTACAGGTTTCGTTGCGGCTTTGCTGGCACACTGCTCCTTTTCGGGTGATTGCTTTGGTAGGTGGGTTCACTCGATCATGACCACCCTTGTACTATGCTTACATTGTTGTATCTAGAAAATCCATCAACCAAAGTTGTATATTATTTCGACCTTAGAGTCGTGCGTTGTATTATTATGGTTTTCATGATGATTTGAGTTTCCTTTTTGAGTTTTGATCCTCGCCCTTTGGCGTTGTATATTATATTGCTTGCGTGGTTGTGACCGTCAATTGACGAAGAGCTAGCTCTCGCTTGGGGATGCCTTTTTATATATTATGCATGTTGTACCCATTTGGGGCCAGTATTTACAAAGAAAACTCTGTCGAAATTTTCAGAAAAGGCTTAATTTTTTAAAAACGCATATTCGGCTGATATTAATAAAAACACTTTCTTTAAAATGGTTTAGATTTCTGGGCTTTTAGCTTACTTGAGTTAGATGGGGTCCTATAGACTTCATATGATTCAAGTGCCAGTCACGTGCTATTTCGGGTCGTGAAAAAATTGGTATCAGAGCGCTAGGTTAACCTTGGTTCGAGTCTATGTTTGACTATGCGGAGTCTAGGACGTTTATATATATTCGGAACCTAGGCTTGACCTTACGGAACTTAGACTTGGTCGAAGGGGGTATTAGACCCGAACTTTCATTGCATTGGTTGACCCTGGTTGATGGAGTAGGTGACTTAAGGAGAGTGACGTACTGTGTGTATGTTCCGCGGCATACTTACGATATGCTACTCCGCTTAAGAAGTCTTAGGATGTACATTTCCTTGCACAGCATTATATTCATTCATGATCTATCCTCATCGATATTGGTTTATGGGTTTTCCTGCCACGATTACATGGGTAGAGAGATCTATGACTAGAGTTGCGTCAGCACCAGCTCGTCACGGACGAGGATTGACCAGGGCGTGATTTCAGGGACATACGATTGCATAGAGGCGTCGTTTTATTGTGATTTCACGCCATGAGCGTTTGATGGATCTCTTTTACGAGAATTCTCGGACGTGCAGATCAGCACCAGAGGATTGGGCCACTGCTAGAGGCCAGCCAGCATGTGATGACCGTCAATGCACCGATTACATGATGATTGATGCACTGTTCAGCATGAGGACGAATGAGCCAGTTATTGCTGCGAATGACGAGATATCGCCCCAGATGTTTGGAGCTATTACCGCATGAGTTATACTTAAAGATATTATTAAAAGATCTCTAGTCACCCAAGGAGGAATGACTAGGACATGTGATTCGTTGCCTACCCCGATGCGAGGTCATCAGATTGATTGATTCCAGCTAGAGACGACTTCACGCAGGTACGTTGAGAGTCGATGGAATACGATCAAATGTCAGAAACCAATTTTTCCAGGTTTTAAGTATTCGGAGAAACATGCAAGTAATTCCGTGGACTCTCTAGAAGAATGAAACCCTAACTCGATATAATGACCATGAGAAATCTTTGAAACCTTAGGGTTTGCAGCAGTTCAGCGGTGCCATTAATGAGGCTTGGGTTTGTCCTTCTATGGCTGGTCCATAAGTACTGTGGCATGTACTAGAATACTATTAAACTGTACCTAAGATGTTGAGCTCTTGGGGGATTATGGAACTTTGACGAATCGATCGGAAAATTCGACGTCGTTCGGATATCATGTGATGGGATACATTGCTTGGGAGACTCTAGATACGAGTATAGCCGTTGGAGCGCAGGCCATGTAGCTACGAAGAGACGAGTCTGAATCAGTCGACATTAGAGAAACGTGGAGTAAGAGGTTTGTACGAGATTCTGACGAGATGACGTTCCACTCCGCTGACATCAGAGATGTGATATGCATGCAGAGGCGTTGTACATGTATATATCTTCCAGAAGGAGTCGCGATGAGTATGCAGCCGTTCCGGGACAAGAAACAGATTTAGTAAAGGATGATAGTTTTCGGGCATTTCAGTAGAAACGAGATCGGGAGAGAGCCCGACAAGACTTTTCTGGAATACTATACGAGAAGATTTGGACCCAGGAGCGGTCATATGGCACACGCCCAGCAGGCTAGAGTTCGGCATCGTCGATGAGATATGTTATGAGTGACCATGACAGTTGGCCAGAGATCTTAAGAGGATGTGCCAGAGCGAGACTATTTCCGCTATCTTGATTTTGATATTTTGGGCGATTTATTTGCATGATTGAGATTTTGTGCACCACAGTTGCACTTGACCTCGATTTGATGTCATTCGAGATATTGATTTTGATTTCATACCTAGGGTATGCATGTGATTTGACTTATGCTTTCGGCATAGTTTTCATGCACTTTTAGTATTTAATTTGATTTTGTGCACGCTGATGTACATGGTTGTGAGATTATATATCACGGTATACCTGATTTGGATTTGGATTGAGATGTGTTGTATACCGTCGTTTTCGATTGTGATACTCGATATTTGTTTTCGTGTACCTTGTGTACTTGATTTGGATTTTGCGCAGACTTGACGCGCTTGATGAGATTTTGGTGCACATCAGATGCACTAAATCGAGATTCTTCGTGCATATCAGATGCATTTGATATTGCTGTCAGGCACACCCGTTGCCTTGGACAGGTGTTTCGTGCACAACCGTTGCACTTAGATTTTGTTTCTGTGCACATGTATGGCACATTCATGGATTCGATCTCCGTGCGCACCAGACACACATGGCATTCTTATATACATTTTCGGATTGATTTTGAGCAGTATGTTTTTATGATATTTACTATTTGGTATAGTAGCTGAGCAGGACTAGTCCGAGAACAGTACCTGAATATATTTTGCATGCATTGATAGTTACCGAAGGGATTTCCAAAAAGGAGCTATAGTCTCATTATTTACCTACGTGTCCGAGTTGATACGAAACATTTTATAAAGGAAACCCTTCTAACATTCTTTTCAAAACGGCGGGGCGTGTATATTAAACAAAGGGTATATATATAGTTATTTTCTTACAATAGACGTCCGCCACTGTGCAGTGATACGCGCATCGCACAGCGATTTGAAAAGAGTTTGTCATGCATTTCTTTCAGATGTTTTGATGAGTTTTACACCGACGCATACTATATACGTATTATTGTTTTGATGTATATCATGTTGGTTTTCGTTTTGGGCTTTGATATTGGTGTCCTTGCCATAACTCCGATGATTGCGGGATGCTTGATGGGGATTTGATTTTGAGTTATCTGCTCATTTTTCATGCGCATGCTTTGCGCTACGATGTGTTTTATGTATTAATGATTTCGGAGCCCCGACGACATGGCCATTTTACTGAAATGTTTTAGTATTGAGGGGTTTAAATTTAAATTCGATGACCGAATTTCTTTAAGGGGGGAAGACTGTAATATTTCAGAAAAATAAAATATTATTTTTGGGAATTTTTATAATTAAATAATAAATATTATGAATATTTTAATATGCGGTATAATTAAATACCAATAAATCGGAATATATTTGGAAAATTATAGAAATTATTGAAATGAGGGTGCTTTATGTAATTTAGGCAAATTATGAATTTTTATAATCAATTATATACAATTTTAATGCTAATCGCGATAAAATATTACTAATCGTGTATTAAGCCGAATTTGTGTACATGACATGCACCATGTCACAGTTTTTAACACTTGTTACATTTTTCCACCATGTCTTTTTCCGTATTTCTTCATGCATGGTTTGTTTTAAAAGTGAGAAGAGAAAAGAGAAGAAAATATAATTGAAAAAGAAAAGAAAAAGGGAAAACATTAGAAAAATGGGTATGGGCATGAGAGAGAGAGAGAGGTGAGGGGTCAAACCTTGGTCATGGCTCTTGTTCCCTCCATTATTTCATCTTCATTTTCCTCTCCTCCCTCAACCATGGATGCCTCCTCCATTCTCCCTCCTCAAACACCTCAAAACATCATCAAAAACTCATCCAAAGTCCATCCCCACTTCATTAAAAATGTGCACAAGCTCCACACAAACACTTTGGACCAAGAAAGCTAAGATTTTGAAGACTTGGGGCAACTCAAGAAAATTCTTGAGTTGCCAAATGAGGTAATTCTTTCACCATTTGTATTGTATTTCGTTCACCTTAGCACCTATACATGTTTAGAATCGATATAGTGTTGTTTAGTGAACTTTGAAAATTTCAAGTTTAGGATTAGGGTTTGATTTTTATCCAAAGATGCAATTGAAGGTTATAGTGACCTTAAAACCCTGTAATGATTGTATATTGGACTAAAAACTGAGACTTAAACCCCGGAACACGAACTTAGAAACCCCGACATCGGAAAATTGTGAGAATTGTGATGGTATTTAGGAATCTGGAGTGACTTGGGGACCTGGAAAATTATTTAGCGAAGACTAAGAGTTGTACAGGTGACTAGAAGACTACCCTGAAGACCTGAGACCCAACCCCCACATTCAGGCCGCAGATTTATTCACTCTGGCCGTAAATTTCGGCCAGGGTAGTGGGGATTTGGTTCGTGTTTGTTCTAGAGACTTATCTCCAGTAAACTAGACCCTTTATATGTGCAAAATTGGCTAATTTCACCTAGGATAAAATTTGGAAGTGTTTTGCATCATTTCTGATTTCGTTTTGCGAATTCTGTTAACTTGAAATTTGGGTTTTTGTGTTTGTCTCGATCACTTGACGTTTGCATGTCAATCGTCGAGAGTTGTTGGTTATTCTTGCATGCGTAGTCCGTAAGTTCTAACCTATAGGCCTTTAGCGTGTCGTTTTGGTTTTGAATTGGATGTTAATGCGGCATGATATATTATGACATGTAGGTACCCTCATGTGGACTTCGAGACGATGAGGATGTGCATGGCGTCATCGACTCCAACAAGCGAGGATCAGGTGAGTAGACATATATCTATGGGGGAAGTCGGGTGAATGGCGTATAACACCCCCGCAGTTCGTAGTGTAGTATACGAATACGTATACGTATACATATATAATTATGTTTATTATAAGACTAGATGATTATCTAGATAGAATTTAGGAGTTCGTGGATAAAATTTAGTGTAATCGGATTATAGTGTCGATAGTTAGTTTTAGTCGCGAACCCTAGATTAATGATTTGCATACACGCACACACACACACATACTTGTATACATTTTATTACTTGAGCGTATATAGGGATATGCATATTTATACACATGGTATGGGACTGTGTATATATATATATATACGTATATATATATACATGGATGATGAGGATAGTATATGGTATTTGGAGATGAGTCGATGAGGTTGGGCATGGTGCCATGAGATCGGTGATATGACATGGTTCGTATTATGAGATACGACATGATTAATATAGCGGGTCCTTGGGCGATGTGTTTCATACACACGCATATACTTATGTAGATGGTATCAGTATGTACTAGATGTAGATCAGTACCCCAATTCATGATATGATGATAAGGATACCAGATAAATGATGAGATAAATGTGATATTTGACCCGTACACAGATTTGGGATGCCGTACGATGGATTTACCGTACGAGCTATATATTGATGATAGATCCGCACTCTTGACTCGAGAATGTCATGTTATATGTTGTATCATAGGTGATACTATTGAGGCGGGATCACCGACTATATTATATGTTATATATATATATCGACTCAGATTTTAGGCGGTTTCCTTACCCTTTCGATTAGTCTGTTAGTTTAGTCCTGTAGTTTACTGGTAGATGTTAGATTAGACTCGAGTCATACCTATTTCAAAACTATCGAATTATGAGTATTTTAAAGGCAGGCCAAGGGATTCTACGGATATTTCAAAGGTCGTACCCATTTCTTAAAAACACCGTAGCCCTATTTTCAAAACACTACGATTCGTATTATTTTAAATGGCAAAACGGTATGACACATATATAGTAATGTATATTATTTATTGTTGTGTTTATTATTCTGCTCCCGCATATTATTGTTGCATTTACTATTCAGTAGCCATTTATTCTGCTATTCGCATTGCATGTTTAAATGTACTTTTATTGTTATCATGAAACCATGCTGCCAGGATACCAGCACCATTACCGATGATGCATATGTCTACGAACACTTACTTTCCGGCTCACACACATCATCATCGGTAATTGCCATATCAAGTACACTTAGGGATATTGCTCTATTGATATCGTTTGATAGCCGATAGTTCCAATATGTTATTGTTTCATATGCTAATACATTATTTCATTTATTGCTTGATATCTCATGCGTATTTATATTTCATTTGTTATGCAATATTATAAGGGCCAGTCCGGATTACCGGAGCTAGTATTCATTATTATTGACTATTCAGTTTTGGATTTCGGACTCCCATGAGATTTCTGGATTTGGAGAAACGCAAGGATTTTATAAACTGATTATTATTTTAAAATGAAAGTTGTGGTTTTCTCATGATATGATTTGATATATGTCCACCACGAGTTTTCTCGGCTCTTGAGTGATATCATACACCCGATTCGAGGAGGAGGAGGAGGAACCGTCTGTGGGTGCATGGTGGACCCGGTGCGGTACCCCGTGGCGAGAAGGTGGCAGATGATGGCGTTGAGCCTGTAACAGGGGTAGCACTACTGACCGGTGATTTACTGTGACTCGACGGATATCTGGAGGATACCGATTAGAGTATAGGCCAGTCCAGATAGCCGGAGCCTGAGGTTTTTAGATTTGATGATATGGGCCAGTTCAGATAGCCGGAGCCCTGGATATTGAGATTTGAGGTTACAGGCCAGTCCGGATTGCCGGAGCCTGAGATATTGAGATATTGAGATTTTGAGATATTTGAATTTATGTTTTGTGTCGATGCTTGACACTGATTTCATGTTGATTTCATTGATGATACCTCGATTAATAAATATACAGAAATCTCACTAAATAAAGAAAACAGTTTCACATTCATGATGCATTCTGTTTTCATTATATTGCATTCATACCTCAAATTTATGATACGTAGCTACCTGAGGCACTGACACGAGCACTTGATATTACACTTATGTATAGATGTTTACCTTTGCCACCTTATCATACTTCAGACTTTATCATTTGAGCTTTTATATATATTTAATCGTATTGACCTAGGATTGAGTCATACATACAATTTCTGCTCGGTGATGTTTTCTACTCACGAGTTGGCAACTCACCCGCGTTGTGCCACAGTTTCTTGCATGTTTTGCCGTACTGGTTTTGTTGCGGCTTTATTGGCACACTGCTCCTTTTCGGGTGATTGCTTTGGTAGGTGGGTTCACTCGCATCGTGACCATCTTTGTACTATACTTACATTGGTGTATCTAAAAACTCCATCAACCAAAGTTGTATATATTTCGACCTTAGAGTCGCGCGTTCTATTATTATGATTTTCATGATGATTTGAGTTTCCTTTTTGAGTTTAGTACTCGTTCTTTGGCGTTGTATATTATATTGCTTGCGTGGTTGTGACCGTCTATTGACAAAGAGCCAGCTTCCGCTTGGGGATGCCTTTTTATATATTATGCATGTTGTACCCGTTTAGGGCCAGTATTTACAAAGGAAACTCTGCCGAAATTTTCAGAAAAGTCTTGATATTTTAAAAACGCATATTTGGCTGATATTAATAAAAACACTTTCTTTAAATGGTTTAGATTTTTGGGCTTTTGTCTTACTTGAGTTAGATGGGGTCCTATAGACTTCATATGATTCAAGTGCCAGTCACGTGCTATTTCGGGCCGTGACAATAAATGATGAGACTTTATTAATAAGATTAATGAAAACAAAAGAAACCTAAAAGATGTTGTAGAATCACATTTTTCAAAAAGGAAGCTTTAGTTCTTGATTTGCATAGTGGCATTCATTTGTGAATATCCAGCACCTCATTCGATGAGGAAAGAGCCTAGATCCCTTCACCGGGAATGACCTCTTTAGCAAAAACTAGCATATGCTACAACCCACTCAGTTTATTTTGAAAACTACTCGATTTTTAAAGTTGAGTTTAAACCACTCTTTTTCAAATTACTTGATTCTGCAACGATATCAAGTTCATTACGTTAAAGGTTTTCGTCAAAACCAGTTGCAGCTCTCCGTCACTCAGATAAAAACTGTTTAGTATTCGTGCTGCGTTTGTCGACCTTTGCCAAGGTGTAGTGTTCAGTAGCTAATTAGTGCTTTTCTGACGCATGTTGATGCAATTGGTTAGAACAGTCGTACGATTTTGTTGAGCTTTGCCAAAGGCCATGTGGGTGGGTCTAAATCAGTCATGAAATAACGGGTTGAATTTGACTTGCGGTTTATGATTTGTTGACCCTTTACAAGGTCATAAGCCGCATGGGGTGAAAAACCATTATTGGGAATTTCAAGTGTTGAAATTTGCAATGAGACTGCATACCTTTTATGTGATAGTTGGATCCCGATACCCACTGCGAGTAAGCATTACTCCTGAAAGAGTTTTCCACTTTAGAATTAGCTAATCCAGTAGGTGACTAGAAAGGTGTTAACAGGATTATGCTTCTGCAGAAACGAGATTATCTAATTAGTTCCATGCGAAAGCACGGGGAGACTCCCTCGGGGTACCAACACATGGCTTACTGTCCGATTAGTTAATTTGTAGGGTGTAATTAATCCAGCGGGATCTTACCTTTTAGGGTTTGAAGGAAGATTTGATAAAAACAGTGGGAGCCATCCTGATTAGATAAGATAATAACCAATCTAATTTTGCAAAAGTGCACGCTAAAGCGTTTTCTTCTCTTTCTCTCCAGGCAGCGACCATGTCATGCCTTAATCAAGACAATAACATGGATGTATTGACCGAACCCGCTTATTATACTAGGCTAAGGAATGTTGGTTCCACTCTATCTTATGACAACTGTTATAATTCTGGGCAAGCGATAGGGGAATATAAGGATTTCCATGCAACTCTAATGAAGAAGGAGCGTTCTGATGCATCTTCTTTGGGTGTGTTAGTTATTGAGAACTGTTTCTCAATCTGCTCTACGTCCTAGTTATTGGATACCGGATCAGGATCCCACATTTTTAATCTGTTACAAGAGTTAAAGAGAAGTAGAGAACTGGGAAAGGGTGATATGTCTCTCAGAGTAGGGAACGGAGCAATTGTTGCTGCCGAAGCTATCGGTGAATATCAGCTTGTATTATCTACTGGTAATATATTGATTTTGAATAACAGTTATTTCGTACCGTCAATGATGTGCAATATAATATCTATTTCTTTATTAGATAAAGATGGATATAATTGCATTAAAGAAAAATTTTATGGACATTTTCCTAAATAAGGTGTTGATTGGGTTTGGTACGTTATGTAACGGTTTGTATGTTCTAAATCAAAATACAGTTTTAAATATACAAAACACTCACAAAAGGAAAAGTTCAGAAATCAACGAAGTCTTCTTATGGCATTGTAGACTTGGTCATATCAATGCGATCAGACTAGCTAAGTTGCACAAAAATAGATATTTGAATCCGTTCGAATTTACATCTTATGAAACTTGTCAGTCTTGTCTCAAAGGAAAGATGACCAAAACTCCATTTACGGGACACGGAGCAAGAGCTACTAAACTCTTGGGATTGATACATAGTGATGTATACGGTCCTATGTCTACATGTCACGCCCCGCTTCCCAGAGTACGCTAAAATGGGCACGTGACATAGCCAACCATGCTACCTGTGGGTAGGGAGTATCCATCCACAGTCGCATTACGGCTGTAGAGATATCAAGAACAAAATAACACTATCTAAAACATGTCCATAATCCAATATATCATGAGTCAAGAATAATAAAATGCGGAAGCGAAAGATCCAATACAAATAACTGGAATGTATGTCCCATAATGCGGGCTCACATCAGGAATAAAATGCAGGAAAGAAAAAAAACTAACTAATACAGGACTCACAGCTCAGCCTGCTGGCTGAAGTACTCCTGCTCGGACTGCAACAGCTGTACGGAATCTGGGCCATGCAAAACCCAGACGTCAGCGCGTCAAGTCATCAAGTAATGTAATATGAACAGTGTAGCAGGCAATGCAATATAAACATGAATAAAACAAGAGTAACAACAATATAAGTCAGAGCAGTGCAGGGTAATGTGCAGTGGGTAAACTGAACTGTTCTATCAGGTTTTCTGTTCTAAAGTCTTTGAAACCAATTGATAAATCATCGATATAACTCAATAGTATCCCGTGCATGCCCGGGACCACGGTCTAAGACTCTCGGGCTGAAACCGAGACGTGCCGCTAGGCAGTCAAGGGTAGCAGGTATAGGCGAGTGATGTCAGCATCATCACTCCGGGGCTGGCCTAGCCCGTAAGATTGATCAGAACAGGTATCGAACTGTTGAGTTACAAGTCAGGTTTCACCTTTGATTTCCCCATACCCCCAAGTTATGTATGTCAAGTCAGGTATTCAGTAATCAAGAACTAATGCCAACACAGAATCAGGTAAAACTTGGTTTGTCTGGATAGACAACAGGAACGGTCCATGAGGACTACATGTTAGGTTTGTTGGCATTAGACACAAGATCAAGTAACGGGTCAGGTCATGGTGCATCAGGTCAAGTTAAGCAGTGTACGGTACTAGGTCGGATCAATCAATATGCGTGTAGCAAGTCAAGTCAAGATGTAAACAATGTCATAGGTGTGCTCACAATTAGTTATATAATCAAGCATGGTTATCATCAACATGATATAAGCAATGAATTAAGCAATAGGCAGATTTACTCAATATGCAGTACAGCTATCAGTTGTGTCACAGAGATGATTTCAATGTTATGCGAATGCAGGATGACAATTATGGCCTTTTAATCATGTTAACAAGTTTAAGAACTTGAGAGGTGCAATGATTTATATATACAGGTTCAATACAGCTATTACAGGTTAAAATGCACACGGGTGTCCAAATGGAACAAAACTATAGAGATAGTTGCCATAAGCTATGTCGATATTAAAATGTGATTAAACAGGTAAATGTGGTTGTTAGGTTCAATTGCAGACTGTAGGTTCCAAGTTTAAAGATAAAATGATATAATACAATATTGTACATGAAAATGAGAAATGATTGTACCAAATTAAATTTACAGGTTTAGGGTGTCATAATATATATGTAAATATTGTATAGCATGTAGCAAGGGGTACTTGCCTCAACGGGTCGCGGATCAAAAACTGAATGATAAACGTTGGCGGGGAAACGCGCGACGGGCGCACGGTTCACGGAATGAACCCAAACGACGAACAATGGAACCACGCGGGTTGGGTTACCTCGCTGGAATGTCGGGTCACGTCGTCGGCATCGTCGGATTCCGGCCAAAATGTGAACAGTGAACGATCAATATAATGCAACTAGAAGATAAAGAAAAAACAGAGAAAAAGGAGGTAGGAACTGAGGAAGGGTGCTCATGATGATCCGTGGGACGGGTAGTGACGGTCGACCTCGTCGACGGAGCTCCGGCGGTGGCCTACCTGACTGCGACAAGAAGTTCCAGATGAAGAAAAAAATGTACAGAGGTAGAATAAGAAATGAAAAGAGGAGGGAAGCTAGCTCACCGAGGGAGGCTTGCGAGGCCGGGGACAAGAGGACTGGGGTCACCGGCGGCGACTCACGGCGGTGCAACGAGCACAGGGGCGTATGCAGGTGGCCGCGGCTGGTGCAGGGTGCACGGGGGTCGAAGAAAGAGGAAGAGGGGCTTGGTGAGGTGAGGATGAGGAGGCGAAGGTGCTGGTGACGGGGGTGCCGGCGTTGAGCTGCGGCGGCGAGGAGGGAGGCAGTGGCTAGGGCAGCGCGATGGTGGGTTCTCTGTGGTTCTCGTGAGAAAAAGAATGGAGGAGGGAAAAGAAGTTTTAAAAAATATAGGAGAGAGAGAAAGAGATTTGAGGGGGAGAGAGAGAGAGATATGAAGGAGAGAGAGAGAGATACGAGAGAGGTAAGGGGCCCACAGGGGTTTAAAGAGAGAGTTGATTGGTTGAGGGGAAAATGATTTGTAGGTTTAGGAAAATTTAGATAAAGATTTAACAACTTTAATCAACAGTAAATTCTATATAGTTAGGGAAAAATATTTAAAGAAGATTTAATAGATTAAGGAACAGTAATATATATATATATATAGGTTAAGGAAAATATTCGAAGGTTATAAAATATTAAAATTTGGGATTTTAGCGCAAAATAAAACATTTCCAAATCGCGCCCGGGTTGGGTCCAAAAATTTGAAATTGAAATAATAGGATTTTAAGCGGGATCCAAATTTTAAAATGAAGTGTTTTATGATCAAAAAGTATACCCCCAAAACGGACACACGTACGTGCACGTAGCTATCCAAACTCGCCCGTTTTACTGAACGGGACGAGAACACGATGCACGGATGCTACAACGGGGTTAGGGGTGTCAAGCAGGCCAAGATGAATATTTTTAATTTTATTTTAGATGCCAAAAATTGTTATATGCAGAAGTGGATTTGCCGGGTAAAATTTACAGTAAATAATAATCAAGCAAGATAGGTGAAAAGAGTACCGCATTCCGTTCAAACAGTAACTGAAATTAGTAGCATTGGGCTCGAGTGTTACATTATACCCAACTACAAAAAGAATTTCGTCCTCGAAATTCCAAGAACACAAAGATAGATAACTACAAGAAAAGGTGAGGAAACTTCTGCCGGATTTCATCTTCTCGTTCCCAGGTGGACTCTCCATGCGAGCGATTACCCCAAGAAACAAGCACAAGAGGGATAACCCTGTTCTTAAGAACCTTTTCCCTTCGATCCACAATTTCAATCGGTCGCTCCTCAAAAGTCAAGTCTTCCCGTACCGTTAGCTCCGAATGATCCAACACATGTGTTTCATTTCGAACATACCTACGGAGTTGAGATACGTGAAACACATCGTGCACACTCGCCAAGGACTGCGGTAACGCCAAACGGTACGCTACCTCACCAACACGCTCCAAGATCTTAAATGGTCCAACGAATCAAGGACTAAGCTTTCCTCGACTCCCAAAACGAATCACCCCTCTAGTCGGTGATATCTTCAAGAATACCAAATCACCCACGGCGAACTCTAGAAGTCTTCTTGACGTGTCTGCCCAACTCTTCTGTCGGTCTTGAGCTGCCTTCATATGATTTCTGATAGTGTTAACCTTCTCAACTGTCTGCAGAACCAAATCTGGTCCCAATAATCTTCGTTCACCGACATCGTCCCAACAAACAGGTGAACGGCACTTACGACCATACAAAGCTTCAAACGGAGCCATCTGGATAGTTGCCTGAAAACTGTTATTGTAAGAAAACTCCACCAAATGTAGATGATCCTCCCACGAACCCTTAAAGTCCAACATGCATGCTCTCAACATATTTTCAAGAGTTTGGATTGTTCTCTCCGACTGGCCATCAGTTTGAGGATGATAAGCTGTGCTAAACTTCAATCGAGTCCCCAAACTTTCCTGTAAACTCCTCCAGGAGTGTGATAAGAACCGAGTGTCCCGATCGGACCCAATGCTCACCGGTACTCCATGCAACCTTACAATCTCTTGCATGTACCGCTCCGCCAAAGTTTCTGTTGATTGACCAACCCGAAAAGGAATAAAGCGAGCTGCCTTAGTCAACCGATCAACAATCACCCATACTGCATTGTTGCCTTTTGGACTCCGCGGTAAAGCCGTCACTAAATCCATGGTTATGTGTTCCCACTTCCACTGAGGAATTGGAAGTGGTTGCAATAAACCAGCAACCCTTTGATGTTCAGCCTTAACTTGCTGACACACCAAGCACTTTGCCACAAAGTGAGCAATCTCCCGCTTCATGCCTTCCCACCAGAAATGCTGTCGAATATCTCGGTACATCTTTGTGCCTCCTGGATGTACAGAATAAGCTGAACTGTGTGCCTCCTTCATAAACTCTTCACGAATACCCCCCTTTGGCACACACAAACGGCTACCATACTTCAACGAACCAACTTCGTGGATCAGTAAATCTGTTCGTAGTCCGGCTTCAACCTGCCCTCGAAACTTTTGCAGTCTAGGATCCTGCGATTGTGCTACTTTAATATTCTCGATCAATGATGAATGTACTTGCAGCTGCATCAACTGTCCCGTAAAACGCGGTAGCACAACCTCCAAGTCAAATCTTCGAAAATCTTCAACGAGCTCCTTCTGCGTAGTTAACACCTGAATTGCTGGTAACCGACTAAGCGCATCCGGCACGACATTAATCTTCCCCGGATGGTACTTAAGATCAAGATCGTAGTCAGCCATCAGCTCCAACCATCTACGCTGCCTCATATTAAGCTCCTTCTGTGTGAATACATACTTCAAGCTCTTATGATCAGTGAAAACTTTGACCCTTTCGCCTAAAAGGTAGTGTCTCTAAATCTTCAATGCGAAAATCACTGCTGCAAGCTCCAAGTCGTGTGTTGGGTAATTCTTCTCATGGGTCTTCAGCTGTCTTGATGCGTACGCTACAACCTTACCATGCCGCATCAAAACACATCCCAATCCTTTCCCAGATGCATCGCTGTGAATCACCACTCCTCCGGAATTGTCTGGCACGGTCAGAATAGGGGCGGTTATCAACTTCTGCTTCAACATCTTAAAAGCTAATGCACATTTGTCCGTCCATACAAAAGGTACCTCCTTGCGCGTAAGCTTGGTCAACGGCTCCGCCAAACGAGCAAAGTTCTCCACAAATCTTCTGTAGTATCCGGCCAATCCAAGGAAACTTCTTATCTCAGCAACACTCGTTGGAATTGGCCAATCTCGAACTGCTGCAATCTTTTCTGGATCGACGGCAATTCCATCGCCAGACACAACATGCCCCAAAAACTTTACTTTCTCCAGCCAAAACTCGCACTTACTCATCTTCGCATAAAGCTTCTCCAGTCTCAACGTCTGTAGTGCGATCTTTAAATGCTCAGCGTGCTCCAAAAACTCTTCGAGTAAACCAGAATATCGTCAATGAATACCACAATAAACTGGTCCAAGAAAGGTGAAAAGATTCGGTTCATCAAGTCCATGAATACTGCCGGTGCATTCGTTACTCCGAAGGGCATCACTAAGTACTCGTAATGTCCATACCGAGTTCGAAACGCCGTCTTGCAAATATCTTCTGCTTTCACTCGGACCTGATGATATCCAGATAGCACATTCTGCTTCGAGAATACCCTCGCGCCCCTAAGCTGCTCAAAAAGTTCTCCAATGCGAGGGATAGGGTACTTGTTCTTAATAGTCACCCTGTTTAATTCTCGATAGTCGATGCACATCCTTCTTGTGCCATCCTTCTTCTTTACTAGAAGAACTGGAGCTCCGCAAGGCGAGTTACTGCTTCGAATCCAACCCTTCTCAAGCAATTCAGCAACCTGTTTCTTGACTTCTTCCAACTCTACTGGTGCCATAGGATAATACGCTTTGGATACCGGCGCTGCACCAGGAATAAGATCAATTGCGAATTCCACGTCTCGCTTCGGCGGTAAACCCGATATATCTTTAAACACATCCATAAAATCGCGAACAACCGCCGGCTCTTCACCATTATCAACTTCCATTGCTGCAAGAGTATTGTTTGTCGGCCTAGCCCTTAACTCGACTGGCCCGACAGAACTGCTTCCTCCAGTGAAGGTAAACTCGGGATGTCCGGGAATCTGAAAAATTACTTTCTTTGCCCTACAATCAATGTGAGCGTGGAAAGTGCCAAGAAAATCCATTCCCAAGACGACTTCGTAGCTGCCCGTATCAATCACCAAGAAATCTGCAAAAAGCTCCCGTCCGCACACAACAACTGCACCATCTTTACATTCCCTACTAGCTATGATTTTCCCATTCTCAGTGTGTATGTCCCAGAAACTAGACAGGGTCGTGTAGTCAATCGAGTGTGTAGTTATAAACTTGGATGACATAAAACAATGGGATGCACCAGAATCAAATAACGCCAATTCGGGAAAACCATGAACGAGTAAAGTACCTGAAACTACTTCTCCTGACGCCTTAGCTTCCTCAGCTGTCAAGGTAAAAGCTCGAGCCTGATTAGGTCCTTGAGTCAGCTGCTTCTGTCCCTGAAATGGTCTATGCGGAGGTTTCTGAATATCATCCTTTGTACGAAGCTTCGACGGACAAGCACTAACGGCATGATCTACTGCTCCACAACCAAAACAGAGTCCCTGCCTCCTTCGACACTCCCTCTGCACGTGCCCAGGTAAACGGCAGTAGTCACAAATCACGCTCCTTCTTTGATCAACCACAATTGTTTTCTTCATTGGTGCTATGCTGCGTCTGTTCACCGGAACACTTCTACGTACGGACGTTTGGTTCAGTGCAGACGCCGGTTTCAGCTCGGTCTGTCTCTTTTGATTTTCCAGCAATCCCCTTATCACTCTACGCATGGCGGCTTTGTCCGCACATCTTTGGTACATCTTCATATTCTTACCGGCCATAATCCTGAAATCAAAATACCCAACATTAGCATGATGATAGATTCTGAGTATAGATCAAGGCTAGAACTCCAAGATACTTAAATAGAGTACCGCATTGTAACTATGCCGCGGTATCATAGCCATAATTACTTAACTCCACCCAAGTCGCTTAAGTCCTAGAGATAACAAAGAATCAGGTTTTCGAGTCAATATGCAAAGGAAGTTTGCAGATCGCAAAAGATATAATCAGGAAGAATGTGATTCAAGAATGGTAAACGGCAAGGTGGCAGGACATGTTTCCTAAACACGGGTATTCTGATTTGTGTATTGGGTACAATACCCAACTACAAAAAGAATCAACCCGACTAACCTATGGCTCTGATACCAAAAGAACCATGTCACGCCTCGCTTCCCAGAGCACGCTAAAATGGGCACGTGACATAGCCAACCATGCTACCTGTGGGTAGGGAGTATCCATCCACAGTCGCATTACGGCTGTAGAGATATCAAGAACAAAATAACACTATCTAAAACATGTCCATAATCCAATATATCATGAGTCAAGAATAATAAAATGCGGAAGCAAAAGATCCAATACAAATAACTGGAATGTATGTTCCATAATGCGGGCTCACATCAGGAATAAAATGCAGGAAAGAAAAAAAACTGACTAATACAAGAGTAGCAGGCAATGCAATATAAACATGAATAAAACAAGAGTAACAACAATATAAGTCAGAGCAGTGCAGGGTAATGTGCAGTGGGTAAACTGAACTGTTCTATCAGGTTTTCTGTTCTAAAGTCTTTGAAACCAATTGATGAATCATTGATGTAACTCAATAGTATCCCGTGCATGCCCGGGACCACGGTCTAAGACTCTCGGGCTGAAACCGAGACGTGCCGCTAGGCAGTAAAGGGTAGCAGGTATAGGCGAGTGATGTCAGCATCATCACTCCGGGGCTGGCCTAGCCCGTAAGACTGATCAGAACAGGTATCGAACTGTTGAATTACAAGTCAGGTTTCACCTTTGATTTCCCCATACCCCCAAGTTATGTATGTCAAGTCAGGTATTCAGTAATCAAGAACTAATGCCAACACAGAATCAGGTAAAAGCAGGTTTGTCTGGATAGACAACAGGAACGGTCTATGAGGACTACATGTTAGGTTTGTTGGCATTAGACACAAGATCAAGTAACGGGTCAGGTCATGGTACATCAGGTCAAGTTAAGCAGTGTACGGTACCAGGTCGGGTCAATCAATATGCGTGTAGCAAGTCAAGTCAAGATGTAAACAATGTCATAGGTGTGCTCACAATTAGTTATATAATCAAGCATGGTTATCATCAACATTATTTAAGCAATGAATTAAGCAATAGGCAGATTTACTCAATTTGCAGTACAGCTATCAGTTGTGTCACAGAGATGATTTCAATGTTATGCGAATGCAGGATGAAAATTATGGCCTTTTAATCATGTTAACAAGTTTAAGAACTTGAGAGGTGCAATGATTTATATATACAGGTTCAATACAGCTATTACTGGTTAAAATGCACACAGGTGTCCAAATGGAACAAAACTATAGAGATAGTTGCCATAAGCTATGTCGATATTAAAATGTGATTAAACAGGTAAATGTGGTTGTTAGGTTCAATTGCAGATTGTAGGTTCCAAGTTTAAAGATAAAATGATATAATACAATATTGTACATGAAAATGAGAAATGATTGTACCAAGTTAAATTTACAGGTTTAGGGTGTCATAAGATGTATGTAAATATTGTATAGCATGTAGCAAGGGGTACTTGCCTCGACGGGTCGCGGATCGGAAAAACTGAACGATAAACGTTGGCGGGGAAACGCGCGACGGGCGCACGGTTCACGGAATGAACCCAAACGACGATCAATGGAACCACGCGGGTCGGGGTACCTCGTTGGAACGTCGGGTCACATCGTCGGCATTGTCGGATTCCGGCCAAAATGTGAACAGTGAACGATCAATACAATGCAATAAGAAGATAAAGAAAAAACAGAGAAAAAGGAGGTAGGAACTGAGGAAGGGTGCTCACGATGATCCGTGGGACGGGTAGTGACGGTCGACCTCGTCGACAGAGCTCCGGCGGTGGCCTACCCGACAGCGACAAGAAGTTCCAGATCAAGGAAAAAATGTACAGAGAAAGAATAAGAAATGAAAAGAGGAGGGAAGCTAGCTCACCGAGGGAAGCTTGCGAGGCCGGGGACAAGAGGACGGGGGTCATCGGCGGCGACTCACGGCGGTGCAACGCGCACAGGGGCGTGTGCAGGTGGCCACGGCTGGTGCAGGGTGCGCGGGGGTCGAAGAAGGAGGAAGAAGGGCTTGGTGAGGTGAGGATGAGGAGGCGAGGGTGCTGGTGACGGGGGTGCCGGCGTTGGGCTGCGGTGGTGAGGAGGGAGGCGGTGGCTAGGGCAGCGCGATGGTGGGTTCTCTTTGGTTCTCGTGAGAAAAAGAATGGAGGAGGGAAAAGAAGTTTTAAAAAATATAGGAAAGAGAGAAAGAGATTTGAGGGGGAGAGAGAGAGATATGGGCGGGGGAGAGAGAGAGATGAGAGAGAGAGAGAGAGATACGAGAGAGGTAAGGGGCCTACAGGGGTTTATAGAGAGAGCTGATTGGTTGAGGGGAAAATGATTTGTAGGTTTAGGAAAATTTAGATAAAGATTTAACAGCTTTAATCAACTGTAAATTCTATATAGTTAGGGAAAAATATTTAAAGAAGATTTAATATATTAAGGAACAGTAATATATATATAGGTTAAGGAAAATATTCGAAGGTTATAAAATATTAAAATTTGGGATTTTGGCGCAAAATAAAATATTTCCAAATCGCGCCTGGGTTGGGTCCAAAAATTTGAAATTGAAATAATAGGATTTTAAGCGGGATCCAAATTTTAAAATAAAGTGTTTTATGATCAAAAAGCATACCCCCAAAACGGACACACGTACGTGCACGTAGCCATCCAAACTCGTCCGTTTTACTGAACGGGACGAGAACACGATGCACGGACGCTATAACGGGGTTAGAGGTGTCAAGCAGGCCAAGATGAATATTTTTAATTTTATTTTAGATGCCAAAAATTGTTACATGCAGTAGTGGATTTGCCGGGTAAAATTTACAGCAAATAATAATCAAGCAAGATAGATGAAAAGAGTACCGCATTCCGCTCAAACAGTAACTGAAATTAGTAGCATTGGGCACGGGTGTTACACTACACATGCTAGGAATGGTTCCTCATACTTCATTACATTCACAGACGATCTTTAAAGATTCGGACATGTGTTCGTGTTGAAACATAAATCTGAAGTTTTTGAGAAATTCAAGGAATATTAGAGAGAAGTAGAGAACCAAACGGGTAAAAATATCTGTTTACCGCCGGAAATAGAGACGAACCGGGGTAGATCGTTTGGCCTGAATCTGGGGGCAGATACTATTTGGATTTATCCGTCCACCTCTCCGAAGATACCAAGTTGATTTATGGTACCATATATCGGAGGTTTGGACGGATGCGGCCGTTGTAGAAGATTTTATCAAATTCCCCCTCATTTTATGAGGGGTTTTTGATTGTGGGGACGCTCTTCCCTGCAGGCACAAGTCCCTGCAGTTAATTACGTTACCGCATTGCGATAACCACTTTCTCCTGCTCCGGAAGTTCACTTCGTATCGTGTGTGTTTTTGTTTGTTTTGGTTGCTCGTGGATTGTATACGGAGACTAGTTTATGTCGTCGCCCGTAGGGCGCGGGTTAGTCCAAATCCGTATGTTTTAGATTTGGGCTTGGTTTCATTTAAAAACTGTTAATCTAGTTTGAGATTAAGATCAACTTAAATATATATGAGCATTTGGGGCTCAATTTTTTTGGGACTAAGGATACGTGGGTCCAATTTGAGACTAAGATCAACTTAGCAGAATTTCAAGGATCATTTTTATCTCGGATCCAACAACAGAGCATTTGGGCTCAGCTGTAGGAAAAACTTCAAAGACCTAGCCAATTTGGGGGTTTGGTCTGCTTAGTCTTTTCTTTTATTCAGAAGTGCTAGGCACTTATTTGGGCTTTGTTTGGTCAGACCCTTTCTTTTATGCCAAAGTGCTGAGCACTTATTTGACCTCTAACGCTCACATATATGACTTGTGAAGCATTCAATCATGGGCGTCGCCCAATGATCGTTGAGCACTCAACCATTTTGGCTGTTTGTAGAGTGCAATGCACTTTTTTTCAGCGCCCACGTGATGAGCATGTGGGGCGCTGGCCTTCTGTTTTGGGCGTCTGCATGTCTTTCACGTGAGGCGCTAGGCACTGTTAAAAGGGGCGCCCACGTGGGAAGCACGTAAGGCACAAGTCTTTTTCCTTTTATCATTTTTAGAGATTTAAATCTCTGTTAATATTTTCCGAGAGGTTAAACCTTTATCAATAGCACTTTGACCATTAACGCTTGCTAAAATCACTATATTTGAGGATTTTAGGTTGAGTTTTTAAAGAACTAAGTTCTCAACTTGAAGGAACCGAGTTCCTGGAGCATCATGGACCACGTTTAAAATTTGTTCTTTCCTGAATCTTTGATTCTCAAGAACGAGATCTTCCAGATGAGAATTAAATTCTCAACTTATGAGAAATTTGCCTTATGGATCTCAGATCCAGAGAAAGAACTAAGTTCTTTTAAAAGGGTTAAACCCTTAGATGTGATAGAGATAAGAACTAAGTTCTTTTAAAAGGGTTAAACCCTTAGATGTGATAGAGATATTTTGATCTCTTTTCTTTATCTAGGGTTTTGAAGAGGAAAGTCTTCTTCCTTTGAGAATTAAATTCTCTGTTCTCTCAAGAGCTCGATGTATCTTGCAGAAGCTTCTCGGGGGTTCTTTCTCTCTCCTTCTCTCTGTGTGTCTCCCTCTATATGTTGTTCTGGCTCTGTGAGACTTGAAGTCTCGGGTCCTTTATATAGTGAAGGCAAATTGTTAATTGGTTTTGAGAAAATCTCTTATTGAGAGATTCCAATTGATTTAATTGGTCTCAAAATCGATCTGGAGAATTTTACCCACCATTGGATCTTTGATCCAAGAACTTCTGTTTTTACAGAATATGATTTTTGGTTTTTAACGAGATTGGAAAAATATTATCTCCATACAGAATTTATTCTGTAAGATGGTAATTTTTTAATTACCATTGGGTTTTTAATCCAAGAGTTCTCTGTTTTACAGAGAGCAATCTTTCTTGTTTAGAAATATTGAGAGAATATATATTCCAAAATAGAATTTTATTCTACCATTTGATTTTTGATCCAACCAAGAGTATCTTCCTTATTTTAGAAAGATTTGGGCAATGTTTTCTCCCAACAGAATTTAATTCTGTATTTTGATAATTTATCATCCCCGTTGGATCTTTGATCTAACAGTTCTGTTTAACAGAGAGTAGAATTTAATTCTACTTGGGCGCCGACACTCACGTGTTGTGCACATGGCCGCCATTTAAGACTTTAATTTAAAGATGGATATTCCTGTGCTTTGCACATGGGCGCCCGCGTGAGGAGCACGTGCGGTGCCATTTAATAGTTTAACTCTTATTTAATAGATTTTTTGGTGCTTTGCGCATTGGCGCTCGTGTAAGGAGCACGTGCGGCGCCATCTAAGAGTTTAACTCTTATTTAATAGGTTCTTTTGTGCTTTGCACATGGGCGCCAGCCTGAGGAGCACGTGAGGCACCACCATAGGACTTAATCCTATGAAATTGGCTCTGGTACTGGCGCCCTCGTGGAGAGCATGTGAGACGCTGCCTCATTAAATTCAACAGAGTTTTGCTCTTTTATTAGGTTAAATATGTTGGGAGAAAAATGCCCCATACCGTTGTTCTCACGTGGCTTACAGGTGGGTGCAACGGTGTCACTTTTTCCACTGTTCAACTCCTCTGGGGAGTTGATCCGTCCCTTCATGTCCTATAAATAAGGTCTTTGGCCCTTGAGATGATTTCCATTTCATCATCCTTTTGCTTCTTCTTTCTTGAGAATTTAATTTTCTTTTCAGGGCTTAGATCCCTATTCAAGGAAACTCTCTCAGAGTTAAACTCTGTCAAAAATTTGGTAAGAAACTCTTAAAAGGATCTATTCTTGTTTTGGGTTTTTAACCCATTAACAGAGCTTTACTCTTCTCTTGGAACGATCTCTTAGAGATCTAATAACTTTTGTTTGGGTAGACCATGGGTCTTGGGGATCTTAGGGTTTTACCTTGTTAGTGACTTTGATCTTTGAAGGTTGTTTGGAATATAATTCCATTTCCCGTGGGGATTTCTGGGATTTTATCCCATTGTTAAAGGAATTTAATTCCGTGTTGTTCGAGAGAGCTTAGCTCTGAAAAAATTTCTTTTTTAAGAACTTCTTTTGGGAATTTTATTCCCTTTCTTATTTTCATTTTTGGGGTTCTTTTTGCAGATTTGAAATCTGTTGTAGAACACAGTTTTCGAGGGAGTTTGACTCCACAGTTCAATGGGATTTTTCATTAAATGAGAATCCTTTTGGATTCTTACAATGAGTGCCTTCCTCATCATTGATGGGGGCGTTACCTCGATTTTGTGAGGTCCATTATAATGATTTTTGTATTTTGATTGCTAACACTTTACTGGTTTTTCTTTTCAGATACTATGGCTTCTCATTTGTATAATCTTGAAGAGATCATCTCATATGATGACATTTGCGTCCAAGGCCACTGTTAGGGTCAGGAGTTTACTGACGCTCAATGCGCTGAGGTGATGCGTTGCTTCGACGATTACAACGGTCAATTTCTCCCACGTCGTTCTGCCCTTTTGAAGATTATCGTAGGGTCGGTTTGGGAAGCACTTCCTGCGCTTGATGGGGCCATGCCGCTCGAGGTACTTGATGATGCTGAAGACAATGTGCATTCAGTATATCTGATGAGCATGATCTCAAAGAAGCGGAGAGATGATCTTGTCGATGTTTTGCATCACGTCTTCCAACAGAAGGCGATAATATCCGCGTACCAGAGGACGGACGACTTTAGCGGGGATCCCGACACTTGCATTCGTGAGAAAATGCATAAGAAAATGGCCAAAGAAACCAGAAGCACTTTTCTCAAACTTGCTTCTAAGTTCATGAATCCGTGGCCGGAATTCAGCGTCTTGCCGTTGTAAACATTTTGATGTTTTTTATCACCACTGTAAAAATTTCTTCGAAGTATGAATGACAAAACTCCCCCTTCCCTCTATGCTAATGCTCATATGTGTCTTACATAAAGTGTTGTTATACATATATAGAAATTGTTGTTGGCGCTCATGTGTCAAGCGCGTGAGGCGATGTTGAGGATTTTAATCCTGAACTAGCGCCGGCTCTCACACGTTATGCACGTGAGGCGCCACTCTAGTCCCGGAAAGAATCAATGCGGGTGCTCACGTGTCATGCATGTGAGGCGCTGCTGATGATGTCGTTTCACCTCCTTGCTCTGAATCCCATGAGTTAACTCTTTCTTTTCCCATGCCCTTTTTGCCAGGCCTTGCAAATAGCTCCACCATGCAAAACATTTTCTGTGCTTCGACTTGAATACTTCTCTTTATAATCTGAAGCTCTTCTTCCCTCTTCTTTCACAAGGAGAGAACCGCCTTTTAACAAACCAAGAGTTATGGCTTAAAATCGTCTGCATGCTCGTTGGCATCCGTGGGAGGTACCTATCGAGGGAATTTTCCCTCGTTTTTCCGAGCGTTTAGCGAATCCCGTTCTCACTGATGACCAGTGTGATACGGTGATATACGTGGTTCTGGCTCGTAGGGGCTCTCCTCTTCCTGTCGGCTCTATTTGGCTTCGGACGATCTTCTCGTCTATACTTGTTGACATCCCTCCTCATCCAGCGGAGTTGACTCTGGCGATGATCGACGCGGCGGAGGACAAGATCGAGTGCTTCCATAAGGCTTTTTTGATTACCCAGCCGCTGAGGGATTGTTTAGTTCGTCTGCTAAGCCAGATACGGGCTCAGCGGGCTATCATGTCTGCCTTCGCTGATGAGCACGGCACTGACCGATGGGGAGCGACTCCTTATGAAGATCGCCGTTTCGACATGGTGGGGAAGGCGGAGAGGGAATTAGAGAATTTTGTATATCATCTTGTTAATCCTTTTTTCTCCAATCCCATATTTAGAGATCTTTTCTCTGTGTAATAAATAATAATGTCGACCACTGAACGTTTCATCCCCAGCGCATATTCATATGGGCATCTTGCCTCTGTACATGTATTTTGTATTTTAATCTTTAGAAGTTTCTGATGCATGCATCTAGACATAGGTGAACATTGGACTGAAATGATCCATAGCATCTAGCCGGTTTCGAGCTGGCGTACATGACTTTTAATAGAATTTTGATATGAGAAGATAGCAAGCGGAAACAAGCATCTTCTCAAATCTCGATCCTGTAGTTCTGAACCCCGAGGCCCATGAATTATGCCTTTCTGTTTCTTGATGTCTTAATTTAGCGCCCATTAGTTTATTTACTCATTTCGGAGTTCTTAGTTTATTCACTAGTTTCAGAGTCTCTAGTTTATTTACTTGTTTTTGATTCTCTAGTTTAATCACTCATTTCGGAGTCTCTAGTTTATTCACTCGTTTCGGAGTTTCTAGTTTATTCACTCGTTTCGGAGTTTTTTAGTTTACCTCCCTTGGGTTTACAGGTAAACTTGTCCTAACGTTGTATATAGATAACCCCTATTCTTTACGACGGAGGTCCGTTAGGTTTGTGGTGCTAGGGTTTTAGTCCGTGGTACCGTCGCGTTAGCTAATGTATTCTTCGATATGCAGTCCTTCAGCCGTTGTTCGAGTAGCCCCGCGACTGTCGTGTCTCTGATCCCTTCGTGGGCTGGACAAGACGTCTTCAAGTAATCTTCTTAGGTCATATTACCGTCAGGAGAGCAAACGTTAGGAATTTGCCATGACGCTTTTTACTTGAGGTCAGGCTCAGTTTGTAGCCCCGATGAGTCATAACCCGCACTGGTGTGGGATAATCTCTGATAGTCTTTTAGGCTTTATATGAGTTTCCTTCAAGACCCGAAGCTGGGAATATGCCATTGATTCATTTTTGTTTTGACGATTCCGCGCCGATTCTTTACTGAAGTAGGGTAGACATCTGTAAGACTTCTATGCTGTGTGTATCGCAGTTGAAGTCCGGAGCTAGGAATATACCATTGATCCAATTTCATTTGATAACCACATTCGCATCCTGCTGAAATGAAAGGAAACGCCGAGATAGTCTTTAGGTTGTAGATGTACCGTCAAGACTTGGAGCTCGGATTTTTCCATGGCTCTATTTTTGCTTTGACCCTTGGGTCTTTTGTTGACGTTGCGTCTACATCCTGCTGGTATGAGAAGCATGTCGAGCTGGAGCTAGGATTTTGCTGTCACACCGTTTTGATTTGGCTTTTTTGACGTCATGTCTGCACGAGAAGGAACGTCTAGATAGTTTTTAGGTTGTAGATGTACCGTCAAGACTTGGAGCTAGGATTTTGCCATTACTCCTTTTTTGTTTGACCCTTGGATCTTTGATGATGTTGTGTCTACATCCTGCTTGGCATGAAAAGAACACCGAGCTGATCTCTAGACTGTAGATATCGCCGTCAAGATTTGGCTCTCTCTTTGACGGAGAATGGTGGGAAAATATGGTTCCCTTTCATTTGTGCCCATGGATCGTATACAGGGGTCGGTATGGAATTACCTGCAGGGCAGAGGAAATTTTATTTTATTTTATTTTTTATTGCCATGATGCTCTATCTTTTCAGCTTTTCATATCGTGAAAGTCGTGATTGTCCAATCATTTCAGCTTTTGATCCGCGGTGCCCAACCATTTCGGCTATTTTTTTATTTTTACTCGCTGCTTTTTATTGTGAGTTGCCCAAAAGTTTCGGCTGTTTTTATATCCATATTTTTTTATTATTTTTTTACTCGTTGATTTTTATTGCGAGTTGCCCCATCATTTCGGCTGTTTTTATATGCATATTTTTTTACTCACTGATTTTTATTGCGAGTTGCCCCATCATTTCGGCTGTTTTTATATGTATTTTTTTGCTACTCGCTGCTGTTTCTATTGCGAGTTTGGAATCTGATACCAACCCTGGCATCAGCATCGCTACGACTGGAATATTTCTAGGAGCGAATCATCATTTGCCGTGAAAGGACTTGGAGTTTGAAACCTATTTAAGCATCAGCATCGCTGCAACTGGGATGTTACCAGGAGCGAATCATTATTTGCATTTGTTGATTTGAAGTTTGATACCTTTTTAGGTATCAACATCGCTGTAACTAGGATATTGGCAGGAGAGAATCATCATTTGTCTTTGTTGATTTGAACAAAGGTGGCTTAACAAACAGGGTTATGATCCTGTCGACTAAGGCTTTTTGACTTTATGAGCCGTAAGGGTCTCATAAAGGTATTTCTCCCTACGAGTCGTGAGGATCTCGTAGGTGTATTTTCTCCTTAGGAATCGTGGGGATTCCCAAGTGATATTTTCTCTTGTAAGTCGTAAGGATCTTACAAGAGCGGTTTTCTCCTTATAAGTCGAGAGGACTTACATGTGTCGTTCACCATATGGGGACATTTCTCGCCATTGGTGGAACTTGGTGGGGGAAATGTTTATTTGTGCCCGTGGATTGTATATAAGGGTCAATATTGGACCGCCTGTAGGGCAACGGGGATATGACGGCTAAAGAACAGGTTCATATCCCTATAGCTTAAGGCTTTTGAATCTTATAAGTCGTGAGGGTCTCATAAGGGGAATTCTCCTTACGAGTCTTGAAGATCCCGTAAGTGTAATTTCTCCTTAGGAATCGTGAGGACTCCTAAGTGCCTTCTTCCTTTGTGAATCGTAAGGATCTCACGTGGGTATTTTATCCTCACAAGGTCGAGAGGACCTAGCGAGTGCACATGAATTTTTTTTTATCTTACGAGTTTGCGCCCTTTCTAGGTTTTCACAAAATTGCCGGCAGTCCTGCTGTTTTTACTCACGGCGCCCTTTCGGGTTTTCATCCGTGCCCATTTTGCTTGTGGGCATACCCCTTTTTTTAACGAGATAGCACCCTTCTGGGTTTTCACAAACTCGCCGGTACCCCTGCTGCTTTTACTCACGGTACCCTTTCGGGTTTTCATTCTTGCCCATTTCGATTGTGGACCTACCTTTTTTTTGAACGATGGAACTCTCGAAAGTAGTTTCACCGCAGATGACCCATCTGTTTGCCGGTGGGACTTGAGGATGGCTTCATCACTGGAGTATCCGTGTTTCCAGTGGGACTTGAGTTACAACCCTCTCCATTGAGACTTCGATTGCAATATAGATCTCTAAGGGGTGTATCGCTGTATTTGGGGCTACGTGCTAGTTTAGGGACGTTCCGGTCCATTATCGCCATATTTGAGGAGACACACTAGTTTAGGGATGTTTCGGTCCAGTATCGCCATGTTTGAGGCGTTTAATTAGTTTAAGTACTTTTCGGTCCAGTATCGCCGTTTTTGAGACGAAGTTTTAGTTTAAAGACATCTCAGTCCGTTGTTAGTTTAGGGACTTCTCGGTCCGTACTGCCATGTTTGAGGCGAATTTCTAGTTTAAGGACATCTCGGTCCTCTGTCGCCATATTTGAGGCGAATTTTTAGTTTAAGGACATTTTGGTCCGTTATCGTCATGTTTGAGATGAGTTTTTAGTTTAAGGACATCTCGGCCCATCATCGCTTTGAGGCGAATTTTCAGTTTAAGGACATCTCGGTCCGTCATCGCCATGTTTGAGGCGAATTTTCAGTTTAAGTACATCTCGGTCCGTCATCGCCATGTTTGAGGCGACGGAGTTTCTTTGCATACTACTCTCAAAGTTTTTAACTCAGGAAGATAGCGAGCGGACACAAGCGTTGTCATCTATTATTGACCTAGGTCGTGACTCGTTAGGCGTAGTATTTTTTGTGGAATCAGCCGTTTATTGGCCAGAAGGATCTTTCGCCATGCATATCCATGAGCAGCTAGGCTCCACCTTGGTAGACTTTGTCTATGATGTACGGGCCTTCATAGTTCGGCTCGAATTTCCCCCGTTTTGCATGATTGGGGATCATTAGTCTTTTGATGACTAGCACGAGCTCGCCTTGGCAAAACGTTCTCGGCCTGGTCAGTTTTTCATATGACCGTGTCATCCTTGCCGTATAAGTCTCCAGGTTTTGCTGTGCTATAAGGCGAGTTTCTTCGAGGGCGTCGAGCTCCTCAAGCCGAAGATGAGCATTTTCTTCATCTGTTAGCTCGTATCGAACCGCTACTCAGAGAGAAGGGAGTTCTATTTCCAAAGGAAGCACTGCTTTCGTGCCTAATACCAACGCGTATGGTGTTGTATTCATCGCTGTTTTGAACGTTGTTCGGTACGCCCAGAGAGCTTCATGAAACTTTTCATGCCAGTCTCTCTTGTTTCTAGACACTGTTTTCTTTGTAATCTTCGTCGAGGTCTTGTTGAAATCTTCAGCTAGACCATTGGCACGAGAATTATAGACTGAAGAGTATCTCCAATCTATCTTATGTTGTTGTACGAAGCGGCAGATTTTATGGCTTCTATAAGCTGGCCCATTATCCGAGATAATTCATCGTAGAGTTCCGAACCGATAGATGACATGTGTCCTGAAGAAATGGAGGATATTCTCCGTCCTCACCTCCCTTAGTGGTACTGCTTCTGCCCACTTAGAGAAGTAGTCTGTCATTTCCAGTATGAACCGATGTCCTTTGGACGATACTGGTTTAATGGGGCCAATTATATCGGTTCCCCATATTTCGAACGGCTAGCTAGCTACTGTTGTGTGTAGCAGATTTGGATGTTGGTTGATGAAGTCCCCGTGGATTTGGAACGAGTGACACTGCTTCGCATATTCCAGGCAGTCCTGAATCATTGTGGGCCAATAGTAGCCCATTCTTTTGATTTTCAGCTTCATCTTTGGCCCAGCTTCATGAGAACCACAGAGGCCGTCGTGAGTTTCTTGGACGACTTTCTTTGCTTCCTCTGGCCTCAGGCATCTTAGCCATAGATAGTCGAATGATCTCTTATATAAAGTATCATTGACAAAGGCGAAATACAAAGCTCGTTTCATGAGCTGATGTCGAGACGACGCGTTTTTGGGCGTTCGTTGGGATTTGAAGTAGTCTATGATGACTTCCCTCCGATCATTGACCTTTTCTTCATCCTTTATTTGAAGGGCTACTTGTTTGGTGGTTTCTTTTCCTTCGAATATCTCTGTTAAGTCTCCCGAAGATTTTTTCTGTCGGCACGAGGATCCTGCGGCTTTGCACAATGATTTTTACGTCATCGAGGTCTTCGTCGGCCAATTCCTTAGCCAATTTGGCCAATGCATCCATCTTGCTGTTTTCCACACGCGGTATACTCTCCAGGATGTAGGAGGGGATTTGTGTCAACAGTTCTTGCACCCTTTCGCCATACTTTGTCAGCTCCGGCTTGCATGTCTGATAGTCGCCATTTACTTGGCTAACGATCAGCTGGGAATCTCCATATATGAGGAGGTCTTTGATTCCCATGTCGACAGTGATCTCGAGGCCTGCTATCAAAGCTTCATATTCAGCTTCGTTATTAGTCCTTAGCTCTGTTAAGGAGAGGGCGTAACGCAATATCCCTCCTTGTGGAGTCATGAAGATAAGGCCCACCCCGGCTTTGATTATGGGGTTTTTTGCTCTCGCCTCTTCATGGAAGATGCTCCATCGAAGTAGAGTTCTTATCGGGGATCATTTTCTTCCTTCGATTATGTCAAACGCATGTTCATTCGGAAACTCGCAATTTAAGGGTGAGTCGGCTGGTATCGGATGCTCGGCGAGAAAATCGGCGATGGCCTAGCCTTTCACTACTTTGAGAGGTCGATACGTTATCGAGAAATCTATTACTAAGAGGGCCTATTTGGCAAGCCTTCCTGTTAATATGGCCTTTGATATCAGATATTTGAGAGGATCCACATTTGATATGAGATGAACCTCATGTGCCAAGGTGTAATGTTTGAGCTTCGTTATCGTGAAGATCAGCGCTAGGCAATGTTTTTCGATGGGGGAGTAGTTGTTTTCTGCCCCAAGGAGAACTCGGCTCAAATAGTACAAAGCTCTCTCTTTTCCTTGATCGTTCTCTTGTGTCCATAGCGCGTGTAGAGAACCCTCAAGAGCTGTTGTATATAGGATGAGAGGTTTTCCCTTAACCGAAGCGGTCAATACCGGCGGATTTTGCAGGTATTACTTGATTTCGTCTAGTGCATTTTGGCACTTTTGATCCCAGACGAATGGGGTCCCCTTTTTCATTATATGACTGTAGGGACGACATTTTCCGGAGAGGTTGGTTATGAACAGCTGGATATATGCGAGCTTTCATTGAAGAAATCGCAATTGTTTGAAAGTTCTTAGCGTGGGAATTTCCGTAATCGCCTTGATCTTTGAAGGATCGATTTCAATACCCCGGTACCGTATGATGAATCCTAGGAATTTGCCTGAGGAGACTCCAAACGCGCATTTCAGAGGATTCATCTTCAGATTGTACTTCCGAAGTCGTTGGAACACTATGTTTAGATATTCCCAATGTTCCTCGTAAGACTTGCTCTTCACCATAAGGTCGTCGATATAGCATTCGAGAATCTCATGGATGAGGTCATCAAAGTTCTTCTTCATGGCCCTCTGGTAGGTAGAGCCGGCGTTCTTTAAACCAAAAGGCATCACCTTATAGCAGAATATGCCCAGCGGAGTCCAGAAGGCAATATGTTTTTGGTCTTCAGGATGCATTTTTATTTGATTGTATCTTGAAGATCCATCCATGAAGGAGAAGTCCTCATGGGTAGACGTGTTATCGATCATCAGCTCGGTAACAGGTAATGGGAAGTCATTCTTCGGGCAAGCTTTGTTGAGGTTTCGAAATTCCACGCAGATGCGCACCGTCCTATTTTTCTTCATCACCGGAACGATGTTAGCGATCCAGTCACAGTATTGAACTTCTTAGATGAAGCCGGAGTCGATTAGTTTCTTGACCTCAGCATTTATACTCATCTCAAGTTCGAGTCGCATTCCTCTTGGTGCCTGTTTGACTGGCTTTATGTCTGGCGATATGGCCAGTTTATATACTGCTACTTTCGGATCTAGACCCGGTATCTCGGAATAGTTCCATGCGAAGCATTCTTTATATTGCATGAGCATGTCTTTTAACGTAGCTACCTGCCTTTTAGATAGCAGCTCACTGACGAACGTTGGCCTCGGATCGTTTTCAGTCCCTAAGTCAATTTTCCTTAGGTTGTCTGCCGTAGTGTGTATCCCGTCTTCCAGCTCTTTTGGTGCTGGTGGAAACTCTGAAATTACCCCGACCTCATCTTCATTTGCGAAGCACTTGAAGGGGTCATCTATAGTCTCGTGCCCTCCCTCCTTTGAGAGTTTTATCACATGGCAGGTACGGGTTCGCTTCTATCCTTGATGTTGAGATGATCCTATCATCGCGGTATAGGTCTTCTTTGGCTCATGCTTTTGGGGTGGGGTTACCCTCCAACTGTCGGATAAAGCGAACATTCCTTGTTGATATTGGTCTTCGACCCAGTCTTTTAAAGTGAAACAGTCTTCAAGGGGATGACCTATTGCTCGGTGATAGGAGCAATAATCCGAACGATGGAACTCGTTTATTTGTTCGGGGTGCCGAGACTCCGGGAGTGCCACCATTTGGTGCTTCATGACATGGTTGAATATTTTCCTTGTCTTGTCTTAGGGAAGGAGTATTCCCGACCCATCTTCTTTATAAAGGACGGGTTCCAACCAAGATTTTCTTGATAGCGCGGCTTCTTAGATCTGCCTTGTTGTTTACGAACGTTGTTTGCGCTCTTTGTCCTGTTTTTTCCTTGTTTCGGGATTTTTCCTTTTTGCGAGGACATACAGTAAGCTGGGAATGGAGGGCATTATAGTCTTCCTTTTTCGCAGACTGCTGATTGAGGCGTTGCGTCCTGACTTTTTCATAGATAGCCATTTTGCGGCTGTGATCGTCTCGGCTCCTTTGACAAGCTTCTTTTATTAGCTTTTCTATTTGTTTTTCGAGCGACGGACTTAACGTTCTTAGAGCGCGATTTCGCTCTGTTTCAGCGTCACGGCCATTTGGAAGAGCATTTTCCTCTTCTCTGGTGCTGTTTATGATGCAGCAGCTACGGAACTGCTCCCGTTTCCTGGACCGAACGTATTTGAGCACGGTTGTCTCCATTCACCCGTTGAGCATATTTCGCTGAGTCTCAGGGATATCCCAAATCTTTTTGTAGAATTGGGCCTGCCGAACAATTTGTTCTAAGGGTACACCTTGGCATCTTAACAGCCTTTTCAATCCCTCCGTGTAGTATCTTGGCAGACAGATTGGTTGAAGCCTGTCGAGTGCAAAATCAGCACTGTGCCAGACTTCTTTCTCTACTCTGGTCTCCGTAGATTGGTAAAAGTGGATCGCCATTTTACCTCTTCGCCTGGGAGGCACGTAGAAAGTCTGTAGTTCTTGTACGCTGTATGTATCGAGCGCATCAAGTTCCTTATAATGCCAAGGCGTAACCATTGTGATTTGGAGGCTCTGATATGCTTCGTCGAGGGTTTGCACTGGCGGGCGGATGGAGAATACTGCGTTGGCCTCATCCTCAGAGTCGCTGCCAAAGACCAGAATAGGGATAGATGGTCTAGGCCGGTTGTTTTTTTAGTAATATGTATGCCCTGGAGGCCATTATTGATGATATAGTGGATGCTTGGACATATATATAGAGGACTTTCTTGCTCGACATGATAATATGCTATCTGGTTACTTTTTATCTTAACATGTTGACTGGTATTCTTTACTGTCTTGCTCTTACATGTTGATAAAGCCCTTAGGATATGTACTTGACTACCAGGATTATGATGAGATCATACTAGTGAATCTAGGGTGGTCCACAAGTACATCCTTTAATCAGTTCCTAGTCATGGGAATATCGAGACCAGCGCATCGATATTCCAGTGTAAAGTAGTGTGTACGTTTCTTGTCTCTTAGAGGGCGATGGTTGATCCCACAACCATTGGTGTGTGACATCAAAGATTGTGCACATGTGCTCATAAGAGAATGGGTACACCGAACTGGACTCGGCGAGGACTCCTATATGGTAGAATACTTATCGTCAGATAGCAGTCCTCTGGTGACACTGGTACAGGTTAGTCTGTAGACCCGAGATCGTCAAAGAGTCTTGTGTGGTTCCCACTGTGCTTTGATTTCCTCCCTACCACGGCTCAAAGGAGTCATGCAAACAGGTGGGTTTTGGGTACAGTCCCGAAGCACATAGAGGCAATGAGCGATAGGAGGGGTTTCGTCTCTTCCGGTATTGGGGGTTGATGTTGCGCTATGCTCGATTGGCTATAAATGGAAGTCCCTGGCTAGGACTGCTGCTGAGATTTACTGATAAGAGTTATCAGTAGTTTCTCAAACCGTTATAGGCCAGACATCGGCATAACTTATCACGTTACTGGGGTCTGACGATTTCCACCCTTAGACATGATATGTGACATATCAGACGAAAAGACTGGACTGTACAGTAGTGTTACTGATAGGCTTCATGGAGAGTATGGATGAGCTTGCTTGTTGATCTTCATATCGCTCAATACCCGGGTAGCCGTTACGTCCATCTAGTACTGCTGACGGCTTTTAGGTGATTGATGTGATCATTACCTACTGCTGGCGTATTGACGAGTCTTTAGAGTCCCACACAGAAGTTTCCTGGTTCGACCGAAACGAAGTTAGGCACATATGTTGATATGTGTGTGGGCCTGATTAAATATGAGTATGTGATACCGTATTGTAATCTGGCAGTTATCTGTTATCGGTTCTGTTATATGTGATATAACCAGATTGTCGAATCAAGTGTTGATTTGATAATGTGATAAACAGATGAATGATATTAGTCGGTCATATGTGATATAACCGGATTATTAAATTAAGTGTTGATTTAATAATGTAATATATATTATATGTGAAATAATTATATCCTAACTAATATCATTAGCTCACTAATTATTCTTCATTATATATATTAATATATATGATATATTTGTATATATATATAATAATAAAGCATTGCATGATTTCTATTTTTGAGAAAAATAGAAAAGAGGTGGAAAATGAGAGCATGGTTGCAAGCATGGGCTTTATTCATAGTTTATTCATCTTGACTCACTATTCAAGGATGGTTGCAATTTTATATTGCAAATTTCCATGCTTGAATGAGTGGGGGTCAAGAGTTACCATTCATTCTAGTCCCATTCTCAACACTTAGCCATTTTTGTTGAGTTGCTCCCATGGTTGCTCTCTAGCTCCATCTTCCTCCTCAAATGTCATGGTTCAAGCTTCAACCCTCACATGAGATGTGAATCATGAAGCTTGAACACAATCTTGTGAGCTTTTAACATCCCCTACTTCACCATCCCACACTAAACTAGCAATTTGGTGTGGTGTGTTTGCTACACTAAAGGAGTTTAGTGTAGAGTTAGCTTGGGCTAGAGGGACTTCGGGTGGATCGTCTTTGGCGCGAAGATCACGAAGGAGGGTCATTCAACTCGAAGAGGAGCCTTGTAGAGTCGCATGGATCGCAATCCGGAGCTTTAGAAGAGAAGGACTCGAACTATAAAGGTTGTATGCTCTTTTCTTCTCTTGGTTTTATCACATCACAAAGGCATACCCTAATAATCAAGCAATGATCTTGTTAGTCTGACTTTGCACCTAATAAAAATTAAAATTTTGCATGCTTAATGCCTTTAGAACCTCATGGTGGTGTTAAGGTAGACTTTCATTGTGTCAGAACCGAGCTAGAACATTAGGGTGACTTGTAGCGACGTTAGAAATCCGCTGTTTTTGTCGCGCAAAAACTGCCGATAAAACAGTTTTCAAAATTGATGTTTTGAGTTGTTTGCACACCCGCGGGCTCATGGTTTGAACTTAGAAGCTGTGGGGTGGAGAGTGCGCACCCCGGGGACACCCCGAGGGGGCTAGAGGCCGGACCCACACCCCAAGACCACCACAAGGTGGCTTTGGGGGTGGGTGACCCAAGAGCACCCCATATGGGTGCTCTCGGGTCTGCCAACCCTAGGGTGCCACTTCGTGGTGGCCCCCGGGGGTGGGTAACCCCCAAGGCCCCCCATTCGATAATTATTTCTTGGGTCTTCACCCCCGTAAAGATTCGGGCGGGTTTCGAGTTCGTTTCGACTCCCGGATTGGTTTAAAACGATCGGTTTTGGAACTTTAGCTCATTGGATTTTTCAAGTGTTGGAAAAATTGGTTTAGTTTGCTAATTGCGTGCGGAATTCTAATGTCATGGTTATTTTACAAGATTTGTGATGTGTGTTATACAATTATTAGAATCCAGATTAATTAGTTTTTTGAAAACTAGTTAGTATATTATAAACCTAGCCGTTTAGTCTCAATTGATCGATTGCCACGAAGTTTTGATTCGGATCAAAACTCCGTCGCAATTGCGTATTGTACGCGATCACTAAGTCGGGAATCTTTTTGAATTATCCGACAACCAATTGAAAAGTGTTTTCAATTTGAGACTAAAATGCAAGTTTTATAAGTTAGGCATGAAATCCGGAGTATAAGATATTCCGGGTTTATGGTGTCTAAGGATATTGCGGATTCTAATTATTGTAGTTTTCTGTTTTCTTTTCTGCGACTGTAAGTGTAATATGTGAGGTATCCTAATCTCGTTGCTATATGACAATAAGTTTTAGGGATACGTATATTTTCTTACGTTGATGATATGTGATATCATGTGTTGCTGTTGATATGATTTATTAGATCGTCGTGAAAGAATAGCTGGGTTTTTTTATGTGAGATGAGGGTTTATGTTTTCATTCATGTAAAATCTGTATATAATATTCTTTTATTGGGGCACTTCCGGGTTGAGGATGATGTCACCACTGCTGTATATTATTTACTTTTCCGCATTAGGATAGACCCAAGACGGGGAGCATAAGTAACCGTGTTCTAGAGTCCAGTGGGAGACCATCTCAAGGAGTTGAGACCGGGTCTCCCAACTCTAGAATTAGAAGGGTTACTTGCCGCTCTCATAGGGGTCTATGGATGTGGGTTTGGCTATTCATCATGACTGTGGAATCCGTGTTTTACATTATTGGCTAAATTTAAAACACGGACATCCTAGTAAATCCAATATATCATATGTTGCTTATGCTGCTTAATTCTGTGATGTTGATCATATACATGCGTGAGACGAATGTAATATTATATATATGATATATGATAAATGTTACTTATGCTTTGCACCCTTCGCTAGTCTATCCCCCGCTCTGCCGGTAGTTAAGTAACCTAACGGTGCATGACGGGGCCCCGTGGCGAATGCGGATGGCATAATTCTATTTTCGTTTCATTTTTTTGTAATGTTTAGGAAACATTAATTTATGGGACTTTATTAATGAGATTAATGAAAAGAAAGAAACCAAAAGATGTTGTAGAATCAAATTCTCAAAAAGGGTAGCTCTAGTTTTTGCTTTGCATAGTGGTATTCCTTGATGAATATCCAGCACCTCATTCAATGAGGAAAGAGCCGAGATCCCTTCACCGGAAGTGGCCTCTTTAGCAAAACTAGCAAATGCTACAACCCACTCGGTTTTGTTTTTTGATTGCTTTTTTTAATTCTTGCTTTGCATAGTGGTATTCCTTGTAGAATATCCAGCACCTCATTCGATGAGAAAAGAGCCGATATCCCTTCACCGAGAGTGACCTCTTTAGCGAAACTAGTAAAAACTTCAAAAACACTCCTTTTCAAAATCACTCGATTCTACAACAATATCAAGTTCATTACACAAAAGGTTTTCTTAAAAACCTGTCGTAGCCCGCCGTCATTTCAGATAAGTACTATTTAGTATTCGTGCTGCGTTTATTGACCTCTGTCAAGGCGTAGTATGCGGTAGCTGATTAGTGCTTATCTGCAAAGCATATGATGTGATTGGATTAGGGTAGTTGATCAGTCGAAAATATTGCATTTTTAACACTTCAATTTCCCTACTATTTGCAATCATCTAAAGGTGTTCGGTATGAATATAGCACATATTAGTAATTTGACTGTAAAATACCAAATAACTTGTGTTATATATTATAACCGGCATTTTGAGGAAAATTGTGTGTTTATTATTGCACGCATCATCTTTGTATATCGCAACACTTGTCTCGAGAATGTGTGCAGGAAATTCCAGGAAAAGAACCGAAACCGTTAAAAGTGCTCATAAAAATACGCCAAGTCCAAGACTTATGATCTGGCAGTAAACAAGAAAGATTTATGAGATTCCACACATTAGAAAAGTGCCACAAGGCCAGCACAAAGCAGTACAAGAAATTTCATGCGGATCCGCGGCCGTATGCGCCTATTGGCGGCGGATCCACGGCCACATCAGCATGACGTCAGCAGTTCATTATCTCAGGCTTCTCCATTCACTGGCCAGACGTTCTCCAGAAATCACCAGAAGCTTCTGTCCGAACAGCCAAGCTTCATGTACAAGCTAAACACCTCTAAGCTTCTCAATTAAGCTAGCTAAACCTAGAAGGTTCTTCCTAACAACCAAGCTTATCAAGGAAGCTAGCTAACTAACTAATTCTAGAAGTTTCTACTCAACTACCAAGCTTGCAAGAGAAGCTAAACTAAACCTAGCTTCTAAAGGAAGCTAATCCTAATCAAGCTTCTAGGGGAAGCTAAAGGAGAGGGCTATAAAAGGGGGCCCAAGGCTTCTTCTCAAAGGTTGTTGATCATTCCACATCAATTCAGCCACAAGTTGAGTGACACAACTTGTGCATCCAAACCCTAATCCAATTACCAAAAGCCAAATTCAAGATCTCCAAGTACAAATCAAGCAAGAAGCCTTCAACCTTTTAGAAGCGACGCCGATCTTCAACCGAGCAAGTGATCCAAGACGATCCGTGACTCACGGAGACGATGCGAAGCTAAATCGATGATCGAGTTCTTTCCTCAATTCTTGTAGTTCTTGAGCGAATTGTAACGGAATTGTTGAATAATAAAAGGTGAAATTTCTTTATCTTGCTTATCTTTATATTTGAGCATTATGATGAGTTCTCAATTCTTGATTGTGTTCTTTGTTATAATGTTTGAGTAAAAACTCCGCTCGTAGAGGAATCGGGAAAATTGATAGTTAAAGATGATTAAATTCTTGTATGATTCTTAAGTCCTATGAGTTTTGTAAACTCTAGTAAATTGAATTATCGACAACCTAGTTTCGAGCGAGATACTTTCTTGAATGTTTTCGCTCTTAATTAGTGATCAACGATCGATGTTTGAATTTCCTAGAGGCTAGAATGTGAATGAAAATCAACGAAAGGACAAGGGATAGATGATGAAACCCTAGTTTCCGCAAGAGATACCTAATTCACGTTGATCGTCATCGATCTAGCAACAAATCATCAATGGATAAGAATACGTAATCACAAGTCTTCATCCTCACAATCGATTCTATCGATTCTACGAGCCTCTCTACAAATCTTGATAACTAATTCAATTTGGACAATTCTTGATTCTTGAACTCTTGATCTTTAGTATTTCTTGATAATTAGATCTAGTTCTTTAAAATTCTTGAAACTAAAATTCAAAATTCTTGAATCATTTTCTTTTCTTCTTTAATTTTCGACTCAACTAAAACAAATACGAGAAAATCACACTTTCCCTGTGGACGATCCGCACTCGCTAACGAACCTACAATTGACACCGTTATTAATTGCGGTTTACAAATTTCTTTGATTGTGAAACATCTTTTCTATATACTACACACCGAGATTAAAGATCAATCAAATGGCGCCGTTGCCGGGGATAGTGTGCTAATTTGTTTGTTTTTTGAAATTTGAGTCGAAAAATTTATTCCATCAGAATTTTTAGATCAAAATTCACACAAACACTAAATGATTTGTTGTGATTTGTTGCGAGGAAATCTTGAATCTATGGAGCAAGAGAAAAAAATTTCTGAATATTCCAGAAAGATCAGGGAGTGAACAGGAACATTTCCAAAAATTTTTGTGCAGCGATCTGATCACAAGACCGTGCATGCGCGGCCATTGGTAGCTCATTGCGGCGGTTCTGCGGTGGGACTAGGGTGTTGCTGTACAAAATTTTCTCGGTGACTCTCTGACTTTCTTATCTCCTCCCTGCTCTGTCCATTAACCAATTTCTGCAGGTTTCGTTGCAAAAATTCGCAGCGCCGCAAAAAGCAAAATTGTGCGTGTTTGATCTTGGTTGTTTGCATTTTTAATACGGAAATTAAGGGGCAAAGACCAAATTCAGATTAGGTGGGGAGTTCATTACCCTTCCTAAGCCCCGAAAATCACAAAACTGCTTACGCATTACCTTCATTAACTATAAAATATCTAGGCATGACTCTAAGGACCGTCACGCTCACTTAGGACAGAAAGAGGTCGTGGATAATCTATTTCTTATCCGCGTTTCTTTTGTGGTGTCTAAGGAAAGTGTGTCTAAGGCAAGTGGTTACTTAATTATGCCCGCTACTTACGTAGTGGAGAACCTCCCACTTACCTGGCACTTACCTGGCCACAGGAGGGACAAAGAGGCAGTAGAGGATTGATCTTGCGACTTGTCTTCTGGTAGTTAGGAGCGGTCTAGAGACTTGACCTAGGTGGCCACTAGATTTTAGGGTTGCTTATGCATTGTTGTGATTTGCATTTTTTCAAAAATCCGTATCTTTTTCAAAACAAACACCAATCTTCAACTTTTCCCCTAATTATCACAACGCTGTCACTTATGCTAAACCCTTTAGTGCAAGCTCGGCTGGACACGGGATTCTAGTGCCCGTCTTGTCCGCGTTTCCCCCATCAACCCCAAAGTCGGTATTTCTACATTTCATTTTTCCCACCACCACCGCGATGGACGGATATCCATCACACTTTAACACCACTCTGCCACCGCCCGCAGGTGCGCAGAATCCTCCACGCATTTCTCTCCAAGAGAGATGCTATCCTACACGTGTTCCCCTTCCCACCTGTCTTTTTATACCACCTGCCAACGGGGAAAATTTTGAAATCAACCCCAATTCATCAAACTGTTACCCAAATTTCACGGTCTTGAGGCTGAAGACGCATACGTTTTTATCTCCAAATTCGAAAATGTATGCGCAATGATTGGAATGTCACAACTGTCTTTGGATGCTCTGCGTTTACGTTTTCTCCCATTCACTTTGTGCAATTTAGCCGAGAAGTGGCTTTATAATACAACCGCACATTTTATTTCAAAATGGGATGAATTTGATGCAGCATTCCTTAAGAAATTTTATCCCAATCACTAGACCAGCCGTGTTCGGAGTGAAATCTTCAAATTTACCCAACTTCCTAATGAACCATTCTGGAAATGCTTTGAACGGTTCAAGGATCTTCTTTTACAATGCCCTTATCACAGAATCCCCAGATGGGATTTGTGTCGAGTTATCTTTGAGGGTATTGATTTCACGACTAAACAGATGCTTGAAACCATGTGTCATTGCCAATTCCTATCTAAATATGATGGTGAAGCTTGGAAATACCTAGAAGATTTAGCTCAAAACACTTTGCAATAGGAAAGTGTTAGACCACCATCACCTAGGGAAGATATCAATCAGCTCGATATTTCCGTCACAATGAGAGCCGAAATGGTCGCGATACTAAATAAACTCGATGCTATAGAAAATAGAATCTCTTCAGCCTCCCTAAACCATTACACACTTCCCAAAACCGTGTGTGGCTGCTGTTCAAACCCATCACATTTGATCGAAGAATGTCCTTTGAATGTACTGTTTCAAGGTCACACTAATGCTGCATTTCAGCAAAGACCTGGAAACGATCCTTCTTCTTCCTCATATAATCAAGATTGGAGGAATCACCCTGATCTTTCTTGGATTCAACACCAAACTCAATACACAAATCCAAACCATAATAACTTTCAATGGGTCCATCCACCACAATAGCAACCACCACAAATGAGTCAGCACCCTTTTCAGCCACAAAATTTTCAAAACCAGGCCAACAACTTTGATCCTTCTTGTGCCGGTACTTCTACACCCTCTGCACTCGACATGTTCATTACACAGTCCATGCAAATAAATGACATTTTAACATCTTCTATCCAGACGTTAGTGCAAAACATTGTCTCCCACGGTGAGAGTATCAAATCGATAGAAGCACAAATTACACACCTGACTGTCAGAATGAGTGCTGAAGAGAAAAGGAATCTTCCATCTCAACCCCTACCTGATCCTGGACCTTCACATTACACTAATGTGGTGCACTTACTGAAGGGTCCCGGCAGCGCCCCGGCCGTCGAAACGCGGCCAAAATGCGGAACAAAAATTTATCAAACCGGCGCTACCGCTACCCGATTTCCGGATCGACCTTAAACCCTAAACTAGCAAACTAACTAAGAGTTAGAATCATTATACCGAGTTGATTCGTGTCCTTCGGTCTTCATTCCAAGGTCTTAGCGGCTCGTTGATGTGGTTTGGTTGCCGGTCATCCTTCGTCTCCGATGATCCACCCGAGGGAAACGGCGCAAGCTCCAACCTCGTTGAACGAGATAACCGACGCTCCAAAGTCGCTAGCGATGGAGAGTAGAGGTGTATGGAAGTGTCACTAAATTTTTCTCTCTACCCTTAGTGCTCATGGAGCATCCATAAAAGATGAAGAAGGAGGTGATGGCATGAACAAAGAAATGGCTAAGTATTTTGTGAACTTGAAAGAGTGAGAGAGTGAGCTAGCAAATTAATCATGTAACCAAAAAGAAAATGAAACCCCACTCACATTATTGAGTGGTCGGCCCCCTCCCTCTCTCTCTCATCAAAGAAAAATCCCATGCCATTTTACAATTAAACAATTGCACACCATGCTTTGGTACATACCCAAAACCTTGCTTTGACCATGTCAATGCCATGTCACCCCTCCACCTCATTATGAAACAAATGAATTTCCATAAATGGAAAATCAATAATGAGGTGGCAAAACTTCTAGAAGCTATTCCGTATAAAATACGGAATACTTTCCGGTACATGTACCGAAATACATATACACGTATTCGTACCAAAAATACGAATAGCCAAGAGAGAAAATGAATAGTGAACAATAATACTAGAATATGTATATACAAATACATATATAAATTATTAAATCAAAACCTGATTTAATAAACTGGCTTAATCATAAGCCGCTAGTATTAACAACCGTCCAATTAAAGTCTGCACAGCAAGTGCACATATTTAATCGGACATCTGTATGTATCAACATACATCATGTACACCATATCGCCTGAACCGTGAAAACCCTCCGTGTGGGACTCTAAAGACTCGTCAATACACTGGCAGTGGGTTTAACCACAAGCACGTCAGCGGCACTAGCTGTACGTAATGGCTACCCAGGTATTGAGCGAAAGGGAGGCCGACGAGCAAACTCATCCTGAACCCCTACTGAGCCTGACAGTGACAATATCCGTACTGTCCGGTCTGTTCGTCTAAGAGTATTGCATATCGAGTTTAGGGGGGTGGATAAAGTCAGACCCCTAACAACGCGATATTTAGTGTCGGCATGTAACCCATCACCTCCTGAGAAACTATCGATCTTGGATCGGTAATTCTCGTCTACCATGGCCATGGATTTGTGGTGATGGCCACCCATACACAATGCCACATCAACCCCCAAAACCAGGAGAGACGAATCCCCGACGATTCGATCACTGCCTCCATATGGCTCGGGACTGTACCCAACTAAAACCTGTTTGCACGACTCCTTTGAGCCGTGGTAGGGTAGTAATCAAAGCACAGTGGGAACTCACACGAGACAAATGACGATCTCAGATCGATAGACTAACCTGTATACATGTCACCTGAGAACTGCTATCTGACAATAGGTATAATACCAACTAGCAGGTTCCCGGCGAGTCCGTCCAGTGTACTCATAACCCAATGAGCACCTCTATACTATCTTAGGTGAACAAACTAACACCAATGGATTGTGAGACCTGGCCACCGCCCCTCGTCGGGGTCTCGATCAGTATATACTAGTCTACAATGGAGTATCGATGCCCGGTCTCGATACTCCAACGACTAGGGACATTTAAGGATGTGCTTATAGACCCCAGCTCCCACATATGTGATCGCCATCACAATGCTGGCAGTCAAGCAAGAATCCTACGGGCTCTATCAACATGTATATGATGATAAAGACAAACCAGATAGCATACTATCATCTTGAGTAAGACTGTTTTATCGGTATAGGTCCTCACTCAATCATCATAATCACAAGTCCGCGACTATGATAATTGCCTTGAGGGTACTATAGCCAACAATCTCCCACTTGCACTTAAGGTCAATTATTGCGATGTCGCATACTCACAGCCTGTGTGATACCGAACACCCAACTTCTCTACTAATCAGTTTCGCAAAGATCGTTTGCGAAAATGATTGCGTTTGAGAAATACCCTCAGTGAGTAGATCCGCTCCAATGTTTCTTTCTTTTTCTCTCTTAATCTCAACTTCGCGGAGAAAGCTATCTCCCAAAATGAGCAATACATGTCTTAGAATTTGGCTGGATGTCTGATGGGACCCAGTTCATAAATGAACTCCAAATCCAGCAAACTACTTAGACCATATCGTCCACTGAATTTAATCAGTATTCTGCGCCTTGCTTTTCCTCAGTATCCGCTTGGACCACATGTCCAACATACTGTCCCTCAGAAGGGGGAAAAATTATAACTCTGACAGTCACACTGTCATCTTGGTCACCTTGGAAGCCTGATATGATAACCGTCTCCAAAAGGAGGCTGCCGTAATCATTTCCTAACAATATTCACTTATGTTCAATAACTGCTTCCCAACGTTTCTCCAGGATTGGATTAATATATCTGCTTATTGCATCTAGTGCAAAAGCAATTTCTGGTGTGGTACTCGACATTTCATGATTAACTCAATTGCCTAAGCAAGTGATATGCTAATCATGCAGATCCCTCTCTCCTTTAGTCTGTAAGACACCTTTAGAAGGGTGACTCCATCACCTGCAGGTACACCACCATGCTAAGAGTCGACCATTTAATGTCAAAGTACCCAGATTAGGATACTTCCCAATTCTAGATCTAAGACCATAGATCTAGTAACTAGAAAACCTGATATTATATCCGTATCCTATATGGAGAAACAACTTTGTAACAACCAAAGTATAACCGATCGTAGTATAGGAATATCTCTTCCTATCAAGTGCATGTCATCCCGAATCCTCGGACATCATACCCTACTACCTTCTTACCAGATCCATCTCCTATTCTGATGAAGTCAAAACCTATGACTGTCACGTCAAAAATAGATGATCTATTTCCGCTATACCTGCTTTAGTCTATAAATAGACACAAGCTACTTGCCTACTATGCTTCCGCTGCTCCCACTGACTACAACCCTCTGGCAGAGTCATATACACGTGCACTTCTAAAACTAATTTAGAATGACGCTATACTCATCCTCCTGCCAGGTCTTATAGTCTAGAACAACAGCAATGGCAAGTCTGGGTAAACAAGAACCTTCCTGTCACCGTCTCTGAGAAGACCGAAGTACCTCTCGGGTGCCTGAGGTTACTTACCAAATCTGCGGAGTGGCTAATGGAACATCAAATCCAATTGAATCCTTAGGTTCTATTAAATTTTCAGTAATCGTTTATGGTTCTGGAATAACTTCCAGTTCTACCATACTCCCACTTGTGTTTTTTTTGAAAAAGTCCATTTTACTAAAACTGTGGCGAGTCAAGAACAATATAAATATTGATCTTCCTGATGGTAGAAAGTTAACCCTCGTTAAAGCCCGAGATAACCCACAAACAGCCATTACTGAAACGTGCCTTGAGTTTATCCGGATTCTGGTTTTAAGCATCAGCCGGACAACCCCCTATATCTTAACATCGTTAAGATATAAATTGATTTATATAAATCTAATATAGAAACAAAAGCACTAATTTAATTTTAACCAGATTCAAAATCATGCAGCTGTCTCCAGTGCATATCAATCAAATGGAAAGAGGACAATCAGCATTACTCATCTAGGAGTGCATCCATATATGAGTAACTCGAAAAAGAAGCAAGTTCTCAAAACCATTACTATTAACTGAATACCAAACACAAGTATCTTCATCTTTGACTTCATCGAAGAATCCTGATACTTCCAACAAATGGTTCTCTACTTTATTCTTGTACCTATAACTTCTGAATATCTGGACTTTGCATTTCAACGAAATACTTGTCCAGAACTGGAGAAGTCACAAGTAAACAGAATATAGTACGAGTACCAACCCCATTGTCCTAATGGACACTGGACAACATACAATACTTTGTATAAGTCTCCTGAGTTCAACAACTCAAACCCTGTGCGTCGTAGGTTAAAAAACTGTAGTATGGTTAAGAAGAATTACACCGCTGTTGAATGCACCTTACCTAATCACCAACTGATATAGGTAATGTCATAGACACAATATTAAAAAGTTATATCTCACTTTATAAAATAAATGCACAGATATATCAATTTGAAATTGGTGCATAACAACGGATATTCAAAACCAAATATTTTCCATCCGGCAAAAATCCAGATGATTTCTTCAAATATCACCAATTACAAAGAATTCCGATTTAAAGAGGTTCTAATCACCCAATTCCCAATGTCTTACTCCCACTCACCGTCTGTAAGAACATGCAGATGTAAGAAACTAATCTGGTAAATACATACCCTGGAGTTAGATTCCAATAGGGAAAACAGTTTTCAATTAACATTGCACAGTGAAACTGAAACATGAAAAATGTTTCAAAAGAGGTTAACTGGTATTCCTAGTAACGCCTCTTCCACTATCCTGATTCACGACAGTAACCATATACTTGCATGCCCTCTCTACAATCCCTTTATTATGTCTTTACTTATTACCTTCTGTACACCTCTTTTACCCTAATTGGTTTTCTTCATTCCCTACCCTTCAGCACCATCCTAAGGTTTGGAAGAAGACTATCCAATAAGCGTAATAGGTGTACTCTCCTAATTCTAGGAGCCCTCGCAACCTGAGAGAAGGTAAAGAGAAAAGACATCTGAATAATCCTATTATTTTTCTCCTGAACCAGAATCCATCCTCGAAAAAGTTCCTTCGAGTTAGTATGTAACTATACGATGAATTTATCCAATGGAAGTGGATATCCGTAGTGATACAGAGTGTCCTAGAAAAATGCAAAGTGGATGTAGGAGGGGCAAGGGTATACCCGGTCTTTGTCGTGAATGATGGTGATCACAATTTTCTTTGCCATTGATCTAATCCCTTTATATGTCTTTACTTATTACCTTCTGTACACCAGAGTTAAGCTTGTTGGTTTTCTTCCTTCCCTACCGTTCAGCACCTGCCTATGGTCTGGAGGAAGACTATCCAATAAGCTCAATAGGTGTACCCTCTCCTAATCCTAGGAGCCCTCACAACCTGAGAGAAGGTAAAGAGAAAAGACAACCGAATAAACCTATTCAATATCTCCAGAACAAGAATCCATCCTCGAAAAAGTTCTTTCGAGTTCGTATATAACCATACGATGGATTTATCCAATGGAAGTGGATGTTCGTAATAATACGGTGTTGGGTTAGCCTAGCACCTCATGAAGGGTTTGGAAGCATCACATGTACCAAAGATGGAATCTTTAGGGTGCTAAGCAAGCAAACATCGGATCATTCCTAGAAAAATTAGGGTTTCTAAAACTTGCATATCATCTCATGAAAGAAAGGCTAGGGTTTTGAGAGTACAACCTTTGTAGCTCCCTACGCTAGACTCCTTGGCTACTTGGGGTTTGAAAAATCTCCGCTTGAACTCCACTAGGTCACCGATGATCCACCCGGAGTCCGCTTTATCCAAGCTTGCAACTTCACCCGATCAAGAGAATGAAATGAAGCTAACACTCCAAACAAGTGGGCTAGACTTGTGTAGAATGGTGTTGTGGTGGCTTTTCTCACTTCAAAATCCTATCTTGATGAATATTTTGCTCACTTGAAAATTCTAGAGAGCAAGAGCTCAAGGTTGAAGAAGATGATGGATATTTTTGAAGAAGAGAAGAATAACTCTAAAGAGAAAAAGAAAAACATAAGAATATATATTTTTCTTTCCTCATCTCAAACCAAGGTTATCCTTTATGGATATTTAATTTTACTTTAGTTAAAACACAAGAGAAAGATTAAACCATGGTCAAAAGGTAGGTGAACAAGGTTAGGTCAAAAGAAGAGTGTAGAAACTTTTGACCATGATTTAATCTTATCTCTTTTCTTTTGTTTTAGCAAAAATAGAAATAATAATCCATAATATAAACCATGGTGTGAGTCTTATATATCCACCATCTTCTATGTATAAACAACCATGATAAATGATGTATGTATGTATGTGTGCATGCACATCCATATGTGCATGAATCAATAAGGAATGCATACATGCATCCATACATCCAAAGATACAAGAAAAGATTTCTAGTGAGAATCTAATGGTTAAATGATAAATCAACACTTGATTTATCAATCTGGCCATATCACATACGACCCTAACCAAAAGCAAGCCGCCCGATCAATATACGGTATCCTATACGCGCATTTTAATCGGGTCCATGCGCATATCACATACGTGCACCACAACATTTCGCCTGGACTAGGTAACTCCTTTGTGGGACTCTAAGACTCGTCAATACGCCGGCAGTGGGTGATGATCATATCAAGCACCCCCAAGCTGCAAGCGGTCAGCTAAACGTAACGGCCACCCGGGTATTGAGCGATCAGAAGAGAACAAGCGAACCTGCTACAACTCCCGTCGAGCCAACCGCAACACTTCCCGTACAGTCCGGTCTCCTCGTCTGATATGTCGCATATCAAGTCTAGGGGTGGTAAACGTCAGACCCCAATAACCGATAAGTCGTGCTGATGTGAGGCTCATAACGGGTCGAGAAACTACTGGTAACACTTACCAGCAAATCTCTGAATCAGCCCTGGCCAGGGACTTCCCTGTTACGGCCGATCGAGCACAGCGCAACATCAACCCCCAATACCGGGAGAGACGAAACCCCTCCTATCGCTCATTGCCTCCATGTGACTCGGGACTGTACCCAAAAACCACCGTTTTGCACGCCTTCATGGACGTGGTAAGGTGGAAATCAAAGCACAGTAGGAATCACACAAGACTCTATGACGATCTCGGGTCTACAGACTAACCTGCACAAGTGTCACCTGAGAACTGCCATCTGACGTGAGGTATAATACCATCTGGGAGTTCTCGGCGAGTCAGTCCAGTGTACCCAGTCTCCACTGAGCACCCGTATACTATATCTGATGTCAAACACCAATGGATATGGGATCATCCATCGCCCATCTCATGGGTCGAGAAGCGTATACGCTAGTCTACTCTGGTATATCGATGCCCTGTCTCGATACACCCACGACTAGGGACCTTGAAGGATGTACTTATGGACTACCATGTCCCCACTAGTATGATCAGCATCATAGTCCAGGTAGTCAAGTACACATCCTAAGGGCTTTAGCAACATGTAACTATAAGACAGTATAAAGAGACTAGTATACATGTTAAGATAAAGAGCAACCAGATAGCATACTATCATATCGAGCAAGAAAGTCATCTCTATATATGTCCAAGCATCCAATATAATATACATCATCTGTACAATACTGGCCTCTAGGGCATACATACAACTAACATACGGGGTGTTCTGGAGAAATGCAAAGGTGATATAGAAGTGGCAATGATGTTTGCGACACCTTGACATTCCAAAAGCCAAAGTGTTTTAAGAAGGTCGGTCAATTTGGTTTCATGAGTTTTAGTCAAAGGTCGGGTCATAGTCGCAGCCAGAGAGAGAGAGAGAGAGAAGAAACACTCAGCGTGCACTCTAACCTAGATCAGAATGGTTAATCATTTTATCTAATCTGGATGGCTCCCACTGTTTCCTCAAATTCTCCTCCAAACCCAAAATGAAAATTAGTCGGAATCACCCGAGGAGTAATCCAACTCATCAGTGGGAATCGGGATCCAACTATCATCACATGATAATTTGATGGAACCCACTCAAGTCACCACACTCCAGAAGGTATGCGCAAGCCTGGCAAGTTTCCTGTATGTTTGAAACTCCCGATGTGATTTTTACCCCTAACGACTTCATGGCCTTGATAGAGACCAACGTGCCATAAGTCGCTAGTCAAGTTCAACCCGTCATTATCCAAGATTGATCTAAACCCACCCGCACAAGCCCTTGATAGAGACCAATGTGACTATGCGGCTGTCTTAGATAATTGCATATCCATGCTACAGACACGTATCACGTAGCTACCGTACACTATGCCTTGATAGAGACCAACGTACATAGCACGAATACTACGAGATACCTATCTGAAATGACGGAGGGCTACGGCTGGTTTTTAGCGAAAAACCTTTAACGTAATGAACTTGATATCGTTAAAGGAATCCAAGTGGTTTTATAAATATATAGTGGTGAAAACTTTTGCTAAAGAGGTCACTCCCGGTGAAGGGATCTCGGCTCTTTCCCCGTCGAATGGGGTGCAGGATATCCCAAACTGAATACCATGATGCAAAGTAAAAGTTATCGACTACAGTGAAGTTATTACGTTGACGCAAACTTTTACCCAAGGGGTCACTCCCGATGAAGGGATCTCGGCCCTTGCCTCGTCGAATGAGGTGCTGGATTTTCATAACCGAATACCACTGTGCAAAGCAAAAGAGAACGTCTGTAATGTCAGTTTTTAAAAACTTGGTTCCAAAAACATCATATATGTTAGTTATATGTATTCCCTATAGGCCATTACTATACATAGGATGTATATTGTAGTGGATGCTTGGACATATATAGGGATGACTTTCTTGCTCGATATGATAGTATGCTATCTGGTTACTCTTTACCTTAACGTGTACACTGATTGTCTCTCTGTTACATGTTGGTAAAGCCCTTAGGATGTGTACTTGACTACCTGGACTATGATGCGGATCATACTAGTGGGGACATGGTAGTCCATAAGTACATCCTTCAAAGTCCCTAGTCGTGGGTGTATCGAGACAGGGCATCGATATACCAGAGTAGACTAGCGTGTAGCTTCTCGACCCATACAGATGGGCGATGAATGATCCCATATCCATTGGTGTTTGAAATCAGAGATGATATATGGGTGCTCAGTAGAGACTGGGTACACAGGACGGACTCGGCGAGAACTCCCAGATGGTATTATACCTTACGTCAGATGGCAGTTCTCTGGTGACACTGGTACAGCTTAGTCTGTAGACCCGAGATCTTCATAGAGTCTTGTGTGATTCCCACTGTGCTTTGATTTCCATCATACCACGTCCAAGAGGGCGTGCAAAAAGGTGGCTTTTGGGTACAGTCCTGAATCACATGGAGGCAATGAGCGATAGGAGGGGTTTCGTCTCTCCCGGTATAGGGAGTTGATGTTGCGCAGTGTTCGATTGGCTATAACAGGAAGTCCTTAGCCAAGGCTGCTTTAGGGATTTACTGGTAAGTGTTACCAGTAGTTTCTCGACCCGTTATGAGCCTCATATCGACACGACTAATCGAGTTATTGGGGTCTGACGTTTATTACCCCTAGGCGAGATATGCGACATATCAGACGAACAGACTGGACTGTACGGTAGTGTTACTCGTTGGATTCACAGGAGGGTGAGCGGGCTTGCTCGTTGATCTTCTGATCGCTCAATACTCGGGTGGCCGTTACGTTTAGCAGACCTCTTGCGGCTTTTGGGTGTTTGATATGATCATCACCTGCTGCCGGCGTATTGACGAGTCTTTAGAGTCCTACATAGGGGTTTCCTGGCTCAAGCGAAACGAAATAAGAGCGCATATGAGATATGTGCGGGACCGAGGATAATACCAGTATGTGATACTGTATTCTATTCTCGCGATTTGTGACATTGATCGGTTGTATGCGATATAGCCGGGTTATCGGATCAAGTGTTGATTCGTTAAGTTGTTACTATTGATATTAGTCGGTTATATGCGATATGACCGGATCGTTAAATCAAGTGTTGATTTAATGATTTAATGTATAATTATATATTTGATATATTACTTTACATTAACTAGTATTGGTTCACTTAAGATTGATTTTCTCACTTGAAAGTGTACATTGTTTATATGTGATATATGCAAGTGTACATGTTTGTATCATGCTTGATGATACAGACAAGTTGTGTGTATGAGACTTGAACCAACTCAAGGTTAAGTTAGGGTTTACTATTTTCGTAGCAAATAACAAAAGAATTGAGACTTTGGTCAAAGTTATCAAGCTTCATGAAGCTTGATAAGCATTGACAAAGTCAACCCTTTTGTCATTTGTGTAGGATATTAGTTAACCCAACCCTTAACCTAATGGTTTGGTTAATTCTCTACATGAGTTAAGCATGAGGGCTTAACTCAACCATGGTGCCATTATTTGTTTCATAAGTTTTCATTTGGAGATAATTTTCTCTTCTTCTTCATCTTCATCAAGCTTGAAAAAGCTTGCTAGCTCTAATGGCATCATGAGAAAAAGAGTGAGAAATCCAATTCTAAAGTGAACCCACTTCCTATTTCTTCATCCTCTACCACTTGCCATGTAGTATAGGGTGTTCTTTTCATAAATTTTTCGACCAAGTGAAGGAATAGCGTGAGTTTGAGTCTCCCCGACGTAGATCATCTTCGGCCTCGAAGTCAATGACCTAACCCGATCATTTCTCCGACGAAACCATTTCTAGAGTCCGGGATCCGATGATCGCAGCGGAGGGATGTCAACACGGAGCTAAAGAAGTGGTGGACCGGATCTACAAAGGTTGTAATCCCTTTCACTTAGTAGCAAAGTCGTTTGCTTGCTTGCTTTTCGCCTTAACTTCTAGTTAACGATCTAGTTTAGGGTTTCTCGGCACCGGAAAATTTTTGTTTGGCATGGTTGATGCCTTTTGGAACCTCCTTAGTGTGTCTAGGAACCCTACAGTGGTATCAGAGCCTAACTAGAGCATTAGGCGTTGTGTTAACGAAATTAAAACCCCGATCGAACCCGAATACCGCAAAATACACCCCTCTCTGTACATTTTTTAAAATATGGGTTTTTTCCAAATTAAAAATGCTTAAAAAATTCAGCAGGGTTTTCTAAGAATTACCATGAAAAACGAGCCCCTATGTCCTCTAAATGGCCGCGGAACCGTGGCAATACCCCCCCTTTGGCGGCGGTTCCGCGGCTGTATAATGGAATTAGCGACGGTTTTTTTCATAGTAATTCATAACTCTGTTGTTCCTATTTTCTGGGCATTTTTAACACTGACTCAAGGGTTGAGTATTTTGGGGTTTATTTTGTAGTCGTTGTTTCGATCGGAATTTTTAATTTCGTTGTGTTTTCCGGATAATTTTTGAATATGTTAAAAGGTTCGACCGGATATAAATACCCACTTTTTCCCCTGCCGGGAAATTTCCAAGTGTTGGATTTTTCCGTGGTTTAAAGACGTTCTAAGTAGTGCAAGTAACTCGATGGACCCTCTAGAAGACAACAAACCTTAACTCGATTATGTGACCGTCTTGAACTGCCCTTTGAAGCTTAGGGTTTGGGGCAGTACGGCGTGTCATATGTGAGGCGTTGGCTTGACCTTTCTACGGCTGGACCGTTGGTACTGAGGCATGAAGTGAATGTTTTTAAACTTGTTTCATGTGTTGAGCTGTTTCGGGAAAACTTGGGTGTTCGATTGTTCGATCGGAAAGTTTGACATTTTCTATTTATCCGGAATGTGATACAATAATTGGAATTCACAAGTAGTTATGAGATAACTGAATGAATGTTATAAATCTAGCGGTTTAGTCTCACTTGATCGGTTGCCACGGAATTTTGATGTGATCAAAAGTCCGTCGCAATCACGTAGCGTACGCGGATACTCGCCAGGTAAACTTAATAGACAGCCATGTCCCATAGCCCCGACCAAGTGAATGTAGGAGAACCCCGTCGCCGAAAGCATCCGTTTGGGTGCTCGCGGTAGCGGTGTTCCGCCTTGGTGCACTTCGTCGACGGTATCAGGGGTGCGGCCGTCTACTAAAGTTTGCGAAGAGCATTCGATCAGTTTATCGGGAATCTTGTTGAATTGCCCGACTAGATATTGAAAAGTTTTTTCGATATAGAGACTAAAATGCGGGGTTTATAATTGTTAGGCATGTGATGTCTAAAGAATTCATTTAATTAGGCATGTGATGTCTAAAGAGTTTGCGGATTCCAACTGTTGTAGTTTTACACTTTCTTTTCTGCGACCGTAAGTGTAATATGTGATATCGTCGGTTTCGTTGCTATATGTCAACGACAATTGGGATGGGCATACTTACTTACGTTGATGACATGTGATGTTATGTGTTGCTGGATATGTTATATTGGATCGTCGTGTTTGAATAGCCGGGGTTTTCTTTATGTGAGATGAGTGTTTTTCATTTTCATTCATGTAAAAACTTGTATGTAATATTCTTTTATTGGGGCACTTCCAGGTTGCGGAAGATGCCACCGTTGATGTATATTATTTACTTTTCCGCACTAGGATAGACCCAAGGAGGAGGGCACAAGTAACCGGGTTCTGGAGTCCAGTGGGAGACCAACTCGAGGAGTCGAGTCCAGGTCTCCTAACTCTAGAATTGGTAGGGTTGCTTGCCGCTCTTGTAGGGGTCTAGGGGTGTGGGTTTGGCTATTCATCGCGACCGTGGAATCCGTGTTTTATACTGGCTCGTATTGAAAACACGGACGTCCTAGTATATCCAATGTTTCATATGTTTCTTCTGCTGTGATATCTGTGATGTGATCATGTGATGTTCTGTGATAAATACTGTATATAGTATATATGATATATTATATAGACATTACTTATGTTTTGCACTCGCGCTAGCCCTGCCCCGCTCTGTCGTTAGTTACCTAACCTAACGGTGCACGAGGGGACATCGAGGCGAATGCGGATGGCATAAGTGTACGTCGTATTTATCTGTGATGTTTAGGTGATTTAAATGATGGGATATTCATTAATGAGATTAATGAAAGAAAATAAACCTAAAAGATGTTGTGGAATCGAATTTCAAAATAAAACAGGTAGCTACAGTTCTTGCTTTGCATCGCGGTGTTCCTTGTAGAACATCCTGCACCTTATTCGATAAGGAAAGGACCGAGATCCCTTCACCAGGAGTGACTCCTTCAGCAATAACTGGCAGATGCTACAACCCTCGGTTTTTCTTTTGATTGCTTCTCTAGTTCTTGCTTTGCACAGTGATGTATATGATATATCCTGCACCTCATTCGACGAGGAAAGGGCCGACGATCTCTTCACCGGGAGTGACCCCTTTAGCAAAACTAGAAAAGCCTCAAAAACACTCATTTAAAAACATTTGATTCCGCAACGAGATCAAGTTCAAAGCGTTAAAGGTTTTCTTAAAAACCATTCGCAACCCTCCGTCATTTTAGGAAGTAGAGTACTTAGTATTCGTGCTACATTTGTCGACCATAGCCGAGGCGTAGTGTACGGTAGCTAAGTGATGTCTTCCTACACCGTATATGATGCGATTAGTTAGGATAGTCATGTGGCTTTGTTGACCTTAGCCAAGGGTCATGTGGGTGGGTCTAACTAATCACGAAATGACGGGTAGAACTTGACTAGTGCTTATGATTTGTTGACCTTAGCCAAGGTCATAAGTGCTAGGGGTGAAAACCATTATCGGGAGTTTCAAGTGTTGAAATTTGCAATGAGATTGCATACCTTCTATATGATAGTTGGATCCCGATACCCACTGCGAGTAATTGTTACTCTTGGGAGAGTTTTGCACTTTGCAATTAGCCGATCAAGTAGGTGTCTAGAAAGGTGTTAACAGGGTTACGCCTCTGGGAAAACGAGGTTTACATTAATTAGGTTCGTACGAAAGCACGGGGGACCTCCCTTAAAGTACCGACACTGGCCTGGCTGAAAGATTGGCGAACTTGTAGGGTGTAATTAATCCCGGCTAGTCTTTCCTTTTAGGGTTTGAAGGAAGATTTGATAAAAGCAGTGGGAGCCATCCTGATTAGATAAAATAATAACCAAACTGATCTTGCAAGAGCGCACGCAGAGTGTTTTCTTCTCTCTCTCTCCAGGTAGCGACCATATCACGCCTTAATCAAGATAATAAAACAGATATATTGACCGAACCCGCTTGTTATACTGAGCTGGGGAACGTTATTCCCGCTCCAACTTATAAATGTTATAAGATAGAGCAGGAAATTGGGGAATACCAGATTTCCCGTGCCACCCAAACGAAGAAAGTGCATGTTGATGCATCATCTTCGGGTGTGTTCGTTATAGAGAACTGTTTCTCAAATGTCCTTTACGTCCTGGGTATATGATACCAGATCAGGATCCCACATATGTAATATATTACATGGGCTACAGAAAGGTAAAGAACTGAGAACGGGTGATAAGTTTTATGAGGCAGAAAACGGTGCAAGTGTTGCAACCAAGTCTGTTGGTCACTGTCACCCTGTATTACCAGAATACATTGATTCTGAACAAATGTTATTAGATACCGAAGCTGATATACAAAATCATATCAGTCTCTTTATTAGTAAAGAAGGATATAATTTTGTATTGTTGGATAATGTTTTGAACATTTCCTATATCAAGAGTTGATCAGTTCAGGCAAGTTATCTAAAAGCATTGACGTTCTAAATCAAACCACAGTTCTCAGTATACGGAACACACACAAGAGGAAGAGTTCAGAAATGAACGGATCCTTCTTGAGGTATTGTAGACTAGGTCATATCAATGCGACCTGACTAGCTGAAGTTACATTTAGATGCATATTTAAATCTGTTTGAATTTACATCTTGTGGAACTTGCCAGTCATGTCACAGAGATATTATGACCGTAGCTCTGTTTATTGGAAACAGAGAAAGAGTTAGTGAACTCTTGGGATTGATACATGCTGATGTAAGAAGGTCCCCTGTCTACACATGCCAAGACCGGTTCTTTGTACTTCATTACATTCTCTGATAATCTCTCAAGATTCAGACATATGTTCCTGTTGAAACACAAGTCCGAACCTTTTGAGATATTCACAGAATATAAGTTAGAAGTAGAGAACCAAAATACGGGTATAAGTATTATGTCCTTTGATGTGATCAAGGAGAAGAATACTTGAGCACGGAAATCCTGGATTATTCTAAAGGAGAATGAGATTCTCTCTCAGCATTACTCCTCCATATACACCATAGCACGATGGTATATCGGGGCGGAGCAATAACACCCTATGTGATTTGGTGTGCTCTATGATGAGTACTACTGAGTTTCCTATTTCCTTTTAGGGAGTTATGCACTTATGAAGTTGCATACCTATTGAATAGGGTTCCGATCAAATCAGATACCTACCATTTCATATGAGATATGGAAAGGGAAGAGTCCATCTCTTAAGTCAGTTAAGATTTGGGGTTGTCCGGCCTATGTCTAAAAGCAAAATCCGAACAAGCTCGAGGCAAAGTCAGATCTGTGGAAGTTTGTTGGATATCCCAAGTATTCGCAAGGGAATATCTTCTACCTAACCGAGGAACAAAAATGTTTTGTTACTCAGCATGCCACCTTTGTGAAAGGGAATTTCTTGTGAAGAAATTATTGGACATGAGGTAGAACTGGAAACAGTTCCAGCTATACAAACTGCAGCTGCTGATTTGGTAGAACCAAAGGATTCAATAGCAACCAACGAACCTCAGCCTCTCCGCCGATCTAGTAGGGTTCCTCACCCACCTGAGAGATACTTCGGTTTCTCTATGACAGTGGGAGCGAGGATTACATTATGAGATGATGATGTTAGTTATATGTATGCCCTAGAGGCCATTACTATACATAGGATGTATATTGTAGTGGATGCTTGGACATATATAGGGAGGACTTTCTTGCTCGACATGATAGTATGCTATCTGGTTACACTTTACCTTAACGTGTATACTAATTGTCTCTCTGTTACATGTTGGTAAAGCCCTTAGGATGTGTACTTGACTGCCTGGACTATGATGCAGATCATACTAGTGGGGACATGGTAGTCCATAAGTACATCCTTCAAGGTCCCTAGTCGTGGGTGTATCGAGATAGGGCATCGATATACCAGAGTAGACTAGCGTATACCTTCTCGACCCATACAGATGGGCGATGGATGATCCCATATCCATTGGTGTTTGACATCAGAGATGATATACGGGTGCTCAGTGGAGACTGGGTACACTGGACGGACTCACCGAGAACTCCCAGATGGTATTATACCTTACGTCAGATGGCAGTTCTCTGGTGACACTGGTACAGAGTAGTCTGTTGACCCGAGATCGTCATAGAGTCTTGTGTGATTCCCACTGTGCTTTGATTTCCACCTTACCACGTCCAAGAGGGCGTGCAAAACGGTCGTTTTTGGGTACAGTCCCGAATCACATGGAGGCAATGAGCGATAGGAGGGGATTCGTCTCTCCCAGTATAGGGAGTTGATGTTGCGCTGTGTTCGATTGGCTATAACCGAAAATCCCTGGCCAGGGTTGCTGAGATTTACTGGTAAGTGTTACCAGTAGTTTCTCGAACTGTTATAGACCTCATATCGACACGACTTATCGAGCTATTGGGGTCTGACGTTTACCACCCTTAGGCGAGATATGCGACATATCAGACGACGAGACCAGACTGTACGGTAAGTGTTACTGGTTGGATTCACAGGAGTGTGAGCGGGCTTGCTCGTCGATCTTCTGATCGCTCAATACCCGGGTGGCCGTTACGTTTAGCAGACCGCTTGCGGCTTGTGGGTGTCTGATATGATCATCACTTGCTGCCGGCGTATTGACGAGTCTTTAGAGTCCTACACAGAGGTTTCCTGGCTCAAGCGAAACGAAATAGGAGCGCATATGAGATATGTGCGGGACCGAGAATAATGCGTGTATGTGATACCGTATTTCATTCTTGCGATGTATGTATCAATTGGTTGTATGCGATATAACCTAGTTATCGAATCAAAGATTGATTCGATAAGCCGATACATAGGATACTAGTCGGTTATATGAGATATGACCGGATCGTTAAATCAAGTGTTGATTTAATGATTTAATGCATAATTATATATTTGATATATTACTTTGCATTAACTTGTTTTTGTTCACTTTAAATGTATTTTCTCACTTGAAGTTCACAAGTTGTATATGTGATATACTTTTGTGCACTTGGATGTATCATGTTTGATGATACATGTATGCTAGGGTTTGTGTAAAGAATTAAACCTTGGTTAAGTAAATGGTTAGGGTTTTTATTTATTCATTCATTTATCTTTTTAATTTGGATTAAAAAGAAATGGGATAAGAAAAAAAAAATGGTTGCTTTCATTCTTGAAGCTTGTTGAAGCTTCATGAAGCTTTGACCAAAGTGACCATTTTGTCTTCATGCTTAACCCTAACCATTCATCTAACCATAGTCAATTCTCTACACCTAACCGTAGTTCATATTATAATAAGTATTCATTTTCTTTTGTATTTAATTAACTTATCATAATATCATATTCATCTTCTTCTTCTTCTTCATCTTTACAAAGAAGAAAAGCTTGCACCATCAATGGTGATTTGATGAAAAGAGTGAGAAATCCAATTCTAAAGTGAACCCACCTCCTATTTCTTCATCCTCTACCTCTTGCCAAGTAGTATAGGGTGTTTTCTTCACAAGTTTCATGACTTGGTGAAGTGGGAGCTTGATCTTGTGATGCCTCGACGTAGATCATCTTCGGCATCGTAGTCGATGACCTAGCCCGCCCATTTCTCCGATGAAGCCGACGCTAGAGCCCGGGATTCTATTTGGACAGCGAGGAGACTTCATCATGGAGCTATGGAGGTGGAGGACCGGATCTACAAAGGTTGTATTTCCGTTCTTTTAGTTAAGTTGTTAACTAGTTTCATTGTTTTGCCTAAAATTCTAGTTAACGATCCGTATTAGAGTTTCTCAGCACTTGTAAAATTTGAAATTGGCATGGTTGATGCCTTGTGAGACTTCATTAGCGTGCCTAGGAACCCTACAGATGACCCAACTAGTTTCGGGCTGGCCATCAGGAGTAGGACTCTGTAAGAATGGCTGGATGCGTATCGATTTGAGATGGAATCCTTATACACCAACAAAGTATGGACTTTGGTTGCTTTATCTGAAGGGTTAAATCCCCATCAGGAGCAAGTATATCTTGAGAAGATTACTTGGTGTATATGGAAAAGTTGAGACTTTCAAAGCTAGACTTGTTAAAGGTTTGCATCATTGACCAGGTATGGATTATAATGAAACCTTTTCTAAGTAGCTATGCTTAAGTCTATCCAGATCCTACTTGCCACGACTACATACCATGACTACGATATCTGGTGGTTGGGTGTCTTGACTGCTTTTATAAATATTGATTTAGAAGACAGAGTCTATAAGTACACAGCCAGAGGGTTTCGTAGACAGTGGGAGCAGCGGAAACGTGTGCAAGATATTTTATGTGATAAAGCAGGCATCGCGGAGTTGGAACATCTGTTTTGATGAGTTAGTCAAAGAGTTTGACATCATCAAAATGGTAGATGAACCTTGTATGTACAAAAAGGTAGTAGGGAGTATAGTGGTGATCCTCGTAGAGTACGTGGATGACATACTCTTGATAGGGAAGGAGTTTCCTATGGTACGCTCAGTCAATCTCCGCTTATCACAAGGATTCTCCATATAGAATCATAATGATACCTCCTGAATCCTGGATTTTGGATCTATGAGATAGATCTAATTGGATGTTAGGATACTCACTAGTTGTAGTGAGAAGGTATCAATTGATTCTGGGGAGAATCACAGGAAAAGTTCCAGGGTGATAAGGACGACTGAATGTCAGTCGCAGGCATTGTTTTTACCCTCAGTAAAGGGACGGTATGTTGGAAGAGTTCCAAGAAAGATACCGTGGCATACTAGACGATAAAGGCTGGATACATCGCTACTTAAGATGCTACCAAAGAGGCAGTCTGGGTATATATTAGTTCATGAGATGAACTTCGTTCCTCCCATTGTGTGACAATGGAGTTGTGGCTTATGCCAAGGAACGCCCGTCCCATCAGTGATCCAGACATATTCTTAGGCAGTATCACCTGATCATGGAGATGGTTGATCTCCAGGGGATCGAGGTTAGGAGAGTAGACTCAGAAGACAACACGGCGGATCCAGTCACAAAGGCTTTTTCCTAGAGAGAGACTTTTATGGGATGGTTGAGTATGGGATACTACAACCACTGCTATCAGATTGCCCTAGTGCAAGTGGGAGATTGTTAGTTATATGTATGCCCTAGAGGCCATTACTATACATAGGATGTATATTGTAGTGGATGCTTGGACATATATAGGGATGACTTTCTTGCTCGATATGATAGTATGCTATCTGGTTACTCTTTACCTTAACGTGTACATTGATTGTCTCTCTGTTACATGTTGGTAAAGCCCTTAGGATGTGTACTTGACTACCTGGACTATGATGCGGATCATACTAGTGGGGACATGGTAGTCCATAAGTACATCCTTCAAAGTCCCTAGTCGTGGGTGTATCGAGACAGGGCATCGATATACCAGAGTAGACTGGTGTGTAGCTTCTCGACCCATACAGATGGGCGATGGATGATCCCATATCCATTGGTGTTTGACATCAGAGATGATATACGGGTGCTCAGTAGAGACTGGGTACACTGGACGGACTCGCCGAGAACTCCCAGATGGTATTATACCTTACGTCAGATGGCAGTTCTCTGGTGACACTGGTACAGCTTAGTCTATAGACCCGAGATCGTCATAGAGTCTTGTGTGATTCCCACTGTGCTTTGATTTCCATCATACCACGTCCAAGAGGGCGTGCAAAAAGGTGGCTTTTGGGTACAGTCCCGAATCACATGGAGGCAATGAGCGATAGGAGGGGTTTCGTCTCTCCCGGTATAAGGAGTTGATGTTGCGCAGTGTTCGATTGGCTATAACAGGAAGTCCTTAGCCAAGGCTGCTTTAGGGATTTACTGGTAAGTGTTACCAGTAGTTTATCGACCCATTATGAGCCTCATATCGACACGACTTATCGAGTTATTAGGGTCTGACGTTTACCACCCCTAGGCGAGATATGCGACATATCAGACGAACAGACCGGACTGTACGGTAGTGTTACTCGTTGGATTCACAGGAGGGTGAGCGGGCTTACTCGTCGATCTTCTGATCGCTCAATAGCCGGGTGGCCGTTACGTTTAGCAGACCGCTTGAAGCTTGTGGGTGTTTGATATGATCATCACCCGCTGCCGGCGTATTGACGAGTCTTTTGAGTCCTACACAGGAGTTTTCTGGCTCAAGCGAAACGAAATAGGAGCGCATATGAGATATGTGCGGGACCGAGAATAATACCAGTATGTGATACTGTATTCTATTCTCGCGATTTGTGACATTGATCGGTTGTATGCGATATACCCGGGTTATCGGATCAAGTGTTGATTCGATAAGTTGTTACTATTGATATTAGTCGGTTATATGCGATATGACCGGATCGTTAAATCAAGTGTTGATTTAATGATTTAATGTATAATTATATATTTGATATATTACTTTACATTAACTAGTATTGGTTCACTTAAGATTGATTTTCTCACTTGAAAGTGTATATTGTTTATATGTTATATATGCAAGTGTACATGTTTGTATCATGCTTGATGATACAAACAAGTTGTGTGTATGAGACTTGAACCAACTCAAGATTAAATTAGGGTTTACTATTTTCCTAGCAAATAACAAAAGAATTGAGACTTTGGTCAAAGTTATCAAGCTTCATGAAGCTTGATAAGCATTGACAAAGTCAACCCTTTTGTCATTTGTGTAGGATATTAGTTAACCCAACCCTTAACCTAATGGTTTGGTTAATTCTCTACATGAGTTAAGCATGAGGGCTTAACTCAACCATGGTGCCATTATTTGTTTTATAAGTTTTCATTTGGAGATAATTTTCTCTTCTTCTTCATCTTCATCAAGCTTGAAAAAGCTTGCTAGCTCCAATGGCATCATGAGAAAAAGAGTGAGAAATCCAATTCTAAAGTGAACCCACTTCCTATTTCTTCATCCTATACCACTTGCCATGTAGTATAGGGTGTTCTCTTCAAAAAGTTTTCGACCAAGTGAAGGAATAGCTTGAGTTTGAGTCTCCCCGACGTAGATCATCTTCGGCCTCGAAATCAATGACCTAGCCCGATCATTTCTCCGACGAAACCATTTCTAGAGTCCAGGATCCGATGATCGCAGCGGAGGGACGTCAACACGGAGCTAAAGAAGTGGTGGACCGGATCTACAAAGGTTGTAATCCCTTTCACTTAGTAGCAAAGTCGTTTGCTTGCTTGTTTTTCGCCTTAACTTCTAGTTAACGATCTAGTTTAGGGTTTCTCGGCACCGGAAATTTTTTGTTTGGCATGGTTGATGCCTTTTGGAACCTCCTTAGTGTGCCTAGGAACTCTACAATATATAGGTTTGTTTTATCTTTGCATTGATAAGAATCTATGCAATCCCATCAATTAATCACACCAGAAAAGAACGAAAATAAAATGTACGTATATGCCATCCGCATTCGCCACTGGGTCCCGTCATCACCCGTTAGGTTACTTAACTAACGATAGAGCGGGGACTGGACTAGCGCGGGTGCAAAACATATACAACATCTAATAGTATATATAAACAAATATATATATATATATATATATATATAACATTCGTCCCAGGCATGATATAAGCAACATCACAGAAAACATCACAGAAGCAACACAGAATGGTGGATAATCTGGAGCCCCAGGTTTCACTTGAGCCGCAAGTGAGACCTGAAGTTCCCTGTCGTGTGGATAGCCTGTGCAATGAAACCTAGACCCCTATAAGCACGGCAAGTTACCCGCCAAAACCAGAAGCGAGGCAGCGCCCTTCAGCAACGTGAATGAACCACCCAACACTTCACGGAATCCGGTAACTTGAGCACCCCTCCTGGGTCAACCTATACCCCCTACGAGTGCGGCGAATAGCCCGCCAATTCTAGAGTAAGGTCCCCTCCGTCTGAATGCCTTGAGATGCGGACCAGTTGCCCTCTAGAACCTGGCTATTCGTGCACTCTACCGCGAGGTAATCCTAGTACAGAAAATAAAATAATATATAAGGGTGACATCGACCTCAGCCCGGTCGTGCCCTAAAAGAATAATATACAAACTGGCAGTGACGGCAGTCCACATGTCGGACGCTCACCCCGCAATATCAAATGTACAAATGAAATAAAACTGTACTATCATTGTACCATTGCTATCCACCACGACGATCTAAACAACATCACAACACATCACAGAACATCAACGTGAATGTCACGTTCGCAAACCCGTCTAAAAGACATATAGCAATTAAACGAGTTTACCGATCAAATGACATTCACGGTCGCAGATAGAAATGTAAGTACTGATAAACGCACACTTAAATATCGATCGACAAAATTCTAAATTGGCCCCAATAGCAAAAACAATACTGCACAGAAACCTGGGCCAAAACAGGATATCACAAAAAACACAATTTCACAACAGGAGGCTACAGGAGAAATTTCAGAGCCCGACGCCAGTAATTGGCTGCGGAACCGCCGCCAAAATGGGGTTAGTACGGCGGTTCCGCGGCGCCTTGAAGGCTTCAGGATCCCAAATTTTCCATGTTCCCTTAAAATCGTCTGCACGGATTTTTAAGATGCCTGAAATAATTTTTGACCACATTTAAAAATCGACAGCAACTGCAAAAATGAAATCGTGATTTCAGTAATTTCCATCGATCGATCTTTTAAGCACGTTTAAAGAAGCTAGTAAGGGGTTTAAAGGGTGTCTCTGATACCATGAAGGGTCCCGGCAGCGCCTCGGCCGTCGAAACGCGGCCAAAATGCGGAACAAAAATTTATCAAACCGGCGCTACCGCTACCCGATTTCCGGATCGACCTTAAATCCTAAACTAGCAAACTAACTAAGAGTTAGAATCATTATACCGAGTTGATCCGTGTCCTCCGGTCTTCATTCCAAGCTCTTAGCGGCTCGTTGATGTGGTTTAGTTGCCGGTCTTTCTTCGTCTCCGATGATCCACCCGAGGGAAACGGCGCAAGCTCCAACCTCGTTGAACGAGATAACCGACGCTCCAAAGTTGCTAGTGATAAAGAGTCGAGGTGTATGAAAGTGTCACTACATTTTTCACTCTACCCTTAGTGCTCATGGAGCATCCATAGAAGATGAAGAAGGAGGTGATGGTATGAACAAAGAAATGGCTAAGTATTTTGTGAACTTGAGAGAGTGAGAGAGTGAGCTAGCAAATTAATCATGTAACCAAAAAGAAAATGAAACCCCACTCACATTATTGAGTGGCCGGCCCCCTCCCTCTCTCTCTCATCAAAGAAAAATCCCATGCCATTTTACAATTAAACAATTACACACCATGCTTTGGTACATGCCCAAAACCTTGCTTTGACCATGTCAATGCCATGTCACCCCTCCACCTCATTATGAAACAAAATGAATTTCCATAAATGGAAAATCAATAATGAGGTGGTAAAACTTCTAGAAGCTATTCCGTATAAAATACGGAATACTTCCCGGTACATGTACCGAAATACATATACGCGTATTCGTACCAAAAATACGAATAGCCAAGAGAGAAAATGAATAGTGAACAATAATACTAGAATACGTATATACAAATACATATATAAATTATTAAATCAAAACCTGATTTAATAAACTGGCTTAATCATAAGCCGCTAGTATTAACAACCGTCCAATTAAAGTCTGCGCAGCAAGTGCACATATTTAATCGGACATCTGTATGTATCAACATACATCATGTACACCATATCGCCTGAACCGTGAAAACCCTCTGTGTGGGACTCTAAAGACTCGTCAATACGCTGGCAGTAGGTTTAACCACAAGTACGTCAGCGGCACTAGCTGTACGTAACGGCTACCCAGGTATTGAGCGAAAGGGAGGCCGACGAGCAAACTCATCCTGAACCCCTACTGAGCCTGACAGTGACAATATCCGTACAGTCCGGTCTGTTCGTCTAAGAGTATCGCATATCGAGTCTAGGGGGGTGGATAATGTCAGACCCCTAACAACGCGATATTTAGTATCGGCATGTAACCCATCACCTCCTGAGAAACTATCGATCCTGGATCGGTAATCCTCGTCTACCATGGCCATGGATTCGTGGTGATGGCCACCCATACACAATGCGACATCAACCCTCAATACCAGGAGAGACGAATCCCCGACGATCCGATCACTGCCTCCATATGGCTCGGGACTGTACCCAACTAAAACCTGTTTGCACGACTCCTTTGAGCCGTGGTAGGGTAGTAATCAAAGCACAGTGGGAACTCACACGAGACAAATGACGATCTCAGATCGACATACTAACCTGTATACATGTCACCTGGGAACTGCTATCTGACAATAGGTATAATACCAACTAGCAGGTTTCCGGCGAGTCCGTCCAGTGTGCTCATAACCCAATGAGCACCTGTATACTATGTTAGGTGAACAAACTAACACCAATGGCTTGTGAGACCTGGCCACCGCCCCTCGTCGGGGTCTCGATCAGTATACACTAGTATACATTGGAGTATCGATTCCTGGGCTCGATACTCCTACGACTAGGGACATTTAAAGATGTGCTTATAGACCCCAGCTCCCACATATGTGATCGCCATCACAATGCTGGCAGTCAAGCAAGAATCCTACGGGCTCTATCAACATATATATGATGATAAAGACAAACCGGATAGCATACTATCATCTTGAGTAAGACTGTTTTATCGGTATAGGTCCTCACTCAATCATCATAATTACAAGTTCGCGACTATGATAATTGCCTTGAGAGCACTATAGCCAACACTTACCACGTTGAGATCTGGAAGAGTGCTAGATAATCATGTGGGTGAACCAACAGATAATGATGAATTGATCATTAACACCCCGGCTTCCACTTCCACTTTCACTTCCACTTCTACTTCTTACCCTATTTCGTCTAATTTACTATCTTCTTCCGAGCCTAATCTCCGTTTTCCCAAAGGCTTGAACCCTCCACCCACTTCATCCTTCCCACCCCTACAAACTTCTCCATAAATGTTGGACCCAACACTTATTGATAGAGCTCTATTTCCAAATAGGTTGAAGCCCAACAAACCCAATGCCCAAATGGAGAAGCTTGTGGACATGTTTAAGCAAGTTAACATCAACATCCCTCTCCTAAATGCTATACAACAAGTTCCGTCCTATGCGAAAATTCTTAAGAACTTGTGCACTAGGAAGAGGAAGACTCAAGTGCCGAAAAAAGTGTTCATGTCGAATACTGTAGACACAGCTTTTCCCCAACAATTACCAAGGAAACGTAAGGACCCTGACTATCCTACTATTTCTATTTCTATTGGGAATAAACACATTAACCATGCTTTACTTGACCTTGGCGCTAGTGTTAACTTGCTTCCATATTCATTCTATGAGCAACTAGGTATCGGAGTGTTAAAACCCTCGAACATAACTCTTCAGATGGTCGAACGATCAATCACCAAACCTAGGGGTGAACTTGAGGATGTGTTGATAAAAATCGGGGAATTTATATTCCCTGTGGACTTTATTGTACTTGATACACAGCCTGTAGTAAACTCACGGAATCAAATTCCGGTGATTCTTGGTCCCCCCTTTTTGGCCACTTCTAACGCTATAATCAACTGTCGTAATGGCTCTATGACCCTATCTTTCGGGAATAGGTCAATTGAGCTCAACATTTACAAGTTGGGATGTTAACCCTTCGATCCTCATGCTCGAGTATGTTCTGTCGAATTAATGGATGTCGACAGCAGCGAATTTGACGATCCTCATGATACTGATCTTGACTCTTTTCATATGTTGTTGTTTGACCCAATTATGTATCATACACATACAAACTATTCCACCGAGTTGTCCGGGTCATCAACTAACACTGAGTATGAACCGTTTTTGGAGTCTGAAAATCACCCTGCACTTTGTGATGACATTATTCTTCGGGGTATTGATGAGAGTTTTGAGGAGATCTTCGCTGATGAACTCGCATTTTTGAAAAGCACGGGTGTTGAGATGAATTATCTCCCAAACAAAGAAATTGAACCTCCACCCCTTCTTCTGGATTATAAAGAGAATGCGAGTAATCCATCACAATCACTGAGTCGTCTCTCCAAAACGAGACGCAAACACATTCTATTCCACCACTTACCTTTTCCCCACTTCTTCTTCCACCAACCGATGCACTGCATTGATAAAATTTTCGAATGGATGGTGTTGACCTTCGGTCTTTGCAAAGCTTGGTATCGACCAATAACTTTAACCCCCTCTTTTGATTTTCAAAGCTTAACATGGTTTAACTCAAGTTTGGGGGTGATAATCTGGTTCCCGAAAAGAAATTTTTTTTTTACACAAAATTGTGAGCCAAAAATAATTTTGGGGGAGGATTTTCACGATCATATTTATTGCCCCCGTTAATAAATTTCCTCACAAGCTTACAGGTTTTTTTGAGATCTAGCAGAAGGCAACAGTGAGGACACTGTTTAAAACAAGTTTGGGGGTGGCTTGTGCTTATTTGCACATCATTTGCATCATACTTTGCATAAGCACAAAACATATAACAAATATAATAATAAAAAAAAATTTGTACATAAATAAGATAATAAAAGATTAGATAGTGAAAAATTAAATCCAAAAGATTGGAAAAATTTAAGAAAAGCAAGAAAATTAGAGGTTTTCTTAAACGAACTAGTAATAAGTAGTTATGAGCCATTGTCCCAAGGGTTAGTAAGATGAAGAAAGTCACTAATCTGAGAATAAAAATAAGTCTGAAAAATAGTTCCTATTCTGGAAGCCAAACATTTGAACGTTGATACCCTACTATACGCACTTACACACGTCTTGAAACTCAGGATAGTAGATGATACCTTGAAATGCTCTTGTCTAAAAGCCAAAGTATGAAGGAAATAAAAAAAAATGAAGAAAATATAAAATGGTGTAGAAAAATGAACACTAGTTTTGTTATCGCCAAGATAGCAATAAAAAAATATAGCGAGGGTGCTTCATCACCTAGTGCCTTAGACCAACTGGTCTGGGAGTCACTGCTAAGCCTTAGGCGGTGCAAGACGAGGAAAATGCTAATACACCGTATAAGCAAGCACATGAGTAATCGGTCGGTTAGTACCTTAAGAAGTATTAACGGTCGCATGAAAAATGTGTGAGCAATCTCATCTAAATATTCATCAATTAAAAAAGTACCGAGGTAGATGGACAAGAGTATGATAGCTTGAATTGAATTCTCCGAGTGTAGGGATGTCTTTTACACACACGTAGGGTTATATGATCGATATTTGGAAGAAAGATAGGAATGAAGAATAAAGACGATGTTTTATTGAGGGATGATATGATTTCAAACATCTTTTCATGACTATTAAGATAGGGCTCATGACAACCAAAAAGGTAGTGTAGTTGGAAACTCTAATTTTCAAAGTCTTTCTTTTATAATTCTTATCTTTATATGTAATATTTACGGTCTTCCTTTTATTATTGGATTTTGTGGGTGTAATCTGCTGAAAACCCTCAGGAGACAACACTCCTCCTACTAGGGACACCTAGAGGTTTAAAGGCTTGTTGCACGTGCTCAGTGCAATCGTGTTGCCTACGAAAGTGTGCTAGTTAGCTTTTCTCTTTCTTTATTTTCTTCTTCTCTTTTTAATAAAACAAGTTTGCTCGAGACGACCAAAAATAAGTTTGGGGGAATTTGATCAGTCGAAAATATTGCATTTTTAACACATCAATTTCCTTACTATTTGCAATCATCTAAAGGTGTTCGGTATGAATATAGCACATATTAGTAATTTGACTGTAAATTACCAAATAACTTGTGTTATATATTATAACCGGCATTTTGAGGGAAATTAAGTGTTTATTATTGCACGCATCATCTTTGTATATCGCAACACTTGTCTCGAGAATGTGTGCAGGAAATTCCAGGAAAAGAGCCGAAACCGTTAAAAGTGCTCATAAAAATACGCCAAGACCAAGACTTATGATCTGGCAGTAAACAAGAAAGATTTATGAGATTCCACATATTAGAAAAGTGCCACAAGGCCAGCACAAAGCAGTACAAGAAATTTCATGCACCAAGGCACCCAAACGGCCGCGGATCCGCAGTCGTATGCGCCTATTGGCAGCGGATCCGCGGCCACATCAGCAAGACGTCAGCAGTTCATTATCTCAGGCTTCTCCATTCACTGACCAGACTTCTTCAAGCCACTTCGTTCTCCAGAAATCTCCAGAAGCTTCTGTCCGAACAGCTAAGCTTCTTGTACAAGCTAAACACCTCTAAGCTTCTCAATTAAGCTAGCTAAACCTAGAAGGTTCTTCCTAACAACCAAGCTTATCAAGGAAGCTAGCTAACTAACTAATTCTAGAAGTTTCTACTCAACTACCAAGCTTGCAAGAGAAGCTAAACTAAACCTAGCTTCTAAAGGAAGCTAATCCTAATCAAGCTTCTAGGGGAAGCTAAAGGAGAGGGCTATAAAAGGGGGCCCAAGGCTTCTTCTCAAAGGTTGTTGATCATTCCACATCAATTCAGCCACAAGTTGAGTGACACAACTTGTGCATCCAAACCCTAGTCCAATTACCAAAAGCCAAATTCAAGATCTCCAAGTACAAATCAAGCAAGAAGCCTTGAACCTTTTAGTAGCGACGCCGATCTTCAACCGAGCAAGTGATCCAAGACGATCCGTGACTCATAGAGACGATGCGAAGCTAATTCGATGATCGAGTTCTTTCCTCAATTGTTGTAGTTCTTGAGCGAATTGTAACGGAATTGTTGAATAATAAAAGGTGAAATTTCTTTATCTTGCTTATCTTTATATTTGAGCATTATGATGAGTTCTCAATTCTTGATTGTGTTTTTTGTCATGATGTTTGAGTGAAAACTCCGCTCGTGGAGGAATCGGGAAAATTGATAGTTGACGATGATTAAATTCTTGTACGATTCTTAAGTCCTATGAGTATTGTAAACTCTAGTAAATTGAATCATTGACAACCTAGTTTCGAGCGAGATACTTTCTTGAATGTTTTCGCTCTTAATTAGTGATCAACGATCGATGCTTGAATTTCCTAAAGGCTAGAATGTGAATGAAAATCAACGAAAGGACAAGGGATAGATGATGAAATCCTAGTTTCCGCAAAAGATCCCTAATTCTCTTTGATCGTCATCGATCTAGCAACAAATCATCAATGGATAAGAATACATAATCACAAGTCTTCATCCTTACTATCGATTCTATCGATTCCTATGAGCCTCTCTACAAATCTTGATAACTAATTTAATTTGGACAATTCTTGATTCTTGAATTCTTGATCTTTAGTATTTCTTGATAATTAGATCTAGTTCTTTAAAATTCTTGAAACTAAAATTCAAAATTCTTGAATCATTTTCTTTTCTTCTTTAATTTTCGACTCAACTAAAACAAATACAAGCAAATCACACTTTCCCTGTGGACGATACGCACTCGCTAATGAACCTACAATTGACACCGTTATTGATTGCGGTTTACAAATTTCTTTTGTTGTGAAACATCTTTTCTATATACTACACACCGAGATTAAAGATCTATCAGTATTCGTATGACCTTGTTGACCTCTGTCAAGGGTCGTGCGGGTGGGTTTAATTCAATCATGAAATGGCGGGTTGAACATGACTAGCGCACTATGGTTAGTTGACCTCTATCAAGGTGGTAGGACGCTAGGGGTAAAAACTATTATCGGGAATTTCAAGTGTTGAAATTTGCAATGAGATTGCATACCATCTATGTGATAGTTAGATCCCGATACCCACTGCGAGTAAGAGTTACTCCTAGGAAAGTTTTGCACTTTACAATTAGCTAATCATGTAGGTGTCTATAAAGATATCAACGAGGTTATACCTCTAGGGAAACAAGGTTTATTTTAATTATGTCTGTGCGAAAGCACGGGGAACCTCCCTCAGAGTTCCGATACCTGCCTGCCCAAACGATTGGCGAACCTGTAGGGTGTAATTAATCCCGGCTAATCTTACCTTTTAGGGTTTGAAGGAAGATTTGATAAAAACAGTGGGAGCCATCCTGATTAGATAAAATAACCAATCTAATCTTGCAAAGAGCACACGCAAAGTGATTATCCTTCTCTCTCTCCTGGTAGTGACCAATAAAATGCTTTAATCAAGATAATAATATGAATGTTTTGACCGAACCGACTTATCATACTGGGCTAGATTCCGCTCTACCTTATGATTGTCATAAGTTTGAGCAAGGAATAGGGAAATATTCGGATTCCCACGCCACCCAAACGAAGAAAAAGCATGTTGATGCATTGTCTTTGGGTGTGTTCATAACTAAGAACTGATTCTCAGTTATCTCGTCCTGGGTATTAGATACCGGATCAGGGTTCCACACGTGTAATTTGTTACATGGGATCTAGACAGGTGGAGAACTGGGAAAGGGTGATATGTCTCTAGTAGTAGAGAATGATGCAATTGTTGCAGCCAAAACAGTTGGCAGATATCACCTAGTGTTACCAACTGGTAATACATTGATTCTTAGAGACTGTTATTTCGTACCAATAAATATTGTGAATATTTTCCTAAATCAAGTGTTGATTGGGTAAGGTATGTTGTATAACAGTGTATACGTTCTGAATCAAACTACAGTTCTAAGCGTACAGAACACGCATAAGAGGAATGGTTCAGAAATGAATGAAGTCTTCTTGTGGCATTGTAGACTGGGTCATTTTGATGAAACAAGACTAGCTTAAGTTCCATAAGGATGCATATTTGAATCCGTTCGAATTTACATCTTATGAAATTTGCCAGTCATGTCTCAAAGACTAGATGACCAAATCTCCGTTTACTGGAAACGGAGAAAGAGCTACTGAACTCTTGGACAGATACATAGTGATGTCTGCGGTCCTATGTCTACACATGCCAGAGATGGTTCCACGTACTTTATTACATTCACCGATGTTCTCTCAAGATACGGACATGTGTTCTTGTTGAAACACAAATCTGAATCTTTTGAGAATTTCAAGGAATATAAGTACGAAGATAAGAACCAGATGGGTAAAGGTATTCAAATCCATCAATATGATCGGGGAGAAGAATACTGGAGCACGGAATTCTGAGACTATTCAAAAGAGAATGAGATCTTCTCTCAGTTTACTCCTCTGTATACACCACATCACAATGGTATATCGGGGTGGAGGAATCGCACCCTATGAGATATGGTGCGTTCTATGATGAGTACTTCTGAGTTTCCTATTTCCTTTCAGGGACATGCACTTGAGAAGATGCATACCTATTGAATAGAGTTCCGATCAAATCTGTTGCCTATCACTCCATATGAGATATGGAATGGGAAGAGACCATCTCTTAAACGAGTTAAGATATGGGGTTTTCCGGCCTATATTGAAAAGCAAAATCCTGTCAAGCTCGAGGCAAGGTCAGTTCTATGCAAGTTTGTAGGATATCCTAACCATTCGCGAGAGTATATCTTCTACCACACCAAGGAACAAAAGATGTTTTGTATCTCGACATGCCACCTTTTTAGAAAAGGAATTTCTTATGGAAGAAATTAGTGGCAATGAGGTAGAACTGAAAGTAGTTCCAGCAAACACAAACTATAACTGACGATTTATTAGAACTCAATAGTCCCTGACAAACCGAAGCCACTCCGCAGATCTAGTAGGGTTCCTCATCCACCTAAGAGATACTACGGTTTTCTCTTAGACGGTGGGAGCGAGGATTGCATCACGGAGATGATGGCCCAACTAGTTTCGAGCAGGCTATCACAAGTAGAGAATATGTGAAATGGCTAGATGCTATGCGATCTGAGATGGAATCCATGTACACCAGAAAAGTGTTGACTTTGCATGTTGCTCCTGAAGAGGTAAAACCCATCGGGAGTAAGAGGATCTTTGAGAAAGATAATTTGGTGTAGATGGAAAAGTTGAGACTTTTAAAGCTAGACTTGTCGCCAAGCTTAAGTCCATCAAAATCCTACTTGCCATTGCTGCATACCATGACTACGATATCTGGCAGACTGCACGTCAAAACCGCTTTTCTAAATGGTGATTTAGAATAGAGCGTGTATATGACAACGCCAGAGGGATTAGTAGACAGTAGGAGCAGCGGAAGCATGTGCAAGCTGCTTAAATCCATCTACAGATTAAAGCAGGCATCGCGGAGATGGAACATCTGTTTTAATGAAGCTGTCAAAGAGTTTGACTTCATCAAAAAGGTATATGAACCATGTATAAATAAGAAGGTTGTAGAGAGTATCGTTATCTTCCTCGTATTGTACGCAGATGACATACTCTTGATAGGAAAGAGTGTTCCTAGCTACACTCGGTCAAACATCTCTTATCACACAGGTTCTCTATGAAAGATCTAACTGATGCCTCCTACATCCTGGGGTTATAGATCTATAGAGATAGATCTAAATGGATTTGGGATTGTCCCAATCCAGGTACATAGACACCATGCTAAAAGGGTTTTAGTATGGATGATTCTAAGCGTGGTAATGTACCCGCTTGTTCAGGAATCACTCTCTCCAAAGAGATGCCTCTCGAGACTGATTTGGAGAGGGCTCGCATACAAGGGATACCCTATGCTTTGGCAGACAGGTCAATCATGTATGCTATATTATGTACCAGACCAGATGTAGCTTACTCACTAGGTGTAGTGAATAAGTATTGTAAAGATCTTTGGGAAAACCATTAGACAGCTGAAGAACATTCTTAAGTGCTTGAGAAGGACTAAAGATATGTTCTCGGTGTATGGTAACGGTGAACTCCAGATGGATTCCTTTACCGATTCGAGCTTCCAGAGTGATAAGGATGACTGAAAGTCAGTCTCGGATTTTTGTCTTCACCCTCAATGGAGGGACGGTATGTTGGAAGGGTTCCAAGCTATATACCGTTGCAGACTCGTTGATAGAAGCTAATTACATCGCTACCAACGATGCTGCCAAAGAGGTTGTCTGGATGAATAGAGTTCATGAGATAAACTAGGTTCCTACTATTGTGTTAGTTATATATATGCCTTAGAGGCCATTGTTGTACATATGATGTATATTATAGTGGATGCTTGGATATATATAAAGAGGACTTTCTTGCTCGATATGATAGTATGCTATCTGCTTTCACTTTGTCTTAACATGTTGACTTGTACCGGTTTACTGTCTTGCTCTCACATGTTGATAAAGCCCTTAGAATATGTACTCGACTACTGGGACTATGATGTAGATCATACTAGTAGGGCCAGGGTAGTCCAAGAGCACATCCTATAACTGTTCCTAGTCGAGGGTGCATCGAGACAGGGCATCGATATTCCAGAGTAGACTAGCGTATACGCATCTTGACCCATATGATGGGTGATGGATAATCCTATATCCATTAGTGTTTGACATCAAAGATGGTGTACGGGTGCTCATTGGAGACTGGATACACTGAACGAACTCGCCGAGAACTCCTAGATGGTATTATACCTATCGTCAGATAGCAGTTCTCTGGTGACACTGGTACAGGTTAGTCTGTTGACCCGAGATCGTTATAGAGTCTTGTGTGATTCCCACTGTGCTTTGATTTACACCTTACCACATTCAAGAGGATGTGCAAAACGGTGGCTTTTGGGTATAGTCCCGAATCACATGGAGGCAATGAGCGATAGAAGGGGTTTCGTCTTTCCCGGTATTGGGGCTTGATGTTGCGCTGTGTTCGATTGGATGTAACTGGAAGTCCCTGGCCAGGGCTGATATGGAGACCTATCAGTAGATTCTCGACCCGTTATGAGCCTCACATCGACATGACTTATCGGTTACTGGGGTCTGACGTATACCACCCCTAGACCGGATATGCGACATATCAAGCAAAGAGGCCGGACTGTACGGTAGTGTTACTGATTAGATTCATAGGAGTGTGTGCAGGCTTGCTTGTTGATCTTCTGATCGCTCAATACCCGGATGGCTGTTACGTTTAGCTGACCGCTTGCAGCTTGTGGATGTTTGATATGATCACCACCTACTGCCGGCGCATTGACGAGTCTTTAGAGTCCTACATAGAGGTTTCCTGGCTCAGGCGAAACGGAGTAGGAGCACTTATGTGATATGTGCGGGACCGAGATTAATACAATATGTGATACCGTATTTGATTCTCGCGATATGTGATATCGGCCAGGTATATGTGATATAGCCGGGTTATCGGATCAAGTGTTGATTCGATAAAAAGATACATATTATATTAGTCGGTTATATGTAATATAGCCGAGTTATTAAATTAAGTGTTAATTTAATAATTTAATGTATAATTATATATGTGATTTATTACATTACATTAACTAATATAAGCTCACTTAAATGATTCTTTTTCTCACTTGATGATACATTGATATATATGTGATATATGCTAATTGTATTATTTTCTTTTGTTACATTAAATATTATATATGTGATATATAATATTGTAACATGTTAGGTTACAAATGCAACTAGGGTTTATGAGAGTTAAACCATGATTAAGGTTAAGATTAGGGTTTACATTTTTATTTTGTATAATTCAATTTTGTGGATAAATGCTAAGATATTTTGCTTAGTTGACTAAGTCCACACTTTTGGATATTTCTAAGATATTTTGTTAACTCAATCCTAACCCTAACCCATGGTCAAGTCTCTACAAGGGTTAAGCATGACATGCTTAACCCTTAGTTGCATTTCTAAGCTCAACAATAATTCATTTTCATCACACTTGAGCTTCTTCTTCTTCATTGATTTTACTCTATTGATTTTATTCATGTGATGAAAAATAGTGAGAAATAGAAAATTAAAGAGAGCAAAATTCCTACTTCATCATTCTCTTCTATACTAGCTATATAGATTAGTGTGTTAGCTTCACTAATCTCTAATTAGTGAAATAATAGCTTGGGTTTGTGATTCCTCAAGGTAGATCATCTTTGATTGTGAAGATTATTAGCAATCATGATTCATTCACATCATGGAGCCTCTCAAGAGTATGGGAACTTGATGATCGCAGTGAAGGGACCTCAGCTTGGAGCTTATGAAGCGAAGGAATGGACTATAAAGGTTATAATCTCTAACTCTTAGAAGTAAAGTGGTTTACTTATTCATTGTTAACCCTAATTCTCTAGTAAAGATCCTTGCTAAGGTTATTTGGCACTTGAAATTTTTTAATTTGGCATGTTTGATGCCTTGTAGAACCTTGTTCTAGTGACTAATAACCCTACAGTTGTATCAGAGCTACTAGGCATTAGATGTCGACCTATGGGGGGTTCTCACTGTGTGACAGTGTGGCGAAGCATAGGCTCTTACCCCCAGGGTGTCCCGAGACCGGAAGGTGTTCCGGCGGGTTGTAGTCCTCACGAGGGGCATGCGTAAAAAGTAGTTGCTGAGGGACCCATTGGTGCCACGGCGACCCTATTGGATGGGGTGGCTGCCTGACCTACAGTGGTATCAGAGCCTAGCTAGAGCATTAGACGTTGCGTAGGCGAAATTAAAAGTCCGAACGAACTCCGAATAACCGATTTTCCCCACTTTCTGGAAATTTTTTCAAAAGTTGAAATTTTTCATGTTAAAAGTATTCAGAAAATCATGCAGGTAATTCTATTGACACACCTGAAGAACGAAACTCTAACTCGTCTAAGTGACCGTGGATCCGCGGCGAAAACATGGTTTTGGCATCGGATCCGCGACGCCACTTAAGAGGCTTGGGTCGGGCCCTTCAGCTGTAGTTCCGTAGGTACTGGGGCATGCTTCTGGGAATTTTTAATTATGCTTAAGTTTTGAGCTCTCTGGGAATTTTGGGAATTCGTTGATTCGATCGAATTGTTTAACGTTGTCTAGCTCTCGGCTGTAATCAGAAATCTTGTTGAATTATCCGATTATTTTGAAAGGTGTTTTCATGGGTGAGACCTAAATGCGAGCTTTACATTGTTAGGCATAAAATCTTGGATATGTGATACCCCGGGTTTATGATGTCTAAGGGCAGTTACGATTCCAATTGTTGTAGTTTTTCATTTTCTTTTCTGGGACCGTAAGTGTAGTATGTGGTGTGTTGCCGATTCATTGCTATACATCAACGACAATTAGAATACGCATATTTACTTACGTTGATGACATGTGATGTTATGTGTTTCTCTGATATGTTATATTGGATCGTCATGATTTTAATAGCCGGGGGTTTTATGTGAGATGAGAGTTTTTCATTTTCATTCATGTAAAATTCATTGTATGTAATATTCTTTTATTGGGGCACTTCCGGGTTGTGGATGATGTCACCATTGTATATTATTTACTTTTCCGCATTAGGATTGACCCAAGGAGGAGAGCACAAGTAACCGGGTTCTAGGGTCCAGTTGGAGGCCATCTCGAGGAGTCGAGACCGGGTCTCCTAACTCTAGAATTGATAGGGTTGCTTTTCACTCTCGTAGGGGTCTAAGGATATGGGTTTGGGTATTCATTGCGACCATGGAATCCGTGTTTTATACTGGCTTAAAATAAAACACGGACCTCCTAGTATGTCCAATATTTCATATGTTATCTTCTGCTGCTGATATACTGTGATGTGATCATTTTATATGCGTGAGACGAATGCTTTATTATTGTATATATGATATATAATAAACGTTGCTTATATTTTGCACCCGCGCTAGTCCCGCCCCGGTTTGCCGTTAGTTAAGTAACCTAACGGTGCATAACGGGACATTGTGGCGAATGTGGATAGCATAAGCGTACGTTGTATTTCGTTTCTTTTGTGATGCTTAGGAAGCATATATGATGGGAATTCATTAATGAGATTAATGAAAGAACAAGAACCCTAAAAGATGTTGTAGAATCAAATTTATAAAAAGGGTAGCTCTAGTTTTTGCTTTGCATAGCGGTATTCCTTGTAGAATATCTAACACCTTATTCGATAAGGAAAGAGCCGAGATCCCTTCACCGGGAGTGACCTCTTTAGCGAAACTACCAGATGCTAACTCACTCGGTTTTGTTTTTGATTGCTTCTATAGTTCTTACTTTGCATAGTGATATTTGTGAAATATCCTCCACCTTATTCGATAAGGAAAGAGCCGAGATCTCTTCACTGAGAGTGACCTCTTTGGGAAACTAGCAAAAGCCTCAAAAACACTTCTTTTCAAAATCACTTGTTTCTACAACGATATCAAGTTCATTACGCAAAAGGTTTTCTGAAAAACCTGTCGTAGCCCTCCGTCATTTCAGGTAAGTCCTAATTAGTATTCGTGCTGCGTTTGTTGACCTTTGTCAAGGCGTAGTGTGCGGTAGCTGACTAGTAATTATTTGTTTATGCATGTGATACGATTGGATTAGGGTAGTCGTACGACCTTGTTGGCCTTTGTCAAGGGTCGTGCGGGTGGGTTTAATTCAATTGGGAAATGACTGGTTGAACTTGACTAACATCCTATGGTTTGTTGGCCTTTGTCAAGGTCATAGGGTGTTAGGGGCAAAAGCATTATCAGGAATTTCAAGTATTGAAATTTTCGATGAGATTGCATACCTTCTATGAGATAGTTGGATCCCGATACCCACTGCGAGTAAGAGTTACTCTTGGGAGAAGTTTTACACAAGACAATTAGCCGATCAAGTAGGTGTCTAGAAAGGTGTTAATGGAGTTATGCCTCTGGGAAAACGAGGTTTATTTTAATTAGGCCCGTGCGAAAGCACGGGGAACCTCTCTCAAAGTACCAACACTGGCCTGGCTGAAAGATTGGCAAACTTGTAAGTGTAATTAATCCCGGCTAATATTACCTTTTAGGGTTTGAAGGAAGATTTGATGAAAACAGTGGGAGCCATCCTGATTAGATAAGATAAAAACCAATCTAATCTTGCAAGAGCATACGCTAAAGTGTTTTCTTCCCTCTCTCCCCAGGTAGCGACCATGTCAGGCCTTAATCAAGATAATAATATGGATGTATTAACTGAACCCGTTTATTATACTGAGCAGGGGAACGTTGGTTCCGTTTTTTCTTATAATTGTTATAAGAAAGAACATGATATAGGGAATATCCGGATTCTCATGCCGCCCAAATGAAGAATAAGCATGTTGATGCATCTTCTTCGGGTGTGTTAGTTATCGAGAACTGTTTCTCAGTTCACTCTACATCCTGGGTATTAGATACCGGATCATGATCCTACATATGTAATATGTTATATGGGCTAAAAAAAGGTAGAGAACTGAGAGAGGGTGATCATTCCATAAGAGTAGGGAATGATGCAAATGTTGCAGCCAAAGCAGTTGGCGAATATCACCTTGTGTTACCAAATGGTAATACATTGATTCTGAACGAATGCTATTACATTCCGACCCTGATATGCAATCTTATATTAGTTTTTTTATTGAGTAAAGAAGGATATAATTTTGTAGTACAGGATAATGTTATGAACATCTTCCTGAATCAAAAGTTGATTGGATTAGGCTCGTCAAATAATGGCATATACGTTCTAAACCAAACCACGGTTCTTAATGTACAAAACAAACAAAAGAGGAAGAGTTCAGAAATGAACGAATCTTTCTTGTGGTATTGTAGACTAGGTCATATCAATGCGACACGATTAGCTAAGTTACATAAGGATGGATATTTGAATCCGTTCGAATTTTCATCTTATGAAACTTGCCAGTCATGTCTCAAAGGCAAAATGACCAAAACTCCGTTTAGTGGACACGAAGAAAGAGTTACGGAACTCTTAGGACTGATATATAGTGATGTATGCGGTCCTATGTCTACACATGCCAGGAATGGTTTCTCGTACTTCATTACATTCTCTGACGATCTCTCAAGATACGGACATGTGTTCCTGTTGAAACACAAGTCTGAAGATTTTGAGAAATTCAAAGAATATAAGCACGAAGTAGAGAACCAAACGGGTAAAAGTATTAAGATCAATCTGATCGAGGAGGAGAATACTTGAGCAATGAGTTCCTGGACTATCTAAAAGAGAATGGGATTCTTTCTCAGCTTACTCCTCTTTATACACCACAACAAAATGGTGTATCAGAACGGAGGAATCATACCCTATTGGATATGGTGCGCTCTATGATGAGCACTGCTAAGTTGCCTATTTCCTTTTGGGGGGATGCGCTTGAAACAGCAGCATACTTATTTGTATCTCCGGGAGATCGAGGTCAGGAGAGTTGATACAGAGGAAAACACAGCGGATCCACTCACCGAGGCCATTCCCCAGAAGCTATTTGAGAGACTTTAGGGACGTTGGGTATGAGATACTACAACAACTGGCCTTAGTGCAAGTGGGAGATTGTTAGTAATATGTATGCCTTAGAGGCTATTATTGATGATATAGTGGATGCTTGGACATATATACAGAGGACTTTCTTGCTCGACATGATAGTATGCTATCTGGTTACTATTTATCTTAACATGTTACTGGTATTATTTACTGTCTTGCTCTCACATATTGATAAAGCCCTTTGGATATGTACTTGACTACCAGGATTATGATAAGATCATACTAGTGGGGCCAGGGTGGTCTACAAGTACGTCCTTTAATCAGTTCCTAGTCGTGGAAATATCGAGACCAGGGCATCGATATTCCAGTGTAGACTAGTGTGTACATTTCTTGTCCCTTAGAGGGCGATGGTTGATCCAACAACCATTGGTATGTGACATCAAAGATTGTACACAGGTGCTCATAGGAGAATGGGTACACCGAATTGGACCCGCCGAGGACTTCTATGTGGTAGTATACCTATCGTCAGATAGCAGTCCTCTGGTGACACTGGTATAGATTAGTCTGTAGACCCGAGATCGTCATAGAGTCTGGTGTGGCTCCTACTGTACTTTGATTTCCTCCTACCACGGCTTAAAGGAGTCATGCAAACAGGTGGATTTTGGGTATAGTCCCGAGTCACATGGAGGCAATGAGCGATAGGAGGGGTTTCTTCTCTCCCGGTATTGGGGGTTGATGTTGCGCTATGCTCGATTGGCTATAATTGGAAGTCCCTGGCCAGGGCTGCTGCTGAGATTTACTGATAAGAGTTATCAGTAGTTTCTCGAACCGTTATAGGCCAGACATCGGCATGACTTATCATGTTACTGGGGTCTGACGATTTCCACTCCCAGATATAATATGTGACATATCAGACAAAGAGACCGGACTGTACGGTAGTGTTACTAATAGGCTTCATGGAGAGTATGGATGAGCTTGCTTGTTGATCTTCATATCGCTCAATACCCGGGTAGCCGTTACGTCCAGCTAGTACCGTTGACGGCTTTTAGGTGATTGATGTGATCATCACCTACTGCTGGCGTATTGACGAGTCTTTAGAGTCCCACATAGAAGTTTCCTGGTTCGACCGAAACGAAGTTAGGCACATATGTTGATATATGTGTGGGCTTGATTAAATATGAGTATGTGATACAGTATTGTAATCTGGCAGTTATCTGTTATCGGTTCTGTTATATATGATATAACCAGATTGTCGAATCAAGTGTTGATTTGATAATGTGATATATAGATGAATGATATTAGTCGGTTATATATGACATAACCGGATTATTAAATCAAGTGTTGATTTAATAATGTGATATATATTATATGTGATATAATTATATCCTAACTAATATCATTAGCTCACTAATTATTCTTCATTATATATATTAATATATATGATATATTTGTATGTATATAATAATGAAGCATAGCATGATTTCTATTTTTGAGAAAAATAGAAAAGAGGTGGAAAATGAGAGCATGGTTGCAAGCACGGGCTTTATTCATAGTTTATTCATCTTGGCTCACTATTCAAGCATGGTTGCAATTTTATATTGCAAAATTCCATGCTTGAATGAGTGGGGGTCAGGAGTTGCCATGCATTCTATTCTCATTCTCAACACTTAGCCATTTTTCTTGAGTTGCTCCCATGGTCGCTCTCTTGCTTCATCTTCCTCCTCAAATGTCATGGTTCAAGCTTCAACCCTCACATGAGATGTGAAACATGAAGCTTGAATACAATCTTATGAGCTTTTAACATCCCCTATTTCACCATCCCACACCAAACTAGCAATTTGGTGTGGTTTGTTTGCTACGCTAAAGGAGTTTATTGTAAAGTTAGCTTGGGCTAAAGGAACATCGGGTGGATCGTCTTTGGTGCGATGACCATGAAGGAGGGTCGTTCAACTTTAAGAGGAGCCTTGTAGAGTCGCATGGACCGCAACCCGAAGCTTTAGAAGATAAGGACTCGAACTACAAAAGTTGTATGCTCTTTTCTTCTCTTAGTTTTATCACATCACAAAGGCATACCCTAATAATCAAGCAATGATCTTGTTAGTCTAACTTAGCACCAAATAAAAATTAAAATTTGGCATGCTTGATACCTCTAGAACTTCATGGTGGTGTTAAGGTAGACTTTCAGTTTTCTTTCTGGGGTTGCCATGAGAGTAGACTATTTCTTCATCTCCCTCGGAATCGCTCCCAAAGATTAGGATAGTGGTGATGGACTTCTGTTTATCCTCCAGCTTATGACACCTTTCTGTATTTTCGAAGTCTTGTAGAAAGTACTTTGCGTCTTCATATTTTCGGACCTCGTTTACGGAGAACAGGTTCAGCTCTCCTGTGATGGTGCATTCCAAACCATCCTTGAAATACTTCATACACTGATATTGTGTAGAAGGGATGATGTTGTACTCATGCAGCCAGGGCCTACCGAGCAAAGCGTAATAGCAAGTCTTGGCATCAATGACGTGAAATTTGATGTTAGTGACGAGAAACCCGAAGCGTAACGTCAGTATTACGGACCTCAGCGTCCGTGACGACTGTGAGTCGAACCCGGAGATGGTAATTTTGTCTCGGGATAAGTGCCGAACATTCATGCAAATCTCCTTTAGCACTTTCACGTTGAGAAGGTTGACGGAAGATCCGTTGTCGACAAGGATTTTCCCTATTTTGATATCGTGGAAATACCCGGTGGCGTATAATGGGCAGTTATGCTCGCACGTACCAAGGAGGAGGTCTTCATCGCTGAATGTAATGTTAGCAGTGCGAACCTCCACCAGCTCATCCTTCATCTTCTCTTCAGCGAGGAAAGCATGGAACTGATCAGGCTCTTGTAATGCCATGATCAGAGAATCTCGTGCCTCTTTGGACAGGAGGAGAGCATCCAATATGCGCAGTTGTGAGGATATTTTCCTCAGATGTGCCAGGACATTGTAATCCACCTTGTTTTTCTTAAATAGATCCCTTGCTGTGAGTTCTTTGACAACTCCACCATCGAGAGAAATCTTCTCAGGGATTTTTTTTCTTTCCCTTTGTCTTTTTTGCTCGAACCCTTATTTGTAGGTCCGAGGTTCTTTTCAGGCAGCGTGCGGCTCCGCAGCTGAATATTCTCGCAGTTCTTCTTCTCCTCTTCTTTTTCGGAGGTGGAGTCCTTGAAAAGAGGGCTGAGGGTTATTTCATTTTCAGAATCGCTCCCGAAAGTAAGAACCTGGGGTCTTTTTCTCTTCCGGATTGGTATCAACCATATGACAGTTGCCAGTCATTTTTTCATGCGCATCTGTCGCACTCTTTTTCTGTCGATGAGCTTCGCGCTTCATCCTTTTGAGTGTTTTTGATTGGCAACATATCCTTGCTACCACTTCTTGAAGGTACCGCATTCTTCGATGGGGTGGGTAACCCTCTGATGATATAGGCAGTAGTTTGGATGTGGATCCTCTCCAACGAGGCATATAACTCCGGGAGTGTTTCCTACGAGAGGTGGCAGCTTCATTCCCATGGAAAGGGCTTTGGCGAACTATTTCTGTGCCTTGATCCTGCTCTTATTTGTGGCAGGTGTGCTTTGGTTTGGTTGGATTACTTTACGACTCATCCTTACCGCAGCTTCTTCATCCTGACGCCGACGCTTAGCCTTTTCATATATGGCTGTTTCACGTTCTCGGTCAGCTTTGCTTTTTCGAAAGGCTTCGTATAACAGCCTATCGGTCGGGTCTTCTGGCAAATCTGGGGATTTTTGCGCCGATCCTGCCCCCAGTTCCTCTGCGCTATTTTCTGACGCGGAGGAAACTTCTTCGCCATTTAACGACGAATAGGAGACCATGTGGCAACTTGCTACGCAGTGTTCGGTTTCTTCTGATGAGTTATTTTTCTCATCGTTGTCACTATCTTCGTTCTCAAGAATATGCTTGAGGAACTTTTCGAGGGTGACCGGCGTCCGCGCCTTCTGGTTGTACTCCTCCAACATGTTGATGTACTTTTGTAGGTTTATGTGCTTGTCGTCATAATCGGCAGGCTGCACAGGCTTCTTGGTCTTCTTCTTATTCTTTGAAGAATTTGAAGGCTTGACTTGGGGATTTTGCCCTTTGTCAACAACATTCGGTACGGGATGCAGTTTCAGCATCCCGTTGATGATTTCAGGTTCAAGTGGACTTTTCCACCCGACTTCCGGACACGCCTTTAGAATCTTCAGCATTCTTTTGGTTTTAGCTGAAAGAACGACTTCCTATGGAGTTTCATCCACAAGCGAGCATAATGCCCCTGGCGCATCCACCATTTTGGGAGTGTGCTTCTGTGGTGGGTTCACCCTCCAGTTCTCAGACAACACGAACTTCCCATGTTGATACTGGTCCTCGACCCAGTTCTTGAAGACGTAGTAATCCTCAATTGGGTGGCTCACCATTCTGTGATAGGAGCAGTAGTTGTAGTTGTTGACGTCGCCGGGTTGCGGTAGACGCCGTGGGTCTGGCAATGTGATGAGTTCGTTACGTATTGCCAACTCAAATAGTCTCCTCATCTTATCGCGGGGAAACGAGTAAGCGCATCCTAACCTTTCTTCCAGGGATAAGCGTGGACGTGCATTGTTTTGGCAAACCGCCGGTTTTGGGTCATTCGGTTGTTGTTGAGTATTGGAGACGAAGGCTGCTTTCCCTTTACCCTTGGCGTTTCGAGGGTCCTTGTTTAAGGAGGAAGGTCCATGACCCATCTGGTCCATTTGGTCCAGCTTATCGATCAGAGCGTGGAAGGTTGTCATGCCCCGCTTCTCAGTGTCCGGGCAGAGGACGCGACGGGTCACGCGACGCATTTACTCAGAAGTAAACACGCTAAGCGTATCTAAGCAGTATAAGGTAAAATACACAAGAGATAAGATGTAAATGAACATCAACTTTATTTATTAAACATTCTTTTTACAATACAGCTAAAATGTAAATACATAGAATGAAAGCAATGCCTAAACAATGGCATAACAGAAATGAAAATATGTACAAGTAATCTAGAGCTCTGGGTCGAAGGCTGTCTGATCCAAGTCTTCGCAGCTGGGATTTGTCTCCAGAAGGTCCGATCCACCTGATAACATTCTAAAGAATGAAGAAAGAAATGTCATCAGCGAACAATCGCTCGGTCAGTCCCAAAGAATAGGAATAGGCAGAATAGACAGAAGGAGAATGTAACTTTTAAAGTTGTATTATATTGTTAACGCTGTTGTTTGTAGCTTGGTACAGAAAATGCCAGTGTATACGAGAGGAGTCCCACTATTCCGGAGACTAAGGTATACAGTGCATAAGGAATCGTTCAGCCACGGTACAACGACAATGGATATTTAGGTTAGGTGTATTATGGTTACAGTCTCGTGCCACTTTTAACACATTCCGTACCAATCTACCCCTTATAAACCCGCGATTTCTTGATTGTATTGTTTGTATTGTATTGTCTTGTATTGTAAATTGTATATGGATGACTTTCCGGAACCATGATATCAGTAATGGAACGGATATAATGGATGTACATGTAGATGGAGAATATCCATGGTTCGGTTCAGTTATATGGATTGATATAGATTGAATAGACGGATTCATGTTGAATTGTAGTTTATACTTGAATCACATTCAAGTCAGATTGATTAGATTGAGACTCAGTCTGAGTCAGACACTTTAAAAAGAACTTGAAATCTTGAATTAGTTTTGATGTTATCGGTAACTGCTGCACATGGACGGCAAAATTTGTATCTTTTTCCAAGACAATTACCGTGTTGATAACACCGTTTATTAGATTGTCTACCTTAAATAGGCAAGCACCCATATCTCCGGCTCCCTGAGGCTCAAGAGACTGGTCCCGCTTAAACCTATGTTTACTAGGGTCCTTATTGTAATTTAGTATAATTTGAGGGGGTTTTATGTAAAAATATTTTGTTATAATTTTCAAAATACACCTCAAGTATTTAATTATCATATTTAGTGTTTTTATGGATGTATATTTTATAAATGTGAAATTTCTAGTGAGTAGAACCTAACTTCATAATATATGGTATTTTATTGAAATATTGGAATTGTGTTATATTTGGATGATATTTTCATGTAATAGTGATTCTTTTGATTTAGAAAACTTGGAATATTTATATAATTAAAATAGATATTTTTATAATAGATATATATGTATTTAATGAAAATAATTTATTTATTTTCTTGTAGAAATCTCATTTTCTAAAGAAAAAATGTATAAAAAATTCCATCGATATCGAATGCTCCTTCCGGAGGTCTGCATCTCGCTCTACTAGGCCCGAGGATGTGCGATAATCCGCACCATCCCGAACGGGGTCCCAAAAAGTAAGTTGTAGAGGAGCAATTGTATGGAAATGTTTAATACATCTTTTTATAGAAAGGGTTTTATAAGTTGATGGTATTTATTTGTAAAATCGTTTTATCCCATACTATGTTCCCAAAATATCCATCGTGCTATGTTAGAGATGTGTGTTGTTATGTTGTAGGTCATTGTTAGTTATATGTATGCCCTAGAGGCCATTACTGTACATACGATATATATTGTAGTGGATGCTTGGACATATATAGGGAGGACTTTCTTGCTCGATATGATAGTATGCTATCTGGTTGCTCTTTATCTTAACATGCACACTGATTATCTCTATATTACATGTTGATAAAGCGCTTAGGATGAATACTTGACTACCAGGATTATGATGCAGATCATACTAGTAGGGACAGTGTAGTCGCTAAGTACATCTTTCAAATGTTCCTAGTCGTAGGTGTATCGAGACAGGGCATCGATATACCAGAGTAGACTAGCGTGTAGCTTCTCGACCCATGTAGATGGACGGTGGATGATCCCATATCCATTGGTGTTTGACATCAAAGATGCTTTACGGGTGCTCAGTGGAGACTGGGTATACTGGACGGACTCGCCGAGAACTCCCAGATGGTATTATACCTCACTCCAAATGGCAGTTTTCTTGTGACGATGGTACAACTTAGTCTATCGACCCAAGATCGTCATAGAGTCTTGTGAGATTCCCACTGTGCTTTGATTTCCACCTTACCATGTTCAAGAGAACGTGCAAAATGGTGGTTTTTGGGTACAGTCCCAAGTCACATGGAGGCAATGAGCGATAGAAGGAGATCCGTCTCTCCCGGTATAGGGAGTTGATGTTGCGCTGTGCTCGATTGGCCATAATAGTAAGTCCCTGACCAGGGCTATTTCTGAGATTTACTGGTAAGTGTTATCAGTAGTTTCTCGATCCATTATGAGCCTCATATCGACACGACTTATCGAGTTATTGGGGTCTGACGTTTTACCACCCCTAGACGAGATATGCGACATATCCGACGAAGAGACCGGACTGTACGGTAGTGTTACTGATTGGATTCGCAGGAGTGTGAGCATGCTTGCTTGTTGATTTTATGATCGCTCAATACCCGGATGGCTGTTACGTTTAGCAGACCGCTTGTGGATTGTGGGTGTTTGTTATGATCATCATCTACTGCCGGCATATTGACGAGTCTTTAGAGTCCTACATAGAGGTTTCCTGGCTCAAGTGAAACAGAGTAGGAGCCCATATGTGATATGTGCAGGGCCGAGATTAATACGATATGTGATATTGTATTCTATTCTCATGATTTGTGACATCAGTCGGTTATATGCGATATAGCCGGGTTATCGGATCAAGTGTTGATTCGATAAGTTGTTACATATGATATTAGTCGGTTATATGTGATATAGCCAGATTATTAAATCAAGAGTTGATTTGATAATCTAATGTTTAATTATATATTTGATATACATTAACTAGCATTAGCTCACTTAAGATTTCTTTTCTCACTTTGTTTATGCACATTATATATATGTGATATATGCAAGTGCATATAATATTGTGTCATGTTTGATGATACATGCAAGATGGGTGTATGAGATATACACATTCGTATGATAATTATTAGGTTTTTTATTCATTTTGGTAATTACAAAATGGTGGCATTTTGTCATGGATGATAGCTTGTAGAAGCTTGTAGTGATCAATGACCAAGTCCACTCTTTTGTTTTGCCTAAGATATTTATTAACCCAACCAATTATCCTAACCATAATTATGTCTCGACAAGGGTTACCATATGATGCTCAACTCACCCATGGTTGCAATTATCCTTTGGATAATTATCATGTGAGTTTTCTTCTTCTTCTTCCTCAAAGCTTTCTAGCTTCAATGGAGATGAGAGAAAAAATGTAAGAAAATCAAATCTAAACTGAGCCCATATCCTACTTCATCATCCTCTACTACTTGCCATTTAGTATAGGGTGTTTTCTTCACTAATTCCACAATTAGTGAAGAGATAGCTTGGGTTAGTGTCTCCTCGACGTAGATCATCTTCGGCCTCGAAGACTTCGATGCAATCTTGTTCATTTCATCATGGGAGCCTCTCTAGAGTCCGGAGTTCATGATCACAGCGAAGGGACTACTACACGGAGCTATTTAAGTGAAAGACCGGCCTATAAAGGTTGTATTCCTTGCTCACTTCTTATGCAAAGTTGTTTGCATTTCTTTCCGTCGCTTTTTCTAGTATACGATTCTAGGGTTAGGGTTAGCTAGAACGGCAAAATTTGAAATTGGCATGTAAGATGCCTCCTGAAACCTTGCTTCCATGCTAGGCAACCCTTCAGTCATTACCTCGTGAACTATCTAAAAGTAATATGTATGTTGTTTATGTCGGAAACTAAAGTATGTGGTATTTTACTGTAAAACTGCGATAAAAATTTCAATATAATTTCTTTTGATGTGAAACTTGTTTAATATGTTTGTTAATGTTTATTGAACATAATATGAAAGTTTGGTATTTTCTTGTTTAAGAAAAATAGGATTTCTAAAGAAAAACCGAATTGGAAGTCGGATTAACTCCGCTTCCGTCGGGTTTTAGAAATGAATGTTTTTAGAGTAGAAGAAAAGAGGGGGAGAGGGGACTTACTGGCTTCAATGAGAGGGAAGAGGTAGGAGAAGGATTGGGAAGTGTCGGGACGTCATTTCGTCGCCGGAATTTCGTCGGAGCTTCGTCCTTCGCTAACTCCACTTGACATAAAAAAGACTTGAAAGTTTTTGAGAGTTTTGATAGGGATTTGTGAGTGAGGATGTGAGAATTTGGGTATGGTATTTATACGAAAAACTGAGGTTTGGTGTGATAAAGAATGCATTTAAAATATGCATTAAAATTGGATTGAATGGGTGATTCAATGTTCTTTGTATGAATGCAGAGAAAACAAGCAGTGTGAGAAGAGTGGGTAGCTGAAGAGGTGCAGGAGGCAAAAGATAGGGGCTTTTCCTACGGTCTGGACTGGTGGTACCGGCCAAACTAGGCTTTTCGCTGAGTCTTTACCAGGGGGAGTGGGTTAGGGTTTGGTGCCACGTGTCGTGTCGCTTCAACTAGCCTCGTGCACGTGTTTGATTATTCTGTATCTCTTCAGTTTATGTGTAGTGCACGTGTAGACTCTTGGGTTTCTAAAAAATTAAAATAAAATTAAAATAAAAAGAATGTGTGGCTGATGGGATTTGAACTCGGTTGCTATGCCTCAGCAGTTCATGGTCGTACCAATAAACTACAAGCGCCTTCTTGCTTTTCAAAAGCAAAACAAACTTAAAACTCATGCTCAGGCTTAGGTTTTTCTTTCTGTATTTTAGAAAAAATCGTACAAAAAGTTAGGGTTGTTACATTCAACCTTCCTTCTACAAATTTCATCCTCGAAAATTGTAGAAGGAAAGTGTAACAGATTCAAAGCAATTTAGTGATGGAACTATTGATAGTGTATGAAAAATATTTGGAAGAACGGAAGAATGAAAAAGTTTTGGAAAGAGGTGAGGGAAATACCAGGGTTACTTTAGTCAACAATATCGGCTTCTATAGCTGCTCAAGTGAAAGCCTGACGCCGGGGTACATTCCTCCTAGCTGGAGGTACATTCCTTTGTCCTTGGGGCATGTTTCTCTGCCCTCAAGGAATGTTCTATAGTGCTTGATGGAATTGGCGAGTAGGATGTGTAGGAGGTGGAGCTGGGAGTGCAAGACGAGGTGCAGGAGCCTGGATAGCTGGACGCTGCGGATAAGTGTTGTGTGTGGGAGCTGAGTTGCGTCTTTAGGGACAGATTCCAATTCCGTGATTGGATGCGCCGCAAACTAAGTACAGGCCATTTGCGCGCCTACAATCCTTCCACAAGTGTCTATCCTTCTTGCAATAGAAGCAAAAATCTAGACTTGGCTGGTTATTAGTTTCTTCTGGTCTCCTGGATTCAACAGTTGGCCTTGAAGAGGCTCCTCCTGCCATCTGAGTGGCAGGGTACTTCACTCCGGCAGATTGAGGTCGCCTTCGTATTCACCACTGCCTCGTATCTTCAGGCAGCTTTCAAAGCCAGCTCATGGATTAGGAAATCCCCTGTAGCTAAGGCAGCTTGGATTTCCTGGTCCAACCCTTGCTGAAATCGTCTAGACCTGATCTCAGCAGTCGGTATCAAGTGTGCCGCGAATCTGTTGCGGTCTAGTATTAGCTGTGTAATGTGTGATATTTGAAAATCGAAATATAGAGACATATCTTACCGAATAAGCATGGTAAACTCAGTATCATACTCATCAATAGATTTGGTCCACATTGAACCCTAGTGTAGATAAATAAACTGCTATTCCATGTCAAATCGGGCAGTCTCAGGGAAGTATTTCGCGTTAAACATATCGCGAAAAGTCCTCCATTCGATCAGTTGGTCAAAATGGCTTTCTACCTCCTTCCACCAGACCCGTGCATTGTCTGTGAGCTGCAGCTTTGCAACTCGAACCTAAGCTATCTCTGGCACTTATGCCGCTGCCAGATCATCTTAAATACTTTGAGCCCATTCCTCAGCTTCTAGAGGGCTCACTTTTCCTGAGAATTGTTTGGGGGTGCAAATCCCGGAATTGCTTCACCCCAGGTGCTTTCGCTTCTGGACGGTTCATCAGAATAGCAGTCTACTACTGTTGTCCTTCCAGAAGGCTGTGGATCGCCTCAAGCAGTACCGTCTGCTAATTGATCGGAGCAACGACAGCAGGTGTAAGCGGTAGAGGTGGGGGAGTGTTGTTGACATTTGCGCTAGTGTTGTTTGGGGAATCCATAACCTTGAAAGAAAACTTGGGTTAGGACAGATTCAAAATATATATAATTGGAAAATTCAAGGAATATGAATTGTAAAGAATGTTTTCAGTTGTTGGTTCTTGTGTTATATTGCTTAGGCTGTCCACGCAGAACGGATCTGCATGGTAGGGTTCCTTACAGCACTGACCTGCATAGGCCGCCAACAAAACCTGTCACACCCCGCTTCCCAGTGTATGGGCATATGACGCGACGGGTCACGCAACGTATTTACTCAGGAGTAAACACGCTAAGCGTATCTAAGCAATATAATGTAACATACATAAGTGACAAGATGTAAACGAACATATACTTTATTTATTAAACATTCTTTTTACAATACATCTGAAATGTTAATACATGGAATGAAAGCAATGCTTAAACAATTGCATAATAGAAATGAAAATATGTACAAGTAATCTAGAGCTCTGGGTCGAAGGCTATCTGATCCAAGTCCTCGCTGCTGGGCTCTGTCTCTAGAAGGTCTGATCCACCTCACAACATTCCAAAGAAAGAAGAAAAGAATGTCGTCAGCGAACAATCGCTCGGTAAGTCCCAAAGAATAAGTATAGACAGAATAGACAGAAGGAGAATGTAACTTTTAAAGTTGTATTATATTATTAACGTTGTTATTTGTAGCTTGGTACAGAAAATGCTAGTGTATACGAGAGGAGTCCCACTGTTCCGGAGAATAAGGTATACGGAGCACAAGGAACCGTTTAGCCACGGTAGAACGGCAATGGATATTCAGATTATGTGTATTATGGTTACACTCTCGTGCCACTTTTAACACCTTCCGTACCAATCTACCCGTTATAAACCCCGCGATATCTTGATTGTATTGTTTGTATTGTATTGTATTGTAAATTGTATATGGATGACTTTCCGGAACCATGATATAAGTAATGAAACGAATATAATGGATGTACATGTAGATGGAGAATATCCTTGGTTCGGTTGAGTCATATGGATTGATATAGATTGAATAGACGGATTCTTGTTGAATTTTAGTTTATAATTGAATCACAAGTCAGATTGATTAGATTGAGACCCAGTCTGAGTCAGACACTTTAAAAAGAACTTGAAATCTTGCATTAGTTTTGATGTTATCGGTAACTGCTGCACATGGACGGCAGGAATTGTGTCTTTTTCCAACAAAATTACCGGGTTGATAACACCGTTTATTAGATTGTCTTCCATAAATAGGCAAGCACCCATATCTCCGGCTCTTTGAGGCTCAAGCGACTGGTCCCGCTTAAACCTATGTTTACTAGGGTCCTTATTGTAATTTAGTATAACTTGAGGAGGTTTTATGTAAAAATAGTTTGTTATAATTTTCAAAATACACCTCAAGTATTTAATTATCTTCTTTAAGGTTTTTATGGATGCATATTTTATAAATGTGAAATTTCTAATGAGTAGAACCTAACTTCATAATATATGGTATTTTATTGAAATATTGGAATTGTGTTGTATTTGGATGATATTTTCATGTAATAGTGATTCCTTTAATTTAGAAAAATTGTAATATTTATATAATTAAAATATATATTTTGATAATAGATATATATGTATTTAATGAAAATAATTTATTTATTTTCTTGTAGAATTCTCATTTTCTAAAGAAAAATTGTATAAAAATTTTCATCAAGATCGAATGGTCCTTACGGAGGTCTGCATCTCGCTCTACTAGGCCCGAGAATGTGTGATAATCCGCACCATCCCGAACGGGGTCCCCAAAAATGGGTTGTAGAGGCGCATTTGCATGGAAATGTTTAATACATCTTTTTATAGAAATGGTTTTATAAGTTAATGTTATTTATTTGTAAAGTCATTTTATCCCATACTATGTTCCCAAAATATCCATCGTGATATGTTAGAGATGTGTGTTGTGATGAGGTAGGTCATTACCTTGTGAACTATCTAAAGGTAATATGTATGTTGTTTATGTCGGAAACTAAAGTATGTGGTATTTTACTGTAAAACTGCGATAAAAATTGCAATATAAATTCTTTTGATATAAAACTTGTTTAATAAGTTCTTTAATGTTTATTGAACATAATATGAAAGTTTGGTATTTTCTTGTTTAAGAAAAATAGGATTTTTAAAGAAAATCCGAATCGGAAGTCGGATTAACTCAGCTTCCGTCGGGTTTTAGAAATGAATGTTTTTAGAGTAGAAGAAAAAAGGGGGAGAGGGGACTTACTGGATTCAATGAGAGGGAAGAGGTAGGAGAAGGATTGAAAAGTATCGGGACGTCGTTTCATCGCCGGAATTTCATCTGAGCTTCGCCCTTCGCTAACTCCACTTGTACACAAAAAGGACTTGAAAGTTTTTGAGAGTTTTAGCAGGGATTTGTGAGTGAGGATGTGAGAATTTGGGTGTGGTATTTATAGGAAAAACTATGGTTTGGTGTGATAAAGAATGCATTAAAATTGGATTGAATGGGTGATTTAATGTTCTCTGTATGAATGCAGAGAAAACAAACAGTGTGAGAGGAGTAGGGTAGTTGAAGAGGTGCAGGAGGCAAAAGATGGGGGCTTTTGCTATGGTCTGGACCGGTGGTACCGGCCAAATTAGGCTTTTCGCCGAGTCTTTACCGGGGGGAGGGGGTAAGGGTTTGGTGCCACGTGTCGTGTCGCTTCAACTAGCCTCGTGCATGTGTTTGATTATTCTGTGTCGCTTCAGTTTACGTGTAGTGCACTTGTAGACTCCTGGGCTTCTAAAAAATTAAAATAAAAAGAATGTGTGGCTGATGGGATTTGAATCGGGTGCTATGTCTCAGTAGTGCATTGTCTTACCAATGAGCTACAAGCTCCTTCTTGCTGTTCAAAAGCAAAACAAACTTATAACTCGTGCACAGGCTTAGGTATTTCTTTCTGTATTTTGAAAAAAAATTCGTATAGAAAGTTATGGTTGTTATAAAGGTCGTCGGCTTGAATAACATCATGAACTGGGACACAATCGTTTGCGGATCTAGGGTCCCGATGAACAAGCCCACGGTGGGGGATTCTTCGATGTGTTCACTTTGACCACAGGTTCCGCCACCGGATCGCATATTGGACCCAGGTTTCTCCCGGCCTTACCCTGGCATTAATTAAAGCCGTGATACTGGTGCGCTCGCTTGCGCTGACGAACCTCTGTGTGAACAGCAGATCTATCTCTGTGAATGTCTTTATGGGTCATTTGGGAGCTCCGAGTACCATTTAAAGGCCGTTTCTGACAGGCTACCAACGAACTGGAGAAGCAACAGTTTGTCGTTACCTCCAATGTTGCCACACAAAGCTCTGAATTGCGCGACGAGCTGGTGTGGGTTGCCTGTCCCCTTGTACACATGGAACTTGGGGATCGTTTATCCCAGCGGGTACTTGATTTGGTCATACCAGTCTGGATACGGTAGTCCGGTTCTGACAATTTGGCCAGCAGCTTCACTAGCTTAATGAGCTCGTATTTTTTGAGCTATATAATCATCAAGAGCAGCCTTAGAAATAGTTTCCTCCTTGGCTGCCGATAAAGCCGGAAGAGGGTTTGATGTTTCCCTTCTGTCATCCTCGATGATTATCGGCGGATCTTCGGCTGGGGGTTCTGGCTGGATCATCATTCCAACCATATCCTGGAACAAGAGAGCCATCTTCTTTATGTTAGCAGTATGTGCAACAACTTCCTTGTCCTTTCTTTCAAGCACCCTTCGCAGGAACTCTGTATCGTTCTCCTGCTCTTGGTGCTGTTCGGCTGTTGGGTCCGGACTTTCTTTCTGCCCGGTGAGTGCTGCCATTTTGGTCAGCATCTCCTGGAGCTTTTGTTGTTTCTCTTGAGCTTTTTTCAGCGACCCAGTTTGCGGCCGGTGACCTACGGAAGCACGACTTTCTTCTTTTCCGGAAGCCATGTAAACCGTGTGTATAATCATGCCCCCAGACTTGGGGCGTTTGGGTCCAGCACCTTTGGAATTTTCCGCCGGCTGTGGGTTTTTCTCTGGCCTCCTCCTTTTGTGGGAGATAGAAGTTGAAGGAGCCGTTGTAACAGGCACCCGCGTGGAAGAAGTCCCTCGCTGTATGGTGGAGGGATGGTCTTCCTTTTATCGAACCTTCGATTTCTTCGGTCGACGAGAGTAGTCTTTGTTGATCACAGAGTCCTGGACTTTCCACCAGACCCTGTGAATTTAGGAGGAAAGCCGTTGATGGGGGCGCTCCGTCTTTGCCTGCACTGCGGTTTCTGCAGGCGGGGGAGATTTCTTTAGCACCGCCGTTGGAGAGTTCTTGCGTACCCTCCTGAGTAGATCAAAACTGTTCCCGGTTAGAACAGCAGCATCAACTTCCACTATTACAGCTGGTGGGGTAAGTCTAGAGGGGGAGTTGCCCCAGCTTTCCTCACTCGGTGCCAGTGACGACGTCAAGCATGTCTTGCAAAAGGGACCGCCTCAGTTTTGGAAGCGGCTTTGTTGTGCCCCCGGCTTTGGTGAGGGGCTGTTGTTGGTGCCAGCCTGTTTAAGACTGACGTCCTTGGCAGAGTTTGAGGAGGACCAGCCAATCTTTCGAAGACCGACTTTCCGGTAGGGGAAGCACCTTTAACGACTTCACCTGCAGGAGGATTTAGGAGGGCTATCCGTTTCGGGGCAGCCCCTTCAGATATCACGAGCCTCTTTACGGGCATGTTTTGGTTCTTACTTGGTTTGTTGAAGACTGAGATGTCTGAGCTTCGGTTCATCCTGTCGAAGACTGACACATTAGATTTGAACGATCTGTTGAGAGGGGTCGTTGTAGTTGCAAGTTGATCAAAGACCGACCTCTTAGGAGATTCTTCCTATGACGCTGAGGCACCGACACCCACTGATGGGAACATAGTCCCGAAGAATAGTTCAGTAGTGGCTTGCGTTACTTACCCTATCGGCATCCAAAATATGGAGGCTGCGTGGGGTCCGTAAGTCACTCCTCCAGTTAGGGCGGAGTGGGAGTTGCTGTTGCAAATTATGCAGTTGGAAGCCATTGATTTTTCTTCTTCCGCACAAGAGCAAGACACCAAATTGTAGTACCTCGAATCCAAGGGAAACCATAGCGAACCATGATTTTGTTCGTGAAATACGACACACGAAGTGTGGAGTGGAAAGAGGAAAAGGTCCCACCGGGCGTGCCAGAATCTGTTCACCGCCGGAAACAAAGACGAACTGGGGTAGATCGTCTAGCCTGAATCTGGGAGCAGATGCTATTTGGACTTATCCGTCCACCTCTCCGAAGATACCAAGTTGATTTATGGCACTGTATATCGGAGGTTTAGACAGACGCGACCGTTGTAGCAGACTTTATCAGATTCCCCCTCATTTTATGAGGGTTTTTTTTATTGTGGGGCGCTATTCCGTGTAGGCTCAAGTCCCTGCAGTTAATTACGTTACCGCATTGCGATAACCACTTTCTCTTGCTACGGAAGTTCACTTCGTGTCGTGTGTTTTTTTTCTTCTGGTTGCCTGTGGATTGTATACGGAGTCTACTTTATTTCATCGCCCGTAGGGCGCGGGTTACTCCAAATCCATATATTTTAGATTTGGGCTTGGTTTCATTTAAGGGTCATTAATCTAATTTGATATTAAGATCAACTTAAATATATATGAGCATTTGTGGCTCAATTTGTTTTTGACTAAGGATACGTTAGTCCAATTTGAGACTAAGATCAACTTAGAGGAATTTCAAGGATCATTTTTATCTTGGATCCAACAATAGAGCATTTGGGCTCAACTGCAGGAAAAACATCAGAGACCTAGCCAATTTGGGGGCTTGGTCTGCTTAGTCTTTTCTATTATTCAGAAGTGCTAGGCACTTATTTGGGCTCTGTTTGTTCAGCCTCTTTTTTTTATGCCAAAGTGCTGAGCACTTATTTGACCTCTGACGCTTACATATATGACATGTGAAGCATTCAGTCATGGGCGCTACCCAATGAGCATTGAGCACTCAGCCATTTTGGCTGTTTGTGGAGTGCTATGCACTTTTTTTCAGCGTCCACGTGATGAGCACGTGTGGCGCTGGCCTTCTGTTTTGGGTGTCCGCGTGACTTTCACGTGAGGCTCTAGGCGCTGTTAAAAGGGGCGCTAACGTGGGAAGCACGTAAGGCTCCTTTTATCATTTTTAGAGATTTAAATCTCTGTTAATATTTTCCAAGAAGTTAAACCTGTATCAATGGCGCTTTGGCCATTAACGCTCGCTAAAATCACTATATTTGAGGATTTTATGTTGAGTTTTTAAAGAACTAAGTTCTCGACTTGAAGGAACCGAGTTCCTGGAGCATCATGGACTCCGTTTAAAATTTGTTCTTCCCTGAATCTTTGATTCGCAAGAACGAGATCTTCCCGATGAGAATTAAATTCTCAACTTATAGGAAATTTGCCTTATGGATCTCGGATCCAGAGAAAGAACTAAGTTCTTTTAAAAGGGTTAAACCCTTAGATGTGATAGAGATATTTTGATCTCTTTTCTTTACCTAAGGTTTTGGGGAGGAAAGTCTTCTTCCTTTGAGAATTAAATTCTCTGTTCTCTCAAGAGCTCGCTGTATTTTGCAGAAACTTCTCGGGGGTTCGTTCTCTCTCCTTCTCTCTGTGTATCTCCCTCTATATGTTGTTCTGGCTCTGTGAGACTTGAAGTCTCGGGTCCTTTATATAGTGAAGGAAAATTGTTAATTGGTTTTGAGAAAATCTCTTATTGAGAGATTTCCAATCGATTTAATTGGTCTCAAAATCGATCTGGGGAATTTTACCCACCATTGGATATTTGATCCAAGAACTTCTGTTTTTACAGAATATGATTTTTGGTTTTTAATGAGATTGGGAAAATATTTTCCCTATACAAAATTTATTCTGTAAGATGGGGATTTTTTAATCACCATTGGATTTTTAATCCAAGAGTTCTCTGTATTAAAAAGAGCAATCTTTCTTGTTTAGAAAGATTGAGAGAATATATATTCCAAATAGAATTTTATTCTACCATTGGATCTTTGATCCAACTGAGAGTATCTTCTTTATTTTAGAAAGATTTGGGCAATGTTTTCTCCCAACAGATCTTTGATCCAACGGCTCTGTTTAACAGAGAGTAAAATTTAATTCTATTTGGGTGCCAGCGCTCAGGTGTTGTGCACGTAGGCGTCATTTAAGAATTTAATTCTAAAGATGGATATTCTTGTACTTTGCACATTGGCGTCCGGGTGAGGAGTACGTGCGGCGCCATTTAAGAGTTTAACTCTTATTTAATAGATTCTTTGGTGCTTTGCGCATTGGCGCCCGCGTGAGGAGCATGTGCAGCGCCATCTAAGAGTTTAACTCTTATTTAATAGGTTCTTTTGTGCTTTACACATTGGCACCCGTATGAGAAGCACGTGAGGCGCCACCATAGGACTTAATCCTATGAAATTGGCTATGACGCCGGTGCCCTCGTGGAGAGCACGTGAGGCACTGTCTCATTAAATTCAACATAGCTTTGCTATTTTATTAGGTTAAATATGTTGGGGAAACAATATCAAAATCCTACGATTTGATGGAGGAGGCGAATTTTTAAGCACGAAATTCCGAGATTATCTAAAAGAGAATGGGATTCTCTCTTAGCTTACTCCTCCGTATACACCACAGAACAACGGTGTATCGGAGCGGAGGAATTGCAGCCTATTAGATATGGTGCGCTCCATGATGAGTAATTATGAGTTACCTATTTCCTTTTGGAGTTATGCACTTGAGACAGCTGCATACCTATTGAATTAAGTTCCATCAAAATCTATGCCTAAAACACCATATAAGATATGGAGTGGAAAGAGACTATGTCTTAAGCGAGTTAAGATATGTGGTTGTCCGGCCTATGTTAAAAAATAGAATCCAGACAAACTCGAAGCACGATCAGTTTTGTGTAAGTTTGTAGGATATCCAAAGCATTCAAATGGATATCTTTTCTACCACATTGAGGAACAAAAGTTGTTTGTTGCTCAATATGCCACCTTTTTAGAATAGGAATTTCTTGTAAAAGAAATTAGTGGTAGTGCAGTAGAACTGGATGAAATTCCAGAAACACAAACTACAACTGAAGATTTTGTAGAACTGGAGAATTCAATAGTCTCCGACAAACCTCAGCCACTCTGCAGATCTAGTAGGGTTCCTCATTCACCTGGGAGATACTACAGATTTCTCTTAAACAGTGGAAGCGAGGATTGCATCATGGAAGATGACTAGTTTCGAGTAGGCCATTACAAGCGGGGACTCTGTGAAATGGATGGATGCTATGCGATCTGAGATGGAATCTATGTACACTAACAAAGTATGGATTTTGGAGGTTGTTCTTGAAGGGGTGAAACCCATTGGGAGCAAATGGATCTTTAAGAAGAAGATTGGTGTAGATGGAAAGGTTAAGACCTTCAAAGCTAGAATTGTAGAAAAAGGTTTTCGTCAACAACCAGGTGTCAACTATGACGAGACCTTTTCTTCAGTGGCTATGCTTAAGTCCATCAAAATCCTACTTGCCATTGCTGCATAACATGACTATGAAATCTGGCAGATGGACGTCATGACCGCTTCTCTAAATGGTGATTTAGAAGAGAGCGTGTATATGCCCCAGCTAGAGGGCTTTATAGATAGTGGGAGCAGTAGAAAGGTGTGCAAACTGCTTAAATAAATCTACGGATTAAAACAGGTATCGTGGAGCTGGAACATCTATTTTGATATAGCAGTCAAAGAGTTTGACTTCATCAAAAATGTAGATGAACCCTGTATATATAAAAAAGTAGTAGAGAGTAAGGTTGTCTTTCTCGTATTCTACGTACATAACATACTCTTGATAGAAAATGATGTTCCTATACTGCACTCGGTCAAACTCTTCCTATCACAAAAGTTCTCCATGAAAGATCAAGGTGATGCCTCCTACATTCCGGGGATAAAGATCTATAGGGATAAATCTAAAAGTATGTTGAGATTGTCCCAATCCAGGTACATAGACACCATACTAAAGAGGTTTAATATGGAAGATTTCAAGCATGGTAATTTACCCGCTTGCTCTGGAATCACCCTCTCCAAAGAGATGTCTCCAAAGACTGATTTGGAGAGGGCTCGCATGAATATGATACTCTATGCTTATGCAGTTGGATCTATCATGTATGCGATGTTATGTACCGGACCAAATGTAGCTTACGCACTAAGTGTGGTAAATAGGTATCAATCAGACCCAGGGAAGAAGCACTGGATAGCTGTGAAGAACATTCTTAAGTACTTGCGAAGGACTAAAGAGATGTTCTTGGTGTATGGTAACGGAGAACTTCAAGTGGAGTCCTTTATCGATTCGAGCTTCCAGAATGATAAGGATGACAGCAAGTCTGTCTCGGATTTCGTCTTCACCCTCAATAGAGGGGTGGTATGTTGGAAGAGTTCCAAATAAGATACCGTTGCAGACTCGACGATGGAGGCTGAATACATCGCTGCCAACGATACTGCAAAAAAGGCTGTCTGGATGAAGAAGTTCATCACTGAACTTGGGGTGGTTCCATCCATTGTAGATCCAATACCCTTGTATTATGATAACAATGGAGCTATGGTTTTAGCCAAGGAACCCCACTCCCATCAGTGATCCAGACATATTCAGAGAAGGTATCACCTGATCCGAGAGATAGATGATCACTGTGAGATGAAGGTCAGGAGAGTTGACACGAATGACAACACGGAGGATCCATTAATGAAGGCCCTTCCCCAGACTCAGTTCGAAAGACTTTTTGGGATGTTGGATATGCATTACTACAACAACTGGCCTTAGTGCAAGTGGGAGATTGTTAGGAATATGTATGTCGTAGAGGCCATTATTGTATATTATAGTGGATGCTTGGACATATATAGAGAGGAATTTCTTGCTCATCATGATAGTATCCTATTTGGTTACTCTTTATCATAAGATGTACGTTTATTCTAGTTTACTATTTCACTAATACATGTTGATAAAGCCCTTAGGACTATGATCCAGATCATACTTATGGGGCTGTGTAGTCCATAAGGACATCTTTAATTGTTCCTAGCTAAGAGAGTATCGAGACAGGGTATCGATAATCCAGAGTAGACTATGTAAGCCGATGTCGCGCACCCCGCAGGTTCACGGGGAGGCGGAATTTTCAAAAAACGATTTTAACAAGCTACGCAACACCGGCTAACTCCAGAATCTATTCGAAAACCTTAACTAACTAAACTACTAGGAGGTTTAGCTACTCGGTAAGAGTGTTATACCTCCGTGTACTAGTCCTTCAAGTCTTCTTTTCCTCCTCTCCTTGGCTCCTAGAAGTATGGATCGAGCTTGCGACATTGGCCTCCTCGCATCAAAGATGATCCACCCGAGAGTATGTGCTTTGAACTCCAACCTCTAAACCGAGGTAACTAGGGTAAATGGTTCGCTAATCTAAGCAGCCTAGGTGATTTAGAGAATGTCTAATGGATTGTTTTATCTCTTGAGATCCTTTGTTTCACAACACATGTAAGGGTAAGGAACTCACTTGAGGAAGAAAGGAAAACTTGGAGAGAGAAAGCCAAATGAGAAATGAGGTAGAGTTCTAATGGCTAAGTGTGGAGAATGGCTAATATCATATACCTCACTCATTGAACCATGGATTAAAAACCAATACAATATATGACCCATGCTTCAATAGTGAGTCAAGATGAATAAACTAATCAAAATAGCCATGCTTCACCATGCCAAGTATGTCTCTCCAAATATCCACCTTATTAATCTATTTTGCAAAAATAGATAATACCAAATAATGAGGTGTCCCCTTCTAGAAACATACCATGTAAAATTACAAGAATGCCCTCACTGTATATACATACCCGTATTCGTATTCCGAAAAATACGAATACACCGAGATGATAACAATCCAATAATACAATACTAGGATCCAGCTTAAACCAAAACCCACTAGTATTGTCCTCCCGAACATTATCCATGTATAAGTACACGTATGTGATGGAAGCCCTGTCGTAAAAGCATACAGCCTCTACATCTTTTGCCCAAAGTAAGGAAACCCTCTGTGTGGGACTCTAAAGACTCGACAGTACGCTGACAGTGGGTTTAACCACAAGCACGTCAGCGGTACTAGCTGCACGTAACGGCTACCCAGGTATCTGTCGATAAGAAGGTCGATGGGCAAGCTCATCCGAATCTTACTGAGCCTATCTGTGATAATCTCTGTACAGTCCAGTCTGTTCGTCTAAGATATTGGCATATCGGGCCTAGGGGGTGGTAAATATCAGACCCCTAACAGCCCAATAATTCATGCCGGAGGAGAGCCCAATACACCCTGAGAAATTACTAGAGTGCTTAACAGTATTTCTCGACCGCCCTGGCCAGGGACTTTGTGTAATGGCTTTCCGAACATTGCATGATATCAACCCAAATACCGGGAGAGACGAATCCTATCTGACCACTACTGTCTCCAAGTGCTTTCGGACTACACCCAACTACTACCTGTTTGCATGACTCCTTTGAGTCATGGTAGGGTAGTAATCTAAGTGCAGTGGGAACAAACTCGAGATGAAGTAGTGATGGCAAGTCAACGGACTAACCTGTACTCATGTCACCTGGGAACTTCTTCCTGACGATAGGTATAATACTAACCAGCAGTTCCCGACGTGTCCTGTCCAGTGTAACTCATAACCTAATGAGCACCTGCGTACTATCTCCAGTACGTCGTACTAATGGTTGTGGGATAGACCATATCCCCTGCAGGGATAAGAAGCGTATACACTAATCTACTCCGGAGTATCGATACCCCGTTTCGATAATCCTGTGACTAGGGACCAATATAAAGATGTGCTTATAAACTACCCAGCCCCCACTAGTGTGACTGCCATCACAACGCTGGTAGTCAAGCAAATACCCTAAGGGATCTACCAATATGTGTAAACGATATGCTAAAAGAAACACATGCACATATTGAGGTAGAATCAAACCAGGTAGTATACTACCATTTTGAGCAAGACTGTTATTATAACTGTGAATATCCCAAGCTTCCAATATGTAATATACAATCGAGTATGATACAATAATGGCCTCTAGGGCATATATCACTAACAGACTAGTGTGTACATTTCTTGACCCTGTATGGGGCGATGGTTGATCCCACAACCATTGGTGTTTGACATCAAAGATTGTACACAGGTGCTCATTGGAGAATGAGTACACCGAACGAACTCGCCGAGAACTCCTAGATGGTACCATACCTATCGTTAGATAGAAGTTCTCTGGTGACACTTGTACGGGTTAGTATATAGACCCGAGATCGTCATAGAGTCTTGTGTGATTCCTACTGTGCTTTGATTACCTCACTACCACGGCTTTACTGAATCGTGCAAACAGGTGATAGTTGGGTACAGTCCTGAGTCACATGGAGGCAGTGAGCGATAGGAGGGGTTTCGTCTCTCCTAGTATTTAGAGTTAATGTTGTGTTTTGCTCAATTGGATATAACAGCAAATCCCTGGTCAGGGCTGATGAGATTTACTGATAAGTGTCATCAGTAGTTTCTCGATTTGTTATAAGCCACACATCAGCATGACTTATCAAGTTATTAGGGTCTGACGATTCCACCCCTAGACTCGATATGCGACATATCAGATGAAGAGACCGGACTGTATGGTAAGTGTTGCTTATATGCTCTATAGGAGTTTGAACAAGTTTACTTGTTGATATTCTATTCGTTCAATACCTGGGTAGCCGTTACGTCTAGCTAGTACCGCTGATGGCTTGTAGGTCTTTGATATGATCATTACCTACTGCTAGCGTATTGTCGAGTTTTAGAGTCCCACAAAGAGGTTTCCTAGCTCAAGCGAAACGAAGTAAGGCATGTATGGAGATATGTGCGGGAGATTGATTAAATACGAGTATATGATACCGTATTCTAATCTAGCGTTAGTTGATATTAGCCGGGTTATATGTTATATGACCGGATTATTGAATCGAATGTTGATTTAATAATTTGATATATATTTATATATATGATATATATATATATATATATATATATATAAACTAATATTGTGCTCACTTTAATTTCTTAACTCTTTATATATTATTTATATGTGATATAAATAATATATGTTTGTGTGTGTCATGGTTGATGATACGTTGAAGTTGTGCGTGTGAGAATCATAATGGTTTGAAGATAAGTGGATAATGATCTACTTAATTATTTTCTTATGAAAATAAATGAGTCATAGCTTGAGAAGCTTGGAGAAACCATAACTCATCTGCCTTTCCTTTTTAAAGCAATAAGTTAATCATTTTCTTGCTTACCTCATAACACTTGATTATCCTCATCATCATCTTCATCTTCTTCACTTCTTCTTCTTGTGTTACTATTCACTCAAGAGGGAGAATAAAGAACATATTTTTAGTAAGAAAAAACCCTACTTCATCAATCTAAACAATTCTAACAATTTAGTTTAGGCTGTTCTCTTAACTAATACTTTGATTAGAGAAGTGTGAGCTTGAGTATGAGTTTTCTCAAAGTGGATCATCTTTGACGAAGAAGACTTCGGGCAAGCTCGTTCCTTTCTTCAAGTGGAGCCTGAGAAGGAGTTCAAGGGACTATTACACGGAGTTTTTGAAGTGAAGGACATGGCTACATTGTAGCTTCTTTTCACTTAGTTTAAATCTTTAATTTGTTAACTTAGAAACCCTAATTCTCTAGTTCGATTCTTGTTTGTAGACTAAGCCCTCTAGATTTTTTTAAATTGCTTACATGCTCTTATTAAAACCTTAGTAGAGGTACTAGAATCTTCTTTCACTGTACTCATGCCACAAGAGAACTTCCATCTGACGATAGGTATAATACCATTTAGAAGTTCTCAGCGAGTCCATCCAGTATACTCACCTCCAGTGAGTACCTATATACTATCTTAGGTGACTCAACACCAATGGTTTGTGAGACCTTTCAACCGCCCCTCATCGGGGTCTCGAATCGTATACACTAGTCTACTCCGGAGTATCGATACCCAGACTCAATACTCTCTTGACTAGGGACATTTAAGGATGTGCTTATGGACCACCCAGCTCTCACATATATGATCGCCATCATAATACTAGTAGTCAAGCAATAATCCTACGGGCTTTATCAAAATGTATGCACATAATGATAAAGACAAACCAGATAGCATACTATCATCTCGAGTAAGATTGTTCTATCTGTATAAGTCCTCGTTCAATTATCATAATCACCTAATTGCAATTACAATAATTGCCTTGAGGGCATTGTATCCAACAATCTCACACTTGCACATAAGTTCAATTATTGCGGTATAATATACTCACAGCTCGTGTGCTACCGAATACCCAATTTCTCTACTAGTCAGTTTCTCAAAACTCGTTTTGAGAAACTTACGTGTTCGAGAAATAGCCTCAGTGAGTAGATCTGCTCCAATATATCTATCTTTATCTCTCTATATCTCAACATTGTAGAGAACGACTATCTCCCGAAATGAGCGATACATTTCTTAGAACTTGTCTGGATATCTGATGGGACCTTGTTCATAACATGAACACCAAATCCAACAAGCTTCTTGGACTGTATCCATTGCTGATGTAATCAGCACCCGGCGCCATGACCACCTCAGTATCCTGCTTGTTGATTAGTCTAAAATATTGCACATTTGAATGATTGTTTTCCCCATTATTGTTAAGTTCAAAAAGTTGTTTATTGTAATTATAGAACATATGAGGGTTTATGTGTAAAAAATTTATCATTATATATTTTTACATTATAATTAACATAGTGAGGGAAAATACATGCATATAATATTTATATAAAATATTAGTAATTAAAATACGCATATCATATTAAATATTTCTAATCAATATTCTTAATATTTAAATCATATAAAACGGTTAGGATAATATCTCAAAATAATACCAAATACTACTAACACTATGACTTGAGATATTGTGCAGATATTAGCTCAGGTCTGGAATCCAAAAGATCCGAGATGTCGGAATCAAATCTGCCGAAACATTGAAGCAAATCATAAGATCTAGCAACGGCAGAGAGTCGAAAACGATTTGCAGAATATAGACATTAAAGAGATCTCCACATGTCAACGCCAGAGACCAAAAGAATTTTCAAAATGTGATTCCACTATTCCGCCGCGGTTGGGCGGCGAAAGGCATGGATTTGCGGCGGATCCGCGGCTCCTTGATGACCGTAGGATTTGAGATTTTTTGGCTTAAATTACAACAGAATATATTCTCATATGGAATATAGGGTTTCTAGGTTAGTGACTATATAAGAAACCGAGAGCTATACTTTGAAGATGATCAATCCGAAGTGATCAAGAGGTCGAAAACGATCCGCGCATCCAGGAGATCATGAGCTAGTCATCTACCTCCAACAACAGAGAGAGAGCGAGAGCAAAAACTAGGATTCTTTATAATCTACTTTAAAAAAGGAGAGTTATATGAAATAGTTGATTAATAAAGGTAGACCTTAGTTTATTTCTTTTCGCATTTACTTTCTGCACTTACTTTCTGCATCTTAATCATGTTTTCATTCTTCGATCTCTCTTCTAAATCTCAAACCATGAGCGAGTAATTCCTAGCTTGCTAGGGTTCGTAGGCTAGGGTAGATCAATGGATGATAAAATCATTTAACCTCTTTTATACATTTTAAAGTCTATAAATTTTAGCAAAATAAATGTTAACATCCTTATCGGGCGCAATCTATTGCTAGTCACGACCACGATTCGAGATCTGTTCAACACTTGTTTTGTTAAGGGTTAGACATGAATAAAGATCAATGCAAGGACAAGGTTAAAAGTGGGGAAACCTAGTTTCTTCCAAAAGAACCCTAATCTGCATTCATCACTATCGATCTAGTTTTAAACTATTAAAAGATAAAATGAGCCATTTTTAATTATTCATCCATTACTACTAAGTCCTATGAACTCTACAAGTCTCTTCTTCATAAATCTTACATCCGTAGTATATTCGTAACTACAACCAATTATCTTTCTTCAATCAACTCGTCTAAAGCAAGAAAAAGGTTCGCGTTTCCCTGCGGACGACCCGTACTCATCGCGGTTAGCTACTAGCGATATCGTCCTGATTGCGGTTACTTTATTTACAACACTCTTTAAACAGATCAATCAAATTGCATCGTTTCCGGGGAAACGGTCGTAATTTTTTCTTGCTATTCGGATTGAATTCTTAAATCCGGAAACCTTTAAAAAAAATTCAAAACCGCATCTTGTGTATTTAACGATTATTGTGCGAGTTTTGCAATGGAATCTGGAGTAACTGGAGCAAGAAATTAGAGATTCAGTGACTTTCAAAATAGTCCAGAGGAGCAGAGGGGAGCATGAAGAAAAATTATCAAGAGGTCCCTCCATAGTGCGGCTGAACTGCGGCAGAAGTGGGCAACTCGCTGCGGAACGGTGGCGGAAGTGAGGAGTTGGGCCCCTATAATCTTCAGGTAAATTTCTAATATCTTTCTCTCTCCTCTAAGATCCAATGATCTTATTTTGACTGCAGGATTCTTTGCAAATATCGCCGCTAAAAATCTTTTTGCGTGTTTTAGATTCTGGTTTGTTTTGCAAATCTAAAACGGATATTAAGGGGAAATAAACCCAAATTCAAATTAGGTGAGGATTTCATCACCCTTCCTAAGCCTCACAAATCACAAACGTGCATACGCATAACTCTACATTAATAAAAAAATATCTAGACCTAGCCCCTAAGGACATTCGCGCTCAATTAGGACAGAGGAAGGTCGCGGGTAATCTATAGCTTACCGCATTTGTTTTGTGGTGTTTAGGCAAGTGTGACTAAAGAAAGTGGTTACTTAATTAGGCACGCTATTTCGGTGATTCGTATAGCGGATACCTCCCACTTACCTGGCACTTATCCGACCACAAGAGTGATAAAGAGGTGGTAGAGGATTGATCCCGCGACTTATCCTTTGGAAGTCTAGGAGCGGTCAAGTAACTTGACCTAGGAAACCCTAGTTCTAGGGGTTGATTGTGCATTTTATGATTTGTCGAGTCAAGCCTCAAGTCTGACTATTTTTCAAAGAAAAACAATTTCCAAAATCCAAAAAGTGCTTAAATCTTTATTCTAATGGGTAACCCAAACAGACGAACGCTTGCCGAACTTTGCTATCCAGAACTAAATATATCTTGTTTTCGTAACTGCTTCGGTATAAAATCCAACTCTACCATATCTTTAAGAGATGGGGATAGAGCAAGCGGAAAAGAACAATTGGATACCTCACTGAAGGTCCTATCAACTACATCTAAATTCCACATCTTTTTATGTTGATAATCCGTTTAAAGAGAGTGAGAGAACTTTGAAATTCATGTCCATCGCTGAGCATATTGTGAAGGCTAAAAACCAAAGTTTCAATCCTTTCACTAATCCAAAACCATTAGGACAACAAAAACCATCATTTACATATGAAAATATTGATACTCGATTTAAGGCGAATATGACATCTTTACCATTGCTGAACAAATAGCAATTGCCAGTCACCAACTAACTAACCAATCTCAATATTCTTCATATAACAATGTTAATCCTAATCCTGATTATGAAACATAGGTTCACCCTTCTAATTCTTATCCACAGTACCAAACCATCATACGCTCTCATGCTGACACTTATCTTGAGGCTAATGGGAAAAATCAAAAACGCGTGTCGATTGCGGAATACATTGAACTCTCCCGTAGCCAACAAGTAAGGGCATTTCTTCTTAACATTTCTCTTCACGCTAATGCGGCAAATCATAAAGGCATGTCAATTGCTGAACACGTTGAACTTGCCCGTAGCCAACAATTAGACACTTCCTAACCATACTCATCTTCTTCACCTTATTTAGACAGTGCTTTTGTAAATGAATTAGAAAGTTCTACGGTTCAAAGAGAATCTTTCATTAGAACTTCTTCATAACCCATGTCTAGTTTTGAAGTAGAGTTGGAATTGAGTAGTGACAAAGAACAAGAGATCCCTCAAAATCAAACCAAAACCAATTCTTTTGATCTCGACACCTTCCATCCTGCACCCCAACCGAATATATTCGATGTTCAACCGCTTCATAGTCTAAGTGATGAGGTGCCCGAGAATAACATGTTTGACTTTGCTAATAGTGAGTGTGAAAGAGAGCTCGACACCATTTCAAATCAAACCGATCCTTCTTCGACTACACATGATATTTCAAACCTTCCAACTCCATCAAATGAACCAGGTGATTTATTGATTAAGAATACATATTCGTTTGATTTTACCGAAGGTGTTAGTGAGGGCAATGATGAGAATCTCGTTGAAGATGAACCCGTTATGTTGGATGAGTTGGATTCTCCTACCCATCATGTCCCTTCTGTTGAATACGAACATCTTCATGTACAATTAACCGATCCTATTCTTACCACTGACCTATCTGATAAGCAGAACGATAGTCACCCTTCATCTCCCACATCTGGTTCAACAATGCTCGACACCCAAATTTGTTTACACATTTCATCACCCACTTTCTTTGGTTCTTCTAATCTTCTTTCAACTCCACCAAGTTTTGATGAATCACACTCCGATATTTCAAGTTTTATGATTCTTGAAAGATCACTCGATTTAGAATGTTTTGAGGAGGAGGGAGATGATCATTTCAAATTTCCTGCCTCTATAATTTCTGACGAATCGAGTGTTTTGAATCTTGGTGCATATAAGACTGACCTTGGAACTTTCAACCGTCCTAATGAATCTGCATATTCTATTAATATAGATATTGATAAATTATTACTCGGACCATTGATGAAAGTTTTGAAGACATTTTCCCCGAAGAACTCGCATTCCTAAAAGACATAGATGTTGTGATGATTCAACCTCCATTCGAAGAAGTTGAACTACCACCCTTTCTTCTTATCATGTACGAGAATGCAAATATTCCACTCAATCCCAATCATTCACATTCTCGTTTTCTTCCACCATCACTGTTTCTTCTCTACCAACCGAGACGTAAACCTGATCGATTACGTCTCTTATCTCCCCACTTCTTCACATCTATGATCTTCTACCAACTATGTTGTTATATCGATAAAATCTTCGAATGGTTGGTGTTGACTTTTGGTTTTTGTAAAGCTTTGCATAGACCAATAACTTTACCCCCCTCTTATAATTTAAAATGCTTAATACTATTTTACTCAAGTTTGGGTGGAAATATATTTTGGCTCTTGAAAGGAAAAAAATCATAAAATTGTGAGCCAAAAATAAGTTTGGGGGAGGTTTTCACTATCATTATTTATTGCCCCCGTTACTAACTTTTCCTCCCAAGTTTATAGGTTTTAAGCTTAACAGATGATATCAGTGAGGACACTGCTACAAATAGATTTGGGGGAGGTTTGTGCTTATTCACGCATCATTCTTTGCATTATACTAAATGAAAGCACACAATTTTTTTTTCTGATAATGAAAGTTAGAAAGTGAAAAATACATATGAAAGATAGGAAGAGATTTAAGAAAAGCAAGAAAATTAGATGTTTTATAATGAAGCTAGTAATAGGTAGTCATGAGCTGTTGTCCTAAGGGTTGGTAAGATGAAGGGAATCACTAATCTGAGGATAGAAATAAGTCTGAAAAATAGTCCCTATTCTTAACTCCCAACATCTGAACGTTGATACCCTACTATACGCACTTGAACACATCTTGAAACTTGGGATAGTAGAGGATACCTTGAAATGCTCTTGTCTAAAAGCCTTAGTATGAAGGAAAATAAATACATAAACAAAAATATAAATGAAAAGATGGTGAAGAAAAGTGAACACTGATTTTGTAATTACTTAAGGCAGCATAAAAAAATATAGCGTGGGTACCTTATCACCTAGTGCCTTAAACCAACTGTTTTGGGAGCCACTGCTAAGCCTTAGGTGTTGCAAGACGAGGATATTGCTAATTACGCCTAAAAGAGTGAGCACATTTTGTAATCGGTTGGTTATTAACTCAAGAAGTACTAACAGTCGCATGGAGAATGTGTGAGCATTTCCATCTATAAAACATTCACCGACTAAAAATTACTAAGGAAGATGGACAAGAGTATGATAGCTTGAATTGAATTCTCTAAGTGTAGGAATGTTTTTTACACACACGTAGGGATATATGATCGATACTTGGAAGAAAGGTAGGGAGGAAGACTAAAGGCGATATTTTATTGAGGGATGATGTGATTTCTGACATCTTTTCATGACTATTAAGATAAGGCTTATGGCTACTAAAAATATAGTGTAGTTTGAAACATTTATTTTCAAGTTCTTTCTTTTATATGATTTTCCTCTTTGTATGTAGCTTTCATCATCTTTCATTTATTATGGGATTTTGTGGGTGTAATCCGATGAAAACCCTCAAGAGACAGCACTCCTCCTACTAGGGAGACCTAGAGGTTTAAAGACTTGTTGCACGTTCTCAGTGCAATTGTGTTGCTTACATAAGTGTGCTACGTTTTTCTTTTTTCTATTTCTTCTTCTTCTCTTTAATAACTAGTTTGCTCGGGACGATCAAAATTAAGTTTGGAGGTACTTGATTAGTCTAAAATATTGCATATTTGAATGATTATTTCCCCCACTATTGTTAAGTTCAAAAAGGTGTTTATTGTAATTATAGAACATATGAGGGTTTATGTGTAAAAAGTTTATTATCATATGTTTTTACATTATAATTAACATGGTGAGGGAAAATACATGCATATAATATTTATATAAAATATTAGTAATTAAAATACGCATATCATATCAAATATTTCTAATCAATATTCTTAAGATTTAAATAATATAAAATGGTTAGGATAATATCTCAAAATAATACCAAATACTACTAACACTATGAATTGAGATATTGTGCAGATATTAGCTCAGGTCTGGAATCCAAGAGATCCGAGATGTCGAAATCAAATCTGCCGAAACATTGAAGAAAATCATAAGATCTAGCAACGGCAGAGACTCATAGTAAGATTTGCAGAATATAGACATCAAAAAGATCTCCACATGTCAACACCAAAGACCAGAAGAATTTTCAAAACGTGATTCCACTATTCTGCCGCCGTTGGGCGGCGAAAGGCATGGATTTCCGGCGGATCCATGGCTCCTTGATGACCGTAGAATTTGAGATTTTTTGGCTTGGATTACAACAGAATATATTCTCATATGGCATATAAGGTTTCTGGGTTAGTGACTATATAAGGGACCGAAAGCTATACTTTGAAGATGATCAATCCGAAGTGATCATGAGGTCCAAAGCGATCCGCGCATCCAGATGATCATCAGCAAGTCATCTACCTCCAACAAGAGAGAGAGCGAAAGCAAAAACTAGGGTTCTTTAAAATCTACTTTCAAAAAAGAGAGTTATATGAAATAGTTAATTAATAAAAATAGATCTTAGTTTATTTCTTTTCGCATTTACTTTCTGCATCTTAATCATGTTTTCATTCTTTGATCTTTCTTCTAAATCTCAAACCATGAGTGAGTAATTCCTACCTTGCTAGGGTTCGTAGGTTAAGGTAGATCAATGGATGATAAAATCATTTAACCTCTTTTATACATTTTAAAATCTATAAACTTTAGCAAAATAAATGTTAACATCCTTATCGGGCGCGCTATTAATCTATTGCTAGTCACGACCACGATCTGAGATCTGTTCAACACTTGTTTTGTTAAGGGCTAGACATGAATAAAGATCAATGCAAGAACAAGGGTTAAGAGTGGGGAAACCTTTGTTTCTTCCAAAAGAACCCTAATCTATATTCATCACTATCGATCTAGTTTTACACTATTAAAAGATAAAAGGGGTCATTTTTAATTATTCATCCATTACTACTAAGTCCTATAAACCCTACATGCTTCTTCTTCATAAATCTTACATCCGTAGTATATCCGTAACTTCAACCAATCATCTTTCTTCCATCAACTAGTCTAAAGCAAGAAAAAGGTTCGCGTTTCCCTACGGACGACCCGTACTCATTGTGGCTAGCTACTAGCGACACCGTCCTGATTGCAGTTACTTTATTTACAACACTCTTTAAATAGATCAATCACTATCCAAAATACTGCACCTCAGAAGACAGTAAACTTATAACTCTGACAGCTACTCTGTCATCCAGATAACCTTAGAAGCCTATGCTGGTAACCGCTACCTGCAGGAGGCTACCATTATTATACACCAAGAACATCATATTATGTTCATTACTACTTCCCAATATTTCTCCAGGATTGAATTAATATATGATTATTGCAGCTTGTGCAAAAGAAATATCCGGTATGATACTTAATATCTCATGATTGACTCAATTGCCTAAGCAAGTGATATGACAATCAAGCAAATCTCTCTCCTCATTAGTCTAGAAGACATCTCTTTAGATAGGGTGACTCCATCACCTGCGGGTACACCACCACGTCAGGAGTCGTTCATTCTAAGACACTTTAGAATAGTGTCAAAGTACCCAAATTGGGACACTTCCCAAATCTAGATCTAAAACCATAGATCTAGTCACCAGAATCCTTGATATTTTGTCCAGATCCTATGTGGAGAAAACACCTTATGACAACCAAAGTTTGGCTGATTGTAGTATAGGAACATCACATCCTATCAGGAGCACTTCATCCAAATATCAGGACATCACTCCCTACCGCCTTCTTACCTGGTCCATCTGTTGTTTTGATGAAGTTAAACTCTATGACTTTGACATCAAAAATAGATGATCTATCTCTGCTATACTTGCTCTAATCTATTAACAGACATAAGCTATTGGCCCACCATGCTTCTGCTGCTCCCACTGACTACAACAACCCTCAAGCAGAGTCATATACATAGGCACTTCTAAATCTAATTTAGAATGAAGTTATACTCATCCACCTGCCAGATCTCATAGTCAAGGACAGCAGCAGTGATAAGCTTGGGTTGTCAAAATCTCCCTGTCACCGTCTTTGAGGAAACCGAAGTACCTCTCAGGTAGCTGAGCTTACCCACTAAATCTTTTAAGTGGCTAATGGATTGTCGAATCCAATTGAATCTTCATATTTTACTAAATTTTCAGTAACCGTTTATGGTTCTGGAATCATTTCCATTTTTACCATACTCCCACTTATTTCTTTTGCAAAAAGATTCCTTTTATAAAAATATGGCGAGTCAAGAACAAATAAACTTTTGATCTAGAAATGGTAGAAGTTAAACCCTTGCTAAAAGCCTGGAATAACCCACAAACTGGCGTTATAGAAATGTGCCTTGAGTTTATCCGGATTCATCTTTTAAACAAAAATCGGATAACTCCATATCTTAACATCCTCAAGATATGCAACCGTTCTATGTCCACATAGAAATAAATGCACTAATTTAGATGGAACCATATTCAATTGTTATGCAACTGTGTCCAGTGCATATCCCATATGGAAAAAGACCATACGACATTACTCATCAAGGAGCGCACCCATGGATGAGTAACCTGTGAGTGAATCATGTTCTCAATATTACTATGATGGAATACTTGGCATAAGTATCTGCATCTTCGATCAACTCGAAGACCCTGATACTTCCAACGTATGGTTCTTTACTTTATTCCTTTACTTATAAAGTTCTCAAAATCTTTGGACCTTGCATTACATCGAATGCATGTCTAAAATCAGAGAACTCATAAGTAAACTGAATGAAGTAAGATTACCAACCCCTTGTCCCGAAGGATACTGGACAACATACATTTCCATGTATAAGTCCATAGAGTATACTAATTTAAATTCCGTGTGTTGTAAGTTGAAAACTATATTTTGGTTAAGAATGTCTATACCGTTAATCAATGCACCTTCCCTTATCCTCAAAAGATAAAGGTAAATGTTTAGAACACAATTTTCAAAATTTATATCTCACTATATAAAATAAAGATACAGATATTCAATTTTAAAAATTGGTGCCTAACAACGGTTATTCAAAACCAAATATTTATCATAAAGCAAAACCAGGTGATTTAATCCAATATCACCGATTACTACGAATTCCGATATTAAGGATAAAAACACCCATTTCCCAATATTCTACTCCTTCTCAGCATCTGTAATGTCCTACAGATGTGAGATCCAAACCTGGTACATGCATACCTTGGAGTGTGAATTAATTGGTAAAACAGTTTTCAATAATAACTACACAAAAAAACTGAAACATGAAAATGTTTCAAGGGGGTGCCAGGTATTTCTAGTAATGCCTTTTATATTATCCAGATTCATGATAGTAGTCGCAAATTTCCTTGCCCTTGCTGCAATTCCTTTATATGTCTTTACTTCTTACCTTCTGTACACCACACTTAGGATAATTAGTTTTCTTCTTTCCCTACCATTCGGCACCAGCCTAACCTTTGAAAGAAGGCTATCTAATAAGCATAATATATGTAGTCTCCTAATACTAGGAGCCCACATAACTTAAGAGAATGTAAAGATAAAAGACAACCGAATAATCATATTCAATTTCTCCAGAACCTATGGCCATCCTCGAACTGAAACAAGTTTTTTCAAGTTCGTATGTAACTATACGAGATGGCCTTTCTGAACAATATGGATCTCCCTAGTGATACAGAGTTTTTTGTAGAAAAGTAACGGGAAAGTCGGAGTGGCAGGGATATATGAGAATTTCTTGTGAACCATGACAATTCAGCGTGCACTCTATCAAGATTAGATTGGTTAATCACTTATCTAATCAGGATGGCTCCCACTGTTTTCTCGAATTCTCCTTCAAACCCTAAAAGGAGAATTAGTCGGGACATCTGAAAATCACCCGAGGAGTAATACCTACTCATCAGTAAGAATCGGGACCCAACTATCATTGTGTGATAATCTTGACGGAAGCCGACCAAAATTACCACGCTCCAGAAGGTATGCGCAAACTTGGCCAGTTTCCCTTATATTTGAAACATCTGATATAGATTTTTACCCCAAGCAACATATGACCTTGGCAAAGGTCAACAAATCATAAGTTACAAGTCAAGTTCAACCCTTTATTATCCTGGATTACATTAGACCTACCTGTATGACTCTTGGCAAAGGTCAATAACGTTACACGACTGTCCTAACTAATCGCATCACCATGCAGCAAAAAAGCCTCACAGAGCTACTGAACACTACGCCTTGGCAAAGGTCGAAAAACATAGCACGAATATTAAGAAATACTAATTTGAAATGATGGAGGGCTACGACTGGTTTTTAGCAAAAAACTTTTAACGTAATGAACTTGATATCGTTGAAGGAACTCGAGTGGCTTTGAAATGGAATGGTTTAGGCTCCGTTTTTAAAATTAGTAACATAAACTTTTGATTAAGAGCGAACTCCCTGTGACGGGATCAGGTCTCTTTCCTCATAGAATGAGGTGTAGGATATTCCTAACCGAATACCTCTATGCAAATTAAAAAATTACGATTATAGTTTTAAAGAAAACCGAGTCGTTTCAAAATTGGTTCTGATAGCATCATTTAGGTTTATTTTCCTTGTATTAATCAGAATTAATGTAGTCCCATCAATTAATCATATCATGTCAGAAAAGAAACGAAAATAGGCATGCACATATATGCCATCCGCATTCGCCACAGGGTCCCGGGTCTTCACCGTAAGGTTACTTAACTTACGGCAGGGCGGGGCTAGGACTAGTGCGGATGGAAAACATATATAGCATCTACTAAATATATAATATATATATAGCAACAATCGTCTCACTCATGATATCAAGTAACATCACAGATGAATCACAGCAGAAGCAAACACAGTATGGAAATGAGGATGATCTAGGAAAAGTACATTTCAATGGAGCCAAATATGAAATATAATTTTCCCAGTCATGTGGATAGCCCGTAGTATCGGAATCTAAACCCCTATGAGTGCGGCAAGACATTTGCCAATCCCAGAAGTGGGGCAACCCTAATCAACGAAGTGAGTGGGCCACCCAGCACTTCTAAAATCCGGTGCCTTGGACACCCCTCCACAGATCAATCCAATACTCCCTACGAGTGCGGCGAATAGCTTGCCAATTCTATAGTAAGGCACCCTAGTCTCAACGCCATGAGATGGAGGCCCATTTCCCTCTAGAATCCGGCTACTCGAGAACTCCACCGCGGGGTAATCCTAGTGCATGTAATGAAAACCTGAATATACAACGGTGACTACGTCCGCAACCAGGACGTGCCCCAAAGAATAATACAAGCCGCAGTGATTGTAGTACACAAGTCGGACACTCGCCATGCAATATGAATATACATTACATCATAGAGAATTATATCTAATACTATATACACCGGGCTATCCATCATGACAAATCCAACACAACCATAATCAACAAGCAATATCCATCACAGAACATGCAAACTTACGAGTATCAATTTCGTAACCCCGTCTAATTGATACATATAGAAATTAGATGACGTTTTACCAAACGTTATGATACATGCAACCATCACTAAGCCTACGACAATCGAATAACGCACACAAATAGCCAACACTTTAATTTTCCAAAACACCGAAAATCAAGTGTGCTAAAAACCGGCAAAAATTTCATGCTAAAACCCACTCCGGAAGGCCGAAATGAGCTCGGATTGATCCGAATCTTTGTGGAGGGCCCTGACACAAAATTAATGTCGACCCAGAGGCACATAAGGGGATACCCACTCTATGGTAGCCAGGGGGTCGGCAGAATCGAAACTGCCTTGTGAGGCAGTTCTTGGGTCCCCATGCCTAAGGCCACCTTAAGGTGGTCTCGGGGTGGTGTGCCCTCCCTAGATCCCTCCAGGATGTGCTCGGGGTCCCTACTCACCTCCCCGCGTCTTCTCGGTCCAAACTGAGAGCCTGCAGAGAGTCCAAACATCAAGATAACATGAAAAAAGTTACTGGTTTTGCGGCAGTTTTTGCAGGGCAAAAACCGGCGGGATTCGGAAGTTGTATCTATATAGTTTAGGGTTTCTCTGATACAATTGAAAGTTCATGTGCCCTCATCGCGAACCCACGGCCAATGTAGAATAAAAAATTGAAAATTTTTGTGGCACTAGAAACTTATACCCAAGAATCTAAACCAAACACCTAAGCTAGCAAGTACAAAAGGATAGAAATCACAACCTTTCTAGCGTCTTCATTTGCTCAAATTGGGTTGGACTCTAGCACGCTCTAAAGAGCTCCGGATCTTGCTTTCATGCTGTTTTTCCTTCACCAAAGATGATCCACCCAAGCGAACCAAGTTCAAGCTTCAACTTCATCAATGAAGTAACTAAAGATCCTAGGTTGCTAATCTAGGATGCTTAGTGATGTGTGTGAGTATTCTAGCATTTTTCTTTCTCTTTATCTTCATGATTCTCAACTTATGAGGGGGTTGAAGATGAAGAAAAAGAAGAAGGAGCCATGGAAGAGAGAGATGCTAAATGGTAGAATGAATAAACTTACTTCCAAATTCAAGCATGCAACATTTTCTTTTGTTAAATGAATTTTCCAATTTAAAATTATAACCATGCTTGAATAGTAAATGCAACTGAATTTACAATTCATTTGCCTGTACCCTCCACCATTTCTCTTTTCCATCTTATTTCATAATTTATTTTAAAAAAATCCTAGAAATGAGTTGTCCTTCTTCTAGAAGTATTCCTGTATGAATACAAGAATACGTCTCCGCAAATACATGCCCATATTCATACCAAAATATGAATACCCAAGATTTAGAAAAATACAATGAAAAAAATACGAGAATATACATATCGAAATATAATGTAAATTATTAAATCAAAACATGATTTAATAATCCGGCTTAATCCTAAACCGGCTAGTATAATTATCCGCCCGATTGAAGTCTGTGTGGCTAGCACACATACCTAATCGGAACCCCGCACGTATCAATATATAACCACTACATCATTTTGCTTGAACCGGAAAAACCCTCTGTGTAGTACTATAAAGACTCGTCAGTATGCGAGCAGTGGGTTTAACCACAAGCACGTCAATGGCACTAGCTGTACGTAACGTTTATTCAGGTATTGAGCGAAAGGAAGGCCAACGAGCAAACTCATATGTATCCCTACTGAGCCTGTCTGTGACAATCTCCATACAGTCTGATCTCTTCATCTGAGATAATCGCATACCGGGTCTAGGGATGGATAACGTCAGACCCCTACTAACCCGATAAGTCATGTCGATCTGAAGCTCATCGCCCACTGAGAAACTACTGATATCATATCAGTAAATCTCATCCACCTTAGCCAAGGATTTCTAGTGATGCTTGACCCAACACAGCACAACATCGACTTCCAATAATGAAAGAGATTAATCCCTGACGATTATTCACTGCCTCCATGTGGCTTAGGACTGTACCCAGCTAAAACCTGTTTACACGACTCCTTTGAGCTATGGTAGGGTAGCAATCTAAGTGCAGTGGGAACTCACATAAAACAAATGAAAATCTTAGGTCAAAAGACTAACATGTACTCATGCCACAAGAGAACTTCTATCTGACGATAGGTATAATACAATTTAGGATTTCTCGGTGAGTTCGTCCGGTGTACTTACCTCCAATGAGCACCTGTATACTATCTTAGGTGACTAAACACCAATGGCTTATGAGACCTTGTCACCGCCCCTCATCGGGGTCTCGAAGCATATACACTAGCCTACTCCGGAGTATCGATGTCCAGTCTCGATACTCTCTTGACTAGGCTCATTTAAGGATGTGCTTATGGACCACCCAACTCCCATATATATGATCACCATCATAATGCTGGTAGTCAAGCAATAATCCTACAAGCTTTATCAAAACGTATCCACATAATGATAAAGACAAACCAGATAGCATACTATCATCTCAAGTAAGACCGTTCTACCTGTATAGGTCCTCGTTCAATTATCATAATCGCCTACTTATAATTACAATAATTGCCATGAGATCACTATATCCAACAGACTCTTTGCCGAAACAGAGACTCCATTTGGGTGAAAGTTATGACAGGCCCGTCCGGTATGCTCGTGTACCAGTCAAAAGAGATACTGGTTAAGCTATTGACAAACTGATGAAAAAGGGGTGCATCATTTCCCCCTGTATTTCCGCACGACGCTTTAAAGTGGGCGGCGTGCTGATTTGCGTTTCCCGTCCCGTCAAATCTTCCGAACTTAGGATTGACGTAGCGGCTGGGAAACTCAATCAGATCATACTGTGCGGGGTACGGCATCCCACTGCTACCAATATCTTTCTGGGCCTCGGCTTCGGTCACTAATGTTTTAACTTTACTAATGACCAAATTCATTATCCAATCTTGTATTAGCGAGATGGCGTCATCTGGAGAGAAGGCGTCTCTAGAAGCAGAATGCTGCCGAGTATCGTGCGGCTCACCCTTACTTGGACCCAAAGAGACAGGCATCGGTTGCTTTGGGTTGTTATCGCCCGGCTCATGAGCAGAGACTTGCACTTCATTGGAGGGCACCCAAACAGCTTGAGCCGTGAGCAGCATCATAACATTTGTCAGGTCGTCAATTTTAGAGTAAACCTTGGTCATCTTCCTGTCTTTGCTTCGAAGCTGTTTTTGAATCTCTTAGAGGAGCTCCTGTTCTGCGGTCCTGGGATAGAAGTCGGCTCTTTTTATCTATCCGAGCTTGATTCCACATGGACAGAAGGGTCCTTTTGCTTATCAGCCTCATCGAGGGGGTTTTCATTATCTTGTAGAGGACGTTGAACTTGAGAAGTAGCGACCACATTCAAGCCAGATTCGGCTTGGGATATGGTGTCCCCATCCTTACTTTTGCTGCGAAGGTTGTCGCTGGGACGCATGCCCACCATGTAGACTATATGGATAACATATCCGGCTGTCTTTTCATCCTTGGCAACTGATTTCGCGGATCGCTGTCGTGGTCCTTCTGCTTTGGTAAAGGACGGTTGACTGAAGACAGTTAGTCTGACCGGGTTCTTGAGTGGCGTTGGCGTTTTTTTCTAGCTCTACCCCGCTGCTTCACACAGCACAGAGATCCTGATGGACTCTTGAAGATACGGTGCCATGCTTTCTATGTTGGGGCTTAGACATGTCTTTTTGTAGCATCGTTCGGATCGCTGTCTTCTTGATTTCGGCGGTCATGGAATTTTTCTAAACCCACTTCAGGGGTTCTAAGGAGTTGTTGACTTTCATGACCGATTCCTCCGTCGTGGCAGGATAACCCTGTTCTTGGAACCTTATAAAATTCAACTTGGATGGAGCCCTGGCCCTCTTGTTTGCTCTGTATCTGAACCATTTTTGTCTCAACTTTTTTGCCTTGAGAGTTTGGCGGGCTTCTGCTCTTCGGGAAACTTCCATAGGACGATTGACAGAGAGTCCAGAGAAGACACCCGATCGTGCAATTGTCAAGGGCGTCGTCTGAGCTTGCTTAAGACACTTTATAGCTTCATTAGTGTTGACGGCCTTGCCCCCTGTCAGGACAATGGAGAGCCATTCAAATACATATTTGCGCTTGGGCTTTGGTGCTTTGGCGATCACAACGTTCGGCCTCCTGCCCCTTGAAGTCGGTTGGGCCACTTGTTTTGCCAGGGTCTCTGCCAGATGAGCGCTACCGGTAGGGTAAATGATGATGGAACCAAACTGGAGCGGTTCCTCCTATTTCCGACTGAGACTTGCAAGGAGAACCACACGAGCATTAATCTTGACAACGTACGGGATCGGAGTTGCCTCAAAGATCGAACTGGTCCTTGGAGACATTCTCATTGAATTTTAAGATTGTGATTGGAAAGCTGTTATCATGCACAAAGAAGTATGATTTCAATATGGGAAATCGATATATATATATATATATATATATATATATATGTTGATTGAGTTCGCATGAATGTTTAACCCGAAATATGGGAGGAAAGACAAGGTCCCACCGGACGTGCCAGAATCTGTAGAGTGTTTTTCGTCACCGTATTGAGATAAGAATACACGTCGCTTGTCAGGTGTATTATAGATTCCCCCTGCATGGGGTAAGAAGAGCTTTATTGATCGTGGGGATCCTAAATCTCCGGCATTCGTGGACTAAACTGACATTAATTACCTCCCGCTTTTGGAGCGAGGGAACCTCCGATTATCGGGTCAAATTGATCATGCGATCTCAATGTACAGTATGCGTATGTGTGTGTCTTGAGGGTGTTTTGGACATATCCGGGCCTCGCAGAGTTTATAGGGGTCCCGCTACCCGGATAGCGGGTTGGGGGTCAAGGGGGATAGCAGCTCCCTTGCGGGGTGTGGGGCAGCGCCCCATTAGAAATTTTTTCTAAGGGGAAAAGGCTTTTGAGTGTGGGGCGTGTATATTTTATTCATTCCTTTTACTTTGTAGAATATTTACAAGAAAGAGAGAAGTGAGTGATGCGCGTGTGCCACGTGCGCACTTAGCAAAGTGAGCACGTGGTAAGATGCGCACGTGACTAGACGCACACCTGTCGAGGTGCGCACATGACTATATGCGCACCTGTCGAGGTGCGCACGTGACGAGGTGCTCACCTGGCAGGGTGCGCCCTGACGACTGGCAGGGTGCGCACTTGGAAATGTGCGACCCTGATGAGGTGCTGTTCAGCTCAGAAAACTGCATTTTAATACCACTCATTCATTAACTATTTTTTGTATGTATCGGTACTATTAACCAGTGTCTACTCAGTAAATACAAATTACAGGTATCCATGACAAAATACTGGAAACACATTCAAATGCACGGATATTACATTGGTGAGCCGACACTGCAATCGGAACTGCAAACCGATCAATATTTCAAGAGTTTCTTTTTGCAACATGGATGTGTACACACTTTTTATCTAAATGGTCCAACACATACAAGTGTGTACACTAGCTTATTGGTTCATGGACCTAGAGAGGGGGGCTTCCATGATGCAAGGGTGCAAGTGAGCACAAGTGAAGTGATATGTGTTAAATGCTAGAAAGGTGTGATGTGATATAAAGCTACATATTTCCTTCCAAATCCCTGAATGCAGACCAGGTTCACATAGACAAATCAAGCAGCATCAGAGTGATATTGGAGAGCACACAAGACCACAGCACCAATACAAGCCCACTTGCTCGGATTAAACTCGACAAGACACTCAAGAAAACCAGCCCACCGGTTTTTCATTGTCCAAATGTCCCCAATTTTCTGCTACCCCTCCATTGCTGTCACATCAACTTATTTTTATTGCTTGTTTAATTTCATTTTGAGCCTATAAATACAGGCCGGTGAGCAAGGGATAGGGGGTCCAAGACTTCATACTCTTTTTGTTTCTTTTTCATTTTAGTTCTTGTACATAGCTAGTTTCCCTTGAGCTTCTTGCCTTCTCTTGATCTTGCAACCTCTTCATTGAGCTTGCAAATTTAATTTTTGGTTATTTAACTCAAGGTTGTATCACTTGGACATAATAAAGCTTTCCTTTTTGCACTTTTGGTTTCTTAGTATTGTCTATCTCTTTTACTTACTTGCATTTCAATTCTTGCCATTTACTTACTTGCAATTTATTACCTTGCCATTTACTTTCTTGCAATGTTGCACTTTTTCTTTTCTTTGTATCATTTATTTGCTCTTTCTTTGTTGTTTTGATGTTTGTAAATATGATGTTGTTAGGAAAGAAAACGATATTGTAAGTTAAGATTTCCCTTCTCATTTCCTTTTCCCGATATTTTTCATTGAACTCTGCACAAAACTTACGCAACTGCTTCGTTAGACACCCTACCCTACCAAGGTATCAGTGATTCCTAACCATGACCGGTTGCGTTCGGATTGGCCGAAAGTGAAAGCAAGCGACAAGAACGGATGAACAAGGGTCAATAAGCCGAATTTCATAAATACCCTGCTTAAGTATCCTAATCCACGTTGTTGCCGATTGCTCTAGCTTTAATGGTCGAGCTCGGCTCAAAGAATTGAGTACGGATTTCCTTAACTTACACTATCCTATCTAACCCTAACAATTTATACCTTGCGTATAAACACTTAGGTTAGAAACGAACCATTCCGACTCGCGCATTAACTCATGAAATCAAGAATTTAAAACGCTCTGTCTCCCTGCGGACAACCCGTACTCATCGCGGCTAGCTACATGCGACGCCGTCCTGATTGCGGTTAACTTTAGAACTTTAAAACGCGATGCGCCAAAAGCGCATGCCAATCAGGTGCGCACCTAGAAAGGTGTGACCCTGACGAGGTGCGCACTTGGCAAGGTGCATATCTAGCCCGGTGAACACTTAGCGAAGTATGAGAGAGGTAGGGGCCAAAGGGTCCCGAATGGGCCAAAAGGTCCAATGAGGTGCGCCCTTAGAGAGGTGCGCACTTATCGATATGCGAGAGTTAGGGGCTAAAGGGTCCCAAATGGGCCAAAAGGTCCAATAAGGTAAACGCTTAAGGAGGTGCACACCTATTGAGATGCGAGAGTTAGGGGCCAAAGGGTCCCAAATGGGCTAAAAGGTCCAGTAGGATGCGCACTTAGGGAAGTGCCCAACTAGCAAAGTGTACACCTGGGCTGATGTGTACCTGGCACGTTATGCACCCAACAGGGTGCGCATCTAGCCAAATGAGCACCTAGCGAGGTGCGCACTTAACACGGTGCAAACAAGGGTCGAAACCCAATGGAGCTACTGCCCTTAAACACCAAAATTTTGATTTTTCAGAAGATCAAAGGGGGTTCTTTTCCCTTTATACGAGGCCTCAGGAGGTGTGCAGATGGGTCTTGACGTGGGTTTTCTCTTCTTCTTCCTTTGCTCTGTTAGATCATGAGGAGAGAGACAGAGAGAAAAAAAGTTGCTCCTTTGGCGATTTCAATGGAAGATCGATGTTCCTCTCGATGGGTTAACGACCAAAATGAAAATTTTTGTGGAAAAAGGAGAATATTTGCCTTGCATTTAATTGAAAAAGAGAAGAGGAAGAAGGAAACTTTTAGAGAGAGAGAGCGGCACAAAACCCTAAATTTATTTTTGGGGAATAATAGGTTCTGCTTGATTTCTCATCATGTTTTCCTTTTATAGGCTACACCTTTTACATATAGCGCCTTGAGCTTTTAGAAAATCGGCTTTTTTGCTTATTTAATAAAACAAAATTACATTTAATTTTCCCTTTCTTTTTCTTATTCTCTTTTAGCCGGCCCTTTTCATGCTTGGGCTCAACTTGGGCTTGGGCTCACTTGTCTTTTTAACTTTGATTTTGAACTTGAATTTGATTTCTGAGTTTGGCAATTGGGTGTAATTTTTGACCCCAACGGTCATTAATAGATAGCATCAAAACTGCACAGTTGCAAGACCCGAGATTGCAGAAGTTTCGAGGCCAAGTAGAGGCAGGTCTTCAAACAGATTTGTTGATTCATAAAGATGGATCCTTGAGGTACGAAAGTCATTTATGTGTGTCTAAAGGAGATATTCACGAGGAAGTGATGAAGGAAGCCCACATTTTGGCGTATTCAATACAGCCGGGAGGTACAAATATGTATAGGGATATGCACCAGCATTTCTGGTGGGAAGACATGAAGAGAGAGATCGCTCATTTTGTGTCGAGATACTTGGTGTGTCAGCAAGTGAAGGTTGAACATCAAAGGGTTGCTGATTTGTTGCAACCACTTCTGATTCCTCAATGGATGTAGGAGCATATTACCATGGACTTCGTGATAACTTTACTGTGAATTCCAAAAGGGAACAACGCAGTATGGGTTACTGTTGAGCGTCTGACCAAGGAAGATCACTTTATACCATTCCGTGTTGGTCATTCAACGGAGGCTTTAACAAAAAGGTATATGCAGAAGATTGTAAGATTGCATGGAGAAGCATTAATATTGTGTCAGATCGCGACATGCGATTTCTATTGCATTTATGGAGGAGTTTGCAAGGGAGCTTGGGAACACGATTAAAATTATGTACGGAATATCATCCACAGACTGATGGACAATCTAAGAGGACAATCCAAACTCTTGAAAATATGTTGAGAGCGTGCATGTTGGACTTGAAGGGGTCATAGGAGGACCATTTGCACTTAGTGGAATTTTCGTACAATAACAGTTTTCAAGCGTCTATACAGATAGCTCCATTCGAAGTATTATATGTCCATAAATTTCGTTCACTAGTATGTTAGGACGACATTGGAGAAAGGAGACAATTGGGACCGAAATTGATTCTGCAGACTGTGGATAAAGTCCGTTTGATTCGAGACCACATAAAGGTAGCGTAAAATCGATAGAAGAGTTGGGCTGATACTGGAAGAAGACCATTAGAATTTACCGTTGGTGATCATGTATTCTTGAAGATATCACCAACGAGAGGAGTGATAAGATTTGGTTGTCGAGGCAAGTTTAGTCCTATATTTGTGGGGCCTTTCGATATTATTGAACGTATTGTAGAATTAGCATATCGATTGGCTTTACCACCGTCTTTAGCGGGTGTACATGACGCGTTTCATGTATCTCAACTTCGAATATATGTTCGAGATGAGACTCACTTCTTGGACCACTCGGAATTGACATTGAATAATGATTTGTTTTATAAAGAGCGACCGATGGCTATATTGGATCGACGGGAGAAGGTTTTAAAGAACAAAGTTATCTCATTAGTACTTGTTTCATGGGAAGGTCGTTCACGTGGAGAGGCTACTTGGGAATGTGAGGATGAGATTAAACAGAAGTTCCTGCATTTGTTTCCATGAATATGAGATTGCTTGCTATCGTTTTCCCGTTGCTATTGTTCTTCCGTTTTCGTGAATTTCAAGGATGAAATTCTTTTTGTAGTTGGGTATAATGTAACAAACTAGAACTATTGTATGGTAATTTGATAGAGTAAATTTATGAAAATTGACTTTATGGTTATTTAAAATTATTTGATTGATGGTTGGAGCGATATGCTATGAGATTTTATCGTATTATGGGGTTTATTGATAAATTGCATTGGTTTGGATTATCATGGGTTGTTATTGATTATTGTTATTATTATTCATGATAATTTATTGTATGGAAAATAAATTAATTGAGTATTGGGATTTGTTGGCACTTCGGTAAGTATCACTCTTCAGGTATAGTGTCATGATAGCAATAGTCAAGAGTCCATCAATCATGGTTTCATAAAACAATCAATAGCATGTGTAGAAATCTAGCAATTAACGAATACATATGCAACAATTCATATACAATATCATGATCAGGTAGCATGTCCGGTCAATGTTAATCATGTACACGTGAAACAAGTTAACATGTCAGTTTCATTTCAGTTTTAAATTTCAGTTTCAGCAATTTTGTCCATAAGACGGCTGTAGCAGACGTCTTGTCACTGTAGTAGACGTCAGGGGAGACGTCTGGTCTACCCAAGTTCTATTCTAGACGTTTGTAAAATACGTCTAATCCCTATCACAATTTGCATGCCAGACGTCTGTAGGAGACGTTTGGTCCCTGTAGAAGACATCTAGGGAGACGTCTGTAGTGCAATTTAAGTTTTGGAAAATAAATACAGAGACATCTTGTCACTGTAGACAGACGTCTGTAGTTCAATTTTAGTTTATGTATAGTCATCATACATACGTCTGGTTCCCTGTAGGAGACGTTTGCACGAGATTTTTCTGAACGATTAATTAGTCAAAAATAGTTCACATTTGAATGAACATTTTCCCTAGTATTATTAACTGCTAAAAGGTGTTAATTGTAAATAAAGAACATATTTGGGTTTATTTGTAAAAACATTATTATCAAAAATTTCTTCATTTTAATTAATATATTTAGGGAAAATATATGCATATAATATTTAAATGAAATATTAGTAATTAAAATATGCATATCGTATCAAATATTCCTAATTAATATTCTTAAAATATCATATCATATAAATGGTTGGAATAATATCTCAAAAATACCAAATGCTGCTAACATTTTGATTTGAGATATTGTGCAGGTATTAGCTCAGGCATGAAATCTATGTAGGAGATCCAAGTCAAATCGGGATATTGAAACTGAATCTGCCAAATTTTAGAAGCAAATCAAAGAATCTAGCAACGACAGAGACGCAGAGCAATATTTTCAGAATCTATATATCAATAGGATCTCCAAATATCGAGAAGAAAAGCTAAAAAAAATCTCAAGTCACGATCCCACCAAAAGGCGGCGGAAGGGCGGTTAAATAGGGCTTTTGGAGGCGGAAGGGCGGTCATTTAGCGGCCGTTGGATGTGAATTTTCAGGGGCATGATCGTAATCTCACACAATTTAATATGGCATTTAGGGTTTCACATTTCAGAGCTTATAAAAAGACCGAGAGCTATCTATCTAATACATCTATCTATCCATCGCAGAATTCTAGAGAAAAATCTATTGAGCATTTAGGGTTCTTGTAATCTACTTTTTAAGAAGAAAATTGTAATGCAATAGTTGATAAATAAAGGTAGTTTGTTTTAATTCTTTTTGCATTTACTTTTTCGGATTTACTTTACGCATTACTTTTCCGCATTAATTTTCTGCATTACTTTTCTGCATCTTAATTATGGTTTCATTCTTCTTCAACCTTTCTTCTAAATCGTTACTAACCATGAGCGAGTAATTTCTTGCTTGTTAGGGTTTGTAGGATAGGGTAGAATAATTGATGAAATATCTTTTAACTTGTTTTGACATTTTGAAGTTTATAAACTTTAGCGAAATAAATGTTAACCTTATTATCGGACAAGCTATCAATTTATTGAAACTCACGACCATGATTTGAGATTAGTTAAACACTTGTTTTGTTAAAGGCTTGAGATTAATAGAGATCAATGGAAGGACAAGGGTTAGTACTGGGAAACCCTAATTTCCTCCAAGAACCCTAATTCACATTCATCGCTACCTCTCTAGTTTTAAACTATTAAAAGATAGAAAGAGCAATTTCTAAACATTCATCCATTAACTACTAAGTGCTATAAACCCTGCAAGCCCTTCCATTATAAATTTTATATTCATATTAAAATAAAATGACAACAAATCATCCTCTCTTTTATCAACTCGTCTAAAACCAGAAAATAAGTTCATGTTTCCCTACGGACGACCCGTACTCATCACGGCTAGCTATTAGCGACAACGTCTTGATTGCGGTTATTTACAAAACAATTTTTCACGATCAATCAAATAGTGATGTTGCCGGGGAAACGGTCGTAATTATTTTCTTGTTATTCCCGTTGATTTCTAATACAAAACCAGAGAACATAAAATTAATAATAAAAATAAAAAAAACTGCATTTTCTATTTTTAACGAATGTTGTGCGAGTTTTGCGAGAAATCTGGAGCACTTGGAGTGAACCAATAGAGATTCAGAGACTTTAAACTTGGACCGTAGGAGCGTAGGGGTACTCTGAAGAAATTCAGCAGAAGATCTTTCCACACAGCGGCGGAACCGCGGCCAAAGTGGGCATTGGGCGGCGGAACTACGGCCCTATTGAAGAATTGGGCCCCCAATCATCTCTGGTATTCTCCTATTGCCTTTCTTTCTCCTCTAAAACTCGAATAAATTGTTTTTACCTGCAAAATTCTTTGCAAATATCGCCGCTTAAAATCTTTTTGCGTGTTTCAGATTTTGGTTTGTTTTGCATATCTAAAATGGATATTAAGGGGGAATTAAACCTAAATTCAGATTAGGTGAGGATTTCATCACCCTTCCTAGGCCCCACAAATCACAAACGAGTATCCCCATAATCCAACATTAATAAAAAAAATATGTAGACCAAGCCCCTAAGGACTGTCGCGCTCAATTATGACAGAAAAAGGTTATGGGTAATCTATTGCTTATCCCCATTTATCTTGTGGTGTCTAAGGCAAGTGTGATTAAGAAAAGTGGCTACTTAATTAGGCCCGCTATTTCTGTGATTCGTATAGCGGATTGATCCTACGTCTTGTCCTTTGGAAGTCTAGGAGCGGTCTAGTAATTTGACCTAGGTGACCCTAGTTCTAGGTATTTGTTGTGCACGTTTGTCGAGTCCCTCTTTCAAAGCAAAAAAAATTCCAAAATCCAAAAAAGAAAATGAGCATAAATTATTACCATTTTACCCTCTTTTCTTTTTCACTTTCTTATAATGGGTAACCCAAACAGACGAACTCTTGCCGAGCTTTGCCATCCAGAACCAGATTTTTCTTGTTTTTGTAATTACTTCAGTACAAATTCCGGCTCTACTATGTCTTTAAGGGATAAGATAGAGCGCGGAAAATAACAGTTGGACACCTTACTCAAGGTCCCTTCAACCGCATCAAAATTCAACATTTTCTTATGTTGATAATCCGTTTAAGACTAGTGAGAGAACTTTTAAATGCATGTCCATCGCTGAGCATATTGCGAAGGCTCGTAGCCAAAGTTTCATACCTTTCACTAATCCAAAACCGTTAGGGCAACAATCACCATTATTTCCATATGAAAATGTTGATACTCGTTTTGAGGCAAATATGGCATCTTTTACACCCATGACCATTGCCGAACAAAGAGCAATTCCCAGTCGCCAACTAACCAACCAATCCCAATATTCTTAATATCACAATATTGATCATAATCCTGTTTATGAAACTTGGATACACCCTTCCGATTCTTATCAACGGTACCAAACTTTCACATGCTCTCAACTTGACACTTCTCTTTAGGTTAATTGGGCAAGTCGTAAAAGCATGTCGATTGCGAAACACATTGAACTCGCCCGTAGCCAACAATTAAAACCATCTCATGTTGATACTTCTCTTCTGGCCAATGTGGCAAATCATAAACGCATGTCGATTGCAGAACACATTGAACTCGCCCGTAGCCAACAATTAAAAACATCTCATGTTGATACTTCTCTTCAGGCTAATATGGCAAATCATAAATGCATGTCAATTGCGGAACACATTGAACTCGCCCGTAGCTAACAATTAAATACATTCCAACCATACTCAAATTTTTCACCTTATCTAGACAGTGCTTCTGAAAATCAATTAGGAAGTTCCACGGTGCAAAGAGAATCCTTCATTAGAACTTCTTCACAAACCATATCTAGTCTTGAAGTAGAGTTGGAATTGAGTAGTGAAAAAGAACAAGAGATCCATCAAAATCAAACAGAAACCAATTATTTTGATCTCGACACCTTCCATCCTGCACCCCAACCGGATGTATTTAATGATCAACCGGTTCATAATCTAAGTGTTGAAGTGCCCGAGAATAACATGTTTGACTTTTCTGATAGTGAATGTGAAAAAGAGCCTTACACCAGTCCAAATCAAACTGATCCTTATTCAGCTGCACTTGATATTTCAAACCTTCCAATTTCATCAAGTGAACCAAGTGATTTATAGATTGAGAATAGTATAATTGATGAATTTTTAAAGACCTATTCGTCTGATTTGACCGAAGGTGTTAGTGAGAGCGGTGATGAGAATATCATTGAAGAGGAACCCGTTATGTTGGATGAGTTGGATTCTCCTACCCATCATGTCCCTTTTATTGAATGTGAACATCTTCCTGTACATTTAACCGATCCTATTCTTACCACCGACCTATCAGATATGTAAAACGATATTCAGCCTTTATTTCCCACATCTGGTTCAACAGCACTCGAAACCCAAGTTTGTTTACCCATTTCATCACCCACTGTTTTTGGTTCTTCTAATCTTCATTCAACTCCACCGAGTTTTGGTGAACCACACTCTGATATTTCAAGTTCTATGATTCTTGAAAGACCACTTGATTTAGACTCTTTTGAAAATAAGGTAGATGAGCTTTTCGAGTTTCCTACCTCCATAATTTCTGACAAATCGAGTATGTTGAATTCTGACGCGAAAAAGATTGACCTTGAAACTTTCAGTCTTACTAGAGAATCTGCCTATTCCACTGACTCTTTTCTTTCTGATGGGATCATCATCGATGAAAGTTTCGAAAATATTTTGGCTGAAGAACTTGCGTTCCTTAAAGACTTGGATGTTGTGATGAATCAACCTCCATTGGAAATTCGTGTACCTCCTTATAAGGCCGGAAAATTTGAACCACCACCCTTTTTTCTTATCCCATACGAGAATGCAACTATTCCACTCATTCCTAATCATTCACATTCTCGTTTTCATTCATACTCACCCTTTCTTCTCTACCAACCGAGACGTAAATCTTTTCGATTACACCACTTATCTCCTCCCCACTTCTTCACGGCTATCTGTAACATGATCTTCCACCAACCATGGTGTTACGCAGATAAAATATTTGAATGGTTGGTGTTGACTTTTGATCTTTGTAAAGCTTCACATAGACCAATAATATCCCCCTCTTATGTTAAATTTCAATGCTTAAATAATGAAAATACTGTTTTACTCAAGTTTATGGGGGAAAGAAAATATTTTGTCTCTTGAAAGAAAAGAAATTCTTGCACGATTATGAGCCAAGAATAAATTTGGGAGAAGATTTCACGGTTATTCACTCTTGACCCATTCTTTATACTATCTTATTAAACTGTTCCTCCTAGTCTTCAGGCTTTGAGCTTATAGGATAACATCAGTGACGAAACTGCTGCAAACAAATTTTGGGGAATGGTTTGTATGGATGGTTGAATATATATATATATATATATATATATATATATATATATATATATAGATATATATATATATATATATAGATATATATATATATAGATATGCATCATATGTAAATATCGCATTGCATAAAAAAATTTAGAAAATAAAGGTTAGAAAGTGAAAAATACATATGAAAGAGGGGAAGAGATTTAAGAAAAGCAAGAAAATTAGATGTTTTAAAACAAAGCTAGTAATAGATAGTCATGAGCTGTTGTCCCAAGGGTTAGTAAGATAAAAGGAATCACTAATCTGATGATAGAAATAAGTCTGAAAAATAGTCACTATTCTTGAGTCTAAACTTCTGAACGTTGATACTTTACTATACGCACTTGCACACATCTTGAAACTTGGTATAGTAGAGAATACCTTGAAATGCTCTTGTCTAAAAGCCTTAGTATGAAGAAAAAATAAATATAAATCAACAAAATATAAATGACACATATAAAAGGTGAAGAAAACTGAGCACTGGTTTTGTAATTACTTAAGGCAGCAAAAAAAAATATAGCGAGGGTGCCTTATCACTTAGTGCCTTAGACCAACTGGTTTGGGAGTCACTTCTAAGCGTTAGATGTTGCAAAACTAAGAAATATTAACGATCGCATGAATAATGTGTGAGCAATTCCATCTAAAAACATTCGCCGACTAAATGTACTAAGGAAGATGGACAATAGTATAATAGTTTGAATTGAATTCTCTAAGTGTAGGGATGTCTTTTACACACACGTAGGAGTATATGATCGATATTTGGAAGAAAAGTAGGGAGGAAGACAAAAGACGATGTTTTATTGTGGGATGATGTGATTTCTGACTTTTTTCAAGACCATTAAGATGGAGCTCATGGCAACTAAAAGGCTAGTATAGTTTGAAACTCTTATTTTCAAGTTCTTTCTTTTATAAGTTCCTTATCTTTGTATATAATTTTAATCTTCTTTATTTTATTATGGGATTTTGTAGGTGCAATCCGCTGAAAACCCTCAGGAGACAACACTTCTCCTGTTAGGGACACCTAGAGTTTTAAAGGCTTGTTGCACGTGCTAAGTGCAATCGTGTTGCCTACGAAAATATGCTAGGTTTTCTTTTCTCTTTAATAAATAGTTTGCTCGGGACTATCAAAGATAAGTTTGGGGGTATTTGATTAGCCAAAAATAGTGCACATTTGTATGAACATTTTCCCTACTATTATTAACTACTAAAAGGTGTTAATTGTAAATAATAAAAATATGTGGGTTTATTTGAAAAAAGATTATTATCATATGTTTATTCATTTTAATTAATATAATTAGGTAAAATATATGCATATAATATTTAAATTAAATATTAGTAATTAAAATATACATATCATATCAAATATTCCTAATCAATATTCTTAAGATATTATATCATATAAATGGTTGGAATAATATCTCAAAAATACCAAATACTGCTAACACTTTGATTTGAGATATTGTGCAAGTATTAGCTCAGGCTTAAAATCTATGTAGGAGATTCAAGTCAAATCGGAATATCGAAACCGAATCTGCCAAATTTTAGAAAGAAATCGAAGAATCTTGCAACGGCAGAGACTCACAGTAATATTTTCAGAATCTATATATTAATAGGATCTCCAAATATCGAGAAGAAAAGCCAAAAAAATCTCAAGTCACGATCCCAGCAAAAGGCGGTGGAAGGGTGGCCAAATAGAGCTTTTGGAGGCGGAAAGGCGGTCATTTAGCGGCCGTTGGATGTGAATTTTCAGGGGCATGATCGTAATCTCACATACTTTAATATGGCATCTAGGGTTTCACATTTCAGAGCTTATAAAATGACCGAGAGCTATCTATCTAATACATCTATTTATCCATCGTAGAATTCTAGAGAAAGATCTAGCGAGCAACTAAGGTTCTTGTAATCTACTTTTTAAAAAGAAAATTGTAATGCAATAATTGATAAATAAAGGTAGTTTTTGTTTTAATTCTTTTTGCATTTACTTTTCCGCATTTACTTTCCGTATTAATTTTACGCATTACTTTTCTGCATCTTAATTATGGGTTCATTCTTCTTCAACCTTTCTTCTAAATCGCTATTAACCATGAGCGAGTAATTTCTTACTTGTTAGGGTTTGTAGGATAGGGTAAAATAATGGATGAAATATCTTTTAATTTGTTTTGATATTTTGATATTTATAAACTTTAGCAAAATAAATGTTAACCTTCTTATCGGGCGCACTATCAATTTATTGATAGTCACGACCACGATTTAAGATTAATTAAACACTTGTTTTGTTAAGGGCTTGAGATTAATAAAGATCAACGGAAGGACAAGAGTTAGTAGTGGAAAAACCCTAATTCCCTCCAAGAACCCTAATCCACATTAATCGCTATCTTTCTAGTTTTAAACTATTAAAAGATAGAAAGAGTCATTTCTAAACATTCATCCATTAACTACTAAGTCCTATAAACCCTACAAGCCCTTCTATTATAAATTTTATATCCATAATAAAATAAAACGAAAACAAACCATCTTCTCTTTTATCAACTCATATAAAGCCAGAAAAGAAGTTCACGTTTCCCTACGGACGACCCGTACTCATCACGGCTAGTTATTAGCGACACCATCTTGATTGCGGTTATTTACAAAACACTTTTCACGATCAATCAACGATCAAATTGTGGAATTTAGGATTTCGATTTAATTGTTCAATACACTAATTTTAAAAAGTATTAATCATGTAAATTACTTGATTACAATACATTAAATTAGTTGATAAATAAGATAGTAAATTCTAGGGTTAAACACATATATATAAAACCTAGATTATGTTTAATATCACGTCACGATTCTGATATCGATATATATTCAATTTCGATTAAACCAATTTACATCAATTAATATCATAATTGTACATCAAATTAATTTGTCGTACTAGCATGTTAAGGCAAGTATTGGATACTTGCCTCGAAAATGAAAACACACATGCAGAAGACGACAATTATGACGACCTCAAAACAGCCACCACCGAAAGTACGATGTGGAAAACAGGAAGACGGTGACAGTGACAAGACGATTACGGCAATGACGATGGTAATGGAGAGGGCCGGCCAGAACTAGGGTTAGGGTTTAGGTTGTAGAGAAAATATGGAGGCTAGAATTTTATTTTGTGAATTGTGTGAAATATTAAAGTTGTGAATACTTATATAGAGTAATTATAATATGGGTCGGGTATTCTATTAACCCTATACCTATTAGGACTAAGAATTAAAGATAACCTAAAATATAATTATATGACATATATCTTTCAATATTATAACCATAAATCTTTTTGATCGATTGACCTGCTGTCTGGATAGACATGATATGTACATGTACATGCTTATTATTGTGTTGGCATTAAATAACATACTAGTGATACTTGACATGAATTGAAATCTAGGTAAAAGGGGAAATCAATAATGGAAACTGAATTTTAGCTCAGTGGGATTGATTTCTAGATACTGATCAGTCGATACGAGCTATGGGCTCCGGAATGATGATGTTGACATCATTCGTCCAGATATTGATATTGTTTTACTGTCTAGCGGCACATCTCAGATTCAGCCCCGAGAGTCATGAAATCGTGGTACCGGGCGCATACGGTATACTATTGAGTTACCTTGAAGATTTGCATTAATTGTTTTCAAATACATGTAGGATAAATAACTTGGCGACATGAACCTATAGGACTCACGTGATCTGATTGACTGCTATATCCGACTGTTATCTCGCATGCATTACTCATGTTTATGGTACTCATATAGCACTAGTTTCGGTGTACTGACATTATATTATATTTCCGGTTACATTATTATTATGTAATCTATGTCGCACAGACGTATGTGTTTTACATGGCCCAGATGCCTTGTCTTTAGTATAGGAGGATCGTGAGTACCTCGAGAAGGTTGCTGATCAATGAGGAGCATTCCATTGATCTAGTTTATTAGTTATGATCTAGTTTTCTTTTCTAGTATAACACTGTTATTGGATTTTATTGTGATCTCATAAGGGACAGGTTTTGAGATATCGCTATTCTTATTTCCTTAGATCTTGAGACTTGATCATTATTCATTGTTTCCGCTATCGACTCTTTATTATTTCTATTTCTTTATTGTGGTATATTGGACATGTAATAGTTAGTTATATATTTTTATTGTTCTTGATTACTGATTGACAGCTTTAATGTGACTATGGAAAGATAATTCTTGACCGTAGGTAGCATGACTGGCTTTGTTACGTACCCGTATTTGCATATATTGAGAAGAGGGACGTGACAATGAGGTATCTTCTTTAGACACTCGGGGTTTGTTTACTTGATGCTTGTAAGAGACACAAGCAATGAAGTTCTTTATATCTTCTCTCGGTATAACTTTACGGAGAATTTTGTACTTTGGAGCCCTCTTATTCTTGCGGCGAGTGATAAGCATTGGTGCAATTGAAGATCATTCTTGTGACATCGTCTTTTCTTCTTTTAAACTCAGAGATGCGAGTGCCTGATGAGTATATCGTATTGTTGGAGGAGATATAGTTAACGATGTTGTGGTTGAGGGAGAAGTTGTTGATAAAGACTTTGTTGATAAAGAAGTCGTCGATGGAGAAGATTTAATATGATTGTTTTTTCGAAGTGACAGATACCATGTTAACCGTCTATTTTTCCCTCTTTAGATCTTTAAGGAGTAATGAGCCAATCTTTACTTTTTTAACCATATTTCGGACCAATTTCTTGAAGATAAAACATTTTTGGAGATCATGCCCTGGCATACGGTAATACTTACAATATTGATCGTTGTTGTGATGGGAAATCTTCGCGTACATTTGTGGTGGAGGTAATTGAGCCAACTTTATTTCGAGCAACCATTTGAGAATGTCTTGTAAATCTTCCTTTGTTTGTTTTTTACGGGGTACCACTTGTTTGACCTCATTGCTGTCTCCAGAGGAATTTGTTGAAAAAATTGAAACAGTAATTGGCGCCTTCTTTTTTATGATAATGGGCAGTGGTATAGTCTTCATGACTACTGGTTTGGCCTTTAGTGTGAAAAAGGAGGGATAGCCTTCTTTGCGGATCATAAGGCGTGGGGGAGTAAAGATCTTCCACCACCCTTTTCCCTTTGTCACAGGAATATTCCGTTGACGTCTGACGGTGGGTGGCATCTCTCTAATGATGGTAACACTAGGAGATGTTGACCGCTTTGTAGGGGTCCGTATGGAGGTACCTGAGGGGTGCGTAAATTTGGTGCATTTCCTAGTGGATTTGGAAACCACCGGGGTGAAACCATCGTCGTCTTGCACAACATCCAGATTGGGTGATTGCGAGAGAACAACCGGAGTCACGGTCGGAGTAGGACTCGTGATATCTTGTCTTTAAGGTATCACCTTCATGTTATCAATTGGAACCCAGAATACAATAGAACCGATCTTTATTGTGATGAAAACTCTTGGAACATCGTTTCCGTTTATATTCACCGTGTTTACCATGATCACTTTTTTTAGTAGAAATTAGTAAATGGCAAAACGGTAAAAAACATTTATTTATATTTTATAAAAGTTCTTTTCAAAGATGGGAGGAAAGTGCACTCCCACTGTGGTCGCCAAAATCTGTACGACGGCGAACCGGCTGTTCGCCATGTTAGTCATATTTTATTTGTATGCAATGAATGTGCTTGATCCATTACGCAAAATAGAGAATAGCATTCTCTTATTCCGCAATGATCCAAATAATTTAAGACCTTAGCATCATTCTATTTTAAACACACATGAGATGGGATGAATGTGATTAATCCAATACTTGAAAAATATAGAACCAAAAATATGGTACTTTCTATTCAGTATTGAATTAATCAAGTCATGCCCAAAGAGTTATTAAAATAGGACAAAGTATATTATAAATACTTAGCCAATTTCTATAATAGAATAGGGCTTTTATAGAATAATTAACCAATTTATATAATACAGTAAGGCTTTTGGTAAAATTCCATAAATCCGTATTCTCGGATTTTGAAATTAAGATAAAGGTTTGGGTTGCGCACTTCCAAAGTAATATGTAAATAATGTTTACATATTTACTTTGATAATTACATCTACATAGATTACCTCCAATTAAGTAAAGAACATATAAAATATAAATAAATATGACGTTTTAAAGAATATTGATCGATAAAGAAAAGATAAGTTCCTTCATCGATGGCATTCCATTGATCGCATAACAATAAGTAACTAAATGATTACAAGAATAAATAAATGAAGGTGTTGGATTGTCGAGAATAATCCTGACATCCTTACCTTTATTTAAGGATGAAGGGAACCAAGCCAAGAAATGAAGTAATTTTTCTTTATTTCAAGTATGAGAATAAGTGTATGGGTACAAGTCTCTCTCTCTCTCTCTCCCCCCCTCTCTCTCTCCAGTGGAAAATTGTGTTGGAATTGTATGTGAAATGAGAGGAATCCACCTTCCTTTTACAGGCTAAGTGGGTGGCACAATGGTAATTAAAATGGGAGGGAAGTTTAATTTTTTAAATTTAAACTTCATAACTAATCCCTCCAAAACCATTGGACGGGATATTTGTAAAATATTTTGAACCATAAAAGTTGTACAAAATATGTTTGTACATATTTTAGTCCAAAAGGGACTACAATTTCCGGGTTTGGTTGACCAGCCCCTTAAGGGGTCGGGTTTCGTGTTGACCGGCCCCGAAAGGGCCAGGTTGACCGACCCCATAGGGTACCAGGTCTTGGTTGACCGGCCGTTGAGAGGGCTGGGTCTTGGTAGACTGGCCACTGAGAGGGACGGGTCTTTTGAAAGTGTTTGAAAATATTTTTTTGTGCACGGGCTTGCTTAAGGCACACTTCTATTGATCCGGGACTTTGAAAGCTTACTGCGGATATTTGTTGTCTGTCGTCGCTGAACCACGTGTTCGTCTGAAACCAAACCGAGGCAATATAGTGCATACTCGTATACAATCCGAGCAGAAACCATTGTAATACAGGTCTCGTCTGAAACCGACCAAATGTAATTGGAACGACAATGTAGTGCATACTCGTATACAAACCGAGCAGAGGCATCGCGTACTCGTATACGACCGAGCAAAGGCATCTAGAACCGAATAGAGGTGTCAAGCATATTCAATAAATAAGAACCAAGCATAGGCGTTAAGCGTTCTTTTCGGATTTTGAACAGAGGCATGGTGTGTTCCCTGAATGTCTAACAAAGGAATGGCGTGATAGACTTTAGAAATGTGTTTGTCGAAAGAACCCAAAAAATAGAAATTGCCTGCGTGATAGCTGTTGATAGTAAACCGGTATGAAGGTTGGTTACCAGGAGTAAGAACCCGTGTAGAAATAGCAGTCGACGATTTTAACCTCGATCCTTTTCTGATGTCTACATCGACGAATTAATGTTTTTTCGGTCGTTTTTTATTCCGTCGGACTTCAGCCAACGGAATAACGTTATTGCGTCGGGTATCTACTTTTTTCTTCGGGTACCGCCCGACAAAATAGCTCTATTTTTCTTGTAGTGTCACTAAGTTAGTGACATAAAAATCAATTTTTGCATTTTCTCATTAAATTGATAGATTTTGAAAATGAATTTACCTAAAATCCGTTGTGAAGAACTCTCTGCACAACGAGAGATTTTTGACACAACGGGAGATTCAAGAGTGAAAAAATGCGACAACATCATGTATACTACTCCTTGTCAGGGGGACATTTGTTGACACAGAAAATGCATTAATATCATATATCCAACTTATATATTCATGTTGTATACATGATATTTGTTTCCCCCAATCAGAGCAAAGCTCTGCTGGAAATTCAAAATTCAAATTTTGAAGCAACGCTTCAAATCCCGGGCGCAACGCGCCACATGTCAGGCGCTGATACGTCAGCGCAGCGCCCAAGAAGGCGCGCCCAATCAGAGCAAAGCTCTATTTTAAGGAAGCAACGCTTCAGTTGCGCAGGCACTGCGATGCGCGACACGTGTCATCGCAGATGCGCTAGCGCAGTTGCGCTGCGAGACACGTGTCAGCGCAGATGCGCTAGCGCAGTTGCGCTGCGCTGTGCGCTGCGCGACACGTGTCACGCGCTGGGGCATCTGCGCCAAACAGAATTAAAATTTTAAGAAATCTTTTCTGTTCTTGTTAAAACAAGAAGATTTTCTTCTGCAAAGCAGAAGCCCTTGGATCAAAGATCCAACGATGGGGAAAATTCCCCAAATCACTTAGAGAAAGATCTCTTTAACAAATTTAACTAATTTATAGGCACTATAAAAAGGACCCTAGGCCTCAATTCAAAGGATCAACATTTTTTCTAAAAAAAAAGAGAGAGAAAGAGAACTCTGAAGAACTCCTCAAGAAAAAAAAGGTAAAGACCTTCAAGATAGAAAAGAAATCTCTTTTAATAAATCATTGATCTAAAAAAACCAGATCAATGTTCTTCACATAATCACCAGTGCTTTGCACTTCTCATGAACCTCTGGTTCTTGAAACAAAAAGAAAAATTTATTTTTCTTTGATCTAATTTAGATCAAGAGATCAAATAGTGCTTTGCACTTCTGTTCTTGAATCTAAAAGATTCTTAGTGCTCTGCACTTCCAAACTGCGTTGTTGCGTTCTTAAGAGAGCGCCACGTGTCAGCTATAGAACCACTTGGGCTACGAGCTCTTGAAAAAGAGCTTTGCTCTCTGGAATTGGCGCAACTCACCAGAGCGCGCCACGTGTCAGCAGCGCAACAGCGCAGCGCACTAGCGCATCGCACTACGCTGTTGTGCTTGCGCTCACCAGAGCATGACACGTGTCCTCACCACAAGCGCTTGCGCTCAGTAATTGGCGCAAAGCGCCTGACAAATACAATGCATTTCTTTTACTGAAGGGCCATGCCCAATTAAAAGACCAAACATGCCTAATTAAATTGATGCTCTGCATTATTTATAAATGGGCAGAGCCCAAACGAAATAATAAAAATGCTATACATTTATAAAGGGGGCAAAGCCCAGACAAAACAGATGCCTTGCATCATTCATAAATGAGCAGAGCCCAGAATAAATTGATGCTCTGCATTTTTATGGGCAAAGCCCAAACAAAAAAAAATGGAAGAAATGCAATGCATTATTTAATAAAAGTGTTGAACATTTTCAACTGGACTTAGCCCAATTTTGGCCGTATGTCCTCAAATTAAATTGATTGAGCATAGCTCCCCCTTAAATCAATTTATATCCAGTTCGAGGGTGCATCTCCAAACTCCTCTGACACGCGTCGTTGTAATCATTCAACGTCGTCAGAGAGGCGACGGGTCCCAATGACCACACAGGAATACGGACTGCGGGATCCTTAAACTCGTGGACCGTAACGTCCTTAAACTAATATCGGACCGTAACGTCCTTAAACTAATATCGGACCGAAACGTCCCTAAACTAATATCGGACCGAAACGTCCCTAAACTAAAATCGGACCACCACGTCCCTAAACTGGAATATGGACCAGAAAGTCCTTAAACTAATGTTGGACCGAAACGTCCTTAAACTAATGTCGAACCACCACGTCCCTAAACTGGAGCATGGACCGAGACGTCCTTAAACTAATATCTCGGACCGAGACGACCTTAAACTAATATTAGACCGAGATGTCCTTAAACTAATAATGGACCACCATGTCCCTAAACTGGCAATGGACCACCACGTCCCTAAACTAGAACAATAGAGCCTCCAAATGCTCTTTTGCCGGATCTAAACGATCCCGTTTAAGTTGATCTTAGCCCCAAACACGGCTAACGTATCCTTAAACATTCAAATGGATTATAAAACTCCAAATCGACTTTGGTTCAAAGGTACATCTCCGAACTCCTCTGACACTTATCGTTGTAATCCTTCAACGACGTCAGAGAGGTGACGAGTCCTGACGGCCATATATTAAATGGATCACCACGTTAAGTTGATCTTAGTCTCAAAACAGGACTAACGTATCCTTAACGAATGTTTAAGTTGATCTTAGCCTCAATACGGCTAACGTATCCTTAAACTAAAAAAAAACACCAAACCCAAATCTAAGTAAATACGGATTTGGACTAATCCACGTCCTACGGGCGACGGCATTACCCAGTCTCCGTATACAATCCACGGGCAACCACAAACAAAACAAACACACACGACACGAAGTGAAATTCTGAAGAAGGAGAAATTTGTTACCACGATGCGGTAGCGTAATTAACTGCAGGGGCTTGTGCCTGCAAGGAAGAGCGTCCCCACAATCAAAAACCCCTCAAGCGAGGGGGAATCTGACGAAGTCTGCTACATCGGCCACATCCGTCTAAACTTCCGATACACGGTGCTATAAATCAACTTGGCATCTTCGGAGAGGTGGACGGATAAAACCAAATAGCATTTGCCCCGAATCTCAGTGTCAGGACATCACGGTCCTGTGCGCCGCCATTCGGAGGGGAACAGATTCTGGCACGCCAGGTGGGACCTCTTCCTCTTTCCACTTCGCACTTCGTGTGTCGCCTTCGCGAACCAATCGCGGTTTGTTAATGGTTGCCTTTGGATTTCAAGTTACTAAGATTTGGCCTTTTGCCTGGCGCAGAACTCAAGATTCAATGGCCTTCAACTGCACCAACTGCTCGAAGTGCCACTGCAACGGACGCTCCACCTCACCGGGAGGTGTAGCATATGGGCCCCAAGAGGCTTCCTTCCTCACTCTGCCGGTAGATCAGGTGACCCAAGCCACCACTGGTCTGTTCTTTGGGACCATGATCCCACCTACAAGCTTCTCTACGCCAATACCTGCACCGGAAGTGAATAAGAAGTCGGTGTTCGACCGGCTCACTGCTACGACGACCCCTGTCAACGGGTCACCCACCAGGCTAAATCAGAACTCAAAATTGGCTATCTCGAGGAAGGCAATAACGGCTGCTCCAAAAGTCGTCAAGGCGGCTTCCTCTGTCAAAGAGTCAGTCTTTTCAAGACTGACGATTCCTGCCCCTGCCCGAGGATCTGTCTTCGACAGGTTAAATATCACCCCTCAAGAGACAACCTCAGTCTTTAAGAGGTTAACACCGGCGGCGCCTCATTCAGACATGGGGCAAAAAGAAGATGTCTCAATCTCCGAGCCAATCCCAACGGCTCGCCGTGCTCGACGTCGCCATTGGCAACGAGTGATGAAGGCAGGGGGCAACTCCCCCTCAGGGCTAACTCCACCTGCTCCAATGGTGGAAGTCAACGCTGCTGTTCCAACTGGGAACAGCTTTGAACTGCTGAGGAGGGTGCGTAAGAACTCTCCAACCGCTACCTTGAAAAGATCTCCTCCACCTGCGGAGAGAGTTAACGGAAAAGAAGCAAGAACAGCCCCCTCAACGGCTGTCCTCAAAAATTTATAAAGTTTGGCGGAGGGTTCAAGACTCCGTGATTGACCCAGGTCACTCTCGTTACCAGAAAAAGGCGAAGATGGAAAAAGACAAGGACCGTCCCATTAAACAGCGGGGGACAGCAGCTGCTAGGATGCCCACTTCAACGGTTCCTTCAACCTCAACGGCCCACAAAAGAAGGAGGCCAGAGAAAACTCCCACGTCAGCGGCAAAATTTAAAAATGGTGAACCTAAACGCCCCAAGTCAGGGGGCATAACAGTTTGTACGGTTTACATGGCATCGGCAAAAGAAGATAGCCGTATATCAACAGGTCATAGACCGCACACGAGGTCAATGACCAAGGCTCAGGAGCAGCAGCAGAAGCTCCAAGAGATGATGAACGCTATGGCCGCACTTACAGGGCCAAAAGAAACCCCTGAAACGTCCTCGGACGAGCGTCAAGAACAAGAAACGGACGCTGAATTCCTTCGTCGCGTACTGGAGAAGAAGGATAAAGAAGCTACGAAGCAGGAAGCCAACATAAAGAAAATGGCCCTCCTGTTCCAGGACATGGTGGGTATGATGATTCAACAAGATCCACCTGCTGAAGATCCCCCGATCATTCTTGAAGACGATAGGGGAGAGACATCAAATCCTCCGCCCGCTCTATCAACGGCTAAAGAAGATACAATCTCCAAAGCTGATTTGGATGAATACATCGCCCAGCAAATACGAGTTCATCATGCGACCGAAGCGGCCGGTCAGGTCGTAAAAACGGGGCGGCCATATCCAAGTTGGTACGATCAAATCAAGTACCCGCCAGGTTATACGATTCCCAAGTTCCATGTCTACAAAGGGACGGGCAATCCCCATTAGCATGTTGCCCAGTTCAGGGCACTCTGCGGCAATACCGGCGGTGATGACAAGCTTTTGCTTCGCCAGTTTGTTGGAAGCTTATCGGATACGGCGTTCGAATGGTACTCTGAGCTCCCGAACGACTCTATTAAAACCTTCGCGGAGATGGAGCTGTTGTTTACTCAATGTTTTGCAAGTGCCAGTGAACGTACCCCAATGACAGCACTGATTAACGCCATGGTAAAACCCGGCGAGACGTGGGTTCAGTACGCTATACGATGGCGGAACTTATGGTCGATGTGTGAGTAGCGCATTGAAGAAGCTCCCGCGGTAGGTATGTTTATGGGAACCCTCGATCCATAAGCAACCATCTCGCAGTTCATGATGTTTTTCAAGCCGACTACCTTCCAGGCCTTGATTGACAAACTAGCGCAAATGGATCAAATGGGCCATAAACCCCCTCTTCCAAGGCCAGATTCCCGAAATGACAAAGGGAAGGGAAAAGCGATCGTCGTCGCTAATGCTCAACAACAACCGAGCGACTCGAAGCCGGTTGCTCGTTAAAATAATATGCGACCGTACGTACCCCTTGAGGATAGGATGGGACGTCCTTATTCCTTTCCTCGCGATAAAACGAGGAGGTTATTCGAGCTGGCGTTGCGCAACAGACTCATAAATCTGCCGGATCCAAAACGTCCGTTGCAACCAAGCGACGTCAACGAACCCAACTACTGTCCTTATCATCGAGTACTAGGCGATCCGATCGAAGATTGCTACGTTTTCAAGAATTGGCTTGAAAACCAGTACCGACAGGGCAAGTTCGCGTTATCTGACAAATGGAAGGTGAATCCCCCGCAGCCCCACACCTCTAAGGGGACGAATACGCCGGGGGCAACATGCTCCGTCATTGAAGAAGCTCCTTGGGAGGTTGTATTATCAGCCAAGACAAAGAGGATGCTAAACGATCTTCAGACATGTCCAGCGATCAAGTGGAAGAATCCGTTGGAACCTCAGGTCATTGAAGGGATGCTGAAGCCACGTCCAACTCCAAAGACCGATGGTGGTCGTTCAAGCACTTGCAGCCAGCCGTCAAAATCTTCGAAAAAGAAGAAAAAGAAATCTAAGAAGCCCGTGAAGCCTGGCGGCAAACGCACGGACTTACAAAAGCAAATTGACGCGTTGGAAGAATACAACCAAAAGGCGCGGACTCCCATTATGCTCCAAGAGTTCCTCAATCACGTTTTTCAAGAAAAAGATGAGGGAGAAACTTCATCAGATGAATCCGAGGAATATGCGGCGAGCTGTCATATGATTTCCCATTCGATCACGAACGATGAGGAGACTCCTTGCACCGAAAAGCTGGGGGCAGATCCTGAACCAAAAGTCCTGGGGCCACCAGATGAAGTAATCGACGCATTCCTTAATGAAGCTCGGTTGAAAAGTAAAGCTGATCGGGAGCGCGAGGCGGCTATATTTGAAAGGGCCAAGCGCCAGCGACTTGATGAAGGAGCTGAGACGATCCCGGTGGAGCTAAACACCTCCGCTACCGACAAAAGCCAATTCAAGATGAGAAAGAAGTTTGCTAAGGCCATATCAATGGGCATGAAGCTACCATCCTCCGAAGAAGAAATTACCAGTGAAGCGAAAATGCACCCGTTTTATTGCTTATATCATCAAAAGATTTTGCACCCCACTCAAGAGTGCAAAGCTTTCGATAGATGGTGGCAAGGATACATTGCTCATCGACAACACTTTAAATGGGAAAAGCGTAAAACTCGTCGGGAGCAAAGAAATACGACCGAAGGGATTAAAAGAACTACCGGCGGTTGTCGCGTGGTTAGCACCAGCGGGTCATAAGTGCCTACAATCGGGAGTGATTCTGATGAAGAACTAGAACTTGCCCCTCTCTTTAAAGAGTCCGCTTCGAGAACAGAAGAAGAACCGAAGGTTTGCGAAAATATCCGGCTATGTAATCGTACGCTGCCCGAAAAGAACCTCGGACCCTCGAACAGGAAAGATAAAGGGAAAGAAAAGGTCTCTGAAGATATTGTCTTAGATGACCAAGTAGTGGAAGAGCTAGCTGCCAAAGACCCACCAAAAAAGAATAAGGTGGACTACAACATCTTAGCACATCTGAACCCGTTCTTGACGCCCTTTTACTATCAAAAGAAGCGAGAGATTCGTTGATTAAGGCGCTCTAAGACCCGGAACAATTCCAAGCATGCCTGGTAGAGGAAAAGATGAAAGATGAATTGGAGGAAGTGCACACGGCCGATGTTACTTTTGGCGATGAAGACCTTCTACTTGGGACGTGCGAACACAATCGCCCTCTCTATGTCTCTGGATACTGCCATGATATAAAGATAGGCAAAATCCTGATCGATAACGGGTCGTCTGTTAACCTACTCAACGTGCGGGTGTTGAAGGAAATCTGCATGAGCGTCCAGCACCTTGCTCGGGACAAGATCACCATCTCCGGGTTCGACTCTCAATCGTCAAAGACTCTTGGATCTGTGATACTGACGCTACACTTCGGGCTACTCATCACGGACATTAAGTTCCACGTCATAGACGCCAAGACATGCTACAACGCTTTGCTCGGCCGACCATGGTTACACGAGTACAACATCATCCCTTCTACACAACATCAGTGTATGAAGTATTTTAAGGATGGTTTCGAGTATACCGTGATGGGAGAACTGAACCCGTTCTCTGTGAACGAGGTCCGGAAATACGAAGACGCCACATACTTCTTACCGGATTTCGATGACACGGAGAAGTGTCATAAGCCGGAGAATAAAACTAACGCCACCATCCCCGTCTTCGGCAGTGATACCGAGGAGGAAGAGGAGATGGTTTATTCGGGTCCGCCCCAACACAACAAGCCGGGACCATCGGCTCCTACATTGATATTTGGCAGCGACTCGGAAGATGAAGTCCATGCTGTATTCTCTGCTCGACCTTCAATACAAACGTCCGCTGACGAGGAGCAAAGTCTACAAGTCACCATAGTGCCGCTTAAACACTATAAAGAACTAGACGCACTTAATATCTACAGTATAGAAGAGTTGCGGACATTCTATATCCCTCCCAGGCGAGAGAGCGAGAAAGCAATTCTGTTTTACCGCTCTGAAGAAACCAAGGTAGAAAAAGAAATTTGGCATGGCGCGGATTCTACGCTCGACAGGCTTTAGCCTATCCGTCTCCCTAGATATTATACGGAAGGTTTGAAAAAGCTGCTGAAACGCCAGGGGATACCCTTCAAGCAGACCGTCCGAAAAGCCAAGTTCTATGACAAAATCTGGAACGTTCCCGGGACTCAACGCAAACTGCCTAACGGTAGAATGGAAACAAAAAGGCTTGGATACATCCGGTCAAAGAAACGAGAGTTACTGCCCGGCTGTTACGTCGTGTATGACCTCGATGAAGAAGCGGATGCTCAATGGGAGGACGCTAATCCTAAACGAGTGAAAGTTCCAGATGCAAAAGAGCCCAGTCCGTCGTTTGAGGAACAAATGGGCAGACTTATAAAGAAAGCTGGTCAAAAAGTCCGAGATGATCACAACCGCGAGACGGCCATTTATGAGAAAGCCAAGACGCAACGCCTTCTCCAACAGGCCGTAAAGGATGAAAATGCCGCTCCTTGTCAACCTGTTATAAAGAAGGCTCGGCGCAAAAGCAGAAATAAGTTGAAAGCCCAAAAAGGCGCTCAACAACAACAAAGCAGGGCTAAGAAGCCACGCAAACGGAAGTTGAGCGTTATTGATCTATCCCTCATGAAGAAAATGGGTCGAGCGTACTCGTTTCCTCGGGACAAGACGAAGAAGATACTTGATCTTGCTCTAAAGCATCAATTGCTTACATTGCCGGAATCCAAGCACTCCGAGCAAGCAAGCGAGGTCTCTGGCCCAAACTATTGCTCTTACCATCGAGTAATAGGGCACCCACTCGAAGACTGCTTCACCTTTAAGAATTGGGTCGAAGATCAGTACCAGCTCGGCAAGTTCGCTCTGTCTGACAACTGGAAGGTAACGCCGCCACAGAAGCACAAACCCAAGGCCACGAGAGAAGAACGGGTTCCACATTGGAATTGGAAACGAATTCGCACCTGTTACATGATTACAATATTAAAAGAAGAGCCCGAGGACATAGATGAGCTCCTTTGGTGCTTCGAAAACAGCAACGACGAAAGAATCTCAGAATTCCCACCAGCGCCAAAAGAGCTGGAAGATGGAGTCCATACCACTGCAGATAACCTCAAGAAGATTGAGTTGGGGGCGGCAAACGATCCACGACCGACATTCATCAGCGAGTTACTATCTGAAGAAAGGGTAGCTGCGTTAAAGGATGTACTTCTGCAGCATAGAGATTGCTTCGCGTGGAACTATTCCGAAATGCCGAGATTGGATCCAGAAATCGCTGTGCATAGATCGGCGATATCCCCGGACATCAAACCAGTCAAACAGGCGCCAAGGAGAATGCGACTCAAGCTTGAGATGAGCATCAATGCTGAGGTCAAGAAGCTAATCGACTCTGGCTTCATTAAGGAAGTTCAATACCCTGAATGGATCGCCAACATCGTCCCGGTAATGAAGAAAAATGGGACTATGCGCATATGCGTGGATTTTCGGGATCTCAATAAAGCTTGCCCGAAGGATGATTTCCCAGTGCCAGTCACCGAACTAATGATAGACAATACGTCTACGCATGAGATTTTCTCCTTTATGGACGGCTCATCGGGGTATAACCAGATAAAGATGCATCCCGAAGACCAGAAGCACACCGCCTTCAGAACCCCTTTAGGTATATTCTGCTACAAGGTAATGCCCTTCGGTTTAAAGAACGCCGACGCCACCTATCAGAGGGCCATGACGAAGATCTTCGATGACCTCATACACGAAATCGTCGAATGTTATATCGACGATCTCGTGGTTAAAAGCAAATCATACGAGGAGCATCTCGAGCATCTGAAGACCGTATTTCAGCGCTTTCGACAATACAACTTGAAGATGAACCCGCTCAAGTGTGCATTCGGAGTTTCCTCAGGAAAATTCCTGGGATTCATTGTTCGACACCGAGGTATTGAAATAGATCCGTCCAAGATCAAAGCGATCATGGAAATGCCTCCACCGAGAACTCTCAAACAGTTGCGATCTCTCCAAGGAAAGCTCGCATATATTTGGCGATTTATAGCCAATCTCTCTGGCAAGAGCCGTCCTTACAGCCACCTGATGAAGAAGGGAACCCCATTTGTCTGGGATCACAAATGCCAAGGCGCGCTGGACGAAATTAAACAGTACCTGCAAAACCCGCCGGTGTTGGCTGCTCCGGTCATGGGAAAACCCCTCATTCTTTATACAACCGCCCTTGAAGGTTCCTTAGGCGCATTATGGGCACAAGAGAACGATCAAGGGAAAGAAAGAGCACTCTACTACTTAAGTCGAGTTCTACTGGGGGCAGAAAGCAACTACTCCCCCATTAAAAAACACTGCCTAGCGTTGATCTTCGCGATAACAAAGCTCAGGCACTATGCGTTGGCGCATGAGGTCCGTCTCATTTCGAAGGTGGACCCTCTTAAGTATCTAATGTCAAAGGCCATACTGACAGGTCGACTCGCTAAATGGGCTCTGCTCTTGATGGAGTTCTCGATAACGTATCAACCTCTCAAGGCAGTGAAAGGCCAGGCCATCGCCGATTTCCTCGCTGAGCACCCGATACCGGCCGACTCCCCTTTAAACTGCGATCTTCCAGACGAACATGCATTTGATGCGGTCGACGGTGATGAGACTCGATGGGAGCTTTATTTCGATGGCGCATCTTCCATGAAGAAGCGCAAACAAAGCACCCCTATGATCAAATCGGGCATAGGGCTCATCTTTATAACTCCACAAGGAGGGATAATGCGCTTTGCTTTCTCCCTAACAGAGCCGAGAACAAACAATGAAGCCGAATACGAAGCTCGGATAGCAGGCCTCGAGATCGCCATCGACATGGGAATTGAAAACCTCCTCATATACGGAGACTCCCAGCTGGTCGTTAGTCAAGTAAACGACGACTACCAAACGTGCAAACCGGAGTTGGTGAGGTACGGCGAAAAGGTGCAACAATTGTTGACCCAAATTCCCTCTTATACTTTGGAGAACATACCACGCGCGGAAAATAGCAAAGCAGACGCATTGGCCAAACTTGCCAAAGAACTGGCTGACGAGAATCTCGATGACGTTAGAATCATGGTACAAAGCTGTCAAGTGCTTGCCCCAGCAGAAATATCTCCGGAATCATCCGAAGGGAAGGGAGCGACTGAGCAAACGACCCTGCAAGTAAAAGATTGGGAAAATACCGAGGATTGGAGAGAAGTCTTCATAGACTACTTTAAATCCCACCGAATGCCTGAGGAAGCGTCCACAAGACATCAGCTCACGAAACGAGCTCTGTCTTTCGCCTTCGTCAATGATACTCTGTACAAGAGGTCGTTTAATTCTCTGTGGCTGAGATGCTTAGGACCTGACCAAGCGAAAAGAGTTGTCCAGGAAGTTCACGACGGACTCTGCGGTTCTCACCAAGCGGGCCCAAAGATGAAGTTGAAGATCAAACGGATGGGCTACTATTGGCCCACGATGAGCCAGGACTGCCTCGAATATGCGAAGCAATGCCACTCATGCCAAATTCATGGGGATTTCATCCATCAACATCCGAATCCACTACATCCAACGGTGGCTAGCTGGCCATTCGAAATGTGGGGAACTGATATAGTCAGCCCCATTGAACCAGCATCGTCCAGAGGACATCGTTTCATCCTAGCGACGACCGATTACTTCTCTAAGTGGGCAGAGGCAGTATCGCTGAGGGAAGTAAAGACGGAGAATATCCTCCACTTCTTCAAGACGCACGTCATATATCGGTTTGGAACGCCAAGACGGATCATCTCCGATAACGGGCCAGCCTACAGAAGCCACAAGATCAGTCGCTTCGCGCAGCAACACAATATAGATTGCAGATATTCCCCGGTTTATAATCCGCGAGCTAATGGTCTAGCTGAGGCCTTCAACAAGACCTTGACGAAGATCATGAAGAAAACAGTGTCGCGAAATAAGAAAGACTGGCACGAAAGACTGCAAGAGGCTCTCTGGGCATATCGAACTACGTTTAAAACGGCCACAAACGCAACACCATATGCGTTAGTATTCGGGACAGAAGCAGTACTCCCTCTCGAGATAGAGTTACCCTCTCTACGAGTGGCAGTCCATTACGAGCTGACGGACGAAGAAAATGCTCACCTTCGGTTTGAGGAGCTTGACGCCCTTGAAGAAACACGGCTTATAGCGCAACAAAATCTGGAGGCCTATAAAGCAAAGATGACGCGCTCATATGAAAGACTGACCCGACCGAGGACATTACGCCAAGGCGAGCTTGTGCTAGTAGTCAAAAGGCCTATGATCCCCAATCGTGCCAAGCGGGGAAAATTCGAGCCAAACTATGAAAGCCCGTACGTCATAGATAAGGTCTACCAGGGCGGGGCCTATCTACTCATAGATATGCACGGTGAAAGGCCTTTCAGGCCGATAAACGGTCGCTTCCTAAAGAAATACTATGCTTGATGAGCCACAGCCTAGGTCAATGATAGATGACGACGACTATGTCCGCTCGCTATCTTCCTAAGCTCAAGCTTTATAAGCAGTAGCCCGCCTCTCAACGACGGACCGAAATGTCCTTAAACTAGCAGCAGACCGAAACGTCTTTAAACTACTACCGCAGCATCTTTAGGCTGACGAGATATAAAAAAAACATATAAAAATAAAATAAAATAAAAACGGTAAGACCTTAAGCAAAATGGGCACGGATGAAAACCCGAAAGGGCTCCGTGAGTAAAAACAGCAGGGCTACCGGCGAGTGTTTATGAAAACCCGAAAGGGCGCAACCTCGTTAAAAGACACTTATAGGGTCCTCTCGACATTGTAAGGAGAAACCACCCGCGTGGGATCCTTACAACTCATAAAGGTGCAACACACTTAGGGATCCCCACGATTCCTAAGGAGAAAATACACTTGCGAGATCCTCACGACTCGTAAGGAAGACTCTCTTATGGGACCCTCACGGCTCATAAGAGTTGAAAGTCTTAAGTTACAGAGACCTAAACCTGTGCTTAAGCGACCCCCACAACCTTCGATATTGCCCTACAAGTGGCTCAATACCGACCCTTATATACAATCCACGGGCGCGTATAAACATTTCCCTAACCAAGTCTCATCCGAGACTGGGGATATGTTCGCATGATGAACAACCCTTATAAGTCCTCTCGACTTACAAGGAGAAAACCCTCTTGTAGGATCCTTACGACTTACAGAGGAACCTACACTTAGGAATCCTCACTGTTCCTAAGGAGAAAATACACCTACAAGATCCTCACGACTTGTGGGAAGAAATACCTTTGTGAGACCCTTACGGCTCATGAAGTTAAAAGCCTTAGACGACAGGACCCTAACCCTGGTCGCTAAGCCACCTTTGTTCAACATCGACAGAGGCAGATGATGATTCGCTCCTGGCAATATCCCAGTTGTAGCGGTGCTGATGCCGAAATCGATGTCTAATTCCAGGTTTACGGCGGAAAGCCAGTAGGCCGCACATGCAAACGAAATAGCCGAAATGATTGGGCAACTTGCAATAAAAAGCAGCAAGTAAAAATGTATGCATGCAAAATAGCCGAAATGATTGGGCAACTCGCAATAAAAAGCAGCGAGGAAAAATAAAATAAATAGCCGAAATGATTGGGCAACTCGCAATAAAAAACAGCGAGTAAAAATAAAATAAATAGCCGAAATGATTGGGCACCGCGAAAAATAGCCGAAATGATTGGGCAATCGCGACCTTCGCGATATAAAAGCTGAAATGATAGAGCATCGCGGAAATAAAACAAAAAAAAGGGAAGATGATAAAACTTTGGCCCTACAGTTAAGATCACATCGATCCTTGTATATAATCCAAGGGCGTAAACAAAGAGGGAACCGTACTTTCCCAACAGGCTCCGCCAGAAGACGAAGCCAAATCTCGACGGTTCAGTCCAACTCCGAAGAAACCAGTGTCTTCAGCAAACTCCTTGACTCACGGATACAAACACTCCTTGACGAGAGCCTCCTGATCCGTGTCGACTCGCAGAGCCACCAGTGCCTCCGTGGGAAATCCTCGACTCGTTTCAAACCCCAAGGAAATAAATAATCCTTGGCGCTTGGGAAACAAATAATCCCTAGCAAACTCCTCGACTCACGGATACAAACACTCCTTGACGAGAGCCTCCTGATCCGCGTCGACTCGCAGAGCCACCAGTGCCTCCATGGGAAATTCTCGACTCGTTTCAAACCCCAAGGAAACAAATAATCCTTGGCGCTTGGGAAACAAATAATCCCTAGCAAACTCCTCGACTCACGGATACAAACACTCCTTGACGAGAGCCTCCTGATCCGCGTCGACTCGCAGAGCCACCAGTGCCTCCGTGGGAAATCCTCGACTCGTTTCAAACCCCAAGGAAACAAATAATCCTTGGCTCTTGGGAAACAATTAATCCCTAGCAAACTCCTCGACTCACGGATACAAACACTCCTTGACGAGAGCCTCCTGATCCACGTCGACTCGCAGAGCCACCAGTGCCTCCGTGGGAAATTCTCGACTCGTTTCAAACCCTAAGGAAACAAATAATCCTTGGCGCTTGGGAAACAAATAATCCCTAGCAAACTCCTCAACTTAAGGATACAAACACTCCTTGACGAGAGCCTCCTGATCCGCGTCGACTCGCAGAGCCACCAGTGCCTCCGTGGGAAATTCTCGACTCGTTTCAAACCCCAAGGAAACAAATAATCCTTGGCGCTTGGGAAACAAATAATCCCTAGCAAACTCCTCAACTCACGGATACAAACACTCCTTGACGAGAGCCTCCTGATCCGCGTCGACTCGCAGAGCCACCAGTGCCTCCGTGGGAAATTCTCGACTCGTTTCAAACCCCAAGGAAAAAAATAATCCTTGGCGCTTGGGAAACAAATAATCCCTAGCAAACTCCTCGACTCACGGATACAAACACTCCTTGACGAGAGCCTCCTGATCCGCGTCGACTCGTAGAGCAACCAGTGCCTCCGTGGGAAATTCTCGACTCGTTTCAAACCCCAAGGAAACAAATAATCCTTGGCGCTTGGGAAACAAATAATCCCTAGCAAACTCCTCGATTCACGGATACAAACACTCCTTGACGAGAGCCTCCTGATTCACGTCGGCTCGCAGAGAAACGGTGTCTCCGCGGGAAATTCCCGATTCGTCTCAACATGCAAATGAAGCCTCAGGCAGCAGGGAATAAAAAAACTTGCTTCCTGAACAATGGGACCCTGCAAGTTAATCCAAAATGGTCTCTTGCATACTATTCACGGGTCTCACTCTCCAAAGTCGAATTTCGACGAGGAGGGAAACAACCGCTTGTGGGTCCTCTCGACTCGTAAGAGGGAAAAATTCTCTTATAGGATCCTTACGACTTGTAAGAGAAAACCACACTTAGGAATCCTCACGATTCCTAAGGTGAAAACCCACCTACGAGATCCTCTCGATCCGTAGGGAGAAAAGTCTCTATGAGACCCTCACGGCTCATAGAGTTGAAAAGTCTTAGGCAGCAGATCTGAACCTGCGGCCTAAGCCATCGCTATCTCTTGGAAAAAAACTAAGTTATCTGCCAATTATGTTTATCAAAGACAACAAGTTGATAGTAAGAGAAGGCAGAAAGCAAAAGAGCATACAAGACATTGCAAAAGAAAATATGTATCTTTATTCATTGACTTCAATCAAATACAAGATGAATCGTACAAAAGAATAAAGAATGGATACATATTATTTAAAAGGAAAATTTTACAAATACATTGATACAAAGGCAGCTACTGGGAAGGAAGCGTCTTAAGTAGCTTTATCAGTTGTTCGCACACTTCCTTCCATGCCTTTTCTCGATTGGCCACCACTGCCAACTCCGCCTCCACTTAGGCCCGTTGCTGTGCGACAGATGCAAGTTGATCCCTGACGGCCTGATGAGCAGCCTCACGGCCTGGAGTGTCATGCTCGGCGACATCAAGTGCCCACTTCAGTCTCAGCCCATTTGAGATGCGCTCCAGAAGGCCCTCGAAGACGGCCTTCACCACAGCGGCGTTTGCCTCAACTTCAGCACGCAGGCGAGCAGTTTCGCTTGAAGATTCTTGGCACTCCTTCAGCCTCAAAGCTGCTTCTTGTTCCAAATGACGGAAATGAGAAGTGCTTTGCTCGAGCCATGCTCCCCGTTGAGTGCTCACGGCCAAAGTCTCGGGGGATAGGCGCATCGACTCCAGCTGATGAAGGCGAGCCTCAATCTTCCGACAATGGTTAACCCAAGAGGCGACAATGCCCTCGTCATGGAAGGTGGCAAATATCACCAACATCGGGTTAACCGTCATAGCGAAGTCCTCAGCAGATGTAGGAGCCTCAACGTCGAGTTCCTCGATGTAGTCACTCAACATGCGCAGACTATTCGCCGCACCTTTTGAGGACGGACGTCTGTGGGAAGGGCCGTCCGGTATTGTAATACGAGACTCAAAAGGCACCGAGACTGGAACGATAGCTGAAAAGGACAAAATGTGATTAGATGATGATTCAATAGATACGGAGAAAGTCATTGATAAGATAGTTTACTATACCGGTTGAAGCAGGTGGCAAGGCCGGGAGGGCCGATGGCGCAACCGATCTTTCTTCTCCCCCTTCGATTTGTAACACTGCGATCAGGACAAAAGAGAGTTAGAAATAATTCTACCACTGAAAAACAAAGATATCAATCAGGAACGGTACTCACCAGCGCCACTAGAGGGGGAGGCGAATTCAGATGGGAAGGAGAAGTGTGGGAGCAACACTTGATAAAGATGGTCAAAAAGCATTCCTGAAAGACACAACAGTATAATTTTAGTACACAAATTATGCGTCTGGAAGATAAGATTAATAAATTGCAAACCTATACCTTCCAACATCTTCGAGGGTATGAGAGAGGGTTGAGAGGTGACCACTGCCAAGGCAGTCGTTGAAGGCGCTCCCTCGAGCAGTGGGGCATCGGCGCTGGCTGCACCTGCATTACAACAAATGTGAATTTGTCAGAAAGGATTGTAAGATAAAAAAAAAGATAGCAACTTGGGATATACCTGATGAGCTGCCGGCTGAAATAGAGGCGTTCCCTCCTCTATTGACATGAGACCACCGCCCGTGGCCTCATCACCTGACTCAATGGGAACCGTCGTGGTGCTCGCGAGACCTGGAGACGGCGGGGGACCATAGACGGGGAGGGCTATGACTGGATTATTGCCAGATTCCAGAGAAGGAGCGGTTGGCTCGTCCTCGAGAATCATGGCTACCTCACCCACTACTCTCTCAGGTTCAGTAGTCGCGGTTGTATCGTCCACCATCACCACGAGATCGCCGGCCTCGAGCGCCTCATCCGCCACCACCCTCGGTTCAGTTATAATGATCATATCATCTGCCACCGCTTCAGGTTCGGCATCAATGACCTTATCGGCTGCAGGCCCCTCGACCTCCACCTCAGGCTCCGAAGCCACAACGACGTTGCCCACCGTCGGCTCGAGTTCAGCAGGTACCGCCTCCTCTGTTTCTTTGGGATCAACGGTTTCCGCCTCCCCCTCGATCAGACTTGGCCCTGCAAGATAAGGGATATAAGGACCAATGACATTAAAAATCCTTATAACAAAAACTCTGAGAGAAATATTACCTGAAGCGGATTTACCGTTTGCGCTCCGAACTACGTGCGCCACCTCTCTGCGGGTAGTGGATAGGGCGACAGGGGCCTCTTCACATAGAGTATCAGCACGAGGGGCGGTGCTGGGACCCGCTCCAATAGCCAAGGCAGCCCTGCGCACCTTCGCCTCACGCCTCATCCGCTTCCTTTCCTCCCGGGCTGTCGCGATGGACCTTTGTGACGCCTCCTTCAAGGCGTCGTCATCCTCGTTCAGGGATGCCTCCAGAGCCTTCAAGGCATCTTTCATCAGCTCTTCAAGACGGACCTCCTGCGGTGGCCCAGAGGATGCAGGAACATCGGCAGCCGGTAAAACATCTGCGTCACTTGGAGGGAACGGCATTGAGGTTCCTGTGATTAAAAGGGAAAGGTTAGATTGACCGTAACACAAGGGAAATGAAAACTTGATGAATCGAAACTTACTAAGGCCCATGGACGCTCTAAGACGTTCCTCCTCCTGGAAAGTCTTCAGAGAAGCGGCAATGGCTTCTTCTTCAGTGATGCCTGTTGAAAGGAAAGAAAGGAAAGCGTTAGTCAAAGGCAATGAAGAGGATATGTTGCAATAAAGAAAAGGCGACTAATAGTTACATGATTGTGCAAGCTTAGCTAGCCACGCGTCACGCCTCGCCAACCATGCTGAAGCTTCGAGAGCAGCCTCCAAGTCTGTATCGTCCGGCGGCGGCATCACTAATCCTTTGTTAGTCCCATATTCGATCAGGCCCTCGGCATAGGGAGCATGGGGTTCCTGACCAAATACGACATCGGCAGCGAAAAGCGATTTCTTTTTCTTCTGCCCTCCGCCCCTAGGCTCACGTGGGATCGACTTCCGCTTAGCAGCCACCTTGGGACGACGAGTCCCGATGTCCGCACCCACGCCAGACTCCGGCGAGGATACAACCACTGTCTCTACTGGAGCACAGGGTGCGGGAGGTGCATCTGTGGCGTCAGGGAGCGACAAGCCACGTGGAGGACTTTGCGCTTGCGGTGGCCCGGTTCTGACCTCTTTTAGAGGAGCGACTACTGGAGTCCTAGGAACCAAAGGAGCGTTGCGATCGGTACCTGGGGGCGCACCCTTACGATCGACCAACAGTCGCCTTTCCTCCTTTATAACTGCTCATGTTGCATGATTGTACCAGTCTTTGTACACATTGAGGAGTCTCGGAGCGTAAGCCGGCGCGTTGATAAAAAAATGAGAGCTCGTATTCAGGCGCATGAAATGGTGCAGTGCGTTCTCCATCCCTTCTTCAGTGGTAGTGGGTTCCAGCAAGAAGGCTTCCAAGGGGACCCCTTGATCGTAGCCCAGTTGTTGAGCAAAACGATGCGGGTTGTACCTCATAAAAATTGCCACACCATTCTGCCTAAAAACTAGGAAACCCGGTCTAATGGAATATAAGTGAAGGGTCTCCCGAGCCGTCAAAACTGAGGCTCCATCCTTAAAGACATCTTGTAATGGCCGCGTCGCAGCGGTAGACACCTTTCCAATGGTCAATACCTTCTCGACAAAGGACATCCCGGCTCCAACGGTATGAGGGCGAAGGAGTAAGCCCCTGGCGTTCCGCGGTGGTGGGGTTACAATTGATGCGCCGATCAGCTGTATGATGCGAGGAAAACCGCACTTGTTAAAGAACGAAGGCCTCTTATGCATGCCGAAGACACCCGCCGTGTGTAGCTCGAGCCACGATGCAAAGTAATGCATTGGAAAGACCACGTGCAGTACCCCGGGCTCATTAGCATCTGCTGCTCGACTGAGGCCGTGGTATAAGTGCGCCAAGCCAGCGATCCCAACAGCCACCTTTACCCCGATGGCCATCCGGTGGGCTGGGTAAAAGACAAAAGGCCGCATCCGATGAGAGTGCATTAGGATCGCGAACCAACTCAACCATAGCCCAAGAAATCCTAAGAAAAAGGCCTCCTCATCCATTCCAGGGGCCGCAACTTCTGCAAGAGACATGGTCGGGAAGTTAGGAAGAAAAAAATCCTTTTGGCCTACTTCATTCGCTGGCAGGTTATCCAAACCTAAACCGAAAGGGTCCTCAAGGGTGGCAAACTTGGCAGTGTCTGCAGAGAGGACGTTTGGGTGAAGAAGCCGAGCAATGAAATCCTTAAAGTTAACTCCCCGACTCCCATGTTCGACGAAGAGGGACTCATATATGTTCAACACTTTGATCAAGCTTGGGGACTGGTGCTAAACAGCATTCTCTGGCGTGACCCCCCTTACCATCGGCCTAGCACCAAAGACGTACACATCTGTAGGGAGCAGCTCCTCATAATGTTCTCCCATGACTGGTAAACTGGATACCTCCGCGAACTCCTCCAAAGAGATTGACACTTCCCGATCCATGGCAAGGAAAGTGTGGGTAGGAATGTTCCATTGCTCCAGGAAAGCCTTAAACCACCAGGTCAGGAGCGTGGGATATTGAAACAGAGAGACGTACACTGCGGTGTACAGTCCTAACCTTATCAACTGTGACTTTTTTGTCGACAGGATATACCAGGCCCATGGTAGATAGCCAATCGGGTGGCGGGGGATCAGACCAATGTTATATGATTTCCCCCAGGGTCTCGCCTCGCCCTGACAGATACGGCGTCCTAGGATATCCAAGACCATAGGACGCTAGACCAGGATGGCATCTATAGCCGGATGAAGAAAGCCCTTCGATGTCCAATCAACCATCTCCACGGCGTACTGCACCGGGGGTGGGCTGGCGTAATGAATCACCGTTATAGGTTCTGACGGCACCGCGCATGTGAAGCTCCAGCGGCCCATGATGATCTGATTATACCACGACCCCCAAAGGTGGAGACTCTTGTATTCCGGGTCGTACACCCTAATCATGGCCAGGACTTCACGGTCCAAGGGCGCCTCGGGAAATCCCTCCTCCGAGCGGACGAACGGGAATGAAGTGTCTAGAGACATGATCGCTGCAAAAGAACAATTTAGCCGTTAGTGTTGTAATTCCAACGTTTGGCGTCTAGCATTAATTAAATTAAATTAAAGTTAATTAATTACAACACACTGCAGTGCAGTGAGTAGGAGACCAAAGAGGGACCCACAAAATCTGGATGACAATACGTCAGTTAATAAGACAACCTCATCATTGGATGAGATTGTCAGTTGATCCCCTGGAAAACATTCCCATTTATAAAAAAAAGGGGGAAGAATCCCTAGAGACAAGGAGAAAATCTCCTCTTTCAGAGCAAAACTCTGTCACAGAGTGACACTTGTCAAACTCTGGCCCCAGGGAAATAAGATTCCTTAAAAAGAGCACAGCTCTATGGTAATAATGGAAAGGTCCATCAGAAAATGTCTACACCTAAAAGAATTAAAAGTTTTGAAATCTTGGAAAATCCACGAAAAACTTGTGAAAACTTTTCATTTTTTTTAGATCTAAAAGATCCACAGATGATCTATGAGCAAAGATCTGTTCATGGGTTAAAACCTATGAACAAGATCCCTGTAGATCTACAAGTTCTTGAGAGCAAAGCTCTGTTTATGAAACCCCAATGGGGATCTCTTTAGATCAAAAGATCTGTAAGAGCAAAGCTCTTTGGTTAAGGTTAATTAAAGTTAATTTGATTTAAATTAATTTTACCTAAAGTTTTTAACTTTGGAAATGAGCAAAGCTCTGAAGTTCTGGAAACGAGAGCAAAGCTCTGAAGTTCTGGAAACGAGAGCAAAGCTCTGAAGTTCTAAGCAAGAGCAAAGCTATGGAATCAAAATCTAGAAAATGGTGAAGTTTTCTAAAGGGCCATAGGTCCTATTTATAAGGCGCTTGCGCCCCTTCAGCTCACCCCTTGATCCAACGGTCAGGGGCTTGCCACCGCTGCACTCACGTGCGCGCCACGTGAGCGCAACGGTGGGGGGGCATTTGTTTCCCCCAATCAGAGCAAAACTCTGCTGGAAATTCAAAATTCAAATTTTGAAGCAACGCTTCAAATCCCGGACGCAACGCGCCACGTATCCAGCGTTGATACGTCAGCGCAGCGCCCAAGAAGGCGCGCCCAATCAGAGCAAAGCTCTATTTTAAGGAATCAACGCTTCAGTTGCGCAGGCACTGCGCAGCGCGACACGTGTCAGCGCAAATGCGCTAGCGCAGTTGCGTTGCGCTGTGCGCTGCGCGACACGTGTCAGTACAGATGCGCTAGCGCAGTTGCGCTGCGATGTGCGCTGCGCGACACGTGTCACGCGCTGGGGCATCTGCGCCAAACAGAATTAAAATTTTAAGAAATCTTTTCTATTCTTGTTAAAACAAGAAGATTTTCTTCTGCAAAGCAGAAGCCCTTGGATCAAAGATCCAACGGTGGGGAAAATTTCCCAAATCACTCAGAGAAAAATCTCTTTAACAAATTTAACTAATTTATGGGCACTATAAAAAGGACCCTAGGCCTCAATTCAAAGGATCAACATTTTTTCTAAAAAAAAAGAGAGAGAAAGAGAACTCTGAAGAACTCCTCAAGAAAAAAAGGTAAAGACCTTCAAGAGAGAAAAGAAATCTCTTTTAATAAATCATTGATCTAAAAAAACCAGATCAATGTTCTTCACATAATCACCAGTGCTTTGCACTTCTCATGAACCTCTGGTTCTTGAAACAAAAAGAAAAATTTATTTTTCTTTGATCTAATTTAGATCAAGAGATCAAATAGTGCTTTGCACTTCTGTTCTTGAATCTAAAAGATTCTTAGTGCTCTGCACTTCCAAACTGCGCTGTTGCGCTCTTAAGAGAGCGCTACGTGTCAGCTATAGAACCACTTGCGCTACGCGCTCTTGAAAAAGAGCTTTGGTCTCTGGAATTGGCGCAACTCACCAGAGCGCGCCACGTGTCAGCAGCGCAACAGCACAGCGCACTGCGTTGTTGCGCTTGCGCTCACCAGAGCATGACACGTGTCCTCACCACAAGCACTTGCGCTCAGTAATTGGCGTAAAGCGCCTGACAAATGCAATGCATTTCTTTTACTGAAGGGCCAGGCCCAATTAAAAGACCAAACGTGCCTAATTAAATTGATGCTCTGCATTATTTATAAATGGGCAGAGCCCAAACGAAATAATAAAAATACTATACATTTGTAAAGGGGGCAAAGCCCAGACAAAACAGATGCCTTGCATCATTCATAAATGAGCGGAGCCCAGAATAAATTTATGCTCTGCATTTTTATGGGCAAAGCCCAAACAAAAAAAAATGGAAGAAATGCAATGCATTATTTAATAAAAGTGTTGAACATTTTCAACTGGACTTAGCCCAATTTTGGCCGTAAGTCCTCAAATTAAATTGATTGAGCATAGCTCCCCCTTAAATCAATTTATATCCGGTTCGAGGGTACATCTCCGAACTCCTCTGACACGCGTCGTTGTAATCATTCAACGTCGTCAGAGAGACGAGGGGTCCCAACGACCACACAGGAATACGGACTGCGGGGTCCTTAAACTCGTGGACCGTAACGTCCTTAAACTAATATCGGACCGTAACGTCCCTAAACTAATATCGGACCGAAACGTCCCTAAACTAATATCGGACCGTAACGTCCTTAAACTAATATCGGACCGAAACGTCCCTAAACTAATATCGGATCGAAACGTCCCTAAACTGGAATATGGACCGGAAAGTCCTTAAACTAATGTTGGACCGAAACATCCTTAAACTAATGTCGGACCACCACGTCCCTAAACTGGAGCATGGACCGAGACGTCCTTAAACTAATATCTTGGACCGAGACGTCCTTAAACAAATATCAGACCGAGATGTCCTTAAACTAATAATAGACCACCATATCCCTAAACTGGCAATGGACCACCACGTCCCTAAACTAGAACAATAGAGCCTCCAAATGCTCTTTTGCCGGATCTAAACGATCCCGTTTAAGTTGATCTTAGCCCCAAACACGGCTAACGTATCCTTAAACATTCAAATGGATTATAAAACTCCAAATCGACTTTGGTTCAAGGGTACATCTCCGAACTCCTCTGACACTTATCGTTGTAATGCTTCAACAACGTCAGAGAGGTGACGAGTCCCGACGGCCATATATTAAATGGATCACCACGTTAAGTTGATCTTAGTCTCAAAACAGGACTAACGTATCCTTAACGAATGTTTAAGTTGATCTTAGCCTCAATACGACTAACGTATCCTTAAACTAAAAAAAAACACAAAACCCAAATCTAAGTAAATACGGATTTGGACTAATCCACGTCCTACGGGCGACGGCATTACCCAGTCTCCGTATACAATCCACGGGCAATCACAAACAAAACAAACACACACGACACGAAGTGAAATTCTGGAGAAGGAAAAAGTTGTTACCGCGATGCGGTAGCGTAATTAACTGCAGGGGCTTGCGTCTGCAGGGAAGAGCGTCCCCACAATCAAAAACCCCTCAAGCGAGGGGAATCTGACGAAGTCTGCTACATCGGCCGCATTCGTCTAAACCTTCGATACACGGTGCCATAAATCAACTTGGCATCTTCGGAGAGGTGGACGGATAAAACCAAATAGCATCTGCCCCGAATCTCAGCATCAGGACATCGCGGTCCTGTGCGCCGCCATTCGGAGGGGAACAGATTTTGATATTGATAGGAGGTCATTTGTTGGAGTAAAAAATATTGATTCTCAAAAGTACTTAAATCGGGTACATATGTATCTGCACATAGACTGGGTTCTAATGGGTATATATTCTTGCACACTTAGCCAATTAGGACAAATAAGGATTCATTTGAAAGCTCATTGAGTCTAATCTCCAAAAAATCAAACGGTGTATCGTTTGGACTTTCCTAGAGGAAATTATGGCTAAATTATTGAACCCTGTGCACGCAGAATTGAACTGCTGAGAACCCTCACTTGGATGCTGGGACCCCTCCCTTGGGTGCCGGGAGGCCCTTTTTGGCTCCGGGACCCCTCTTTTGGCAAGAGGCCTTTTTTGGGTTCTAGGACCTCCTAAAATAGGCTGTTTGTCTTATTTTCAAGGAGAGTGGAGGGATTTTCTTCCCCACTTATCCTGAAATCATAGGGAGTAGTTACAATTACTCCCTACTCACAGAGAGGTATATATACACGTCTATCAACACAAAAATCAGATGATGAAGAGATAGAAAATTCAAGAGAGAATTTTCAAGTGCCTAAAGCCTTTGAAGAAGAAAATGATGAAATTATAGAAATAGATACCCCATTCCTTCATATTTCTTATTCTCTCTCTCTCTCTCTCTCTCTCTCTCTCTCTGATCAAGAAGATCTATGAAAACTTATACAAGTTTTCTTCTTCAATGGAGGAGCTTGAAAACCATGGCCATGGCTTTCTTCAAGAAATTGAAGACATATAATACAAATTCTTGTACTCTTCACAAAATGGACAGAACATAGAACATAGGTCATCTCATGTTCTGTATATCTTGAAATAGAACACAATATTTCTTGCACATAAACAGAAACAGAATTCTATTTCTTGAAGGGCATTGATTAAAATCCCTATGTTCTTTCATAAAAAAACATATGAATATGAAAATCATATTCATTTCTTAGACATCGTAACAGAGCTTATGAATGGGAAAACCATGCGCATCTTTAAGACACGAAAAACATGTCTTCATAACAGAGTTTGTAATTATGAAAATTCTATTTATTTTGAGACATAAAAAACATGTCTTCTTAACATCTGTGAATAAGAAACTCCTATTCATCCTTGAGATACGAAAAACGTATCTCTATAAAGGAATCTAGTGCTAAAATCACTGTATTCTCCATACAAAATATAGCTCAAAACCATGTTTTATTTTTGAACACAAATTCATATGTTCATTTTGTACAAACTACTGAAAATGATATCATACATCATTTACAGTATGTGTAGAGAACTCAATTCAATGAGTTTTCACAAAGGAAACTCTATAAAAAGAGTTTCTGACTTGGCCAAGCCACCGGGAGTCCTTTAAATTAGTGGCCCTCCTATTTCAGGACCCCCCTCAAGATCGTCGGGAGATCCCAAAATAGGCATCCCGCAACAAAAATTCTTTTGTTGCTTGCCTATGGTGTGTACCCCATCTAGGGTATCATACCTGCACTTCAAAAAAGTGATGTGGCCCCCACATAGGACAGTACCCATCAACTTTGAAAGTTCCTAGTGCCCTTGCCACTACAACTGCGGCCGGTGCAGAATCGAAAAATAAAAATTTTATGGGGAGCACTAGAAACTAATCCCTAGCGATCATTCCAAACAGTAAACTAGAAAACTAAGCATGCAAGGTTTAGGGATTACAACTTTTGTCGCGTGTCCACCCAATCATGGAAGACCCCCTCCAACCTCCTCATAGACCATCGGGAACAAGATTGAGAGGCGACCACCCTTGCCGAAAATGATCCACCTGAGAGAAACCGATCCAAGCTCCAGCTTCACCTAGTGAAGCAACCGATGCTCTAAGCTGGCTAGAAATGGAGTGTGGGGATGTAGGATTTTTCCACTATCATTTTCTTTCATAACTCAAAGGCCAAGAGAGCAATGAAGTGCTGGGAACTTAGGCACACTAGCAAACTAATTTTCGAAGATGGCGACATGGATTTTGTAACGACTCTGAATTTTCTGTATAAATTTTTTTCTTCTTAAAGTACAGAAAGGAGTTTGCAAGCCTGGGCACAATTTAAAAGTTATTCTTGTTTAAGAACAGCAAGAAAGCACTTGTAGCTCATTTGTAAAGCCCTGCACTGCTGTAACATAGCCCATGTGTTCGAATCCCATCAGCCACATATTATTTTTCCTGATTTTTCTTTTAAACTTTTTGGAAGCCCAAAAGTTTACACGTGCACAGTACAAAAAAATGAACAGTCAAGAAAAACAAACATGTGTAAAATGATATATATACAGAAGAGGACACGTGGCACAAATCCACCGGCATTCCCTCACACTTGGTCAGCGAGATGACCCTATGGGCCGACGGCGATGGGTAGCCCGTGGGCAAAAGTGCCCGGGCTTTGCACACTTGTCGTTTCCCCAACCCCCATTACCCCTGCACTGTTTGTTTACTCTGAATTAAAACAGAGAATTCAATTTTACCTTTAAATCCAATTTAAATGCATTTTAATTCATTTTTTCAATTCCAAACCCTAATTCCATACTATAAATACAACCCATAACCTAGCATTTCCTCATTCTGAAATCTCTAGCTAAAATTATTAAATTATTCTAAGTACAAGTGGAATAGAAGTGGAGTTAGCCCAAGACCAACTTCCGGCGAGCAATCGAACAAGTTCCGGCGACCCCGTGACGCCGCAACGATCAAGCTATCCTCTTCTACATCTTTCCTACCCTTCTATCTAGTAAGTCCCATCTCATTCTTCTCTTTCTACATACAAAGTTCTCTTTTTCAAAACATGTCGGTAAGTGGAGTTAACACCGACTTTTGATTCTAAACCCTTGAAATCACACTTTTTCTTAATCATTGCTCATCCCTATTCATAACATATGTTTATAACCATAAAACTAATAATTAGAAACAACTTTCACTCTAAATCATCATGTTAAATAACTTTAAATTAAGTTTTACATTTAAATCCATGAACTTTGTAAACATATTTTTACATACCTCTAGAAAACTTCATGGGGTAATGACCTACTCCTCACATACACACATATTTACATAGCACAATACTCTTGGAAACATATTTTTTGTGGCAAATACAATATTTCATTAAAATACCATCGGCTATAAAAACCCGGTTTTCTTTTTAATTGTATTATTAAATTCTTTGCGATTATACCTCTACAACCCATTTTGGGGAACCAACTATTGGATGGTGCGGATTATCGTATATTCTCGGGCTAGTAGAGCGAGATGTAGACCTACTCACGGAACATTCGGTCTTAAAAGATTTTTAATACGATTTTTAAGAAAAACGAGATTTTCTAATTAATAATAAAATTAATTTTTAATATTATATAAATATTATCAAACCACATATTTTCAAGTTATAATAAAATTCCATGTTTTTCTAAAAATAAAATAATGACAAGTTTCACTAAAATACCATCAGGTATCAATACAAAACAAGTCTTACACTAAAACACCTTGAACTATTTAAGCTATATAAATATTCACTAATATAGCTCACTCTATAAATTCACATCCATGAAAACCATAAAAAACCTAAATAATTACTCGAGATTTATTTTGAAAATATATAAAATATTTTTTATAAAACCATTTGAGTTATATAAAATTACATTGAGGACCTTAGAAACTATAGGTTTAAGCGGGATCAATTCTCTTGAGTCTCAGAGAGCCGGAGAAAGTGAGTGCTTGCCTATTTAAGGTAGAAAAACTTAACGGAGTTATCAATGGTAATTGTTTTGGAAAAAGACACAAATCCTGCCGTCCATGTGCAGCAGTTATAGATAACACCCGAATATAATTCAGGATCTAAATCTGTTTTAAAGTGTCTAACTCAATCTGAGTCTAAGTCTAATCTGAATCCAATTCAAACATGAATCCAATATACCAAACATGAATACTTGAACCTCTACCTAAATACCAGAACAATATCAATATGCAAACATGACTTGACTTGAACGAACCATGGCTATATCTTGACTTGACTAACTGACTACTTGACACATCCTGAACCTGATTACATGAAAAACATGTATCCATGGTCTCGGCAAGTCTGATAACTACAATCAATACAATATACATTATGGGGTTTAACGGGATAGACTGGTACGGAATGTATTTGAAGTGGAACGAGATGGTCACTAAAAGACACATACCTGAATATCTTGTGCTGTTGTCCCATGGGTTTTTACGGGGCGTTGTGTTACGGTTTACCATAGTACATAGTCCACGGAGCAAGTTTGACTCCTCTCGTATACACTGATACCTTCTGCGCAAGCTACAAACAACTGCCTTAGTATAACAAACATATACCTATACAAATTACCAGTTATATACTCTCTACTTGTCCAATTCTATTCTATTCTATTCTTACTTTTGGGATTTACCGAGCGCTAGTTCGCTTACGACATTCCTTCTATTTCTTTCTTTAGAATGTTCGTCAAGAGGACCGAACCCTCAGGAGACCGAGCCCAACCATGACGACTTGGACCAGTTCACAGAGCAGCCGGACTTCTAGCTTTTACTTGTACTTATTTCAGTTCGTATGCCACTATTTAGGCATTGCATTCTATCATTGTACATTTCCTTTTCAAATCAGTTGTAATGTAAAGAATGAAAGTTAATAAAAAGTTGTTGTTCATATCACATCTCTTGTTATACTTGTGCATTTATTTATATTGCTTATTTACACTCAACGTGTTTATTTCTGACTAAATACGCTGCGTGCTTGTCACGTCTACTTCCCCTAATCCTGGGAAGTGGGGCGTGACAGATTTCAAAAATTTCTGATTTGCTAAATTTCTGAAACCATGAATCGAACTAAAGAGCTAGAACCTGCAAATAAAACCAAGTGAGCTAAACTAATCTACTATATGTGGAATACTCACATCCTCAAGTTTTCTTCAAGTGCTCCGGATCGCGCTTGCAAGCCAGTCCTTCTTTGCCGAAAATGATCCACCTGAGGGAAACATCCAAACTTTAGCTTCGTCTAGCGAAGCAACCGACGCTCCAAGGTCGCTAGCAATGGAGAGTGGGGATGTAGAAATTTTACACTATCTTTTTCCCACATTTCCAAATCTCAAGTGAGAGACTAAAGAAGGAGGAGGAGGTGAAGAAACATGGGCATGAGCAACTCAAGAAAGAATGAGCTAAGTCAAAAAATTGAAGAAGAGAAAGAATGGCATGTAGAAAGAATGGCTCCTCAATCATTCTGCAACCATGCAAAAATATCTCACACATGTTCAATAAACTAATAAAGGCCATACCTCTCTACATACCTCCAACCATACTCATGCGACCTCACCCTCCACCTCATTTGAAAATGATTTTCTAAAAAGAAAATCATATAATGAGGTGTCCATCTTCTAGAAGATATTCCGTATTAATACGGAATACAACCCGGTGTACATATCGAAATACAAATACGCGTATTCGTATAAAAATATGAATAGCAAAGAGAGAAAATGAATATTGAACAATAATACTAGGATACATATATTTAAAATATATATATAAATTATTAAATCAAAACTTGATTTAATAATCCGGCTTAATCCTAAGCCGCTAGTATTCTCAACCGTCCGATTAAAATTTGTGTAGCCTGTACACATATTTAATCGGACATCTGTATGTACCAACATACGTCATCTACATCATATCCCCTGAACCGTGAAAAATCCTCTGTGTGGGACTCTGAAGACTCGTTAATACGCTGGCAGTGGGTTTAACCACAAGCACGTCAGCGGCACTAGTGTACGTAACGGCTGCCCAGGTATTGTGCAAAAGGAAGGCCGAAGAGCAAACTCATCCGTACCTCTACTGAGCCTGTCTGTCACAATCTCCATACAGTCCGGTCTGTACGTCTAAGAGTATCGCATATCGGTTCTAGGTGGTGGATAAAGTTAGACCCCTAATAACGCGATATTTCGTGTTGGTGTGAAGCCCATCACCGACTGAGAAACTACTGATCCAAATCAGTAATTCTCGTCCATCTTGACCAAGGATTTCTGGTGATGGCCACCCGTGCACAGCGCGACATCTACCTCCAATACCGGGAGAGACGAATCCCCGATGATTCGCTCACTACCTCCATGTAGCTCGGGACTATACCTAATTAAAACATGTTTGCATGACTCCTTTGAGCCGTGGTAAGGTAGTAATCAAAGAACAGTGGGAACTCACATGAGACAAATGACGATCTCAGGTCGACAGACTAATCTGTACTCATATCACCTGAGAACTGCTATCTGACAATAGGTATAATACCATCTAGCATGTTCCCGGTGAGTCCGTCCAGTGTAAATCATAACCCAATGAGAACCTGTATATTATATTAGGTGAATAACTGACACCAATGACTTATGAGACCGGCCAGTGCCCCTCGTCGGGGTCTCAAAAAGTATACACTAGTCTACTCCGGAGTATCGATGCCCAGTCTCGATACTCTCTCAATTAGGGACATTTAAGGATGTGCTTATAGACCACCCAGCTCCTACATATATGATCGCCATCATAATGCTTGTAGTCAAGTAAGAATCCTTTGGGCTCTATCAACATGTAATGGTGATACGTAATACCTCATAATGCATATACATGATGATAGAGAAAAACTAGATAGCATACTATCATCTCGAGTAAGACTGTTTTACCCGTATAGGTCCTCCCTCAATTATCATAGTCGCATGCCTGCGATTACAATAATTACTTTGAGGGCACTATAGTCAACAATCTCCCACTTGCACTTAAGGCTAATTATTGCGGTGTTGCATACTCACGGCCTGTATGATACCGAACACCCAACTTCTCTACTAATCAGTCTCGCAAAGTTTGTTTGCAAAACTATCGCGTTCGAGAAATAGCCTCAGTGAGTGGATTCGCTTTAATGTTTCTATGTTTATCTCTCTATATCTCAACTTCGCGGAGAAAGACTATCTCCCGAAATGAGCGATACATGTTTTAGAATTTGTCTGGATATCTGATGAGACCAAATTCATAAATGAACTCCAAATCTAATAAACTTTTTAAACTGTATCCACCATTGAATTTAATCAGTATCCTGCGGCATGTCTTCCTCAGTATCCGCTTGGACCACCTATCCAATATACTTCCCCTCAGAAGAAGGTAAACTTTAACTCCGACAGTCACTCTGTCATCCAGGTCACCTTGGAAGCCTGAAATGATAACCGCTTCCTAAAAAAGGCCACCGTTACCATATACCATGAACATCCTCTTATGTTCATAACTGCTTCCCAATATTTCTTCAGGATTGGATTAATATATGCTTTTTGCAGCTAGTGTAAAAGCAATATCTGGTATGGTACTTGACAAATCATGATTGACTCAATTACCTAAGCAAGTGATATGTCATTCATGCAAATCCCTCTCCTCATCAGTCTAGAAGACATCTCTTTAGAGAGGGTGACTCCAACACCTGCGGGTATACCACCACGCCAGGAGTCGTCCATTCTAAAACATTTTAGAATAGTGTCAACGTACCCGAATTGGGACACTTCCCAAATCTAGATCTAAAAACATAGATCTAGTCACTAGAATCCATGATATTTTGTCTAGATCCTATGTGGAGAAACACGTTGTGACAACCACAGTATAACTGATCTTAGTATAGGAAGATCACTTCCTATCAGGAGTATGTTATCTAAATACCAGGATATCACTCCCTACTACCTTCATACCAGGTCTACATGTTATTCTGATGAAGTCAATCTCTATGATTGTCACATCAAAAATAGATGATCTATCTCCGCTATACTTGCTTTAGTCTATAAATAGACATAAGCTACTGGCCCACCACTCTTCCGCTGCTCCCACTGACTACAACAACCCTCTGGCAAAGTCATATACACGTGCACTTCTAACCTAATTTAGAACGACGTTATAGTCATCCACCTGCCAGATCTCATAGTCTAGGACAGCAGTAGTAGCAAGCTTGGGTCATCAAAACATCCCTGTCACCGTCTTTGAGGAGACCAAAGTACCTCTTGGGTGGCTGAGGTTACCCACCAAATCTGCAGAGTAGCTAATGGATTTTCGAATCCAATTGAATCCTTAAGTTCTACAGAATTTTCAGTAACCGTTTTTGGTTTTAGAATCACTTCTAGTTCTACCATACTCCCACTAATGTTTTCTGAAAAGAATTCATTTTACTAAAACGGGTGGTGAGTCAAGAAAAATATAACTGATCCTCCAAATGGTAGAATGTTAACCTCGTAAAAGCCCAGGATAACCCACAAACTCCCATTACTGAAACGTACCTAGAGTTTATCCAAATTCTAGTTTTAAGCATAAGCCGGACTACTCCATATACCTTAACATCGTTAAGATATGAATCCATTCTATATCGAATATAGAAACAAAGGAACTAATTTAATTTGAACCAGACTCAAAATACATGCAGCTGTTTCTAGTGCATATCGACTAAATGGAAGAAGACCATACGGCATTACTCATCAAGGAGTGCACCCACGGATGAGTAACCTGAAAGAGAAGCAAGTTCTCAAATTTATTCCTTACAACGGAATACCTAGGATAAGTATATACATCTTCGATCACCTTGAGGAATCCTGATACTTCCAATATATGGTTCTCTACTTTATTCTTATACCTATAACTTCTTAAAATTTCGACCTTGTATTTCAACGAAATGTGTGTCTAAAACCAGAGAAGTCGTAAGTAAACAGAATATAATATGAGCACCAACCCATTTGTCCTAATGGACATCGGACAACATACAATACTTTGTATAAGTCCTTTGAGTTTAATAACTCAAACATTGTATGTCGTAAGTTGAAAACTGTATTATGGTTAAGAAGAATTACACCGTTGTTGAATGCATCTTACTTAACCATCAACTGATATAGGTAAACGTCATACTTCATAAACATAATTTCAAAAAGTTATATCTCACTTTATAAAATAAACGTATAGAAATATCAGTTTGAAATTGGTGCACAACAACGAATATTCAAAACCAAATATTTGCCGTTAGGCAAAACCTAGGTGATTTCCTCAAATATCACCAATTATAAAGAATTCTGATATTGATGATCTAATCACCCAATTCCCAATATTCTACTCCCACTCAGCATCTGTAATGCTTTATAGATGTGAGAATCAAGTCCAATAAATACATACCGTGGAGTCAGAATCTAATTGGGAAAATAGTTTTCAATTAACACTGCACATTAAAACTGAAAAATGAAAATGTTTCTAAGGGGTGGCTGGGTATTCCTAGTAATGCCTCTTCCACAATCCAGATTCATGATAGTAGTCGCAATTTCCTTGCCCTCACTCCAGTCCCTTTATATGTCTTTACTTCTTATCTTCTGTACACCATACTTAGACTAATTGGTTTTCTTCCTTCCTTACCTTTCGGCACCAGCCTAAGGTTTGGAAGAAGACCATCCAATAAGTGTATTAAGGGTACTCTCCTAATACTAGAAGCCCTCGCAACCTGAGAGAAAGGAAAAAGAAAAGACAACCAAATAATCTTATTCAATTTCTCCAGAACCGGAATCCATCCTCAAACAGAAACAAGTTTCTTCGAGTTCGTATGTAACTATACGATGGAATACCCAAGCAATATAGATCTCCGTAGTGATACGGAGTATTCTGGAGAAATGCAAAGGGGAAGTAGGAGTGACAGGGATATATGTGGCTTTATCGTGAATCATGACAGTAGTCGCAATTTCCTTTGCCCTCACTCTAATCCCTTTATATGTCTTTACTTCTTACCTTCTGTACGTCACACTTAGGCTAATTGGTTTTCTACTTTCCCTACCTTTTGGAACCTGCCTAAGGTTTGGAAGAAGACTATCCAATAAGCGTAATAGGTGTACTCTCCTAATACTAGGAGCTCTCGCAAGCTGAGAGAAGGTAAAGAGAAAAGACAACTGAATAGTCCTATTCAATTTCTCCAGAACCGGAATCCATTCTCGAACTGAAATAAGTTTCTTCGAGTTCGTATATAACTATATGATGGCATACCCAAGAAATATGGATCTTCGTAGTGATACGGAGTGTTATGGAGAAATGCAAAGAGGAAGTAGGAGTGGCAGGGATAAATGCGACTTTGTCATGAAGCATGACAATCCAAAACCAAAGTGTGTAAGAAGGTTCGGTTAACATGGTTCACGAGTTTTAGTTTAAGGCCAGGTCATGGTCGATGCCCCAGAGAGAGAGAGAGAGAGAGAAGAAACACTCATCGTGCACTTTAACCTAGATTAAATTGGTTAATCACTTTATCTAATCAGGATGGCTCCTACTGTTTCCTTGAATTCTCCTTCAAACCCTAAAAGGAGAATTAGTCGGGATCATCTGAAAATCATCCAAGGACTAACACCTACTCATCAATGGAAATTAAAACCCAACTATCATCGCATGATAATTTGATGAAGCCACTCAAGTCACCACACTCCAGAAGTTATATGCATGCCAGGCAAGTTTCCCTTATATTTGAAACTCCCGATATAATTTTTACCCCTAAGACCCCAGTGACCTTGACGACGTCAAAAAATCAAAGAGCCCTAGTCAAGTTCAACCCGTCATTATCTTGATAGCATTAAACCCACCCACACAAGCCCTTGACGGAGTCAACAAGGCCACACGACTGTTCTAACCAATCGCATCGCATGCTACAAAAAAGCACCACTTAGCTGATGTACACTATGCCTTGACGGAGTCAACAAACGCAGCACGAATACTAAGCACTACTCGTAGGAAATGACGGAGAACTACGACTAGTTTTTTGGCGAAAAACCTTTAACGTGATGAACTTGATATCATTGAAGGAATCCGAGCAGTTTTGGAAAGGGAGTGGTTTAGGCTCCGCATTTTTTTTAAATGAGTGGTTTTGTAGAAAGCCAATGGATTTGAAGAAAACCGAGTAGTTTATAGTCACATAAACTTTCGCCAAAGAGATCACTCCCTGTGAAGGGATCTAGGCTCTTTCCTCATCGAATGAGGTGCAGAAAATTCCTAACCGAATACCTTGACGCAAAGAAAATGGATGGACTATAGTGAAGTTATTACACTGACGCAAACTTTTGCTCAAGAGGTCACTCCCCGTGAAGGGATCTAGGCTTTTGCCTCGTCGATTGAGGTGCTGGATATTCATAACCGAATACCGTTGTGCAAAGCAAAAGGAAACGCCTGTAAAGCCTGTTTTGAAAAAATGGTTCCAACAACATCATATAGGTTTGTTTTCCTTGCATTTATCTGAATCAATGCAGCCCCATCAATTAATCATATCATGCCAGAAAGAAACGAAAATAATCATGCATATATATGCCATCCGCATTCGCCACAGGGTCCCGGGTCTTCACAGTAAGGTTACTTAACTTATGGCAGGGCGGGGACAGATCTAGCGCGGATGCAAAACATATATAGCGTCTACTATATATATATATATATATATATATATATATATAATATGAACATTTGTCTCACGCATGATATCAAGTAACATCACAGAAGTATCACAGCAGAATCACAATGGAAGCAAATATAATATGGAAATGTGGATAAACAAGGAAAAGTTGTTAGTTATATGTATGCCCTAGAGGCTATTACTGTACATACGATGTATATTGTAGTGGATGCTTGGAGATATATAGGGAGGACTTTCTTGCTCGACATGATAGTATGCTATTTGGTTGATTTTTATCTTAACATGTACTCTGATTGTCTCTATGTTACATGTTAATAAAGCCCTTAGGATGAGTACTTGACTACCAGGACTATGATGCGGATCATACTAGTGGGGACAGTGTAGTCTCCAAGTACATCCTTCAAATGTTCCTAGTCGTGGGAGTGCCGAGACAGAGCATCGATACTCCAGAGTAGACTAGCGTATGCACTTCTTGACCCATATGATGGGCGAAGGATGTTCCCATATCCATTGGTGTTTGACATCAGCGAAGGTATACGGGTGCTCAGTGAAGACTGGGTACACTGGACGGACTCGCCGAGAACTCCCAGATGGTATTATACCTCACGTCAGATGGCAGTTCTCTGGTGACACTGGTACAGGTTAGTCTGTAGACCCGAGATCGTCATAGAGTCTTGTGTGATTCCCACTGTGCTTTGATTTCCATCATACCACGTCCAAGAGGGCGTGCAAAAAGGTGGCTTTTGGGTACAGTCCCGAATCACATGGAGGCAATGAGCGATAGGAGGGGTTTCGTCTCTCCCGGTATAGGGAGTTGATATTGCGCTGTGTTCGATTGGCTATAACTGGAAATCCTTGGCCAGGGTTGCAGAGATTTACTGGTAAGTGTTATCAGTAGTTTCTCAAACTGTAATAGACCTCATATCGACACGACTTATCAAGTTACTGGGGTCTGACGTTTACCACCCCTAAGCGAGATATGCGACATATCAGACGAAGAGACCGGACTGTACGGGAGTGTTACTGATTGGATTCGCAGGAGAATGTACAGGCTTGCTTGTTGATCTTCTGATCGCTCAATACCTGGGTGGCTGTTACGTTTAGCTGACCGCTTGCAGCTTGTGGGTGTTTGATATGATCATCACCTACTGCCGGCGTATTGATGATTCTTTAGAGTCCTACCCAGAGGTTTCCTTGCTCAGGCAAAACGGAGTAGGAGCACATATGTGATATGTGCGGGACCGAGAATAATACGCGTATGTGATACCGTATTAGATTCTCATGATATATGATATCGGCCGGGTATATGTGATATAGCCGGGTCATCGGATCAAGTGTTGATTCGATGAACTGATACAGATTATATTAGTCGGTTATTTGTGAAATAACCGGATTATCGGATCAAGTGTTGATTCAATAATTTAATGTATAATTATATATTTGATATATTAAATTATATTAACTAATATAAGCTCACTTAAAAATTCTTTTTCTCACTCGGGTAATACATTGATATATATGTGATATATATTAATTGTATTATTTTATTTTGTTACAAAATATATTATATATGTGATATATAATATTGTAACAAGTTAAGATGACAAATGCAACATGTTATGTGGAGTTTAAACATGGTTAGGGTTTGGATTAGGGTTAAGCTTTCTTGAAGTTTCTAGAAGCTTTGTTTTTGTTTTTAAGCAAAGATATTTTGTAAAGATATTTTGTTGATATTTCTTAACCAAACTCAAACCCTTTACCATAGTAAATTCTCTACATGGGTTAAGTCTTCATTCTTAACCCATGGTTGCATTTCTAATCTCACACAAGTTTTCATTATTCATTACAAAATAATTTTCTTCTTCTTCTTCCTTTGAAAAAAGCTTTCTAGTTTTTTCATATGTGATGATTTTGAGTGAGATAAAGAAAAAAAATGAGAGCTAAATTCCTGCTTCATCATCCTCATCTATTCTAGCCACTTAGATTAGGGTGTTTTCTTTGCTAATACTTGATTAGTGAAGCAAAAGCTTGGGCTTGAGTGTCTTCAAGGTAGATTATCTTTGTTGCTGAAGATTGGAAGCAAGCTTGCATTTTTCTCTTCATGGAGCCTCTCTTGAGTCTGGGTACTCGATGATCACAGTGAAGAGACCTCAACACGGAGCTTTTGAAGTGAAGGAACGGACTACAAAAGTTGTAATCCCAAACCATTAGAAGTAAAGTTGTTTACTTGCTTTTTGTTTCGCCTAATCTATACTCTAAGATCGGTTGTTCGGCACTTGAAAATTTTGATTTTAGCATGGTTGATACCTTGTAGAACCTTGTTCTAGTGCCTAGTAACCCTACAGTGGTATCAAAGCCAGGCTAGAGTTTTAGGCGAAGTCTAGATGAACTTTAAAGTCCGATCGAACCCCGAAATGTCGATATACACCCCCTCTCTGGAAATTTTTTAAAATGTTGATTTTTTCTGTATTAAAAATACTCAGAAAAATAAGCAGGGAATTATAAGGATTACTGTGAAATACGAGATCCTAATTCCCATAAAGCGCCGCGGAACCGCGGCAATACCATGCCTTGCACGGCGGTTCCACGGCCGTACTGGGGTTTTAGGGTTAGGTTTTCATAGTAACATCCGTAGGTATTTCTTCATGCTTCTGGGAATTTTTAATATTACTCAAGTGTTGAGTGTTCTGGAGATCTTTTTGAATTCGTTGATTCGATCCGAATGTTTAACTTCGTTTAGTTTTTCGGATAATTTAGAACGTGTTAAAAAGTTCTAACGGATATCAATAACTCACTTTTTCCCCTGTCGGAAAATTTCCAAGTGTTCGATTTTTCCTTAGTTAAAGAACGTTCAAAGTCATGCAAGTAACGCGGTGGACCCTCTAGAAGAACACAAAGTTTAACTCGATTATGTGACCGTCTGAACCGCCTTTAAACCTTAGGGTTTGGTGCAGTATGGCGTTGCCACATGTGAGGCGTTGGTTTGACCCTTCTACGGCAGGACCATTGGTACTGTGGCATGTGATGGATGTTTTTAAACTAAGGAAAATTTTGGGTGTTTGTTTATTCGATTGAAAAGTTTAACATTGTCTGTTTATCTGGAATGTGATACAATATTTGGAATCCATAAGTAGTTATGAGATAACTAATTTGAATGTTATAAATCTAGCAGTTTAGTCTCAGATGATCGGTTGCCACAGCATTTTGATGCGATCAAAAATCCGTCACAATCACGTAGCGTACGCGGATACTCGCCGGGAAACTTAATAGATGGACACACCCCATAGCCCCGACCAAGTGACTGTAGGAGAACCCCGTTACCAAAAGCATCCGTTCGGGTGCTCGCGGCAGCGGTGTTCCGCCTTAGTGCACTTCGTTGACGGCATCGGGGGTGCGGCCGTCTACAAAAGTTTTCGACGAGCATTCGATCAGGTTGTCGGGAATCTTGTTGAATTGCCCGACTAGATATTGAAAAGTGTTTTCGATATTGAGACTAAAATGCGGGGTTTATAATTGTTAGGCATGAGATATCTAAGGAATTCATTTGGTTAGGCATGCGATGTCTAAGGAGGTTGCGAATTCCAACTGTTGGAGTTTTACACTTTCTTTTCTGCGACCGTAAGTGTAATATGTGGTATATCGCCGGTTTCGTTGCTATACATCAACGACAATTGGGATACGCATATTTACTTACGTTGATGATGTGTGATATTATGTGTTGCTATGATATGTCATATTGGATCGTCGTGTTTTGAATAGCCGGGGGGTTTTATGTGAGATGAGAGTTTCTCATTTTCATTCATGTAAAATTCATTGTATGTAATATTCTTTTATTGGGGCACTTTCGGGCTGAGGATGATGTCACCATTATATATTATTTACTTTTCCGCATTAGGATAGACCCAAGGCGGGGAGCATAAGTAACCGGGTTCAGGGTCCAGTGGGAGACCATCTCGAAGAGTCGAGACCGGGTCTCCTAACTCTAGAACTGGCAGGGTTACTTGCTGCTTTCGTAGGGGTCTAGGGATGTGGGTTTGGCTATTCATCACGACCGTGGAATCCGTGTTTTATACAGGCTCGTATTAAAACACGGACCTCCTAGTATATCCAATATTTCATATATGTTCTTCTGCTGCAATGTTCTGTGATGAGATCATATTACTTCCTGAGACGAATGTTTATATTATATATATGAGATATATGTTATATTGCAGATTTCGTTTCAAATCTGATGCTTGTGAAGCATAATAAAATGGGACTTCATTAATGAGATTAATGAAATAAAAGAAACCTAAAGATGTTGTAGAAACTTGTTTAAAAACTGGCAGCTCTAGTTCTTACTTTGCATAGCGGTATTCCTTGTAGAATATCCAGTACCTTATTTGATAAGGAAAGAGTCGAGATCCCTTCACCGGGAGTGACCTCTTTAGCGAAACTAGCAGATGCTACACACTCGGTTTGTTTTTTGATTGCTTCTATAGTTTTTGCTTTGCATAGCAGTATTTGTGAAATATCCTGCACCTTATTCGATAAGGAAAGAGCCGAGATCCCTTCACCGGGAGTGACCTCTTTAGCAAAGATTGAAAAGCCTAAAAAACACTCCATTTAAAATCACTCGATGCTACAACGATATCAAGTTCATAACGCAATGGGTTTTCTTAAAAACCTGTCGTAGCCCTCCGTCATTTCAGATAAGTACTTCATAGTATTCGTGCTACGTTTGTTGTCTTTCGTCAAGGCGTAGTGTGCGGTAGTTATTTATGCTTATCTGTATAAGCATATAATGCGATTGAGTTAAGGTAGTTGTGCGACTTTGTTGGCTTTCGTCAAGGGTCGTGCGGGTGGGTTTAATTCAATCGGGAAATAACAGGTTGAACTTGACTAGTAGCCTATGCTTTGTTGGCTTTCGTCAAGGTCATAGGATGCTGGGGGTAAAATATTATTGGGAATTTCAAGTGTTGAAATTTGCAATGAGATTGCATACCTTCTATGAGATAGTTGGATCCCGATACCCGCTGCGAGTAAGAGTTACTCCTGGGAGAGTTTTACACATTACAATTAGCCGATCAAGTAGGTGTCTAGAAAGGTGCCAACGGGGTTACGCCCCTGCGAAAACGAGATTTATTTTAATTAGCTCCGTACGAAAGCACGGGGAACCTCCCTCAAAGTACCGGCACTAGCCTGGCTGAAAGATTGGCGAACTTATAGCGTGTAATTAATCCCGGCTAGTCTTTCCTTTTAGGGTTTGAAGGAAGATTTGACTAAAACAGTGGGAGACATCCTGATTAGGTATATTAATAACCAATTTAATCTTGCAAGAGCATATGCTGAGTATTTTCTTCTCTCTCTCTCTCCAGGTAGCGACCATGTCACGCCTTAATCAAGATAAAATACGGATGTATTGACCGAACCCGCTTGTTATACTGTACTAGGGAACGTTGGTCCCGCTCTAACTTATAAATGTTATAAGACAGAGCAGGAAATAGGGGATTACCAGAATTCCCGTGCTGCCCAAACGAAGAAAGTGCATGCTGATGCATCTTCTTCGGGTGTATTCATTACAGAGAACTGTTTCTCAGTATACTTTACGTCCTGGGTATGAAATACTGGATCAGGATCCCGCATATGTAATCTATTACATGGGCTACAGATAGGTAGAGAACTGAGAACGGGTGATAAGTGTCAAAAGTTGGAAATGGTGCAATTGTTGCAAGCCAAGTCTGTTGGAAGTTATCACCCTGTATTACTAGAATACATTGATTCTGAACGAATGTTATTAGATACCGAACCTGATATACAACATCATATCAGTCTCTTTATTAGTAAAGAAGAATATAATTTTGTATTATTGGATAATGTTTTGAATATTTCCTATATCAAGAGTTGATCAGTTCAGGCACGTTATCTAAAAGTATATACGTTCTAAATCAAACCACAGTTCTTAACGTACAGAACACACACAAGAGGAAGAGTTCAGAAATGAACGAATCCTTCTTGAGGAATTGTAAACTAGGTCATATCAATGCGACCCGACTAGCCAAGTTACATAGAGATGCATATTTAAATTAGTTTGAATTTACATCTTGTGAAACTTGCCGGTCATGTCACAAAGATAAGATGACCACAACTCTGTTTATTGGAAACAGAGAAAGAGTTAGTGAACTCTTGGGATTGATACATGATGATGTATGTAAGGTCCCCTATCTACACATGCCAGGACCGGTTCTTTATACTTCATTACATTCACTGATTATCTCTCAAGGTTCGGACATATATTCCTGTTGAAACACAAGTCTGAACCTTTTAAGAAATTCAATGAATATGAGTTAGAAGTAGAGAACCAAAACAGGTAAAAGTATTATGTCCTTTGATGTGATCAGGGAGGAGAATACTTGAGCACGGGATTCCTGGACTATTCTAAAGGAGAATGAGATTCTCTCTCAGCATTACTCCTCCGTATACACCACAGCACGTCGGTGTATTGGGGCGGAGCAATCACACCCTATTTGATATGGTGCGCTATATGATGAGTACTACTGATTTTCCTATTTTCTTTTGGGAGTTATGCACTTGAGAAGCTGCATACCTATTGAATAGGGTTCCAATCAAATAAGTTGCTTACCACTTCATATGTGATATGGAATAGGAAGAGCCCATATCTTAAGTATGTTAAGATTTGGAGTTGTCCGGCCTATGTCAAAAGCAAAATCCGGACAAGTTCGAAGCAAAGTCAGATCTGTGGAAGTTTGTTGGATATCCCAAGCATTAGCAAGGGAATATCTTCTACCACATCGAGGAACAAAAGATGTTTTATTTCTCAGCATGCCACCATTGTGAAAGGGAATTTCTTGTGAAAAAATTAGTGGTCATGAGATAGAACTGGAAAGAGTTCCAGCTATACAAACTACAGCTGATAATTTGGTAGAACCAAAGGATTCAATAGTTTCCAACGAAGCTCAGCCTCTCCGCCGATCTAGTAGGGTTCTTCACCCACTTGAGAGATATTTCGGTTTTCTCTATGACAGTGGGAGTGAGGATTGCATCATGAGATGATGACCCAACTAGTTTCGAGCTGGCCATCAGGAGTGGGACTCTGTAAGAATGGCTGGATGCTTAGCGATCTGAGATGGAATCCATATACACCAACAAAGTATGGACTTTGGTTGCTTTATCTGAAGGGTTAAATTCCCATCAGGAGTAAGTATATCTTGAGAAGATTACTTGGTGTACATGGAAAAGTTGAGACTTTCAAAGCTATGCTTAAATCCATCCAGATCCTACTTGCCATTGCTACATACCATAACTGCGATTTCTGGCGGTTGGGTGTCATGACAGCTTTTCTAAATGATGATTTAGAAGAGAGCGTCTATAAGTACACAGCCAGAGGGCTTCGTAGACAGTGGGAGCAGCGGAATGATGTGCAAGTTGTTTTATGCGATAAAACAGGCATCGCGGAGTTGGAACGTCTGTTTTGATGTGGTAGTCAAAGAGTTAGAATTCATTAAAATGGTAGATGAACCTTGTATATACAAAAAGGTAGTAGGGAGTATGGTGATGATCCTTGTAGAGTACGTGGATGACATACTCTTGATAGGAAAGGAGTTTCCTATTCTACGCTCGGTCAATCTCCTCTTATCACAAGGATTCTCCATATAGGATCAAGGTGATACCTCATAAATCCTGGGTTATGGATCTATGAGATAGATCTAATTGGTTGTTAGGATTCTCACTAGTTGTAGTGAGATGGTATCAATCGATCTTGGGGAGAATCACTGAAAAGGTTCCAGGGTGATAAGGACGACTGAATGTCAGTCACAGGCATTGTCTTTACCCTCAGTGGAGGGACGGTATGTTGGAAGAGTTCCAAACTAGATACGGTGACTTACTAGACGATTAAAGGCAAGATACATCACTACCAATGATGCTACCAAAGAAATAGTCTGGATGTACACTATTTCATGAGATGAACTTCGTTCCTACTATCGTGTGACAATGGAGTTGTGGCTTTTGCCAAGGAACCCCCGTCCCATCTGAGATCCAGACATATTCTTAGGCAGTATCGCCTGATCATGGAGATGGTTGATCTCCAGGGAGATCGAGGTTAGGAGAGTAGACACAGAGGACAACAGCGCGGATCCACTCACAAAGGCCTATTTCCCAGTAGAGACTTTTATGGGATGGTTGAGTATGAGATACTTCAACCACAGCTGACTGTTGGGTATGCGATACCACAACATATGGCCCTAGTGCAAGTGGGAGATTGTTAGTTATATGTATGCCCTAGAGGACATTACTGTACATACGATGTATATTGTAGCGGATGCTTGGACATATATAGGGAGGACTTTCTTGCTCGACATGATAGTATGCTATCTGGTTGCTCTTTATCTTAACATGTACTCTGATTGTCTCTATGTTACATGTTGATAAAGCCCTTAGGATGAGTAATTGACTACCAGGACTATGATGCGGATCATACTAGTGGGGACAGTGTAGTCGCCAAGTACATCCTTCAAATGTTCCTAGTCGTGGGAGTACTGAGACAGGGCATCGATACTCCAGAGTAGACTAGCGTATCGCTTCTTGACCCATATGATGGGCTATGGATGTTCCCATATCCATTGGTGTTTGACATCAGAGAAGGTATACGGGTGCTCATTGGAGACTGGGTACACTGGACGGACTCGCCGAGAACTCCCAGATGATATTATGCCTCACGTCAGATGGCAGTTCTCTGGTGACACTGGTAGAGCTTAGTCTATAGACCCGAGATCTTCATAGAGTCTTGTGTGATTCCCACTGTGCTTTGATTTCCATCATACCATGTCCAAGAGGGCGTGCAAAAAGGTAGCTTTTGGGTACAGTCCCGAATCACATGGAGGCAATGAGCGATAGGAGAGGTTTCGTCTCTCCCGGTATAGGGAGTTAATGTTGCGCTGTGTTCGATTGGTTATAACTGGAAATTCCTGGCCAGGGTTGCAGAGATTTACCGGTAAGTGTTATCAGTAGTTTCTCAAACTGTTATAGATCTCATATCGACATGACTTATCAAGCTACTGGGGTCTGACGTTTACCACCCCTAGGCGAGATATGCGACATATCAGACGAAGAGACCGGACTGTACGGGAGTGTTACTGATTGGATTCACAGGAGAATGTACAGGCTTACTTGTTGATCTTCTGATCGCTCAATACTTGGGTGGCTATTACGTTTAGCTGACCGCTTGCAGCTTGTGGGTGTTTGATATGATAATCACCTACTGCTGGTGTATTGACGATTCTTTAGAGTCCTACACAGAGGTTTCCTGGCTCAGGAAAAACGGAGTAGGAGCACATATGTGATATGTGTGGGACCGAGAATAATACGAGTATGTGATACCATATTAGATTCTCGCGATATGTGATATCGGCCGGGTATATGTGATATAGCCGGGTCATCGGATCAAGTGTTGATTCGATAAACTGATACAGATTATATTAGTCGGTTATTTGTCAAATAATCGGATTATCAGATCAAGTGTTGATTCGATAATTTAATGTATAATTATATATTTGATATATTAAATTACATTAACTAATATAAGCTCACTTAAAGATTCTTTTTCTCACTCAGGTAATACATTGATATATATGTGATATATGTTAATTGTATTATTTTATTTTGTTACAAAATATATTATATATGTGATATATAATATTGTAACAAGTTAAGGTTACAAATGCAACATGCTTTGTGGAGTTTAAACATGGTTAGGGTTTAGATTAGGGTTAAGCTTTTTTGAAGCTTCTAGAAGCTTTGTTTTTGTTTTTAAGCAAAGATATTTTGTAAAGATATTTTTTTGATATTTCTTAACCAAACCCAAACCCTTTACCATAGTAAATTCTCTACATGGGTTAAGTCTTCATTCTTAACCCATGGTTGCATTTCTAACCTCACACAAGTTTTCATTATTCATCACAAAGTAATTTTCTTCTTCTTCTTCCTTTGAAAAAAACTTTCTAGCTTTTTCATATGTGATGATTTTGAGTGAGATAAAGAAAACAAATGAGAGCTAAATTCCTACTTCATCAACCTCATCTATTCTAGCCACTTAGATTAGGGTGTTTTCTTTGCTAATTCTTGATTAGTGAAGCAAAAGCTTGGGCTTGAGTTTCTTCAAGGTAGATCATCTTTGTTATTGAAGATTGGAAGCAAGCTTGTATTTTTCTCTTCATGGAGCCTCTCTTGAGTCTGGGTACTCGATAATCACAGCGAAGGAACCTCAACACGGAGCTTTTGAAGTGAAGGAACGGACTACAAGGGTTGTAATTGTAGGGTTCCTAGGCACTCTAGTAAGGTCTCACAAGGCATCGAACATGCCATTTTACAAAAATATGGTGCCGAGAAACCCTAGTTAACGGATCTTTGCTAGAATTCTAGGCGAAAAAATAAACTAGTTAGCAAATTAACTAAAGGTCGGAAACTACAACCTTTGTAGATCCGGATATCCACCTCCACGGCTCCGCAACGAAGTCTCCTCGCTGTCCATGTCGAACCCCGGGCTCTAGCGTCGGCTTCATCGGAGAAGTAAGCGGAATAGTGCGTCGGCTTCGTGTCAAAGACGATCTACGTCGAGGTTGCACTAGTTCAAGCTCCGACTTCACAAAGTTGTGAAACTTGTGAAGAGAACACCCAAAACAACTTGGCAAGAGGTAGAGGGTGAAGAAATAGGAGATGGGTTCACTTTAGATTTGGAATTTTCTCACTAAAACTCAAGTTGCCATTGATGTAGCAAGCTTGAAGAAGAAGAAGAAGATGAAGATGAAGCAAGAATGATAAGTGTTCTATATTTTAAAAATAAAACTAATATGAATACTTATCATATCTTGACCATGGTCAAGTGTAGAGATTAAACCAAGGTTAGTTAGAGTGGTTAGGGTTAAGGATGAGATAAGGATGGTGGACTTTGTCAAAGCTTCAAGAAGCTTCAACATAGCTCCAAAATAAGCCACCATTCTCAACTAAATCCTTTCCAAATAAATAAACAAATAAATAAATGAAAAATACAAACCCTAATCATCACTTAACCATGGTTTAACCCTTTACACTTAACCACATTATCAAGTATCATCAAACATGATACAAAGTAGTGCACTAAAGCATATCACATATACAATGTGCATCAAGTGAGAAAAATCCGTTTAAAGTGAACCAATACTAGTTAATGCAATGCAATATATCAAATATATAATTATGCATTAAATCATTAAATCAACATTTGATTCAATGATCCGGTCATGTCGCACATAACCGACTAGAATCTAATGTATCGATTTATCGAATCAATGATTCGATAACTAGGTCATATCGAATATAACCAATCGAAACATATATCGCGAGAATGAAATGCGGTATCACATACACGCATTATTCTCGGTCCTGCACATATCTCATATGCGCTCCTATTTCGTTTCGCTTGAGCCAGGAAACCTCTGTGTAGGACTCTAAAGACTCGTCAATACGCCGGTAGCAGATGATGATCATATCAAGCACCCACAAGCCGCAAGCGGTCTGCTAAACGTAACGGCCACCCGGGTATTGAGCGATCAGAAGATCGACGAGCTAGCCCGCTCACACTCCTGCGAATCCGACCAGTAACACTTACCGTACAGTCCGGTCTCTTCGTCTGATATGTCGCATATCAAGTCTAGGGGTGGTAAACGTCAGACCCCAATAACCCGATAAGTCGTGCCGATGTGAGGCTCGTAACGGGTCGAGAAACTACTGGTAACACTTACCAGCAAATCTCTTATCAGCCCTGGCCAGGGACTTCCCTGCTACGGCCAATCGAGCACTGCGCAACATCAACCCCCAATACCGGGAGAGACGAAACCCCTCCTATCGCTCATTGCCTCCATGTGACTCGGGACAGTGCCCAAAGACCACCGTTTTGCACGCCCTCATTGACGTGGTAAGGTGGAGATCAAAGCACAGTGGGAATCACACAAGACTCTATGACGATCTCGGGTCTACAGACTATCCTGTACAAGTGTCACCTGAGAACTGCCATCTGACGTGAGGTATAATACCATCTGGGAGTTCTCGGCGAGTCCGTCCAGTGTACCCAGTCTCCACTGAGCACCCGTATACCATCTCTGATGTCAAACACCAATGGATATGGGATCATCCATCGCCCATCACATGGGTCGAGAAGCGTATACGCTAGTCTACACTGGTATATCGATGCCCCGTCTCGATACACCCACGACTAGGGACCTTGAAGGATGTACTTATGGACTACCATGTCCCCACTAGTATGATCTGCATCACAGTCCAGGTAGTCAAGTACATATCCTAAGGGCTTTACCAACATGTAACTATAAGACAGTATAAAGAGACCAGTGTACATGTTAAGATAAAGAGTAACCAGATAGCATACTATCATATCGAGCAAGAAAGTCATCTCTATATATGTCCAAGCATCCAATATAATATACATCATCTGTATAATACTGGCCTCTAGGGCATACATACAACTAACAATCTCCCACTTGCACTAGGGCCAGCTGCTGTAGTATCTCATACCGAGCATCCCGAAGAGTCTCTCAAACTGTATCTGGGGAATGGCCTTCGTGAGTGGATCCGCCGTGTTGTTCTTCGTGTCAACCCTCCTGACCTCGATCTCCCGGCGATCAACTATCTCCCGGATCAGGTGATACCGCCTCAGAATATGCCTGGACCGCTGATGGGACCTGGGTTCCTTGGCCAAAGCCACTGCTCCATTGTTATCGCAATACAAAGGTATTGGACGCTCAATGGATGGAACCACTCCAAGTTCAGTAATGAACTTCTTGATCCAGACAGCCTCTTTGGCAGCATCGTTGGCAGCGATGTATTCAGCCTCCATCGTCGAGTCTGCCACGGTTTCCTGCTTGGAACTCTTCCAGCTAACCGCCCCTCCGTAAAGGGTAAAGACAAAGCCCGACTGCGACTTAGAGTCGTCCTTATCACTCTGGAAGCTCGAATCGGTAAAGGACTCCACTTGGAGTTCTCCGTTACCATACACCAAGAACATATCTCTAGTCCTTCGCAAGTACTTGAGAATGCTCTTCACAGCTGTCCAGTGACTCTCTCCAGGATCAGCTTGATACCTGCTCACTATACTTAGTGAGTATGCTACATCGGGTCTGGTACATAGCATCGCATACATGATAGAGCCTACTGCCGAAGCATAGGGTATCCCTTGCATGCGAGTTCTCTCCAAATCAGTCTTGGAAGACATCTCTTTGGAGAGAGTGACTCCAGAGATCGTGGGCATATTCCCACGCTTGGACTCTTCCATACTAAACCTCTTTAGTATGGTGTCAATGTACCTGGATTGGGACAATCCCAAAATCCGTTTGGATCTATCTCTATAGATCCTGATCCCCAATATGCAGGAGGCATCACCAAGATCTTTCATTGAGAATCTTTGTGATAAGAAGAGCTTGACCGATTGCAGCATAGGAATATCATTTCCTATCAAGAGTATGTCGTCCACGTACAATACGAGGAAGACAACCTTACTCTCTGCCACCTTCTTGTAGATACAAGGTTCATCTGGATTTTTGACGAAATCAAACTCTTTAATAACGACGTCAAAGCAAATCCATAAATGGATTTAAGCAGCTTGCACACCTTCCCGCTGCTCCCACTGTCTACGAAGCCCTCTGGCTGAGTCATGTACACGCACTCTTCTAAATCACCATTTAGAAAGGCGGTCTTAACATCCATTTGCCAGATTTCATAGTCATGAAAGGCAGCAATGGCAAGCATGATTCGGATGGATTTAAGCATAGCCACTGGAGAAAAGGTCTCGTCATTGTCCACACCTGGTCTTTGACGAAAACCCTTTGCTACAAGTCTAGCTTTGAAAGTCTCCACTTTCCCATCTACACCAAGTTTCTTCTTGAAGATCCACTTGCTCCCAATGGGTTTTACCCTTTCAGGAGCAATTTCCAAAGTCCATACTTTGTTGGTGTACATGGATTCCATCTCGGACCGCATAGCATCCAGCCATTTCACTGAGTCCTTACTCGTGATGGCCTGCTCGAAGCTAGTTGGGTCATCATCCTCCATGATGCAATCCTCACTGCCACCATCAATAAGAAAACCGTAGTATCTCTCAGGTTGGCGAGGAACCCTACTAGATCGGCGGAGAGGCTGGGGTTCATCGGGAACTACGGAATCCTCTGGTTCAACCAAATCTTCTGTTGTAGTCTGTATTGCTGGAACCTCTTCCAGTTCTACCTCAATGCCACTTATCTGTTTCATAAGAAAACTTTTTTCTAAGAAAGTGGCATGTCGAGAAACAAACACTTTTTGTTCCTCGGAGTGGTAGAAGATATACCCTCGCGAATGTTTGGGATATCCAACAAACTTACATAGAACAGACCTTGCCTCGAGTTTGTCCGGATTTTGTGTTTTAACATAGGCCGGACAACCCCATATCTGAATAAAATTAAGACATGGTCTCTTGCCATTCCATATCTCATATGGAGTGGTAGGCACTGATTTGGTCGGAACTCTATTCAGTAGGTATGCAGCAGTCTCCAGCGCATATCCCCAGAAGGAAATAGGTAACTCAGCTGTACTCATCATAGAGCGCACCATATCTAATAGGGTGCGATTTCTCCGCTCCGATACACCGTTGTGCTGTGGTGTATATGGAGGAGTCAGCTGAGAGAGAATCCCATTCTCTTTTAGGAAGTCCCGGAATTCATTGCTCAAGTATTCACCTCCTCGATCAGATTGTAGGATTTTAATACTTTTTCCGGTTTGGTTCTCAACTTCTTGTTTATATTCCCTAAATTTCTCAAAAGCTTCTGATTTGTGTTTCATCAGGAACACATACCCGAACCTAGAGAGATCGTCAGTGAATGTAATGAAGTATGAAAAACCATCCCTGGCATGTGTAGACATGGGACCGCATACATCACTATGTATCAGTCCTAAGAGTTCGGTAACTCTTTCTCCGTGTCCCGTAAACGGAGTCTTGGTCATCTTGCCTTTGAGACATGACTGGCAAGTGTCATAAGATGAAAATTCGAAAGGTTTCAAATATCCATCTTTATGCAACTTAGCCAGTCGTGTCGCATTGATGTGACCTAGTCTACAATGCCACAAGAAAGAATCGTTCAGTTCTGAACTCTTCCTCTTGTGTGTGTTTGTTATACTCAGAACTGTTGATTGGTTTAGAACAAAAATGCCATTGCACAACGTGCCTGATCCAACCAACTTTTGGTTATGGAAAATGTTCATAACATTGTCCTGTAATACAAAATTATATCCTTCTTTACTTAGCAAAGAAACCGATATAATGTTGCATATCAGGTTCGGCATGTAATAGCATTCATTCAGAACCAATGTATGACCAGTTGGTAATACAAGGTGATATTCCCCGACAGTCTTAGCTGCAACAATTGCACCATTTCCAACTCTAATGTCTTTATCACCTTCTCCAAGTTTTCTATCTTTCCTAAGCCCATGTAACTGATTACATATATGGGATCCTGACCCGGTATCCAATACCCAGGACGTAGAGCAAATGGAGAAACAGTTCTCAGTAACGAACACACCCGAAGAAAATGCATCATCATGTACTTTCTTCATTCGGGTGGCATGGGAATCCTTGTATTCCCCTATTTCCTGTTCATTCCTATAACTCTTATAAGATAGAACGGAACCAACGTTCCCCAGCACAGTATAACATGCGGGTTCGGTCAATACATCCATATTATTATCTTTATTAAGGCATGAAATGGTCGCTACCTGGAGAGAGAGAGAAGAAAACACTTTAGCGTAAGCTCGTGCAAGATCAGATTGGTTATTATCTTATCTAATCAGGATGGCTCCCACTGCTTTTTATCAAATCTTCCTCCAAACCCTAAAAGGAAAGACTAGCCGGGATTAATTACACACTACAAGTTCGCCAATCTTTCAGCCAGGCCAGTGTCTGTACTTTGAGGGAGGTCCCCCGTGCTGTCGCACGAACCTAATTAATGTAAACCTCGTTTTCCCAGAGGCGTAACCCCGTTGACACCTTTCTAGACACCTACTAGATCAGCTAATTGCAATGTGTAAAACTCTCCTAGGAGTAACTCTTACTCGCAGCGGGTATCGGGATCCAACTATCTCATAGAAGGTATGCAATCTCATTGCAAATTTCAACACTTGAAATTCCCGATAATATTTTGCCCCTAGCGTCCTATGACCTTGACAGAGGCCAAACAACCCATAGTCAGCTAGTCAAGTTCAACCCGTCATTTCCTGATTGAATTAAACCCACCCGCACGACCCTTGACGGAGGCCAAACAACGCCGTACGAATACCCTAATCTAATCGCATCATATGCTAGCAGATAAGCACTAGTTAGCTACCGTACACTGCGCCTTGACGGAGGCCAAACTACCGCAGCACGAATACTAACTAATACTTATCTGAAATGACGGAGGGCTACGCAGGTTTTTCATAAAAACCATGAGCGTAATGAACTTGATATCGTTGTAGAATCAAATGATGTTTTGAAATGGAGTGATTTTGAGGCTTTTCTAGTTTTGCTAAAGGAGTCACTCCCGGTGAAGGGATCTCGGTCCTTTCCTCGTCGAATGAGGTGCGGGATATATCATATATATCGCTGTGTAAAGCAAAAACTGTAGCTACCTGTCTTATTTTAAAATTCGATTCTACAACATCTTGGGTTTCTTATCTTTCATTAATCACATTAATGAAGTCCCATCATTTAAATACCTAAACATCACAGATAGATATGACGTACACTTATGCCATCCGCATTCGCCTCGATGTCCCCTCGTGCACCGTTAGGTTAGGTAACTAACGACAGAGCAGGGCAGGGCTAGTGCGGGTGTAAAACATAAGTAACGTCTATATAATATATCATATATACTATATACTATATCCATCACAGAATCGCATCACAGATATCGCAGCAGAATAAACATATGAAATATTGGATATACTAGGACGTCCGTGTTTTCAATACGAGCCAGTATAAAACACGGATTCCACGGTCATAACGAATAGCCAATCCCACACCCCTAGACCCCTACGAGAGCGGCAAGCAACCCTGCCAACTCTAGGGTTAAGAGACCCAGACTCGACTCCTCGAGTTGGTCTCCCACTGGACCCCAGAACCCGGTTACTTGTGCTCCCCTCCTTGGGTCTATCCTAATGAGGAAAAGTAAATAATATACAAAAGGTGACATCTTCCGCTACCTGGAAGTGCCCCAAATAAAAGAATATTACATACAAGTTTTTTACATGAATGAAAATGAAAAACACTCATCTCACATAAAAACCCCCGGCTATTCGAACACGACGATCCAATATAACATATCCAGCAACACATAACATCACATGTCATCAACGTAAGTAAGTATGCATATCCCAATTGTCGTTGACGTATAGCAACGAAACCGGCGATATGAACATACTACACTTACGGTCATAGAAAAGAAAGTGTAAAACTACAACAATTGGAATCCGCAACCTGTTTAGACATCACATGCCTAACTGTTACAAACCCCGCATTTTAGTCTCATTATCGAAAACTCTTTTCAATATCGTATGGGACTAAACTGCTAGATTTATAACATTCATCCAGTTATCTCATAACTGTTTGTGAATTCCAATTATTGTATCCAATTCCGGATAAATAGAATATATTAAACTTTCCGATCGAACATTCGAACACCCAAGTTTTCCCGACACCGATCAACACATGAAATAGGTTCAAAAACATTCACTTCATGCCTCAGTACCAACGGTCCAGCCGTAGAAGGGTCAAGCCAACGCCTCACATGTGGCACGCCGTACTCCCCCAAACCCGAAGGTTCAAAGGGCAGTTCAAGAGGTCACATAATCGAGTTAAGGTTTGTTGTCTTCTAGAGGGACCATCGCGTTACTTGCACTACTCAGAACGTTTTTTAACCACAGAAAAATCCAACACTTGGAATTATTCCGGCAGGGGAAAACTTGGGTATTTATATCCGGTCGAACTCTTTAACAAATTCTACAGTTATCTGGAAAAACACTTAGACAAAGTTTGATATTCCGATCGAATCGTCGATTCCCAATTTAACCCCAGAGCACTCAATCTTTAAATCAATTTAAAAATACCCAGAAAACACACCAGAATTTATCAGGTATTACTGTGCAGTGAAACATGGCTGACATCACTATATTGCCGCGGAACAGCGGCAGAAGCCATGCTTCTGCCGCGTTTCCGCGGCTCATTGAACTGTTCATGGGAAACGTTTTACACAGTAATTCTTATAATTCTTTGGTGAATTTTTTAAGCATTTTTAATATCAAAAATTCCCAGATTTCAGAAAATGTCCAGAGAGCTCTTGGGTATCGGGGTTTCGGGTTCGTTCGGACTTCAAACTCCGTCTAGACTTCGCCTAAGGCTCTAGCTAGGCTCTGATACCACTGTAGGGTTCTTAGGCACTCTAGTAAGGTCTCACAAGGCATCGAACATGCCATTTTACAAAAATATGGTGCCGAGAAACCCTAGTTAACGGATCTTTGCTAGAATTCTAGGCGAAAAACTAAACTAGTTAGCAAATTAACTAAAGGTCGGAAACTACAACCTTTGTAGATCCGGATATCCACCTCCACGGCTCCGCAACGAAGTCTCCTCGCTGTCCATGTCGAACCCCGGGCTCTAGCGTCGGCTTCATCGGAGAAGTAAGCGGAATAGTTCGTCGGCTTCGTGTCAAAGACGATCTATGTCGAGGTTGCACTAGTTCAAGCTCCGACTTCACAAAGTTGTGAAACTTGTGAAGAGAACACCCAAAACAACTTGGCAAGAGGTAGAGGGTGAAGAAATAGGAGATGGGTTCACTTTAGATTTGGAATTTTCTCACTAAAACTCAAGTTGCCATTGATGTAGCAAGCTTGAAGAAGAAGAAGAAGATGAAGATGAAGCAAGAATGATAAGTGTTCTATATTTTAAAAATAAAACTAATATGAATACTTATCATATCTTGACCATGGTCAAGTGTAGAGATTAAACCAAGGTTAGTTAGAGTGGTTAGGGTTAAGGATGAGATAAGGATGGTGGACTTTGTCAAAGCTTCAAGAAGCTTCAACATAGCTCCAAAATAAGCCACCATTCTCAATTAAATCCTTTCCAAATAAATAAACAAATAAATAAATGAAAAACCCAAACCCTAATCATCACTTAACCATGGTTTAACCCTTTACACTTAACCACATTATCAAGTATCATCAAACATGATACAAAGTAGTGCACTAAAGCATATCACATATACAATGTGCATCAAGTGAGAAAAATCCGTTTAAAGTGAACCAATACTAGTTAATGCAATGCAATATATCAAATATATAATTATGCATTAAATCATTAAATCAACATTTGATTCAATGATCCGGTCATGTCGCACATAACCGACTAGAATCTAATGTATCGATTTATCGAATCAATGATTCGATAACTAGGTCATATCGAATATAACCAATCGAAACATATATCGCGAGAATGAAATGCGGTATCACATACACGCATTATTCTCGGTCCTGCACATATCTCATATGCGCTCCTATTTCGTTTCGCTTGAGCCAGGAAACCTCTGTGTAGGACTCTAAAGACTCGTCAATACGCCGGTAGCAGATGATGATCATATCAAGCACCCACAAGCCGCAAGCGGTCTGCTAAACGTAACGGCCACCCGGGTATTGAGCGATCAGAAGATCGACGAGCTAGCCCGCTCACACTCCTGCGAATCCGACCAGTAACACTTACCGTACAGTCCGGTCTCTTCGTCTGATATGTCGCATATCAAGTCTAGGGGTGGTAAACGTCAGACCCCAATAACCCGATAAGTCATGCCGATGTGAGGCTCGTAACGGGTCGAGAAACTACTGGTAACACTTACCAGCAAATCTCTTATCAGCCCTGGCCAGGGACTTCCCTGCTACGGCCAATCGAGCACTGCGCAACATCAACCCCCAATACCGGGAGAGACGAAACCCCTCCTATCGCTCATTGCCTCCATGTGACTCGGGACAGTGCCTAAAGACCACCGTTTTGCACGCCCTCATGGACGTGGTAAGGTGGAGATCAAAGCACAGTGGGAATCACACAAGACTCTATGACGATCTCGGGTCTACAGACTATCCTGTACAAGTGTCACCTGAGAACTGCCATCTGACGTGAGGTATAATACCATCTGGGAGTTCTCGACGAGTCCGTCCAGTGTACCCAGTCTCCACTGAGCACCCGTATACCATCTCTGATGTCAAACACCAATGGATATGGGATCATCCATCGCCCATCACATGGGTCGAGAAGCGTATACGCTAGTCTACACTGGTATATCGATGCCCCGTCTCGATACACCCACGACTAGGGACCTTGAAGGATGTACTTATGGACTACCATGTCCCCACTAGTATGATCTGCATCACAGTCCAGGTAGTCAAGTACATATCCTAAGGGCTTTACCAACATGTAACTATAAGACAGTATAAAGAGACCAGTGTACATGTTAAGATAAAGAGTAACCAGATAGCATACTATCATATCGAGCAAGAAAGTCATCTCTATATATGTCCAAGCATCCAATATAATATACATCATCTGTACAATACTGGCCTCTAGGGCATACATACAACTAACAGTAATCCCAAATTATTAGAAGTAAATTTGTTTACTTGCTTTTTGTTTCGCCTAATCTCTAGTCTAAGATCTTGGTTAGGGTTGTTCGGCACTTGAAAAATTTGATTTTGGCATGGCTGATGCCTTGTAGAACCTTGTTCTAGTGCCTAGTAACCCTACAAAAGTACATTTCAATGGTGCCAAATATGAAATGCAATTTTCCGGTCGTGTGGATAGCCCGTAGTATCATACCCTAGACCCTTATGAGTGCTGCAAGCCACCCGCCAATCCCAGAAGCGAGGCAACCCCAATTAACAAAGTGAGTGGTCCACCCAGCACTTCTGAAATCCGGTGACTTGGGCACCCCTCCGCGGGTCAATCATATACCCTTATGAGTGCGGTGAATAGCTCGCCAATTCTAGAGTAAAGCACCCCAGTCTCAAATGGAGGCCCGTTACCCTCTAGAACCCGGCTATTCAAGCACTCCCCACGGTGTAATCCTAGTGCATGTAATAAAAAGCTGAATATACAACGGTGACTACGTCCACAACCTGGACACGCCCCAAAGAATAATACAAGCCGCGATGACGGAAGTCCACATGTCGAACGCTCGCCACACAATATGAATTTACATTACATCACAGAGAACTACATTTAATACTACGTACACCGGGCTATCCATCGCGACAAATCCAACATACCAAAATCACAGAGCAACACAGAACATCAACGTGAATATCATGTTCGTAAATCCGTCTGATTGTGCATATAGCAACTAGTCGAATTATACCGCGCTATAATATTCATGGTCGCAAAAAAATGCTCAGAAAAACACAAATTTAAAATTTCGATCGGTTAAAACTTTCCGCATTGTCCCCCCAAATACAAACTAGTACACAAACAAATCTGGACCAAAACCAAATATTCCAAAAATCATATTTCCATGAATTAGAGCCTTAGAAAAAATTTGGGACACTGTAGCCAAAATTGGACCGCGGTTTAGCGGTCAGATGGCACATTTGACTTCTGTTCCGCGGTCGAATTTTGGGATTAGGTGCCCAAATTTTTTTCCTAGCTCTAATTTTGCCTGCACATAATTTTAATGCAACCAAAGAAAAAATTTGAACAACTTTGAAATTCGAACAACAAGCATGGATTTTGGAAATGCGATTCGGAAAATTCCGTCTATCGAAACTCTAAATTAGTGCAAACAAGTCTAGCTTTTAGCATGGCTTTGATACCACTGCTGGGAACTTAGGTACACTAGCAAGCTAATTTTCGAAGATGGCAACATGGATTTCAAAATTTTCCAGTTTGCTAAAGTTCCGAAACCATGAATGGAACTAAAGAGCTAGAACTTGCAAACCAAACCAAGTGAGCTAAACTAATCTACTACGTGTAGAATACTCACATCCTCAAACTTTCTTCAAGTGCTCCGGATCACGCTTACAAGCTGGTCCTCCTTTGCCGAAAATGATCCACCTGGGGGAAACGATCCAAGCTCCAGTTTCGCCTAGCTAAGCAACCAACGCTCCAAGATCGCTAGCAATGGAGAGTGGGAATTTAGGAATTTTCCACTATCTTTTTCTCTCATTTCCAAAGCTCAAGTGAGCAACTAAAGAAAAAGGAGGAGGAGGTGAAGAAACATGGGCATGTGTAACCCAAGAAAGAATGAGCTAAGTCAAAAAAAATGAAGAAGATAAAGAATGGCATGTAGAAAGAATGGCTCCTCAATCATTTTGCAACCATGCAAAAATATCTCACACATTTTCAATAAACTAATAAAGGTCATACCTTTCTACAGACCTCTAAGCATGCTCATGCCACCTCACCCTCCACCTCATTTGCAAATGATTTTCTAAAAAGAAAATCATATAATAAGGTGTCCATCTTCCAGAAGATATTCCGTATAAATACATAATACAACCCGGTATACGTATCGAAATATATATACGCGTATTTGTATAAAAATACGAATAGGCAAGAGAGAAAATGAATAGTGAACAATAATACTAGAATACATATATTAAAAATATATATATAAATTATTAAATCAAAACTTGATTTAATAATCCGGCTTAATCCTAAACCGCTAGTATTATCAACCGTCCGATTAAAATCTGTGTAGCTTGTACACATATTTAATTAGACACCTGTATATACCAACATACGTTATCTATATCATATCGCTTGAACTATGAAAAATGCTCTGTGTTGGACTCTAAAGACTCGTCAGCATGCTGGCAGTGGGTTTAACCACAAGCACGTCAGCGGCACTAGCTGTACGTAACGGCTGCCCAGGTATTGAGCGAAAGGAAGGCCGACGAGCAAACTCATATGTACCCTTGCTAAGCATGTCTGTGACAATCTCCGTACAGTCCGGTCTGTTCGTCTAAGAGTATCGCATATCGAGTCTAGGGGGTGAATAAAGTCAGCCCCTAATAACTCGATATTTCGTGTCGGTGTGAAGCCCATCACCCACTGAGAAACTACCGATCCAAATCAGTAATTCTCATCCACCTTGACTAAGGATTTCTGGTGATGGCCATCCGTGCACAGCGCGACATCTGCCCCCAATACCGGGAGAGACGAATCCCCGACGATCCGCTCATTGCCTCCATGTCGCTCGAGACTGTACCCAACTAAAACCTGTTTGCACGACTCCTTTGAGCCGTAGTAGGGTAGTAATCAAAGCATAGTGGGAACTCACACGAGAAAAATGGCGATCTCAGATCGATAGACTAACCTGTACTCATATCATCTGAGAACTGCTATCTGACAATAGGTATAATACCATCTAGAATGTTTCCGGCGAGTCCGTCCAGTGTAACTCATAACCCAATGAGCACCTGTATACTATTTTAGGTGACTAACTGACACCAATGGCTTGTGAGACCGGCCACCGCCCTTCGTCGGGGTCTCGAAAAGTATACACTAGTCTACTCCGGAGTATCGATACCCAGTCTCGATACTCTCTCGACTAGGGACATTTAAGCCACCCAACTCAAACGTATATGATTGCCATCATAATACTGGTATTCAAGCAAGAATCATATGGGCTCTATCAATATGTAATAGTGATATGTAATACCACATAATGCATGTATATGATGATAGAGATAAATCAGATAGTATATTATCATTTCGAGTAAGACTGTTCTACCCGTATAAGTCATCCCTCAATCATCATAATCGCCTGCTTGCAATTACAATAATTGACTTGAGGGCACTATAGCCAACATGAAGAATAAAGAGGAAGAGAGGAGATGAGAGCTTGTATGCAAATGAGCTAAGTGTGTAAGTATATAAAGAGGAAGAGAGGAGATGAGAGCTTCTATTATATCTTCCACCATCAAAAACCAATATGACATAACCATTTTTGGAATAAATAAAGAAGCACATCCCTATCTACCATGCTCATAACTATACCCAAAGCCACCTCACCCTCCACCTCACTTCCAATTGATTTTCAAAAAAGAAAATCAAATAATGAGGTATCCTCCTTCTAGAAGTGTTCCATATAAATACGGAATACTACCCGGTATACGTATTGTAATACATATATACGTATCCATTTAAAAATACGAATAGCCAAGAGAGAAAATGAATAGTGAACATAATACTAGAATATATATTAAAAAAATATATAAATTATTAAATCAAAACTTGACTTAATAATCCGGCTTAATCTAAAGCCGGCTAGTATTATCAACCGTCCGATTAAACTTTGTGTAACCAGTATACGTATTTAATCGGACCCCTGCATGTACCAACGTACGTCCTCTACATCATATCGCCTGAACCGGGAAAACCCTATGTGTGGGACTCTAAAGACTCGACAATATGCTGACAGTGATTTACTGGATAATTCCAAAACCATAAGCTTGTCAGCGACACTAGCTGTACGTAACGGTTACCTAGGTATCTGCCAAAAGAGAGGTAGACAATCAAGTCCGTCCGTGCCCTACTGAGCCTGAATGTGACAATCTCCGTACAGTCCAGTCTCTTCGTCTAAAACTATCACATATCCGGTCTAGGGGTGGATAACATCAGACCTCTAATAACTCGATAAGTCGTGCTGGAGTCGAGCTCATCACCAACCGAGAAACTACTGAACTCTTATCAGTAAATATCATCCACCATGCCCACGGATTTATAGTGATGGCCAACCGAACACAGCGCAACATCGGCTCCTAATAGCAGGAGAGATGAAACCCTGACAATTGCTCACTGCCTCCATGTGGCTCGGGACTGTACCCAACTAAAACCTATTTGCACAACTCCTTTGAGCCGTGTTAGGGTAGTAATCTAAGTACAGTGGGAACTCACACGAGAAAAATGACAATCTCGGGTCAAAAAACTAACCTATACCCATGTCACTAGAGAGCTGCTATCTAACGATAGGTATAATACCATCTAGAAATTCTCGGCGGATCCGTCCAGTGTACTCACCTCCAGTGAACACTTGTATACTATTTTAGGTGACAAAACACCAATGGCTTATGAGACTGACCACCGCCCCTTGTCGGGGTCTAGAAACGTATACACTAGTCTATTTCGGAATATCGATACCCAGTCTCGACACTCCCTCGACTATGGACATTTAAGGATGTGCTTATGGACGACCCAGCTCTCACGTATATGATCGCCATCATAATGCTGGTAGTTAGGCAAGAATTCTACGGGTTTCATCATTATGTATTAGCGACACGTAATAGCATGTAAAACTTATGTACATGAATAATAAAGACAAACCAGATAGCATACTATTATCTTGAGCAAGACTGTTCTACCTGTATAGGTCCTCCTTCAATTATCATAATCGCATACATGCAATTGCAATAATTACCTTGAGAGCACTCTTTACCACCAGAAACGGAGACGAACGAGGATGGATCGTCTTGCCTAAATCTGGGGGAAGATGCTATTTGAATTTATCCGTCCACCTCTCCGAAAATACCAAGTTAATTTCTGGCACCGTATATCGGAGGTTTGGACGGATGCGGCCGTTGTAGCGTGACTTTATCAGATTCCCCCTCGTTTGTGAGGGAGTTTTTGATTGTGAAGATGCTCTTCCCTGCAGGCGCAAGCCCTTGCAGTTAATTACGTTACCGCGTTGTGATAACCACTTTCTCCTGCTCTGGAAGTTCACTTCGTGTCGTATGTGTTTTTGTTTGTTTAGGTTGCCCATGGATTGTATACGGAGACTAGTTCGTGTCGTCGCCCGTAGGGCGTGGATTAGTCTAAATCCGTATATTTTTAGATTCAGACTTGGTTTATTTAAGGACCGTTAATCTGGTTTGAGATTAAGATCGACTTAAATATATATGAGCATTTGGGGCTCAGTTTGTTTTATTTGAGGACGTCACGGTCCATTACCTCCGTGTTTGGGGCAGATATTAGTTTAAGGACATTTCGGTCCAACATTCCAGTTTTAGGGACGAATGTTAGTTTCAGGACACATCAGTCCGTTGTCGCCGTTTTTGAGGCGACTGTTAGTTCAGGGACATTTCGGTCCTTTATTCATCTTGTGCGCACGTGTATTTGTTACGTGACTAAATGAACAATAGTGACATGGGATGCACCCAATTTGGAGTGAGATCCGATTTGAGGTGTGCACGTCAATTTGGAAGTGCATCAACATGGGATGTATCATTCCCAGCCTTGATGAAGTTTTACATCAAGTTAGGATGAGAAAATAGTTGTTGGTTGTCAGGACCCGCCACCTCTCTGAAGACGTTGAGGAATTACAACGACATCTATTAGAGGTGTGGAGAGATGTAACCTTGAACTAAATCCCGTATTTGAGGGCAAAAGGGGTTGTGGTGGACCTAAGAATCGTTAGTCATATTTGAAACTAAGATTACCTTAAGAGATATGGGATGAATATCATTTTGGATATCATCAATGAGAGATCATCGGGCATGTTTGAGACTATGATCAGTTTGGAAATCATGAGTATAATGGCTCGGTTGATTTAAAATCAAAGAGATTTAACCTCAGGAAACTTAGCCAATTTAGGCTGATATTGGGTTTCTATTGAAGGGTTACCCTAGCGCCCTGGCCATCTCACGTGGCCAAATGCGGAACAAAATTTTTCTTACGAATGAAACTTGGCCCTAGACTAAACCCTAAAACCGGATCTTTCCATAAAACTAACTAGTTACACTAAGAGAGCTATCTACTATGATAGAAACCTCACTAAATAAACCAAGTCCTTCGGTCTTCGTTCTTCATCATATGCTCCAAGTGGCCTCCTTAAACTTGTTCGATCACCAACTCCGGCTCCATCGGTCCTCCGGGATCGAGCTTGTTCTCCGGCCTTGCTTTGTCGTAGATGATCCACCTGAGGGGTATGATCCATGGCTCTAGCTCTTTGCTAAATATCAAAAGAGCAACTAGAGAACTTGGGATGCTAGTCCAAGTAATCTAGGATGTAGTTTTGGAGTTCTAAGTGTGAAGCTATTTCTTTCTTTCCTCTTCACTTGATTCTCAACACATGAGAAGGTAGTGAAGAGGAAGAAGATGAAGGTGGAGGAAGCTAGAGAGGAGGGAGGAGCTTGGAGAGAAAATGGAGCTCAAGAAAATAATGAGCAAGCATGAGAGAGAAAATAACACACAAAGGTTTTGTATGCAATTTTCTTTCATTAAACAATAGCAACCATGCTTCAATAGTAAACCCAAAATGAATTATAAATTCATTTGTAAACTATTGAAGCATGGTCAACTCCATACCTCCCTCACCTCTCACATTCCACCTCATTTCCATTTATCAAATAAATGGAAAATCCAAAATGAGGTGGCCACCTTCTAGAAGGAAATCTGTAATAAATACGGATTTCAGTCTACTGTACAAATATACCGGCAATCAGATAAAAATCCGAACGCCCAAAAGAGATAGAATAACACGAAGAACGTAATACTAGAATATATATATCGAAATACATATACGTAAATTATTAAATCAATACCTGATTTAATAATCCGGCTCAAACCCGAGCCGGCTAGTATTACAAACTGTCCGATTGAAAATCCGAGTACCAAGTACATCAATCGATCGAACCCTGCACGTATCAAATACGGCTACTACATCATTTCGCCTGAATCAGGGAAACCCTCTGTGTGGGACTCTAAAGACTCGACAGTACTCTGGTAGTGAGTTTAACCACAAGCACGTCAGCGGCACTAGCTGTACGTAACGGCTGCCCAGGTACCTGTCGAAAAGGAAGGCCGACGAGCAAGCTCGTCCGAACTCCTACTGAGCCTATCCGTGACAATATCCGTACAGTCCGGTCTCTTCGTCAAAGAGTATCGCATACCGGATCTAGGGGATGGTGAATGTCAGACCCTAACAACCTGATAAGTCGTGCCGATGTGGCTCAGGACCAATCCGGGAAACTACTAATCAACCAATCAGTAAATCCCAAGTGCCTTGGCCAAGGTCTTATGGTCCTGACCAATCGAATCACAGTGCGATATCGACTCCCTATACCGGGAGAGACGAATCCCCAACAATCGCTCACTGCCTCCATGTGGCTCGGGACTGAACCCAACCAAAACCTGTTTGCACGACTCAGTAGAGCCGTGGTAGGGTAGTGATCAAAGCTCAGTGGGAACTCACACGAAACAAATGCCGATCTCGGTTCCAAAGACTAACCTGTACACATGTCACCTGAGAACTTCCATCTGACGATAGGTATAGTACCACATGGAAGTTCTCGGGGAGTCCGTCCAGTATACTCACACCCAGTGAGCACCTGTATACGGTCTTAGGTGCATCAGACCAATGGCTGCGGGACCAACCATCCCCCGACGGGGCAAAAAACGTACACACCATTCTACTCTGGAGTATCAGTGCCCAGTCTCGATACTCATTCGACTAGGGACCATTTAAGGATGTGCTCAGGGACTACCCTGCTCCCACAAGTATGATCGCCATCACAACGCAGGTAGTCAAGCAAAATCCTATGGGCTTTATCAACATGTAACCGCAATATGTAATAACGATTATGACATATGCCATGTTAAGATAAAGACAAACCACAATAGTATACTACCGTATCGAGTCTTTATCAATATGTGCAAACCAGATATAATAACAATAAATACACATATCTCGATAAAGACAAGTCAAATAATAAACTATAAAACCGGGCAAGATTGTTTTGTACATACATATCCCTAGAATCCATATGTATACATATACAATACTGGCCTCTAGGGCATATACATCCAACAATCTCCCACTTGCAATAAAGGCCAGTGATTGGCGTACCGAATACCCAAAGTCTGCTCTAAGGCCAGCTGCTGGCGTACCGCATACCCAACATCCCAAAAAGTCGCTCGAATTGTGTTTGAGGGAGGGCCTTTGTAAATGGATCCGCCATGTTGTCCTTCGTATCTACTCTCCGGACCTCGATCTCCTGGCAATCTACGATCTCCCTGATCAGGTATCTGCCTGGATTTCTGATGGGACCGTGGTTCCTTCGCTAAAGCTATAGCTCCATTGTTATCACAATACACCGGTATCGGATCAACAATGGACGGAACCACTTGAAGTTCAGCTATGAACTTCTTTATCCAGACCGCCTCTTTTGCGGCATCGCTTGCAGCAATGTATCAGCCTCCATCGTCGAGTCTGCGACGGTATCCTGTTTAGAACTCTTCCAGCATACCGCCCCTCCGTTGAGGGTAAACACAAAACCCGAGATAGATTTGCTATCATCCTTGTCACTCTGGAAGCTTGAGTCGGTAAAGGACTCGACCCTGAGATCTCCATTACCGTAAATCAGGAACATCTCCTTAGTCCTTCTCAGGTACTTGAGAATGTTCTTTACTGCTGTCCAGTGGTCCTCACCTGGGTCTGACTGATACCGGCTCACCACGCTTAGTGTGTAAGCTACATCTGGTCTTGTACATAGCATCGCATACATTATAGATCCTACCGCCGAAGCGTAGGGTATAGTGCCCATGCGATCCCTCTCCTCGTCAGTCTTGGGAGACATCTCCTTGGAGAGGATGATTCCGTGCAATGCGGGTATGTTACCACGCTTGGAATCTTCCATAGTAAATCTCTTTAGTACGGTCTCTATGTACCTGGACTGTGAAAGTCCCAATAGTCTCTTGGATCTATCTCTGTAGATCTTGATCCCCAGAATGTACGAGGCATCACCTAAGTCTTTCATAGAGAACCTTTGTGATAAGAATAGCTTGACCGATTGTAGCATAAGAATGTCATTTCCTATCAAAAGAATGTCATCCACGTACAAGACTAGGAACACGACAGTTCATCCTACAATCTTCTTATAAATACATGGCTCATCATCATTTTTGATGAAGTCAAAGTCTTTGACTGTCTCATCAAAACAGATGTTCCAACTCCGCGATGCTTGCTTCAATCCATAAATGGATTTGAGTAACTTGCACACCTTCCTGCTGCTCCCACTGTCTACAAAACCTTCTGGCAGATTCATGTAAACGTACTCTTCTAAACATCTGTTTAGAAAATCCGTTTTTACGTCCATCTGCCAGATCTCATAGTCATAGAAGGCAGCAATGGCAAGCAGGATCCTAATAGATTTGAGCCTAGCTACTGGAGAAAAGGTTTCGTCATAGTCCACTCCTGGTCTTTGACGAAAACCTTTTGCAACGAGTCTAGACTTATAGGTTTCCACCTGCCCATCTACACCAAGTTTCTTCTTGTAGATCCATTTGCATCCAATGGGTTTTACCTCCGGTGGAGCAACTTCCAGGGTCCACACTTTATTGGTGTACATGGACTCCATTTCAGATTGCATAACATCCAGCCATTTTGTAGGGTTCCTAGGCACTCTAGTGAGGTCTCACAAGGCATCGAACATGCCATTTTCAAAAAATTCTAGGTGCCGAGAGACCCGACTACGGATCGTTTGCTAGAAAACTGGGCGAAAAAGCTAACTAGTTAACACTTAACTACAAGATACTGAAATACAACCTTTGTAGATCCGGTGCTCCACCTCCATAGCTCCGCAACGAGGTCCTCTCCGCTGTCCAAATCATATCCGGGCTCTAGCGTCGGCTTCGTCGGAGAATGGGCAAGCTAGGTCGTCGATGTCCATGCCGAAGATGATCTACGTCGAGGCATCGCTAGATCAAGCTCCAACTTCACCAAGTCAAGAAACTTGTGAAGTAAACACACTCTACTACTTGGCAAGAGGTAGAGGATGAAGAAATAGGAAGTGGGTAGACTTTAGAATTGGATTTCTCACTCATTTGCTCAATTCACCATTGATGAAGTAAGCTATCTTTATGAAGAAGAAGAAGAGGAAGAAGATGATAAAAGTTATGATAAGATTTTAGAATAGAAAAGAATAATAATCTTATCATAATTTTCACCATGGTTAGGTGTAGAGAATTAACTTAGGTTAGATCTATGGTTAGGGTCAAAAGAAGAAGACAAAATGGTTAAGTGGTCAAAGTTTCATGAAGCTTCAATAAGCTTCATGAAGAATAAAGAAAGAAAACCATTTTGTTTTTCTTCTTTTATGCTTTAATTATTTTCCAAAATGAATAAGCAAATAATTAAAAGAATATGCAAAACCCTAATCATCATCTTGACCATAGTTTAATTCTATACACTTAACCAAAAACCATGTATCATCAAACATGATACAAGTAAGTGCACAAAACTATATCGTATATACAATGTGCACACCCGAGTGAGAAAATCCATTTAAAGTGAACCGATACTAGTTAATACAAAGTAATATATCAAATATATAATTATGCATTAAATCATTAAATCAACACTTGATTCAATGATCCGGTTATGTCGCACATAACCGACTTGTATCATCAGTAACAACTTATCGAATCAATACTTGATCCGATAACTCGGCTATATCGCATATAACCGATCAATGTCACATCGCGAGAATCGAATACAGTATCACATACTGGTATCATTCTCGGTCCCGCACATATCTCATATGCACTCCTATTTCGTTTCGCTTGAGCCATGAAACCTCTGTGTAGGACTCTAAAGACTCGTCAATACGCCGGCAGCAGATGATGATCATATCAAACACCCACAAGCCGCAAGCGGTCTGCTAAACGTAACGGCCACCCGGGTATTGAGCGATCTGAAGATCGACGAGCAAGCCCGCTCACACTCCAGTGAATCCGACCAGTAACACTACCGTACAGTCCGGTCTGATCGTCTGATATGTCGCATATCCCACCTAGGGGTGGTAAACGTCAGACCCCAATGGCTCGATAAGTCGTGTCGATATGAGGTCTATAACAATTCGAGAAACTACTGGTAACACTTACCAGTAAATCTCAGCAACCCTGGCCAGGGATTTCCAGTTATAGCCAATCGAACACAGCGCAACATCAACCCCCTATACCGGGAGAGACGAATCCCCTCCTATCGCTCATTGCCTCCATGTGACTCGGGACTGTACCCAAAAACCACCGTTTTGCACGCCCTCTTGGACGTGGTAAGATGGAAATCAAAGCACAGTGGGAACCACACAAGACTCTATGACGATCTCGGGTCAACAGACTACTCTGTACCAGTGTCACCAGAGAACTGCCATCTGACGTGAGGTATAATACCATCTGGGAGTTCTCGGCGAGTCCGTCCAGTGTACCCAGTCTCTACTGAGCACCCGTATATCATCTCCGATGTCAAACACCAATGGATATGAGATCATCCATCGCCCATCTGTATGGGTCGAGAAGGTACACGCTAGTCTACTCTGGTATATCGATGCCCCGTCTCGATACACCAACGACTAGGGACTTTGAAGGATGTACTTATGGACTACCATGTCCCCACTAGTATGATCCGCATCATAGTCCAGGTAGTCAAGTACAGATCCTAAGGGCTTTACCAACATGTAACAGAGAGACAATCAGCATACACGTTAAGGTAAAGGGTAACCAGATAGCATACTATCATGTCGAGCAAGAAAGTCCTCCCTATATATGTCCCAGCATCCACTACAATATACATCCTATGTACAGTAATGGCCTCTAGGGCATACATATAACTAACAATCTCCCACTTGCACTAGGGCCATCTGTAGCAGTGGTTGTAGTATCTCATACGCAAACATCCCATAAAAGTCTCTCTCTGGGAACAGGCCTTTGTGAGTGGATCCGCTGTGTTGTCCTCTGAGTCTACTCTCCTAACCTCGATCTCCCTAGAGATCAACCATCTCCATGATCAAGTGATACTGCCTTAGAATATGTCTGGATCACTGATGGGACCGGCGTTCCTCGGCATGATCCACGACTCCATTGTCTCACAATGGTAGGAACGTAGTTCATCTCATGAACCAATATACACCCAAACAGCCTCTTTGGTAGCATCTTAAGTAGCGATGTATCCTGCCTTTATCGTCTAGTATGCCACGGTATCTAGCTTGGAACTCTTCCAACATACCGTCCCTTTACTGAGGGTAAAGACAATGCCTGCGACTGACATTCAGTCGTCTTTATCACCCTGGAACCCTTCCAGTGATTCTCCCCAGGATCGATTGATACCATCTCACTACAACTAGTGAGAATCCTAACATCCATTTAGATCTATCTCATAGATCCAAAATCCAGGAGTTAGTAGGTATCATTATGATCCTATATGGAGAATCATTGTGATAAACGGAGATTGACAGAGCGTAGCATAGGAAACTCCTTTCCTATCAAGAGTATGTCATCCACGTACTCTACGAGGATCGTCACCATACTCCCTACTACCTTTTTGTATATACAAGGTTCATCTACCATTTTGATGATGTCAACTTCTTTGACTAATCCATCAAAACAGATGTTCCAACTCCGCGATGCCTGCTTTATCCTATAAAGCATCTTGCACACGTTTCCGCTGCTCCTACTGTCTACGAAGCCCTCTGGCTGTGTACTTATAGACACTCTCTTCTAAATCATCATTTAGAAAAGCAGTCAAGACACCCAACCACCAGATATCGTAGTCATGGTATGTAGCCGTGACAAGTAGGATCTGGATGGACTTAAGCATAGGTACGGGAAAAGGTTTCATCATTATCCACGCCTGGTCAATGACGAAAACCTTTAACAAGTCTAGCTTTGAAAGTCTCAACTCTTCCATGTACACCAAGTAATCTTCTCAAGATATACTTGCTCCTGATGGGGATTTAACCCTTCAGATATAGCAACCAAAGTCCATACTTTGTTGGTGTATATGGATTCCATCTCAGATCACTAAGCATCCAACCATTCTTACAGAGTCACACTACTGATGGCCAGCTCGAAACTAGTTGGGTCATCATCTCATGATGCAATCCTCGCTCCCACTGTCATAGAGAAACCGAAGTATCTCTCAGGTGGGTGAGGAACCCTACTAGATCGTCGGAGAGGCTGAGGTTCGTTGGAATCTACTGAATCCTTTGGTTCTACCAAATCATCTGCTGTTGTTTGTATAGCTGGAACCTTTCCAGTTCTACATAACTAACCTTGCCTCGAGCTTGTCCGGATTTTGCTTTTAGACATAGGCCGGACAACCCCAAATCTTAACTATCTTAAGAGATGGGCTCTTCCCTTACCATATCACATATGAAGCGGTAGGCAACTGATTTGATTGGAACCCTATTCAATAGGTATGCAACTTCTCAAGTGCATAACCCCCTAAGGAAAAAGGTAACTCAGTAGTACTCATCATAGAGCACACCATATCATATAGGGTGTGATTGCTCCGCCCCGATAACCATCGTGCTATGGTGTATACGGAGGAGTAATACTGAGAGAGAATCTCATTCTCCTTTAGAATAGTCCAGGAATTCCATGCTCAAGTATTCTCCTCCTTGATCACATCAAAGGACATAATACTTATACCCGTATTTTGGTTCTCTACTTCTAACTTATATTCTGTGAATATCTCAAAAGGTTCGGACTTGTGTTTCAACAAGAACATATGTCTGAATCTAAAGAGATCATCAGAGAACGTAATGAAGTATAAAGAACCATTCCTGGCATGTGTAGACATGGGACCTACATACATCAACATGTATCATCCCAAGAGTTCATTAACTCTTTCTCTGTTTCCAATAAACAGGGCTATGGTCATTTTATCTTTGTGACATGACTGGCAAGTTTCATAAGATGTAAATTCAAACTGATTTAAATATGCATCTACATGTAACTTCAGCTAGTCGGGTCACATTGATCTGACCTAGTCTACAATACCTTAAGAAGGATCCGTTCATTTCTGAACTCTTCCTCTTGTGTGTGTTCTGTATACTAAGAACTGTAGTTTGATTTAGAACATCAACGCTTTTAGATAACGTGCCTGAAACGATCGACTTTTGATATACGAAATGTTCAAAACATTATCCAACAATACAAAATTTTATCATTTCTTTACTGATAAAGAGATAGATATGATTTTGTATATCAGGTTCGGTATCTAAAAACATTCGTTCAGAATCAATGTATTTGGAATACAGGGTGACAGTGACCAACAGACTTGGCTGCAACTCTTGCCCCGTTTTCTGCCTCATGAAACTTATCACCCGTTCTCAGTTCTCTACCTTTCTGTAGCCCTATGTAACATATTACATATCTGGGATCCTGATCTGGTATCACATACCCAGGACGTAAAGGATACTGAGAAACAGTTCTATATAATGAACACACCCGAAGATGATGCATCAGCATGCACTCTCTTCGTTTGGGCGGCACGGAAAATCTGGTATTCCCCAATTTCCTGCTCTGTCTTATAACAATTATAAGTTGAAGCGGGACCAACGTTCCCCAGCTCAGTATAACAAGCGGGTTCGGTCAATAATCCGTATTATTATCTTGATTAAGGCGTGATATGGTCGCTACCAGGAGAGAGAGAGAAAAAAACACTCAGCGTGCGCTCTTGCAAGAATAGATTGGTTATTATTTTATCTAATCAGGATGGCTCCCACTGCTTTTTATCAAATCTTCCTTCAAACCCTAAAAGGAAAGACTAGCCGGGATTAATTACACACTACAAGTTCGCCAATCTTTCAGCCAGGCCAGTGTCGGTACTTTGAGGGAGGTCCCCCGTGCTTTCGCACGAACCTAATTAATGTAAACCTCGTTTTCCCAGAGGCGTAACCCCGTTGACACCTTTCTAGACACCTACTTGATCGGCTAATTGTAATGTATAAAACTCTCCCAGGAGTAACACTTACTCGCAGCGGGTATCGGGATCCAACTATCTCATAGAAGGTATGCAATCTCATTGCAAATCTCAACACTTGAAATTCCCGATAATATTTTGCCCCTAGCAGCTATATGACCTTAACATAGTCAACAAATCATAAGTGCTAGTCAAGTTCAACCCGTCATTTCCCGATTGAATTAAACCCACCCGCACGACCCTTAACATAGTCAACAAAGTCGCACGACTACCCTAATCCAATCACATCATATGCTTATGCAGATAAGCACTAATTAGCTACCGCACACTACGCCTTAACATAGTCAACAAACGTAGCACGAATACTAACTAGTACTTATCTGAAATGACAGAGGGCTACGACAGGTTTTTCTGAAAACCTATTGCGTAATGAACTTGATATCGTTGTAGAATCGAATGAATTTTGAAATGGAGTGTTTTTGAAGCTTTTCTAGTTTTGCTAAAGGAGTCACTCCCGGTGAAGGGATCGTCGGTCCTTTCCTCGTCGAATGAGGTGCGGGATATATCATATATATCACTGTGCAAAACAAAAACACTTAAAAGCAATCAAATAACAAACCGAGTGTGTAGCATCTGCCAGTTATTGCTAAAGGAGTCACTCCCGGTGAAGGGATCTCGGTCCTTTCCTCATCGAATAAGGTGCAGGATATATCACATATACCGCTGTGCAAAGCAAGAACTGTAGCTACCTGTTTTATTTTGAAATTCGATTCTACAACATCTTAGGTTTCTTTTATTTCATTAATCTCATTAATGAAGTCCCATCATTTATGTACCTAAACATCACAGATAAATACGACGTACACTTATGCCATCCGCATTCGCCTCGATGTCCCCTCGTGCACCGTTAGGTTAGGTAACTAACGGCAGAGCGGGGCAGGGCTAGCACGGGTGTAAAATATAAGTAACGTCTATATAATATATCATATATACTATATACTGTATCTATCACAGAACACATCAGAGATATCGCAGCAGAAGAAACATATGAAATATTGGATACACTAGGACGTCCGTGTTTTCAATACGAGCCAGTAAAAAACACGGATTCCACGGTCGCGATGAATAGCCAAACCCACACCCCTAGACCTCTACGAGAGCGGCAAGCAACCCTACCAATTCTGGAGTTAGGAGACCCAGACCCGACTCCTCGAGTTGGTCTCCCACTGGACTCCAGAACCCGGTTACTTGTGCCCTCCTCCTTGGGTCTATCCTAGTGCGGAAAAGTAAATAATATACAAAGGGTGACAACTTCCGCAACCTGGAAGCGCCCCAATAAAAGAATATTACATACAAGTTTTTTACATGAATGAAAATGAAAAACACTCATCTCACATAAAAACCCCCGGCTATTCAAACACGACGATCCAATATAACATATCCAGCAACACAAAACATCACATGTCATCAACGTAAGTAAACATGTGCATCCCAATTGTCGTTGTCATATAGCAACGAAACCGGCGATATCACATATTACACTTACGGTCATAGAAAAGAAAGTGTAAAACTACAACAGTTGGAATCCGCAATCTGCATAGACATCGCATGCCTAATCAAATGAATACCTTAGACATCACATGCCTAACAATTATAAACCCCGCATTCTAGTCTCAAAATCGAAAACACTTTTCAATATCAAGTCGGGCAATTCAACAAGATTCCCGACAGTCTGATCGAATGCTCGTCGCAAACTTCAGTAGACGGCCGCACCCCCGATACCGTCGACGAAGTGCACCAAGGCGGAACACCACTGCCGCGAGCACCCGAACGGACGCTTTCGGCGACGGGGTTCTCCTACAGTCACTTGGTCGGGGCTATGGAGTGAGGCTGTCTATTAAGTTTACCCGGCGAGTATCCGCGTACGCTACGCGATTGCGACAGACTTTTGATCACATCAAAATTCCGTGGCAACCGATCAAGTGAGACTAAAGTGCTATGTTTATAACATTCATTCAGTTATCACATAACTTTTGTGAATTCCAATTATTGTATCCCATTCCAGATAAACAGAAAATGTTAAACTTTTCGACCGAACAATCAAACACCCAAGTTTTCCCGATACAGCTCAATACATGAAATAAGTCTAACAACATTCCGTTCGTGCCTCAGTACCAACGGTCCAGCCGTAGAAGGGTCAAGCCAACGCCTCACATGTGGCACGCCGTACTCCCCCAAACCCGAAGGTTCAAAGGGCAGTTCAAGACGGTCACATAATCGAGTTAAGGTTTGTTGTCTTCTAGAGGGACCATCGCGTTACTTGCACTACTTAGAACGTCGTTAAACTACGGAAAAATCCAACACTTAGAAATTTCCCGACAGGGGAAAAATTGGGTATTTATATCCGGTCGAACTTTTTAACATATTCTAAAATTTATCCGGAAAGCCAAACAGACAAAATTTGATAAACCCGATCGAATCATCAAAGCTCCAAAACATCCCAGATTATTCAACACTTGAATAAATTTTAAAAATACCCAGAGAAGTCAGCACAGAAAACAATGAATTACTGTGTAAAATAGGATTCCAAATAAGACAAAATAGCCGCGGATCCGCCGCACGAGCCTTGCTCGTGCCGCGGAACAGCGGCTAAAAGAAGGAATTACAAACACGAATTTTACAGTAATCCTTATATTTTCCTGCTTATTTCTCTGCATATTTTTAATCATGAAAAATCACTGTTTTTAGAAAAAGTACAGAGAGCACATTTTGGAGTTGGTTTCGGGTTCGTTCCGGTTTCAAATTCCGTCTGGACTTCGCCTAAAGCTCTAGCTAGGCTCTGATACCACTGTAGGGTTCCTAGGCACTCTAGTGAGGTCTCACAAGGCATCGAACATGCCATTTTCAAAAAATTCTAGGTGCCGAGAGACCCGACTACGGATCGTTTGCTAGAAAACTGGGCGAAAAAGCTAACTAGTTAACACTTAACTACAAGATACTGAAATACAACCTTTGTAGATCCGGTGCTCCACCTCCATAGCTCCGCAACGAGGTCCTCTCCGATGTCCAAATCATATCCGTGCTCTAGTGTCGGCTTCGTCGGAGAATGGGCAAGCTAGGTAGTCGATGTCCATGCCGAAGATGATCTACGTCGAGACATCGCTAGATCAAGCTCCAACTTCACCAAGTCAAGAAACTTGTGAAGTAAACACACTCTACTACTTGGCAAGAGGTAGAGGATGAAGAAATAGGAAGTGGGTAGACTTTAGAATTGGATTTCTCACTCATTTGCTCAATTCACCATCGATGAAGTAAGCTATCTTCATGAAGAAGAAGAAGAGGAAGAAGATGATAAAAGTTATGATAAGATTTTAGATTAGAAAAGAATAATAATCTTATCATAATTTTCACCATGGTTAGGTGTAGAGAATTAACTTAGGTTAGATCTATGGTTAGGGTCAAAAGAAGAAGACAAAATGGTTAAGTGGTCAAAGTTTCATGAAGCTTCAATAAGCTTCATGAAGAATAAAGAAAGAAAACCATTTTGTTTTTCTTCTTTTATGCTTTAATTATTTTCCAAAATGAATAAGCAAATAATTAAAAGAATATGCAAAACCCTAATCATCATCTTGACCATAGTTTAATTCTATACACTTAACCAAAAACCATGTATCATCAAACATGATACAAGTAAGTACACAAAACTATATCGTATATACAATGTGCACACCCGAGCGAGAAAATCCATTTAAAGTGAACCGATACTAGTTAATGCAAAGTAATATATCAAATATATAATTATGCATTAAATCATTAAATCAACACTTGATTCAATGATCCGGTTATGTCGCACATAACCGACTTGTATCATCAGTAACAACTTATCGAATCAACACTTGATCCGATAACTCGGCTATATCGCATATAACCGATCAATGTCACATCGCGAGAATCGAATACAGTATCACATACTGGTATCATTCTCGGTCCCGCACATATCTCATATGCACTCCTATTTCGTTTCGCTTGAGCCAGGAAACCTCTGTGTAGGACTCTAAAGACTCGTCAATACGCCGGCAGCAGATGATGATCATATCAAACACCCACAAGCCGCAAGCGGTCTGCTAAACGTAACGGCCACCCGGGTATTGAGCGATCTGAAGATCGACGAGCAAGCCCGCTCACACTCCAGTGAATCCGACCAGTAACACTACCGTACAGTCCGGTCTGATCGTCTGATATGTCGCATATCCCGCCTAGGGGTGGTAAACGTCAGACCCCAATGGCTCGATAAGTCGTGTCGATATGAGGTCTATAACAATTCGAGAAACTACTGGTAACACTTACCAGTAAATCTCAGCAACCCTGGCCAGGGATTTCCAGTTATAGCCAATCGAACACAGCGCAACATCAACCCCCTATACCGGGAGAGACGAATCCCCTCCTATCGCTCATTGCCTCCATGTGACTCGGGACTGTACCCAAAAACCACCGTTTTGCATGCCCTCTTGGACGTGGTAAGATGGAAATCAAAGCACTGTGGGAACCACACAAGACTCTATGACGATCTCGGGTCAACAGACTACTCTGTACCAGTGTCACCAGAGAACTGCCATCTGACGTGAGGTATAATACCATCTGGGAGTTCTCGGCGAGTCCGTCCAGTGTACCCAGTCTCTACTGAGCACCCGTATATCATCTCTGATGTCAAATACCAATGGATATGAGATCATCCATCGCCCATCTGTATGGGTCGAGAAGGTACACGCTAGTCTACTCTGGTATATCGATGCCCCGTCTCGATACACCCACGACTAGGGACTTTGAAGGATGTACTTATAGACTACCATGTCCCCACTGGTATGATCCGCATCATAGTCCAGGTAGTCAAGTACAGATCCTAAGGGCTTTACCAACATGTAACAGAGAGACAATCAGCATACACGTTAAGGTAAAGGGTAACCAGATAGCATACTATCATGTCGAGCAAGAAAGTCCTCCCTATATATGTCCCAGCATCCACTACAATATACATCCTATGTACAGTAATGGCCTCTAGGGCATACATATAACTAACACATTTATCAGAGTCCCTACTGATAATGGCCTGCCTGAAACTAGTAGAATCATCTTCTTGCAAGATGCAATCCTCTCGATCCCCATCTATGAGAAAACCGTAGTATCTCTCGAGCGGATGAGAAATCCTACTAGATCTGCGGAGTGGCTGAGGTTCGTCTGGTACTATTGAATCTTGTTGTTCTACCAAATCTTCAGTTATAGTTTGTCCTTCTGGAATTTCTTCCAATTCTACCGTGCTCCCACTTATTTCTTTTTCAAGAAACAACCTTTCAAGAAATGTGGCGTGTCGAGAGACAAAACCTTTTGTTCATCGACATGGTAGAATAGATATCCATTTGAATGCCTGAGATATACAACAAACTTACATAAAACTGATCGTGCCTCAAGTTTTTCCGGATTCTGGTTTTTTACATAAGCCGGACAACCCCATATCTTAATCCTTTTAAGACATGGTCTTTTATTACTCCATATTTCATATGGAGTTTTAGGCACAGATTTTGATGGAACCTGATTCAATAAATACGCTGTGGTTTCAAGCGCAAGCCCCCAGAATGAAAGAGGCAACCCAGCATTACTCATCATGGAGCGGACCATATCCAATAGGGTACTATTACTCCGCTCCGATACACCGTTGTGCTGTGGTGTGTAAGGAGGAGTAAGCTGAGAGAGAATACCATTCTCTTTCAAAAAATCCCTGAATTCCGTAATTAAGAACTCTCCCCCTTTATCAGATCGTAGGATCTTAATACTTTTGCCAATCTGGTTCTCTACTTCCTTTCTGAATTCTTTGAATTTCTCAAAAGCTTCAAATTTGTGTTTCATAAGATACACATATCCGAATCTAGAGAGATCGTCAGTGAATGTGATGAAGTACGAGAACCCACCCCTTGCATGCATAGACATCGGACCACATACATCACTGTGTATGAGTCCCAAGAGCTCTGCTGCTCTTTCTCCATGCCCGGTGAACGGAGATTTGGTCATCTTTAAAAGACTGAAAAGTTTCATAAGATGAAAATTCGAACGTATTCAAGAATCCATCTTTATGTAACTTACTTAGTCTTTTCTCTCCGATATGACCAAGTCTACAATGCCACAAGTAGGATTTGTTCGTATCTGAACTTTTCCTCTTGCGTGTGTTTTGTATATTGAGAACTGTATTCTGATTTAGAATATAGATACCATTACACAGTGTACCTTTTGCAACCAATACCTTATCAAGGTAAATATTCATGATATTTCTATCAAGAACAAAGTTATATCCATCTTTATTGAGTAAAGAAACTGATATGATATTGTATAACATGGAAGGCACATAGTAGCAATTGTTCAAAATCATAGTATTACCATTTGGCAATACTAGGTGATATTCACCGACGGCAGTAGCATTAACTTATGCTCCATTCCCTACTCTGAGGGACATATCACCAGGTCCAACTATCCTACTTTTTCTCAGTCTCTGCAATAAATTACAGATATGAGATCCTGATCCGGTATCGAGTACCCAGGAGGTAGGACTGACCGAAAAATAGTTCTCAATAACAAGAACACCTGAAGAAGACACAACAGTATATTTCTTCTTCGATGGGTTTATCAAGGAATTCAAACTTTCCTCTTTCTCTTGCTCATACTTATGACAGTTGTCATAAGTTAGAGATGAACCGACGTTCCCCAGCCCCGAATAAGAATTCGGATCGGTCAAGCGATACATTTTATTATCTTGATTTGGGAGTGAAATGGTTGCTACCTGGAGAAAGAGGGAAAACGCTCAGCATGTGCTCTTGCAAGATCAGATTGGTTATTAATTTATCTAACCAGGATGGCTCCCACTGTTTCCTCAAATTCTTCTTCAAACCCTAAAAGAAGAACTAGTCAGGATTAATCGCACGTCACAATACTTACTTAACCTTTCAGTCAGGCCGGTGTCGGTACTTCGAGGGAGGTTTTCCAATGCTTTCGCGAAGTTCCTTAATTAAATAACCTTTTTTCCCTGGAGGCGTAGCCCCGCTAACATTTTTCTAGACACCTACTTGGTTTATGGCATTGATTGTTAAGTGTGATAATCTCCCGAGAGTAATCCTACTCATCAGTGGGATCGAAATCCAACTATCATTGTGTGATGCACTAGATGGAATCCACTCTAGTCACCACACTCCAGAAGTATGCTAAAATCTGCAAGTTTCCTGTATGTTTGAAACTCCCGATGTGGTTTTTACTCATAACGACATATGGTCTTGATAGAGACCAACGTACCATAAGTCGCAAGTCAAGTTCAACCCGTCATTGTCCTGGATTAATTTAGACCCACCCGCATAAACCCTTGATAGAGACCAAAGTGGCTATGCGACTGTCCTAATTAATCGCATCCTAAGATGCAACAGATAAACAACACTTAGCTACCGTACACTATGCCTTGATAGAGACCAACGTACATAGCACGAATACTAACTGCTTTTTATCTGAAATGACGGAGAGCTACGGCTGGGTTTTTGGCGAAAACCCCGTTAACGTAATGAACTAGATATCAATGAAGGAACCTGAGTATTTTTGTAAATATATAATGGTGAAAACTTCTGCTAAAGAGGTCACTCCCTGTGAAGAGATCTCGGCTCTTTCCTCGTCGAATGAGGTGCAGGATATTCCAAACTGAATACCACGATGCAAAGCAAAAATAGTCGACTATATTGAAGTTATTACCCTGACGCAAACTTTTACTCAAGGGGTCACTTCCGGTGAAGGGATCTCGGCCCTTGCCTCGTCGAATGAGGTGCTGGATATTCCAAAATGAATACCACTGTGCAAAGCAAAAGAGAACGTCTGTAATGTCAGTTTTTAAAATCTGGTTCCAACAACATCTTTTTAAGTTTTTATCTTGCATTAATTAAAATTAATGCGGCCCCATCAAATTTGTAACCTATCACACCAGAAAAGAACGAAAATAAAATGTACGTATACGCCATCCGCATTCGCCACGGGGCCCCGTCATCACCCGTTAGGTTACTTAACTAAAGACAGCGTGGGCTGGAGTAGCGCGGATGCAAAGCATATACAATATCTACTAGTATATATATAAGTATATATAACATTCATCCCAGGTATGATAATAAACAACATCACAGATAACATTACAGAATGGTGGATAGTCTTGGAGCCCCGGGTTTCATTTAAGCCGCAAATAAAACCAGACGTTCCCTGTCGTGTGGATAGCCTGTGCAATGAAAACCTGTACCCCCTACGAATGCGGCGAATAGCCCGCCAGTTCTAGAACGAAGCCCCCTCCATCTCAGCGCCTTGAGATGCGGGCTTGTTGCGTTCTAGAACCCGGCTATTCGTGCACCCCATTGCGGGGTAATCCTAATACAGAAAAAGAAAATAATATATACAACCGGTGACATCGACCTCATCCCGGTCGTGCGCCAAAATAATATACAAACGGCAAAGACGGCAGTCCACATGTCGGACGCTCGCCCCGCAATAACAAATGTACAAATGAATTATAAACTGTATTCTAACATTGCACCACATGCTATCCACCACGACAATCCAACCACAATCACATCACAAGCACACAACATCAACGCGAATGTCACGTTCGCAAAACCCGTCTAAAGGAACATATAGCAATCAGACGAGTTTTACCGATCGAGTGACATTCCGGGTCGCAGATAAAAGTGAATGTACTGAAAATAAAATACGTATTTTAAAATTACGATCGACTAAACTTTCCAAGTAGGCCCCAAGTATTAAACCAACACTGTAACAAAACTGGGCCCAAAAAGAAAATATTCTAGAAACCACAATTCTAAAAATAAGAGGCCCAGAAAAAATTTGATCACGTGGGCCCCTAAAATGGCCATGGATCCGTCGCCAATAGGGGGTTTGCGCAGCGGATCCGCGGCGGTTTAGAGGGCTCACGTGCTAAATTTTCTTCTGTCGTCTTAAAAAAGCCTGCATGATTTTCTGAGAGCAAAAAATTGATTTTTCGAGCACTTTAAAAATCGACAGAAACATCATGTGAGGAAATGCAGTTTTTGAAAAATCCCGTCGATCTTTATTCTAAACACGATTTAACAAGCTAGTATAGCTTTTATGGGTGGCTCTGATACCATGAAGGGTTACCCTAGCGCCCCGGCCATCTCACGTGGCCAAATGCGGAACAAAAATTTTCTTACGAATGAAACTTGGCGCTAGACTAAACCCTAAAACCGGATCTTTCCATAAAACTAACTAGCTACACTAAGAGAGCTATCAACTATGATAGAAACCTCACCAAATGAACCAAGTCCTTCGGTCTTCGTTCTTCATCATATGCTCCAAGTGGCCTCCTTGAACTTGTTCTATCACCAACTCCGGCTCCATCGGTCCTCCGGGATCGAGCTTGTTCTCCGGCCTTGCTTTGTCGTAGATGATCCACCTGAGGGGTATGATCCATGGCTCTAGCTCTTTGCTAAATATCAAAAGAGCAACTAGAGAACTTGGGATGCTAGTCCAAGTAATCTAGGATGTAGTTTTGGAGTTCTAAGTGTGAAGCTATTTCTTTCTTTCCTCTTCACTTGATTCTCAACACATGAGAAGGTAGTGAAGAGGAAGAAGATGAAGGTGGAGGAAGGTAGAGATGACGGAGGAGCTTGGAGAGAAAATGGAGCTCAAGAAAATAATGAGAAAGCATGAGAGAGAAAATAACACACAAAGGTTTTGTATGCAATTTTCTTTCATTAAACAATAGCAACCATGCTTCAATAGTAAACCCAAAATGAATTATAAATTCATTTGTAAACTATTGAAGCATGGTCAACTCCATACCTCCCTCACCTCTCACATTCCACCTCATTTCCATTTATCAAATAAATGGAAAATCCAAAATGAGGTGGCCACCTTCTAGAAGGAAATCTGTAATAAATACGGATTTCAGTCTACTGTACAAATATACCGGCAATCAGATAAAAATCCGAACGCCTAAAAGAGATAGAATAACACAAAGAACGTAATACTAGAATATATATATCGAAATACATATACATAAATTATTAAATCAATACCTGATTTAATAATCCGGCTCAAACCCGAGCCGGCTGGTATTACAAACTGTCCGATCGAAAATCCGAGTACCAAGTACATCAATTGATCAAATGCTGCACGTATCCAATACGGCTACTACATCATTTCGTCTGAATCAAGGAAACCCTCTGTGTGGGACTCTAAAGACTCGACAGTACTCTGGCAGTGGGTTTAACCACAAGCACGTCAGCGGCACTAGCTGTACGTAACGGCTGCCCAGGTACCTGTCGAAAAGGAAGGCCGACGAGCAAGCTCGTCCGAACTCCTACTGAGCCTATCCATGACAATATCCATACAGTCTGGTCTCTTCGTCAAAGAGTATCGCATACCGGATCTAGGGGATGGTGAACGTCAGACCCTAACAACCTGATAAGTCGTGCCGATGTGGCTCAGGACCAATCCGAGAAACTACCGATCAACCTATCAGTAAATCCCAAGTCCCTTGGCCAAGGTCTTATGGTACTGACCAATTGAATCACAGTGCAATATCGACTCTCTATACCGGGAGAGAAGAATCCCCAACAATCGCTCACTGCCTCCATGTGGCTCGGGACTGAACCCAACCAAAACCTGTTTGCACGACTCAATAGAGCCGTGGTAGGGTAGTGATCAAAGCTCAGTGAGAACTCACACGAGACAAATGCCGATCTCGGGTCCAAAGACTAACATGTACACATGTCACCTGAGAACTTCCATCTGACGATAGGTATAGTACCACATAGAAGTTCTCGGCGAGTCCGTCCGGTGTCCTCACACCCAGTGAGCACCTGTATACGATCTTAGGTGCATCAGACCAATAGCTGCAGGACCAACCATCCCCCGACGGGGCAAGAAACATACACACCAGTCTACTCTGGAGTATCAGTGCCCAGTCTCGATACTCACTCGACTAGGGACCATTTAAGGATGTGCTCAGGGACTACCCTGCTCCCATAAGTATGATCGCCATCACAACACAGGTAGTCAAGCAAAATCCTATGGGCTTTATCAACATGTAACCGCAATATGTAATAACGAGTATGACATATGCCATGTTAAGATAAAGACAAACCACAATAGTATACTACCGTATCGAGTCTTTATTAATATGTGCAAACCAGATATAATAACAATAAATACACATATCCCGATAAAGACAAGTCAAATAATATACTATAAAACTGAGCAAGATTGTTCTGTACATACATATCCCTAGTATCCATATGTATACATATACAATACTGGCCTCTAGGGCATATACATCCAACAACTACCCAGCAATGCTAAGCACTAAGATATACAGCGCTGACGTGTGTTTCACGTGAGATGCTGGCATAGTGCTAAGCACTAATCTTTTCTGGCGCTCATGTGCTTTTCTCGTGAGGCACTGGGTTTTTAGCTTCGGGCACTCACGTGCTTTTCACGTGAGGTGCTACAATTGGGCTAAGCACTAATTTTCTCTAGCGCTCACGTGAGTTTCACGTGAGGCGTTATATTTTTGGAGATTTAATCTCTGTTGATATTTTTAGAAAACTTAAATCTCTGTTAATGGTATTTTGACCATTAACGATCGCCAAGATCATTATTTTTTGGATCTGGGATCATGTTCTTTAAGAACTAAGTTCTTGATTCGAAGGAACTGAGTTCCTGGAGTATTATGGACTCCATATTCTTTCTCTTTTAAATTTGTTCCAAGAACAAGATCTTCCCGATGAGAATTAAATTCTCAACTTGTGGGAGACTTGCCTTGTGGATCTCAGATCCAGAGGAAGAACTAAGTTCTTTTAGGAGGGTTCAACCCTTAGATATGTTAGGTAAATGAGATATTTTGATTTCAATGTTTTCTTTACCTATGGTTTTGAAAATGGAGCTCTTCTTCTTTGAGAATTGGATTCTCTTTTCTTTCTGTTTTCCTCTCTCTGTCTCTCCGTGTTGTTCTCGCTTTCTATCTGGGTATCTGTTTCTATCTCTCTCCTTTTTCTTTTGAGACTTGAAGTCGCAGGTCCTTTATATAGTGGAGGCGGATTGTTACTTAGTTTTGAGAAAATCTCTCATTTAGAGATTCCAATTGATTTAATTGGACTCAAAATTGATTTGGGGAATTTTATCCACCATTGGATCTTTGATCCAAAGACTTCTGTTTTTACAGAATATGATTTTTGGTTTTTAACGAGATTGGGGAAATATTTTCCCTATACATAATTTATTCTATAGAACGGTGATTTTTAATCACCATTGGATTTTTTAATCCAACGGTTCTCTGTTTTACAGAGAGCAATCTTTCTTATTTAGAAAGATTGAGAGAATATATTCCACAATAGAATTTTATTCTACAATTGGATTTTTATTCCAACCGAGAGTATCTTTCTTATTTAGAAAGATATGGGAGACATTTTCTCCTAATAGAATTCGATTCTATAGCTTGATGATTTATCATCTCTGTTGGATCTTTGATCCAACGGCTCTGTTTAACAGAGAGTACCGTAGAATTTAATTCTACCTAGGCGCTAGCGCTCACGTGTTGTGCACGTGGGCGCCACTTAAGAATTTAATTCTTAAGATGGGTTTTCCTGTGCTTTGCACATTGGCGCCCACGTGATGAGCACGTGCGGCGCTATATAAGAGTCTAACTCTTATTTAATAGATTATTTTGTGCTTTGCACATTGGCGCCCGCGTGAGGAGCACGTGAGGCGTCACCATAGGATTTAATCCTATAAGATTGGCTCTGGCGCCCTCGTGGAGAGCACGTGAGGCGCTGTCTCATTTAATTCAAACAGAGCTTTACTCTTTTATTAGGTTAAATATTAGGGAAACAAATGCCCCCCACCGTTGCTCTCACATGGCTTATACATAGGTGCAATGGTGTCACCTTTTCTACCGTTCGATCTCCTGGGGAGTTGAACCGTCCTTTCATGTCTTATAAATAGGGCCTTTGGCCCTTGAGATGACTGTCGTTTCATCATCCTCTTGCTTATTCTTTCTTGAGAATTTAATTCTCTTTTCAGAGATTAGATCTCTGTTCAAAGAAACTCTCTCAGAGTTAAACGCTGTCAAAAATTTGGTAATAATCATGACCATGATTTAACTCTTAAAGAAACTCTTAAAAGAATCTATTCTTGTTTTGGGTTTTTAACCCATTAACAGAGCTTTGCTCTTCTCTTGGAACGATCTCTTAGAGATCTAAAAACTTTTGTTTCGGTAGACCATGGGTCTTAGAGATCTTAGGATTTTATCCTATTACTGACTTTGATCTTTGAAGGTTGTTTGGAATTTAATTCCATTTCCCGAGTGGATTTCTGGGATTTAATCCCATTATCAGAGGAATTTAATTTCGGGTTGTTCTACAGAGCTTAGCTCTGAGAAAATTTCTTTTTAAGAAATTCTTTTGGAAATTTTATTCCCTTTCTTATTTTCTTTTTTGGGGTTCTTTTTCCAGATTTGAAATCTGTTGTAGAACACAGTTTTCGAGAGAGTTTAACTCGACAGTTCAATGAGATTTTTCATTAAATGAGAATCCTTTTGGATTCACACAACGAGTGCCTTCCTCATCATTGATTAGAACCATTGTAATTTCTTTCTAAATTGTAATAATTTTGATATTTTGATTGCTAACCCCTTACTGTTTTTTTTCCAGATACTATGGCTTCTCATCTTCATGATCTTGAAGAGATTATCACTTATGAATAGATTCGCATCCAAGGCCGCTGTCAAGGCCAGGAATTCACTGATGCTCAATGCGCTGAGGTGATGCGTCGTTTTGACGACTACAATGGTCGGTTAGTCCTCGGCCGTTCTGCTCTCTTGAAAATTATCGTTGGGTCGATTTGGGAAGCAATTCCTGGGCTTGACGTGGCTATGCCACTCGAGGCGCTTGATGATGCTGAAAACATGGTGCATTCAGTATATCTGATGAGCCTAATTTCAAAGAAGCGAAGAGATGATCTTGTCGATATTTTGCATCGTGTCTTCCAACAGAAGGAGATAATATCCGCATATCAGAGGACGGATGACATTATCGGGGATCCCGATGCTTGCATTCGTAAGAAAATGTATAAGAAAATGGCTAAAGAAGCCAGAAGCACATTGCTCAAACTTTCTTCTAAGTTCATGAATCTGTGTCCGGAATTCAGCGTCTTGCCGTTGTAAACATTTTTTTTATCACCAATGTATACATTTCTTCGAAGCATAAACGACAAAATTTCCTTTTCTCTTCATGCCAATGCTTATATGTGTCTTACATGAAGTGTTGTTATACATATATAGAAACTGTTGCAGGCGCTCAAGTATCATGCACGTGAGGCGCTGTAAAGGATTTTAATCCTGAACTAGCATCGGCGCTCACACGTTATGCATGTGAGGTGCCACTCTAGTCCCGGAAAGAATCAATGCGGGTGCTCATGTGTCATGCAAGTGAGGCGCTGCTGATGGAGTCGTTTCACCTCCTTACTCTGATTCCCATGAGTCAACTCTTTCTTTTCCCATGCCCTTTTTGCCAGGCCTTGGAAATAGCTCCACTATGCACAACATTTTCTATGCCTAGACTTGAATGCTTCTCTTTATAATCTGAAGCTCTGCTTTCCCCTTCTTTCACAAGGAGAGAACCGCCTTTTAACAAACCAAGAGTTATGGCTTGCAATCGTCCGCATGCTCGTCGGCAACCGTGGGAGGTACCTATCGAGGGAATTGTCCCTCGTTTTGCTGCGCGTTTAGCGGATCCCATTCTCACTAACGACCAGTGTGACAAGGTGATGTACGAGCTTCTGGCTCGTAGAGGCTCTCCTCTTCCTGTCAGCTCTATTTGGCTTCGGACGATCTTCTTATCTGTACTTGCTGACATCCTTCTTCATCCAGCGAAGATGAATCTGGTGATGCTCGACGTGGCAAAGGACAAGATTGAGTGCTTCCATAAGACTTGTTTGTGTTAGTTGTATGTATGCCCTAGAGGCCATTATTGTACATGATTGTATATTATAGTGGATGCTTGGACATATATAGGGAGGACTTTCTTGCTCGACATAATAGTATGCTATCTGGTTACTCTTTATCTTAACATGTATACTTATAATGTCTCTCTCTTACATGTTAATAAAGTCCTTAGAATGTGTACTTAACTACCAGGACTACGATGGAGATCATACAAATAGGGCTAGGGTAGTCCATAAGTCCATCCTTTAATTGTTCCTAGTCGTGGGAGTATCGAGACAGGGCATCGATATTCCAGAGTAGACTAGCGTATACGTTTCTTGACCCATTTGATGGACGATGGATGATCCCACATCCATTGGTGTTTGACATCAAAGATTGTATACGGGTGCTCAGTGGAGACTGGGTACACTGAACAGGACTCGCCGAGAACACCTAGATGGTATTATACCTATCGTCAGATAGCTGTTCTCTGGCGACACTGGTACAGGTTAGTCTGTAGACCCGAGATCGTCATAGAGTCTTGTGTGATTCCCACTGTGCTTTGATTTCCACCTTACTACGTTCAAGAGAGCGTGCAAAATGGTGATTTTTGGTAAAGTTGCTTGCTGCTCTTGTAGGGGCATAGGGATGTGGGTTTGGCTATTCATCACGACCGTGGAATCATATACTGGCTTAATTTAAAACATGGACCTCCTACTATATCCAATATTTCATATGTTAACTTCTGCTGCAATGTTCTGTGATGAGATCATATAACTGCTTGAGACGAATGCTTTATATTATATATGTGATATATAATAAACGTTGCTTATGTTTTGCATCCGCGCTAGTCCTGTCCCCGCTCTGCCGTTAGTTATCTAACCTAACGGTGCATGATAGGACCCCAAGGCGAATGCGGATGGCATAAGCGTACGTTATATAAGTATTTTCGTTTCTTTATCTGTGATGCTTAGTAAGCATAAATGATGGGACTTCATTAATGAGAATAATGAAAAAGGAAAGAAACCTAAAGATGTTGTAGAATCGAATTTTCAAAAAGGGTAGCTCTAGTTCTTGCTTTGCATAGTGGTATTCCTTGATGAATATCCAGCACCTCATTCGATGAGGAAAGAGACGAGATCCCTTCACCGGGAGTGACCTCTTTATCAAAACTAGCAAATGCTACAACCCACTCGGTTTTGTCTTTTGATTGCTTCTGTAGTTCTTGCTTTGCATAATGGTATTCCTTGATGAATATCCAGCACCTCATTCGATGAGGAAAGAGCCGAGATCCCTTCACCGGAAGTGACCTCTTTAGCGAAACTAGTAAAAGCCTAAAAAACACTCCCTTTCAAAATCACTCGATTCTACAACGATATCAAGTTCAATACGCAAAATGTTTTCTTAAAAACCTGTCGTAGCCCTCCATCATTTCAAATAAGTGCTACTTAGTATTCATGCTACGTTTGTTGACTATGTTATGGCGTAGTGTGTGGTATCTAATTAGTGCTTATCTGCAACCATATGATGCGATTGGATTAGGGTAGTCGTACGTCTTTGTTGACTATGTTAAGGGTCGTACGGGTGGGTTTAATTCAATCAGGAAATGACGGGTTAAACTTGGCTAGCGCTTATGATTTGTTGACTATGTTAAGGTCATAAGCTGCTAGGGGAAAAATATTGTTAGTTATGTATATACCCTAGAGGCCATTGTTGTACATATGATGTATATTATAATGGATGCTTGGATATATATAGAGAGGATTTTCTTGCTCGTCATGATAGTATGCTATTTGGTTTCACTTTATCTTAACATGTTGACTTGTATATGTTTACTGTCTTACTCTCACATATTGATAAAGCCCTTAGGATATGTACTCGACTACTGGGACTATGATGAGATCATACTAGTGGGGCCAGAGTAGTCAATGAGTACATCCTATAACTGTTCCTAGTCGAGGGTGTGTCGAGACAGGGCATCGATACACCAGAGTAGACTAGCGTATACGCATCTTGACCCATATGATGGGCGATGGATGATCCCATATCCATCGGTGTTTTGACATCAAGGATGGTGTACGGGTGCTCAGTGGAGACTGGGTACACTGGACGGACTCGCCGAGAACTCCTAGATGGTGATATACCACACGTCAGATGGCAGTTCTCCGGTGACACTGGTACAGAGTAGTCTGTAGACCCGAGATCGTCATAGAGTCTTGTGTGATTCCCACTGTGTTTTGATTTCCACCTTACCACGTCCAAGAGGGCGTGCAAAACGGTGGCTTTTGGGTGCAGTCCCGAATCACATGGAGGCAATGAGCGATAGGAGGGGATTCGTCTCTCCCGGTATAGGGAGTTGATGTTGTGCTGTGTTCGATTGGCTATAACTAGACTTCCCTGGCCAGGGCTGATATAGAGATTTACCGGTAAGTGTAACCAGTAGTTTCTCGACCCGTTATGAGCCTCACATCGACATGACTTATCGGTTACTGGGGTCTGACGTATACCACCCCTAAACTAGATATGCAACATATCAGACGAAGAGATCGAACTGTACAGGAGTGTTACAGATTGGATTCACAGGAGAATGTACAGGCTAGCTTGTTGATCTTCTGATCGCTCAATACCTGGGTGGCTGTTACGTTTAGCTGACCACTTGCAGCTTGTGGGTGTTTGATATGATCATCACCTGCTACCGGCGTATTGACGATTCTTTAGAATCCTACACAGAGGTTTCTTAACTCAGGCAAAACGGAGTAGGGGCACATATGTGATATGTGCACGACCGAGGATAATGCGATATGAGATACCGTATTATATTCTCGCGATATTTAGATATGAGCCGGGTCATCGGATCAAGTGTTGATTCGATGAATCGGTACATGATATATTAGTCGGTTATATTCGATATAGCCGGATTGTCAGATCAAGTATTGATTCGATAATTTAATGTATAATAATATATATGATATATTGCATTACATTATCTAATATTGGCTCACTTTATTGATTCATTTTCTCACCGGGTAATACATTGATATATATGCGATATATGTTAATTGTATTATTTTCTTTTGTTACAAAATATATTATATATGTGATATATAATATTGTAACATAATATGATTACTAATGCCACATGTTTAGTGGAGATTAAACAAGATTAGGGTTTGAATTGGGTTAGTTCTTTCATGAACCTTCTAGAAGGTTTTCTTTTGTTTTGTGCTAAGATATTATGGATGATATTTTAAGTGACTCATTCTTTAACCCAACTCAAACCCTAGCCCTAGTTAAATCTCTACATGGGTTAGCCTTGTCATAGTTGACCATGGTTACATTTGTAATCATATATTTTTTCATTATTCATCACAAAAGGATGATTGATTTAATATTCATCTTCTTCTTCCTTTGAGCTTTGAGAAACCTTTCTAGGTTTTCCTTATGTGATGATTTTGTGTGAGAATTTGTTATAAAAGGAAAGCATAAATAATACTCCATCATCCTCATCTAATCTAGCCAATTAGATTAGGGTGTTCACCTCATCAGAGAGAGAGAGCTTGAGTTATAGAAACTTCGAGGTAGATCATCGGAGAAAAGGAAGACTACAAGCTAGCATGGATCGTTCGAGTTGTGGAGCCTCTCTTGAGTCTGGGAGATCGTGGATTGCGGTGAAGGGACTTCTGCTCGGAGCTAATAAAGCGAAGGAGCGGACTACAAAGGTTGTAATCCCTCACTTTTAGTTGTAAAGATATTTACTTGCATGTGTAACCCTAATTATCTAGCAAAGATCCCGGTTTTGGGTTGTTCGGCACGTCTAAATTTTTATTCGGGCATGGTTGATGCCTTATTAACCCTTTTAAGAGTGTCTAAGAACCCTACAGTGGTATCAGAGCCTAGCTAGAGCATTAGGCAACGTGTATACAAAGTTAAAACTCCGATCGAACCCCGATACGTCAAAAATGACCCCCTCTCTGGAAATTTTGTAAAAATGTGATTGTTTTCTGCATTAAAAATACTCAAAAAAATCAGCAGCGAATTATAAGTATTACTGTGGAAAACGAGCATGTATTCGTACGGACTGCCGCGGAACCGCGGCAATACCATGCTTGCGCCGCGGATCTGCGGCCGTACAATTGAATTGGGCTTTGGTTTTGGCACCGTAATATCCGTAGCTATTAGTGCTTATTTCTGGGTATTTTTAATCTGACTCAAGTGTTGAGTGTTCTGGGGATTATTTTGAATTCATTGATTCGATCGGATAATTTAATTTCATTCTGTTTTCCGGATAATTTAGAAAGTATTAAAATGTTCGAACGGATATCATTAACTCATTTTTTCCCGGCACGAAAAACTTTCAAGTGTTGAATTTTTCTTGAGTTTAAATCTTTCGGAAAAACGTGCAAGTAACGCGGTGGACCCTCTAGAAGAACACAAACCTTAACTCGATTATGTGACCGTCTGAACCGCCTCTAAACTTAAGGTTTGGAGTAGTACGGCGTGCCACATGTGAGGCGTTGGCTTGACCCTTCTACGGCTGGACCATCGGTACTGTGACATATTCTGGGACTTTTTGGACTCCGCTCAAGTGTTGAGCTATTTAGAAAATCTTGGGTATTTGATTATTCGATCGGAAAGTTTAATACTGTCTATTTATCTGGAATGTGATACAATATGTGAAATTCATATAGTTAGGCATGAAATGCGTAGTATGTGATATTTCGGATTTACGATGTCTAAAGTGATTGCGGATTCCAAATTTTGTAGTTTTACAATTTCTTTCCTGTGACCGTAAGTGTAGAATGTAGTTGTATTGCCGGTTTTCGTTGCTATACATCAACGACGATCGGTGTATGCATACTTACTTACGTTGATGATATGAGATATTATGTGTTGCTGTGATATGTTATATTAGATCTTCGTGTTCTGAATGGCCGGGGGTTTTATGTGAGATGGGGGTTTTTATTTTCATTCATGTAAAATTCATTTGTATGTAATATTCTTTTATTGGGGCACTTCCGGGATGAGGTTGATGTCACCAGTGTATATTATTTACTTTTCCTCATTAGGTAGACCCAAGGAGGGGAGCACAAGTAACCGGGTTCTGGGGTCCAGTGGGAGGCCATCTCGAGGAGTCGAGACCAGATCTCCTAACCCTAGAATTGACAGTGTTACTTGCCGCTCTCATAGGGGTCTAGGGATGTGGGTTTGTCTATTCATCGCGACCGTGGAATCCATGTTTTATACAGGCTCATATTAAAACACGGACATCCTAGTATATCCAATATTTCATATATGTTCTTCTGCTGCAATGTTCTGTGATGAGATCATATTACTGCCTGAGACGGATGCTTATACTATATATATGTGCTGATATATAAATATTATTGCTTTCGTTTCTACTGTGATAGTTAGGAAGCATAAGCTGATGGGATATATTAATGAGATTAATAAAAAGAAAAGAAACCTAAAAGATGTTGAAGAATCAAAACTTTATAAAAAGGGTAGCTACAGGTTTGCTTTGCATAGCGGTATATATGATATACCCTGCACCTTATTCGATGAGGAAAGAGCCGAGATCCCTTCACCGGGAGTGACCTCATTAGTTAAACTGGCAGATGCTACAAACTCACGGTTTAGTTTTTGACAGCTTATATAGTTCTTACTTTGCACAGCGGTATATATGAAATACTCTGCACCTTATTCGATGGGGAAAGAGCCGAGATCCCTTCACCGGGAGTGACCTCTTTAGCGAAACTAGAAAAGCCTCAAAAACACTCCTTTTCAAAAATCACTTGTTTCTACAACGATATCAAGTTCATTACGCTCATGGTTTTCTGAAAAACCTGCGTAGCCCTCCGTCATTTCAAATAAAGACTATTTAGTATTCGTGCTGCGTTTGTTGGCCTTTGTCAAGGCGTAGTGTGCGGTAGCTGACTGGTACTTATCTGTTTAAGCATATGATGTGATTGGATTAGGGTATTCGTACGATCTTGTTGGCCTTTGTCAAGGGTCGTGCGGGTGGGTTTATTTCAATCAAGAAATGACCGGTTGAACTTGACTAGCGTCCTATGGTTTGTTGGACTTTGTCAAGGTCATAGGGGTTAGGGGCAAAAGTATTATCGGGAATTTCAAGTGTTGAAATTTGCAATGAGATTCCATACCTCCTATGAGATAGTTGGATCCCGATACCCACTGCGAGTAAGAGTTACTCCTGGGAGAGTTTTACACAGGACAATTAGCCGATCAAGTAGGTGTCTAGAAAGGTGTTAACGGGGTTATACCTCTGGGAAAACGAGGTTTATTTTAATTAGGTCCGTGCGAGAGCACGGGGAACCTCTCTCAAGTACCGACACTGATCTGGCTGAAAGATTGACGAAATTGTAGGGTGTAATTAATCCCGGCTAATCTTACCTTTTAGGGTTTGAAGGAAGATTTGATAAAAACAGTGGGAGACATCCTGATTAGATAAGATAATAACCAATCTAATCTTGCAAGAGCATACGCTAAAGTGTTTTCTTCTCTCTCTCTCCAGGTAGCGACCATATCGGGCCATAATCAAGATAATAATATGGATGTATTGACTAAACCCGCTTATTATACTGAGCAGGGGATCGTTGGTCCCGTTCGTTCTTATAAGAGTTATAAGACTGAACAAGAAACAGGAGAATATCTGGATTCTCATGCCGCCCAAACAAAGAACATGCATGCTGATGCATCTTCTTCAGGTGTGTTAGTTATTGAGAACTATTTCTCAGTTCACCCTACGTCCTGGGTATTAGATACCGGAACAGGATCCCACATATGTAAATTGTTACATGGGCTACATAAAGGTTGAGAACTGGGAAAGATGATCATTCCGTTCAAGTAGAGAATGGTGCAAGTATTGCAGCCAAAACAGTTGGTGAATATCACCTTGTATTACCAAGTAGTAATACACTAATTCTGAATGAGTGCTATTATATACCGAACATGATGTGCAACATTATATCTGTTTCTTTATTAAGTAAAGAAGGATATAATTTTGTAATAAAGGATAATGTTATGAACATATTCTTAGATCAAAAGTTGATTGGATCAGGCTCGTTACATAATGGCATATTCATTCTCAATTAAAATACAGTCCTTAATATACAAAACACACACAAGAGGAAAAGTTCAGAAATGAACGAATCCGACTTATGGCATTGTAGACTTGGTCATATCGATGCAACACGACTAGCTAAGTTACATAAGGATGGATATTTGAATCCGTTCGAATTATCATCTTATGAAACTTGCCATTCATGTCTCAAAGGCAAAATGACCAAAGCTCCGTTTAGTGGACACGGAGAAAGAGTTACCGAACTCTTAGGACCGGTACATAGTGATGTATGCGGTCCCATGTCTACACATTCCAGGAACGGTTCTTCCTACTTTATTACATTCGCTGACGATCTCTCAAGATTCGGATATGTGTTCCTGATGAAACACAAGTCTGAAGGTTTTGAGAAATTCAGGGAATATAAGCACGAAGTAGAGAACCAGACGGGCAAAAGTATTAAGATTTTTCGATCTGATCGAGGAGGTGAATACTTAAGCAATGAGTTCCTAGATTATCTAAAAGAGAATGGGATTCTCTTTCAGCTTACTCCTCCTTATACACCACAGCACAACGGTGTATCGGAACGGAGGAATCGCAGCCTATTAGATATGGTACGCTCGATGATGAGTACAGCTGAGTTACCTATTTCCTTCTAGGGGTATGCGCTGGAGACAGCAGCATACCTATTGAATCAAGTTCCAACTAAATCTGTACCTACCACACCATATGAGATATGGAGTGGGAAGAGACCATGTCTTAAACGAGTTAAGATATGGGGTTGTCTGGCCTATGTCAAAAGGCAAAATCCAGACAAACTCGAGGCACGGTCAGTTCTATGCAAGTTTGTGGGATATCCCAAACATTCACATGGATATTTTTTCTACCATCGCGAGGAACAAAAGGTATTTGTTTCTCGACATGCCACCTTTTTAGAAAAGGAATTTATTGCAAAAGAGATTAGTGGCTTTGAGGTAGAACTGGAAGAAGTTCCAGCAACATAAACTGCAACTGAAGATTTAGTGGAACCAGAGGATTCAGTAGTACCCGACGAACCCCAGCCTCTCCGCCGATCTAGCAGGGTTTCTCATCCACCTGAGAGATACTACGGTTTTCTTATTGATGGTGGAAGCGAGGATTGCATCATGGAAGATGATGACCCGACTAGTTTTGAGCAGGCCATCACAAGTGGTGACTCTGTCAAATGGCTGGATGCAATGCGATCTAAGATGGAATCTATGTACACCAACAAAGTATGGACTTTGGAAAATGCTTCTGAAGGGGTAAAACCCATTGGGAGCAAGTGGATCTTTAAAAAGAAAATTGGTGTAGATGGAAAAGTTGAGACTTTCAAAGCTAGACTTGTTGCAAAGGGTTTTCGTCAACAACCAGGTGTGGATTATGACGAAACCTTTTTCCAGTGGCTATGCTTAAGTCCATCCGGATCTTACTTGCCATTGCTACATACCATGACTACGAAATCTGGCAAACGGATATTAAGACCGCCTTTCTAAACGGTGATTTAGAAGAGTGCGTGTACATGACTCAGCCAGAGGGCTTCGTAGATAGTGGGAGCAGCGGAAAAGTGTGCAAACTGCTTAAATCCATCTATGGGTTAAAGCAAGCATCGCGGAGTTGGAACATCTGCTTTGATGTTGTAGTCAAAGAGTTTGACTTCATCAAAAACGTAGATGAACCGTGTATTTATAAAAAGGTTGCAGAGAGTAAGGTTGTATTCCTCGTATTATACGTCGATGACATACTCTTGATAGGAAATGATGTTCCTATACTGCAATCAGTCAAGCTCTTCTTATCATAAAGATTCCCAATGAAAGATCTAGGTGATGCCTCCTGCATATTGGGAATCATGATCTATAGAGATAGATCTAAAAGGATACTGGGATTGTCCCAATCCAGGTACATTGACACCATACTAAAAAGGTTTAGTATGGAAGAATCCAAGCATGGTAACCAACCCACGATCTCTGGACTCACTCTCTCCAAAGAGATGTCTCCCAAGACTGATTTGGAGAGAGCTCGCATGCAAGGGATACCCTATGCTTCGGCAGTAGGCTCTATCATGTATGCGATGCTATGTACCAGACCCGATGTAGCATACTCACTAAGTGTATTGAGTCGGTATCAAGCAGATCCTGGAGAGAGTCACTGGACAGCTGTGAAGAACATTCTCAAATACTTACGAAGCACTAAAGAGATGTTCTTGGTGTATGGTAACGGAGAACTCCGGGTGGAGTCCTTTACCGATTCTAGCTTCCAAAGTGATAAGGACGACTCTAAGTCGCACTCGGGATTTGTCTTTACTCTCAATGGAGGGGCGGTATGTTGGAAGAGTTCCAAACAGGATATCATTGCAGACTCGACGATGGAGGCTGAATACATCGCTGCCAACGATGCTGCCAAAGAAGCTGTCTGGATAAAGAAGTTCATTAGTGAACTTGGTGTGGTTCCATCCATTGAATATCCAATACCTCTGTATTGCGATAACAATGGAGCTGTGGCTTTAGCCAAGGAACCCAGGTCCCATCAAAAGTCCAGACATATTCTGAGGCGGTATCACCTGATCAGGGAGATAGTTGATCGCCGGGAGATCGAGGTTAGGAGACTAGATACGAAGGACAATACTGCGGATCCTCTCACAAAGGCCATTCCCCAGATACAGTTTGAGAGATTATTCGAGATGCTAGGTATGAGATACTACAGCAGCTGGCCTTAGTGCAAGTGGGAGATTGTTAGTTATGTATATGCCCTAGAGGCCATCGTTATACATATGATGTATATTATAATCGATGCTTGGATATATATAGAGAGGATTTTCTTGCTCGTCATGATAGTATGCTATTTGGTTTCACTTTATCTTAACATGTTGACTTGTATATGTTTACTGTCTTACTCTCACATGTTGATAAAGCCCTTAGGATATGTACTCGACTACTGGGACTATGATGAGATCATACTAGTGGGGCCAGAGTAGTCGATGAGTACATCCTATAACTGTTCCCAGTCGAGGGTGTGTCGAGACAGGGCATCGATACACCAGAGTAGACTAGCGTATACGCATCTTGACCCATATGATGGGCGATGGATGATCCCATATCCATCGGTGTTTTGACATCAAGGATGGTGTACGGGTGCTCAGTGGAGCCTAGGTACACTGGACGAACTCGCCGAGAACTCCCAGATGGTGATATACCACACGTCAGATGGCAGTTCTCCAGTGACATTGGTACAGGGTAGTCTGTAGACCCGAGATCATCATAAAGTCTTGTATGATTCCCACTGTGTTTTGATTTCTACCTTACCATGTCCAAGAGGGCGTGCAAAACGGTGGCTTTTTGGTGCAGTCCCGAATCACATGGAGGTAATGAGCGATAGGAGGGTATTCGTCTCTCCCGGTATAGGGAGTTGATGTTGTGCTGAGTTCGATTGGCTATAACTAGAAGTCCCTGGCCAGGGCTGATATAGCGATTTACTGGTAAGTGTTACCAGTAGTTTCTCGACCCGTTATGAGCCTCATATCGACACGACTTATCGGTTACTGGGGTCTGACGTATACCACCTTTAAACTAGATATGCAACATATCAGACTAAGAGACCGGACTGTACGGGAGTGTTACTGATTGGATTCATAGGAGAATGTACAGGCTAGCTTGTTGATCTTCTAATCGCTCAATACGTGGGTGGCTGTTACGTTTAGCTGATCGCTTGCAGCTTGTGGGTGTTTGATATGATCATCACCTACTACCGGCGTATTGACGATTCTTTAGAGTCCTACACAGAGGTTTCTTGACTCAGGAAAAACGGAGTTGGGGCACATATGTGATATGTGCACGATCGAGGATAATGCGATATAAGATACCGTATTATATTCTCGCGATATTTAGATATGAGCCGGGTCATCGGATCAAGTGTTGATTCGATGAATCGGTACATTATATATTAGTCGGTTATATTCGATATAGCCGGATTGTCGGATCAAGTGTTGATTCGATAATTTAATGTATAATAATATATATGATATATTGTATTACATTATCTAATATTGGCTCTCTTTATTGATTCATTTTCTCACCGGATAATACATTGATATATATATGCGATATATGTTAATTGTATTATTTTCTTTTGTTACAAAATATATTATATATGTGATATATAATATTGTAACATAATATGATTACTAATGCCACATGTTTAGTGGAGATTAAACAAGGTTAGGATTTGAATTGGGTTAGTTCTTTCATGAACCTTCTAGAAGGTTTTCTTTTGTTTTGTGCTAAGATATTATGGTTGAAATTTTAAGTGACTCATTCTTTAACCCAACTCAAACCTTAGCCCTAGTTAAATCTCTAAATGGGTTAGCCTTGTCATAGTTGACCATGGTTACATTTGTAATCATATATCTTTTCATTATTCATCACAAAAGGATGATTGATTTAATATTCATCTTCTTCTTCCTTTGAGTTTTGAGAAACCTTTCTAGGTTTTCTTTATGTGTTGATTTTGTGTGAGAATTTGATATAAAAGGAAAGCATAAATACTACTCCATCATCCTCATCTAATCTAGCCAATTAGATTAGGGTGTTCACCTCATCAGAGAGAGAGAGCTTGAGTTATAGAAACTTCGAGGTAGATCATCGGAGAAAAGGAAGACTACAAACTACCATGGATCATTCGAGTTGTGGAGCCTCTCTTCAGTCTGGGAGATCGTGGATTGCGGTGAAAGGACTTCTACTCGGAGCTTATAAAGCGAAGGAGCGGACTCCAAAGGTTGTAATCCCTCACTTTTAGTTGTAAAGATGTTTACTTGCATATGTAACCTTAATTATCTAGCAATGATCCCGGTATTGGGTTGTTCGGCACGTCTAAATTTTTATTCGGGTATGGTTGATGCCTTATTAACCCTTGTAAGAGTGCCTAAGAACCCTACAGTGGTATCAGAGCCTAGCTAGAGCATTAGGCGACGTGTATACGAAGTTAAAACTCCGATCGAACCCTGATACGTCAAAAATGACCCCCTCTCTGGAAATTTTGTAAAAATGTGAATTTTTCTGCATTAAAAATACTCAAAAAAATCAGCAGCGAATTATAAGTATTACTGTGGAAAACGAGCATGTATTCGTACGGACTGCCGCGGAACCGCGGCAATACCATGCTTGCGCCGCGGATCCGCGGCCGTACAATTGAATTGGGCTTTGGTTTTGGCACAGTAATATCCGTAGCTGTTAGTGCTTATTTCTGGGTATTTTTAATCTGACTCAAGTGTTGAATGTTCTGGGGATTATTTTGAATTCATTGATTCGATCGGATAGTTTAATTTCGTTCTGTTTTCCGGATAATTTAGAAAGTATTAAAATGTTCGAACGGATATCATTAACTCATTTTTTCCCGGCACGAAAAACTTTCAAGTGTTGAATTTTTCTTGAGTTTAAATCTTTCGGAAAAACGTGCAAGTAACGCGGTGGACCCTCTAGAAGAACACAAACCTTAACTCGATTATGTGACCGTCTGAACCGCCTCTAAACCTTAGGGTTTGGAGCAGTACAGCGTGCCACATGTGAGGCGTTGGCTTGACCCTTCTACGGCTGGACCATCGGTACTGTGACATATTCTGGGACTTTTTGGACTCCGCTCAAGTGTTGAGCTATTTAGGAAATCTTGGGTATTTGATTATTCGATCGGAAAGTTTAATACTGTCTATTTATCTGGAATGTGATACAATATGTGAAATTCATATAGTTAGGCAAGAAATGCGAAGTATGTGATATTTCGGATTTACGATGTTTAAAGTGATTGCGGATTCCAAATGTTATAGTTTTACAATTTCTTTTCTGTGACCGTAAGTATAGAATGTAGTTGTATTGCCGGTTTTCATTGCTATACATCAACGACGATCGGTGTATGCATACTTACTTACCTTGATGACATGAAATATTATGTGTTGCTGTGATATGTTATATTGGATCGTCGTGTTCTGAATGGCCGGGGGTTTTATGTGAGATGAGGGTTTTTATTTTCATTCATGTAAAATTCATTTGTATGTAATATTCTTTTATTGCGGCACTTCCGGGATGAGATGAGGTTGATGTCACCAGTTACATAAAAATGGATATTTAAATTAAGTTTGAATTTGCACCATATGAAACTTGCCTGTCATGTCTCAAAGTTAAAATGACCAAAACTCCGTTTACTAGACACGGAGAAAGAGCTACTGAACTCTTGGGACTGATATATAGTGATGTATGCGGTCCCATGTCTGCACATGCCAGGAATTTTTCCTCGTACTTCATTACATTCACCGATGATCTCTCAAGATTCGGCCATGTGTTCCTGTTGAAACACAAGTCTTAAGCTTTTAAGAAATTCAATGAATATAAATACGAAGTAGAGAACCAAACGGGTAAAAGTATTAAAATCCTTCGATCTGATCGGGGAGGAGAATACTTGAGAACGGTATTCCTGGATTATTTAAAAGAGAATGGGATTCTCTCTCAGCTTACTCCTCCGTATACACCACAGCACAACGGTGTATCGGAGCGGAGGAATCGCACCCTATTAGATATGGTACGCTCTATGATGAGTAACGCTGAGTTACATGTTTCCTTTTGGGGTTATGCGCTTGAGAAGCCGCATACCTATTGAATGGGGTTCCAACCAAATTAGTGCCTACCACTCTATATGAGATATGGAATGCGAAGAGACCATCTCTTAAACGAGTTAAGATATGGGGCTGTCTGGCCTATGTTGAGAAGCAAAATCTGGACAAGCTTGAGGCAAGGTCAGTTTTATGTAAGTTTGTTGGATATCCCAAACATTTGCGAGGGTATATCTTCTACCACACTGAGGAGAAAAAGGTGTTTTGTTCCTCAGCATGCCACCTATTTAGAAAAGAAATTTCTTATGAAAGAAATTAGTGATCATGAGGTAGAACTGGAAAAAGTCTAGCTAGACAAACTAACAGCTGATGATTTGGTAGAACCGGAGGATTCAATAATTCCCGACGAATCTCAGTCTCTCCGCAGATCTAGTAGGGTTTCTCATCCACCTGAGAGATACTATGGTTTTCTCAATGACAGTGGGAGCGAGGATTGTATCATGGAAGATGATGACCCAACTAGTTTCGAGCAGGCCATCATAAGTGGGGACTCTATGAAATGGCTGGATCCTATGCGATCTGAGATGGAATCCATATACACCAACAAAGTATAGACTTTGGTAATTGCACCTGAAGGGGTAAAACCCATCGGGAGCAAGTGGGTCTTGAGAAAATTCATGGAGTAGATGGAAAAGTTGAGACTTTCAAAGCTAGACTTTTAGTAAAGGTTTTCATCAATGATCGGGTATGGACTTTGATGAAACCTTTTCTCCAATGGCTATGCTTAAGTCCATCCGGATCCTACTTGACATTGCTGGATACCATGACTACGAAATCTGGCATTTGGATGTCTAGACCGCTTTTCTAAATGGTGATTTAGAACAAAGCGTGTACATGACACAGCCAGAGGGACTCGTAGACAGTGGGAGCAGCGGAAAGGTGTGCAAGTTGCTTAAATCAATTTACGGATTAAAGCAGGCATCGCGGAGTTGGAACATCTATTTTGATGTCGCAGTCAAAGAGTTTGACTTCATCAAAATGGTAGATGAACCTTGTATATACAAGAAGGTTGTAGAGAGTAAGGTTATCTTCCTCGTATTGTATATGGGTGACATAATCTTGATAGGAAATGGTGTTCATATGCTACGCTCGGTCATGCTCTTCTTATCACTAAGTTTCTCCATAAAAGATTTGGGTGATGCCTCTTACATCCTGGGGAGAAACACTTGACAGCAGTGAAGAACATTCTTAAGTACTTGAGAAGGACTAAAGAAATGTTCTTGGTGTATTATAACGGTGAACTCCAAATGGAGTCCTTTACCGATTCAACCTTCCAGAGTGATAAGGTCGGCTGTAAGACAGTCTCGGGTTTTGTCTTTACCCTCAGTGGAGAGACAGTATGTTGGAAGAGTTCCAAGCTAGATACCGTGACAGACTCGACGATGAAGGATGAATATATCGCTACCAACGATGCTGCCAAAGAGGCTGTCTGGATAAAGGAGTTCATGAGATGAACTTGGTTCCTACTATTGTGATGACAATGGAACTGTGGCTTTGGCCTAGGAACCCCGTTCCCATCAGTGATCTAGACATATTCTTAGGCAGTATCACCTGATCAAGGAGATGGTTGATCTCCGGGAGATCGAGGTCAGAAGAGTTGACAGAAAGAATAGCACGGCAGATCCACTCACGAAGGCCTTTCCCTAAAAAGACTTTAAGGGATATTGGGTATGAGATACTACAACAACTGGCCTTAGTGCAAGTTGGAGATTGTTAATTGTATGTATGCCCTAAATGGCATTATTATACATGATTGTATATTATAGTGAATGCTTGGACATATATAGGGAGGACTTTCTTGCTCGACATGATAGTATGCTATCTGGTTACTCTTTATCTTAACATGTATACTTATACTGTCTCTCTCTTACATGTTGATAAAACCCTTAGGATGTATACTTGACTACCAGGACTATGATGGAGATCATAATAGTGGGGCCAGGGTAGTCCATAAGTCCATCCTTTAATTGTTCCTAGTCGTGGGAGTATCGAGACAGGGCATCGATATTCCAGAATAGACTAGCATATATGTTTCTTGACCCATTTGATGGGCGATGGATGATCCCACATCCATTGTTGTTTAACATCAAAGATTGTATACGGGTGCTCAGTGGAGACTGGGTACACTGAACAAGACTCACCGAGAAATCCTAGATAGTATTATACCTATCGTCGGATAGCAATTCTCTGGTGACACTGGTACAGGTTAGTCTGTAGACCCGAGATAGTCATAGAGTCTTGTGTGATTCCCACTGTACTTTGATTTCCATCTTACCATGTTCAAGAGAGCGTGCAAAATGATGGTTTTTGGGTACAGTCCCGAGTCACAAGGAGGCAATGAGCGATAGGAGGGGATTCGTCTCTCCCGGTATTGGGGGTAGATGTTGCGCTGTGCTCGATTGGCCATAACTGGAAGTCCTGGCCAGGGCGGAAACTGAGATTTACTGGTAAGTGTTATCAGTAGTTTCTCGACCCGTTATGTGCCTCACATCGGCATGACTTATCAAGCTATTGGAGTCTGATAACCACCCCCAGAATCGATATGCGACATATCAAACGAAGAGACCGGACTGTACGGTAGTGTTACTTATTGGATTCACGGGAGTATAGACAAGCTTGCTTGTTGATCTTCTAATCGCTCAATACCCGGGTAACCGTTACGTCCAGCTAGTACCGCTTACGGCTTGTGGGTGACTGATATGATCATCACCTACTGCTGGCGTATTGACGAGTCTTTAAAGTTCTACACAGAGGTTTCCTAGATCATGCGAAATGAAGTAGGGCACATATGTGATATGTGCGGGACCGAGATTAATACATATATGTGATACCTGTAAGGTTACGCCAGCACCCTGGCCATCAATCCGTGGCCAAACACGGAGCAAAAACTTTTTAAAACCCGGCGCTAACGGAACCCCATTCTCGGATCGAACCATTAACCCTATACTAGTTAACTGTAAAAGGAGTTTAGAGAGATTATACCGATCGATCCGTGTCCTACGGTCTTCAAACTCTGTCCCAAGATCCTCGCGGCTTCCTCGATCAAGTTCTGTCTCTGGTCTCCCTCGTCGAAGACAATCCACATCGAGGATTAGTAATACGGGCGCCCGCTTCAAAACCGAAGCAACTCAGGCATCCAGTTTGCTAGCCCAAATACCCAAGATGAATTAGAGATAGTGTATGAATACTTTGTCTCAATACACCCTAGGCTGCTCAACACATGAGACATGTTAGGGTGGAGGTAAAAGAGTTGCCATTGGAGTAAAGAAAATGAGCTCAAGAATTTTGGCCAAGACTTGAAAGTTAAATGAAGTGGCTATTGTTTTTAGAATGGCTTTTTAAATGAAGTGGCTGTGGTTTTTGAGGTGGCTTTTTAAATAAAGAAAAATCCCTGCACCCCAAAAAATAAGGCCACGAAATTAGCCCCTGCCCCCAAACATTAGCCTCTAAATTCACTCACTAATTGCCACAATAAATGCTCACAAAATATCTCATACAAATATCTTACACTCAACAAAACCCATCAATGCACAAATGACCCACCATGAGTTAATGCTAACAATGACTCATAGCATGACTCACACCATTGCACACACCAATACTTATGAATTGCCCATACCCAAAAAGACTAAGCCAAAATTCCATGACTCATATTTCTCACCAGTACACACTTAAACCAAAATGTTTAACACAATTGAAAAAGGTAACTTCTAAAGTGAACTTGTAACGAATTACAAGAATACTCATCATCCATATATACATACCCGCACCCGTATTCCGACTGAATACGAATACTACGAGACGAAGACTGAATATGAATACTACGAGACGAAAATAATCCAACAATATAATACTAGGATCCAATTTAAACCAAAGCCCACTAGTATTATCCTTCCGATCATGATCCGTGCATAAGTGCACGAATATGATCGAACCCTGCCATAAAACCATACGGCCTCTACAACGTTTCTGACGAACCAGGAAAACCCTCTGTGTGGGACTCTAAAGACTCGTCAATAAGCTGGCAGTGGGTTTAACCACAAGCACGTCAGTGGCACTAGCTGTACGTAACAGCTACACAGGTATTGAGCGAAAGGGAGGCCGACGAGCAAACTCATCCTGAAACCCTACTGAGCCTGACAGTGACAATATCCGTACAGTCCGGTCCGTTTGTCTATGAGTATCGCATATCAAGTCTAGGGGGTGGATAAAATCATACCCCTAATAACTTGACATTTAGTGTCGGTATGAAACCTATCACCAGCTGAGAAACTATCGATCCTAGATCGGTAATTCTCGTTTACCCCGGCCGAGGATTTCTGGTGATGGCCACCCGTGCACACCGCGACATCAACCCCCAATACCAGGAGAGACGAATCCTCTGATGATCCGCTCACTGCCTCCATATAGCTCGGGACTTTACCCAACTTAAACCTGTTTGCACGACTCCTTTGAGCCGTGGTAGGGTAGTAATTAAAGCACAGTAGGAACTCACACGAGACAAATGACGATCTCAGGTCGATAGACTAACCTGTATACATGTCACCTGAGAACTGCTATCTGACAATAGGTATAATACCAACTAGCATGTTCCCGGCGAATCCGTCCGGTGTACTCATAACCTAATGAGCACCTGTATACATCTTAGGTGAACCAACTGACACTAGTGGCTTGTGAGACCGGCCACCGCCCCTCGTTGGGGTCTCGATCCGTATACACTAGTCTACTCTCGGAGTATCGATACCCAGTCTCGAAACTCCCACGACTAGGGACACTTTAAGAATGTGCTTATAGACCACCCAACTCTCACGTATATGATCATCATACTGCTGGTAGTCAAGCAAGAATCCTATGGGCTCTATCAACATGTAATAGTGATATGTAATGTCACCTGAAGTATGTACTCGATGATAAAGACAAACCAGATAGCATACTATCATCTCGAGTAAGACTGTTCTACCGGTATAGATCCTCCCTCAATCATTGCAATCACATGCCTGCGATCTAATAATTGACTTGAGGGCACTATAACATAAGCCGGACAACTCCATATACCTTAACATCGTTAAGATATGAACCATTCTATATTCTATATAGAAACAAAGGCACTGATTTAATTGGAACCAGATTCAAATCATGCAGCTGTCTCCAGCTCATGTCAACTAAATGGAAAGAGGCCGATCAGCATTACTCAATTTAGGAGTGTATCCAGATATGAGTAACCTGAAAGAGAAGCAAGTTCTCAAAACCATTACTATCAACTGAATACCAAACACAAGTATCTACACCTTCGATTACCTTGAAGAATCCTGATACTTGCATCATGTGGTTCTCTACTTTATTCTTGTACCTATAACTTCTCAAAATTTGGACCTTGTATTTCTACGAAATACTTGTCTAAAACTGGAGAAGTCACAAGTAAACAGAATATAGTACGAGGACCAACCCCTTTGTCCTAATGGACACTGGACAACATAAAATACATTGTATAAGTCTCCTGAGTTGAATAACTCAAACCCTTTGCCTCGTAGGTTGAAAACTGTACTATGGTTAAGAAGAATTACACCGTTGTTTAATGCTCCTTACCCAATCATCAACTGATATAGGTAAATGTCATGGACATAATTTCAAAAAGTTATATCTCACTTTATAAAATAAACATACAGATATATCAATTTGAAATTGGTGCATAACAACGGATATTCAAAACCAAATATTTGTCGTCAAGCAAAACTCTAGGGGATTTCCTCAAATATCACCAATTACAACAAATTCCGATATAATGAGGATGTAATCACCTAATTCCCAATAACTTACTCCCACTCATCATCTGTAAAACCATACAGATGTGAGAATCAAACCTGGTAAATATATACCCTAGAGTAAGGATCTAATTGGGAAATCAATTTTCAATTAACAACGCATAGGTAAAACTAAAACATGAAAATGTTTCGAAGGGGTAGCCGGGTATTCCTAGTAATACCTCTTCTATTATACAGATTCATGACTGTAACCATATATTTCTTTGCCATCTCTCCAAATCCCTTTATTTGTCTTTTCTCATTACCTTCTGAACACCACCCTTAGGCTAAATGGTTTTCTTCCTTCCCTACCGTTCGGCACCAGCCTATGGTTTGGAAGAAGACTATCCAATAAGCGTAATAGGTGTACTCTCCTAATCTAAGGAGCCCTCGCAATCTCAGAGAAGTTAAAGATAAAAGACAATGGAATAAACCTTATTTTATTTCTCCTGAACCGGAGAAATGCAAAGGTGAAGTAGGAGTGGCGATGAACTACGCGGTTTGGTCGTGAATGATAGCAGTCGCATTTTACTTTACCCTCTTTCTAATCCCTTTATTTGTCTTTATTTATTACCTTCTGTACACCAAATTTAGACTAATTGGTTTTCTTCCTTCCCCATCTTTCGGCACCTGCCTATGGTTTGGAAGAAGACTATCCAATAAGTACAATAGGTGTACCCTTTTCTAATCCTAGGAACCCTCACAACCTGAGAGAAGGTAAAAGGAAAAGACAACTGAATAGTCATATTCTATTTCTCCAGAACCGAAAACCATCCTCGAATCTGAAACAAGTTTCTTCGAGTTCGTATGTAACTATACGATAGTCATATCCAATAAATATGGATCTTCGTAGTGATACGGAATGTTCCGGAGAAAATCAAAGGATAAATGTAGGAGTGGCAATGAAGTATGCACCTCTGACAATCCAAAAGTAAATATGTTTTAAGAAGTCCGGTTAACTTGGTTACTGAGTTATAGTCTAGGGTCGAGCTATGGTCGCTGCCAAAGAGAGAGAAAAGAAACACTTAGCGTGCACTCTAACCTAGATCAGAATGGTCAATCACTTTATCTAATCAGGATGTCTCCCACTGTATCCTCAAATTCTCCCCCAAATCTGAAAGAAGAATGGAGAGAGAAAAGAAACACTTAGCGTGCACTCTAACCTAGATCAGAATGGTCAATCACTTTATCTAATCAGGATGTCTCCCACTGTATCCTCAAATTCTCCCCCAAATCTGAAAGAAGAATTAGTCGGGATCATCTAAAATCAACCAAGGAGTAAACCAACTCATCAGTAGGAATCGGGATCCAACTATCATCGCATGATAACCTGATGGAATCCACTCAAGTTATCACACTCCAGATGGTATGCGCATGCCTGGCAAGTTTCCGGTATGTTTGAAACTCCCGATGTGATTTCTACCCCATGCTCTTATGACCTTGACGAAGGCCAACATATCATAAGTCACATGTCAAGTTCTACCCGTCATTATCTAGATTAATTTGAACCCACCAATACATACCCTTGACGAAGGCCAAAATAGTAGTACGAATGTCCCAAACCAACGTATCTATCTATGCAACAGAAAATTAGCAAATAGCTAGCATACACTATGCCATGACAAAGGCTAACAAACATAGCATGAATACTAAGTGCTACCCGTCTGAAATGACGGAGGGCTACGAATGGTTTTTGGCGAAAAAACCTTTAACGTAATTGACTTGATATCGTTGAAGGAACCGGATACCTTTTTATAAATATATAGTGGCGAAAACCTTTGCTAAAGAGGCAACTCCCGATGAAGGGATCTCGGCTCTTTCCTCATCGAATGAGGTGTAAGATATTCTTACTGAATACCGCGATGCAAAGAAAAAAGTAATCAACTATAGTGAAGTTATTACCCTGACGAAAACTTCTGCCCAAGAGGTCACTCCCGGTGAGGGGATCTCGGCTCTTGCCTCGTCGAATGAAGTGCTAGATATTCATAACCGAATACCGCTGTGCAAAACAAAAGAAAACGTCCTTATAATAACAGATTTTTTTTTTAAATTGTTCCAACAATATCGAATAGGTCTGTTTTCTTTACATTGATCTGAATCAACGCAGTCCCATCAATTAATCACACCACAAAAGAACGAAAATATGATGTGCGTATATGCCATCCGCATTCGCCATTGGGTCCCGTCATCACCCGTTAGGTTACTTAACTAACGACAGAGCGGGGACTAGACTAGCGCGGGTGTAAAACATATACAACATCTATTAGTATATATATAACAATATATAATAATCGCTCCAGGGGTGATAAATGCAACATCACAGATAAGAAATAAGCATCACAGAAAAATACAGATAATCTGGGAGCCTCGGGTTTCCTTTGATCCGCAAGTGAAACCCGACGTTCCCCTGGTCATGTGGATAGCCTGTGCAATGAAAACCTAGACCCTTACGAGCACAACAAGTTATCCGCTAAAACCAGAAGCGAGGCAGCCCCTTTCATCAAAGTGAATGGGCCACCCGGCACTTCACGGAATCCGGTAACTTGAGCACCCCTCCTTGGGTCAACTTGTACCCCCTACGAGTGCGGCGAATAGCCCGCCAATTCTAGAGTGAGGCTCCCTCCTTCTCAACGCCATGAGATGTGGACCCGTTGCCCTCTGGAACCCGGCTATCCGTGCACTCCACCGCGGGGTAATCTTAGTACAGAAAAGAAAATATGTACAACGGTGACATCGACCTCAACCCGGTCGTGCCCCAAACAAATAATATACAAACAGACAGTGATGGCAGTCCACATGTCGGACGCTCGCCCCGCGATATCAAATGTACAAATAAAACTAAACTGTACTAATATTGCACCCAAGCTATCCACCACGATAAATCCGCAACAAACACAGCACAACAAAGAACATCAACGTGAATATCATGTTTGCAAACCCGTCTAAAAGAACTATAGCAATTAAACAAGTTATACCGCTCTAATGACATTCACGGTCGCAGATAGTAATATAAGTACTGTAAAACTTTGAACAATGTTAGAAATATCGACTTCGAAATAACCCCGAATATCCCCCAAACAACTAGATAAAACCATATCCAAACTGGGCTAAACAAGCAATACCACTGAACTAATATTCCAGAGACTAGATGCCATGCCAAAAATCAAGTGCCAACTCAACTACAAAACCGGCATGGCCGGATTTTCATCAAGTCTCGCCGGCCATGTAGTGGAATTAAAGGCTCGTGTTTGGTGTGTCTTCTAGTTGTCACCTAAACAGTCTTCTGCAGTTGCTAAAATAATTTTAGAAGACCAATAAAATTTCGACAGAGAATGGAATATCGTTGGTATTATTTTGGGGTTGTTTCGGTTTCGATATTTTAACATCGTCTAAACAACTAGTATACGGTTAATGGGTTGGCTCTGATACCATGTAAGGTAACGCCAGCGCCCCGGCCATCAATCCGTGGCCAAACGTGGAACAAAAACTTTTTAAAACCCGGCGCTAATGGAACCCGATTCCCGGATCGAACCATTAACCCTATACTAGTTAACTGTAAAAGGAGTTTAGAGAGGTTATACCGATCGATCTGTGTCCTTCGGTCTTCAACCTTTGTCCCAAGCTCCTCGCGGCTTCCTCGATCAAGTTCGGTCTCCGGTCTCTCTCGTCGAAGGCGATCCACGTCGAGGATTAGTAATATGGGCTCCCGCTTCAAAACCGAAGCAACTCGGGCATCCAGTTTGCTAGCCTAGATACCCAAGATGAAGTAGAGATAGTGTGTGAATACTTTGTCTCAATACACCCTAAGTTGCTCAACACATGAGACATGTTAGGGTGGAGGTGAAAAGGTTGCCATTGGAGTAAAGAAAATGAGCTCAAGAATTTTGGCCAAGACTTGAAAGTTAAATGAAGTGGCGTGTTGTTTTTAGAATGGCTTTTTAAATGAAGTGGTTGTAGTTTTTGAGGTAGCTTTTTAACTAAAGAAAAATCCCTGCACCCCAAAAAAGAAGGCCACGAAATTAGCCCCTGCCCCCAAACAACAGCCACTAAATTCACTCACCAATTGCCACAACAAATGCTCACAAAATATCTCATACAAATATCTTGCACTCAACAAAACCCATCAATGCACAAATGACCCAACATGAGTTAATGCTCACAATGACTCATAGCGTGACTCATACCATTGCACACACCAATGCTCATGAATTGCCCATGCCCAAAAAGACTAAGCCAAAATTCCATGACTCACATTTCTCACTAGTAAACACTTAAACCAAAATGTTTAACACAAATGAAAAAGGCAACTTCTAAAGTGAACTTGTAACGAATTACAAGAATACCCCTCATCCGTATAGACATACCCGCATCCGTATTCCGACTGAATACGAATACTACGAGACGAAAATAATCCAACAATATAATACTAGGATCCGGCTTAAACCAAAGCCCACTAGTATTATACGTCCGATCATGATCCATGCACAAGTGCACGAATATGATCGAACCCTGCCATAAACCATACGGCCTCTACAACGTTTCGCCCAAACCAGGGAAACCCTCTGTATGGGACTCTAAAGACTCGTCAATATGCTGGCAGTGGGTTTAACTATAAGCACGTCAGTGGCACTAGTTATACGTAACAGCTACCCAGGTATTGAGTGAAAGGGAGGCCGATGAGCAAACTCATCCTGAAACCCTACTGAGCCTGACAGTGATAATATCCGTACAGTCCGGTCTGTTCGTCTATGAGTATCGCATATCGAGTCTAGGGGGTGGATAAAGTCAGATCCCTAATAACTTGAAATTTAGTGTCGGTATGAAACCTATCACCAGCTGAGAAACTATCGATCCTAGATCGGTAATTCTTGTCTACCCCAGCCGAGGATTTCTGGTGATGTCCACCCGTGCACATCGCGACATCAACCCCCAATACCGGGAGAGACGAATCCCCCGATCCGCTCACTGCCTCCATGTGGTTCGGGACTGTACCCAACTAAAACATGTTTGCACGACTCCTTTGAGCCGTGGTAGGGTAGTAATCAAAGCACAGTGGGAACTCACACGAGACAAATGACGATCTCAGGTTGATAGACAACATGCACACATGTCACCGGGGAACTGCTATCTGACAGTAGGTATAATATCAACTAGCATATTCCTGGCGAGTCCGTTCGGTGTACTCATAACCCAATGAGCACCTGTATACATCTTAGGTGAACCAACTGACACCAATGGCTTGTAAGACTGGCTACCATCCCTCGTCGGGGTCTCGATCCGTATACACTAGTCTACTCTCGGAGTATCGATGCCCAGTCTCGAAACTCCCACGACTAGGGACACTTTAAGGATATGCTTATAGACCACCCAACTCTCACGTATATGATAGCCATCATACTGCTGGTAGTCAAGCAAGAATCCTATAGGCTCTATCAACATGAAATAGTGATCTGTAATGTCATGAGCATGTACACGATGATAAAGACAAATCATATAGCATACTATCATCTCGAGTAAGACTGTTCTACCGGTATAGGTCCTCCCTCAATCATTGTAATCACGTGCCTGCGATCCAATAATTGACTTGAGGGCACTATAGCCAACAATACCGTATTCTAATCTTGTGATACAGGTTATATGTGATATAACCGGATTGTTGAATCAAGTGTTGATTCAATGATGTGTTATATGTACATATGATATACATATAAATGATATTAGTTTATTGTATGTGATATAGCCGGGTTATTAATTCAAGTGTTGATTTAATAATTTAATGTATAATTATAAATTTGATATATTAACATACATTAACTAATATTAGCTCACTTAAGAAAATGTTTTCTCTAAATACATACAAATATATATGTGATATATATTAATGTTTTTTTTATTGTGTCATGCTTGATGATACATTAGACCTGGGTGTATGTGACTCATACCATACTTAAGATAATTAGGGTGATTATTTATTTAAGGTATAAACAAAATTAAGTGGAAATTGTCATGGGTTAGATGCTTGTAGAAGCTTGTGGAAACCATTGACTTGGTCCACTAATTTTGTTTTACTCTAGATATTTATTAACCTAACCATTATCTTTAGCCATGATTAAGTCTCTACAAAGTTTATATGAGATATTTTTCTCACCCATCGTTCATACTTGATCACTAGAGTTTTCTTTCTTCATCTCCTTCATTTTTGCTCTCTTGCTTTGAGTGAGGTGAAAAAGATAAGAGAGAAAAATTATTTTAAAGTGAGCAAAATTCCTACATCATCAATCTATACCAAACTAGCTATTTAGTATAGGGTGTTTTCTTCACTAATTCTCAATTAGTGAAGAGGTAGCTTGAGTTAGAGATTCTTTGACATAGATCATCTTCGGCCTCGAAGATTCTTGAGCAAGCTTATTCCTTTCGCCTAGTGGAGCCTAACGAGAGTCCGGGAGACTACTACTTGAAGCTAACGGACTACTACAGGGAGCATTAGAAGTGATGGAACGGTCTACAAAGGTTGTATTTCTTGTTCAGTTAGAGTAAAGTTGTTTACTTGCTTAGTCAAACCCTAATTCTCTAGTTAGATCCTTGGTTCGGGCTCGCTCGGCACCCTAAAATTTTAAATTAGCATACTTGATGCTTTCCAAAACCGTGTCGGGGTGCTAAGAGAACCCAACAGTTTGATTACCCATCCTCTGAGAGATTGTTCGATTCGTCTGCTAAGCCAGATACGAGCTTAAAGGGTCATCATGTCAGTCTTCGCTGATGAGCACGGCACTGAGCGATGGGAAGCGACTCCTAACGAAGATCGCTGCTTCGACATAGTGGAGAAGGCAGAGAGTGAATTAGAGAATCTTGTATATCGTTTTGTTAATCCTTGTATCTCTGATCCCATATTTGGCGATCTTTTCTCTGTGTAATAAATAATAATAATGTCGACCACTGAACGTTTCATCCCCAGCACATATTCATATGGGCATCTTACTTCTGTACAAGTATTTTGTATTTTAATCTTTAGAAGTTTCTGATGCATGCATCTAGATATAGGTGAACATTGGACTGAAGTGATGCATAGCATCTGGCCGGTTTCGAACTGGCGTACACGACTTTTATTAGAATTTTGATCTAAGAAGATAGCGAGTGAATACAAGCGTCTTCTCAAATCTCGATCCTTAAGAAATGTAGTTCTGAACCCCGAGGCCCACGAGTTATGCCTTTCTGTTTCTTGATGTCTTAATTTAGCGCCCATTAGTTTATTCACTCGTTTCGGAATCTGTAGTTTATTCACTCGTCTCGGATTTTCTAGTTTATTCACTCGTTTCGGAGTCTCTAGTTTATTCACTCATCTCGGAGTCTTTAGTTTATTCACTCATTTCGGAGTCTCTAGTTTATTCACTCATTTCGGAGTGTTTAAGTTAACATCCCTTGGGTTTACAGGTAAACTTGTCCTAACGTTGTATATAGATAACCCACATTCTTTACGACGGAGGTCCGTTAGGTTTGTGGTACTAGATTTTTAGTCCGTGGTACCGTCGCGCTGGCTAATGTATTCCTCGATATGCAGTCCTTCAGCTGTTGTTCGAGTAGCCCCACGACTGTCGTGTGTCTGATCCCTTCGGGGGCTGGATGAGACATCTTTAAGTAATCCCTTAGGTCATATTACCGTCGAAAGAGCAAACGTTAGGAATTTGCCATGATGATTTTTACTTGAGGTTAGGCTCAGTTTGGAGCCCCAATGAGTCATAACCACTCCACACTGGTGTGGAATGATCTCTGATAATCTTTTAGGCTTTATATGAGTTGTCTTCAAGACCCGAAGCTGGGAATATGCCGTTGCTTCATTTTTTTGTTTTGGAGATGTCACGCTGATTCTTTGCAGAAGTAGGGTAGACATCTGTAAGACTTCTATGCTGTATGTATCGCAGTTGAAGTCCAGAGCTAGGAATATGCCATTGCTCCAATTTCATTTAATAGACGCATTCGCATCTTGCTGAAATGAGGGGGAACGTCGGGATGGTCTCTAGGTTGTATATTCGCTGTCGAGATATGGAATTAGGATTTTGCCGTTACTTCATTTTTTGTTTCGACCCTTGGGTCTTATGTTGACGTGCATCCTGTTGAAGGAATGCCGGGATAGTCTCTGAGTTGTATATGAACCGTCAAGACTTGGAGCTAGGATTTTTCCTTGGCTCTATTGTTGTTTCGACCCTTGGGTCTTTTGTTGACGTTGCATCTGCATCCTGTTGGCATGATAAGCACGTCGGGCTAGAGTTAGGATTTTGCTTATTTACCGCCGAAAGCCAGGAAAAACAAACGTCTTGCCTGCATTTGGGGGCAGATACTATTTTGTTTTATCTGTCCACCTCTCCGAAGATGCCAAGTTTATTTATGACACTGTGTATCGAAGGTTTAGACAGATGCGGCCGTTGTAGCAGACTTCATCAGATTCTCCCTCGTTGTGAGGGGTTTTTGATTGTGGGGATGCTCTTCCCTGCAGGCGCAAGCCCCTGCAGTTAATTACGTTACCGCGTAGCGATAACCACTTTCTCATGCTCTAAAAGGTCACTTCGTGTCATGTGTGTTTTTTTTATTTTTAGTTGCCAGTGGATTGTATACGGAGACTAATTTGTGTTGTCGCCCGTAAGGCGTGGATTAGTCCAAATCCGTATTTTCTTAGATTTGGGTTTGGTTTGATCTAAGGATCGTTAACCTTGTTTGAGATTAAGATCAACTTAAATATTTGTTAAGGACACGTTAATCCGATATTGGACTAAGATCTACTTAACGGGGGTTCAGGATAATTTTTTATCTAACGAAAGAGTGTTTAGGCTCTATCGTTTTAGTTTATGGACGTTACGGTCCATAGATCACCATTTTTTTTAGGATGAGAGTTTGTTTAAGGACGTTGCGGTCCACAGCTAGTTTAAGGACATTACGGTCCACAGCTAGTTTAAAGACATTACGGTCCATTGTTAGTTTAAGGACATTACGGTCCATTGGGGTATGCTCATGGGTTTGGGAGTGCATCCAAGAGCTATTAGTTGTCGGGACCCTCCACCTCTCAGACATTGTTGAAGAATTACAACGACATGTATCAGAGGTATGGAGAGATGTACCCTTGAACCGAACTCCAGATTGAAGGGAGAGATCATGGTGGAATGAGCACCATTTTAGATACCATCTGTTAGGACATCATTTGGAACTAAGATCGATTTGGGGAGACCTGAGCATAGGAAGACTCAGTTGAAAAAGGGTTTTGGTCTCGGGAGACTTGGCTATGTTTAGGCTAAGGTCGACTTCTCATAGTGTTAAACACTAACATTTGCTTGGCGCTCACGTGCTCCCATGTGATGCTCTAAAGTAGTGTTAAACACTGAAACTCTGGGGAGATCACGTGTGACAATTGAGACGCTTGAGAATTGGCGATGTATACTTGGGTCCAAATCCTCATCTGTATGTAAGTGTTAAACACTTAAATCTTGTGGCCATCACGTGTGGACACGTGAAGAGAATCCTCCTGTTCTTTTCTAAGTGCTAAGCACTATTGGAGGTCACGTGGGATCACGTGAGGTCCCCCAAAATGGGAACTGTCTTTGTTTTATTCCCTTTTTCCTTTTATAAGTGCTAAGCACTATTAGGGAGTCACGTGGGATCACGTGAGTCGATCTCAGTTGTTTTTTATGCAGGATTAAATCCTAGTTTTGTCAAAGGAATTAAATTCCTATATTTTTGGAAGAATTAAATTCTTCAAACCTAGTTCTTTCCTCTAAGTTTTGGGACTGCATGACAGAATATCCCCGATGAGAATTAATTTCTCAACTTGTGGGGAGATCTGCTTCTGTAGACCTCAACCAGAGGAAGAACTAAGTTCTTTTTTGGAGGAGTTAAACTCTGGTAAGAGGAGATAAAATGCTCTCTAGGTCTTCTTCTTTTTACCTAGGGTTTCTTTTCTTCAAAGAGAACTCTTCTTCTTTTTTTTGTTTTTCAAATCTTATGGGGGGGTCTCCTCTTCTCTCTTTTCAGTCTCGAGTCCTTTATATAGTAGAGGCAAGTTTGTTGATTTAGTTAAGGAAATCACTCATTGAGAGATTTTTTAATTGATTCGGGGATTTTATTCGCCGTTGGATTTTTGATCCAGGGACTTCTATTTTACAGAAGACATTTTTCTGGTTTTTTAACAAGATTGAGAAAATATTTTCCCATACAGAGCTTATTCTGTAGCTTTTTGATTTTTAATCACAATTGGATCTTTAATCCAACGGTGCTCTGCTTTACAGAGCATAATCTTTCTTGTTTAGAAAGATTAGGGAAATATTTTCCCATACAGAGCTTATTCTGTAGCTTGGTGATTTTTAATCACCATTGGATCTTTAATCCAACGGTGCTCTGCTTTAAAGAGCGTAATCTTTCTTGTTTAGAAAGATTAGGGAAATATTTTCCTATACGGAGCTTATTCTGTAGCTTGGTGATTTTTAACCACCATTAGATCTTTAACCCAACGGTGCTCTGCTTTACAGAGCGTAATCTTTCTTGTTTAGAAAGATTCAAGGAAATATTTTCCAAATAGGGTTTTGATCCCTCTTATTTAGAATTTAATTCTTTCGGTTGAGAAGGCATTAGGAACCCTTACGTGTAGCACATGACCCATAGCATTAGACTGGCTTGCTTATATGCAGCAGTCCCAGAGAAAGACATCACGTATTGGCACATGAGCTGATATTCAGGAATGTCACGTGTGGCACGTGACCCCAACAAAGTTAAGCCCAACAAAGAGTATCACGTGCTGACACGTGAGCTTCTCTGGAATGTTATTTGTTTTAGGAAGACGCCTATATACTTCAATATATAGATACTCGCGTGCCTGCACGTGAGACTCAATTTCAGCCTTATTTGTTAAGCGCGGTGCCCATAACCTTTGCTTCAAGGAGCAACACGTGTGGGCACGTGATGTTCCATATGGGGAATTTTTCCCATCGCTTTTTGGTTCATTATTTATTTTTTTACAAAGTAACAAATGCCCCCACAGCGTTGTTCTCACATGGCTTGCGCGTGAGTGCAACGCTGTCACCTTTACAGCCGTTGGATTGCCTAGGGGAAAGGGGAGGTGAACCACCCTTGTCACGTCTTATAAATGCAAGGGTTTAATCTTTGGGAAGCCACTGTTCTTTTATCTTCTTCCTTCATTGTCTTCTTTGAGAATTTAATTCTCTTCTTCAGAGCTTAGTTCTCTGTCTATTGCAATTTCAGAGTTAAACTCTGTCAGAAAAAGAAACCATTTTTTAGGTAAAGATCTTGAACAACAAAGAAACCCTTTTCTTTAAAAAATTTCCGGGATTTTAAATCCACCATAAGATCTTTGCTCTCTTTTTGAAACCCATCTGTCAGAGATCCAAAGACATGATCTTTGAGTAGCAACCCTCAATATCTTGGGCATTCCCCCTCTGATCTTTAAGGATTCATGGCACTTTTATTGTTTGTTTCCTCCTCATGGGGAGTTTCCGGAATTTAATTCCATCGCATAAAAGGAATTTAATTCCTCACCAAAGAGTTTTGCTCTGAAGATCATGAGGGCCCCTCGGGAATTTCATTCCCTGGTGTTCTTGAGCATATTTTCATAGGGGTTTTCCTTACTTGCACAAATTCAAATTTGTTAGGTATTTTAACTTGTTTTCTCTATGAGGATGTCAAGAGTTTAAACTCACGTACTCATTTTAATGAGAATCTTTTTTGATTCTCACAATGATTGTCCTGTCTCATCATTGGTGAGCCACCATATTGATTTTGTGGGGTCCATTAGTTTTGCAAACAGTGGTCCCATGGAACAAACTTTCTGTCGTTTCCCTCTATTATTATATATATATATATACATATATATATAGGTTTCATTAACGGCTTTTCTTTCCCCTTTTTCAGGAATAATGGCTTCTCTTCCCTGCTTTCATTTTACTCGCTCAGACGCCGCTTTTCCGCAATCGCCGTCGGATGAGGAGGCCTTGGCGATGATCAGGGCCCATGACAGGGACTGTACTAGTTTGCTCCTATGGGGAGTTTGGTATGGGCATATTATCCGGGGCCGCCGCAGCTTTACTTGTAAGATGCCAACAGAGCCTTTCCGCCCAATACTGCTGAAGGAGCGTCCGCAAACTGTTTATGCGGTGGAGGTGGCTAATTAGACTCCTACAGCCCAGCTTGAGCCATCAAAAACCGGGATATCCAACCAGCCCTTGCCGGCTATAGATACCTTGGGGCGCCGCATCTGTCAAGGTGAAGCCCAACCGTGGAGACAAGTCTATAAGGTAGGGCTTACCCCTCGCCATCCAATCGGCTATCTTCCTTGGGCTTGATATGTTCTCTCCGGCCACCGTGCACGGTTGCAGAAGGTTGGGTTATATCAAGCGGTGTACGCATCTCTTTTTCATTAACCGGCTCCTCACGTCTAGTGGGTTAAAGCTTTCCTGAACCAATGGAATCTTCCCACCAATACCTTCTTGCTAGGGGATCGTGAGGTCTCGATTTCACTGGAAGAGTTCCGCGAGATCTTCGGATTGCCGACCAGGGGAGAGTATTATGAAGAGTTGCTGCCTCCTGATGAGTATGTGTTCATGACCGTGCCTGCTACGCCTGACGATTTGATGATTGAAAACGCCGTCCGTCATAAGTATCCTAGTCTAATCAAGACTCTGGGTATTTTCTAGAAGCTGTTCACGGAGTCAGAAAGACAGGGCGTCACCTTTAAAAGTTTCATCGCTTGTTTTCTCCGTGAAGATGTTTTATCAAAAGAGGCCCCGAAATTTGTGAGCATTAATGACCCTTTTGGGTTTGGGCTGAATAAGCTTCCGGCCAAAGAAGAGGACTTGCTGAAGTTTTACATTCCGACCTCGTCGGCCGTGCCTTTCGATGCAATTGCGTCCCCTGGCATGGACGAAGAGGCCTTCGTCAGCTTCATCAGTCTTTGGCTCAGTTGGTTTGTCATGCCGACGCATCGACGCTTCATGAGAGCTTCTGTCTTCTACCCCGCCCATCGCGTAGCCGAAGGGGCATGGTTGGCCGTTTGCATCGTGGGACTGTCGTATCTTTATCATGGATTAAGTGTTGTGGCCAACACTTCAACCCCAGGTATAGACATTGTGAATTTCTCCCTCCACTACATCACGTCGTGAATCAAGATGCATAGATTAGGAGCGTTCGCAGCGCATCGGAGGCCAGATTTCTATGATTCCTACACCTTCCCATGGGTTATGAGGTTGGTGGATGCTTCTACTTCCAATCCGACCCAGCTAGGGGCCCTCCGTGTGCTGCTTAATCCGTACTCCAACGAGGGCGGGATGGTTTTTAGCGACCGAGTCCTCTCTGCTCCTGCGGGGCCTATCCAGCAGCTCTTTGATTTGTCGAAAGGTGGAGCGTCGTCTTTAAAGCCAAAGTAGATCATGCACATGTACTCGATTAGGCCCGGCTACTTGGTATTCCGGCAGAATAACACGGCCCTTTTTATGCGGTACAATCCGCATCGCTTCGCCCAGTAGTTGGGCTATAACTAGGGTGTCCCTCTCGAGGCGTTCTTGGTTGAACCTACTCCGTCTATGGAACTCATGCGTGACGTCACCCATCACTTTATGCGGCTGAACACCAGCTCCCGTTTCGTGATCCCCGAGGCTGACTATATTCCAAGGTGTGTGGGGTCTTTCACGGGTTGGTATCGTCATCGAGTCAGTCCCGACATCGTCGAGGAGAGGCGGGTACTCTTTGAGTGTCGATCGTCAGCTCCAGCCCAAGCCACTAGTATTCCGTTGCGGCCGCGGACAGTAGTTCGCCCTCCATTGAGGGATAGCGGCGTGGTTCTTATCCCGAAAGCCGCAGAAACAGAATTCACTCCTCGCACTGCTGGGATGCCAGTGCGTACTAGAGCTCAAGCAAAGGCCTCTGATGAAGCTGTAGTGACAGTACCATCAGTGGCGGTGTCATCCGCGGTGGTATCGCCAAAAAGGGATACCGGAAGCGAGGTTGGCCAACGTCACGCCAAGGCGCTGAGGGGAAGGAAGCAATCCTCTTCTAGTGTTAGCTCCAGGTCGAAAAGAAGGAAGAAAACAGTTGCTGGCTTGCTTGACCTCTTGCTGGAATCTGAGCCTATTGTCTAAGACAAACCCATCTCCATGCAAGAGTCGGATGATGGTCTTATCTATCCTGGCCCATCCGCTGAGGAAGCTGAGCAATTGGCTGAAACTTTAAGGCGCTGGCAGGATGAGACCAAAAATGTGCGCATCCCGAAAAAGCCCTAGCCTCGGTTATCTTCTACAAAGATCCCCCGTCGCTACGGAGAGTACATATGGGTCCTCTGCGAAGGGAAGACGAAAGAGCTTTCAAGCAGCCCATCTCGTCTGCTTCTAAAGATGAGCTGGCACTGAAGACCGGTGGGCATGAATCCGCATTTGAAGCCTGACGAGCGCATTTCCTCAGGAAGGAACGACGGCTTGAAAAAGCCATACTAGAAGCATCCTGGCGCATCGGTATGCGTGTTTTCCGTATTTTTCTTTTGGCGAGTAATTTGTATCGATTTTTATATTTTCTTATCTTTGCGAAAACTTTGCAAGGACATCAGCAACGAAAGAGGATCTGAGCCTAGGTCGTGCCATGACCGCAGATTCTATAGATGTCTCCCATGAAGAATCGGCAGGTGCAGAAGGGATCACTACGGCCGCCGTTCCTATTGCGGAGCCTCCGGTGGTGGCTCTTGTTTCTTCGATGTCCATTCCTCGAGCGGAGGTGACCCCATTGGCCACGGACCCTATGGATGTCTCTAGTGATGCACCGAAAGGTGTAGAAGAGATTGTTGAAGCTGTTAGTTCTATCTTGGAGCTCCCAGTGACGACCTCCATCTCTTCGGAATCTATACTTTCCACAGAGGCGACCTTGCCGGTCGTAAACCCAATGGATCTTTCTGGTGGCGTCTTGAAGATTGTCGGAAGGACTGCCAAGGCCACTGTTCCCTCTTTGGAGCCTGAAGTGGCGGCTGTTGCTCCGCAACTGGAAGCTGCTACACCAGCAAATATCCCCGGTGATGTGCCTGAGGGCACGGAGGAGGCTGCCGAAGCTGCTATCCCTCCAGTTCAAGGAGAGCGGAGACTCGAAGGTAATCTCTTACATTTTATTTTAATGATCCCTCGTTATCTGAACTCTTCTTTCCTTCAAAATTGCGGGAATTAGCGGCTTCTATAGTGGACCTATCTCCCAGAAAGTTCTTTCAGCGCCTACTTAATATGGCTGCCCTATAGGCGATATCCCCGCAAAGCATCGTCCTTTCTTCCGGGCAAGGTCAGTGTTTTTTTTACCCTTTTTCTTTATTATTACTTTTTTACAACGATGCTAATATGCCCTCTGCAGTTCTGGAAGCTGATGATGAAGTGGAGATCCTTGATGGGCCTAGGGATCTTTCAAACCCCCTTGCATGACTGTGGGTAAGTAAAACTTTACCCTTGGCATTGTTTTGTTTATTCCATGTTTGCCAGTCTCGCTGACAATTCATAAATTTTGACGCTTTGTCAGCTCTGGCTCCGTTAGAATCTCGAATCTCTATGCCACCAGGCCCATATGCCCGATGTGCGTCTGAAAGGATGGCGAGACAAAGCATTCACTCCTTGTCGGCCCTCATTGAAGATCTTCGTGCTGGTAATTCTGTTACGGCCGAAGAATTTGCCGCCGAAGCCAATACTTCTTTACCCTTCCTTGCCACTTATCATGACGAAACATCGGTGCATGTTTGGGTTGAATATCGTCACCGAGTGGAGGCTTGCTTGGATAATCTTGAGTGCATACGCCTTCCTTCCGAGCTCCTGACTGCAAAGGTGAGCCTGCGGGGGTAGATTGAGTGGAGCGCCGCTAATCTACAATCTTGTGAAAAGAGGCTCAACCGGAAATTTTCGGAAAGAGAGCTCGCTTCAAATGCTTTGGGGGAACTCCAGGCTCAACTCACTACTAAGACCACTCGTGCATACGAAATTTGGCGGGTGCTTCAGGAAGCTATCACAGAGGTGGTAGCTCTTGATAAAGCCGTTATCTTTACCCGCGAGATGGTTGAAGCACATAAAGTTGCTGAAAAGGAGCTTGAGAGTCGGTTCGCTTCGTATCAGACTCAACAGTCTCAGGCGGAGACCCGTCTTGTGGCAATAACAAAGCTTGAATTCGAGTCCCGGTGGAAGAATGATGAACTGACGAACTTATTGCACCATCCGTCGGCTTAAAGATTTTTTTGTATATTCTCCTTTTTTGTATTTACTCCTTAATGAGAGTATCTTGTATTCATTTTGATTTATGAATAAAAGACATATTTTATTTCATACTGGTGTGTCCCTTTTAGCAAATGTGTCTTGTAGATACTCTATCTTGATCTCCTTGCAGGACAGGGATGGCTTAGGAAACAGGTTCAGGTCTGCCGCCTAAGACTTTTCAACTTTATAAGCCGTGAGTGTCTCATAAAGACTTTTCTCCTTACGAGTCGAAAGGATCCCGTAGGTGTATTTTCTCCTTAGAAATCGTGAGGACTCCTAAGTGTGTGTTTTCTCTTGAGAGTCGTAAGGATCTCATAAGAGAATTTTTTCCCTTACAAGTCAAGAGGACTCGTAAGTGGTTGTTTCCCTCCTTGTCGATATTCTACTTTGGAGAGTGTGGCCCGTGAATAGTATGCAATAGTCCATCTTAGACCGACTTGCATGGCACTAGTACTTAGAAAACAGGTCCTTATCCCTATTGCCCAAGGCTTTTCCCTACGAGTTGAGACGAATCGAGCAGTACTAGCAAGGACACTAATTTCCTCAAGAGTCGAGACAAATCGAGAAGTTCTCGCAAGGGTGTCCTAACGTCATAGTTAACTCATGCTAATAGAAGTCCGTTAAGATCTGTGGTACTAGGGTTTTTTACCCGTCATACCGTCGCGTTGGCCGATATATTTCCCGATATGCAATCTTGTTGTTCGGGTAGCCCCGTGACTGTCGTGTCTCTGATCCCTTCGGGGGCTGGAAAAGACGTCTTCAAGTAATCTTCCAGGTAATATTACCATCGAAAGAGCAAGTGTTAGGGATATTCCATGTCGCTTTTTACTTAAGGTTAGGCTCAGTTTGGGAGCCCCGATGAGTCATGACCACTCCGCGCTAGAGAGGGATGGTCTCCGATAGTCTTTCAGGTCTCATTTGAGTTTCCGTCAAGACCCTGAAGTTAGGGATCTTCCTTTGCTTCGTTGGTTGACATTGTGTCTGCAATATTGCGACGAATTTCGAGGTTGTCTTTCGGTTGTCTGTGAACCGTCGAGATTTGGAACTAGGGGACTTTGCCATGGCTCCGTTTGTTGATGTCGCGCCTGTATCCTGCTGGAGGGAGGAAGAACGCTGTTGGTTGATCTCTAGGCTGTGGATACCGCCGTCGAGACTTGGAACTAGGGACTTTGCCATGGTTCCGAGGTAATCTTTAGGTTGTCTATGAACCGTCGAGGTTTGGAACTAGGGGAATTTGCCGTGGCTCCGAGGTAGTCTCTAGGTTGTCTGTGAACCGTCGAGATTTGGAACTAGGGGACTTTGCTATGGCTCCGTTTTGCCGACTGCTTCTGGTTAGAACGAGAAGGAACGCCGTTATTGATTTCTAGGCTGTAGGTGTAGCCATCGAGATCTGGCTTCCCCTTTGACATAGTCTGGTGGGACAATGTGGTTCCCTTTTCTTTTATGCCCATGGATTGTATACAGGGGTCGATGTGATCTCACCTGCAGTGCAGTGTTTCATTTTTTTGTTTCTTTCCGCGAGGCTCTATCATTTCAGCTTTTTATATCGCAAAAGTTGCGATCGCCCAATCATTTCGGCTATTTTTTGCGGTGCCCAATCATTTCGGTTGTTTTTCCGGTTGTTTTTCTTTTTCTTTACTCGCTGCATTTTATTGCGAGTTGCCCAATCATTTCGGCTATTTTTATATACATATATTTTACTCGTTGATTTTTGTTGCGAGTTGCCTTATCATTTCGGCTATTTCATATGCATTTTTGGCTCGCTGATTTTTTGGTGCGAGTATGGAACTTGAGGTCTGATACCAATCTTAGCATCAGCATCGACTGGAATATTGCGAGTGAATCATCATTTGCCGTGAAAGGAGTTGGAATTTGATACCGATTTAGGCATCAGTATCGCTACAACTGGGATATTGCCAGGAGCGAATTATCATTTGCCTTTGTCAATTCGAACAAAGGTGGCTTAGCAAACAGGGTTAGGATCCTATCGACTAAGGCTTTTAACTTCATGAGCCGTAAGGGTCTCATAAAGGTGTTTCTCCCTACGAGCCATAAGGATCTCGTAGGTGTGTTTTCTCCTTAGGAATTATGAGGATTCTTAAGTGTGTGTTCTCTTATAAGTCGTAAGGATCTTACAAGAGTGTTTTCTCCTTATAAGTCGAGAGGACTTACAAGTGTCGTTCGCCAAATGGGGAAATTTCACGCCATTGGTGGAACTTGGTGGGGGAGACGTTTATTTGTGCCCGTGGATTGTATACAATGGTCAATATTGAACCGCTTGTAGGGAAAACTAAGGAATGTGATGGCTTAAGAATAGATTCAGATCCTTGTAGCTTAAGGCTTTTGAACCCTATGAGCCGTGAGGGTCTCATAAGAGGGATTCTCCTTACGAGTCGTGAGGATCCCGTAAGTGTAATTTCTCCTTAGGAATCGTGGGGGTCCCTAAGTGTGTTGCTCCCTTGTGAGTCGTAAGGATATCACGTAGATATTTTCTCCTTACAAGGTTGGGAGGACCTTGCAAGTGTGTATGAATTTTTTTACGAGTCCGCGCCCTTGCGGGTTTTCACAAACTCGTCGGCAGTCCTGCTGTTTTTACTCACGGAGCCCTTTCGGGTTTTCATCCATGCCCATTTCGCTTGTGGACATACCTTTTTTTGCACGATGAAACTCTCGAGAATAGTTTCGCCGCATGTGACTCATCTGTTTGCCTGTAGGATTTGAGTTGCAGTCCTCACTGCTGGGACTTTTGGACCTGCATTCCACTATTGTCGTGTTAGAGGCGACGTTGTTAGTTTAGGGACATCTCGGTCCGTTGTTAGTTTAAGGACATCTTGGTCCATTGTTAGTTTAAGGACATCTTGGTCCATTGTTAGTTTAAGGATGTTGCGGTCCATAGCTAGTTTAAGGACATCTCAGTCCGTAGCTAGTTAAAGGACATCTCGATCTGTAGCATTTGGAGGCGAGGTTTCACTGGATACTACTTATAGAGTTTGGACTCAAGAAGATAGCGAGCGGACATGAGCGTCGTCGTCCATCATTAAACTGAGCCGTGACTTGTCAGGCGTAGTATTTCTTAAGAAACCGGTCGTTTATTGGCTGGAAAGGTCTTTCACCATGCATATCCATGGCAAGTAAGCCCCACCTTGGTAGTGTAGGTTTATTTAGCACAACCACAAAGTGCTACAAAGCATCAAACATGCCAATTTCATAAATTTCAAGTTTGCCAAACAACCTAACCTAGGATCTAACTAGAGTTTTAGGAGCTAAAATAGAATGTAAACAACTTTACATAGAAAGTGAATGAGGAATACAACCTTTGTAGACCGGTCATTCACTTCTAAAGCTCCGTATAGTAGTCCCTTCGCTGCGAGTGAAGATCTCCCGAACTCTAGTATGGGTTCCCTTGGAGAAATGAACAAACTTGCTCGAATTCTTCGAGGCCAAAGATGATCTACGTCGAGAAGACTCAAACCCAAGCTACCTCTTCACTTTGTGATGAACTTTGTGAAGAGAACACCCTAAACTAAATGTCAAGTAGTAGAGGATGATGAAGTAGGAAATGGGCTCACTTTAGATTTTATTTTCTCACAATATTTTCTCGCCATTTTGAAAGCTAGAAAGCTTTCATGAGGAAGAAGAAGATGAAATGATCAAGATGAGAAAATGAAAATTTATGAGGTGAGAATAGCGACCATGGGTGAGTTAGTATCATATACTAACCATTGTATAGACATAACCATGGTTTAAGCTAATGGTTTGGTTAATAAATATCTTTAGTAAAACAAAACAAGTGGACTTGGTCAATGGTAATTTCTAAGCTTCATGAAGCTTCTTGCCATGACAAAATGCCATCAATTTTGAATTACAAAATAAATAAAAACCCTAACCATTATCTTAAGTATAGTGTAAGTCATACACACACCCAAGTTTGCATGTATCATCAAGCATGATACAATCATGTACACAAACATATATCACATATACACTATATGCACATCAAGTGAGAAAAACAATCTTAAGTGAGCCAATACTAGTTAATGTAAAGTAATATAACAAATATATAATCATACATTAAATCATTAAATCAACACTTGATTTAAATGATCCGGTCATATCACATATAACCGACTAATATCTAGTGTATCAATTTATCGAATCAACACTTGATTCGATAACCCGGCTATATCACATATATCCAGCCGATAACACAAATCGCGAGAATAGAATACGGTATCTATCTCGGTCCCCCACATATCATATATGTGCTCCTACTCCGTTTCGCTTGGGCCAGGAAACCACTGTGTAGGACTCTAAAGACTCGTCAATATGTCGGCAGTAGGTGATGATCATATCAAACACTCACAAGCCGCAAGAGGCGTGCTAAGCGTAACAGACACCCGGGTATTGAGCGATCAGAAGATCAACAAGCAAGCCTGCTCATGCTCCTGCGAGTTCAATCAGTAACACTACCGTACAGTCCGGTCTGTTCGTCTGATATATCGCATATCTCGCCTAGGGGTGGTAAACGTCAGACCCCATTAGCTTGATAAGTCATGCCGATGTAAGGTCCATAACGGGCGAGAAACTACTGATAACACTTATCAGTAAATCTCATCTACCCTGGCCAAGGATTTCAGTTATGGCCAATAGAGCATAGCGCAACATCAACCCCCAATACCGGAAAAGACGAATCCCCTCCTATCGCTAATTGCCTCAATGTGACTCGGGACTGTACCCAAAATCAACCTATTTGCATGAATCATTTGAGCCGTGGTAGGGTGGAAATCAAAGCACAGTGGGAAACACACAAGACTCTATGACGATCTCGGGTTGATAGACTAACCTATACCAGTGTCACCAGAGAACTGCTATCTGACGTGAGGTATAATACCATCTAGGAGTTCTCGGCGAGTCCGTTCAGTGTACCCAGTCTCCACTGAGCACCCGTATACCATCCCTGATGTCAAACACCAATGGATATGGGATCATCCATCGTCCATCACATGGGTGGAGAAGATATACACTAGTCTACTCTGGAATATCGATGCCCCGTCTTGATATTCCCACGACTAGGAACATTGAAGGATGAACTCATGGACTACCCAGGCCCCACTAGTATGATCTGCATCATAATCTTGGAAGTCAAGTACACATCCTAAGGGCTTTATCAACATGTAACAGAGAGACAGTGAATGTACATGTTAAGATAAATAGCAACCAGATAGCGTACTATCATGTCGAGCAAGAAAGTCCTCCCTATATATGTCCCATCATCCATTATAATATACATCTCATGTACAATAATGGCCTCTAGGGCATACATACAACTAACAATCTCCCACTTGCACTAAGGCCGGTTGTTGTAGTATAGCATACCCAACGTCCTATAAAAGTCTCTCGCAGGAAAGGCCTCAGTGAGTGGATCAGCCGTGTTAACCTCTGAGTTCACTCTCCTAATCTCGATCTCTTGGAGATCAACCATCTCCATGATTAGGTGATACTGCCTTAGAATATGTCTGGGTCACTGATGGGACCGGGGTTCCTAGGCCAAAACCACATCTTCATTGTCACACAATGGTAGGAACCTTATTCATCTCATGAACAAATATACACCCAAACTCCCTCTTTGGTAGTGTTCACATTATAATTTTGTGTTATTATATTCCCCATTCTTATTCGTTTTATAAATAAACAGGTGCTTTTGACGCATGTCTGCTACTACATATTACAGGTTACAGGTTCTTGGACAGAAAACAGTGAAAACGATGAAAAGACGATGCAAAAGTGGACTTTGACCAACAAACAGAAGACTCTTGATCAAGCCTACATCAAAGATAAAATTCATAAAGTACAAGGCAATGTAAGGTCCAAGATTACAAAGCGAACGGTTAAAAGTCCACCGCAATTATTCACTGGAGATCTGGAAGAAACATAGAAGCTATTTTAATAAAAGAACCAAATAATAAGGAAGCCCAAAGACAGAAGAGCCAACAAAGAAAATTTCAAGGCCCAATACTTCCTTTTAAAGAGACAGAGACATAAAATTTTACCAAAGCTTGGAGTCTACTTTGACTAGGTCTTCCTAAGGATATTTTGGTAAATATAGACATGCGAATCAATTGTAACCTAGGGTTTCCTATCTTCTATAAATAGGAACTCTAAATCATTGTAAAGGCTATGCCTCCCTATGCCTCTTTTTATCAATAAAATTTAGATTTCTTTTGGAGAGCATCGATGCCTCTTTTCATTTCAGAAATTCAGATCTGACAAGTCTTATGTTGATGTTTGGAGAGAGCCATCTGTAAAGTAAGTAGGTAATTTCAATTCTTTCCCTACGTAATTTTTCATTCTCTGCCCTAGATTAAATTTAATTCCTTGCCCTAGTTAGATAGCTAGATCTTTAATTCAATTGCCCTAGATTAATTTAGTTTTTAGATTTAATTAATCCATTCACACCATTTGGAATTAACTCGTAAGAGCGATTAGGAAATTCATAACATCCCTGTGGACCGACCCGTACTAACCGGCTAGCTACATGCGACGCCGTTCTTGATTGCGGTAATAGATAGTTTTTGAGACCAATCAAATGGCGCCGTTGCCGGGGATGGCGTGTTATTTCCTTTTTGCAATTTCGGGTTAATCAAAATTAAAAAAATCATAAAAATCAAAAAAATATATAAATATATCATCTGTTATTTTTGGGAAGGGCATTTTTATGTGAATTTTGCAGGAGCTACGAACAAATTCGGATCTGGAAATCTACAGAGATCAAAACAGCAAATATCAAATCCGAACAAACAGAAGATCACAACAACCGAGGAACAGAAGAAATTTGGAGGACCGGGTCTACAAGTCAACCGTGGATATCTGGTTACAAAAAAAACTGCTGAACCGTCCAACCGGCCGCGGAACCGCCGCGCGAACCCCCTTTTGGCCGCGGAACCACCGCGGACTGGTCGATTCAGGGCTTGAAAGAAAGAAAGAAAAAAAAACTCTGTAAGTCTTCTGATCTCCTCCTCTGCAAATCTCGATATATCTTCTATAAAATCTCCTGCAGGATTCTTTGCGCTTAAAAAATCTTTTCCTTTCCAAATAACAAATCTTGTGCAGGATTTTTGCGCCTCGCTTAAAATAGAAATTGATTGTAAGTAATATTTTTTGTTCTGCATATCTTTTATCGAAAATCTTTTTGCAAAATTTCCAAATAAAGAGCAAACGGAAAAAGGAAAATTTTAATTAGAAAACTTGCAAACTTTGAAATTCACAAAAAATATTTGATTGCAAGTGATTTACTGTTTTGCATATCTTTAATCGGATTTTAAGGGGCTTTTGACCAATTCAGATTGGGTGGGGATTTCATCACCCTTTCCAGGACCCCAGAAATCACATAAGGCATTTGCATTGACCATTCTTAATTAAAAATACTAGACTCAACCCTAAGGACATCGCGCTCAATAGGACAGAGGACTAGTTATAAGCATCGGCCGTTTATCCTAACCTGACTTTGCGGTGTCTAGGCAAGTGGTTACTTAATTAGGACCGCTACTTGTAGCGGGAAGCCTCCCACTTACCTGGCACTTATCTGGCCGCAATTGGCGGTGAAGAGACGGTTTGAGGTCCTATTTCTAGCCCTTTTGAACAGTTAGGAGCTGTCTAGCTGACCTAGGTGACTCTAGATCTAGGCCTGATTGTGCATTTTTGGTGGATCAAAAGTGTGTCTTAGCCCTTTATCGAAAATCTTTTTTTGCAAAAAGTTCCAAACAAAAAAAAAAAGGAAAAAGGAAAAATCTTTTATAAAAACTTGCAAAATTTTGCCGCTAAGAAATCCTTGCACCACCTACCTTCTTTCTCTTCTCTTTCTTCTATCATGGGTACCCCACATCATAAATCACTTGCCGAACTTTGGTATCCCGAACATAATTTTGCCTCTTTGCTTCGGTCGATTTAAGGAAGATCCCTCCGTGCCTAAAATTTCTTTGAAAGATCAAATAGAAGCGTTTAGGAGAAACAGTTCGACTTTACAACCCACTTTGTGTCAACCAAGTCAACCTTTACAACCTTCATATGTTGATACCACTTTTTCAAGTCCAGCTGTAACTCCTAAACCGATGTCCATTGCTGAGCATATTGCTCAATCTCGTAGCCGATCTTTCACCCCTCTCAACACATCTAGTTCTAGGGATCAACAAGTCCATTCATCTTTTTATCCACATGTTGACCCTACTCCTGTCCAACCATCCAATTCCTACCAGTCCTACCCGACTTTCCCACCTTCACTAGACACTGTTTCTACACAGCCATTTGGGAGTTTCACGTATCCAAACAATTTCGGATCTTTTACCGAAACCCCTTCACAACCCATGTCTAGTTTGGAACAGTCGTTGGAAGCATATATTTCAGCAACAAACAAAATGGTTAGGACTGTGGATGCGTCCATAGCCGCCCTTATACAACCTAGGGAACCGGTAGCTAGTTTCCCACTAGCTCCAAATGTTTCAATGTATGAGGAGGCGGCTGGACAGAGTGCGAATTTGAGAAGATTTCCAAATCAAACCTACCCATACCCAATTGAAGCCTACAACTCCGGTTTTCCATCGATTTTCCCAAATGATTCACATCTTGGAAATAAAAACGAGTTGTGTGATTTTGTAGTGCTTGATTTGCCAGATTGTGAAGAACCCCTTTCGAGTGAAACCACACTTAATCCTTTCGATCTTTACACCTCCACTATAGAACCTAAATAGATAAATATCCATGCTTTTGATGAGGTGTCAGAAAAAATTGATTTTCACTCGATTGAGGATATAGATGCCGGGAATATTTTAGATGATGAACCTGTCGAGTTGATTGAAATTTTATGTCCAATTCATCATCCCGAGTCATTAAATGTTTCTCCCGAACTTCATATGCGTCTTGATTTTGATGATAATGGCATGGATGAGTTAACTATTGAGGAGAATTATGAGAATAGTATTGAGGAGAGTATTGAGAATAATATTAAGGTTGAACCATTTTTGTTTGATGTGTCGGATTTTCCAATTCATCCTCTTGCACCTTTGACTAAATCACCCTCCCTCCTTTCCATCGTTCCGACCACGCCTAATATCACGCTTGAAGACTGTGAGCTTGAAAAATTTTCCTTTGAATCTGACACAGTTCTCACTGCCGATAACACTTACGAGTGTTTCACTTTTTTGGACGATGTTGATGACTTACCGCCCGAGTTTGAGTCTTTTGAATTTTCAGATGAGTTAGTTGAACCATCAGACTCGGTTGCTTACAGTCGTTTCGAACCATTGTTGGAATCTTTCAAGTTCGAAACAGTTTACTACGGTGAGAATGAGACTATCTCTAATTCACTCCCTTTCGTCCTTCCTATCGTTCCGACCGTACAAGAGACCGTTACACTTTCATCTCCAATACCAAGTTCGGCGTACCCATGCTTTCTTGCGAATCTTGAGGGATTTGACCCCATTTCTCTACGGGTTGATAGATTAGCACAATCGCTTTTAACACATCGGTTATCACAAATTGCGCTAATTTATTTACTCGATTTACACCCTCAAGATCGTGCTACCCTTCTTTCTCTTTTCCGCCCTTCTTCTCCTCCACCGAGACCTTATTCCACTCTTCTTCCCATCCGGTCTCGTGTGCTTCTCATTTCTCTTCTTTCCACTCTCTCCTTTCACCAACTCTACCATTACCACGATGAGATTTTTGAATGGTTGGTGCTAACCTTTGGCTTGTGTAAGGCCAAGCTTAAATTTGGGGGGAACCTTGTTGTATATATGTATATATATATATTTTTTTTCTTTTTCTATAAAAAAAATTCAAAAAAATTCAAAACATTAAAAAATATAAAAAAATTTATAAATAAATAAACAGGGAAGTGCCAGCATTTTGACCCTCTTGATGTAGCATGACAGTGAGGACACTGTCAAGTTTAAGTTTGGGGGTATGCTCGGTACGTCTTCTTCCTTCGCATTCATTTGTACATATTTTTTGCATTTGCATACTTATTTGAAAACCCATAAAAATTAAAAAATTTCAAAAAAATTATAAAAATTAATGTATTCAATTTTGGCCTCATTTGACTTGAGTTTGACAGATAGGTTAACTAGTTAGGAACAACTAGATCTTAGACTTAGTAAATTAAAAACCCAAAAAATAACCTTCTTTAGAGTTTAACGGTAGAAAGTGTATGTCTTTGTAGTTTATTTAGAAATAGGCAAATTTTGAGTTCACTTCTTGGGCTAAGTCGAAGCAAAGGAAAAGTATTGATATTTTATTAGAGTATAAATTTGAAAAATAATTCCTAACTTAAGTCTAGATTCTGAAAATGTATACCCTATAATTTGCACAATCACGCACCTTGAAACTTGGAATAGTAGAGGAGACCTTGAAATGCTCTTGTCTAAAGTCCTTAGTACAATGAAAATAAAAGAAGAAAAAAAGTGTGAATAAAGAAAGAAAAAATGAACACTGGTTTTTGTGATTACTTAAGGCTGCAAAAATAGAAAAATATTTAGCGAGGGTGCTTCATCATTTAGTGCCTTAGACCAACTGGTTTGGGAGTCACTGCTAAAAAGCCTTGGGTGTTGCAAGACTAGGAATTACGCTTTAATGTGCAAACAAATCTTGTAATCGGTTGTTGGTACCTCAAGAAGTATTAACGGTCGTAAGAAGGATGTGTAAGCAAAATTCATTTAAAAATTCACCTATTAATAAGTACTTTGGACAACGGACGAGAGTATGATTGCTTGATTTGAATTTCCAAGTGTAGGGGTGATCTATACACACACGTAGGGATATGTGATTGGAGTTTAGATGAGAGAGAGGAATGAAGAATAAAACTTGTATCTTTAGTAGAGTTGATCTAAATTCCTAAGTGGAGATGGAACCCTAGAAGGAAAACTTAAGAAATGCCGAAAGCTAAGTAAATTCACAAGAACATGTATAATCTTAAGTTAAATGATGAGGAAGTGTGAAGAATATGGGTGGATAATTTATGAGTCATAGATAATAGAGTTCTTGTTAGAAAACCTAATTGGAGAATAAAAGTTAATGGGCCAAATTGATAGGATTTTGTGGGTAGTATCCGTTGAAAACCCTCAGGAGACAACACTCCTCCTACTAGGGACACCTAAAGGTTTAACGGCTTGTTGCACGAGCTAAGTGCAATCGCGTTTCCCTGCGAAAGTGCGGTTAGGTTTTTGTAGAAAATAAAAAATAAGTTTGCTCGAGGACGAGCAAAAGATAAGTTTGGGGGTATTTGTTCACACCATAATATTGTATTATTATATTCCCCATTCTTATTCGTTTTATAAATAAACAGGTGCTTTTGACGCATGTCTGCTACATATTACAGGTTACAGGTTCTTGGACAAAAAACAGTGAAAACGATGAAAAGATGATGCAAAAGTGGACTTTGACCAACAAACAGAAGACTCTTGATCAAGCCTACATCAAAGATAAAATTCATAAAGTACAAGGTAATGCAAGGTCCAAGATTACAAAGCGAACGGTTAAAAGTCCACCGCAATTATTCATTGGAGATCTGGAAGAAATATAGAAGCTATTTTAATAAAAGAACCAAATAATAAGGAAGCCCAAAGACAGAAGAGCCAACAAAGGAAATTTCAAGGCCCAATACTTCCTTTTAAAGAGACAGAGACATAAAATTTTACCAAAACTTGGAGTCTACTTTGACTAGGTCTTCCTAAGGATATTTTGGTAAATGTAGACATGCGAATCAATTGTAACCTAGGGTTTCCTATCCTCTATAAATAGGAACTCTAAATCATTGTAAAGGCTATGCCTCCCTATGCCTCTTTTTATCAATAAAATTTAGATTTCTTTTGGAGAGTATCGATGCCTCTTTTCATTTCAGAAATTCAGACCTGACAAGTCTTGTGTTGATGTTTGGAGAGAGCCATCTGTAAAGTAAGTAGGTAATTTCAATTCTTACCCTACATAATTTTTCATTCTCTGCCCTAGATTAAATTTAATTTCTTGCCCTAGTTAGATAGTTAGATCTTTAATTCAATTGCCCTAGATTAATTTAGTTTTTAGATTTAATTAATCCACTCACACCGTTTGGAATTAACTTGTAAGAGCGATTAGGAAATTCACAACATCCCTGTGGACCGACCCGTACTCACCGGCTAGCTACATGCGACGTCGTTCTTGATTGCGGTAATAGATAGTTTTTGAGATCAATCAGGTAGCATCTTTGGTAGCGATGTATCGAGCCTTTATCGTCTAGTTTGTCACGGTATCTAGCTTGGAACTCTTCCAACATACCATCCCTCCACCGAGGGTAAAGACAATACCTGTGATTGACATTCAGTCGTTCTTACCATCCTGGAAGCTATCCAGTGTTCTTCCTAGGATCAATTGATACCCTCTCACTACACCTAGTGAGAATCCTAACATCCACTTAGATCTATCTCATAGATCCAGAAACCAGGATTTAGGAGGTATCACCTAGATCCTATATGGAGAATCAATGTGATAAGAGGAGATTGACTGAGTGTAGTATAGGAAACACCTTCCCAATCAAGAGTATTTCATCTACGTACAATATGAGGAAGACCACCTTACTCTCTATTACCCTTTTGTATATACAAGGTTCATCTACCATTTTGATGAAGTCAAACGCTTTGACTATCACATCAAAACAGATGTTCCAACTCCGCGATGCCTGCTTTAATGCATAAATAAACTTGCACACGTTTCCACTGCTCCCACTGTCTACGAAGCCCTCTGGCTGTGTACTTATAGACGCTCTCTTCTAAATCATTATTTAGAAAAGCAGTCATGATACCCAACCACCAGATATCGTAGTCATGGTATGTAGCAATGGCAAGTAGGATCCGGATGGACCTTAAGCATAGCCACTGGAGAAAAGGTTTCATCATTATCCACGCCTGGTCCATAACGAGAACCTTTTGCAACAAGTCTAGCTTTGAAAGTCTCAACTTTTCCATCTACACCAAGTAATCTTCTCAAAATATACTTTCTCCTGATGGGGATTTAACCCTTTAGATATAGCAACCAAAGTTCAAACTTTGTTGGTATATCTAAATTCCATCTCAGATCGCTTAGCATCCAGCTATTCTTATAGAGTCCCTACTCTTGATGGCCTGCTCGAAACTAGTTGGGTCATCATCTCATGATGCAATCCTCGCTCCCACTGTCATCGAGAAACTGACGTATCTCTCAGGCGGATAAGGAACCCTACCATATCGGCGGAGAGGCTGAGGTTCGTCGGGAACTATTGAATCCTCCAGTTCTACCAAATTATCAGCTGTAGTTTGTATAGCTGGAACTCCTTCCAGTTCTACCTCATGACCACAAATTTCTTTCCAAAATAAATTCTTTTTCTAAAAAGGTGGCATGCCGAGAAATAGAACACCTTTTATTTCTCGGTGCGGTAGAAGATATTCCCTTGCGAAATGCTTGGGATATCCTATAAACTTCTACAGAACTGACCTTGTCTTGAGCTTGTCCGGATTTTGCTTTTAGACATAGGCTGGACAACTCCAAATCTTAACATGCTTAAGATATGGGCTCTTCCCATTCTATATCTCATATAGAGTCGTAGGCACCCGATTTGGTTGGAACCCTATTCAATAGGTATACACCTTCTCAAGTGCATAACTCCCGAAAGGAAACAGGTAACTCAGTAGTACTCATCATAAAGCACACCATATCAAATAGGGTGCGATTGCTCCGCCCCGATACACCATTGTACTGTGGTGTATATGGAGGAATAATGCTGAGAGAGAATCTCATTCTCCTTTAGGACAGTCCAGGATCTTCATGCTCAAGTATTTTCCTCCCTGATCTCATCATAGGACTTAAATACTTATACCCATTTTGGTTCTCGACTTCTGACTTATATTCTATGAATTTCTCAAAAGTTTCAGACTTGTGTTTCAACAGGAACATGTGTCTGAATCTTGAGAGATCTTCAGTGAATGTAATGGAGTACAAAGAACCATTCCAGGCATCTGTAGACAGGGGACCACATACATTATCATGTATCAGTCCCAAGAGTTCACTAACTCTTTCCCTGTTTCAAGTAAACGGAGCTTTGGTCATTTTATCTTTGTGACATGACTGGAAAGTTTTCAGAAGATGTAAATTCAAACTGATTTAAATATGCATCTAAATATAACTTATCAAGTCGGGTCGCATTGATATGACTTAGTCTACAATGCTTCAAGAAAGATTCGTTCATTTCTGAACTCTTCCTCTTGTGTGTGTTCTGTATGTTAAGAACTATAGTTTGATTTAGAACGTATATGCTTTTAGATAACGTGCCTGATCCGATCAACACTTGATATAGGAAATGTTCAAAACATTATCCAACAATACAAAATTATATCCTTCTTTAATAAATAAAGAGACTGATATAATGTTGCATATCAGGTTCGGTATCTAATAACATTCGTTCAAAATCAATGTATTTGGTAATACAAGGTGATATTTGCCAACTGGTTTGGCTACAAAAATTGCACCATTCTCTATACAGAGACATATCACCCACTCCCAGTTCTCTATCTTTCTGTAGCCCATGTAACAAATTACATATGTGGGATCCTGATCCGGTATCAAATACCCAGGACGTAGAAGATACTGAGAAACGGTTCTCGGTAACAAACACACCCGAAAAAGATGCATCAACATGCACTTTCTTCGTTTGGGCGGCATGGGAATCCTGGTATTCCCCTATTTTCCTGTTCGGTCTTATAACAATTATAAGTTAGAGCGGGACCAACGTTCCCCAGCTCAGTATAACAATCGGATTTGGTCAATACATCCATATTATTATCTTGATTAAGGCATGACATGGTCGCTACCTGGAGAGAGAGAAAGAGAGAAGAAAACACTCTGCGTGCGCACTTGCAAGATTAGATTGGTTATATATTTTATCTCAGGATGGCTACCACTGTTTTTATCAAATCTTCCTTCAAACCTTAAAAGGAAAGACTAGCCGGGATTAATTACACCCTACAAGTTCGCTAATCTTTTCAGCCAGGCCAGTGCCAGTACTTTGAGGGAGGTTCCCCATGCTTTCGCACGGACCTAATTAAAATAAACCTCGTTTTCCCATGGGCATAACCCAGTTGACACCTTTCTAGACACCTACTTGATCGGCAAATTGTAAAGTGCAAAACTTTCCCAGGAGTAACTATTACTCGCAGTAGGTCTAACTATCTCATAGAAGGTATACGATCTCATTGTAAGTCCGTGTTGCCCACCCCGGTGCTTAGGGGGAGGCGGAAAACATAATAAAAATTTGATTTTTATCAACTATAGGCAACATGGACTATGCTTTAAGGATCTTTGCTAAACATAAACTTGCTAACCCTAACTACAAAGTAGCTAAGTGATGGAAAGGTTATACCTTTGGTCTTTAGTCCTTCTCTCCTTGCTCCTAGGAATGGTAGAAAGAGTTCACCTTGCTTGTCTTCTCCCGTCAAAGAAAGATCCACTTGAAAGCCACCACCTTTAGCTTCAACTCCAAGCTAGGAGTAACTAGAGTGCAAGAAATGCTAAGACTTGAACCCTAGAAGAGAGTAGAGAGGATCAAGAGAGAGTTTTTCTCAAGCCTTTTTGTTTCTCAACACATGAGAGGGAGAGAGCTTGAGGGAGAGGATGAACAAGAGAGAGAAATAATATGAGAGAATGAATTATTAGTGAGCCATTCTCACTAATATGTGTGGATAATTTTAATTAGATAATTAGCTTGAAAATTGTCATGATAAATCATGACATGACCATTATCATTTCAATTTTGCAAAGATCAAAGAGCATCTTCCAAATGAAATGATTATGGTCAAGTTGTCAACAAAGTCAACAAGTCAATAAAGTCAAATTGTCAACAACAACCATGCACAATTATTAAGCTAATTATCAATTAACAATAATCCACACAAAAACAATAGGGTTAATAAAATGACAAAAGCCATTAACCCTAAACAAGGTCCTCTCCCCCAATCTCAAGCAACTGTGCATACGCACCCGCATTCGTGATCCGAGGAACACGAATACTCTGAGAAAAACCAATCTCAAATCATATACTAGGATCCGGCTTAAACCAAAGCCCGCTAGTATAAACTGTCCGGACAGCAAACGTGCACAAGTGCGCGAATGCGAACGAACCTTGTCGCAAAACCATGCGACCTCTACTCATTTTGCCTAAAGGAGAATAGCTCTCTGTGTGGGACTCTAAAGACTCGACACTACGCTGGCAGTGGGTTTAACCACAGACCGCAAGCGGCACTAGCTGTACGTAACGGTCCCCAGGTAGATGTCGATAAGAAGACTGACGAGGTGAACCCCATCTGCACTCCTACTGAGCCTGTATGTGACAGTCTCCGTACAGTCCGGTCTGTTCGTCTGATACATCGCATGGCGGGCCTAGGGGGGCGGTGAACGTCAGTCCCCTAATAGCGGTACAAGTCGTGTCGGAGTGTAGCCCAGAACACCCTGAGATAACACTGGAAACCTACCAGTATATCTCGCTTGCCCTGGCCAGGGACTACTCGTGTAATGGCTCTCCTGGACACAGCGCGATGTCAACCCCCAATACCGGGAGAGACGAATCCTTTCTAACCGTCACTGCCTCCAAGTGCTTCGGGACTGCACCCAAAAACTACCTGTTTGCACGACTCCTTCAAGCCGTGGTAGGGTAGTAATCAAAGTGCAGTGGGAACACACTCGAGGCGAAGTGACAGTGTCAAGTCAGCGGACTAAGCTGTACTCATGTCACCTGGGAACTGATAACTGACGATAGGTATATTACCAACCAACAGTTCCCGACGAGTCCGGTCCAGTGTACTCGTAACCTAACGAGCACCCGCATACTATCCCAAGTACGACGTACTAACGGCTGTGGGACAGACCGTCTCCCACACTAGGATGAGAAGCGCATACGCTAGTCTACTCCGGAGTATCGATGCCCTGTCTCGATAGTCCAACGACCAGGGACCTGTATAAGGATGTGCTTATAGATTACCCAGCTCCCACGAGTGCGAGCGCCATCACAACGCTGGTAATCAAGCAAAGATCCTAAGGGCTCCACTAATATGTATACCAGCAATATGCTAAAAGAAACACATGCACATATTAAAGCAGAGACAAACCAAGTAGCATACTACCATTTCGAGCAAGATTGTATATACAACTGTGAATATCCCAAGCTTCCATTAAGTAATATACAAGCTAGTATGATACAGTAATGGCCTCTAGGGCATATACACTAACAATCTCCCACTTGCACTAAGGCCATGTACTGGCGTATCGAAGACCTATCATCTCGATCAGCCGCTCGAACTGAGTCTGGGGTAAGGCCTTGGTGAATGGATCTGCTGTGTTATCCTCTGATGCAACTCTTCGGACCTCGATCTCCTGGCGATCCACGATCTCCCTGATCAGGTGATACCGCCTTAAGATGTGTCTGGATTTCTGATGGGACCTGGGTTCCTTCGCTAAAGCTATAGCCCCGTTGTTGTCGCAATACAGAGGTATTGGGTCAACAACGGACGGAACCACCTGAAGTTCTTTCAAGAACTTCCTCATCCAGACAGCTTCTTTTGCGGCATCAGATGCAGCGATGTATTCCGCTTCCATAGTCGAGTCAGCAACGGTTTCTTGTTTGGAGCTCTTCCAACACACCGCCCCTCCATTGAGGGTAAAGACAAAACCCGACATGGACTTGGAATCATCCTTGTCACTCTGGAAGCTGGAGTCAGCAAAGGCCTCAATCTGCAGGTCTTTTCCGCCATACACCAAGAACATCTCCTTAGTCCTTCTCAGGTACTTGAGAATGTTCTTTACTGCTATCCAATGTTTCTCCCCAGGGTTTGACTGATACCTGCTTACCACACTCAGTGCATAAGCCACATCCGGTCTGGTACACAACATCGCATACATTATAGAGCCTACCGCAGAAGCGTAGGGTATAATAGACATGCGATCCCTCTCCAAATCAGTCTTGGGAGACATCTCTTTGGAGAGGGTGATCCCGTGACAAGCCGGTAGATTACCGCGCTTGGAATCTTCCATACTGAATCTCTTCAGTATGGTGTCGATGTACCTGGACTGCGAGAGTCCTAATATCCTCTTGGATCTGTCACGGTAGATCCGGATACCCAGAATGTATGAGGCATCACCCAGGTCTTTCATGGAGAACCTGTGTGACAAGAACCCCTTGACAGATTGTAGCATAGGAATGTCATTTCCTATTAAGAGAATGTCATCCACGTATAAAACGAGGAATACTACAGTTCTCGCTACAAATCTACAATAGATGCATGGTTCATCTGGATTTTTGATAAAGCCAAATTCTTTGACCGTCTCATCAAAACAGATGTTCCAACTCCGCGATGCCTGCTTGAGTCCATAAATGGACTTGAGCAACTTGCACACCTTTCCGCTGCTCCCACCCTGAATGAAACCCTCTGGCTGGTCCATATAGACACACTCCTCTAAATGACCATTTAGAAAAGCTGTCTTTACGTCCATCTGCCAAATCTCATAATCGTGGAAAGCAGCGATGGCAAGAAGGATCCGAATGGATTTCAGCATAGCTACTGGAGAAAAGGTTTCGTCATAGTCCAAACCAGGTCGCTGACGAAAACCCTTTGCTACCAGTCTAGCTTTATAGGTCTCAACCTGTCCATCTACACCAATCTTCCTTTTGAAGATCCACTTGCATCCTACGGGTTTTACCCCGTCTGGAGCAATGTCCAACGTCCATACTTTGTTGGTGTACATGGACTCCATCTCGGTCCGCATTGCATCCAGCCATTTTACCGAGTCGACGCTCTGAATGGCTTGCTGGAAGCTAGTAGGCTCATCACAATCTATGATGCAGTCCTCTCTATCCCCGTCAATGAGAAAACCGTAGTATCTCTCGGGCGGATGAGACTGCCTACTACTCCTGCGGAGCGGCGTAGGAATGTCGTATTCTTTTGAACCTTCTGGTTCCACTAAACTTTCAGTAATAGTTTGTGGTTCTGGAATTTCTTCCAGTTCTATTGCGCTCCCACTTATTTCTTTTTCTATGAACTGATGTTCTAGAAAGTGGGCATGGCGAGAAACAAGGACTTTTTGTTCCTCTTCGTAATAGAAGTAATATCCCTTGGAGTTCTTTGGATATCCCACAAACTTGCACTGTACTGAGCGTGCCTCGAGCTTGTCCGCATGCTGCTTTTTTACAAAAGCTGGACATCCCCATGTCTTAATGTGATTAAGATAGGGTTTCTTCCCACTCCATAACTCATATGGTGTGGTAGGCACAGTCTTAGTGGGAACACGGTTCAAAAGATATGCAGCTGTTTCTAGTGCATATCCCCAGAATGATCGCGGTAACTCAGCGTTACTCATCATGGACCGTACCATATCCAATAGGGTTCGGTTCCGTCTCTCCGATACACCGTTATGTTGCGGAGTGTATGGAGGAGTAAGCTGAGAGAGAATTCCATTCTCTTTTAAATAGTTCAGGAATTCGGCACTTAAGTATTCTCCTCCTCGATCCGATCTTAGGATCTTGATACTTTTGCCTGTTTGTTTTTCTACTTCATTCTTATATTCCTGGAATTTTTCAAAAGCCTCGGATTTATGTTTCATTAAGAAGACATAACCGTACCTTGAAAAATCATCCGTAAAGGTAATGAAGTAAGAATAACCGCTTCGCGCATGTGTAGACATTGGACCGCACACGTCGCTGTGTACGAGTCCCAAGAGCTCGCTCGCTCTTTCTCCGTGTCCAGAAAACGGAGCCTTTGTCATCTTTCCTTTGAGACAGGATTGACAAGTTGCATACGATTGATATTCGAACGAATCTAAATATCCTTCAGTATGTAACTTAGTCAATCTTCTCTCGTTGATGTGACCCAGTCTACAATGCCATAAGAAAGTTTTATTAATTTCTGGAGACTTTCTTTTGTGTGTATTCTGGATATTGAAAATCTGTTGTTGGTTTAAAACGTATATACCGTTGTTCAATGTACCTGACCCAATCAAAACTTGATTAAGGTGAATGTTCACTACATTACTTACAAATGCAAATTCATAACCTTCTTTAGATAATAAAGATACAGAAATGATATTACAGGTTGCATTTGGTACATAATAACAACTACGCAAAACCAAAAAGTGCCCATCTGATAATCCCAGGTGATAGTCCCCCACGGCCTCAGCATTCATGCTAGCACCGTTCGCAACTCTGAGGGTCATGTCACCTGCCTTCAAAACTCTACGCTTTCTCAACGCCTGCAAAGAATTACAGATATGAGATCCTGATCCGGTATCCAATACCCAGGATGTAGAGTTTATTGATAGACAGTTTTCAATAACATACACACCTGAAGCTGAAGCTGCAACTCGCTTCAAATCCTGTGTTCTGGCTTTCCAAGCCTTGCAATCTTGTTTCCAGTGACCACTTTTGTGACAATAGAAGCATTCTTCCTTCCCCACCAGCTTCCCCGCTACCTTTGTTGCTTTACCCTTTCCCTTCGTATCCACTTTACCGACACCGTCTCTTGGTTTGGCGGGGGCTTTCTTCTTCTTGCCCTTGGCTTTCGCCCTGGACCTAGAAGAGGAAGATCCTCCTACAAACAAAGTGGATGTCTCCCTACCCTTCTGTAGGGTGCCCTCAGCAGTCCTCAACATGTTCAGAAGTTCGGCAAGTTCAACCTCCTTTCCTTGCATGTTGAAGTTAAGAATGAACTGGGCGTAAGTGGAAGGAAGGGACTGGAGAATCAAATCGGTATAGAGTTCATTCTCCAACGTGGTCCCAAGGTCCGCGAGCTCCTCTATGTAGCCGATCATCTTAAGCACGTGGTCCGCTACCGATGATCCGACGGCCAACCTTGCCGAAAAGAGCTTCTTCGACACTTCGTATCTAGCGATACGAGACTGCTCTCCATACAGTTCTTTTGTATGGAGAAATATGGACTCTAGGTCCATATTCTCGTGCCTCCTCTGATGTTCGTTGTCCATCGAGGCTAATACGAGGCATTTGGCCCTCGCGCAATCTATCTCCCATGTCTTACGGATTTCTACATCCGCGACGCTGGAGGTGGGACCTGGGACGGGGGGAGCTTTGGTGGTAAGTATATACCCCAGCTTGTCATAAGTGATAGCCATCTTGACATTCCTGAGCCAATCTTTGTAGTTTGGCCCTGTCAATATGTTTTTATCTAATAGTAACTTAAGTCCGGTCATCTTGAATGGTCGCTGCAATTAGCAGAGAGAAAAGAAACACTTTAGCATGATGCTCTTGCAAGTTTAGAGTGGTTTTTAGTTTGTCTAAACTGGATGGCTCCCACTGTCTCTCGAATCCCTTCTCAAACCGTAAAGAAAAGGATTAGCCGGGATCATTCTCACCGTACAATACTTGCTTAACCGTTCAGCCAGGCCAGTGTCGGTACTTCGAGGGAGGTTTTCCAACGCTTTCGCGAAGTTCCTTAATTAAGTAACCTCTTTTCCCTGTGGGCGTAGCCCCGCTAACACCTTTCTAGGCACCTACTAGGTTTATAACATTGATCGTTAAGTGAGAGTTTTCCCGAGGAGTAGCATATACTCACAGTAGGATCGGGATCCAAATATCATCGCGTGATAAAGCCGAAGGAATCCTACCAGAATCATCACACTCCAAATGGTATGCAACACTAGCAAGTTTCAGTACTTATGAAACTCCCGATGTGGATTTTTGCCCCATGCTCTTATGACCTTGACTTTGGCCAAAATATCATAAGTCACATGTCAAGTTCTACCCGTCATTCTCCTGGTTAATTTGGACCCACCCGTACCTACCCTTGACTTTGGCCAAAATGGCAGCACGACTGTCCCAAATCAACGCATCTATCTATGCTGCACATGAATACCCAAACGCTACCAATCACTATGCCTTGACTTTGGCCAAAATACATAGCTTGAATACTTTTGACCATTCATGTGGAATGACGGAGGGCTACGAATGGTTTTGGCGAAACCGTGAACGTAGTGAACTTGATATAATCGATGGAACGAGATAGCTTTTAAAAGGAGTGGTTCAAGCTCCGCGTTTAAAAGTTTAGTTTTGAAAAGAACCGAGTGGTTTTCAAAGTGTTCCAATCGACTTTTACTTGGTTTATTTCTTGCATTAGTTCTTTTACTGCGTCCCATCATTTAATCCTACCATTGCAGAAAACAACCAAAATATGACGTACGCTTATGCCATTCGCATTCGCCACGGGGCCCCGTCATCACCCGTTAGGTTACTTAACTAACGACAGAGCGGGGGCTGGGCTAGCGCGGCTGTAAAACATAAGCAACGCCTAAATAGTTATTATATATAAATATACAGCAATGATAGACATTACAGATCACAGATGAATACATTGGATATACTAGGAATCCGCAATGCGTTCGAGCCTGCAATGCAAAGCGGATTACACGGTCGCGGTGAATAGCCAAAACCCCACCCAAGACCCCTACGGGTGCGGCAAACTACCCGCCAAGCACCCGAAGCGAAGCAACCTCCCTCACCACCGTGAGTAGGCCACTCGGCGCTTCGAGACACCCGGTAGTTTGTGCACCCCTCCATGGGTCTATCCTAGGAGCAAAAACAGTAAAAAGAATTATACAATGACGGCTACAACCCCGACCCGGTTGTGCGGTCATACAAAGAATATTATTACATCAATTTACATGTTACAAATGAATGAAAGAAAAACAACGCTCATCTCACATCCACCCCGGCCATTCACCCGCGACAATCCAATCCATTCATATCCACAAACCAATAACAATCACAGATCATGTATAACCCCGACTAATCGTCTTATAGCGATTAGCCGACGTTCAATACATGCAAGCATTACAGATATAACCGATGTAGTTAAAGTGTAGTGAAGTTCCGAAAAATACGGATTTATAGGCCCCCAAAAGTAAATTTTAGTTCTGGAAAATCTGGGCACATATGATATATCCTAAAAATCCCAAAACCAACAACAACACACACTGCACGAAAAACGATGCGCCGATAACGACAAACCGCGGCGCTTCCGCCGCACATGCCTACCTCGTGCGGCGGAAGGGCGGCGGTTTGAGGGAATTAGGGTATCGTTTTTCTTGGGTGTATTCAAAAAACCCTGAGACAATTTTACAAGTATAAAGTTTTTCATTTTGACCAGGAAAAATTTTAACAGAAACTTGGATTTTGAAAAAGTTTGGTTTTTGGGTTTTTTCGGTTTCGAAACTTCGTTACACTTAACTACTTAGCTAGTTTAGGTTTAGTTAGGCTCTGATACCACTGTAAGTCCGTGTTGCCCACCCCGGTGCTTACAGGGAGGCGGAAAACATAATAAAAATTTGATTTTTATCAACTATAGGCAACATGGACTATGCTTTAAGGATCTTTGCTAAACATAAACTTGCTAACCCTAACTACAAAGTAGCTAAGTGATGGAAAGGTTATACCTTTGGTCTTTAGTCCTTCTCTCCTTGCTCCTAGGAATGGTAGAAAGAGTTCATCTTGCTTGTCTTCTCCCGTCAAAGAAAGATCCACTTGAAAGCCACCACCTTTAGCTTCAACTCCAAGATAGGAGTAACTAGAGTGCAAGAAATGCTAAGACTTGAACCCTAGAAGAGAGTAGAGAGGATCAAGAGAGAGTTTTTCTCAAGCCTTTTTGTTTCTCAACACATGAGAGGGAGAGAGCTTGAGGGAGAGGATGAACAAGAGAGAGAAATAATATGAGAGAATGAATTATTAGTGAGCCATTCTCACTAATATGTGTGGATAATTTTAATTAGATAATTAGCTTGAAAATTGTCATGATAAATCATGACATGACCATTATCATTTCAATTTTGCAAAGATCAAAGAGCATCTTCCAAATGAAATGATTATGGTCAAGTTGTCAACAAAGTCAACAAGTCAATAAAGTCAAATTGTCAACAACAACCATGCACAATTATTAAGCTAATTATCAATTAACAATAATCCACACAAAAACAATAGGGTTAATAAAATGACAAAAGCCATTAACCCTAAACAAGGTCCTCTCCCCCAATCTCAAGCAACTGTGCATACGCACCCGCATTCGTGATCCGAGGAACACGAATACTCTGAGAAAAACCAATCTCAAATCATATACTAGGATCCGGCTTAAACCAAAGCCCGCTAGTATAAACTGTCCGGACAGCAAACGTGCACAAGTGCGCGGATGCAAACGAACCTTGTCGCAAAACCATGCGACCTCTACTCATTTTGCCTAAAGGCGAATAGCTCTCTGTGTGGGACTCTAAAGACTCGACACTACGCTGGCAGTGGGTTTAACCACAGACCGCAAGCGGCACTAGCTGTACGTAACGGTCCCCAGGTAGATGTCGATAAGAAGACTGACGAGGTGAACCCCATCTGCACTCCTACTGAGCCTGTATGTGACAGTCTCCGTACAGTCCGGTCTGTTCGTCTGATACATCGCATGGCGGGCCTAGGGGGGCGGTGAACGTCAGTCCCCTAATAGCGGTACAAGTCGTGTCGGAGTGTAGCCCAGAACACCCTGAGATAACACTGGAAACCTACCAGTATATCTCGCTTGCCCTGGCCAGGGACTACTCGTGTAATGGCTCTCCTGGACACAGCGCGATGTCAACCCCCAATACCGGGAGAGACGAATCCTGTCTAACCGTCACTGCCTCCAAGTGCTTCGGGACTGCACCCAAAAACTACCTGTTTGCATGACTCCTTCAAGCCGTGGTAGGGTAGTAATCAAAGTGCAGTGGGAACACACTCGAGGCGAAGTGACAGTGTCAAGTCAGCGGACTAAGCTGTACTCATGTCACCTGGGAACTGATAACTGACGATAGGTATATTACCAACCAACAGTTCCCGACGAGTCCTGTCCAGTGTACTCGTAACCTAACGAGCACCCGCATACTATCCCAAGTACGACGTACTAACGGCTGTGGGACAGACCGTCTCCCACACTGGGATGAGAAGCGCATACGCTAGTCTACTCCGGAGTATCGATGCCCTGTCTCGATAGTCCAACGACCAGGGACCTGTATAAGGATGTGCTTATAGATTACCCAACTCCCACGAGTGCGAGCGCCATCACAACGCTGGTAATCAAGCAAAGATCCTAAGGGCTCCACTAATATGTATACCAGCAATATGCTAAAAGAAACACATGCACATATTAAAACAGAGACAAACCAAGTAGCATACTACCATTTCGAGCAAGATTGTATATACAACTGTGAATATCCCAAGCTTCCATTAAGTAATATACAAGCTAGTATGATACAGTAATGGCCTCTAGGGCATATACACTAACACTCATTGCAAATTTCAACACTTGAAACTCCCGATAAAAGTTTTTACCCCTAGTACTTATGACCTTGACTATGATCAACATATCATAAGCACTAGTCAAGTTCTACCTATCATTTCTTGATTAATTAGACCCACCCATATGACCCTTAACTATAATCAACATAATCACATGACTGTCCTAATTAATCGCATCATATGCTATGTAGGAAGACATCACTTAGTTACCATACACTACGCCTTGACTATGATCAACATACGCAGCACGAATACTAAGTACTCTACTTCCTAAAATGACGGAGGGTTGCGGATGGTTTTTGTGAAAACCTTTAATGCTTTGAACTTAATCTCGTTGCAGAATCAAATGATTTAAAATGGAGTGTTTTTAAAGCTTTTGCTAGTTTCGCTAAAGAGGCCACTCCCGGTGAAGGGATCTCGGTTCTTTTCTCGTCGAATGAGGTGCAGGATATTCACAATATCATTATGCAAAGCAAGAACTAGAAAAGCAATCAAAAGACAAAACCGAGGATTGTAGCATCTGCTAGTTATTGCTAAAGAGGTCACTCCCGGTGAAGGGATCTCGGCTCTTTCCTCATCGAATAAGGTGTAGGATATTCTACAAGGAATACCGCTATGCAAAGCAACAACTAGAGCTACCTAATTTTGAAAAATCGATTCCACAGCATCTTTAGGTTTATTTTCCTTCATTAATCTCATTAATGATTGTCCCATCATTTAAGTTACCTAAGCATCACAGATAATTACAACGTACGCTTATGCCATCCGCATTCGCCGCAAAGTCCCGTCATGCACCGTTAGGTTAAGTAACTAACGGCAGAGCGGGGCAGGGCTAGCGCGAGTGAAAAACATAAGCAACGCCTATAATATATCATATATATTATAATGTATCCATCTCAGAATATAAAGTGATCACATCACAGGATATCAGCAGCAGAAGACAACATATGAAATATTGGATATACTAGGATGTCCGCGTTTTATTTTGAGCCTGTATAAAACACGGATTCCACGGTCGTGATGAATAGCCAAACCCACATCCCTAGACCCCTACGAGAGCGACAAGCAACCCTACCAATTCTAGAGTTAGGAGACCCGGACTCGACTCCTCGAGATGGTCTCCCACTGGACTCTAGAACCTGGTTACTTATGCTCCCCTCCTTGGGTCTATCCTAATGCGGAAAAGTAAATAATATATATCAACGGTGAAAACTTCCTCAACCCGGAAGTGCCCCAATAAAAGAATATTACATACAAGTTTTTACATGAATGAAAATGAAAAACTCTCATCTCGCATAAAAAAAACCCGGCTATTCAAACACGACGATCCAATATAACATATCACAGCAACACATAACATCACATGTCATCAACGTAAGTAAATATGCGAATCCCTGTTGTTGATCTATAGCAACGAAACCGGCGATACACCACATATTACACTTACGGTCGCAGAAAAGAAAATGAAAACTACAACAATTGGAATCCGCAACCTCCTTACACATCATAAACCCGAAATATCTCATATTCGGAATTTCATGCCTAACAATATGAATTCCTTACACGTCACATGCCTAACAATTATAAACCTCGCATTTTAGTCTTGATATTGAAAAAACTTTCCAATAATAAGTCGGGCAATTCAACAAGATTCCCAACATCCGGATTGAATGCTCGTCGAAAAGTTTAGTAGACGGCTGCACCCCCCGATGCCGTCGACGAAGTGCATTTAGGAGGAACACCGCGGCCGCGAGCACCCGACGGATGCTTTTGGCAACGAAGTTCTCCTACAGTCACTTGGTCGGGGTTAAGGGGCGTGGCTATCTAGTAAGGTTACTCGGCGAGTATCCGCGTATGCTGCGTGATTGCGATGGACTTTTGATCACATCAAAATCCCGTGGCAACCGATCAAATGAGACAAAATTGCTAGATTTATAAAATTCAAATATTGTTGATTCCAAGTATTGTATCCCATTAGAGATATCCGGACGATGTTAAATTTTTCGATCGAATCAACGAATTCCCGAAATTTCACAGAAAACTCAACACTTGAGCAAAATTAAAAATACCCAGAAGCATGCCCCAGTACCTACGGACCAACAGCTGAAGGGCCCGACCCAAGCCTCTCAAGTGGCGCCGCGGATCCGCCGCCAAAACCATGTTTTGGCCGCGGATCCGCGGTCACTTATACGAGTTAGGGTTTCATTCTTTAGGTGTGTCCATAGAATTACCTGTATGATTTTCTGAATATTTTTAACATGGAAAAATCCAACTTTTTGAAAAATTTCCAGAGAGGAGGTTCTTTCGGGTTTTCGGGGTTCGATCGGAATTCTAACTTCGTCTAGACAACTCCTAATGCTCTAGCAAGGCTCTGATATCAGTGTAGGTTTATTTGGCACAACCACAAGGTTCTACAAAGCATCAAACATGCCAATTTCATAAATTTCAAGTGTGCCAAACAACCTAACCTAGGATCTAACTAGAGTTTTAGGAGCTAAAATAGAATGTAAACAAATTTACATAGAAAGTGAATGAGGAATACAGCCTTTGTAGACCGGTCCTACACTTCTAAAGCTTCGTGTAGTAGTCCCTTCGCTGCGAGTGAAGATCTCTCGAACTCTAGTATGGGTTCCCTTGGAGAAATGAACAAGCTTCCTCGAAGTCTTCGAGGCCTAAGATGATCTACGTCGAGGAGACTCAAACCCAAACTACCTCTTCACTTGGTGATTAACTTTGTAAAGAGAACACCCTAAACTAAATGGCAAGTAGTAGAGGATGATGAAGTAGGAAATGGGCTCACTTTAGATTTTATTTTCTCACAATATTTTCTCACCATTTTGAAAGCTAGAAAGCTTTCATGAGGAAGAAAAAGATGAAATGATCAAGAAGAGAAAATGAAAACTTATGAGGTGAGAATAGCAACCATGGGTGAGTTAGTATCATATACTAACCATTCTAGAGACATAACCATGGTTTAAGCTAATGGTTTGGTTAATAAATATCATTAGTAAAACAAAACAAGTGGACTTGGTCAATGGTAATCTCTAAGCTTCATGAAGCTTCATGCCATGACAAAATGCCACCAATTTTGAATTACAAAATAAATAAAATCCCTAACCATTATCTTAAGTATGGTGTAAGTCATACACACACCCAAGTTTGCATGTATCATCAAGCATGATACAATCATGTACACAAACATATATCACATATACACTATGTGCACATCAAGTGAGAAAAACAATCTTAAGTGAGCCAATACTAGTTAATGTAAAGTAATATATCAAATATATAATTATATATTAAATCATTAAATCAACACTTGATTTAAATGATCCGGTCATATCACATATAACCGACTAATATCTAGTGTATCAATTTATCGAATCAACACTTGATTCGATAACCCGGCTATATCACATATACCCGGCCGATAACACAAATCACGAGAATAGAATACGGTATCTATCTCGGTCCCGCACATATCACATATGTGCTCCTACTCCATTTTTCTTGGGCGAGGAAACATCTGTGTAGGACTCTAAAGACTCGTCAATACGCCGGCAGTAGGTGATGATCATATCAAACACCTATAAGCCGCAAGGGGCGTGCTAAGCGTAACGGCCACTCGGGTATTGAGCGATCAGAAGATCAACAAGCAAGCCTGCTCATGCTCCTGCGAATCCAATCAGTAAAACTACCCGTACAGTCCTGTCTGTTCGTCTGATATGTCGTATATCTCGCCTAGGGGTGGTAAACGTCAGACCCCAGTAGCATGATATGTCATGCCGATGTAAGGTCCATAATGGGTGAGAAACTACTGATAACACTTATCAGTAAATCTCATCTACCCTGGCCAGGGATTTCAGTTATGGCCAATCGAGCATAGCGCAACATCAACACCCAATACCGGGAGAGACGAATCCCCTCCTATCGCTCATTGCCTCCATGTGACTCGGGACTGTACCCAAAAACCACCTGTTTTCATGACTCAGTAGAGCAGTGGCAGGGTGGAAATCAAAGCACGGTGGGAAACACACAAGACTCTATGACGATCTCAGGTCGACAGACTAACCTGTACCAGTGTCACCAGAGAACTGCTATCTGACGTGAGGTATAATACCATCTAGGAGTTCTAGGCGAGTCTGTTCAATGTACCCAGTCTCCACTGAGCACCCGTATACCATCTCTGATGTCAAACACCAATGGATATGGGATCATCCATCGCCCATCACATGGTTCGAGAAGATATACGCTAGTCTACTCTGGAATATCGATGCCCCGTCTCGATATTCCCATGACTAGGAACATTGAAAGATGAACTCATGGACTACCCAGGCCCCACTAGTATGATCTGCATCATAATCCTGGAAGTCAAGTACACATCCTAAGGGCTTTATCAACATGTAACAGAGAGACAGTGAGTGTACATGTTAAGATAAAGAGCAACCAGATAGCGTACTATCATGTCGAGCAAGAAAGTCCACCCTATATATGTCCCAGCATCCATTATAATATATATCTCATGTACAATAATGGCCTCTAGGGAATACATACAACTAACAGGTAGACCTTGTCTATAATGTACGGGCCCTCATAGTTCGGCTCGAATTTCTCCCATTTAGCACGATTGGGGATCATAGGTCTTTTTACGACTAGCACGAGTTCGCCTTGGCGGAATGTTCTCGGCCTAGTCAATCTTTCGTATGAACGCGTCATCCTTGCTTTGTAAGCCTCTAGGTTTTGCTGCACCATGAGACGAGTTTCATCAACAGCGTCTAGCTCCTCAAGCCAAAGATGGGCATTCTCTTCGTCCGTTAGTACATACCGAACCGCCACTCGTAGAGAGGGTAACTCAATCTTCAAGGGAAGTACCGCTTATATGCCGAATACTAACGCAAATGGCATTGTGTTCATGGCCATCTTGAACGTAGTCCGATAGGCCCAGAGAGCTTCATGCAATCTCTCATGCCAGTCCTTTTTATTTCTGGACCCCGTTTTTTTTATGATTTTTGTCAAGGTCTTATTGAAAGCCTCAGATAGACCGTTTGCTCGAGGATTATAGACCGAAGAGTATCTCCAATCTATTTTATGTTGCTGTGCGAAGCAGCTGATCTTATGGCTTCTGTAGGCCGGCCCATTATCCGAGATGATCCGTCGCGGAGTGCCGAACCGGTAGATGACATGTGTCCTGAAGTAGTGGAGGATATTCTCCGTCTTCACCTCCCATAGCGGTACTGCTTCTGCCCTCTTAGAGAAGTAATCGGTTGTTGCTAGTATGAACCGATGTCCCTTGGATGATGCTGGTTCGATGGGCCCTATTATATCGGTCCCCCACATTTCAAATGGCCAGCTAGCCAGCGTTGGGTGTAGAAGATTTGGATGTTGGTGGATGAAGTCCCCGTGAATTTAGCATGAGTGACACTGCTTCGTGTATTCGAGTCAGTCTTGAATCATCGTGGGCCAATAGTAGCCTATTCTTTTGATCTTCAGTTTCATCTTTGGCCCAGCTTGATGGAAGCCGAAGAGTCCGTCATGTGTTTCTTGAACGATCCTTTTTGCTTCTTCTGGTCCCAGACACCTTAGCCACAGGCAATCGAACAATCTCTTATATAGAGTATCATTGACGAAGGCGAAAGACAGAGCTCGTTTCCTGAGCTGATGTCTTGATGACGCGTCTTTGGGCGTTCGATGGGATTTGAAGTAGTCTATGAAGACTTCTCTCCAATCCTTCGCCTTTTTTTCAACCTCCAATTAGAAGGCCTCTTGTTCGGATGCTTCCTCTCCTTTAGACGTCTTCGGAGATATTTCTGCTGGTGCGAGAATCCGGCGGCTTTGCATAATGATCCTTACGTCATCGAGGTTTTCGTCGACCAGTTCTTTAGCGAGCTTGGTTAACGCATCTACCTTGCTATTTTCCGCACACGGTATGCTTTCCACGGTGTAAGAGGGGATTTGCGTCAGCAGTTGCTGCACTCTTGCACCATATCTGATCAGTTCCGGTTTGCATGTCCGGTAGTCGCCATTTACTTGGCTAACAACTAGTTGGGGGTCTCCATATATGAGGAGGCTTTCGATGCCCATGTCGACAGCAATCTCAAAACCTGCTATCAAAGCTTCATACTCAGCCTCATTGTTTGTTCTCGGCTCTGTTAAAGAAAGGGCAAAATGCATTATCCTTCCTTGTGGAGTCACAAAGAAAAGGACTACCCCGGCTTTAATCATGGGGGTGTTTTACTTTCGCTTCTTCAAGGAGGATGCTCCATCGAAATAGAGTTCCCATCGGGTATCATTCCCTTCTTTTTCCCTGACAATTGCATTAAACGCGTGTTCATCCGGCAACTAGCAGTTCAAGGGAGAGTCGGCAGGTTTCGGATGTTCAGCGAGAAATTCGGCGATGGTCTGGCCTTTTATTGCCTTGAGGGGTCGATATACTATCGAGAACTTCATCAAGAGGAGGGCCCATTTGGCAAGCCTTCCTGTAAGCATGGCTCTTGACATCAAATACTTGAGAGGGTCCACCTTTGATATGAGATGGACCTCATGTGCCAATGCATAATGTCGAAGCTTCGTTACCGCGAAAATCGGTGATAGGCAATACTTTTCAATAGAGGAGTAGTTATTTTCTGCCCCCAGGAGAACTCGACTCAAATAATAGAGAGCTCTGTCCTTCCCCTGGTCGTTCTCCTATGCCCATAACAAGCCTAAGGAATCTTCAAGGGCTATTGTGTACAGGATGAGGGGCTTTCCCTTGACCGGAGCGGTCAGTACCGGCGGGTTCTGCAGATATTGCTTGATTTCGTCCAGTGCGCTTTGGCATTTGCGATCCCAAATGAACGGGGTCCCTTTCTTCATTAGATGACTGTATGGGCAGCATTTGCCGGAGAGGTTATCTATGAACCGCCGGATATACGCAAGCTTTCCTAGGAGAGACCGCAGTTGCTTGAGAGTTCTTGGCGAAGGCATTTCCATAATCGCCTTGATCTTCGACGAGTCTATTTCGATGCCCCGGTGTCGTACGATGAATCCTAAGAATTTTCCTGAGGAAACTCCTAACGCGCATTTCAGAGGGTTCATCTTCAGATTATATTTCTGAAGATGCTGGAACACTATTTTCAAATGCTCCCAGTGTTCCTCGTATGAGTTGCTCTTTACCACGAGGTCGTCGATATAACATTCAATAATCTCATGTACAAGGTCGTCGAAGATCTTTGTCATGGCCCTCTAGTAGGTGGCGCCAGCGTTCTTCAGACCAAAGGGCGTCACTTTGTAGCAGAATATGCCCAGCGGAGTCCGAAAAGCAGTGTGCTTTTGGTCTTCACGATGCATCTTGATTTGGTTGTACCCTGAGGATCCGTCCATGAAGGGGAAGACTTCATGGGTGGATGTGTTATCGGTCATCAGCTCGGTAACAGGCACTGGGAAGTCATCTTTCGGACAAGCTTTGTTGAAATCCCGGAAATCTACGCAGATGCTTACTGTCCCATTTTTCTTCATTACTGGAATGATATTGGCGATCCAGTCGGGTATTGAACTTCTTGGATGAAGCCGGAGTCGATTAGCTTCTTGACTTCGGCATTGATACTCATCTCAAGCTCGAGCCGCATTCTTCTTGGGACCTGTTTGACTGGCTTGATGTCTGGTGATATCACCAGTTTATGCACAGCTATCTCTGGATCTAATCCCGGCATCTCAGAATAGTTCTATGCAAAACAGTCTTTAAACTGCATAAGCATGTCTTTTAACGTGGCTACCTGTTTCTCAGACAGCAGCTCACTGACGAACGTTGGCCTTGGCTCGTTTGCCGTCTCCAAGTCGATTTTTCTCAGGTTGTCTGTTGTGGTGTGTATCCCATCTTCCAGCTCTTTTGGCGCCGTTGGAAATTCTGAGATCACCTCATTCTCATCTTCATTTGCGAAGCACTGGAGGGGGTCGTTCGTATTCTCGTGTTCTCCTTCCTTTGAGAATGTTATCATATGGCAGGTACGAGCTCAGTTCCAAGCTCGTTGTTGATCTAGACTTTCCCTCGCAATGTAGGTTGCTCTCGGCTCATGCTTTCGTGGCGGGGCTACCCTCCAACTGTCGGATAGAGAAAATCTTCCTTGCTGATACTGATCTTCAACCCATTCTTTAAAGGTGAAGCAGTCTTCAAGAGGATGTCCCACTACTCGGTGGTAGGAGCAATAATCTGGGCAATGGATCTCATTTATCTGTTCGGGGTATCGAGACTCCGGGAGTGTCATCATTTGATACTTCATGACAAGGTTGAATATTTTCCTTGTCTTTTCTTAAGGGGAAGAGTACTCCCGACCCATCTTCTTCATAAAAGACGGGTTCCAGCTGAATTTTTCTCGCTCGCGCGGCTTCTTGGATCCTCTTCGCTGTTTTTGAATGTCATCCCTGTTCTTCACCTTGCTTTTACTTCTACGTCAGGCTTTTTTCTTGCCACGAGAGCGCACAGCGGGCTGAGGGTGAAGGGCATCGTCGTCTTCTCCTTCCGTAACCTGCTGAATGATACGTTGCGTCCTAGCTTTCTCATAAATGGCCATTTCGCATCTATGGTCATCCCAAACCTTTTGACCTGCTTCTCTTATTAGCTTGTCAATCTGTTTTTCGAATGACGGGTTGGGTATTCTCACGGCGGGATCTCGCTCTGGTTTGACATCAACGCCATCTGGAAATGCATTTGTTTCTCCATCAGAATTATTTATGATATGGCAGCCATGGAATCGCCCCCTTTTATTGGACCGAACGTATCCAAGGCCAGTCGTCTCCATTCTCCCATTGGGAATCTTCCGCTGAGTCTCGGGAACATCCCAAATCTTGTTATAGAACTGGGCTTGTCGAGCAGTCTGTTTGAAGGGTACGCCTTGGCATCTCAATAGCCTTTTCAGTCCCTCTGCATAGTATCTGGGCAGACGGATTGGTTGAAGCCTGTCGAACGCAGGTTCGGAACCGTGCCATACTTCTTTCTCCACTTTAGTCTCTATGGAATGGTAGAAAAGGATCACCTTCTCACCTTTTTGCTTAGGAGGGACATAGAAGGTTTGCAGCTCTTGCACGCTGTACGTATCAAGTGTATCAAGTTCTTTGTAATGCCGCTGAGGGACCAGGGTAATCTATAAACTCTGGTCAGCTCCAGCAAAGGTCTGCATTGGCGGGCGGACGGAGAACACTGCGTTGGCCTCGTCCTCAGAGTCACTACCAAAGACCAGCATAGGAGTAGATGGTCCTGTACTATTGCCTTGGGGTTGTCCCGAGTAGACCATCTCTTCATCCTCTTCGGTATCGCTCCCAAATATCAGGATAGTGGCGGTGGCTTTTTGTTTGTTCTCCGGTTTGCGACATCTTTCCATGTCTTCGAAGTCTGGTAAGAAGTACTTTGCGTCTTCATATTTGCGTACTTCATTTACGGAAAATGGGTTCAGGTCCCCTGTGACTGTGTACTCGAGGCCGTCCTTGAAGTACTTCATACACTGATGTTTTGTAGAAGGGATGATGTTGTACTCATGTAACCAAGGCCTGCCGAGCAAAGCGTTGTAGCAAGTCTTGGCGTCAATAACATGGAACTTGATGTCAGTGACAAGCAGCCCGAAGCGTAATGTCAGTATTACAGACCCGAGCGTTTGTGATGATTGGGAGTCAAAACCGGATATTGTAATTTTATCTCGAGCCAAGTGTTGTTCTTCAGTACTCTAACATTGAGAAGGTTGACGAAGGACCTGTTGTCGACCAGGATCTTCCCTATCTTGATATCATGACAATACCCGGTTACATACAGTGGATGGTTGTGCTCGCACGTTCCGAGAAGGAGGTCTTCATCACCGAAGGTGATATCAGCCGTGTGGACTTCTTCCAGCTCGTCCTTCATCTTTTCTTTCGCCAGGAAGGCTTGAAACTGGTCGGGCTCTTGTAACGTCTTGATCAGGGAATCTCATGCCTCTTTAGACAGGAGAAGGGCATCGAAGATACTCAATTGTGAGGGTAACTTTCTCAGATGTACAAGGACATTGTAATCCACCTTGTTCTTCTTGAGTGGGTCCTTGGCTGTGAGCTCTTCGACAACTCTATCATCGAGAGCAATCTCCTCAGGGACTTTTTCCTTTCCTTTGTCCCTTTTGCCCGAACCTTTGTTTGAAGGTCTGTGATTCTTTTCAGGCAACGTACGGTTACACAGCTGAATTTTCTCACAGTTCTTCATCTCCTCTTCTTTTTCAGAGGTGGATTCCTTGAAGAGAGGGCCGAGGGCTATTTCTTCATCAGAATCGCTCCCGAAGGTAAGAACTTGAGGTTTTGCTCTTGTCAGTATGGCATCAACCATATGACAGTTACCGGCTGTTCCTTCACGCTCTTCTGTCACGCTTCTCTGTTCCCGACGGGCTTTGCGCTTCATTCGCTTAAATTGTTGTCGATGGGCAACGTATCCCTGCCACCACTTCTTGAAGGCATTACACTTTTCGGTAGGGTGCGTGACCTTCCGATGGTATAAGTAGTAGTTCGGATGTACATCCGGTTCGTCGGGGCACGTACTCCCAGAAGTATTTTCTTTGAAAGGTGGTAGCTTCATTCCTATTGACAGAGCTTTGGCGAACTGCTTCCTTATCTTGATTCTGCTCTTGCTGGTGGCAAGGGCACTTTGATCCGGTTGAGGTACTTTATGGCTTCTCATCACCGGAGCTTTTTCGGCCTGACACCGATGCTTAGCCTTTTCGTAAATGGTCGCTTCACGTTCTCGATCAGTTTTTCTCTTTTGGAGAGCTTCGTTCAGCAGCTTGTCGATGAGATCATCCGACGGTTCCATGGGTTTTGGTTCTGGATTTGCCCCCAGTTTCTCTACGTCAGGAGCCTCTTTGCCATTTATCGATGAGTGAGAGATCATGTGGCAACTCGCTACATAATCCTCGGGTTCTTCTGAAGAATCGTCTCCTTCATCACTATCATTGTTTCCGTTCTTAAGAACATGCTTGAAGAACTCTTCCAATGTGACTGGGGTCTGTGCCTCTTGGTTGTATTCCTCCAGTGCATCGATGTATTTCTGCAGACCCGTACGATTGCCGTAGTGCTGGACGGGCTTATTGGCCTTCTTCTTTTTCTTTGAAGACTTCGGAGGCTCGGCCTGGAGGTTTTGTCCATCGTTAGCAACTTTTGGCGTTGGGCGCGGTTTCAGCATTCCGTTAATAATTTCAGGCTCCAGCGGGCTTTTCCACCTAATCGCCGGACATGCCTGAAAATCCTTCAGCATTTTTTTAGTTTTAGCTGAAAGGACCACTTCCCACGGAGCTTCTTCTACAAATGAGCATGATGCCCTCGGCATATTCACCTTTTTAGGAGCGTGCTGCTACGGCGGGTTTACCTTCCAGTTTTTGGACAGCGTGAACTTGCCCTGTTGGTACTGATCTTCAACCCAGTTTTTGAATATGTAGCAATCTTCGATTGGGTGGACCACTATTCGGTATTTGGGGCAGTAATTAGGATTGTTGATGTCGTCCGATTGCGGTGGGCGTCTCGGATCCGGCAGAGTGATAAGCCTGTTGCGCACCGCTAGTTCGAATAGTTTCCTCGTTTTATTCCTAGGAAACGAGTAAGGACGTCTCAACTTCTCTTCGAGGGCTCACGGTCTGTTGTTTTGGCCAGCCACTGGCTTCGGGTCATCCGACTTTTGTTGAGTGTTGGCGACGAAGGTCGCTTTCCCTTTCCCCTTTTCATTCCGGAGATCCGTTTTTGAAGGGGACAGCCTATGGCCTATATGATCCATTTGGGCCAACTTGTCAATCAAGGCCTGGAAGGTGGTCGGCTTGAAGAACATCATAAATTGGGATATAGTTGCCTGAGGGTCGAGGGTCCCCACGAACATGCCCACAGCAGGAGCTTCTTCTATGCGCTATTCACACTTCGACCATAGGTTCCGCCACCGAATTGCGTACTGAACCCAGGTTTCTCCCGGCTTCACCCTGGCGTTGATTAATGCCATGATCGGGGTGCGCTCGCTTGCGCTTGCGAACCGCTGTGTGAACAGTAGTTCCATCTCCGTAAATGTCTTGACAGAGTCATTTGGGAGCTCAGAGTACCATTCAAATGTTGTCTCCGCCAAGCTGCCGACAAATTGGCGAAGCAATAGTTTGTCATCGCCCCCGGTGTTACCGCACAAAGCTTTGAATTGAGCACCATGTTAGTGAGGATTGTCCGTCCCCTTATACATATGGAATTTAGGGAAAGTATATCCTGGTGGGTACTTAATTTGGTCGTACCAGCCTGGGTAAGGTCGCCCAGTTCTAACGACCTGTCCTGACGCTTCGTTCACTTGATGAGCTCGTATTTGTTGAGCTATGTAGTCATCAAGGGTAGCTTTGGAGATCGTCTCCTCCCTGGCTACTGATAAAGCCGGAAGAGGGTTTGATGTCTCCCCTCTATCGTCTTCAATGATTATTGGAGGGTCTTCGGCCGGAGGATCCGGTTGGATCATCATCCCTACCATGTCTTGGAAGAGAAGCGCCATTTGTTTTATATTAGCTGCTTGTTCCGCGGCCTCTTTGTCTTTCTTTTCAAGAATCCTCCGTAGGAATTCGGTGTCGGTCTTCTGCTCCTGGCGTTGTTTCGAAGATGCTTCCGGGCTTTCTTTCTGCCTAGTAAATGCGGCCATCCTTGTCAACATCTCTTGGAGCTTTTGTTGTTGCTCCTGAGTTTTCGTCACAGACCGTGTGAGTGGTCGATGACTCACGGAAGCACGACTATCCTCTATTCTGGATGCCATGTAGACGGTATGCACCACCATGCCCCCAGACTTGGGGCGTTTGGGTCCACTGCCTTTGAAATTTGCCGTGGGCAGGGGGATCTTCTCCGGCCTGTTATTTGTTTTAGGAAGGCTCCTATATACTTTTGTATATAAATACTCACGTGCCTGCATGTAAGACTCAATTTCAGCCTTATTTGTTATGCGCGATGCCTATAACATTTGCTTCAAGGCGCATCACATGTGGGCACGTGATGCTCCATTTGGGAAATTTTTCCCATCGCTTTTTGGTTCATTATTTATTTTTTTACAAGGGAACATTTCCGTCACTCCTTTTTGATTCGGCTCCTTAGAGCTTTTGCTGACGTCGCATCCACACCCGGTTGGAATGAGAAGAATGTCGAGCTGATCTCTAGGCTGTAGATATTGCCGTCAAGATCTGGCTCTCCCTTTGACTGAGCCTGGTGGGAAAATATGGTTCCCTTTCTTTCATTTGTACCTATGGATCGTATACAAGAGTCAATATGGACATACTTGCAGGGCAGAGGGAATTTTATTTTATTTTTTTATTGTCGCGATACTCTATCTTTTCAGTTTTTCATATCGCGAAAGTCGCGATTGCTCAATCATTTCGGCTATTTTTTGCGATGCCCAATCATTTCGGCTATTTCATTTTTTTTATTTTACTCTCTATTTCTTATTATGAGTTTCCCAAACATTTCAGCTGTTTCATATGCATATTTTTTCCTCGCTGATTTTTGTTGCGAGTTGCCCCATCATTTCGGCTATTTCATATGCATTTTTTTGCGACTTGCTGAGTTTTATTACGAGTTAGGAACTTGAGATCTGATACCAATCTTGGCATCAGCATCGCTACAACTGGAATATTGCTAGGAGAGAATCATCATTTGCCTTTGTGAGGACTTGAAATTTGATACCTATTTAGGCATCAGCGTCGCTGCAACTGGGATATTGCCAGGAGCAAATCATCATTTGCCTTTGTTAATTTGATCAAAGGTGACTTAGCAAACAGGGTTAGGATCCTGTCGACTAAGGCTTTTTAACTTTATGAGTCATAAGGGTCTCATAATGGTATTTCTCCTTACGAGTCATGAGGATCTCGTAGGTGTATTTTCTCCTTAGGAATCGTGGGAATTCCGAAGTGATATTTTCTCTTATAAATCGTAAGGATCTTGTAAGAGTGTTTTCTCCTTATAAGTCGAGAGGACTTACAAATGTCGTTCTGGGGACATTTCTCACCATTGGTGGAACTTGGTAGGGAAATATTTATCCGTGCCCGTGGATTGTATACAAGGGTCAATATTGGACTGCCTGTAGGGAAACTTGAGGTATATAACGGCTTAAGAACATGTTCAGATCCCTGTAGCTTAAGACTTTTGAATCTTATTGTTAGTTATATGTATGCCCTAGAGTCCATTACTGTACATACGATGTATATTGTAGTGGATGCTTGGACATATAAAGGGATGACTTTCTTGCTCGACATGATAGTATGCTATCCGGTTGCTCTTTATCTTAACATGTACACTGATTGTCTCTATAATACATGTTGATAAAGCCCTTAGGATGAGTACATGACTACCAGGACTATGATGCATATCATACTAGTGGGGACAGAGTAGTCGTAAAGTACATCCTTCAAATGTTCCTAGTCGAGGGTGTATCGAGACAGGGCATCGATATACCAGAGTAGACTAGCATATACGCTTCTCGACCCATATGATGGGCGATGGATGATCCCATATCCATTTATGTTTGATATCAGAGAAGGTATGCGGGTGCTCAGTGGAGACTGGGTACACTGAACGGACTCGCCGAGAACTCCCAGATGGTATTGTACCTCACGTCAGATGGCAGTTCTCTGGTAACACCGGTACAGGTTAGTCTGTAGACCCGAGATCGTCATAGAGTCTTGTGTGATTCCCACTGTGCTTTGATTTCCACCTTACCACGTTCAAGAGAACATGCAAAACGGTGGCTTTTGGGTACAGTCCCGAGTCACATGGAGGCAATGAGCGATTGGAGGGGTTTCATCTCTCCCGGTATAGGGAGTTGATGTTGCGCTATGCTCGATTGGCCATAACAGGAAATCCCTGGCCAGGGTTGCTGAGATCTACTGGTAAGTGTTATCAGTAGTTTCTCGAACCGTTATGGACCTTGCATCGGCATGACTTATCAGGCTATTGGGGTCTGACGTTACACCACCCCCAGGCTGTGATATGCGATATATCAGGCAAAAAGACCGGACTGTACGGTAGTGTTACTGATTGGATTCACAGGAGTACGAGCAAGCTTGCTTTTTGATCTTCTGATCACTTAATACCCGGGTGGCCGTTACGTTTAGCAGACCGCTTGCGGCTTGTGGGTGTTTGATATGATCATCACCTATTGCCGGCATATTGACGAGTCTTTAGAGTCCTACACAGAGGTTTCCTGGCTTAAGCGAAACAGAGTAGGAGCGTATATGTGATATGTGCGGGACCGAGATTAATGTGAGTATGTGATACCGCATTCTATTCTTGCGAAGTGTGACATGATTGGTTATATGTGATATAGCCGAGTTATCGGATCAAGTGTTGATTCGATAAGATGTTGCATTTGATATTAGTCGGTTATATGTGTTATAGCCGGATTATTAAATCAAGAGTTGATTTAATAATTTAATGTATAATTATATATTTGATATATTACATACATTAACTAGTATTAGCTCACTTAAGATTTCTTTTCTCACATTTGATAAACTTTACATATATGTGATATATGTATTGTTTACTTTTTGGCACAAAATATATAAGTGATATATATAAGTGTGTCATGCTAGATTACACATGCAACATGGATGTATGAGACTTATACCATGCTAGGGTTAAGTTAGTGTTTTTATTTATGTTAAGTTAATTCAAAAGAGTTTAAGTTTGTTATGGCTAAACTTGGACAAAAGCTTTTGGATAACTATTGACAAAGTCAACTCTTTTGTCTAGTTTAGAATATTTATTTAACCCAACCCTTAACCTTGGTGTATGGTTTATTTTCTACATGAGTTAGGCATGATATTTTGTGACCATGGTTGCATTTGTAACCTCATGAGTTCATTCTTTCTTTCATCGCAACTTCATCTTCTTCTTCCTCATTCTTGAGCTCTCTTGATTTTGACAAAGTGATGAAACCTTGGGAGAAAATGATTTCTAATGTGAGTAAAATTCCTACTTCATCATCCTCTACTACTTGCCATTTAGTATAGGGTGTTTGCTTCACTAATTCCATGATTCGTGAAGAGATAGCTTGGGTTAGTGTCTCCTCGACGTAGATCATCTTCGGCCTCGAAGACTTCGAAGCAAGCATGTTCGTTTCTTCATCGGAGCCTCTCTAGAGTCCGGGACTTCATGATCGCGGCGAAGGGACGACTATATGGAGCTAATGAAGTGAAGGGCCGGTCTACAAAGGTTGTATTCCTTGTTCACTTTTAGTTGCAAAGTGTTTGCATATGTATACTGTACGATTTCTAGTTAACGATTCATGGTTAGGGTTAGCTAGAACGGCAATTTGTTGAATTTGGCATGGATGATGCCTCTCGAAACCTTGCTGCCGTGCTAGGCAACCCCTCACTTATGAGCCGTGAGGGTCTCGTAAGAGGAATTCTCCTTACGAATCGTGAGGATCTCACAAGTGTAATTTCTCCTTAGGACTCATAAGGATTCCTAAGTGTGTTACTCCTTTGTGAGTCGTAAGGATCTCACACGGGTATATTTTTCTCCTCACAAGGTTGAGAGGACCTTGCAAGTGCACATGAATTTTTTTATTTTACGAGTTTCCGTATTTTTCGGGTTTTCACAAACTCGTCGGCAGTCCTGCTGTTTTTACTCACGGTGCCCTTTCGGGTTTTCATCCATGCCTATTTTGATTGTGGACATACCTTTTTTTGTTTTTGTTTTTGTTTTTTTGACGAGATCGCACCATTTCGGGTTTTCACAAACACGCCGGCAATCCTGCTGTTTTTACTCACGGCGCCCTTTCGGGTATTCATCCGTGCCCATTTCGATCGTGAACATACTTTTTTTTAGGCGAAACTCTAGAAAGTAGCTTCGTCGAAGGTGACCAGCCTGTTTGCCGGTGGGTTTTGAGGGTTGCTTCATCGCTGGATTAGCTATGTAGCCAGTGGGACCGAGTTGCAATCTTTCCTGCTAAGACTTCGATTGCAATATAGATCCCAATGGAATGTATCGCCGTATTTAGGGCGATGCACTAATTTAGGGACGTTCCGGTCCATTATTGCTATGTTTGAGGCGGATTTCTAGTTTAAAGACATCTCGGTCCAATGTCGCCATATTTGAGGCGAAGTTCTAGTTTAGGGACATCTCGGTCCGTTGTCGCCATGTTTGAGGTGAATTTCTAGTTTAAGAACATCTCGGTCTGTTGACACTATGTTTGAGGCGAATTTCTAGGTTAAGGACATCTTGGTCTATTGTCACCATGTTTGAAGCAACGTAGCTTCTTTGTATACTACTCTTAGAGTCCTAACTCAGGAAGATAGCGAGCGGACACGAGCGTCGTCATCTATCATTGACCTAAGTCATGACTCGTCAGGCATAGTATTTTTTGAGGAATCGGCTGTTTATTGGCCGGAAGGGTCTTTCGCCATGTATATTCATGAGCAGGTAGGCTCCACCTTGGTATACTTTGTCTATGATGTACAGGCCTTCATAGTTCGGCTCGAATTTCCCCCGTTTTGCATGATTGGGGGTCATAGGTCTTTTGACAACTAGCACAAGCTTGCCTTGGCGGAATGTTCTCGGCCTAGTCAGTCTTTCATATGACCGTTTCATCCTTGCCTTATAAGCCTCCAGATTTTGCTGTGCTATAAGGCAAGTTTCGTCGAGGGCATCGAGCTCCTCAAGCCGAAGATGAGCATTTTCTTCATCTGTCAGCTCGTCTCGAACCGCTACTCACAGAGAAGGGAGTTCTATTTCCAAAGGGAGCACTGCTTCCGTGCCGAATACCAACGCATATGGTGTTGTATTCGTAGCTATTTTGAACGTTGTTCGGTCGCCCAGAGAGTTTCATGCAGCTTTTCATGTCAGTCTCTTTTGTTTCTGAACACCGTTTTCTTTATAATCTTTGTCAAGGTCTTTTTGAAAGCCTCAGCCAGACCGTTGGCATGAGGATTATAGACTGAAGAGTATCTCCAATCTATCTTATGATGTTCTGCGAAGCAGCTGATTTTATGGCTCCTGTAGGCTGGTCCATTGTCCGAGATAATTCGTCGCGGAGTGCCGAACCGGTAGATGACATGAGTCCTGAAGAAATGGAGGATATGCTCCGTCTTCACCTCCCTTAATGGTACTGCTTCTGCCCACTTAGAAAAGTAATCGGTTGTTGCCAATATGAACCGATGTCTTTTGGACGATACTGGTTCAATGAGGCCAATTATATCGGTTCCCCACATTTCGAACAGACAGCTAGTTACTGTTGGGTGTAGCGGGTTTGGATGCTGGTGGATGAAGTCCCCGTGAATTTGGCATGAGTGAAACTGCTTCGCATATTCGAGGCAATCCTGAATCATTGTGGGCTAATAATAACCCATTCTTTTGATCTTCAGCTTCATTTTTGGCCCAGCTTGGTGAGAACTGCAGAGTCCGTCGTGAGTTTCTTGGACAACTTTCTTTATTTCTTCCGGCCCCAGGCATCTTAGCCACAGACAGTCGAACGATCTCTTATATAGAGTATCGTTGAGGAAGGCGAAGGACAGAGCTCGTTTTATGAGATGATATCTAGATGACGCATTTTTGGGCGTTTGTTGGGATTTGAAGTAGTCTATGAATACTTCTCTCCAATTCTTGACCTTTTCTTCATCCTCTATTTGAAGGGCTACTTATTGGTCATTTCTTTTCCTTTGGATGGCTCTGTTAAGTCTCCCGAAGATATTTCTGTTTGTGAGAGGATCCTGCGGCTTTAGACGGTGATCTTTACGACATCGAGGTCTTCATCGGCTAATTCCTTAGCTAATTTGGCTAACGCATCCGCCTTGCTGTTTTCTGCACGTGGTATACTCTCCGGGATGTAGGAGGGGATTTGTGTCAACAGTTGTTGCACTCTTTCGCCATACTTTATCAGCTCTGGCTTACACGTCTGATAGTCACCATTTACGTGGATAAAGATCAGCTAGGAGTCTCCATATATGAGGAGGTCTTTGATTCCCATGTCGACAAAGATCTCGAGGCCCACTATCAAACCTTCATATTCAGCTTCGTTGTTAGTTCTTGCCTTTTTTAAGGAGAAGGCGTAACACAATATCCCTCCTTACGGAGTCATGAAGATAAGGCCCACCCCGGCTTTGATTATGGGGGCATTTTGCTTTCGCCTTTTCATGGAAGATGCTCCATCGAAGTAGAGTTCCCATTGGGAATCATTTTTTTCCTTCTATTCTTAGATTGTGTCGAATGCATATTCATCCGGAAACTCGCAATTTAAAGGGGAGTCAGCTAGTATTGGATGCTCTGCAAGAAAGTCGGCGATGGCATGGCCTTTCACTACTTTAAGAGGTCGATACGTTATCGAGAACTCCATCAGGAGGGCCAATTTTGCAAGCCTTCCTGTTAATATGGCCCTTGACATCAGATATTTGAGAGGGTCTACCTTTGATATGAGATGGACCTCATGTGCCAAGGCGTAATGTCTAAGCTTTTTTATCGCGAAGATTAGTGCCAAGCAATGCTTTTCGATGGGAGAGCAGTTGTTTTCTGCCCCCAGAAGAACTCATCTCAAATAGTACAAAGCTCTCTCCTTTCCCTGATCGTTCTCTTGTGCTCATAGTGCGCCTAGAGAACCCTCAAGGGCTATTTTATATAAGATAAGGAGTTTTCCCTTAACCGGAGTGGTCAACACCAGCGGATTTTGCAGGAATTGCTTGATTCCGTCTAGTACATTTTGGCACTTTTGATCCCAAATGAACGGGGTCCTTTTCTTCATCAAATGACTGTAGGGACGGCATTTTCCAGAGAGGTTGGCTATGAACCGCCGGATATATGTGAGCTTTCCTTGAAGGGATCGCAACTTTTTGAGGGTCCTTGGCGTGGGCATTCTCATAATCGCCTTGATCTTTGAGAGATCGATTTCGATACCCCGGTGCCGTATGATGAATCCTAAGAATTTGCCCGAGGAGACTCCAAACGCGCATTTTAGAGGATTCATCTTCAGATTATACTTCCGAAGACGTTGAAACACTATGTTTAGATATTCCCAATGTTCTTCATAAGACTTGCGCTTCACCACAAGGTCGTCGATATAGCATTCGACAATCTCATGGATGAGGTCATCGAAGATCTTCGTCATGGCCCTCTGGTAGGTAGCGCCAGTGTTCTTTAAACCGAAAGGCGTCACCTTATAGCAGAATATGCCTTGCGGAGTCCGGAAGGCTGTATGTTTTTTGTCTTCAGGATGCATTTTTATTTGGTTGTATCCTGAAGATCCATCCATGAAGGAGAAGACCTCATGTGTAGACGTGTTATCGATCATCAGCTCGGTAACAGGTAATTAGAAATCATCCTTAGGGCAAGCTTTGTTAAGATCCCGAAAGTCCATGCAGATGCGCACCGTCCCATTTTTCTTCATTACCAGCATGATGTTAGCGATCCATTCAGGATATTGAACTTCTTGGATGAAGCCGGAGTCGATTAGTTTCTTAACTTCAGCGTTGATGTTCATCTCAAGTTCAAGCTGCATTCTTCTTGGCGCCTGTTTGACCGGCTTTATGTCCGGCGATATGGCCAGTTTATGTACTGCTACCTTTAGATCTAAACCTGGCATTTCGGTATAGTTCCATATGAATCGGTCCTTATATTGCATGATCACGTCTTTTAACATGGTTACCTGTTTTTTAGATAGCGGCTCACTGAGGAACGTTGGCCTCGGCTCATTTTCCGTCCTTAGGTCAATTTTTCTTAGGTTTTCCACCGTAGTGTGTATCCCGTCTTCCAGCTCTTTTGGTGCTGGTGGATACTCTGAGATCACCTCATCCTCGTCTTCATTTGCGAAGCACCTGAGGGGTCATCTATCGTCTTGTGCCCTCCCTCCTTTGAGAGTGTTATCATATGGAAGTTACGGGTTCGCTTCCATCCTTGATGTTGAGCTGGTCCTATCCTCATGGTATATGTTCTCTTTGGCTCATGCTTTTGCGGTGGGGTTACCCTCCAGCTGTCGGATAAAGCGAACCTGCTTTGTGGATACCGGTCTTCAACCCAGTCTTTGAAGGTGAAGCAGTCTTCAAGGGGATGACCTATGGCTCGATGGTAAGAGCAATAATCCGGGTGATGGACCTCGTTTATTTATTCGGGATGCCAAGACTCCGGAAGCATCATCATTTGGTTCTTTATGATAAGGTTGAATATTTTCCCTGTCTTGTATTGGGGGAAGGATATTCACGACCCGTCTTCTTTATAAAGGACGGGTTCCAACCAAGTTTTTCTTGATAGCGCGGCTTCTTAGATCTGCCTTATTATTTGCGAACGTTGTTTGCGCTCTTTGTCCTGTTTTTGCCTCTATTTGAGATTTTTCCTTTTTGCGAGGACATACAACGGGCTGGGGAAAAAGGGCATTGTAGTCTTCTTTCTCTGCAGATTGCTGATTGAGGCGCTGCGTCCTGGCCTTTTCATAAATGGCTATTTCACGGCTATGATTGTCTCGGCTCTTTTGACAAGCCTCTTCTATTAGCTTGTCAATTTGTTCTTCGAGCGACGGCCTTAACATTCTCAGAGTGGGATTTCGCTCTGTTTCAACGTTAGGGCTATTTGGAAGAGCGTTTTCCTCTTCGCTGAAACTGTTTATAACGCGGCAGCTGTGGAACTTCTCCCATTTCTTGGACTGAACGTATCCGAGCTCGGTTGTCTCCATCTTCCCATTGGGCATCTTTCGCTGAGTCCCGGGAATATCCTAAATTTTTTTGTAGAATTGGGCTTGTCGAACAGTTTATTCGATGGGTACACCTTGGTGTCTCAACAGCCTTTTCAATCCCTCCGCATAGTATCTTGGCATACAAATTGGTCGAAGCCTGTCTAGTGCAAAATCGGCACCATGCCAGATTTCTTTTTCTACTTTAGTCTCCGTAGATTGGTAGAAGAGGATCGCCTTTTCACCTTTTCGCCTGGGAGAGACGTAGAAAGTCTGTAGTTCCTGTACGCTGCATGTATGGAGCGCATCAAGTTCCTTATAATGCCAAGGTGGAGCCATTGTGATTTGCAGACTCTGATCTGCTTCGTCGAAGGTTTGTACTAACTGGCGGATAAAGAACACTATGTTGGCCCCATCCTCAGAGTCGCTGCCAAAGACCAGAATAAGGATAGATGGTCCGGGCCTGTTGTTTTCTTTCTGGGGTTGCCCCGAGTAGACTATTTCTTCATCTCTTTCGGAATCGCTCTCAAAGATCAAGATAGTGGCGACGGACTTCTGTTTATCCTCCGGTTTACGACATCTTTCCGTGTCTTCGAAGTCTGGTAGGAAGTACTTTGCGTCTTCATATTTCTAGACCTCATTTACGGAGAACGGATTCAGCTCCCCTATGACGGTGCATTCCAAACCATCCTTGAAATACTTCATACACTGATATTGTATAGAAGGGATGACGTTGTACTCATGCAGCCAGGACCTTCCGAGCAAAGCGTTATAGCAAGTCTTGGCGTCAATGACGTGAAATTTGATGTCAGTGATGAGCAACCCGAAGCGTAACTTCAGTATTACGGACCCCAGCGTCCGTGATGACTGTGAGTCAAACCCAGTGATGGTAATTTTGTCTCGGGCTAAGTGTTGAACGTTCATGCAAATCTCCTGCAACACTTTCACGTTGAGAAGGTTGACGAAGGATCCGTTGTCGACAAGGATTTTCCCTATCTTGATGTCGTGGCAGTACCCGGTGACATATAACGGGCGATTATGCTCGCACGTATCAAGGAGGAGATCTTCATCGCTGAATGTAATGTCAGCCATGTAGACCTCTGCCAGCTCGTCTTTCATCTTCTCTTCTACGAAGAAAGTTTGGAACTGATCGGGCTCTTATAATGCCTTGATCAGAGACTCTCGTGCTTCTTTGGATAAGAGGAGAGCATCCAATATGCTCAGTTGTGAGGGTATTTTCCTTAAATGTTCCAGGACGTTGTAACCCACCTTATTTTTCTTAAGCGGGTCCCTCACTGCGAGCTCTTTGACAACTCCATCATCAAGGGTGATTTCCTCAGGGATTTTTTCTTTTCCTTTGTCTCTTTTGCTCGAACCTTTGTTTGTAGGATCGAGGTTCTTCTCAGGCAGGGTGCGGTTCCACAGCTGAATGTTCTCGCAGTTCTACTCCTCCTCTTCTTTTTCAGAGGTGGAGTCCTTGAAGAGAGGGCTGAGGGTTATTTCGTCATCAAAATCGCTCCCGAAAGTAAGAACTTTAGGCTTTTCCCCTTCCAGACTGGTATCAACCATATGACAGTTGCCAGTCATTTATTCACTCGCATCGTCGCACTCTTTTGCTATCGACGAGCTTCGCGCTTCATCCTATTAAAGTGTTTTTGATAGGCAACATATCCTTACCATCACTTCTTAAAGGTACTGCATTCCTTAGTAGGGTAGGTAACCCTCCGATGATATAGGCAATAGTTTGGATGTGAATCCTCTCCATCGAGGCATATGACCCCGGGAGTTTTTCTTACGAAAGGTGGCAGCTTCATTCCCATGGACAGGGCTTTGGCGAACCGCTTCTCTGCCTTGATCTTGCTCTTATTTGTGGCAGGTGCGCTTAGGTTTGGTTGGAGTACTTTATGACTCATCCTTGCTGCAGCTTCTTCATCCTGACGCTGACGCTTAGCCTTTTCGTATATGGTTGTTCCGCATTCTTGGTCAGTTTTGCTTTTTCGAAAGGCCTCGTTTAACAGCCTATCGATCGGGTCTTCTGGAAGTTCCGGGGATTTTAGCGCCGATCCTGCCCCCAGTCCCTCTGCACTATTTTCTGATGCTGAGGGAGCTTCTTCTCCATTTAACGACGAATGGGAGACCATGTAGCAACTTGCTATATAGTCTTCGGCTTCTTCTGATGAGTCATTTTCCTCATCATTGTCCCTATCTTCGTTCTCAAGAATATGCTTGAGGAACTCTATGAGGGTGACCGGTGTCCGCGCCTTTTGGTTGTACTCCTCCAACGCGTCGATGTACTTTTGTAGGTTTGTGCGCTTATCATTATACTCGGCAAGCTGCACAGGCTTCTTAGTCTTCTTCTTCTTTCTTTGAAGGCTTGACTTGGGGATTTTGCCCTTTGTCAAAAACATTCGATATGGGGCGCGGTTTCAGCATCCCTTCGATAATTTCAGGTTCAAGTGGGCTTTTTCACCTGACTGCCGGACATGCCTGTAGATCTTTCAATATTCTTTTGGTTTTAGCTGAAAGAACGACTTCCCATGGAGTTTCTTCCACGAGAAAGCATGATACCACTGGTGCATCCACTTTTTTAGGAGTGTGCTTCTGTGGTGGGTTCACCCTCCAGTTCTCAGAAATCGCAAACTTTCCTTGTTGATACTGATCCTTGACCCAGTTCTTAAAGACGTAGCAATCCTCAATTGGGTGGCTCACCATTATATGATAGGAGCAGTAGTTGGGGTTGTTGACGTCGATGGGTTGCGGTGGACATCGTGGGTCTGACAATGTGATGAGTTTGTTACGCATTGCCAACTCAAATAGTCTCCTCTTCTTATTGCGGGAAACGAGTAAGCGCGTCCTAGTCTTTATTCCAGGGATAGGCATGGACGTGCATTATTTTGCCGAACCGTCGGTTTTGGGTCGCTCGGTTATTGTTGAGTGTTGGCGACGAAGGACGCTTTCCCTTTACCCTTGGCATTTCGAGGGTCCTTATTTGAGGAAGAAGGCCCATGGCCCATCTGGTCAATTTAGGCCAGTTTATCGATCAAATCCTGGAAGGTGGTTGGCTTGAAGAACGTCATGAACTGGGACACAGTCGTTTAAGGATCAAGAGTCCTGATGAACATGCCTACGGAGAGAGATTCTTCAATGCTCTGTTCGCACTTTGACCATAGGTTCCGCCACCGGATCGCATATTGGACCCAGGTTGCTCCTGGCTTCACCTTGGCATTGATTAATGCCGTGATCGGGATGCGCTCGCTTGCGCTGGCAAACCGCTGTGTGAACAGCAGCTCTATCTCTGTAAATGTTTTTACGGAGTCATCTGGGAGCTCCGAGTACCATTCAAAGGCCGTCTCTGACAGGATACCAACGAACTGGCAAAGCAACAGTTTGTCGTCGCCTCCAGTATTACCGCACAGAGCTCTGAACTGTGCAACGTGCTGATGTGGGTTTCATTTCCCCTTGTACACATGGAACTTGGGGATCGTATATCCCGGCGGGTACTTGATTTGGTCATACCAGCCTGGATACGGTCGCCCGGTTCTGACGATTTGGCCAGCAGCTTCACTAGCTTGATGAGCTCGTATTTGTTGAGCTATATAATCAACAAGATTAGCCTTGGAAATCGTTTCCTCCTTAGCTGCCGATAAAGCCGGAAGAGAGTTTGATGTTTCCCCTCTGTCATCCTCGATAATTATCGGCGGATCCTCAGCTAGGGATTCTGGTTGGATCATCATTCTAACCATATCCTGGAACAAGAGACCCATCTGCTTTATGTTAGCAGTCTGCTCAGCAGCTTCCTTATCCATTCTTTCAAGCACCCTTCGCAGGAACTCTGTATCGGTCTCCTGCTCCTGGCACTGTTCTGCTGTTGTGTCCGGGCTTTCTTTCTGCCCGGTAAGTGCTGCCATTTTGGTCAACATCTCCTGGAGCTTTTATTGTTGCTCTTGAGCTTTTGTCGACGATCGAGTTTGCGGCTGGTGACTTATAAAAGCACGGCTTTCCTCTTTCCCGGAAGCCGTGTAGACCGTATGCACGATCATGGCCCAGACTTGGGGCGTTTGGGTCAATCGCCTTTAGAGTTTGCCGCCGGCGGTGGGAATTTCTCCGGCCTCATCCTTTTGTAGGAGGTCGAAGTTAAAGGAGCCATTGTAACAAGCACCTGTGCAGAAGAAGTCCCTCGCTGTATGACGGAGGAGTGGTCTTCCTCTTATTGAGCCTTCAATTTCTTCGGTCGACGAGAATAGTTTTGATCAATCACAGAGTCCTGGACTTTTCGCCAGACCCTGTGAATTTGCGAGGAGAGCCGTTGATGAGGGCGCTCTGTCTTTGCCTGTACTGTGGTTTCTGCAGGCGGAGGCGATTTCTTTAGCACCGCCGTTGGAGAGTTCTTGCATACCCTCCTGAGTAGATCAAAGATGTTCCCGGTTAGAACAGCAGCATCAACTTCCACCATTGGAGCTGGTGGGGTAAGTCCAAGGGGAGTTTCCCCCAGATTTTCTCACTCGGCGCCAGTGACGACGTCGAGTATTTCTTGCAAAAAAGACCGCCTCAGTTTTGGAAGCGGCTTCGTTGTGCCCCTGGCTTTGGTGAGGGGCTGCTGTTGGTGTCGGCCTGTTGAAGGCCGACATCCTTAGCAGAGTTTGAGGAGGCTCGGCCAATTTTTCAAAGACCGACTTTCTGGTAGGGGAAGCACCTTTGACGACTTCACCTGCAGGAGGAGTTGGAAGGGATATCCGTTTTGGGGCAACCCCTTCAGATATCATGAGCCTCTTTGCGGGCCCGTTTTGGTTCTTGCTCGGTCTGTGGGGGACTGAAACATCTGAGCTTTGGCTCAGCCTGTCGAAAACTGAGACATCATATTTAGACGACCCGTTGAGAGGGGCCGTTGTGGTTGCCCGTGGATCGAAGACCGACCTCTTGGGAGCTTCTTCCTGCGGTGCTGAGGCACCGACACCCAACGGTGGGAACATAGTCCAGAAGAATAGTCCAGTAGTAGCTTGCATTACTTGCCACACCGGCATTGAAAAGATGGAGGCCGCGTTAGGCCCGTAGGTCACTCCTCCAGTTGGGGCAGAGCGGGAGTTGCTAGTATAAGTTGTGCAGTTAGAAGTCATTGATTTTTCTTCTTCTGCACAGGAACAAGACACCAAATCTTAGTATCTCGAATCCAAGGGCAACCATAGCGAACCGCGATTTTGTTCATGAAACACGACACATGAAGTGTGGAGTGGAAAGAGGAAAAGGTCCCACCGGGCATGCCAGAATCTGTTTACCGCCGGAAAAGGAGATGAACTGGGATGGATCATCTTGCTTGAATCTGGGGGCAGATGCTATTTGGATTTATCTGTCCACCTCTCCGAAGATACCAAGTTAATTTATGGCACCGTATATCGGAGGTTTAGACAGATGCGGCCATTGTAGCGTGACTTTATCAGATTCCCCTCATTTATGAGTGGTTTTCTGATTGTGGGGACGCTCTTTCCTGCAGGTGCAAGCCCCTGCGGTTAATTACATTACCACATTGTGATAACCACTTTCTCCTGCTCCGGAAGTTCACTTCGTGTCATGTGTGTTTTTGTTTGTTTAGGTTGCATGTGGATTGTATATGGAGACTAGTTTGTGTCGTTGCCCGTAGGGCGTGGATTAGTCCAAATTCGTATATTTTTAGATTCGGCCTTGGTTTATTTAAGGACCATTAATCTGGTTTGAGATTAAGATTGACTTAAATATATATGAGCATTTGGGGCTCAGTTTGTTTTAGTTTGAGGACGTCACGATCCATTACCACCGTGTTTGGGGAAGATATTAGTTTAAGGACATTTCGGTCCAACATTCCCATTTTAGGGACGAATGTTAGTTTAAGGACACTTTAGTCCGTTGTCGCCGATTTTAAGGCAACTGTTAGTTTAAGGACATTTCGGTCATTTATTCATCTTGCGTGCACATGTATTTGTTATGTGACGAAGTGAACAATAGTGACATGGGATGCACCCAATTGGAGTGCGATCCGATTTGAGGTGTACACGTCAATTTGGAAGTGCATCAACGTGGGATGTATCTGTCACGCCCTGCTTCCCATTGTACAGGTAAGGAGACACGACGAGGCCTGCTACATGTTTACTCAGAAGTAAACACGCTAAGCGTAACTAAGCAATATAATGTAAATATACACAAGAAGATATGAAATGTAAATGAACAGCAACTTTTATTTATTGAACATTTCTTTACAATACAACTGAAAATAAATACAGTGATGAAAGCAATGCCTAAACAATGGCATAAACATGAAAGTAAAGTATATACAAGAGTCTATAGCTCGGGGTCATCGCTGAACTGATCCAAGTCCTTTGAACTGGGCACTATCTCCAGTGAGTCGGATCCACCTGACAACATTCCAAAGAAAGAAGAGAGAAGGAATGTCGTCAGCGAACAATCGCTCGGTAAGTCCCAAAGAAAAGTAGAAATAGAATAGACAGAAAGAATATAAATGTATACTATTTGATTGTTATATTAACGCAGTTATTTGTAGCTTGATACAGAATATGCCAGTGTATACGAGAGGAGTCCAACTATTCCGTGGACTAAGGTATACGGAGCACAAGGAACCGTGAAGCCACGGAACAACAGCAATGGATATTCAGGTTAGGTGTATTAAAGTGACCGTCTCATGCCACTTCTAACACATGTCGTACCAGTCTACCCCTTTAAAATCCCGTAATGTATTTTGTATTGTTTTGCATTGTTTTGTTTAATAGATGTACGACTTGCCGAAACCGTGATATCAGTAAACGGAACGGATATAAATGGATAGTCATGTAATCAGAGTATATCCATGGTTTGGTTTGGTCGAGTCATGTTGATATCGATTGAATTCTGGTATAAATGGATTCATGTTGAAATGTAGTTATACTTGAATCATATTCAAGAAAAGATTGATTGATTTCAGATTAGATTGAGATTCTGTCTGAGTCAGACACTTTAAAATGAATTGAAGTCCTGAATTAGTTTTGATATTATCGGTAACTGCTGCACATGGACGGCGGGATTTGTGTCTTTTTCCAAGAAAATTACTGTATTGATAACACCGTTTTTAGGTTGTCTACCTTAGATAGGCAACCACCCATATTCTATGGCTCCCTGAGGCTCAAGAGAACTGGTCCCGCTTAAACCTATGTTTACTAGGGTCCTTATTGTAAATTAATATAACTTGAGGGGTTTTATGAAAAATAGTTTTGATATATTTTCAAAATAAACCTCAAGTATTTATTTATCGTCTTTAGGATTTTCATAGATGTAGCTTTTATAAAATGAAGTTTTCTAGTGAATAGAACCTAGATTTCATTGTATATGGTATTTTAGTGTAATATTAGAATTGTATTGATTTGTAGTGGTAGTTTCATGAAATTTGTGATTTCCTTTGATTTAGAAAACATGGAATATATATATATATATATATTATATTTTAAAGTAGATATTTTGATAATATATATTTATATTTATAAAAATAGAACTTATTTATTAAATAGAAATCACATTTTTCTTAAGAATTGCATTAAAAATTTCATCGAGATTGGATGCTCTGTGAGGAGGTCTGCATCTCGCTCTACTAGGCCCGAGGATATGTGATAACCCGCACCATCCCGATCGGGGTCCCCAAAATGGTTTGTAAAGGCACATTTGCAAGGAATTAAATAATACACCTTTAAAGAAAACGGTTTTTGAAAGTTTATGGTATTTAAATGTAATCTCGTATTTTATCCCACAAACAAATATTCCAAAAGCCATCGTGCTATGTCAAGAATGAGTGTTGTGATGAGGTAAGTCATTACCTTATGAGTTTTCTAAAGGTAATATGAGCAAAAAGATAAGGTAATGTCGTATGCAAACTTAAAGGTATTTTACTGTAAAGGTGAAATAGAATTTGTTTAACATAATATTTTGAATTGAAACTTTGTCCAATTATTTTTTAATGGTTACTAAACAATATATAATTAAATGGTAAATTTGTTGTTTAATAAAAATTGAGTTTTTAAAGAAGTGAGAATCGGAAATCGGATTAACTCTACTTCCGACGAGTTTTGAAAATAGGATTCTTTTTAATAGAGAGAGTAGAGGGAAGAGGGGACTTACTGATTTGCAGAAGAGAGGGAACGTAGAGGGAGCTTTTGAAGGTGTTGCGGAGTCGTGGTAACGTTGGATTTGTCCCGAAACGTCGCCGGAACTCGACCTTAGGCTAACTCCACTTGTATAACTTTTGACTTGGAAATTTTAGAGAGTTTTGATACTAGATTTCAGAATGAGGAGGGCCGAAGTGTAGGGCTATATTTATAGGGTAGGATTAGGGTTTTGTGAGTGAAAAGAGAATTAAAAATGCATTAAAATGTGGATTAATGCCTCATTTTTCTCTGTTAATGTGCAGGGAAATCAAACAGACTGGGGTTAATGGGGTAGGCCAAAATGTGTTAGGGAAACAAAAAAAATTTGCATTACCTAGGGGTAAAACCGGTGGCACCGGCCCATCATCAAATCTCGCCGGTCCATTCATATGGGTTGGTGTCTGGATTTGTGACATGTGTCCTAGTCGTATCATATAGCTCAGTGCACATGTTTGATTTGAGTGACTTTTCATTTTTTACGTGCACGTGTAAACCTTTGGGCTTCTAAAAGTTTAAAAGAAAAATCAACAAAAATAATATGTGGCTGATAGGATTCGAACACAGGGGCTATGTCACAGCAGTGCAAGGCTTTACCAATGAGCTACAAGTTATTTCTTGCTGTTCTAAAGCAAATCAAATACTTATAACATACACAGGATTGTAAATACTCCATTTGTATATTAACTTTTTAAAAAAAATCTGTACACTGAAACAGAGTTGTTACAGTATCATTCCCAGTCTTGATGAAGTTTTATATCAAGTTGGGACCAGAAAAGAGTTGCTGGTTGTCGGGACCCGCCACCTCTCTGAAGACGTTGAAGAATTGTAACGACATATATCAGAGGTGTGGAGAGATGTACCCTTAAACCAAATACCGTATTTGAGGGCAAAAGGGGTTGTGGTGGACCTAGAGATCGTTAATCATATTTGAGACTAAAATTACCTTAGGAGATATGGGATGAACATCATTTTGATTATCATCAATGAGAGATCATCAGTCATGTTTGTATTGGGTTACGGCAGCGCCCCGGCCATCAAACCGTGGCCAAATGCGGAACAAAACTTTACTAAACTGACGCTACCATTACCCGATACCCGGATCTACCCTAAACCCTATACTAGAAAGCATATAAAGAGATAGGAATGGTTATACCGAGTTGATCTGTGTCCTTCGGTCTTCAACCATCTTCCCAAGCTCCTAGTGGTTTTCTGGATCGAGTTTGGTTGCCGGTCTTCCTCCATCTACGATGATCCACCTGAGGGAAACGGCGCAAGCTTCAACCTCGCCAAGCGAGGTAACCGACGCTCCAAGATTGCTAGCAATGGAGAGTGGAGGTGTAGGAATGTGTCACTATAATTTTTCTCTCATCACAATGCTCAAAAGAGCAACTCAAGAAGATGAAGGAGATGAGGAAACATGTGGCATGAGCAACTAAAGAAATGTGCTATGTATTTTCTCCAAATGAGTGAGAGGGAGAGTGAACCATGAAGCAAGTGAAGAAATCAAGAGAAGAGAAGAAATGAGCATTGCCCCATCAAGAAGTGGCTGCCCCCTCTCTCTCATGCACACAAAATATCTCATGTCTTTTTTCAATAAACAATTCCAAGCCATACCTCTCTAAATGCTCAAGCCCATGCTCATGCCAACTCACCCTCCACCTCATTTCCTAAATTGATTTTCTAAAAAGAAAATCAATTAATGAGGTGGCAATTTTCTAGAAACTATTCCATATAAATATGGAATGCAACCCGGTATACGTATCGAAATACATATACGCGTATTCGTACAAAAATACGAATAGCCAAGAGAGAAAATGAATAGTGAACAATAATACTAGAATACATATATATAAATACATATATATAAATTATTAAATCAAAACCTGATTTAATAATCTGGCTTAATCCTAAGCCGCTGGTATTATCAACCGTCCGATTAAAGTCTGTACGGCCTGTACACATATTTAATCGAACACCTGTATGTACCAACATACATCATCTACACCATATTGCCTGAATCGTTAAACCCCTCTGTGTAGGACTCTAAAGACTCGTCAATACGCTGGCAGTGGGTTTAACCACAAGCACGTCAACGGCACTAGCTATACGTAACGGCTACGCAGGTATTGAGCGAAAGGGAGGCCGACGAGCAAACTCATCCTGAAACCCCTACTGAGCCTAACAGTGACAATATCCGTACAGTCCGGTCTGTTCGTCTAAGAGTATCGCATATCGAGTCTAGGGGTGGATAAAGTCAGACCCCTAATAACGCGATAATTTGTGTCGGTATGAACCCCATCACCACCTGAGAAACTACTGATCCAAATCAGTAATTCTTGACTACCTTGGCTAAGGATTTCTGGTGATGGCCACCCGTGCACTGCGCGATATCAACTCTCAATATCGGGAGAGACGAATCCCCGACGATCCGCTCGCTGCCTCCATGTAGCTTGAGACTGTACCCAACTAAAACCTATTTGCACGACTCCTTTGAGCCGTGATAGAATAGTAATCAAAGCATAGTGGGAACTCACACGAGACAAATGACAATCTCAGGTCGACAGACTAACATGTACACATGTCACCTGGAAACGCTATCTGACAATAGGTATAATACCAACTAGCAGTTTCCCGGCGCGTCCGTCCAGTGTACTCATAACCCAATGAGCACATGTATACTATCTTAGGTGAACAAACTAATACCAATGGCTTGTGAGACCTGGCCACCGCCCCTCGTCGGGGTCTCGATCAGTATACACTAGTCTACTCTGGAGTATCGATGTCGAGTCTCGAAACTCCCACGACTAGGGACATTTAAGGATTTTCTTATAGATCCCCAGCTCCCACATATATGATCGCCATCATAATCCTAGTAGTCAAGAAAGAATCCTATGGGCTCTATCAACATGTAATAGTGATGATAAAGATAAACCAGATAGTATACTATTATCTCGAGTAAGACTGTTCTACTGGTATAGGTCCTCACTCAATCATCATAATCACCTACCTACGACTACGATAATTTCCTTGAGGGCACTATAGCCAACAATCTCCCACTTGCACTTAAGGCCAATTATTGCGGTGTCGCATACTCACAGCTCATGTGATACTGAACACCCAACTTCTCTATTAAGCAGTTTCGCAAAGTTCGTTTGCGAAACTATTGTGTTCGAGAAATAGCCTCAGTGAGTAGATCCGCTCCAATGTTTCTATCTTTATCTCTCTAAATAGCAACTTCGCGGACAATAACCATCTCCCGAAATGAGCAATACCTTGTCTTATAATTTGTCTGGATATCTGATGGGACCCAGTTCACAAATGAACTCCAAATCCAACAAACTTCTTAGACTGTATTGTGCACTGAATTTAATCAGTATCCTGAGCCATGCCTTCCTTAGTATCCTCTTGGACCACCTGTCCAACATATTGTCCTTCAGTAGAAGGAAAAACAATAACTCAAACAGCCATTCTGTCATCCAGGTCACCTTGGAAGCCTGAAATGATAACTGTCTCCTGAAGGAGGCTGCCGTTACCATATCCCTAGAACATCCATTTATGTTCATAAACTGCTTCCTACATTTCTCTAGGATTAGATTAATATATATTTATTGCAGCTAGTGCAAAAACAACATCTGGTGTGGTACTTCATATTTCATGATTAACTCAATTGCCTAAGCAAGTGATATGCTAATCATGCAGATCCCTCTCCCCTTTAGTCTGTAAGACACCTTTAGAGAGGGTGACTCCATCACTTGCAGGTACATGACTATGCCAGGAGTCGTCCATTCTAAAACACTTTAGAATGGTGTCAAAGTACCCGAATTGGGACACTTCCCAAATCTAGATCTAAAACCATAGATCTAATAACCAGAATGTCTGATATTATATCCATATCCTATGTGGAAACAACTGTGTGACAACCACAGTATAACCAATCGTAGTATAGGAATTTCACTTCCTATAAAGTGCATGTCATCCAAATACCGGGACATCACACCCTACTACCTTCTTACCAGATCCATCTCCTATTCTAATGAACTCAAAACCTATTACTGTCATATCAAAAATAGATGATCTATTTCCGCTATACCTACTTTAGTCTATAAATAGACATAAGCTACTTGCCCTCTATACTTCCGCTGCTCCTACTAACTACAACAACCCTCTGGCAGAGCCATATACACGTGCACTTCTAAAGCTAGTTTAGAACGACGCTATACTCATCCTCCTGCCGGGTCTTATAGTCTAGAACAGCAGCAATGGCAAGTCTGGGTAAACAAGAACCACCCTGTCACCGTCTTTGAGAAGACCGAAGTACCTCTCGGGTACCTGAGGTTACCCACCAAATCTGCGGAGTGGCTAATGGAATGTAAAATCCAATTGAATCCTTAGGTTCTATTAAATTTTTAGTAATCATTTGTGGTTCTGGAATCACTTCCAGTTCTACCATACTCCAACTTCTGTTTTCTGAAAAAATCCATTTTACTAAAACTGTGGCGAGTCAAGAAAAATATCACTATTGATCTTCCTGGTGGTAGAAAGTTAACCATCGTCAAAGCCCTGAATAACCCACAAACTGCCATTACTGAAACGTGCCTAGAGTTTATCCGGATTCTGGTTTTAAGCATCAGCCGGACAACTCCCTATACCTTAATATCGTTAAGATACAAATTAATTCTATATACCATATAGAAACAATGGCACTAATTTAATTGGAACCAGATTCAAAATCATGCAGCTGTCTCCAGAGCATATCAATCAAATGGAAAGAGGCTAATCAGCATTACTCATCTAGGAGCGCATCCATATATGAGTAACCTGAAAGAGAAGCAAGTTCTCAAAACCATTACTATCAACAGAATACCAAACACAAGTATCTACATCTTCGACTATCTTGAAGAATCCTGATACTTCCAGCAAATGGTTCTATAATTTATTCTTATATCTATAACTTCTCAATATCTGGACCTTGTATTTCAACGAAATACTTGTCTAGTACTGGAGAAGTCATGAGTAAACATAATATAGTACGAGTACCAACCCCATTGTCCTAATGGACACTGGACAACATACAATATTTTGTATAAGTCCCCTAAGTGCAATAACTCAAACCTTGTGCGTCGTAGGTTGAAAACTATACTATGGTTAAGAAGAATTACACCGTTGTTGGATGCACCTTACCTAACCACCAATTGATATAGGTAAATGTCACAAACATAATTTCAAAAAGTTATATCTCACTTTATAAAATAAACATACAGATATATCGGTTTGAAATTGGTGCATAATAACGGATATTCAAAACCAAATATTTTCCATCCGGTAAAAACCCAGGTGATTTCCTCAAATATCACCAATTACAGCGAGATATAATGAGGATCTAATCATCCAATTCCCAATATCTTACTTCCACTCACCATATGTAATATCATACAGATATGAGAAACTGATCTGGTAAATACATACCCTGGAGTTAGATTCCAATTGGGAAAACAGTTTTCAATTAATATCGCACAATGAAACATGAAAATGTTTCAAATGGGTTAACTGGTATTCCTAGTAACGCCTCTTCCACTATCCTGATTCATTACTGTAACTGTATAGTTCCATGCCCTCACTCCAATCCATTTATATGTCTTTACTTATTACCTTCTGTGCACCACCTTTAGGCTAATTGGTTTTCTTCCTTCCCTACCTTTCGGCACCAGCCTATGGCTTGGAAGAAGACTATCCAATAAGCGTAATAGGTGTACCCTCCTTATGACAGGAGCCCTCGCAACCTGAGAGAAGGTAATAGGAAAAGACATCTGAATAATCCTATTCTATTTCTCCTGAACCTGAAACCATCCTCGAATCTGGAACGAATTCCTTCGAGTTCGTATGTAACTATACGATGGCATGTCCAAGCATTATGGACGTTCGTAGTGATACGAAGTGTTCTGGAGAAATCCAAAGTGGATGTGGGAGTGGCAGGGGTATACACGGTTTTGTCGTGAATGATAGTAGTCGCAATTTTCTTCGCCGTTATTCTAATCCCTTTATATGTCTTTACTTATTACCTTTTGTACACCATACTTAGGCTAATTGGTTTTCTTCCTTCCCTGCTCTTCGGCACCAGCCTAAGGTTTGGAAGAAGACTATCCAATAAGCTCAATAGGTGTACCCTCTCCTAATCCTAGAAGCCCTCATAACCTGAGAGAAGGTAAAAGGAAAAGACAACCGAATAATGTTATTCAATCTCTCCAAAACTGGAAACCATCCTCGAATCTGAAACGAATTCTTTCGAGTTCGTATGTAACTATACGATGGCATGTCCAAGCATTATGGACATTCGTAGTGATACGAAGTGTTCTGGAGAAATCCAAAGTGGATGTGGGAGTGGCAGGGGTATACACGGTTTTGTCGTGAATGATAGTAGTCGCAATTTTCTTCGCCGTTATTCTAATCCCTTTATATATCTTTACTTATTACCTTTTGTACACCATACTTAGGCTAATTGGTTTTCTTCCTTCCCTACCCTTCGGCACCAGCCTAAGGTTTGGAAGAAGACTATCCAATAAGCTCAATAGGTGTACCCTCTCCTAATCCTAGAAGCCCTCATAACCTGAGAGAAGGTAAAGGGAAAAGACAACCGAATAATGTTATTCAATCTCTCCAAAACCGGAAACCATCCTCGAATCTGAAACGAATTCCTTCGAGTTCGTATGTAACTATACGATGGCATGTCCAAGCATTATGGACGTCCATAGTGATACGAAGTGTTCTGGAGAAATGCAAAGGTGATATAGAAGTGGCAAGGATATATGTGACACCGTGACATTCTAAAATCCAAAGTGTTTTAAGAAGGTTCGGTTAACTGGGTTCATGAGTTTTAGTTTAGGGTCGGGCCATAGTCGCTGCCAGAGAGAGAGAGAGAGAAGAAACACTCAGCGTGCACTCTAACCTAGATCAGAATGGTTAAAAACTTTATCTAATCTGGATAGCTCCCACTGTTTCCTCGAATTCTCCTCCAAACCCAAAAGAAGAATTAGTCAGGATTATCTAAAATCACCCAAGGAGTAAACCTACTCATCAGTGGGAATCGGGATCCAACTATCATCGCATGATAACCTGATGGAAGCCACTCAAGTCACCACACTCCAGAAGGTATGCGCATGCCTGGAAAGTTTCCTGTATGTTTGAAACTCCCGATGTGTGATTTTTACCCCCAAGCGGCTTATGACCTTGACAGAGGTCAACAGATCATAAGTCGCAAGTCAAGTTCAACCCGTCATTGTCCTGGATTAACTTAGACCCACCCACGCGTGCCATTGACAGAGGTCAAAATGACCATGCGACTGTCCTAACTATCGCATATCTATGCAACAAACAAGTATTACCCAGCTACCAAGCACTGTGCCTTGACAGAGGTCAACATACACAGCCTGAATACTAAGTAATACCTGTAAGAAATGATGGAGGGCTACAGCTGGTTTTTAGCGAAAAACCTTTAACGTAATGAACTTGATATCGTTGAAGGAATCCAAGTGCTTTTACAAATATATATAGTGGCGAAAACTTTTGCTAAAGAGGTCACTCCCGGTGAAAGGATCTCGGCTCTTTCCTCATCGAATGAGGTGCAGGATATTCCAAACTGAATACCACAATGCAAAGCAAAAGGAAATGGCTATAGTGAAGTTATTACGTTGACGCAAAGTTTTACTCAAGGGGTCACTCCCGATGAAGGGATCTCGGCCCTTGCCTCGTCGAATGAGGTGCAGGATATCCCCAATCGAATACCACTGTGCAAAGCAAAATAGAACGTCTGTAATGTCAGTTTTTACAAACTTGGTTCCAACAACGTCATATATAGGTTTGTTTTCCTTGCATTGATCAGAATCAACTCAATCCCATCAATTAATCACACCAGAAAAGAACGAAAATAAAATGTACGTATATGCCATCCGCATTCGCCACTGGGTCCCGTCATCACCCGTTAGGTTACTCAACTACCGACAGAGCGGGGACTGGACTAGCACGGGTGCAAAACATATACAATATCTACTATTATATATATAAATGTATATAACAATCATCACAGGCATGATATAAAGCAACATCACAGAAGTATCACAGAAGCAATACAGAATGGTGGATAATTTTGGAGCCCCGGGTTTCACTTGAGCCGCAAATGAGACCCGACGTTCCCTGTCGTGTGGATAGCCTATACAATGAAACCTAGACCCCTACGAGCGCGGCAAGTCACCCGCCAAAACCAGAAGTGAGGCAGCCCCCTTCAACAACATGAATGGACCACCCGGCACTTCACGGAATCTGGTAACTTGGGCATCCTTACGTGGGTCAACCTATACCCCCAATGAGAGCGGCGAATAGCCCGCCAATTCTAGAGTAAGATCCCCTCCATCTCAACGCCATAAGATGCGGACCCGTTTCCCTCTAGAACCCGGCTATTCGTGCACTCCACCACGGGGTAATCCTAGTACAGAAAAGAAAATAATATGTACAAGGGTGACATCGACCTCAACCCGGTCGTACCCTAAAAAAAAATATACAAACTGGCAGTGACGGCAGTCCACATGTCGGACGCTCGCCCCGCAATATCAAATGTACAAATGAAACTAAACTGTACTAACATTGCACCCAAACTATCCACCACGACGATCCAACCACAACACAACACAGAACACCAACATGAATTTCACGTTCGCAAACTCGTCTAAAAGATCATATAGCAATTAGACGAGTTGTACCGCTCGAATGACATTCACAGTCGCAGATAGTAATGCATGTACTGATAAAAATTTAAACAGTGTTAAAACATCGACTTCGAAATAACCCCGAATAGCCCCAAACTACTAGATAAATCCATATCAAAACTGGGCTAAACTAGCAATACCAATAAACCAATATTCCAGAGTCTAAACCACAACCCAAATACGAAACCAAAATTCCCAGACAGGGCCGGCCAGCTCGGATTTTGTGGCAATGTGCTCGGCCAAAAACAGGTGGAAGTGGTTCATATTTGGGGTGCAGTCTAGAGGTCACTAAAGTAGTCTTCTGCAGTTGCTAAAATAATTTTTGAAGACACAGGAAAAATTAACAAAAACTGGAATACTACGGGTATTGATTTGGAGTTGTTTCGGTTTCGATAGATTAACATCGTCTAAACTAGCTATCTAAGGGTTTAAGGGTTGGCTCTGATACCATGTTGGGTTACGGCAGCGCCTCGGCCATCAAAACGTGGCCAAATGCGGAACAAAAATTTACTAAACTGGCGCTACCATTACCCGATACCCGGATCTACCCTAAACCCTATACTAGCAAGCATATAAAAGATATAGGAATGGTTATACTGAGTTGATCCGTGTCCTTCAGTCTTCAACTATCTTCCCAAGCTCCTAGTGGTCGTCCGGATCGAGTTTGGTTGCCGGTCTTCCTCCATCTACGATGAACCACCTGAAGGAAACGACGCAAGCTTCAACCTTGCCAAGCGAGGTAACCGACGCTCCAAGATTGCTAGCAATGGAGAGTGTAGGTGTAGGAATGTATCACTATAATTTTCCTCTCATCACAATGCTCAAAAGAGCAACTCAAGAATATGAAGGAGGTGAGAAAACATGTGGCATGAGCAACTAAAGAAATGTGCTAAGTATTTTCTCCAAGTGAGTGAAAGTGAGAGTGAACCATGAAGCAAGTGAAGAAATCAAGAGAAGAAAAGAAATGAGCATTGCACCATCAAGAAGTGGCTTCCCCCTCTCTCTCATGTACACAAAATATCTCATCTCTTTTTTCAATAAACAATTCCAAGCCATACCTCTCTACATGCTCAAACCCATGCTCATGCCAACTCACCCTCCATCTCGTTTCCTAAATTGATTTTCTAAAAAGAAAATCAATTAATGAAGTAGCCATCTTCTAGAAACTATTCCGTATAAATACGGAATGCAACCCGGTATACTTATCAAAATACATATACGCATATTCGTACGAAAATAAGAATAGCCAAGAGAGAAAATGAATAGTGAACAATAATATTAGAATACATATATATAAAGACATATATATAAATTATTAAATCAAAACCTGATTTAATAATCCGGCTTAATCCTAAGCCGCTGGTATTATCAACAGTCCGATTAAAGTCTATACGGCCTGTACACATATTTAATCGAACACCTATATGTACCAACATATATCATCTACACCATATCGCCTGAACCGTGCAAACCCTCTGTGTGGGACTCTAAAGACTCGTCAATACGCTGGCAGTGGGTTTAACCACAAGCACGTCAGAGGCACTAGCTATACGTAACGGCTACCCAGGTATTGAGCGAAAGGAAGGCCGACAAGCAAACTCATCTTGAAACCCCTACTGAGCCTGACAGTAACAATATCCGTATAGTCCGGTCTGTTCGTCTAAGAGTATCGCATATCGAGTCTAGGGGGGTGGATAAAGTCAGACCCCTAATAACACGATAATTCATGTCGGTATGAAGCTCATCACCACCTGAGAAACTACTGATCCGAATCAGTAATTCTCGACTATCTTGGCTAAGGATTTCTGGTGATGGCCACCCATGCATTGCGCAACATCAACCCCCAATACCAGGAGAGACGAATCCCCGAAGATCCGCTCACTGCCTCCATGTGGCTCGAGACTGTACCCAACTAAAACCTATTTGCACGACTCTTTTGAGCCGTGGTAGGATAGTAATCAAAGTACAGTGGGAACTCACACGAGACAAATGATGATCTCAGGTTGACAGACTAACCTGTACACATGTCACCTGGGAACTGCTATCTGACAATAGGTATAATACCAACTAGCAGGTTCCCGGCGAGTCCGTTCAGTGTACTCATAACCCAATGAGCACATGTATACTATCTTAGGTGAACAAACTAACACCAATGGCTTGTGAAACCTGGCCACCGCCCCTCGTCGGGGTCTCGATCAGTATACACTAGTCTACTCTGGAGTATCGATGCCCAGTTTCGAAACTCGCACGACTAGGGACATTTAAGGATTTGCTTATAGACCCCCAGCTCCCACATATATGATCGCCATCATAATGCTGGTAGTCAAGCAAGAATCCTATGGGCTCTATCAACATATAATAGTGATGATAAAGACAAACCAGATAGTATACTATCATCTCGAGTAAGACTGTTCTAATTGTATAGGTCATCACTCAATCATCATAATCACCTGCCTGCGACTACGATAATTGCCTTGAGGGAAATATAGCCAACAGTTTGAGACTAAGATCGGTTTGGAAATCACGAGCATATGGGCTCGGTTGATTTAAAATCAAAGAGGTTTAACCTCAGGAAACTTAGCCAATTTGGGCTGAGATTGGGTTTCAATACTACCCAGCAGTACTAAGCACTAAGATATACAGTGCTTATGTATGTTTCACGTGAGACGCTGGCATAGTGCTAAGCACTAATCTTTTCTGCGCTCACGTGCTTTTCACGTGAAGCGCTGGGTTTTAGCCTTGGGCGCTCACGTGCTTTTCACGTTAGGCGCTACAATAGTTCTAAGCACTAATTTTCTCTGGCGCTCACGTGAGTTTCACGTAAGGCGTTATATTTTTGGAGATTTAACCTCTGTTGATATTTTAGAGAACGTAAATCTCTGTTAATGGTATTTTGACCATTAACGATCACCAAGATCATTATTTTGAGGATCTGGCATCATGTTCTTTAAGAACTAAGTTCTTGATTCGAAGGAACTGAGTTCCTGAAGTATTATAGACTCCATATTCTTTCCCTTTTAAATTTGTACTTTCCTAAATTTTTGATTCTCAAGAACAAGATTTTCCCGATGAGAATTAAATTCTCACTTGTGGGAGACTTGTCTTGTAGATCTCAGATCTAGAGGAAGAACTAAGTTCTTTTAGGAGGGTTCAACCCTTAAATATGTTAGGTAAAGGAGATATTTTGATCTTGATGTTTTCTTTACCTAGGGTTTCGAAAATAGAGTTGTTCTTCTTTGAGAATTGGATTCTTTTTTCTTTCTGTTTTCCTCTCTCCGTCTCTTTGTGTTGTTCTTGCTCTCTATCTGGGTAGCTGTATCTGTCTCTCTCCTTTTTCTTTTGAGACTTGAAGTCTTAGGTCCTTTATATAGTAGAGGCAGATTGTTACTTCATTTTGAGAAAATCTCTCATTGAGAGATTCCAATTGATTTAATTGGACTCAAAATTGATTTGAGAATTTTACCCATCATTGGATCTTTGATCCAAGAACTTCTGTTTTTACAGAATATGATTTTTAGTTTTTAACGAGATTAGGGAAATATTTTCCCTATACAGAATTTATTCTGTAAAACGGTGATTTTTAATCACCATTGGATTTTTTAAGCCAACGATTCTCTGTTTTACAAAGAGCAATCTTTTTTATTTAGAAAGATTGAGAGAATATATTCCAGAATATAATTTTATTCTATAATTGAATTTTTGACCCAACCGAGAGTATCTTTCTTATTTAGAAAAATATGAGAGACATTTTCTCCTAATAGAATTCGATTCTATATCTTTATAATTTATCATCTCCGTTAGATCTTTGATCCAACGTTTCTATTTAACAGAGAGTACCGTAGAATTTAATTCTACCTGGGAGCTGGCGCTCACGTGTTGTGCACGTGGGCGTCACTTAAGAATTTAATTCTTAAGATGGGTATTCCTGTGCTTTGCATATTGGCACCCGCGTGATGAGCACGTGCGGCGCCATATAAGAGTCTAATTCTTATTTAATAGATTCTTATGTGCTTTGCACATTGGCATCCGCATGAGGAGCACGTGAGACGCCACCATAAGATATAATCCTATAAGATTGGCTTGGGCGCTGGCGCTCTCGTGGAGAGCACGTGAGGTGTTGCCTCATTTAATGCAAACAGAGGTTTGCTCCTTTATTAGGTTAAATATTGGGGAAACAGGCACTATATCCAACAAACTTTTTGTCAAGTTGATATTAAAATACCTCCAAATCTTGAAAATAAGCTCTTAAATTCGAGTTTCACGTAACTTTACATTCTTTTGCAACATTGATGTAACTTACATTCAAATTGTACACAAATAAGAAAAAAATTAATAAAATACATATTCTTTTGTTTTTTTCTCTACTTGCAAGTATTTTATATCTATATATACGATCTCTCCCTAATGATGTGATTTAAAGCAAACTAGTATAGTATCCCGTCCATATGCGTCTTGAGACAATAGGGTGCAATTAACGGTATGCGTTTGCATTATCGAAGGTCTCGAAATCAGGATCATCTGGTCAACTCTAAAAACACTAGAATACTTGTTTTGTTTAAACTCATATTTATTTCAACGTTCAAACGCTGGAAGTCCTAAAGAAGGTAAACAGACATCACCTGAATATGGAACCGCCCTCCTAATGATGTCACCGGCCTCGATCTAGGCCTCGAATTCATATGGAGGCAAAATGAACTGAGGCTGCAGTAAGGCTGATTGATGCATTTCATCAAACATTTAGGGTGGCATGGGTTCGTAATGTTGTGGATGACTTCGAGACGACGAGTAATAAGGTGGTTGTGGAGGAAGGGGGTGGCGTGTATTGGGTTTCACTAACGCCCTGGCCATCATCCGTGTTCGTTTGCGGAACAAAAATTTTACAACGATTTAAACCGGCGCTAGAGTAACCAGTTAACACCGGATCTACCATAAACCTAACTAGCAAGCTAAAGGATTCTATCTACTATGATAAAAATTCATTCCTAAAGGCTCAACTTTTTCGGGTCTTCAATCCTCTCCTTTAGCTCCATGAAGAGTGTATGGATCGCGCTTGATCGTTGGCCTCCTCACGTCAAAGATGATCCACCCGAGAGTGTCTACTTTGAGCTCCTACCTCTAAACCGAGGTAACTAGATTACTTAGGATGCTAATCTAAGTAACCTAGATGAAGTAGAAATTGATGATGGATTGATTTGTCTCACTAACCCTAGGTTTCTCAACACATGAGACTTTTAGGGTTTTGAGGTAGAAGAAGATGAAGCTTGAGGAGATGAGAGTGTAGTAGAGAGCATGAATGAAGAATGGCTAAGTGTTGTAAACTAATAATGCAAACCAGTAATTCACAACACAAAATATCAACCATACCCAAATAGTAAATCATGAGTCACCAAGTAGCCATGCTTCATTTAATGATAAATGAACACATCATACCTCCACCTCATTAACCATTTAACCTAAATGGTTAAAACAATAAGGAGGTGTCATCTTCTAGAAGTATCTTGCACAATTACAAGAATACCCCTCACCGTATATACATACCTGTATCCATATTCCGAAAAATACAAATATAAAGAGAAAAAATAATCCAAGAATATAATACGAGGATCCGGCTTAAACCAAAGCCCGCTAGTATTATCCGCCAAAACATCATACGTGCACAAGTACACGTATGTGATCGAACCCTACTGTAAAACCATAAGGCCTCTACATCGTTTCGCCCGAAGCAGGAAAACGCTCTGTGTGGGACTCTAAAGACTCAACAGTACACTGGCAGTGGGTTTAACCACAAGCTTGTCAGCGGTACTAGCTGCACGTAATGACTACCCAGGTACCCGTCAAAAAGGAAGGCCGACGAGCAAACTCGTCCAAACTCCTACTAAGCCTATCCGTGACAATTTCCGTACAGTCCGGTCTCTTCGTCTAAGAGTATCGCATACCGGGTCTAAGGGGTGGTATACGTCAGACCTTAATAACCCGATAATTCGTGCTGATGTGGCTCAGGACCAATCTGGAAAACCACTGATCATCCTATCAGTAAATCCCAACTGCCTTGGCTAAGGTCTTATGGTACTGACCAATCGAACACAGTGCGATATCGACTCCCAATACTGGGAGAGACGAATCCCCGACAATCACTCACTGCCTCCATGTGGCTCGGGACTGTACCCAACCAAAACTTGTTTGCACGACTCAGTAGAGCCGTGGTAGGGTAGTGATCAAAGCACAGTGGGAACTTACACGAGACAAATGATGATCTCGGGTCCGAAGACTAACCTGTACACATGTCACCTGAGAACTTCCATCTGACGATAGATATAGTACCATCTAGAAGTTCTCGGCGAGTCCGTCTAGTGTACTCACACCCAGTGAGCACCTGTATACGATCTTAGGTGCATCAGACCAATGGCTGTCAGACCAACCATTGCCCCTCGTCGGGGCTAGAAATGTATACACTAGTATACTCTGGAGTATCAATACCTAGTCTCGATACTCACGCGACTAGGGACCATTTAAGGATGTGCTTATGGACTACCCTGCTCCCACAAGTATGATCGCCATCACAATACAAGTAGTCAAGCAGGATCCTACGGGTTTTATCAACATGTAACCTCTATATGTAATACCGAGTATAACATATGCACATGTCAAGATAAAGTCAAACCATAATATTATACTACTACATCAAGTCTTTATCAATATGTGCAAGCTGGATAAAGCATCAATAGAAACAAATACACATATCCTGATAAAGACAACTCAAATAATTTACTATATAACTGAGCAAGAATGTCCTGTACATACATATCCACAGCATCCACATGTATACATATACAATAATGGCCTCTAGGGCATATACAACCAACAATCTTCCACTTGCACTAAAGGCCAGTAATTGGCGTACCGAATACCTAACGTCTGCTCTAAGGCTAGCTATTGGCGTACCGCATACCCAACATCTCAAAAAGTCGCTCAAACTGCGCTTGAGGGGGGGCCTTTGTAAATGAATCCGTCGTGTTTTCTTTTGTATCCACTCTCCGGACCTCGATCTCCTGGCGATGCCTTAAGATGTGTTTGGATTTCTGATGGGGCCGTGTTTCCTTTGCTAAAGCTATAGCTCTATTGTTATCGCAATACAAAAGTATCGGATCAACAATAGACGGAACTACCTGAAGTTCAGTAATGAAGTTCTTCATCCAGACCGCTTCTTTTGCGGCATCGTTCGCAGCAATGTATTCAACCTCCATTGTCGAGTCTGCGACGGTGTCCTGTTTGGAGCTCCTCCAACACACCGCCCCTCCGTTGAGGGTAAACACAAAACCCGAGACAGACTTGTTGTCATCCTTATCAATCTGAAAGTTGGAATCGGTAAAGGACTCGACCTTAAAGTCTCCATTACCATATACTAAGAACATCTCCTTAGTCCTTCTCAGATACTTGAGAATGTTTTTCACAGCCATCCAATGATTCTCATCCGGGTTTGACTGATACTGGCTCACCACGCTAAGCGCGTATGCTACATCTGGTCTGGTACACAGTATCGTATACATTATAGATCCTACCGCCGAAGCGTAGGGTATAATGATCATGCAAACCCTCTCCTCATCGGTCTTGGGAGACATCTCTTTGGAGAGGGTGATTCCGTGTAGTGTGGGTATGTTACCGCGGTTGGAATCTTCAATACTAAATCTCTTTAGTACGGTCTCTATGTATCTGGACTGCGAAAGTCCTAATAATCTCTTAGATCTATCTCTGTAGATCTTAATCCCCAAAATGTACGAGAGGCATCACCCAGGTCCTTCATGGAGAACCTTTGTGATAAGAACAGCTTGACCGATTATAGCATAGGAATATTGTTTCCTATGAAAAGAATGTCATCCACGTACAAGACTAGGAATACGACATTTCGTCCTACAATCTTCTTATATATACATGGCTCATCCTCGTTCTTGATGAATTCAAAGTCCTTGACTGTTTCATCAAAACAGATGTTCCAGCACCGCGATGCCTGCTTTAATCCATAAATGGATTTAAGCAACTTGGACACCTTCCCGCTGCTCCCACTGTCTACAAAACCTTCTGGCTGATCCATATAAACGCATTCTTCCAAACTTCCATTTAGAAAAGCCGTTTTTACGTCCATCTGCCAAATCTCATAGTCATGGAAGGCAGCAATGGTAAGTAGGATCCGAATGGATTTGAGCATGGCCACTGGAGAAAAGGTTCCGTCATAGTCCACTCCAGGTCTTTGACGAAAACCTTTTGCAACGAGTCTAGCCTTATAGGTTTCCTCCTGCCCATCTACACCAAACTTCTTTTTGTAGATCCATTTGCATCCAATGGGTTTTACCCCAGGTGGAGTAATATCCAAGGTCCATACTTTATTGGTGTACATGGACTCTATTTCGGATCACATAGCATCCAGCCACTTATCAGAGTCCCTACTGATAATGGCATGCCTGAAACTAGTAGGATCATCTTCTTCCAAGATGCAATCCTCTTGATCCCCGTCTATGAGAAAACTATAGTATCTCTCAAAAGCATCAGATTTATGTTTCATAAGATACATATTCGAACCTAGAGAGATCGTCTGTGAATTTGATGAAGTATGAGAACCTGCCCCTTGCATGTATATGTTAGGTCCACGTTACCTCTCCCGGTACTTTCGGGGTTGCGGAAACGGTAAATCAAAAATTTTTCTAAGCTTTGTAACATGGACCGTAAAAGCCGGATCTTTGCTAAACAATAAACTAGCAACCTAACAAGAGATGTATCTACTCGGTTAGGGGTTATACCTCAACTTGAACTCCTTCTCTTCTTGTTGTTGTTCTTCTTTGAAGTTCTACTCTTCTTGTTGTTCTTCTCATTGCTTGCTCAATGGTTGGTCCGGACTTCGGTCACCTCCGCGGCCTCCTTGAGTCGAAGACGATCCACCCGAGAGATGTACACCGAGCTCCACCTCAAGCCGAGGTAACTAGGGCTAGGAGATTGCTAATCTAGAAGCCCTAGGATGTGTAGAGGAGATGTATGGATGTGTTTGTCAAGTAGAAACCTTTTTCTCTCAACACATGAGATCAAAGGAGAGATCAAGAGGAGGAAGAAGAAGGAGGTTTTCTTGCAACCATGGAGCTTCTCATATCAAGAGAGAGAAAAAGAATAATGTTATGATAAGCTTAACCAAGAGAAAAGCTAACCATGGTTGCAATAATGCAAAAACAACATCATTACTAATTCCATCAAGATAAAGTTGATGGCTACAATTGAAATGACCATTATCATAATCCAAAAGAAAATGGAAAAGAAAAGAAGAGTGTGGAAACCTCTTGAAAGTCAATGGTCAACCCGGTCAACCGGTCAACAAAGTCAAGAGGGGTCAACGGGGTCAAATGGTCAATGCAATTAGCCATCAAAAGATTATCACTAATAGGATTAGTAAATGATGTTCGCTGCTCATAATGGTTTTGACCAAACGAACTGTCAAAACCCTAATGAGCCTGCCACATAATGGTTTTGGCCGAACCAACAGCCAAAACCCTAATGAGGCACCTCCTCCTTCATCGCTCCAGAAAAACTGTGCATACACACCTGCATCCGTATTCCGTAGAATGCGGATGCACAGAAGACAAAACAAATCCATCCATGCAATACTAGGATCCGGCTTAAACCAAAGCCCACTAGTATTGCCTGCCCGAACACCACACGCACACAAGTGTACGTAAGTGATCGCAGCCTTGCCGTAAAACCATACGGCCTCTACACGTTTCGCTCAGTGCAGGGAAACTCTCTGTGTGGGACTCTAAAGACTCGACACTACGCTGGCAGTGGGTTTAACCACAGACCGCAAGCGGCACTAGCTGTACGTAACGGTCCCCAGGTAGATGTCGATAAGAAGGCCGATGAGGTAAACCCATCCGAACTCCTACTGAGTCTGTATGTGACAATCTCCGTACAGTCCGGTCTGTTCGTCTGATACATCGCATGGCGGGCCTAGGGGGGCGGTAAACGTCAGTCCCCTAATAGCGGTACAAGTCGTGTCGGAGTGAAGCCCAATACACCCTGAGATAACACTGGAAACCTACCAGTATATCTCGCTTGCCCTGGCCAGGGACTACTCGTGTAATGGCTCTCCTAGACACAGCGCGATGTCAACCCCCAATACCGGGAGAGACGAATCCTGTCTAACCGTCACTGCCTCCAAGTGCTTCGGGACTGCTCCCAACTACTACCTGTTTGCACGACTCAGTAGAGCCGTGGTAGGGTAGTAATCAAAGAACAGTGGGAACACACTCGAGGCGAAGTGACAGTGTCAAGTCAGCGGACTAAGCTGTACTCATGTCACCTGGGAACTGATAACTGACGATAGGTATAATACCAACCATCAGTTCCCGACGAGTCCAGTCCAGTGTACTCGTAACCTAACGAGCACCCGCATACTATCTCAAGTACGACGTACTGACGGCTGTGGGACAGACCGTCTCCCGAGCTGGGATGAGAAGCGCATACGCTAGTCTACTCCGGAGTATCGATGCCCTATCTCGATACTCCCACGACTAGGGACGTGTATAAGGATGTGCTTGTAGATTACCCAGCCCCCACGAGTGTGATCGCCATCACAACGCCGGTAATCAAGCAAAGATCCTAAGGGCTCTACTAATGCGTATAGGTGATATAATAAATAAATACACATGTACACATTAAAGCAGAGACAAACCAAGTAGCATACTACTATATTGAGCAAGATTGTCTGTACAACTGTGAATATCCTAAGCTTCCATCAAGTAATATACATACTAGTATGATACAGTAATGGCCTCTAGGGCATATACACTAACAATCTCCCACTTGCACTAAGGCCATGTACTGGCGTATCGAAGACCTATCATCTCGATCAGCCACTCGAACTGAGTCTGGGGTAAAGCCTTCGTGAATGGGTCCGCAGTGTTGTCCTTTGTGTCCACTCTCCGCACCTCGATCTCCTGTCGATCAATGATCTCCCTGATCAGGTGATACCGCCTTAAGATGTGCCTGGATTTCTGATGGGACCTTGGTTCCTTCGCTAAAGCTATAGCCCCATTGTTATCGCAATACAAAGATATTGGGTCAACAATGGACGGAACCACCTGAAGTTCACTAATGAACTTCTTAATCCAGACCGCCTCTTTTGCGGCATCGCTTGCAGCAATGTATTCAGCCTCCATCGTCGAGTCTGCGACGGTATCCTGCTTGGAACTCCTCCAACATACCGCCCCTCCGTTGAGGGTAAACACAAAACCCGAGACGGACTTGCTGTCATCTTTGTCACTCTGGAAGCTTGAATCGGTAAAGGACTCGACCCTGAGGTCTCCATTACCGTAAACCAGGAACATCTCCTTAGTCCTTCTCAGGTACTTAAGAATGTTCTTCACTGCTGTCCAGTGGTCCTCCCCTGGGTCCGACTGATACCGGCTTACCGTGCTCAACGCGTAAGCTACATCTGGTCTTGTACATAGCATCGCATACATTATAGATCCTACCGCCGAAGCGTAGGGTATAGTGCTCATGCGAACCCTCTCCTCGTCAGTCTTAGGAGACATCTTCTTGGAGAGGGTAATTCCGTGCAATGCGGGTATGTTACCGCGCTTGGAATCCTCCATACTAAATCTCTTTAGTACGGTCTCTATGTACCTGGACTGCGAAAGTCCCAATAGTCTCTTGGATCTATCTCTATAGATCTTGATCCCCAGAATGTACGAGGCATCACCCAGGTCCTTCATGGAGAACCTTTGTGACAAAAACAGCTTGACCGATTGTAGCATAGGAATGTCATTTCCTATCAGAAGAATGTTGTCCACGTACAAGACTAGGAATACGACAGTTCGTCCTACAATCTTCTTATATACACAGGGTTCATCTTCGTTCTTGATGAAATCAAATTCCTTGATTGCCTCATCAAAACAGATGTTCCAGCTCCGTGATGCCTGCTTTAATCCATAAATGGATTTAAGCAACTTGCACACCTTTCCGCTGCTCCCACTGTCTACGAAACCTTCTGGTTGATCCATGTAAACGCACTCTTCCAAACAACCGTTTAGGAAAGCCGTTTTAACATCCATCTGCCATATTTCATAGTCATGGAAGGCAGCAATGGCAAGTAGGATCCGAATGGATTTGAGCATAGCCACCGGAGAAAAAGTTTCGTCATAGTCCAAACCAGGTCTTTGACGGAAACCTTTTGCAACGAGTCTAGCTTTATAGGTTTCCACCTGCCCATCTACACCAAGTTTCCTTTTGTAGATCCATTTGCATCCAACGGGTTTTACCCCAGGTGGAGCAATATCCAAGGTCCACACTTTATTGGCGTACATGGACTCCATTTCGGATTGCATTGCTTCCTGCCACTTATCAGAGTCCCTACTGATAATGGCCTGCCTGAAACTGGTAGGGTCATCTTCTTCCAAGATGCAATCCTCTCGATCCCCGTCTATGAGAAAACCGTAGTATCTCTCGGGCGGATGAGAAATCCTACCAGATCTGCGGAGTGGCTGAGGTTCGTTTGGGGTTATTGAATCTAGCGGTTCCTCCAAATTTTCTGTTAAAGCTTGTGTTTCTGGAATTTCATCCAGTTCTACCGTGCTGCCACTAATGTTTTTAACAAGAAATTCTTTTTCTAAAAATGTGGCATTTCTTGAAACAATTATCTTCTGTTCCTCTGCATGGTAGAATAGATACCCACTTGAATCTTTTGGGTATCCCACAAACTTGCACAAAACTGCCCGTGCCTCAAGTTTGTCTGGGTTCTGCTTTTTGACATAAGCTGGGCAACCCCAAATCTTAATACGTTTAAGATACAAACTTTTACCACTCCATATTTCATACGGAGTCTTAGGCACGGATTTGGATGGAACTTGATTCAATAGATGTGCTGCAGTTTGAAGTGCATATCCCCAGAATGAAAGAGGTAACTCAGCACTACTCATCATGGAGCGAACCATATCCAGTAGGGTACGATTCCTCCGCTCCGATACACCGTTGTGCTGTGGTGTATAAGGAGGAGTAAGCTGAGAGAGAATACCATTCTCTTTTAAGTAATCTAGGAATTCCGTGCTTAAGTACTCCCCTCCCCTGTCAGACCGGAGGATCTTGATACTTTTGCCTGTCTGGTTCTCTACTTCGTTTCTGAATTCCTTGAATTTCTCAAAAGCTTCAGATTTGTGTTTCATCAGATACACATATCCGAACCTAGAGAGATCGTCAGTGAATGTGATGAAGTACGAGAACTCACCCCTTGCATGTATAGATATCGGACCACATACATCACTATGTACGAGTCCCAAGAGCTCTGCTGCTCTTTCTCCATGTCCGGTGAACGGAGATTTGGTCATCTTCCCTTTGAGACAAGACTGACAAGTTTCATAAGATGAAAACTCGAACGCATCCAAGAGTCCATCTTTATGCAACTTACTCAGTCTTTTCTCTCCGATATGACCAAGTCTACAATGCCACAAGTAGGATTCATTCGTATCTGAATTCTTCCTCTTGCGTGTGTTTTGTATATTGAGAACTGTATTCTGATTTAGAACGTAGATACCATTACACAGTGTACCCTCTGCAACCAGTACCTTATGAAGGTAAATGTTCATGATATTCTTTTCAAGAACAAAGTCATATCCATCTTTATCGAGTAAAGAAACTGATATGATGTTGCAAACCATGGAGGGTACATAGTAGCAATCGTTCAAAATCATAGTCTTGCCATTAGGCAATACTAGGTGATATTCACCGACGGCTGCCGCATTAACTTGTGCTCCGTTCGCTACTCTGAGCGACATATCACCCGGTGCAACTTTCCTACTTTTTCTCAGTCCCTGCAATAAATTACAGATATGAGATCCTGATCCGGTATCAAGTACCCAGGAGGTAGGGCTGACCGTAAAACAGTTCTCAATTACAAGAACACCTGAAGTAGATGCAAAACCATGCTTCTTCTTCAACTGGGTATCCTGGAAATCCATACTTTCCTCTTTCCCATTCTCATACTCATGACTGTTGTCACAAGTTAGAGCTGAACCAACTTTCCCCAGTCCCGAATAAGAATTCGGATCGGTCAAGCGATACATTTTATTATCTTGATTAGGGCGTGAAAAGGTTGCTGCCTGGAGAGAGAGAAAAGAAACACTCAGCGTATGCTCTTGCAAGATTAGATTGGTTTATTAATTTATCTAACCAGGATGTCTCCCACTGTTTACTCAAATTCTTCTTAAAACCTTTTAAAAGAAGAACTAGCCGGGTTTTAATTCACGTTACAATACTTGCTTAACCTTTCAGCCAGGCTAGTGTCGGTACTTCGAGGGAGGTTTTCCAACGCTTTCGCGAAGTTCCTTAATTAAATAACCTCTTTTCCCTGGGGGCGTAACCCCGCTAACACCTTTCTAGACACCTACTAGGTTTATAGCATTGATCGTTAAGTGAAATAATCTCCCGAGAGTAATCCAACTCATCAGTGGGATCGGGATCCAACCATCATTGTGTGATGACCTAGATGGAATCCACTCTAGTCACCACACTCCAGAAGGTATGCTAAATCTGCAAGTTTCAGTACTTTTGAAACTCCCGATGTGGTTTTTGCCCCTAAGACCCAAGTGATCTTGACACAGTCAACAAATCAAAAGGTCCTAGTCAAGTTCATCCCGTCATTATCTTGATTGCATTAAACCCACCTGTATAACCCTTGACACAGTCAACAAGGTTCTACAAATGTCCTAACCAATCACATTGTATCCAGCAAATAAGCTACACTTAGCTACCGTTCACTGCGCCTTGACACAGTCAACAAACGCAGCACGAATACTAAGTATAACTTATAAGAAACGACGGAGGGCTACGGCTGGGTTTTTGGCGAAAAACCCGTTAACGTAATGAACTTGATATCGTTGAAGGAACGTGATACATCCTTTTGAAAAACATAGTGGAGAAAACTTTTGCTAAAGAGGTCACTCCCTGTGAAGGGATCTCGGCTCTTTCCTCGTCGAGTGAGGTGCTGGGCATTCGTAAGATGAATACCTCGATGCAAAGCAAGAATAATCGACTATGATGAAGTTATTACCCTGGCGCAAACCTTTTGTCCAAGGGGTCACTCCCGATGAGGGGATCTCGGCCCTTGCCTCGTCGATTGAGGTGCTGGGCATTCATAACCGAATACCTCGATGCAAAACAAAAAGATGAACGTCCTTGTAATAACAGCTTTTTGAAAAACTTGTTCCAACAACGTATTTTAGGTTTATTATCTTGCATTAGTTCTTTTAATGCGTCCCATCATTTAAATCCTACCATTGCAGAAAACAACCAAAATATGACGTACGCTTATGCCATTCGCATTCGCCACGGGGCCCCGTCATCACCCGTTAGGTTACTTAACTAACGACAGAGCGGGGGCTGGGCTAGCGCGGCTGTAAAACATAAGCAACGCCTAAATAGTTATTATATATAGCAATATAGCAATGATAGCCAATCCAGATCACAGATGAACACTTTGGATATACTAGGAACCCGCAATTCGTTCGAGCCTGCAACGAAAAACGGATTACACGGTCGCGATGAATAGCCAAAACCCCACCCAAGACCCCTACGGGTGCGGCAAACTACCCGCCAAGTACCCGAAGCGAAGCAACCTCCCTCAAAGCCATGAGTAGGCCACTCGGCACTTCGAGCTACCTGGTAGTTTGTGCACCCCTCCATGGGTCTATCCTAGGAGCAAAAACAGTAAAAAGAATTATACAATGACGGCTACAACCCCGACCCGGTTGTGCGGCCAAACAAATAATATTACATCAATTTACAAATTTATTACATGAATGAAAGAAAAAGAAACTCTCATCTCACATCCACCCCGGCTATTCATCCGCGACAATCCAACGAGTTCATATACACAAACCATCAACAACAATCACAGATCACAGATATGTATAACCCCGACTAATCGTCATATAGCGATTAGCCGACGTTCAATACATAAGAACATCATAGATATAACCTTTATAGTCAAAGTAGATTGAAGTTCGGAAAAAAATACGGAATTATAGGCCCCCAAAAACAAATTTCTATTCTGGAAAATCTGGGCACATATAATATATCAGAAAAATCCTAAAACCATGTCAGAAACATACTGCACCAAAATCGATGCAGTAACTCACAAAGTTGGCCGCGGTTCCGCGGCAAAGAGCTTGCTTTTGCCGCGGAAGGGCGGCGCTTTGGTTGAGTTGCTGCATCGTTTTTGGTGGTTTTCTTCTAAAAAGCCTGAGATGATTTTTGGGATATAACAAATTTTGTTTTGACCAGAAAACTTTTTAACAGAAACTCAGGTTTTTATAACTTGGTTTTTTCGATTTTTCCGTTTCGAACTTCGATACACTTCGCTACCAAGCTAGTTTATGTTTAGTTAGGCTCTGATACCACTGTTAGGTCCACGTTACCTCTCCCGGTACTTTCGGGGTTGCGGAAACGGTAAATCAAAAAATTTTCTAAGCTTTGTAACATGGACCGTAAAAGCTGGATCTTTGTTAAACAATAAACTAGCAACCTAACAAGAGATGTATCTACTCGGTTAGGGGTTATACCTCAACTTGAACTCCTTCTCTTCTTGTTGTTGTTCTTCTTTGAAGTTCTACTCTTCTTGTTGTTCTTCTCATTGCTTGCTCAATGGTTGGTCCGGACTTCGGTCACCTCCGCGGCCTCCTTGAGTCGAAGACGATCCACCCGAGAGATGTACACCGAGCTCCACCTCAAGCCGAGGTAACTAGGGCTAGGAGATTGCTAATCTAGAAGCCCTAGGATGTGTAGAGGAGATGTATGGATGTGTTTGTCAAGTAGAAACCTTTTTCTCTCAACACATGAAATCAAAGGAGAGATCAAGAGGAGGAAGAAGAAGAAGGTTTTCTTGCAACCATGGAGCTTCTCATATCAAGAGAGAGAAAAAGAATAATGTTATGATAAGCTTAACCAAGAGAAAAGCTAACCATGGTTGCAATAATGCAAAAACAACAACATTACTAATTCCATCAAGATAAAGTTGATGGCTACAATTGAAATGACCATTATCATAATCCAAAAGAAAATGGAAAAGAAAAGAAGAGTGTGGAAACCTCTTGAAAGTCAATGGTCAACCCGGTCAACCGGTCAACAAAGTCAAGAGGGGTCAACGGGGTCAAATGGTCAATGCAATTAGCCATCAAAAGATTATCACTAATAGGATTAGTAAATGATGTTCGCTGCTCATAATGGTTTTGACCAAACGAACTGTCAAAACCCTAATGAGCCTGCCACATAATGGTTTTGGCCGAACCAACTGCCAAAACCCTAATGAGGCACCTCCTCCTTCATCGCTCCAGAAAAACTGTGCATACACACCTGCATCCGTATTCCGTAGAATGCGGATGCACAGAAGACAAAACAAATCCATCCATGCAATACTAGGATCCGGCTTAAACCAAAGCCCACTAGTATTGCCTGCCCGAACACCACACGCACACAAGTGTACGTAAGTGATCGCAGCCTTGCCGTAAAACCATACGGCCTCTACACGTTTCGCTCAGTGCAGAGAAACTCTCTGTGTGGGACTCTAAAGACTCGACACCACGCTGGCAGTGGGTTTAACCACAGACCGCAAGCGGCACTAGCTGTACGTAACGGTCGCCAGGTAGATGTCGATAAGAAGGCCGATGAGGTAAACCCATCCGAACTCCTACTGAGTCTGTATGTGACAATCTCCGTACAGTCCGGTCTGTTCGTCTGATACATCGCATGGCGGGCCTAGGGGGGCGGTAAACGTCAGTCCCCTAATAGCGGTACAAGTCGTGTCGGAGTGAAGCCCAATACACCCTGAGATAACACTGGAAACCTACCAGTATATCTCGCTTGCCCTGGCCAGGGACTACTCGTGTAATGGCTCTCCTAGACACAGCGCGATGTCAACCCCCAATACCGGGAGAGACGAATCCTGTCTAACCGTCACTGCCTCCAAGTGCTTCGGGACTGGTCCCAACTACTACCTGTTTGCATGACTCAGTAGAGCCGTGGTAGGGTAGTAATCAAAGAACAGTGGGAACACACTCGAGGCGAAGTGACAGTGTCAAGTCAGCGGACTAAGCTGTACTCATGTCACCTGGGAACTGATAACTGACGATAGGTATAATACCAACCATCAGTTCCCAACGAGTCCAGTCCAGTGTACTCGTAACCTAACGAGCACCCGCATACTATCTCAAGTACGACGTACTGACGGCTGTGGGACAGACCGTCTCCCGAGCTGGGATGAGAAGCGCATACGCTAGTCTACTCCGGAGTATCGATGCCCTATCTCGATACTCCCACGACTAGGGACGTGTATAAGGATGTGCTTGTAGATTACCCAGCCCCCACGAGTGTGATCGCCATCACAATGCCGGTAATCAAGCAAAGATCCTAAGGGCTCTACTAATGCGTATAGGTGATATAATAAATAAACACACGTGTACACATTAAAGCAGAGACAAACCAAGTAGCATACTACTATATTGAGCAAGATTGTCTGTACAACTGTGAATATCCCAAGCTTCCATCAAGTAATATACATACTAGTATGATACAGTAATGGCCTCTAGGGCATATACACTAACAGTATAGACATTGGACCACATACATCACTGTGTATGAGTCCCAAGAGCTCTGCTGCTCTTTCTCCGTGTCCGGTAAACGGAGATTTGGTCATCTTTCCCTTGAGACAGGACTGACAAGTTTCATAAGATGAAAATTCGAATGTATTCAAATATCCATCTTTATGCAACTTACTTAGTCTTTTCTCTCTGATATGACCAAGTCTACAATGCCACTAGTAGGATTCGTTCACTTCTGAACCCTTCCTCTTGCGTGTCTTTTGTATATTGAAAACTGTGTTTTGATTTAGAACATAGATACCATTACACAGTATACCTTCTGCAACCAATACCTGATTAAGGAAAATGTTCATGATATTTCTATCAAGAACAAACTTATATCCATCTTTATCAAGTAAAGAAACTGATATGATGTTGCAAACTATGGAAGATACATAGTAGCAATTGTTCAAAATCATAGTATTGCCTTTTGGCAACACTAGGTAATATTCTCTGACGGCTGCGGTATCAACTTATGCTCCGTTCCCTACTCTGAGGGACATATCACCAGGTCCAATCATCCTAATTTTTCTCAGTCCCTGCAATAAATTACAGGTATGAGATCCTGATCCGGTATCTAATACCCAGGAGATAGGACTGACCGAAAAACAGTTCCCAATAACAAAAACACCTGAAGAAGATACAATAGTGTGCTTCTTCTTCGTTGGGGTCATTAAGGAATTTATGCAATCCTCTTTCCCTTGCCTATACTCATGACAGCTGTCATAAGTTAGAGTCGAACCAAATTTCCTCGGTCCTGAATAAGAATTCAGACCGGTCAATTGACACATTTTATTATCTTGATTAGGGTGTGAAATGGTTGCTACCTGGAGAGAAAGAAAAGAAACACTTAGCGCGCTCTTTGCAAGATTAGATTGGTTATTGGTTTATCTAATCAGGATGGCTCCCACTGTTTTCTCGAATTCTCCATCAAACCTTAAAAGGAGAACTAGTCAGGATTAATCGCACGTTATAATATTTGCTTAACCTTTCGGTCGGGCTAGTGTCGGTACTTCGAAGGAGGTTTTCCAACGCTTTCGCGAAATTCTTTAATTATATAACCTCTTTTCCCGGGAGGTGTAGCCCCGCTAACACCGTTCTAGACACCTACTTGGTTTATAGCATTGATCATTAAGTGAAATAATCTCCCAAGAGTAATCCTACTCATCAGTGGGATCGGGATCCAATTATCATTGTGTGATAACCTAGATGGAAGCCACTCTAGTTACCACGCTCCAGAATGTATGCAACACTAGCAAGTTTCCTGTATATTTGAAACTCCCGATGTGGTTTTTTCCCCCTATGACCCAAGTGACTTGACTAAAGATCAAAATGTCAAAAATTTCTAGTCATGTTCTACCCGTCATTATCTTGATTGCATTAGACCCACCCATACGAGCCTTGACTAAAGATCAAAATGATCGCACGACTGTCCTAAACAATCACATTATCATGCAACGGAAAAGCATTACATAGCTACCGAACACTGCACCTCGACTAAACATCGAAATGCGTAGTACGAATACTAAGCACTACCAATCCGAAATGACGGAGGGCTACGGCTGGATTTTTGGCGAAAACCCCTTTAACGTAGTGAACTTGATATCGTTGAAGGAACCTGAGTAGTTTTGAAAAGGAGTGGTTTTGGCTCCGCTTTTGAAAACTTCTGGTTTTGAAGAAAACCGAGTAATCTATAATATAAGATTTTGCTCAAGAGGTCACTCCCCACGAAGGGATCTCAGCTCTTGCCTCCTAGAATGAAGTGCTGGATATTCATGACCGAATACCACTATACAAAGCAAAAGAATATAACTGCAGTTTTTCGAAATTTGTTCCAACAACATTTTTTAGGTTTCTTTTCTTGCACTAATCAAAATTAATGCAGTCCCATCAATTAATCCTATCACACCAGAAAAGAACGAAAATACAATGTACGTATATTCCATCCGCATTCGCCACGAGGTCCCGTCATGCACCGTTAGGTTAATTAACTAACGGCAGAGCGGAGGCTGGACTAGCGCGGGTGCAAAACATATACAATATCTACCAGTATATATATAAATATATATAACATTCGTCCCAGGCATGATAATAAGCAACATCACAGAATCTCAGCAAGCAACACATAATGGTAGATAATCTTGGAGCCTCGGATTTTATTTGAGCCGCAAATGAGACCCGGCGTTCCCGGTCGTGTGGATAGCCTGTGCAATGAAAACCTGGACCCCTACAAGTGCGCTAGAAGTGAGGCAACTCCAATCAACAAAGTGAATGGGCCACCCAGCACTTCACGGGATCCAGTAACTTGAGCGCCCCTCCATGGGTCAAACTATACCCCCTACGAGTGCGGCGAATAGCTCGCCAATTCTAGAGTGAAGCCCCCTCCGTCTCGACGCCATGAGATGCGGGCTTGTTGCCCTCTAGAACCCGGCTATTCGAGCACTCCATCGCTGGGTAATCCTAGTTCAGAAAAGAAAAAAAATATGTGCAATGGTGACATCGACCTCAACCCGGCCGTGCCCCAATCAAATAATATACAGCATGGCAGTAACGGCAGTCCACATGTCGGATGCTCGTCCCGCAATAACAAATGTACAAATGAATCTTAACTGTACTACTACCATTGCACCGCAAGCTATCCACCACGACAATCCAACCACAACCTCAGCACAAACACAAAACATCAAAGTGAATATCATGTTTGCAAACCCGTCTAATAGAACATATAGTAGTTAGGAAGGTTATACTGCTCGAATAACATTCATGGTCGCAGATAGTAATGTATACACTGAAACTCATAAACGGCGTTAAAATAACGACTTCGAAATACCCCGTATTGCCCCAATACTTAAGATAACAGAATATCCAACCTGGGCAAAAACAAACAATACCAGAGAACCAATATTCAAGAGTACAGAACACCCAAAAAATTCCAGCACCCAAAATCTCTACAAGGCCGGCGACACCGGGAAATTTAGCATTCTCGCCGGCCAAGTCTTGGAGTTTGGGTCTCGTTTTTTACCGATGTTCTAGTTACAATATGAGAAGCCTCCTGCAATTGTTTAAAAAAATTTTTGAAGACTTTTTAAATTTGACAGAAACATGAATATTTCACGGATTGTTTTGGAGTTGTTCTGGTTTTGTTACTTTAACATCGTTTAAAACTACTAGTATAGGGTTTATGGGCTGGCTCTGATACCATGTTAGGTTACACTAACGCCCTGGCCATCATCCGTGGCCGTTTGCGGAACAAAAATTTTACAACAATTTAAACTGGCGCTAGAATAACTCGTTAACGCTGGATCTACCATAAACCTAAGTAGCAAGCTAAAGGGTTCTATCTACTATGATAGAAATTTATACCTAAAGGCTCAAGTCCTTCGGGTCTTCAATCCTCTCCTTTAGCTCCTTGAAAAGTGTATGAAACGCGCTTGATCGTCGGCCTCCTCGCGTCAAAGATGATCCACCCGAGAATATCTACTTTGAGGTCCTACGTCTAAACCGAGATAACTAAGTTACTTAGTATGCTGATCTAAGTAGCCTAGATGAAGTAGAGAGTGATGATGGATTGATTTGTCTCACTAACCCTAGGTTTCTCAACACATAAGACTTTTAGGGTTTTGAGGTAGAAGAAGATGAAGCTTGAGGAGATGAGAGTGTAGTAGAGAGTATGAATGAAGAATGGCTAAGTGTTGTGAACTAATAATGCAAACCAATAATTCACAACACAAAATATCAAGCATACCCAAATAGTAAATCATGAGTCACCCCATTAGTCACCAAGTAGCCATGCTACATTTAATGATAAATGAACACCTCATATCTCCACCTCATTAACCATTTAACCTAAATGGTTAAAACAATAATGAGGTGTCATCTTCTAGAACATCTTGCACAATTACAAGAATACTTCTCACCGTATATACATACCCGTATTCGTATTCCAAAAAATACGAATACAAAGAGACAAAATAATCCAAGAATATAATACTAGAATCCGGCTGAAACCAAAGCCCGCTAGTATTATCCACCCGAATATCATACGTGCACAAGTACACGTATGTGATCGAACCCTTCCGTAAAACCATACGGCCTCTACATCGTTTCGCCCGAAGTAGGAAAACTCTCTGTGTGGGACTATAAAGACTCAACAGTACGCTGGCGGTGGGTTTAACCACAAGCTTGTCAGCGGTACTAGCTGCACGTAACGGCTACCCAGATACCTGTCGAAAAGGAAGGCCAACGAGCAAACTCGTCCGAACTCCTACTGAGCCTATCCGTGACAATCTCCATACAGTCCGGTCTCTTCAGCTAAGAGTATCGCATACCGGATCTAAGGAATGGTATACGTCAGACCCTAATAACCTGATAATTCATGCTGATGTGGCGCAGGACCAATCTGGGAAACCACTGATCATCCTATCAGTAAATCCCAACTGCCTTGGCCAAGATCTTATGGTCCTGACCAATCGAACACAGTGCAATATCAACTCCTAATACCGGGAGAGACAAATCCCCAACGATCACTCACTTCCTCCATGTGGCTCGGGACTGTACCCAACCAAAACCTGTTTGCACGACTCAGTAGAGCCGTGGTAGGGTAGTGATCAAAGCACGGTGGGAACTTACACGAGACAAATGACGATCTCAGATCTGAAAACTAACTTATACACATGTCACCTGAGAACTTTCATCTCACGATAGGTATAGTACCATCTAGAAGTTCGCGGCGAGTCCATCCAGTGTACTCACACCCAGTGAGCACCTGTATACGATCTTAGGTGTATCGGATCAATGGCTGCAGGACCAACCATTGCCCCTTGTTGGGGCTAGAAACGTATACACTAGTCTACTCTGGAGTATCAATGCCCAGTCTCGATACTCACGCGACTAGGGACCATTTAATAATGTGCTTATGGACTATCCTGCTCCCACAAGTATGATCGCCATCACAACGCAGGTAGTCAAGCAAGATCTTACGAGCTTTATCAACATGTAACCGCTATATGTAATACCGAGTATAACATATGCACATGTTAAGATAAAGTCAAACCATAATAGTATACTACTGTATCAAGTCTTTATCAATATGTGCAAGCTGGATAAAGTATCGGTAGAAACAATTACACATATCCTTATAAAGACAACTCAAATAATATACTATATAACTGAGCAAGAATGTTCTGTACATACATATCCCAGCATCTATATGTATACATATACAATAATGGCCTCTAGGGCATATATATCCAACAACGTGGATGCTGAGGTGGAAAATAGCGATGAAGGTAATGTTGAGGAGGCGGATAAAGTAGTGGTGATTATTGAAATTGGGGAGAAAGTGGCCAAGCATTTTAATGATGGGTGTTTTGCTTGTGGATGTTGTTGTGGTTGGTATTGAGGTTGTTGCGGCGACAACTGCCAATTGAAGAAGCGGGAGTTCGTCGAGGATGAGAATGGGTAAATTACATATTGTTAGAGGATAAAAAAGTAATTATTAGACCCACTTAACAGTTATACTTCACACCATTACCATGTTATCTGAACAGGGTTTTTTTAGTGTGGTTAACAGTTTTGGAAGGGCATTTTTACAATTACATTGAAAAAAGTTTTTTTTATATATAATTAGCTAAGTTTCAGAGGGCGTATATCCAAAAAACCCATATTCTGTATCTCCATCCAACAATTTAAAGAGCGACAATGACAAATTGATACCCGTTTTATATCTTCATATTTCACTTTTAGAAGATTTTAGACCGACATGGGTTTAACACACATTTTCCTACATAATTTCCTTTGTCTTATTTGTTTGTATGAAAACATTTGGATGAAACATGATATACTGATTTGGCGCCTGTTTTTCATACATGGACAGTTGTGAGAGTAACATGATTGACAAGAAAATAGACATTCATCGTAAGGTTATATTCTAACTATGTGCACTAACTATTTGAAAGTTCGTTGTCATTTATTACTTCAAGATGAAACCAAATCCAACGTCTACATTATGCGAAATGGTCAGTTGTCTATTAGTTGTCTATGCTTTTATTCGGTTCTGTCCAAAAAAAAAAATTACCATAAACGACCATTTATCCGTTTATGTAATTCTGCATGCCACGTGTCATATTTGCATTTCCTATTTTCATGTCCTCTATGATTGGAATAACTAAACATTATCATCAACCTAAATTTTACTTAAACACCATGAATATTCAGATTTTTTTGGGATAAACACCATAAACCATGTAAACCTTAAATAATTACTATGAACTCAGTAAATTATCAATATATACCTAGGTCCTTTGCCCTTTTTGTTAAAATTCATTAACACGTCATCTTTTGGTCACAGTACAGTTGGTTGTGTGGTATATACAGAAATCTAAATTGAAATAAAAGACAAAAATATAAACAAGACATCAAAACTTTGTGAAATTTCGTTGATTTATCACCCACAACGTATACTAAGGCGATTTAAATAAAATTCAGCCATACTTTAATTTCGAGTCACGATTCCTATCGCGATTTCTCACGTTCTAATTACTTTAAACTCATGTTTATATAAGACAGGTTCTTTTAACCCAGCTCACTTGATTTTAAAACCAAAAAGAAAAAAAAAACTTAAACTCATCTTCACACATCATAAAATTCACGATCATCATTTTACCGGATTTATATCGACATAGGAAAACCAGATGGTCCAAGGCAGCTGAAGCCAAGGAAGCAAATGCATTGAAAATTAGTGCACCATCAATTCAATTCAAGCAGTGGCATCTTATCTGCTCCGAGAAGAATGAGAATCCATATGCATTCATTTCAAACAATGCAAGGGACCAGGAATCAGCAAATTATCATTATCATTATTTTCTATTTTCCATTTTTCTATTTTTTTTCAGCAGTTTGAGTAAAGACAAATAAAGGGATTAGAAAGAGAGCAAAATAAATTTTGACTGCTATTCACGACCAAACCAAGTCTTTCAACGTCACTCCTACTTCACCTTTGTATTTCTCCAGAACACACCGTATCACTACGAACATCCAATCCTATTGGATAAATCCATCGTATGATTATATACAAACTCGAAGAAACTTTTTCAAGAATGAATTCTGGTTCAGGAGAAATAGAATAAGGTTTATTCAATTGTCTTTTATTTTTACCTTCTCTCAGGTTGCGAGTACTCCTAAAATTAGGAGAGTACACCTATTACGCTTATTGGATAGTCTTCTTCCAAACCATAGGCTGGTGCCGAACGGTATGGAAGGAAGAAAACCATCTAAGCCTAACAAAGGTGTACAGAAGGTAACGACTAAAAATAAATAAAGAGATTTGGAGAGATGGTAAGGAAAATATGGTTTCAGTCATGAATCTGGATAATAGAAGAGGCATTACTAAGAATACCAGGATATCCCTACAAAACATTTTAATATTTCAGTTTCACTATGCGTTGTTAATTGAAAACTGATTTCCCAATTAGGTCCTTACTCCAGGGTATGTATTTACCAAGTTTGATTCTCACATCTGTATGGTTTTACAGATGATGAGTGGGAGTAAGTTATTGGGAATTAGGTCATCATCCTCATTATATCGGAATTCGTTGTAATTGGTGATATTTGAGAAAATCGCCTGGGTGGTTTGCCGGACGGCAAGTATTTGGTTTTGAATATCCGTTGTTATGCACCAATTTCAAACTGATATATCTGTACATTTATTTTTATAAAGTGAGATATAACTTTTTGAAATTATATACATGATATTTACCTATATCAGTTGATGGTTAGGTAAGGAGTATTTAACAACGGTGTAAGTCTTCATAACCATAGTACAGTTTTCAACCTGCGACGCATAGGGTTTGAGTTATTAAACTCACCGGATTTATACAAAGTATTGTATGTTGTCCAGTGTCCATTAGGACAAATGGGTTGGTCCTCGTACTATATTCTGTTTACTTATGACTTCTCAAGTTTTGGACAAGTGTTTCGTAGAAATACAAGGTCCAAGTTTGAGAAGTTATAGGTACAAGAATAAAGTAGAGAACCAGGTGTCGCAAGTATCGGGATTCTTCAAGGTGATCGAAGATGTAGATACTTGTATAAGGTATTCAGTTGATAGTAATGATTTTGAGAAACTTTTTTCTCTTTCAGATTACTCATAATTGGACGCACTCCTAAGTTGAGTAATGCTGATCGGCCTCTCTCTATTTAGTTGATATGCACTGGAGACAGCTGCATGATTTGAATCTGATTCCAATTAAATTAGTGCCTTTGTTTCTATATTAAATATATATAGAATCAATTTATATCTTAACGATGTTAAGGTATAGGAAGTCGTCCGGCTGATGCTTAAAACCAGAATCCGGATAAACTCAGGGCATGTTTCACTAATGGCTGTTTGTAGGTTATCCCGGGCTTTGACGAGGGTTAACTTTCTACCATCCGGAAGATCAATAGTAATATTGTTCTTGACTCGCCACGGTTTTAGTAAAAAAGATTTTTTCAGAAAATAGTAGTGCGAGTATGGTAGAACTGGAAGTGATTCCAGAACCACAAACGATTACGAAAAATTTAACAGGACCTAAAGATTCAATCAGGATTGACATTCCATTAGCTACTCCACAAATATGGTGGGTTACCTCAGGCATCCGAGAGGTACTTCGGTAGCCTCAAGGACGGTGACAGAGAGGTTATCGTTTACCCAGACTTGACACTACTATTGTTCCAGACTATGAGACCCGGTAGGAGGATGAGTATAGCGTCATTCTAAACTAGCTTTAGAAGTGCACGTGTATATGACTCTGCCAGAGGGTTTTCGTAATCAGTGGGAGCAGCGGAAGCGTAGTGGACAAGTAGCTTGTGTCTATTTATAGACTAAACCGGATATAGCGGAGATACATCATCTATTTATGATGTGACAGTCATAGATTTTGACTTCATGGGAATAGGGGATGGATCTATTAAGAAGGTAGTAGGGTGTGTGTCCTGGTATTTAGGATGACATGCACTTTATAGGAAGTGAAATTCCTATACTACGATCGGTTATATTTTGGTTGTCACACAGTAGTTTCTCCACATAGATTATGGATATTATATCAGACATTCTGGTTGCCAGATCTATGGTTTTAGATCTAGATTTGGGAAGTGTCCCAATCTGGGCACTTAGACAGTATTCTAAAAGTATTTTAGAATGGACGGCTCCTGGCATGGTGGTAAACCTGCAAGTGATGGAGTCACCATCTCTAAAGGTGTCTTACAGATTAAAGGGAGAGGGATGTGCATGATTGACATATCACTTGCTTAGGCAAATGAGTCAATCGTGACATATCAAGTACGACACCATATGTTGTTTTTGCACTAGATGCAATAATTTGATATATTAATCTAATCCTGGAGAAAATGATTGGAAGCAATTTATGAACATAAGTGGATGTTCTAGGGATTTGATAATGGCGGCCTCCTTCTGGAGACGGTTATCATTTCAAGCTTCCAAGATGACCTGGATGACAGAGTGACCATCAGAGTTTTAGTTTTCCCTCTGACGAGGGGTAGTAATTTGGACAGGTGGTCCAAGCGGATACTGAGGAAAGGCATGGCGCGGCATACTGATTAAGTTCAGTAGACGATACAGTCTAAGAAGTTTGCTGGATTTGGAATTCATTTGTGAACTGGGTCACATCAGATATCCAGAAATATTCTAAGACGGGTATTGCTCATTTCGGGAGATAGTTTTCTCCGCGAAATTGAGATAAAGAGAGACATAGAAAGAAACACTGGAGCGGATCCACTCACTGAGGCTATTTCTCGAACGCAATAGTTTTACAAATAAGGTTTGTGAAACTGATTAGTAGAGGAGTTGGGTGTTCGGTATCACATGGGCTGTGAGTATGCGACATCGCAATAATTAGCCTTAAGTGCAAGTGGGAGATTGTTGGCAATAGTGCCCTCAAGGCAATTATCATAGTCGCAGACATGTGATCATGATGATTGAGGGAGGACCTATACCGATAAAACAGTCTTACTCGAGATGATAGTATCCTATCTGGTTTGTCTTTATCATCATGTTGATAAAGCCCATAGGATTCTTGCTTGACTACCAGCATTGTGATGGCGATCACATACGTGGGAGCTGGGGGTCTGTAAGCGCATCCTTAAATGTCCCTGGTCATGGGAGTATCGAGACTGGGCATCGATACTCCAGTGTAGACTGGTGTATACTTATCTAGAACCTGACGAGGGGCGGTGGCCGGTCTCACAAGCCATTGGTGTTAGTTGTTCACCTAAGATAGTATACAGGTGCTCATTGGAGTATGAGTACATTGGACGGACTCGCCGGGAACATGCTAGTTGGTATTATACCTATAGTTAGATAGCAGTTCCTCTGTGACATGTATACAGGTTAGTCTGTCGACCTGAGATCATCATTTGTCTCGTGTGAGATCCCACTGTGCTTTGATTACTACCCTACCACGGCTCAAACGAGTCATGCAAACAGGTTTTAGTTGGGTATAGTCCTGAGCCACATGGAGGTACTGGGTGAATCGTCAGGGATTCGTCTCTCTCGGTATTGGGGGTTGATGCCGCACAGTACACGGGTGGCCATCACTAGAAATTCTCGGTCGGGGTATGTGAGAATTACCAATCCAGGATCGATAGCTTCTCAGGTAGTGATGGGTTTCATACCGACACGAATTATCGTGTTGTTAGGGGTCTGACTTTATCCACCCCCTTGACTCGATATGAGATACTCTTAGACGAACAGACCGGACTGTACGAATATTGTCACTGACAGGCTCAGTAGGGGTTTGGATGAGTTCGCTCGTCGGCCTTACTTTCGCTTAATACCTGGGTAGCCGTTACATACAGCTAGTGCCGCTGACGTGCTTGTGGTTAAACCCACTGCCAGCGTATTGACGAGTTTTTAGAGTCCCACACAGAGAGTTTTCACGGTTCAGGCGATATGGTGTAGTTGTTGTATGTTGGTATATACAGGTGTCCGATTAAATATGTGCACAGGCTGCACAGACTTTAATCGTACGATTGATAATACTAGCGGCTTAGGATTAAGCCAGATTGTTAAATCAAGTTTTGATTTAATAATTTACATATGTATTTATATATATGTATTCTAGTATTATTGCTCACTATTTATTTTTGTCTCTTTGGCTATTCGTATTTTCGTACGAATACGCGTATGTATATTTCGATACATGTACCGGGAAGCATTCCATATTTATACGGAATGGCTTCTAGAAGATTTGTCACCTCATTATTGATTTTCCTTTTTAGAAAAATCATTTTTTTTATAATGAGGTGGAAATGTGACAAAGCATGGTCTTGGACATGTAGTGATTGGTATGGGTTGAATTGTTTATTGCTAAATGAAAAAGGATTTTTTGGTGTGCATTATTTTTTTGGAGAAAGGAGAGAAGGGCCGGCTACATGAGTGGTGTGGAGGCTTGCTCGTTTTTGTTGGTTCATTTTTTTTTGCTCTCTCACTCTCATGCACACCCAAAAAGACTTAACCATTTAGCTCATGCCATTCTTGCTTTCATCACCTCCACATCTTCCATGATTGTTCTATGAGCATAATATTTTGAGAGAAAAATATGGTGAGACTATCCTACACCCCCACTCTCCACTACTAGCGACCTTGGAGGGTCGGTTGGTCCGTTTGGCGAACCTGGAGCTTGTGTCGTTTCCCTCGGATGGATCATCGGAGATGAAGGAAGACCGGCGACCAAAGTCGATCCGCATCACTGGGAGCTTGGAAATGGTTGAAGACCCGAAGGACTTGGTTCATTAGGTATAACCATTCCTATCTCTTTGTGTTTGGATTGCTAGTTTTACGGTTAATGATTTCGATCTTGTTAATCGGGTAATGGTAGCGCCGGGTTTTAGAAATTTTTGTTCCGCATTTGGCTACAGTTGGAAGGCCGGGGCGCTCCTATAACCCTTCAAAGGGATCTCGGCTCTTGCCTCCTGGAATGAGGTGTTGGATATTCATGATCGAATACCAATATGCAAAGCGAAAGAATATAACTATACTTTTTCGAAATTTGTTCCAACAACATCTTTTAGATTTCTTTTCTTGCATTAATCAAAATTAATGCGGTCTCATCAATTAATACTATCACACCAGAAAAGAACAAAAATATAATATACGTATATACCATCCTCATTCGCCACAGGGTCCCTTCATGCACTGTTGGGTTACTTAACTAACGGCAAAGCGGGGGTTGGACTAGTGCAGGTGCAAAACATATACAACATCTATTAGTATATATATAAATATATATAACATTCGTCCCGGGCATGATAATAAGCAATATCACAAAATCTCAGCAAGCAACACAGAATGGTGGATAATCTTGGAGCCTCGGGTTTTATTTGAACCAAAAATGAGACCCGACATTCCTGGTCATGTGGATAGCCTGTGCAATGAAAACCTGGACCCCTACAAGTGCGGCAAGTTACCCGCCAATCCTAGAAGTGAGCCAACTCCAATCAACAAAGTGAATGGGCCACCCAGCCCTTCACGGGATCCGGTAACTTGAGCGCCCCTCTATGGGTCAAACTATACCCCGTACGAATGCGGCAAATAGCCTGCCAATTCTAGAGTGAAGCCCCCTCGTCTCAACGCCATGAGATGCGGCCTTGTTGCCCTCTAGAACCCGGCTATTCGAGCACTCCATCGCTGGGTAATCCTAGTTCAGAAAAGAAAAAAATATGTACAATGGTGACATCGACCTCAACCCGGTCGCGCCCCAATCAAATAATATACAACATGGCAGTAACGGCAGTCCACATGTCGGATGCTCGGCCCACAATAACAAATGTACAAATGAATCTTAACTGTACTACTATCATTGCACCGCAAGCTATCCACCACGACAATCCAACCACAAGCTCAGCACAAACACAGAGTATCAACGTGAATGTCATGTTCCCAAACCCGTCTAATAGAACGTATAGAAGTTAGATGGGTTATACCGCTCGAATGACATTCACGGTCGCAGATAGTAATGTATACACTGAAACTTATAAACGGCATTAAAATAACGACTTTGAAATACCCCGTATTTCCCCAATACTTAAGATAACAGAATATCCAACCTGGGAAAAAACAAACAATACCAGATAACTAATATTCAAGAGTACAAAACACCCAAAAAATTCCAACACCCAAAATCTTTACAGGGCCGGCGACACCGGGAAATTTAGCATTCTCGCCGGCCAAGTCTTGGAGTTTGGGTCTCATTTTTTACCGGTGTTCTAGTTAGAAGCCTTCTGCAATTGTTTAAAGAAATTTGAAGACTTTTTAAATTTGACAAAAACTTAAATATTTCACGGATTGTTTTGGAGTTGTTTCGGTTTCGTTACTTTAATATCGTTTAAAACTGCTGGTATAGGGTTTATAGGCTGGCTTTGATACCATGTTGGGTTACACTAATGCCCTGGCCATCATCCGTGGCCGTTTGCGGAACAAAATTTTACAAAGATTTAAACTAACGCTAGAGTAACCCGTTAACACCGGATCTACCATAAACCTAACTACCAAGCTAAAGGGTTTTATCTACTATGATAGAAATTTATACCTAAAAGCTCAAGTCCTTCGTGTTTTCAATCCTCTCCTTTAGCTCCTTGAAGAGTGTACGGATCGCGGTTGATCATCGTCCTCCTCGCGTCAAAGATGATCCACCCGAGAGTGGATACTTTGATCTCCTACCTCTAAACCGAGGCAACTATGTTACTTAATATGCTAATCTAAGTAGCCTAAATGAAGTAGAGAGTGATGATGGATTAATTTGTGTAGGGTGTTTTTCGTCACCCCATTGAGATGGGAATACGCGCGCGCTTGTCAGGCGTACTACAGATTCCCCCTGCTTAGGGTAGGCCGGGGTTTAATGATTATGGGGATCCGAATCTCCGGCAAGCCGCGGACTAAGCTGCCGTTAATTACCCCTCGCCTCTGGAGCGAGGGAACCTCCGATTGACGGGTTAAACTGTCATGCGAACTCAATGTGCAGTGTTGTGTTTTGAAGGGGTTTTGGATATATCGGAGGCCCCGCAGAGTTTTCACGGGGGTCCCGCTACCCGGATAGCGGGCTGGGGGTCAAGGGGGCTAGCAGCCCCCTTGCGGGATGCGGAGCAGCGCCCCGTTAGAAATTTTTTTCTAACAAGGACAGTGTCATGGTGTATATGTGTGCACATATGTATGCATATATGTATATATTTGTGTGTGTATATATGTATATATATATATAAAAGAAAGAGGGGGAAAAAGCATCCAAAGGATGCGTGGGGCCAGCGCCTTAAGCGCTGTGCGCTTAGGTGTTGTGCGCTCAGGCGCAAGCGCGCCACGTGTCGGCACGTGGGCGCTTTGCGCTCAAGCGCAGTGCGTCTGAGCGCAAGCGCGCCACGTGTCGGCACGTGGGCGCTTTGCGCTCGAGCACAGTGCGCCTGAGCGAAGCGCGCCACGTGCTGAGCGCAAGCGCGCCACGTGTCGGTACGTGGGCACTTTGCGCTCGAGCGCAGTGCGCCTGAGCGCAAGCGCGCCACGTGTCGACACGTGGGCGTTTTGCGCTCGAGCGCTGGGCGCTGGCGAGATAAAAGGGCTTTTAGTCCTAGAATCAGAAGCTATGCTTCAGAAAGGAAATATTTATTATATATATATATATATGTATGTAAATACATGGAGTTAAACTCCTAAAATGTTTTGGTTGATGAAAGAGGTTCTTCCTCTTCCTTCTTTGTTGGCTGGATCTTGATGATCAAAAGATGTGAGATCTAAAAATCTCTCCTTTCTGAGATCTAATGGTAGATCCAAGTTCCCCTTTGTGGGTTTTGTGGTGGAAGACTTCTTCGTTTTTGAAAAGAAAGAGTAAAACTCTTGATTTAATTCAAAAGAAATGAGAAGGTTTAGAACCTTGGAGACGGAGCAGGAGGCACAAAAGATCTCAGATCTAAAATTTTTTTGGAGAGAATGAAAGTGTCCCTTTTTTTATTCATCATGTTGCCTTTTATAGGCTTACATATTTGCATATAGCCCCTTGGGCTTTACAAAATGGCGTTTTGCCTATCACATGGCTCATGTGCCATTTATTTTTGCACATAAGCCATGGGCTTACAAAAATTTGGCTTTCTGCCCGTTTTGTATACATTCATGTACAAAAAATTACATAAAAATTATTTATTACATGATTTTGTTGTTTGCATGGGGGGGCTGGCCGCGGGCTCGACTTGGGCATGGGCCTTCTTGACCTGGGCTTGGGCCCACTGGCTTGGGGTTGACCTTGACCTTGACTTGGTCAACCGGGGTGTAAATTTTTACCCCAACAATTTGTTTCACTAACCCTAGGTTTCTCAACACATGAGACTTTTAAGGTTTTGAGGTAGAATAAGATGAAGCTTGACGAGATAAGAGTGTAGTAGAGAGCATGAATGAAGAATGGGTAAGTGTTATGAACTAATAATGCAAATCAATAATTAACAACATAAAATATCAAGCATACCCAAATAGTAAACCATGAGTCGCCCCATGAGTGTCACGTCCCGAAAGTACGGAACATGACCGGCACTTAAACTACGAAACGTCTCGAGGCATACGTAATCTAAGTAAGCCGAAAACCCAGAAATCCAAACCAAGAAAAGTAGTAGAGTGAAGGAAAACCAATTCAAATCAAGTAGTTTTAATAGCATAACCCGAATTATACATTTTTAAAAACATCAAATATTTACTGAAAATTTCGACAGAGTCTCCTTTGTAAATGCTGGCCCCCAAACGGGATACAACATGAATAGTATACGAAATCAATAAAAGGCATCCCCAAGCGGGAGCTAGCTCTTCGTCAATCGACGGTCACAACCACACAAGCAATATAATATACAACGCCAAGGGCGAGGATCAAAACTCAAAAGGAAACTCAAAACAACAAGAAATCCACAGAAATACAACGCGCGACTCTAAGGTCGAAAGAATAACATCACTGGTCTCTATCTCAAAAATAAAAATATGTTTAGTTGATGGAATTTCTAGATACAACAGAGTAATAATATACAAGGTATATAATGGGGGGTACGATACAAATAAACCCACCTCATAGCAAATCACCCGGAAAAGGAAGTAGTGCCAGCAAAGCCGTAATGAAACCTGTACGGCAAAACCTGCAAGAACTGTGGCACAACGGGGGTGAGTTGCCAACTCGTGAGTAGAAAGATATCTACGAACAGAAATCGCATGAACAACGCAATCCTAGGTCAACGATCATAATATATCCTCAAATATAAATAATATGCAGCCTATAACAATGATTAGGGTAAATATATAACCCGAGTGTAATCCCATGTGCCCGTGTCAATGCCTCAGGTAGCAATATATCATATGGATGATGTATGAAAGCATGAAACAGAATGCATGTACTGAATAAAACTGTTTTCATAAATCAGTGAGATTTCTGTATTTTAAAAATAAGGTACCATAAATGAAATCAGCAAAAAAAACAGCGCCCAGCATCGACACAAAACAAGTGTCCAAATATCTCGATATCTCTGTGTCACAATCTCTGTACCTCAATATCTCAAAATCTCAATGTCTCAATCACAATATCTAGGGCGCCGTCAGTCCAGACCGGCCCCTACCATCCATCTCAAGACCACGACGGTATCCTCCGGATATCCGACGCGTCGGGTAAAATCACCGGTCGGTAGTGCTCCCCTGCCAGGCTCAACGTCAACAACACGACCCTCTCGTCCCGAGGTACCGCACCGGGCCCACCATGTATCCGAAACGGTTCATCCAACTCCTCGAATCGGGTCTCGAAATCCATCAGCAAACTCATGGTGGACGACTCATACATCATGCGAAAACCGCGCTTTTCATTTAAAAAGAGAGAGAAGAAGTTTGTATAAGTTTTGCGGTTTTCCCCCAAATCCAGAAAATCTCATGGAAATCTGAATCCAAAACCTCAATAGCACGTAAAATAGTGAATATATGCATGAGAATCCATGAATGCGGCATAATAATGAATAACAGTATGCATGAAGTAGCAGGTAATAACTACAATGTCTAAACTAACATATCAGGCAAGTACACTAATATCATGTCTAAACTATTAGCTAACAGGCTATGTCAATGTAATAGTATTTTCTAAGTGTACGTGACATGGCAATTACCGATGAAGATGTGTGTGAGCCGGCAAGTAAGTGTACGTGGTACATACGCATCATCGGTAATGGTGATAGTGTCCTAACAGCATGATATCAATAATGAAATATGAATTACAATAAGTATGCGATGCGGAGCAACAGCAATAATATGCGGGAGCTGAATACTAGACACAACGATAACTAAACTGTATTAACCTAATATAAATCCTACAATAGTGCCTTTTTAAATAACACGAATCGTGGTGTTTTGAAAATAAGGGCTACGGTGTTTTTATGAAAAGTTACATCTTTTGAAATATCCGTAGAATCCCTTGACCTGTCTTTTAAAATACCGACGATTCGTTAGTTTTGAAATAGGTAGGAGTCTAATCTAGTCTAACAACTACACTAAACTATACGGCTGAACTAACAAGCTGAACTACAGGTAAGGAAACCGCCTAACATCTGAGTCGATACGTATACATACCTGTATATATATTAGTCGGTGATCCCGCCTCAATAATATCATATCTGATACCATATCTATAATCAGACATCCAAGTCAAAAGTGCGGATCAATCATCAATATATAGCTCGTACGTAAATCCATCGTACGGCATCCCCAAATCTGGGTACGGGTCAATATCATACTCATCACACTGTTCATCTGGTATCCTCTTTATCAAGATCATCATCTGGGTACTGACCTACGTCTAGTACACTACTAAAATCACTATTCACATGGCATCGTCATCCAAAGATCCGCTATAACATCAGGACGTATCTCAAGTACGAATCCTGCCATATCACCGATCTCACGGCCTCAACTCAAATCTCATCGACTCATCTCAATCCCAAGTATCATCCGCAAATCCAGTATGTGAACACCTAGTCCCATACCCAGGTGAACACATAACACATATCCCCATATACGCACAGGTAAAACATAGATGTATGCATGTGTATGTGTGCGTGTGTGGGTGTAACAACTACTCTAGAGTTTCTTAACTGACACTAAACTAATCCATGAACACCTAGAATCTACCTTTATCATCAAGTCTCATATCAACATAATATATATAATCAAAATATATGTGTGTATACGTATTCGTATACATCACCACGAATTGCCGGGGTGCTATACGCCATCCACCCGACTTCTCCCCGTAGATCTAAATCTACTCACCTGGTCCTTGCTCGCCGGTGCCGACGTCGCCACGCGCTTGCTTGTCGTCTCGAGGTCCACATGGGGTACCTACATATCATAACGCACCGTATCGCATTAAAACCAAATTTGAAATCGAAACGGCATACAAAAATCAAATCGGCACGCGTATCACGCATAGGTCAAAACCTATCGCCTACGCATGCAAGAATAGCCAAACCAACCCTCGATGTCGATGTAAAAACGTCAAACCATCGAGAAAACCCAAACACACTCATTTGCGCATTCACGAACACTAATTATAATATAAAATAGATTAAAATTCACAAAAACCCCAAATTCACCTTAAAAGCCATTTTTCCGAAAATCTAGCAAGCAAAAATTACCCGTTTTAGTACAAAACTCGACGTTTAAACAAATCTAGCGGCCATAATACTTATTAAACATCTTAAATAAGTCATAAAAACAATTTCCACATTTTAATCTCAGTAAATTTCATTAACCCCAAAATTCTAGTTTACAATATACCCAATTTTAACAATTTTATAGCAAAAAAATGCACAAACAACAATTTAGCTTGGATTTTCATGAACTAAGGTATTAAACTACATTTTATAATGTCAATGAAGTCATGAAAAACCTAATTATATTTTAATCGCAATTAAAATAATTAATTTCGGAAAAAATTTCAGAAAATTTGAAATTTCACCAATGGCTCAATAAACACCAAATACTAGCAATTACATAGCTAGAATATGTATATTTAATTTTAAAATAAAAATATTTGTATTTTGACTTTTTACAGAAAACCCCCTTATTTTACCGATTTTTCCGAAATTTCATCGAAACGATTTTCAAAACGTTACAATGAATCACCAAGTAGCCATGCTTCATTTAATGATAAATGAACACTTCATACCTCCACCTCATTAACCATTTAACCTAAATGGTTAAAACAATAATGAGGTGTCATCTTCTAGAAGTATTTTGCACAATTAGAAGAATACCCCTCACCGTATATACATATCTGTATCCATATTCCGAAAAATACGAATACAAAGAGACAAAATAATCTAAGAATATAATATTAGGATCCGGCTTAAACCAAATCCCGCTAGTATTATCCGCCCGAATATCATACTTACATAAGTACACGTATGTGATCAAACCCTGCCGTAAAACCATACGGCCTTTACATCGTTTCGCCCGAAATAAGAAAACCTTCTGTGTTGGACTCTAAAGACTTAACAGTACGCTGGCAATAGGTTTAACCATAAGCTCGTCAGCGGTACTGACTGCACGTAACGGCTACCCAGGTACCTATCAAAAAGGAAGGCCGACAAGCAAACTCGTCCGAACTCCTACTGAGCCTATCCGTGACAATCTTCGTACAGTCCAGTCTCTTCGTCTAAGAGTATCGCATACCGGGTCTAGGGGTGGTATACGTCAGACCCTAATAACCCGATAATTCGTGCTGATGTGGCTCAAGACCAATCCGGGAAACCACTGATCATCCTATCAGTAAATCCCAACTGCCTTGGCCAAGATCTTATGGTCCTGACCAATCGAACACAGTGTGATATCGACTCCCAATACCGGGAGAGACGAATCCCCAACGATCACTCCCTGCCTCCATGTGGCTCGGGACTGTACCCAACCAAAATCTGTTTGCACGACTCAGTAGAGCCGTGGTAAGGTAGTGATCAAAGCACAGTGGGAACTTATACAAGACAAATGACGATCTCAGGTCCGAAGATTAACCTGTACACATGTCACCTGAGAACTTCCATCTGACGATAGGTATAGTACCATCTAGAAGTTCTCGGTGAGTCCGTCCAGTATACTCACACCCAGTGAGTACCTGTATATGATCTTAAGTGTATCAGACCAATGGCTGCGGGACCAACCATTGCCCCTCGTCGGGGCTAGAAACGTATACACTAGTCTACTCTGAAGTATCAATGCTCAGTCTCGATACTCGCACGACTAGAGACCATTTAAGGATGTGCTTATGAACTACCATGCTCCCACAAGTATGATCGTCATCATAACGCAGGTAGTCAAGCAAGATCTTACGGGCTTTATCAACTTGTAACCGCTATATGTAATACCGAGTATAACATATGCACATGTGAAGATAAAGTCAAACCGTATTAGTATACTACTGTATCAAGTCTTTATCAATATGTGCAGGCTGGATAAAGCATCAGTAGAAACAAATACACATATTCTGATAAAAACAACTCAAATAATATACTATATAACCGAGCAAGAATGTCTTGTACATACATATCCCCAGCATCCATATGTATACATATACAATAATGGTCTTTAGGGCATATATATCCAACAACATGGATGCTGAGGTGGAAAATAGCGATGAAGGTAAAGTTGAGGAGGCGGATAAAGTGGTGGTGATTAGTGAAATTGGGGAGAAAGTGGCCAAGCATTTTAATGATGGGTGTTTTGCGTGTGGATGTTGTTGTGGTTGGTATTGAGGTTGTTTGTAACGTTTTGAAAAACGTTTCGGTGAAATTTCGAAAAAACGGTAAAATAAGGGGGTTTTCTGTAAAAAGTCAAAATACAAATATCTTTATTATAAAATTAAATATACATATTCTAGCTATGAATTTGCTAGTATTTGGTGTTTATTGAGCCACTGGTGAAATTTCAAATTTTCTGAAAAATTTTCCGAAATTAATTATTTTAATATTATTTTAAGCCGTCACTAATACATTTAATTAGGGAAAATTACAAATTGGAATGAGTTGAAACAAATTTTGTGCATCATAACACATTAAACAAAATTTTATCATATGGTTTTTGAAATGAAATGGTTTGCCAAAACGGTTTAGAAAATATCGAAGAAAAAGGCTTTTTCGGTGAAATTAGTGTTAATGGGAATTGGGGTAATACATTTATCTTTTTCCCTCACCCACACTCACCCACACCCTCTCTCCCCTCTCTAAATCAGCAGCCCCAAGTGCCCCCTCATTTTCCCACTTGAATGGCTAAAAGAAAAGAAATGAAAAGAAATGAGAAGAAAGGGTAATATATATAAGTATTGGTTGGGTTGACTTGGACTTTCTTTGACTTGACTTTTCTCCCCACACCCACACACTTCACTCCCATCCTTCCCCATTTCTGGCCGAGCCCTCCCCAAGTGTAGCCCTCCCCCCCAATTTTCTCCTCTCATTTCCTCATCAAAAACCTATCAAAAACCTCCAAAATTCCATCACAAATCAAGCTAAAACCCAAATCCAACCCTTACCCATTTTTCCTTGACCTATTCTAGTATGGATCTTAAAGCAAGAAGCAAGTTTGGGAGGCTAGGTTGGATGTTTGATTCAAGTTTTGTGAGGTATAAATCCTTGTTCCATGGTTTGTTTGTTGCTTAGTTACTTAATTGTTGCTATCATACCTCATTTGAAGCTAATTAGGTGTTTAATTAGGTTTAATTGCTTGGTTGGAAAAATTCAAGAAAAGGGTCTGTAAATCAAATTAGGGTTTTCTTCATTGGGTATTGATCTTGATGTGGGGATTAACATGTTAATGTTATGCTAAATCTAACCTAGTTGCTAGTTTACTACTTGATACTTGTAATTTTTAAAAATTGGAATTTTATGCAAACTAGGTTTTGGAATTTAATTGCAAATGGGAGATTAAAAATCTAATTAGGTTTTTTCATGACTTCATTAACATTATTAAGTGTATTTTAATACTTTAGTTCATGAAAATCCAAGCTAGATTGTAGTTTGTGCATTTTTGCTATAAAATTGTTAAAATTTAGGTATTTTGTAAACTAGAATTTTAGGGGTTTTGGAATTTAATGAGATTAAATTATGAGAATTGTTTTTATGACTTATTTAAGATATTTAGTGAATATTGTGGCCGCTAGATTCGTTTATACATCGAGTTTTGTACTAAAACGGTGATTTGTGTTTGCTAGATTTTCGGGAAAATGACTTTTAAGTGAAATAGGGTTTTTGTGAATTTTAAGCTATTTTATATTATTATTAATGCTTGTAATTGTACAAATGAGTGTGTTGGGAGCTTTCTCGATGGTTTGGCGTTTGTACGCCGACGTCGATGGTTTTTGGGTCGATTTGTGAAAGCAACCATAGGTTTTGACCTATGTAGGTTTCGTGCGTCGTTTTGGTCATGAGTCGGATTTTAATGCGATATGGTGCGTTATGATATGTAGGTACCCCATGTGGACTTCGAGACGACAAGCAAGCGCGTGGCGACGTCGGCACCGGCGAGCGAGGACCAGGTGAGTAGATTTATATCTACGGGGAGAAGTCGGGTGGATGGCGTATAGCACCCCCGCAGTCCGTGGTGGTGTATACGGATGCGTATACACACCAACAATTATTATATGTTATTTGGGATTAATAACGATATTTAGGATGGATATTGGTGTGTTGGATTATTTTAGTGTTGCGAACCCTAGGGTAGTGTTGCACTACACATACACACCTACATACTTGCATACATTCCTATTTTTATGTGTTCATGAGTTACCTTTGGGTTAGTTGCGAAACTCTAGAGTGGTTGTTATACCCACATACGCACACACAGACTTGCATACTTTACTTTCTTGTGCGCAGATTGGGATGTGTATATATGTATATATGCGTGGGTATGGGACTATGCATATGTACATTCATATACACATGCATGGATAATAAGGATAGTACTTGGGATTTAAGATGAGTCGATGAGATTTGATTTGAGGCCGTGAGATCGGTGATATAGCAGGGTTCGTATTTGAGATACGACATGACGTTGTAGCGGATCCTTGACATAGTGTTTCACACACGTGCATGCATACTTAGGCGGTATCAGTATTGTACTAGACGTAGATCAGTACCCCGATCATGATATTTGATAAAGAGGATACCGGATGAATAGTATGATGAATGTGATATTGACCCGTACCCCGATTTGGGATGCCGTACGACGGATTTACGTGCGAGCTTTATATTGATGATTGATCCGCACTCTTGACTTGGGATGTCTGATTATAGATATGGTATCGGATATGATATTATTGAGGCAGGATCACCGACTAATATATATACAGGTATGTATATGTATCGACTCAGATGTTAGGCGGTTTCCTTACCGGTAGTCCAGCTTGTTAGCTTAGCCCTTTAGTTTAGTTTAGTTGTTAGATTTGATTTGATTCTTACCTATTTCAAAAACTAGCGAATCGTGGGTATTTTAAAAGACAGCCCAAGGGATCCTACGGATATTTCAAAAGACGTATCTTTTCATAAAAAAACCGTAGCCCCTATTTTCAAAACCCCATGATTCGTGTTATTTCAAAAGGCACCATTTGTAGGACTTATATTAGATTAATGCAGGTTAGTTACAGTTGCATCTAGTATTCAGCTCCCGCTTATTATTGTGGTTCGCTTCGCATCGCATACTTATGTTATAATTTCTTATTGCAATGTTGATATCATATTGTTAGGACACCAGCACCATTACCGATGATGCGTATGTACCACGTACACTTACTTGCCGGCTCACACACATCTTCATCGGTAATTGCCATGTCACGTACACCTTAGAAAATATTATTGCTTGACTTAGCTTGTTAGTTAGTAATTTGACATGATATTAGTGTACCTGCCTTATATGCCAGCTTAACATTGTAGTTATTACTCGTCACTTCATGCATACTGTTATTCATTGTTATGCCTATATTCATGGTTTTACATGCTATTGATGATTTGGATTCGGATTTCCATGAGATTTTCTGGATTTGGGGGGGAAAACCGCAAAACTTATATAAACTGATTTCTCTCTTTTTAAATAAAAAGTGCGGTTTTTCCCATGATGTATGAGTCGTCCACCATGAGTTTGCTGATGGATTTCGAGACCCGATTCGAGGAGACGGATGAACCGTTTCGGGTACATGGTGGACCCGGTAAGGTACCCCGGGGCAAGAAGCGCGTGATGATGACGATGTGAGCCTGGCAGGGGAGCACTACCTACCGGTGATTTTACCCGACGCGTCGGATATCCGGAGGATACCGTCATGGTCTTGAGATAGATGGTAGGGGCCGGTCTGGACTGACGGCGCCCTAGATATTGTGATTGAGACATTGAGATTTCGAGATATTGAGGTACAGAGACTGTGATGCAGAGATATCGAGATATTGGGATTACGTTTTGTGCCAATGCTAGGCACTGTTTTATGCTGATTTCATTATGATATCTCATTTTAAAAATACAAAGGGAATCTCACTAAATTATGAAAACAGTTCTTCACTTACATGTATTCTGTTTTCATGCATTCATACCTCATTCATATGATATTTTGCTACCTGAGGCACTGACACGGGCACATGAGATTACACTCGGGTTAGATATTTACCCTAACCTTGTTTTAAGTTGCATGTTATATATATAATTGAGGATATATTATGATCATTGACCTAGGTTGCGTTATTTATGCGATTTCTTTCCGTAGATGTTTTTCTATTCACGAGTTGGCAACCCACCCCCGTTGTGCCCCAGTTTCTTGCAGGTTTGCCGTACAGGTTTCATTACGGCTTTGCGGGCATAGTTTCCTTCGGGTGATTTGCTAGTAGGTGGGTTTACTTGTATCGTACCCCCATTATATATCTTGTATATCATTATTCTGTTGTATCTAGAAGTTCCATCAACCAAACATGTGTTATTTTTGAGATAGAGACCAGTGATGTTATTCTTTCGACCTTAGAGTCGCGCGTTGTATTTCTATGGTTTTCTTATTGTTTTGAGTTCCTTTTGAGTTTTGATCCTCGCCCTTGGCATTGTATATTATATTGCTTATGTGGTTGTGACCGTCGATTGACGAAGAGCTAGCTCCCGCTTGGGGATGCCTTTTTATTGATTTCGTATACTATTCATGTTGTATCCCGTTTGGGAGCCAGTATTTACAAAGGAGACTCTGCCGAAATTTTCAGGAAATACTTGATGTTTTTAAAACCGCATAACTCGGCTTATGCTATTAAAACTACTTGATTTTAAATTAGTTTTCCTTCACTCTACTACTTTTCTTGGTTTGGATTTCTGGGTTTTCGGTTTACTTAGATTACGTACGCCTCGAGACGTTCGTAGTTTAAGTGCCGGTCATGTTCCGTACTTTTGGGTCGTGACAAAGTTGGTATCAGAGCGTTAAGTTTTTACCTTCGAAGCGTAGGATGACCCTTGGTTGATGGAATAGGTGACTAAAGTAGAGTGACGTACCGTAGGTATGTTCCGCGGCATATTTACGATACGCTACTCCACTTAAGAAGCCTTAGGATGTATATTTCTTTGCTCAGTATTATATTCATTCCAATCTAGCCTCATCAGTACCAGTTATGGTTTTGCTGCCACGATTACGGGCAGGGAGAGCTACAGCTAGAGTTGCGGTCAGCACGAGCTCGTCATGAACGAGGACTGACCAGGGCGAAATTCCGGCGACACACGATTGCGGAGATGTGTCTTTTTACTGTGTTTCCGCGCCACAAGCGTTTGGCGGATCGCCTTTATGAGGTTACTCGGATGTGCGGATCGACACTAGAGGATTGAGCCAATGATAGAGGCCAGCCAGATTTTGATGGCCGTTGGTGTATTGCTTACTCATGATGACTGAGGCACTGTTCAGCGTGCAGACGAGTGAGCCAGTTATTGCTGTGAGCGACGAGATATCGCTCTATATGTTGGAGCTATTGCAGTACAAGTTGTACTAAGAGATGATAGAAGGTCGCTAGTCATCCGAGGATGAATGACTAGGACATGTGGTTCGTTCGCCTACCCGATGAGAGGTCATCAGATAGATTGATTCCAGCAAGAAACGACTTCACGCGGAGACGTTGAGAGTCGATAGAGACGATCGAATGTCAGAAACCTATTATTCCAAGTTTAAAGTAGTCGGAAAGACATGCAGGCAATTCTATGGTCCCTCTAGAAGAATGAAACCCTAACTCGACTTAATGACCGTGTGAAAGCCTTTGAACCTTAGGGTTTGCGGCAGTTCCGCGGCGCCATTAGTGAGGCTTGGGTTTGCCCTTCTACGGCTGGACCACCGATACTGTGGTATGTACTCGATACTATTAAACTGTGCCCAAGAGGTTGAGCTCTTGGGGGATTATGAAGTTTTGACGACTCGATCGGATGGCTCGACTTAATTCAGATGCTAGGTGGTGAAATGCATTTCTTGGGAGACTCCCGATATGAGGATAGCCGTTGGAGCTCAGTCCATGTAGCCACGATGAGACGAGTCCGAAGCAGTCGACATTAGAGAAAGTGGAGTAAAGAGGTCCGTACAAGATCTGGATAAGACGACGTTCCACTCCGCCGATATCAGAGATGCGATACGCATGCCGAGGCAGAGTACTGGATATACCTTCCAGAAGGAGTCGCGATGGATATGCAGCCATTCCGGAGCAAGATGCAGATATAGGAAAGGACGATGACTTCCGGACAGTTGGCAGAGACGAGACATGGAAGAGACCGTGAGAAGGATTCCTTCCAGGACACTGCTGCAATGACACTTGCACCCAGGATCAGATGTGTCACGTACATTCAGAGAGCCAGAGGCCGATGCCAGTGATATGTTGTCTTACGAGTGGTCGCGATGATTGACCGGGAGATGACAAGAGACGTGCCAGAATGGGATCATCCCCGTTAGCACACCTGACAAGGCCGATGAGCCGATGGACCGAGAGATTGGTAATTCCCAGTGAAGACCTTGACCCAGGAGTGGTCATTGTTACGCACACCAGCAGGCCAGAGTTCATGATCATCGACTAGACGTCCCACTAGTGACCGCGACAGTTGGCCCGAGATTCTTAGAGGATGCGCTTGAGCGGTACTATGCCGCCATTATTGATTTCGATGTTTTTGGTGATTTATTCGAATGATTTGATTTTGATGATTGAGGATTTACGATCCTTGCACAGTGTTGCACTTGATATCGTTTTCGTGCTTGGGTTTCACATGTTTGTGATTTTATAGTTTTAGACATTTGAGTTGATTTTGTGCGTATGCACGCACACGATTTGGTTCCTGCACTCTGTATAGTTTATATATGCTTGCAGTGCAGTGATACGCCTTTTGTGCACTTAGATGCATTGGACTTTGATTTCGATGGTGATGTTCGATATTTGTTTTGTGCACCTTGTGCACCTGATTTGATTTTGCGCATGTTCGGCACTTGATATTGGATTTCATGATTTCGTGCACGATGGATGCACCTGATTGGATTTTCACGCATATTGGGCGCATGTTTTGAAGTGTGATTTTGGTGCATACCAGATGCACTAAATCGAGATTTTCGTGCTTGTCAGATGCACCTGATTTTGCTGTCAAGCACACATGTTGCCTACGACAGATGTTTCGTGCACACCCGATGCACTTAGATGTTGTTTCTGTGCATATGCATGGCACATATTTGGATTTTGATTTCCGTGCGCACAAGACGCGCGTAGTATTCATACGCGTATTTTGGGATTGATTTTTCTTATAGAGCAGTACGTTTTTATGATATTACTATGTGTTTTCGTACTGAGCAGGACTAGTCAGAGGACAGTACCTGAATATATTTTACATGTATAGTTTCGAGTTATATCATATTGGTTTTGCTTTGGATTTGGTATTGATGTCTTCCCTATGACTCCGATGATTGCGGGATGCTTGACGGAGTTCTGATTTGAGTTATATGCTCATTTTTCATGCGCATGCGTTGCACTACGATTTGTTTTATGTATTTATGATTTCGGAGCCCCGGCGATTTGATGGTTTTGGCTGAAATATTTTAGTATTTGGGGGAAGTTTTAATTTAAATTCGGGGACCGAATTTCTTTAAGGGGGGAAGATTGTAACGTTTTGAAAATCGTTTTGGTGAAATTTCGAAAAAACGGTAAAATAAGGGGGTTTTCTGTAAAAAGTCAAAATACAAATATCTTTATTATAAAATTAAATATACATATTCTAGCTATGAATTTGCTAGTATTTGGTATTTATTGAGCCACTGGTGAAATTTCAAATTTTCTGAAAAATTTTCCGAAATTAATTATTTTAATATTATTTTAAGCCGTCACTAATACATTTAATTAGGGAAAATTACAAATTGGAATGAGTTGAAACAAATTTTTTGCATCATAACACATTAAACAAAATTTTATCATATGGTTTTTGAAATGAAATGGTTTGCCAAAACAGTTTAGAAAATATCGAAGAAAAAGGCTTTTTTCGGTGAAATTAGTGTTAATGGGAATTGGGGTAATACATTTATCTTTTTCCCTCACCCACACTCACCCACACCCTCTCTCCCCTCTCCAAATCAGCAGCCCCAAGTGCCCCCTCATTTTCCCACTTGAATGGCTAAAAGAAAAGAAATGAAAAGAAATGAGAAGAAAGGGTAATATATATAAGTATTGGTTGGGTTGACTTGGACTTTCTTTGACTTGACTTTTCTCCCCACACCCACACACTTCACTCCCATCCTTCCCCATTTCTGGCCGAGCCCTCCCCATGTGCAGGCCCCCCCCCCCCCACAATTTTCTCCTCTCATTTCCTCATCAAAAACCTATCAAAAACCTCCAAAATTCCATCACAAATCAAGCTAAAACCCAAATCCAACCCTTACCCATTTTTCCTTGACCTATTCTAGTATGGATATTGGAGCAAGAAGCAAGTTTGTGAGGCTAGGTTGGATGTTTGATTCAAGTTTTGTGAGGTATAAATCCTTGTTCCATGGTTTGTTTGTTGCTTAGTTACTTAATTGTTGCTATCATACCTCATTTGAAGCTAATTAGGTGTTTAATTAGGTTTAATTGCTTGGTTGGAAAAATTCAAGAAAAGGGTCTGTAAATCAAATTAGGGTTTTCTTCATTGGGTATTGATCTTGATGTGGGGATTAACATGTTAATGTTATGCTAAATCTAACCTAGTTGCTAGTTTACTACTTGATACTTGTAATTTTTAAAAATTGGAATTTTATGCAAACTAGGTTTTGGAATTTAATTGCAAATGGGAGATTAAAAATCTAATTAGGTTTTTTCATGACTTCATTAACATTATTAAGTGTATTTTAATACTTTAGTTCATGAAAATCCAAGCTAGATTGTAGTTTGTGCATTTTTGCTATAAAATTGTTAAAATTTAGGTATTTTGTAAACTAGAATTTTAGGGTTTTTGGAATTTAATGAGATTAAATTATGAAAATTGTTTTTATGACTTATTTAAGATATTTAGTGAATATTGTGGCCGCTAAATTCGTTTATACATTGAGTTTTGTACTAAAACGGTGATTTGTGCTTGCTAGATTTTCGGGAAAATGACTTTTAAGTGAAATAGGGGTTTTTGTGAATTTTTTAAGCTATTTTATATTATAATTAGTGCTTGTAATTGTACAAATGAGTGTGTTGGGAGTTTTCTCGATAGTTTGGCGTTTGTACGCCGACGTCGAGGGTTTTTGGGTCGATTTGTGAAAGCAACCATAGGTTTTGACTTATGTGGCTTTCGTGCGTCGTTTTGGTCATGAGTCGGATTTTAATGCGATATGGTGCGTTATGATATGTAGGTACCCCATGTGGACTTCGAGACGACAAGCAAGCGCGTGGCGACGTCGGCACTGGCGAGCGAGGACCAGGTGAGTAGATTTATATCTACGGGGAGAAGTCGGGTGGATGGCGTATAGCACCCCCGCAGTCCGTGGTGGTGTATACGGATGCGTATACACACCAACAATTATTATATATTATTTCGGATTAATAACGATATTTAGGATGGATATTGGTGTGTTGGATTATTTTAGTGTTGCGAACCCCAGGGTAGTGTTGCACTACACATACACACCTACATACTTGCATACATTCCTATTTTTATGTGTTCATGGGTTACCTTTGGGTTAGTTGCGAAACCCTAGAGTGGTTGTTATACCCACATACGCACACACAGACTTGCATACTTTACTTTCTTGTGCGCAGATTGGGATGTGTATATATGTATATATGCATGGGTATGGGACTATGCATATGTACATTCATATACGCATGCATGGATAATGAGGATAGTACTTGGGATTTAAGATGAGTCGATGAGGCCGTGAGATCGGTGATATAGCAGGGTTCGTATTTGAGATACGACATGACGTTGTAGCGGGTCCTTGACATAGTGTTTCACACACGTGCATGCATACTTAGACGGTATCAGTATTGTACTAGACGTAGATCAGTACCCCGATCATGATATTTGATAAAGAGGATACCAGATGAATAGTATGATGAATGTGATATTGACCCGTACCCCGATTTAGGATGCCGTACTACGGATTTACGTACGAGCTTTATATTGATGATTGATCCGCACTCTTGACTTGGGATGTCTGATTATAGATATGGTATCGGATATGATATTATTGAGGCGGGATCACCGACTAATATATATACAGGTATGTATATGTATCGACTCAGATGTTAGGCGGTTTCCTTACCGGTAGTCCAGCTTGTTAGCTTAGCCCTTTAGTTTAGTTTAGTTGTTAGATTTGATTTGATTCTTACCTATTTCAAAAACTAGCGAATCGTGGGTATTTTAAAAGACAGCCCAAGGGATCCTACGGATATTTCAAAAGACGTATCTTTTCATAAAAACACCGTAGCCCCTATTTTCAAAACCCCATGATTCGTGTTATTTCAAGAGGCACCATTTGTAGGACTTATATTAGATTAATGCAGGTTAGTTACAGTTGCATCTAGTATTCAGCTCCCGCTTATTATTGTGGTTCGCTTCGCATCGCATACTTATGTTATAATTTCTTATTACAATGTTGATATCATATTGTTAGGACACCAGCACTATTACCGATGATGCGTATGTACCACGTACACTTACTTGCCGGCTCACACACATCTTCATCGGTAATTGCCATATCACGTACACCTTAGAAAATATTATTGCTTGACTTAGCTTGTTAATTAGTAATTTGACATGATATTAGTGTACCTGCCTTATATGCCAGCTTAACATTGTAGTTATTATTCGTCACTTCATGCATACTGTTATTCATTGTTATGCCTATATTCATGGTTTTACATGCTATTGATGATTTGGATTCGGATTTCCATGAGATTTTCTGGATTTGGGGGTGGGGGGGAACCGCAAAACTTATATAAACTGATTTCTCTCTTTTTAAATAAAAAGTGCGGTTTTTCCCATGATGTATTAGTCGTCCACCATGAGTTTGCTGATGGATTTCGAGACCCGATTCGAGGAGACGGATGAACCGTTTAGGGTACATGGTGGACCCGGTAAGATACCCCGGGGCAAGAAGCGCGTGATGATGACGATGTGAGCCTGGCAGGGGAGCACTACTTACCGGTGATTTTACCCGACGCGTCGGATATCCGGAGGATACCGTCGTGGTCTTGAGATGGATGGTAGGGGCCGGTCTGGACTGACGGCGTCCTAGATATTGTGATTGAGACATTGAGATTTCGAGATATTGAGGTACAGAGACTGTGATACAGAGATATCGAGATATTGGGATTACGTTTTGTGCCGATGCTAGGCACTGTTTTATGCTGATTTCATTATGATATCTCATTTTAAAAATACAAAGGGAATCTCACTAAATTATGAAAACAGTTCTTCACTTACATGTATTCTGTTTTCATGCATTCATACCTTATTCATATGATATTTTGCTACCTGAGGCACTGACACGGGCACATGAGATTACACTCGGGTTAGATATTTACCCTAGCCTTGTTTTAGGTTGCATGTTATATATATAATTGAGGATATATTATGATCATTGACCTAGGTTGCGTTATTTATGCGATTTCTTTCCGTAGATATTTTTCTATTCACGAGTTCGCAACTCACCCCCGTTGTGCCCCAGTTTCTTGCAGGTTTGCCGTACAGGTTTCATTACGGCTTTGCGGGCATAGTTTCTTTCGGGTGATTTGCTAGTAGGTGGGTTTACTTGTATCGTACCCCCATTATATATCTTGTATATCATTATTCTATTGTATCTAGAAATTCCATCAACCAAACATGTGTTATTTTTTAGATAGAGACCAGTGATGTTATTCTTTCGATCTTAGAATCGCGCGTTGTATTTCTATGGTTTTCTTGTTGTTTTGAGTTCCTTTTGAGTTTTGATCCTCGCCCTTGGCGTTGTATATTATATTGCTTGTGTGGTTGTGACCGTCGATTGACGAAGAGCTAGCTCCCGCTTGGGGATGCCTTTTTATTGATTTCGTATACTATTCATGTTGTATCCCGTTTGGGAGCCAGTATTTACAAAGGAGACTCTGCCCAAATTTTCAGGAAATACTTGATATTTTTAAAACCGTATAACTCGGTTTATGCTATTAAAACTACTTGATTTTAAATTGGTTTTCCTTCACTCTACTACTTTTCTTGGTTTGGATTTCTGGGTTTTCGGTTTACTTAGATTACGTACGCCTCGAGACGTTCGTAGTTTAAGTGCCGGTCATGTTCCGTACTTTCGGGTCGTGACATTGTTGCGGCGACAACTGCCAATAGAAGAAGCGGGAGTTCGTCGAGGATGAGAATGGATAAATTACATATTGTTAGAGGATAAAAAAGTAATTATTAGACCCACTTAACAGTTATACTTCACACCATTAGCATGTTATCTGATTAGGGTTTTTTTAGTGCTGTTAATAGTTTTGGAAGGGCATTTTTACAATTACATTGAAAAAAGTTTTTTTTTATATATAATTAGCTAAGTTTCAGAGGACGTATATCCAAAAATCCCATATTCTATATCTCCATCCAACAATTTAAAGAGCGACAATGACAAATTGATGCCCCTTTTAGTTCATCATATTTCACTTTTAGAAGATTTAGATCGACTTGGGTATTAACACACATTTTCCTACATAATTTCCTTCGTCTTATTTGTTTGTATGAAAACATTTGGATGAAACATGATATACTGATTTGGCGCCTGTTTTTCATACATAGACAGCTGTGAGAGTAACATGATTGACAAGAAAATAGACATTCATCATAAGGTTATATTCTAACAACGTGCAATAACCGTTTGAAAGTTCGTTGTCATTTATTACTTCAAAATGAAATCAAATCCAACGTCTACATTATGCGAAATGGTCAGTTGTCTCTATTAGTTGTCAATGCTTTCATCCGGTTCTGTCCAAAAAAAAAAATTTACCATAAACGACCTTTTATCCGTTTATGTAATTGTGCATGTCACATGTCATATCCGCGTTTCCTATTTTCATGTCTTCCATGATTGGAATACCTAAACATTATCATCAACCTAAATTTTACTTAAACACCCTGAATATTCAGATTTTTTTTGGGATAAACACCATAAGCTATGTAAACCTTAAATAATTAGTATGAACTCAGTAAATTATCAATATATACTTAGATCCTTTGCCCTTTTTTGTAAAATTCATTAACACTTCATCTTTTGGTCACAGTTGGTTGTGTGGTATATACAGAAATCTAAATTGAAATAAAAGACAAAAATATAAACAAGACATCAAAACTTTGTGAAATTTGGTTGATTTATCACCCACAACATATATTAAGGTGATTTAAATAAAATTCAGCCATATTTTAATTTCGAGCCATGATTCCTATCACGATTTCTCACGTTCTGATTACTTTAAACTTATGTTTATAGAAGACGGGTTCTTTTAACCCAGCGCACTTGATTTAAAGAAAAACAAAAACTTAAACTCCTCTTCACACATCATAAAATTCACGATCATCATTTTACCGGATTTATATCAACATAGCAAATGCATTGAAAATTAGTGCACCATCAATTCAATTCAAGCAGTTGCATCTTCTCTGCTCCGATAAGAATGGGAATCCATATGCATTCATTTCAAACAATGCGAGGGGCCAGGAATCAGCGAATTATCATTATTTTCCATTTTCCTTTTTTTTTTGTTTTTTTGCAGCGGTTTGAAATGCAAAGACTTGAATATTTGCAATTCGAGACCAGCGGGCGTGGGCCTCACACGTGTCTTTTTAGCAGTAGCTCCCAACAACTAGATTACTGCATAGAAACAATGGCCCTTTAATAACTGTCCTTTTTTTTGTTTTCGTGCAGGAAATAAATTAATGCGATTCAAACCCTTGCAGTTGGTCTGCTCACCAAACCTCATCAGTGCGATTCCTTCGAGTTCGAGAATGATTCCCTTTCTCCTTTAAATCCTAGCCCTAGATCTCTCATCTCCATCACCCCCTCACTCCCCCCACCCCCACCGGCCCCTCTCTCGCGCGCTTGCTTCGATTGGCTCTAATGGCGGGTTTCGCCTCGGCTCTGAAACGCATCTACCTCAGTATCTACAACTGGACCGTCTTCGTTGGATGGTAACGATCTGGAAACCCTAGATCGGTTGCTTTTAAAGTTCGTTTTTTTGTGGTGATTGATATCGTTTTGGGATCTTGATTAGGGCTCAAGTTTTGTACTTTGCTGTTAAGACTTTGAGGGAATCGAGCTATAGAGAGGTCTATGATGCTGTTGAAAGACCGCTGCTGCTCGCTCAGACTGCTGCGGTGTTGGAGGTAGGATGAATTTTGCAACTTTTTGTTGTTTTGTTGCGGATTTTATGATGTTTTGGTGAATTTTTAACTTTTTTCTTGGTCACTTATATTTTTTCACAGATTCTTCATGGCCTTGTTGGTGAGAAATCTTCGACCTTTGCATTTTATTTTGTTAGTTCCTGTTTTTTGTGGTGTGTTGGCTGATTTTGTTGTGGGGAACTGAAAAGGTTTGGTGAGATCTCCTGTCTCTGCGACTTTGCCGCAGATCTCTTCCAGATTGTATGTTACTTGGGGAATCCTGTGGAGTTTTCCAGAGGTAGCATGATAATCTTGTGAAAAGTTTTTATTTTTTATGAAGATTCTTATTATTATATTCTAAATGATTGGTGTTTTGCTGCAGACCAGGACACATTTTCTTGTTAGCTCCTTGGTTATCAGCTGGTCGATTACTGAGGTATGATTCATCTCCTGAGCAGTGATTGACATAGTTAAAACTTAAAACTTAAAGGGTAAATTACACTAAAATACCCTTGACTACCCTATTTTTTTTTTACCTTAAATTTTTTTATCACAATAAAATTCCGTAACATTGTTTTTGGAAGGATTTCCCCACCAAAATTCCCTCAAAAGCAGCACTTGAAGGCAGCGTACTGTATAAAAAGCTTTTAGTTTAGTTAAAAACAATCATAGACCAGGGCAGTTAATTGTGATTTACCCTAATTAAAATGAATCCTCAATGTGCCTTTGATCGTTTGATGGCTTCAAATGCATACTAGAGCTCCATTTGGATGTTGTAGATGTGAAGAGAAGGAAAATAAAGTGTAGAATTTTAAATTAGGGAACCTCATCTTAGGATCTCTACTTTCTATCTGATTGATTTTAGTCCATTGACACAAAATTGATTGTGATTGATAGGTTAGTAAGTAGGAACATTAATATACGTGAATACCCAAATCTAGATACATATCAAGTGTATGCGTAAGATGATAAAATTCAAAACGGGCAGGATTTGCATTCACATAGACGATACAAAGTCCCTAACCCCAACCCCCCAATAAAAAAAGGAAAAAAAGAAAAAAAAATACTGAAAAATACTACATGCATAATGTGTTAGGATCTTCACAACTTTATGTTCGGTCTACGATGTAGCCGAATGTGTTTGGAGGAGAGAATGGATAGAGAATGGAGAAAGTATCAATAAACTATTCTTATATTTTCCTTACTCTTAAAAACTTTACAAAACATCTCCTTATATAGGAGTTTACATGGCCCTTCATTATGACTCTTCATAATACCAATTGATTACAATAACCGTTACATAACCTTTCATTAAACCTATTCATGAATTGGCATCCCTTCCTTTTATAACCGATGTCTCGTCAATTCTTTGTAACCTAAAACAAGTTTAATTTCTAACATGCTCCCTTAAACTTGTTTTACCATGCCGATCTTTCCTCGCAATTTTGCGAACACTTCAAATTTTAGGGGCTTTGTAAAAATGTCGGCCAGTTGATCTTCTGATTTGACATGAACGAGTTCGACCTCTTTCTTCCTCACATGTTCTCTGATAGAGTGATACCGAGTATCAATGTGCTTGCTTCGTTCATGAAACACTGGATTCTTCGCCAGTGCTATAGCAGATTGGTTGTCCACATACATCTTCGTAGGTCCTTCCTGTTCAACCTTTAGATCTTTCAGCAGATTTCTTAGCCATATAGCATGGCAAACTCCAGCCGATATAGCAACGTATTCGGCTTCACAAGTTGATAGTGTCACTATCGGTTGCTTCTTGGAACACCAAGTAAATGCTGATTCACCGATGAAGAAAATGTACCCTGTCTTACTTTTCCGGTCATCTATATCTCCTCCCCAATCGCTATCGGTATATGCATATAATTCAAAATTGTTAGATTTCGAATAGAACAAACCGAAATTTGGTGTACCTTTGATATATCTCAATATCCTTTTCGCCGCTGATAAATGTGTCAATTTCGGTTCTTCCATGTATCGGCTGATCAAGCCGACTCCATATAGAATATCCGGTCTTGTGCATGTAAGATACCGAAGACTGCCTACCAAGCTTTTAAAATGCGTCGAGTCCACATTGCTCCTTTCATCGAACTTTGATAATTTTGTTCCGCAGTCTACTGGGGTATTGACCGAATTGCTTTGCTCCATATTGAACTTTCTCAAAATCGACCGAGCATATCCTTCTTGGGATAAGAAAATCCTATTCGGTCTTTGCTTTACCTCTATTCCCAAATAATATGCCATCTGACCGATGTCGGTCATTTCAAATTCTTTGACCATCGAGCTTTTGAAGTCATCGAACATACGTGGATTGTTTCCTGTGAAGATGAGATCATCCACATATAAACATACTATAAAAATATCACCTTTTTCGGACTTCTTTATGTATAATGCATGCTCATAAGGACACTTCATGAAACCGTGTGCTTGGAAGTATATGTCGATTCGACTATTCCATGCTCTCGGTGCCTGCTTCAGGCCATATAAAGCCTTCTTTAGCTTCAATACTTTCGACTCATGTCCTTTCTTCTCATAACCGAGTGGTTGCTCGATGTAGACTTCTTCTTCAAGATATCCATTGAGGAATGCCGATTTAACATCCAATTGATATATCTTCCAACTGAATTGAGCCGCCATAGCAATGATCAGTCGAATTGTCTCGAGTCGCGCTACTGGTGAGAAAACTTCATCATAATCAATGCCAGCTTGTTGTTTGTAGCTTTTGACCACTAACGTTGCCTTGTATCGCTCGATTTCTCCCTTAGCGTTCTTTTTCTCCTTGTACACCCATTTCACTCCTATGGATTTCTTGCCTTTAGGAAGTTCGGTGATCTCCCAAGTTCCATTTCTCTCAATAGCACCGATTTCTTCGTCCATTGCTTCTTTCCACCTTCGGTCTTTGACCGCTTCTTCAAAATTCATTGGCTCGCATTCGGCAAACAAACAAAATAATGTTAGATTATTTTGCATTTCGGTTACCTCATATAACTCGGTCATAGTCCTCGTCCTTGGATTTCTTGGTGGAGTTGAACTTGACGACGCTTCGGTTTGTGGAGAACCGACTTGAGGCGAATTGAACCGAGGTGTTGTTGCAGGCGATGGAACATCAACTTCGACTTCATTTCTTTTCTTTTCTTCTTGACCGAGTACTTCATTCGGTCTGCTGCTTTCGGCTTCATCGCTCCAACTCCATGAGCTTTCTTCATCAAATTCGACATCTCGGCTAACAATGACCTTATTGACTGGATCAAACAGCTTGTAGCCTTTGGTTCTTAGATCATAACCGATAAAAATCAACCGAGAACTTCGGTCATCAAGTTTTACTCTCTTTTGTTCGGGGACATGAGCATATGCTATGCTCCCGAAAATTTTAAAGTGGCTTACATTCGGCTTATAACCATGCCACATCTCCTGCGGTGTTACATTTTGTAGACTCTGGGTTGGGCATCGGTTTAGAATGTACACAGCACATGCAACCGCTTCTGCCCAAAAATCCTTCGGCATATTTTTACTACTCAACATACATCTCACCATGTCTAATATGGTTCTATTTTTTCGTTCGGCCACTCCATTTTGTTGTGGTGAATAGGAGGCCGTTAAGAAATGCCGAATCCCATTTTCTTTGCAAAAATTTTCATACTCATTTGAAGTAAATTCTCCACCTCGGTCTGACCTGACCGATTTCAAATAAAACCCACTTTCTTTTTCCACATTCATTTTGAATCTTTTAAAATTTTCAAAAACTTCCGATTTATTTTTTAGAAAATATACCCATGTTTTCCTTGTGAAATCATCAATAAATGTTAGAATGTACCTTTTTCCACCAAATGAATTTGGAGTAATTGGTCCACATACATCGGTGTGGACAAGCTGTAATGGCTCCTTGGCTTTAAACTCGGCTTCTTTTGGAAAACTTGCTCGGTGATGTTTACCAAGTAAACACCCTTCACATAACTCTTTCGGTTCATTCATAATCGGCAAACCTTTGACCATGTTCTTCCTCGCCAACAAGTTTAGTCCGCCGAAATTGAGATGTTCATACCTCATATGCCATAATCGAGCTGAATCTTTCATCGATGATTTTAGACACTTTGCTTCACCATATTTGATATCCAATAGAAATAGCCGATTCTTCATCATCTGCACTTTTGCTATCAACTTCATTCGGTTATCTCTTAAGAAAAGAGTTCGATCCTTTAAATGAATATCGAAATTCTTTTCTAAGAGTTGTCCCAAACTCAAGATGTTGTTTTTCATATTCGGCACATAATACACATTTTCGATATATTTTTGTGATCCATCTTTCAGTCGAATTAAAATTTTATCTTTGCCTTTTACTGGTACCTTCGAACAGTCACCGAATGTGATTTGGCCACTCACCGATTCGTCCAAGTCTACGAACATGTTTCGCTTGCCACACATATGATTACTTGCACCAGTATCGAGATACCAAGTGTCGGCACTTTCTTCGTCACCTTTAAAAGCCAGCAGAAGTACATCGTCATTGTAATCTTCTTTCTCCACAAAGTTTGATTTTTCCTCGACTGTTTTTCCCCAACAGTCTGCTGCGTAGTGACCGAATTTCTTGCAATTATAGCATTGAACATTCGGTCTCCCTCTTCCACCAGTCGATCGTCCTCGGCCTCGTCCTCGGCCGAAATTTTGGCTTTGGCTTCTATCGTCATTGTTTTGACCTCCTCGACCACCTTGTCCTCGACCGAATTGACCTCGGCCACGGCCTCTTCCTCGGCCGCGTGTATTTCCTCGATTTCGGTCATTTTGACCATTTTCAACCGAATCACCTTTCAAATTAACTTATGTTTGTAGTAATTTTTCAATCGGTTCTTGCTTTTTCACGAACCGTTCTTCGTGGGTTTTTAGTGAACCCATCAACTCATCTATCGTCATTTCTTCAAGATTCTTTGACTCTTCAATTGAACACACAATGAAGTCAAACTTCGGTGGTAGTGACCGAAAAATTTTCTCTATCACCCTTACATCCTCCATTTTTTCTCCGTTCCTCTTCATTTGGTTGACCACCGTAAGCACTCGGGCATTATAGTCAGTCACCGATTCATTCTCCTCCATTTTTAACAATTCAAACTCCCTCCTTAGTGATTGTAAGCGTACCTTTTTAACCTTCTCGACTCCTTGGAAGGTTCTCAAGTATCTCCCACTGTTGCTTTGCATTAGTGGCAGCCGAAATCTTCTCGAAAGTCGAATCATCGACACCTTGCTCGATAAAGTATCTTGCGGTACAATCTTTCTCGAATAATTTTTCGTGGGTCGTTCTCTGAGCTGCCGTCAGTGCAGCTTCATCTTGAGGCCGATCATAGCCTCGGACCACCACATCCCAAGCGCCTACTGCTCCCAAAACAGTCTTCATTTTGATGCTCCAATTTTCATAGTTATCTTTGGTGAGGCGTGGGGCGTTGTACGAGAGTGTTGTCTTCAACATTTTCTTCGAACCTTGCTCTGATACCACTTTGTTAGGATCTTCACAACTTTATGTTCGGTCTACGATGTAGCCGAATGTGTTTGGAGGAGAGAATGGATAGAGAATGGAGAAAGTATCAATAAACTATTCTTATATTTTCCTTACTCTTAAAAACTTTACAAAACATCTCCTTATATAGGAGTTTACATGGCCCTTCATTATGACTCTTCATAATACCAATTGATTACAATAACCGTTGCATAACCTTTCATTAAACCTATTCATGAATTGGTATCCCTTCCTTTTATAACCGATGTCTCTTCAATTCTTTGTAACCAAAAACAAGTTTAATTTCTAACATAATGATCATATTTATTTAAATAAGAGCATAGGGCATGACAACAATGAATAGAGTCTTGATACGCGAGATGAAAAATTTGTAAAAAGGAGTACCTGACCATATTATTTATCTATATAGGTTATATAGTGTGTATGTGATAAAATCAAATTTAATAAACTATGAGAAGAAACAAGTAACAATATAACTTTAAAGTACTATAAGAATTAAAATCTAAGTTTTGACCTTTGTTCATAATCATAATATTTCTTGAAAACATTTAAATATCAAATATATGCACCCATACAAGAATTTCAAACCTTAAGAGTCAAAACAAAAGCAATATTAATTTTTCTTAATTGGAGCCAATTTTCATACAACTGACTTCATCATTTGCGTCATTTCAAAACTTTGGTTATAGCTCCATCAAAAGAGATGAAATATTTAATATTCCCGTCTTTCCAAAGATACTAAAATTATTTACACTAATAGGCCACCTTATTTTTCAACCCTATGCGCTAAGTAAAAGCGTTGGGTATGCCCAATTTGGGCCGACTCGTCCCAAATGTGGCATACACTCTGTCAAGTAATGTGAATGTCTTTTTTTCCTTTTCTAGATTCGACCCACTTTGGGATTCGAACCGACGATCTTCCACTTTGGAGAGGAAAGTTTAACCGCAAGAGCTCTTGGTTGTGTGTCTGAGTGTCGGTGTGCCTTATATGTGTCAGAGGCAGACATCACAAGCATATAGAGTGTTCGTGCTTCCTAGTAATGAGTTACAAATCATGATCCTAGGTTATCCCACAACCTATGCAGCGACACCAATCAATAGGGATTTTTGTTGACATGAAAACATGACATCATTGGCCTGCTTTCCAAAGTAATTTGTGGTCCTTTGAGATTAATTGGTTATCAACTCATATCTTTGCCTGAAGATGGGAAATCGGTGTTTTAGGAACATAGAATTAGATAATCTAGAGAAAATGCTTGGTCTATGTTAGCAAACTTTAGTGAGAGTTCCACTGCCGTACGTAATCCGCTCGAATGGGAATCTTCAGTGGAATGTGGACCATGTGGTGAACTCAAGGAGTCTACTTGGCTTCAGGTTAGTTTATCAAATGGTGTCATTTTTCCTTACTAGATTTTCTCCTAAAGTTTTTTTAACACACGCAAGTAGAATTTGCTATGGTTCATCTAAAACGGAGAGGTAATTGAAGATATTTCATAGAAACACCATCAGAGTGTGGAGTGGTAATTTGGGCCATTGCATGGTCATGTGCCGTCGAGGTTTACTCAGAATTGTCCCCAAACAATCTCTGGTAAATGCTAAATAAAAATTCCAGGATTTTAGTGTTAGGCGAGAAGATGGATTCAAAAACAAGAACTGAAAATAACTCGAACAAATGAATTCACTTTAAAGTGGGGGAAAGGTGATGTTCTGCAGCGAGTAAAGCTTACAAGAGTTCATGACGAATATTATGATGGAAGATAATTCAACAAACACAGAGGATAATAGATGATAGCTTGTGAATGTGTTTAAAAACCTTATAGATGGCATATGAATCAATGATGAATATGAGTGTAAGCTTTAGTCCTTTTCTTTTCAAAGGATGTGTTTCTTGTGGAATGAGAAATAGACAGCAAGCAAGAAGAATGCTAAATGACAAGAGAATAACTTTTGAGATGTATAATAGTGTGACGTCCGGTTTATAAATCATCGACTATAACCCTAATGGATTCTATGAGATTCACAATAATGATTTGTAAAGCATTAAGTGTAGCATAACTGCAGTCAATAATCCTATCGAATAAGTGATTAGGCCTGAAAGTATGGCGTGTCTGTTTGCATGCATTCATGATTATGTGTGTTGCTTAGGGAGCTGGTTTCAACGTCAAGTTGCATAAAGAGTGAAGTAGCTTGTCACCAAGTCGGGCCTTGCTACACAAACCATGATAAAAGTAATTCCTCTGATTGCAAATCAATGCACTAATTTATCTGTCATCTTCTATGTTCAGATAATTAGGTACAGTTTCTTTGGCATGAAGGAGGCACTTGGATTTACACCGTCCTGGCTTCAGTGGCTTAGGTTTGTGCGCCCCCCCCCGCCCCCCCCCCCCCCCCAACCAATCCAACATATTGCTACTTTTTCCAATCATCTGATTAATCTCTGATTCTTTCAATTCAGATATAGCACCTTTTTGTTACTGTACCCTTCTGGCATCACAAGCGAAGTCGGACTCATATATATTGCTTTGCCTTACATCAAGGTACCGAAACTCCTAACACTAGGTTGCTCTTCATAGAGGTGCTATCAATTTCTTTCCCATTAAATATTTTCTAAGGCAATGGCTTCATACAGGCCTCTGAAAAATACTGCATAAGGATGCCAAACAAGTGGAATTTCTCCTTCGATTATTTCTATGCAGCGATCCTTGCTCTTGGAATTTATGTACCAGGTATGTATCCGATATTGTGAAATCGCGGTAATGTGTGGAGGCTAACATCATACTGATTAGTTATGCCCTTTTGGTATATACCGATTTCATATGATTTGGATAAATTTTCTTCATCATCAACCAAGGTCTGTAAGCTGTTGGATAACTGTTATTTTTCAACCATATGACGTAGTAGAACGAGTTAATTAATTATATGAAAATTGTCTATCCATCTTTTAGACCATAGGGATCAAGATGGCCTGATTTAAAACATACATTTGATTATTAATTTATTATCGATAGTGAATATCTAACTAGTTGTGCCTAGTTAGTAAATTAGAGTACTTGCCAGGTTACATGCTCTCTATTTGGGCACTTCTGATTCCCCTCTTTGGGTTGTGCGTCTTCACAGGTAGCCCACATATGTATACATACATGCTCGGCCAGAGAAAGAAGGCTCTTTCCAAGCCCAAGAAGGCGTAAATTGCTCCATGATCTTCACGGAATTATTTGATGAATTTGGTTAGCTGTTACATGTTATCTATACCTTGCTGTTGGCATGGATCGGTGCTCTCTAATACTGTACTCAGTCTTGTTATTGGCGAAGAGAATGTCGTGTATTATGCATACTGTTAGATTGGAAAGCAAGTTTATGATTGTTTGTTGAGTAAATATAATTGCATTCCTCCATTTGAAAATATTGTCATTTATGTTGAAAATTTGAGAAAATTAGAGTGCTTAAGCATCATGTTGTTGATTTGTGGTGTTCCCCATCTGAAATCTACCACAATGCCTCGGCTGATGCTAACAAGTATGATTGGTCTCACCTGCAATGAAACATTGAAAAGAGAGATAGGAAGGAAGTTGATTTCTAATATAAACTTTGTTTGAGGACCGGCTGGTGACTTCAGTATTGGTTCTCTTTTGGAAACCTTCACATGTAAAATTCTCATCATACATGCGGCTTGTGCGGTTTTCTTTTCTAATTTTTGATTAATAAGCCGCATTGTTTCTCATTTCTGATTAATAAGCCTCATTGTTTAACTGCAAGAAGGTTTTACCATGTTTGGTAATTGGTTAGTGAAAAGAAAGTAGGAAATTAAGAAACTAGTAGGAAAGTGAAATGGAAAGAAAGTATGAAAAAAGTATTAATTCTTGTTTGTTCTATTAAAATGAAAGTAGAAAAGAATTTGAGTTGGTGATTATGCAGTAATGGAGAATGAGATTGGACTGTTTGGTTAGAATAGCAGAGAGTAAGAAAGTAAGATCGAAAAATAAGAAAGTATAATAATTTATAATAAAATAATGATAAAATATTCACTTTATTTTAATTTTCCTCCACTTTCTCTACTTTGAAAAAGAAAGTGAAATGGCTCAAAATACACGTGTATGAAAGTGAGAAAGTATTTGTATAATGCTACCATGACGATGTTAATATCAGCTACAAAATGACCAAACTACCCTTAGTTAGATATGGATTTAAAGAAAAAAAAATTAACTTTAACCCTAGTTATCTAATCCTAACTCTAATAAGCTATCCCTAACCCAACCCACAACCACCATCTCCACCCCATGGCCATCTCCGCCCATGGCCGCCTCTAACCCCGTCGCCACCATCTCCGCCGTGCATCACCAACCCTTCTTACTTCCCATGGCCACCTTAGCTTCCAACTTGCCACATGGCCCCCACCCACCTACCCACACCTCGTCCCCACATCTCCACCTCGCCGCCCCCATGGCCGCCATCCACCTCTACCTCACCGCCATGGCCACCAACACCTCCACCTTGCCGCCCCCATTTGCCTCGACCCCATGGCCACCATCATCTTCACCTCCTCTCCATCCACCACAATCTCGCCCCCCATGGCCACCATCACTTCCACCTCGCCGTCTTCATGGCCACCATCTCCTCCATCTTGCGCCATGGCCTCGACTTGTTGTAATTTTCTATATTTGTGATCCTCCGAGAGTCACAAAATACACTAAGAGTTATGGCGGAAAATCTATCAGGAACGTATGCAAACAGACTATTTGAAAAAGACTAACCAAACAATTTACCAAAACAATGCAAATTATCAGAAGTACAAAACAAACAACACGAACACAATATTTTACCTAGGTTCGACGCAAGTTGCATCTAATCATGCAATCCAACGACGAAAGCTTCCACTATTAAGAAAGTATAACATGAGAACGCCCTCACCAATCACCGCCCAAATGCAAGTCTCTCTCCGTCTCTAAAACCCTCTCTCTCGGTCTACCTCTAATTATCTCTCGGGCTTCACAAATTATATTAAGCCGCTGAGAAGATTTTTAAGGCTATATGTATTAATTCCTAGGCCATGCATTGATTAATAATATTTATAGAGAGTAGAGATTAATAGAGATAAATCTAAATTTTAAATTCATTTAAACTTAGATTAATCCAATCCTAGTAGCACCCAAGTTCAACATGGGTTGCCTCCATTTGATGGCCGCCGCTTCATCATGACCTCATGCTGCTGCTGCTGCTGCTTGATTGAATTCATATTGGGCTTGGACTTTATGATCTTTTCTGTTTAGGCCCTGAACTTTGCAATCAAAAAGAATAATCTCTAACTTGATTCAAAATTCATCATAGTCTCTTCACTTTCTGAAAAAAAAAATTAGAACTCCTGCTCTGGCTGTCCTCATGCCTTCAGCAATCAACCAGGAAGATTAAGTCCAAGAATTGCTTGAACTCGATATCGGGAACTATCCCCGTAAATGCAATTATCGAACTCGCATGGGTACCACCCTTCGTAAGGGCCGCAACAGTCTTCCCGTCCTCCAAGAAGAACACTCTCACCTCCTGTGGAATACCCATAACCAAAAATCTACGCAAATGCTTGGTCTTTCTAACCGCCTCCAAGATGGTCAATAATCATGCCTCTTCTATTGATACCACGATAACAATCTGAAGCGTCAATCTACCTAGTAATGCATCCGTGCCCAACATGTAATCCGTCCTTGATCTCCATCTGTCCTCATCGCCAGCTATCCCTGATGATAACACCAATCTGAAGTACCCCATTAAATAAGAAGACACGAGCTGAGTCTACTCTCTCTCTCATACCGAGCGAGAACCTGCTCAATATATTGCTGTAATGGACGCAACTCCACATCCATGACACTCTCTATGGCATGAATCAAACATGCAGTCTTTCTGTCGAACTCCCGATTCTCTTGCCTTAAAAACACGTCCCTAACCACTCCTGTGCGTTGGACCGTCCTCGACTTTTGCACCACTAATGCTACTGGACTCTCTGCCTGAATCAAAATACCGATCACCTCATTTATAACCTGGATTGAAGCCTCGAACACCACCTGGCTCAGTGGCCCTGTTCTCTACTCACCATTTGATTGAGTCTGTTTTCTCTGAGATATCTCAGACTCAACGACTATCAAATGTCGGCCGATTACTCCATCCTTAGTACCAAGACACCACGACCTGTACCCTTTTGATCCGCGTCTAGAACTACGAAGTCCTGAGTAATTACCAGCCCCTCCAGTCCATACCTCATTGGGAATTATCCTCCCTACCGCCGTCGATGGTGACCGATCGACAAGGCACTCGGCAGAAGATAAGGCCTTCGCCTGAAACTCCCTGTTTACCACCGAAAACTGGAAAACGAACTAGGATTGGACGTCTTACCTGAATTTGTGGGCAGATGCATATGTTTAATCTATCTATCTCTCTGAAGACACTGATTATAGCGTCGTATATCGGATGTTTGGAAGGATGTAACCAATGTAACCGACTTCAGATTACCTCTCGTGAATGAGAGGTTTATTAATTATGGGGACATATTTTTTCTATAGGTGCAAGCCCCGGTAGCTAATACCGTTATTGCGTACAACGACTTTCTACACTCTAGACTCTTTGCTTTGTGTGTCGTGTTTTTATTTGTTTATTTTGGGTTGCCCTTGGATTGTATACGGAGACTAATTTTGTCATCGCCCATTAGGCGCGGATTAGTCCAAATCTGTATATACTTCAAATTTGGGTCAAGCATTTGCCTGACAGGGTCCGCGTTGGTAGCTTGGTTTGCCAACGGAAATGAACTTAGATTTTATTTCTCACATTTATGAGGTTCATCGGTTCACAGGGAAGCTTAAGTTTTATCCAAGGACACATTAGTTTTATTTGAGAACTAAAATCAACTTAGAGTTTTATGGAGCATTTGCTCTGCCTAGAAACACATAGTCTTATTTGAGAACTAGGTCATCATAGTTGGTTTGAGAAATTTATTTCACATTGATTTTAAGATCATCGGGAAGCTTAAGTATCAAGACTTAAACAATTTGGGCTAAATATGGAGTCTGTTTGGCACCCAAATATGTTTGGTGCATGGCGCTTGGTGCAGCTCAAGTCGGCTTGGCATTGGCGCATGACTTTGGCATTGGCGTATGCTCATGTGTATTGCATGTGGTGCTCGGTGGAGCAAAGTGTATGCTTGGCGCCGAGGCACGGCTTTGGTGCAGCTGAACTTCGCTTGACGTTAGCGCACGTCCTTTGCTCGTGGCGCAACCCAAAATCTAAAGGTTAACCTTTAGCTCAACTTAGTAAAAGTGCTATGCAACAATCTTTTGGCGCTGCGCTAAGGTTTTAGAAGATTGATCTCCATAGAAAGATTAACCTTTCAGAAACTTAAGTTTACCATCATACAAAATAATCTTTTGATTATTAACATTCATCAAGATCTAATTTTTATGAGCTTGGGTTCTATTTTGGTCGTAATTCTTAACGATGGTTTGTAGTCTTGGGAACTTAAGGGTTTCATGAAGTTTAAGCTTCAGTTTTTTCCATGGTCTTGTGGATCTTGTATATATTTTTCTGGTGGAGGAATAACTAAGTTTTCCCCCAGATCTTAGATTTTGAGATCAAACCCTTCCATGAGAGTTTAAGTTCTCGATAAGGAGAGATTTGACTCATGGATCTTTGATCCAAGTGAAGAACTTAAGTTCTAATGAAGTTTAAGCATTTTTAATGGAGAGAATAGGCAAAAGGAGAATTTTTGCAGAGGTTTAAGTCTCTTTTTTTCTCTTCAACTTATGGGGTGTATTCTGTATATGAATTCTTTTCACCTGCTCCTATTTATAGGAGAGTGGATAGTTGAGAAAGTTGAGAGAATATCTCATTTAAGAAATCTTAAATTGATCATAAAATTAATTGGTGATGATTAAGTATCATTGGATATCTAATCCAAAGGCTTTTTGTTAACAGAGTAAATATCTTTGCTTTTAGAAAGATACAAGAAAAATTCTTGTTAATAAGAAAATATATTTTTGTCTTAGAAAGATAGAGAAAAATATTTTCCCAAATAGAGCTTAAGCTCTACTTGAAGCATGCGCTTCAACAGAGATTGGCGCTGGTGTCACGTGGCATTGACGCTGCTTGCGCCAAGATTGGCATTGACGCTGGTTGCGCCAAGGTTGAGCATAAACTCTTGAGCCAAAATTTGGGCGGAAACAAATGCCCCAGCGGTCTTAAGCTTATCGCTGTTGGATCCGTCTCGTGATCCGGGAAAGTCCAACCGACCCCACTCCCCTATAAATAAAGCTTAAGCTTTTGGGGGGATTGCGCTTAGGCCGACTAATGTAAGCAGATCGAAGACCATCTCCACGAGCTTGCATGCAAACGCCTTTCTCCTGAGAATTTTTCATCGAGAGCTCAATTGGGCGAGCAAATTGACCGATGCGTGGCTTTTGTTCAGTTCTATGATCAGAAGTTGAGAGAATATCTCATTTAAGAAATCTTAAATTGATCTTAAAATTAATTGATGATGATTAAGTATCGTTGGATATTTAATCTAAGAGCTTTCTGTTAACAGAGTAAATATCTTTGCTTTTAGAAAGATACAAGAAAAATTCTTGTTAATAAGAAAATATTTTTCTGTCTTAGAAAGATAGAGAAAAATATTTTCCCAAATAGAGCTTAAGCTTTACCTGAAGCATGCGCTTCAACAGAGATTGGCGCTGGTGTCACGTGCAATGCACGTGTCGTGCTGGCGCTGCTTGTGCCAGGATGGCATTGGCTTGAGCCGGAGATAGCATTGGCACTCCTGCACTAAGGTGGCATTGGCGCTGCCTGCTCTAGGGTGGCATCGGCTCGACTTGAGCTGGAGATGGCATTGACGCTGCTTGCGCCAAGGTTAAGCATAAACTCTTGAGCCCAAATTTGGACGGGAACAAATGCCCCCATCGCTACACCTACGTGCACTGCACGTAGGTGCAGTGGTGTCAAGCTTATCGCTGTTGGATCCGCCTCGTGATCCGGGAAAGTCCAACCGACCCCACTCCCTTATAAATAGAGCTTAAGCTCTTGGGGGGACTGCGCTTAGGTCCACTAATTTAAGCAGATCAAAGACCATCTCCACGAGCTTGCATGCAAGCGCCTTTCTCCTGTGATTTTTTCACCGAGATCTTAATTGGGCGAGCAAATTGACCAATGTGTGGCTTTTGTTCAGTTCTATGATCAGAAGTTGGCCATGAAGCGATCCGAATACGAGGAAGCTTCGGGAGAAATAAATCCCTTAAAAGATCATAGACTGGCCAATACCAAGCAGGTCCAGGCCGCCTGGATGACTTTTCAAGGTTTTCTGGTCAGAGAGATAACATTGAAGAAGGAGCTTGCCACTAAGGAGAAAGTGGTGTTAGGCTATGCGGCTATAGAGCAGGGGATTGTCCATAAGTATGAGCTAAGTCGACAGCGACAGGAACAAATTGAAGCGCTATTGGCCACACTGGGCCAAGGCGAGGAAGAGATCTAGCAGGAGAGTGAGTGCATTGTTGCATTATGCAGAACACCCTCCTAGCAGTTTTTTATTGTACCCCTTTTTTGTTTTGTACATATTGTATCTTTCACTCATTTTTGACATATGAGTAAAAGACACTGTTTCTTTTTTAATCTCACTTCTCCTCTTTATTTGTGCTGAAATGACCTGACTTAGTTTATGTACCCGTCTCAGAGCGTTCAATTTATCCTCTTTTTTAGGTATGAATAAACTCAGCTTGCCGTCAAATATACCCCGTTGATATAAGAGGCCATCAGGTTTGTGGTACTGGGTGTAGTCTATCGCACCATTGCGTTAGCTTATTTCTTCTCGATGTGTGTTCCTTCAAAATTCTATTCGAGTAGCCACACACTTATTGTATCTCTAATCTCTTTTGAGACGGGATACAATATCTTAAGTAATCTTCCTAAGCTGGTATATGCATATTGCCGTCAAAGATTCAGCGTTAGACGTCACCATGACGCTTTACCTTGAGATCGTTTCTTTGAGTCCCAGAGAAGTCATAACTGCACCCTTCTGAGGTGAGATGATATCTAAGAGACTTTAGGCATGTAGGTCCTGCTATCGAGACCTAGAGCTAGGAAATTGCCATCACTCCAATTTTGCTTTTGCCTTTTGAGCTTTGCTGACGCCGTGTCTATATCCTGCTGGAGTAAAAGAGATGTCCAGATAGTCTCTAGGCTGTATGTATTGCCGTCAAGACTGGATCCTTTAGTCGAGAGAACATAATAGAACATGTTGCTCACTTCCATTTGTTTGTGCCCATGGATTGTATACAAGAGTCAGGATCGAACTGCTTGTAGGGAAGAAAATTTTTCTTCTTTTCTTTTTTTATAATCCGCGATTGCTATCATTTCAACTTTCTTATCGCGAAGGTCGTGATTGCCCTATCGTTTCGACTGTTACTCGTGATCGCCCCATCATTTCGGCTATTTATTCTTAGTTTACTCGCTGATTTTTTTGGCGAGCTGCCCCATCATTTCGGCTCTTTTCTTCTTTTTTTAGTTTAATGACTTAGGGGTCGAGATTTTGGATTCCAGGCCGGCATCAACGTTGCTATCACTAAAGCACGTGTGCCAGGAGCAATTCATCATTTGTCGTTTCCTATTGGACAACGATGACTTATGAGGCGGCTTTAGGTCCCTATCACTTAAGGCTTTTCGACTTTTATGAGTCGTAAGGATCTCATAAAGGGATTTTCTCCCTGTGGGTCGAGAAGATCTCGTTGTGGTATTTTCTCCTTAGAAGTCGTGAGGACACTTGAGTGTATTTTCCCTTGTGAGTCGTAAGGATCTCACGAAGGTATATTTTTCATACGAGTCGAAAGGATCTCGTAAGTGACTTTCTCCTTATGTGTCAAGAGAACTCACAAGTGACATTCACCACACATTGGGAGGATTGCTCATCTTTGGTGGAACTTTGTTGAAACATATTTTTATATGCCCGTGAATTGTATACAAGAGTCGGGATTGAACTACTTATAGAGCAATTTGGAAGGTGACAGCTTAGGAAACAGGTTTAGGTCCCTTTTACCTAAGGCTTTTTCGATTCTATGAACGGTGAGGGTCTCATAAAAGTATTTTCTCATTACAAGTCGAGAGGATCTCGCAAGTGTAGCTTCTCCTTAGGGGTCGTGGGAATCCCTAAGTGTATTTTCTCTCGTGAGTCGTAAGGATCTCATAAGAGTGCTTTCTCTTTATGAGTCTAGAAGATCACAAGTGACTCTCATCTCACACTGGGAGGATTGCTCGTCTTCGTTGGGACTTTGTTTCTTTTTCTTTACGAGTTTGCGTCCTTTCGGGTTTTCACAAACTCGCGGGTAGTCCTGCTGTTTTTACTTATGGAGCCCTTTTGGGTTTTCATCCATGCCCTTTTTACTTGTGGACTAACCTTCCTTTTTTACGCACCATTTTCCTCATGAATCTTGAGGATACGTGACTGGTTTTCTCCTCGTTGGTATTGGTTGGCCAACAAAAGAGGTTTGGGATGCAACTTTGTTGTAAGTGGCCCATGGATCATCTACGGGGGTCATTTTGTAGACTAGTCATAGGGAAATACATGATTAGGGGAGTATTGCTCACCCGGAGGGGACTTGGGGATGAAAATTTGTTGCGAATTGCCTATGGATTGTATACGACAGTCAACTTGAAGACCAGCCATAGGGCAACTCTGACTTAGGGAGCATTGCTCATCATGATAATGCTTTTAGGGTCTTGACTTGGGAAGATAGGGAGTGGACATAGGCGTCGTCATCTATTGTTGACCAGAGTCAAAAACTCCTTAAGCATAGTACTTCTTGAGAAAGCGACCATTTATCGGTCGAAAAGGCCTTTCTCCATGCATATTCATCAGCATGTAGGCCGCGCCTTGGTAGACCTTGTCTATTATATTTGAGCCTTCATAATTCGGCTCGAACTTTCCGCGCTTTCCTCAGTTGGGAATCATCGACCTTTTGACGACCAGTATGAGTTCGCCTTTGCGAAATACTCTTAGTCGACTTAGCTTTTCATACACTTGAGTCATCTTTGCCCTGTGAGCTTTCAGGATTTGCTGTGTTGCAAGGAGGGTTTCATCAAGAGCATCGAGTTCTTCGAGCCGGAGATATGAATTTTCCTCATCTTTGAGCTCATATTGGATCGCCATCCATAGTGATGGGAGTTCAATCATTAGTGGGAGCACAGCTTCAGCGCCGAACAACAGTGCATAAGGTGTTGTCTTTGTGGCTGCCTTGAACGTTGTTTGATAATCCCAAAGAGCTTTGGGTATCCTTTCATGCCAATCTTTCTTATTTTCGGACACCATCTTCTTTATGAGCTTGGTCAACGTCTTATTGAAGGCTTTAGCTAGACCGTTGGCTCGGTGATTGTAGACGGAGGAGTATCTCCGGTCTATCTTATGCTACTGTGCGAAACGACTTATCTTGTGGCTTCTATATGCGGGCCCATTGTCCGAGATTATTCTTCGCGGGACTCTGAACCAGTATATAACATAAGTCTTGAAGAAGTGTAGAATAGTCTCCGTATTTACTTCTCTCAGTGGTACTGCTTCTGCCCATTTGGAGAAGTAGCCGGTTGTTGCCAGGATGAACCGATGTCCTTTGGACGATACTGGTTCAATAGGGTCAACTATGTCGGCCCCCCACATCTTGAACGGTTAGCTAGCTACGGTCGGATACAGGGGATTGGGATGCTGATGGATGAAGTTTTCATGTATCTGGCATGAGTGACAGCTTTTGGTGTATTCTATGCAGTTCTGAATCATTGTAGGCCAATAGTAACCCATTCTTTTGATTCTCAGTTTCATCTTTGAACCCGCTTGATGGGATCCACAAAGTCCATCGTGTACTTCTTGAACGATTTTCTTTGATTCTTTCGGTCCTACGCACCTTACCCATACATAATTAAAGGATCTCTTGTATAGGGTTCCATCGATAAAAACGATGGAAAGTGCTCGTTTTACGAGCTGATGTCTTTGCGATGCTTTTTCAAGTACTCGTTGAGACTTGAAGTAGTCGATGAAGACTTCTCTCCAGTCTTCTTCTCCTTTTTCTTCTTCTGCTCGAGGAACATTTTATTCGGACTTTTCCGTTGGAGACTCCAGAGGTATTTCTGCCGGTGCTAGGATTTTGAGACTTTGTACGGCGATCCTTACGTTGTCAAGATTTTCATCCGCCGGTTCTTTGGCCAATTTGGCTAATGCGCTCGCTTCGCTGTTTTCCGCTCTCGGCACGCTCTCTGGCGTATATGATGGAATCTGCTTTAGCAGCTCCTGCACCCTTTCGCTATACCTTACTAGTTCAGGCTTGCATGTTTTGTAGTCATCGTTAACTTGACTGACGATCAACTGAGAATCTTCGTATATGAGAAGATCTTTTAAGCCTATGTCGATCGCGATTTTGAGACTGGCTATGAAGGCTTCATACTCTGCCTCATTGTTGGTTTTAGGTTTTGTCTGTTGGCTATAGTGCCCTCAAGTCAATTATTGGATCGCAGGCACGTGATTGCAATGATTGAGGGAGGACCTATACCGGTAGGACAGTCTTACTCGAGATGATAGTATGCTATCTGGTTTGTCTTTATCATCGTGTACATGCTTCAGGTGATATTACAGATCACTATTACATGTTGATAGAGCCCATAGGATTCGTGCTTGACTACCAGCAGTATGATGGCGATCATATACGTGAGAGTTGGGTGGTCTATAAGCACATCCTTAAAGTGTCCCTAGTCGTGGGAGTTTCGAGACTGGGCATCGATACTTCTAGAGTAGACTAGTGTGTACGGATCGAGACCCCGACAAGGGGCAGTGGTCGGTCTCACAAACCATTGGTGTCAGTTAGTTCACCTATGATTTATACAGGTGCTCATTAGATTATGAGTACACCAGACGGACTCCCCGGGAACATGCTAGTTGGTATTATAGCTATTGTCAGATAGCAGTTCCCTGGTGACATGTGTACAAGTTAGTTTATCAACCTGAGATCGTTATTTGTCTCGTGTGAGTTCCCTCTGTGCTTTGATTACTACCCCACCACGGCTCAAAGGAGTCGTGCAAATAGGTTTTAGTTGGGTACAGTCCCGAGCCATATGGAGGCAGTGAGTGGATTGTCAGGGGATTCGTTTCTCCCGGTATTCGGGGTTGATGTCGCGGTATGCACGGGTGGCCATCACCAGAAATCCTTGTCCAAGATAGTCGAGAATTACTGATTCGGATCAGTAGTTTCTCAGGTGGTGATGGGCTTCATATCGACACTAAATATCGCGTTATTAGGGGTCTAACTTTATCCCCCTAGACCTGATATGCGATACTCATAGACGAACGGACCGGACTGTACGGATATTGTCACTGTCAGGCTTAGTAGGGTTTCAGGATGAGTTTGCTCGTTGGCCTCCCTTTCGCTCAATACCTGGGCAGCCGTTACGTACAGCTAGTGCCACTGACGTGCTTGTGGTTAAACCCACTGCCAGCGTATTGATGGGTCTTTAGAGTCCCACACAGAGGGTTTCCCTGGTTCGGACGAAACGTTGTAGAGCTCGTATGGTTTTATGGCAGGGTTCGATCATATACGTGCACTTGTACACGGATCATGATCGGACGGATAATACTAGTAGGCTTTGGTTTAAGCCGAATTCTAGAATTATATTGTTGGATTACTTTCGTCTCGTTGTATTCGTATTCAGTCGGAATACGGATGCGGGTATGTATATACGGATGAGGGGTATTCTTATAATTCCGTTACAAGATTACTTTAGAGTTGCCATTTTCTTTTTGGATTAAACATTTTGGTTTAAATGTTTATTTGGTGGAAAGTGTGACTCATTCTTGACATGGCTAGGCTTTTGTCTTGGCTAAGATATTTGTGTATGTGGGTTGTGGGATATTTTGTGAGGCATGGCAGATATTTTCTTATGGTGGAGGCTTTTCTTTTATTTCTCGCATGCTCACAAAAGATATCACATGACCACACAAGTATTCTTGGCTTGCTCTTTTATTTTTCTTGAGCTCACACTTCTTCATCAATGGCATCTTCTTTAACCTCCACCCATCCCTCTCATGAGTTGAGAATCCATAGGTGTATTGAAACAAAATGATCACACACTCTCTCTACTTCATCTTGGGTATCTAGGCTAGCAAACTGGATGCCCGAGTTGCTTCGGTTTTGAAGCGGGAGCCCGTATTACTAATCCTCGACATGGATCGTCTTCGACGAGGGAGACCGGAGAACAAACTTGTTCGAGGCAGCCGCGACGAGCTAAGGACAGAGATTAAAGACCGAAGGACATGGATCGATCGGTATAATCTCTTAAACTCCTTTATATAGAACTAGTATAGGGTTAATGGTATGATCCGTCGATTAGGGTTCCGTTAGCGCCCGTTTTCTAAAGTTTTTGTTCCGCGTTTGGCCACGAATTGATGGCCGGGGTGCTGGCATAGCTTTACATGGTATCAGAGCCAACCCATTAACCGCATACTAATTTGTTTAGACGATGTTAAAGTATCAAAACTGAAACAACTCCAAATCAATACCTTGAATATTCCATTCTCTGTCGAATTTTAAATGGTCTTCTAAAAATATTTTAGCAACTGCAGAAGAGTACCTAGACGACCACTAGAACACACACCAAATACGAGTACTAAATGACTTAACTTGGCCGGCCACATTAGCACAAATTCCGAGCTGGCCGGTTCAGAGTTGGAATTTGGACTTGAATTTTTGTGTGTGGTCTAGTCTCTGGAATATTGGTTCAGTGGTATTGCTAGTTTAACCCAATTTTGATATGGTTTTATCTAGTTGTTTGGGCTATTTGGGGCTATTTCGAAGTCGATATTTCTAACATTATTTAAAATTTACAGTACATGTATTTCTATCTGCGACCGTGAATATCATTAGAACGGTACAACTTATCTAATTGCTATAGTTCTTTTAGACGGGTTTGCGAACGTGACATTCACGTTGATGTTCAGTGTTGTGCTGTGTTGTTGCGGAATCGTCGTGGTGGATAGCTTGGATGCAATGATAGTACATTTTAGTTTCATTTGTATATTTGATATCATGGGGCAAGCGTCTGACGTATGGACTGTCGTCACTGCCTGTTTGTATATTATTTATTTGGGACATAACCGGGTTGAGGTCGATGTCACCGTTGTACATATTTTCTTTTCTGTACTAGGATTACCCCGCGATGGACTGCATGGATAGCCGGGTTCTGGAGGGCAACGGGTCTGCATCTTATGGAGTTGAGAAGGAGGGGCCTCACTCTGGAATTGGCGGGCTATTCGCCGCACTCGTAGAGGGTACAGGTTGACCCAAGGTGGGGTGCTCAAGTTACCGGATTCCGTGAAGTACCGGGTGGCCCATTCACTTTGATGAAGGGGCTTCCTTGCTTCTGGTTTTGGTGGATAACTTGCTGCACTCGTAGGGGTCTAGGTTTTCATTGCACAGGCTATCTACACGACCCAGGGAACGTCGGGTTTCACTTGCAGCTCAAAAGAAACCCAGGGCTTCCAGATTATCTATATTGTTCTGTGATGCTTATCGCTTGTCTGTGATGTTGCATTTATCATATCTGGAGCGATTATTATATATTGTTATATATATACTAGTAGATGTTGTATATGTTTTTCACCCGCGCTAGTCTAGTCCCCACTCTGTCGTTAGTTAAATAACCTAACGCGTGATGAAGGGACCCAGTGGCGAATGCGGATGGCATATACGTACATCATATTTTCGTTCTTTTATGGTGTGATTAATTGATGGGACTGCATTGATTCAGATCAATGCAAGGAAAAAAGACCTATTCGATGTTGTTGGAACAATTTTCAAAAAGCTGTTATTATAAGGACATTTTCTTTTGTTTTGCACAACGGTATTCGGTTATGAATATCCAGCATCTCATTCTGCAAGGCAAGAGCCGAGATCCCTTCACCGGGAGTGATCTCTTGGGCAGAAGTTTGTGTCAGGATAATAACCCCACTATAGTCGATTACCTTTTGCTTTGCATCGAGATATTCAGTGGGAATATCTTGCACCTCATTTTACGTGGAAAGAGCCGAGATCCCTTCACCGGGAATGACCTCTTTAGCAAAAGTTTCGCCACTATATATTTGTAAAAGCTATCCGGTTCCTTCAACGATATCAAGTTCATTACGTTAAAAGTTTTTCACCAAAAACCATTCGTAGCCCGCCGTCATTTCAGACGGATAACACTTAGTATTCATGCTATGTTTGTTGGCCTTCGTCAAGGCATAGTGTATGGTAGCGGCTTGTTACCTTTCTGTTGCATAGATAGATGCGTTGGTTTGGGACAGTCGTACAACCTTGTTAGCCCTAGTCAAGGGCGAGTACGGTTGGGTTCAAATTAACCTAGACAATAATGGGTAGAACTTGACATGTGACTTATGATTTGTTGGCCTTAGTCAAGGTCATAAGAGCATGGGGTAAAAATCACATCAGGAGTTTCAAACATACAGGAAACTTACCAGGCATGCGCATATCTTCTGGAGTGTGATAACGTGAGTGAATTCCATCAGATTATCATCCGATGATAGTTGGATCCTGATACCCACTGATGAGTTGGTTTACTCCTCGGGTGATTTTAGATAATCCCGACCAATTCTTCTTTCAAGTTTGGAGGAGAATTTGAGGATACAGTGGGAGACATCCTGATTAGATAAAGTGATTAACCATTTTGATCTAGGTTAGAGTGCACGCAGAGCGTTTCTTTTCTCTCCCTCTTTGGAAGCGACCATGTCCCGACCTTAGACGATAACTCAGTGACCAAGTTAACCGAACTTTCTTAAAACACTGGATTTTGGATTGTCAGAGTTGCATACTTCATTGCCACTCCTACTTTTACCCTTTGCGTTTCTCCGGAACATTCCGTATCACTATGAAAATCTACGTTTATTGGATTTGACCATCGTATAGTTACATACGAACTCGAAGAAACTTGTTTCAGATTCGAGAATGGTTTCCGGTTCTGAAGAAATTGAATAGGACTATTCAGTTGTCTTTTCCTTTTACCTTCTCTTAGGTTGTGAGGGCTTCTAAGATTAAGAGAGGGTACACCTATTGCGCTTATTGGATAGTCTTCTTCCAAACCATAAGCAGGTGCCGAAAGGTGGGGAAAGAAGAAAACCAATTGGCTTAAGTGTGGTGTACAGAAGGTAATAGTGTGGTGTACAGAAGGTAATAAGTAAAAACAAAATAAAGGGATTAGAAAGAGAGCAAAGTAAATTGCGACTGCTATCATTTATGACCAAATATCGTATATCATCGCCACTCCTACTTCACCTTTGTATTTCTCCAGAACATCCCGTATCACTATGAAGATCCGCATTTATTGGATAATCCATAACTCGAAGGAACTCGTTCCAGTTCGAGGATGGATTCTGGTTCAGGAGAAATAGAATAAGGTTTATTCAGTTGTCTTTTATCTTTACATTCTCTCAAGTTGCGAGTACTTCTAGGATTAGGAGAGTACACCTATTATGCTTATTGGATAATCTTCTTCTAAACCATAGGCTGGTGCCGAACGGTAGGGAAGGAAGAAAACCATTTATCCTAAGGATGGTGTACAGAAGGCAATGAGTAAAGACAAATAAAGGGATTTGGAGAGATGGCAAAAAAATATAAGGTTATAGTCATGAATCTGGATAATGGAAGAGACATTACTAGGAATACCCATTTACCCCTTTGAAACATTTTTATGTTTCAGTTTCACTATGCGTTGTTAATTGAAAACTGATTTCCCAATTAGATCCTTACTCCACGGTATGTATTTACCAGGTTTGATTCTCACATCTGTATGATTTAACAGATGATGAGTGGGAGTAAATTATTGGGAATTAGGTGATTATATCCTCATTATATCGGAATTCGTTGTAATTGGTGATATTTGAAAAAATCACCTGGGGTTTTGCCTGACGACAAATTTTTGGTTTTGAATATCCGTTATTATGCACCAATTTCAAATTGATATATCTGTATGTTTATTTTATAAAGTGAGATATAACCTTTTGAAATTATGTCCATGACATTTACCTATATCTGGTTAGGTAAGGAGCATTAAACAACGGTGTAATTCTTCATAACTATAGTACTGTTTTCAACCTGCGACGCACAGGGTTTGAGTTATTCAACTCAGGGGACTTATATAAAGTATTGTATGTTGTCCACTGTCCATTAGGACAAAGGGGTTGGTACTCATACTATATTCTGTTTACTTGTGACTTCTCCAGTTTAGACAAGTGTTTCGTAGAAATACAAGGTCTATGTTTTGAGAAGTTATAGGTACAAGAATAAAGTAGAGAACCATGTGTTGCAAATGTCAGGATTTTTCAGGGTGATCGAAGATGTAGATACTTGTGTTTGATATTCAGCTGATATTAATGATTTTGAGAACTTGCTTCTCTTTCAGGTTACATTTGGATGCACTTCTAGTTGAGTAATGCTGATCGGCCTCTCTCCATTTAGTTGACATGCACTGGAGACGGCTGCATGATTTGAATCTGGTTCCAATTAAATCAGTGCATCCATTTTTATATTATATATAGAATGGTTCATATCTTAACGATGTTAAGGTATATGGAGTTGTCCGGTTTATGCTTAAAACAAGACTCTGGATAACTCAAGACACATTTCTGTAGTGGCAGTTTGTGGGTTATCCCAGGCTATGACGAGGGTTAACTTTCTATCATCTGGAAGATCAATAGTGATATTGTTCTAGACTCGCCATAGTTTTAATAAAATGGACTTTTCAGAAAACAGTAGTAGGAGTATGGTAGAACTTGAAGTGATTCCATAACCATAAACGATTACTGAAAATTTAATAGAACCTAAACATTCAATTGGATTTGACATTTTATTAGCCACTCCGCAGAAATGGTGGGTAACCTCAGGCGCCCGAGAGGTACTTCGGTATTCTCAAAGACAGTGACAGGGAGGTTCTTGTTTACCCAGACTTGCCATTACTGCTGTAACAACCGAGTCCAGATATACCAATTCTAGTTATCGTATGTGGTTTATGGTATCTAGTTCATTTATCATGTTTGATTTTGAGTGGTAATTTACTTTAATATCCGACCCGTTTACTTGAGCTCCTTGTGTTCCTAATTATAGATTACGCTAATATTTAATATTCTTGCATATAACCTTTTAAGTCATTTAAAATATATTTGTCATGGCCTGCTTGATACCCCTAACCCTGTGGTAGCGTCCTTGCATCGTGTTCTCATCCTGTTCAGTGAAACGGACGTGGTTGGACGACTACGCGCACGTACGTGCGTCCATTCTTGGGGGTATGCTTTTCATTACAAAATCCTTCATTTTAATTTTTGGAACCTGCAAATAATTTTCGTGTTTCAAATCCAAGTTCTTGGACCTGATCCGGGCGCATTTCTGAATCATTTTATATCCCGCCAAATTTGAATAATCTAATATTTTAAATTATACCTAACTTAATTTTACCAGTTTGAGAAAAATATTTAGCGTAGAAATCTTTTTCCAACTGAAGGATCTCCTCAGAATACTAAGAAAATCTTTATAAAAATCTTTCACATTTTTCCCAACCTATTTCTTTCCCCAGCATACAGAACAATTCTATCTTTAAAAATCTTTATCAAATTTTCCAAAACATTTTTCCCAGCCAATCGCGATCCCCCATTCTCCCCTGGGCCCCACGCCTATCTCCCTCTCTCTCACCTTCTCTTTCTCTTTCTCTCTCTCACTCCCTCGCTAGAGGACAATTTTATCTCTCCTCTCCGCTTCCTCTCTCCTCTCGATCTCTCTCTTCCTCTCTGTCTCTCTCCTCTCGAATCTCATCTCTCTCTCTCCCCGCGTATTTCTCTCTCTCTCCCCCCTTATATATTTTTTCTTTTCTTCCTCAAAGAAAACTCATCGCCTACGAAACCCTAGCCGCTGTCCCTCGCCTCTGCCTAGCGCCTCGTCGCCCGCACAAGCCTCGTCGCCCCTCACCCTCTTCGCAGTCGCCTCCACCTTCTCTTCTTCCTCCTTTCCTTCTCTCCTGAGCAGCCGAGAACCTGCGCACCCACTCGTCACGGCCACCCCCACTTCCAGCCGCCGCCGGTGACCTCGTCCCCGTGCCCTTAGCCTTGTGCACACCCCAGTAAGCGCCTCTTCTCCCTCTCATTCTTCTCTTCTTCTTCTTCACATTCTTTTCCGTAAAGTTTCTGTTCTGTTTTCTTGAAGGGAGGTGTCTCTGTTCATCGTCGGAGCCCCGTCGATCTCGCCACGGTTGGTCTCACCGCCACCACAGCACCTCCTCTGCAAACCCTGTATGCTCTAGTACCCTCATTCCTCCTCTGTTCTTTTCCTTGCCTTCTTTTCTTTTCTTGTTAAAATTATTGTTTCTTGTAGTGGCTGTTTTCTGGTTCGCCGGAATCCGACCGTGCCGGCGACGATTCTCGACGACCTAGCGAGGACCTCCGACCCGTGTGACTCCACTGTTCGTCATTTGGACTCTTTCCGTGTACCGTGCGCGCGTCGCGACTTTTCCCCACCGACGCGTAACGTTCCGTTTTCCGTATTGCGACCCGTCGAGGCAGGTGAAACTTGCTACATGCTATTCAAACTATTCTTATACTAATTTATCTATTCTCCTATTAAATCTCTAGATAGAATCGAAAGTCTTGAATTTCAAGTTAACCGCATAACGTTCCGTATACATATTTTCTGATCTAGAACTTGAAACTTAATTGTTGCATCTAGTTTTTTATACCTAGTAATCACATGTATATGTTAGACCACATGATCACAATTGTTTTATAGCCATGATACCCTTTTTCTCTAGTATTAACCTATCGGACATCCGTGTGCATCTTTAACCGGTTTAGTTACAATTGCATCCATGGAACATATTATACATGTCATCGCATCCCTAGATTACTCAATACTTATTAACTTGATTTTTTTAACATTCATATCTGTCATACTGTATCCATATAATACTGAAACCATCTCTTAAAACACAAACTGATGACCGTACAGCTAAGTAGTTTAATCTGCACATATTGCTTAACCTATTACATGTGCCAATTTATTGTGTTATTGATACCCATGCTTGTTTATTTACAACCATGATTTTTGTCAGTTGATTATGAGCACTCACATGATATCCTTTACACCCTGACATGACTTGCTACACATATACTACTTGATCCGACATGGTACCGTACACTACTTGACCTGACCTGATGTACCATAGCTTGACCTGTTACCTGATCTTGTGTCTAATGCCAACAAACCTAACATGTAGTCCTTACGGACCGTTCTTGTTGTCTATCCAGACAAACCTGCACCTATCTGCTCCTGTGTTGGCATTTGTTCTTGATTACTTAAATACCTGACTTGAACACCTATAACTTGGGGGTATGGGGAAATCAATGATGAAACCTGACTTGTAACTCGACAGTGTACTACCTTTACTGACCAGTTTTAGAGGCTGGGCCAGCCTTGGGATGATGCTGCTGACATCATCCATCGTTATCCATTACCTTTTAGAGGCTAGGCCAGCCTTGGGATGATGCCATGGACATCATTCATCTTTACCCTTTTCCTTTAGTGCCTATCGGCATGTCTCGGTTTCAGCCCGAGAATCTTCACCGTGATCCTGGGCACGCACGGGATACTATTGAGTTACATCGATGATTCATCAAATTGATTTCAAAGACTTAAGAGTAGATAACCCAATAGATCAGTTTAGTTTACTCACTGCACACTACCCTTCACTGCCTAGATGTATATTGCTGTTACACCTGCTTTACCATTCATGATTATATTTGCATTGCTTGTTACCCTGTTTATACTTTTTTACTTGATGACGCGCTGACGTCTGGGTTTTGCATGGCCCAGATTCCGTACCTTTGCTGCAGTCCGAGCAGGAGTACTTCAGCCAACAGGCTGAGCAGTGAGGATCCAGTAGTAGTTAGTTCTTTTACTTTTCTGCATTTTATTCCTGATGTGAGCCCGCATTATGGGACATACATTCCAGTTATTTTGTATTGGATCTTTTGCTTCCGCATTATTATTATTCTTGACTCATTTTATTTTGGCTTATGGACATGCTAGATAGTTTTTTTTATTCTTGATATCTCGACAGCCGTAATGTGACTGTGGATGGATACTTCCTACCCATAGGTAGCATGGTTGGCTATGTCACATGCCCATCTTAGCGTACTCTGGGAAGCGGGGCGTGACATGGTTCTTTTGGTATCAGAGAATAGGTTAGTCGGGTTGATTCTTTTGTAGTTGGGTATTGTACCCAATACACGAATCAGAATACCCGTGTTTAGGAAACATGTCCTGCCACCTTGCCGTTTTACCATTCTTGAAACTAAGTTCTTCCTGATTATATCTTTTACGGTGTGCAAACTTCCTTTGCATATCGACTCGAAACCTAATTCCTTGTTATCTCTAGAACTTAGGTGACTTGGGTGGAGTTATGTAATTGTAACTATGATACCACGGCATAGTCACAATGCGGTACTCTATTTAAGTAACTTGGAGTTCTTGCCTTGATCTACAATTTTGAATCTGTTATCATGCTAATTCTTGGGTGTTTTGATTTCAGGAATATGGCAGACAAGAATCTGAAGACGTACCGAAGGCGTGTTGACGAAGCCGCTATACTTGGAGTAATACATGGGATGTTGGAGAACCAAAGGCGGCAGACCGAGCTGAACCAGCAGCAAGCTGACTCCTTACAAGAAGGTTTACGGACCGTTCAGCAGTCCGTGAATAATGTGGTGGCCAGACCAGTAGATCGAGTAGGGACCGTAGCAGATTTCAGGAGACTGGGTCTATCTGTCTTTACTGGTTTGGAGGAGCCGTTGCGGAGCAGTGGCTAGTTGACACAGAGAACTTACTTATTGCGACACAGATCCCAGATGATAAAAGGGTGGATGTGGTGCGCATCCAGTTGGTAGATTACGCACGTGAATGGTGGCTTGTGGAGGAGACCCGCTTGCCCAAGCCGATCAAGTGGGCGGATTTTTCGAAGAGTTTCCTGGAGAAGTTCTTCCCGCGGACTGCACGGGAGGAAATGGAAGAGAAGTTCATTAGTTTAAAGCAGAACGGTGCACCTGTAGCTGTACATGCAGCGGAGTGGACGCGGCTCAGTAGGTTCGCTGGACCTTTAGTTGCTAACGATGCAGATAGGGCAAGGAAGTTCATGCACAGCTTGGATGTAGACATCCAGAGGCAGATTGTCTCCCTGGGTTTGACCACTTTCTTACAGGTACTTACGGCAGCTCGAGAACAGCAGAGCTTATCTGGGAAGACTGAGAGTTCACAGCAGACAGCAATTACAGTACGAAAGATGTCTTTTGCACCGAACCGAGCACATAGACACAGGGGTATTCCAGTGAACCGTCGTGGCGTAACACCGATGAAGAAGCCTGCTGTTGTTGACCAGAGAAAGAGCGTGATTTGTAACTACTGCCATTTACCCGGTCATGTGCAAAGAGACTGTCGAAGGAGGCAAGGGCTTTGTTTGGTTTGTGGAGCGGCGGATCACACTATCAACGCTTGTCCGTCGAAGTTTCGCACGAGGGATGACATTCAGAAGCCACCGCAGAAACCGTTTCCGGGACAGAAGCAGCTGACTCAAGGACCCAATCAGGCTCGAGCTTTTACCTTGACGGCTGAGGAAGCTAAGGCTTCAGGAGAAGTTGTTGCAGGTATTCTACTCGTTCATGGTTTTCCCGCATAAGCGTTATTTGATTCTGGTGCATCCCATTATTTTATGTCGTCCAACTTTATAGCTACACACTCGATTACCTGCACGACCCTGTCTAGTCTCTGGGACAAACAAACTGGGAATGGGAAAATCATATCTAGTAGAGAATGTAAAGATTGTGCGGTTGTTGTTTGCGGACGGGAGCTTTTTGCAGATTTCTTGGTGATTGATACGGGCAACTATGAGGTCGTCTTGGGAATGGATTTTCTCGGCACTTTCCATGCTCACATCGATTGTAGGGTGAAGAAAGTAATTTTCCAGATTCCCGGACATCCCGAGTTTATCTTCACTGGAGGAAGCAGTTCTGTTGGGCCAGTCGAGTTTAGGGTTAGGCTGACAACTAATATTCTTTCGTCGATGGAGGTTGATAAAAGTGAAGAGCCAGCTGTTGTTCGAGATTTTATGGACGTGTTTGAAGATATATCAGGATTACCGCCGAAGCGAGACGTAGAGTTGGCGATTAATCTTATTCCTGGTGCAGTGCCAGTTTCTAAAGCGTATTACCCAATGGCACCAGTGGAGTTGGAAGAAGTTAAGAAGCAGGTTACTGAATTACTCAAGAAAGGTTGGATCCGAAGCAGTAACTCGCCTTGGGGAGCTTCAGTTCTTCTAGTCAAGAAGAAGGATGGCACAAGAAGGATGTGCATCGACTATCGAGAATTAAACCGGGTGACTATTAAGAACAAGTACCCGATCTCTCGTATTGGAGAATTATTTGAGCAGCTTAGTGGCGCGAGGGTATTCTCGAAGAAGGATTTGCGATCCGGATATCATCAGGTCCGAGTGAAAGCAGAAGATATTTGCAAGACGGCGTTCTAAACTCGGTATGGACATTACGAGTACTTAGTGATGCCCTTCGGAGTTACGAATGCACCAGCTATATTCATGGACTTGATGAACCGAATCTTTTCACCATTCTTGGACCAGTTTTTTGTGGTGTTCATTGACGATATTTTGGTTTACTCGAAGAGTTTTGAAGAGCATGCTGAACATTTGGAGATCGCACTGCAGACGTTGAGACAAGAGAAGTTGTATGCGAAGATGAGCAAGTGCGAATTTTGGCTGGAAGAAGTAAAGTTTTTGGGGCATGTTGAGTCTGGCGATGGAATCGCCGTCGATCCTGAAAAGATTGCAGCAGTTCGTGATTGTCCGATTCCGAAGAATGTTGCGGAGATAAGAAGCTTTCTTGGACTCGCCGGGTATTACAGAAGATTTGTGGAGAACTTTGCTCGTCTGGCAGAGCCGTTGACCAAGCTTATGCGCAAGGAGGTACCTTTTGTGTGGACGGATAGGTGCGCGTCAGCTTTTGAGACATTGAAGCAAAGATTGATAACCGCCCTTATTCTGACCGTGCCAGACAATTCCGGAGGATTGGTGATTCACAGCGACGCATCTGGGAAAGGATTGGGATGCGTTTTGATGCAGCATGGGAAGGTTATAGCGTACGCATCGAGACAATTGAAGGCCAATGAGAAGAATTACCCAACTCACGACTTGGAGCTTGCGGCTGTGATCTTCGCTTTGAAGATTTGGAGACACTACCTTTTGGGCGAAAAGGTCGAAGTTTTCACGGATCATAAAAGCTTGAAGTATGTGTTCACGCAGAAGGAGCTTAATATGAGGCAACGCGGATGGTTGGAGCTGATGGCTGACTACGATCTTAATCTTAAGTACCATTCGGGGAAAATTAATGTCGTACCGGATGCGCTCAGTCGGTTACCAGCTATTCAGATGTTGACTACGCAAAAGGAACTCGTTGAAGAATTTCGAAGGTTTGATTTGGAGGTTGTGCTACCGCATTCTTCGGGACAGTTGATGCAGCTGCAAGTACATTCATCGTTGATCGAGAATATTAAAGCAGCGTAACTGCAGGACCCTAGATTGCAAAAGTTTCGAGAACAGGTTGAAGCCGGACTACGAACAGATTTACTGATCCATGAAGATGGTTCGTTGAAATATGGTAGCCGTTTGTGTGTGCCAAAGGGAGATATTCGTGAAGAGCTTATGAAGGAGGCACACAGTTCAACTTATTCTGTACATCCAGGAGGCACGAAGATGTACCGAAACTTACGACAGCATTTCTGGTGGGAAGGCATGAAACGGGAGATTGCTCCCTATTTGGCAAAGTGCTTGGTGTGTCAGCAAGTTAAGGCTGAACATCAATGAGTTGCTGGTTTATTGCAACCACTTCCGATTCCTCGGTGGAAGTGGGAACATATAACCATGGATTTCGTAACAGCTCTACTGCGGAGTCCAAAGGGCAACAATGCAGTTTGGGTGATTGTTGATCGTTTGACCAAGACAGCTCATTTCATTCCTTTTCGGGTTGGTCAATCAACTGAAACTTTGGCTGAACAGTACCTGCAGGAGATTGTAAGATTGCATGGAGTACCAGTAAGCATCGTGTCTGACCGTGACACTCGATTCTTATCGCACTTTTGGAGGAGCTTACAGGAAAGTTTGGGGACTCGATTGAAGTTTAGTACAGCTTATCATCCTCAAACAGATGGCCAGTCGGAAAAAACGATCCAAACTCTTGAAGATATATTGAGAGCATGCATGTTGGACTTTAAGGGTTCTTGGGAGGATCGTCTACATTTGGTGGAGTTTTCTTACAACAACAGTTTCTAGGCAACTATTCAGATGGCTCCATTCGAAGCTTTATATAGTCGCAAGTGTCGTTCACCAGTTTGTTGGGACGATGTCGGTGAGCGAAGATTGTTGGGACCAGAATTGGTTGTACAGACTGTTAAGAAAGTTAATGCTATCCGGAATCATATGAAGGCAACACAAGACCGACAGAAGAGTTGGGCAGATAAGTCGAGAAGACCTCTAGAGTTCGCCGTGGGTGATTTGGTATTCTTGAAGATATCACCGACCAGAGGGGTGATTCGTTTTGGAAGTCGAGGAAAGCTCAGTTCTCGATTCGTTGGACCTTTTGAGATCTTGGAGCGTGTTGGTGAGGTAGCATATCGATTGGCGTTATCGCAATCCTTGGTGAATGTTCATGATGTGCTTCACGTATCACAACTCCGTAAGTATGTTCGAGATGAAACACATGTGTTGGATCATTCGGAGCTGACTGTACGAGAAGATTTGACTTTTGAGGAGCGACCGGTTGCAATTGTGGATCGAAAGGAAAAGGTTCTTAAGAACAGGGTTATCCCTCTTGTACTTATTTCTTAGGGTAATCGCTCACATGGAGAGTCTACTTGGGAACGAGAAGATGAAATCCGGCAGAAGTTTCCCCATCTTTTCTTGTAGTTATTGGTCGTTTACCCTTTTGTGTTATCGGAATTTCGAGGACGAAATTCTTTTTGTAGTTGGGTATAATGTAACAACCGAGTCCGGGTATAATGTAACAACCGATTCCAGTTATACCAAATCCAGTTATCGTATGTCGTTTATGGTATCTAGTTCATTTATCATGTTTGATTTTGAGTGGTAATTTACTTTAATATCCGACCCGTTTACTTGAGCTCGTTGTGTTCCTAATTATAGATTACGCTAATATTTAATATTCTTGCATATAACCTTTTAAGTCATTTAAAATATACTTGTCATGGCCTACTTGATACCCCTAACCCTGTGTTAGCGTCCTTGCATCGTGTTATCGTCCCATTCAGTACGGACGTGGTTGGACGACTACGCGCACGTACGTGCGTCCGTTCTTGGGGGTATGCTTTTCATTACAAAATCCTTCATTTTAATTTTTGGAACCTGCCAATAATTTTCGTATTTCAAATCCAAGTTCTTGGACCCGATCCGGGCGCATTTCTGAATCATTTTATATCCCGCCAAATTTGAATAATCTAATATTTTAAATTATACCTAACTTAATTTTACCAGCTTGAGAAAAATATTTAGCGTAGAAATCTTTTTCCAACTGAAGGATCTCCTCTGAATACTAAGAAAATCTTTATAAAAATCTTTCATATTTTTCCTAACATATTTCTTTCCCCAGCATACAAAACAATTCTATCTTTAAAAATCTTTATCAAATTTTCCAAAACATTTTTCCTAGCCAATCGCGATCCCCCATTCTCCCCTGGGCCCCACGCCTATCTCCCTCTCTCTCACGTTCTCTTTCTCTTTCTCTCTCTCACTCCCTCACTAGAGGACAATTTTATCTCTCTTCTCCGCTTCCTCTCTCCTCTCGATCTCTCTCTTCCTCTCTATCTCTCTCCTCTTCTCTCTCCTCTCGAATCTCATCTCTCTCTCTCCCCGCGTATTTCTTTCTCTCTCTCTCCCCTTATATATTTTTTCTTTTCTTCCTCAAAGAAAACCCATCACCTACGAAACCCTAGCCGCTGTCCCTCACCTCTGCCTAGCGCCGCCGACGCCCGCACAAGCCTTGTCGCCCCTCACCCTCGTCGCAGTCGCCTCCACCTTCTCTTCTTCCTCCTTTCCTTCTCTCCCGAGCAGCTGAGAACCTGCGCACCCACTCGTCACGGCCACCCCCACTTCCAACCGCCGCAGGTGACCTCATCCCCATGCCCTTAGCCTTGTGCACACCCCAGTAAGCACCTCTTCTCCCTCTCATTCTTCTCTTCTTCTTCTTCACATTCTTTTCTGTAAAGTTTCTGTTCTGTTTTCTTGAAGGGAGGTGTCTCTGTTCATCGTCGGAGCCCTGTCGATCTCGCCACAGTTGGTCTCGCCGCCGCTACAGCACCTCCTCTGCAAACCCTGTATGCTATAGTACCCTCATTTCTCCTCTGTTCTTTTCCTTGCCTTCTTTTCTTTTCTTGTTAAAATTATTGTTTCTTGTAGTCGTTGTTTTCTGGTTCGCCGGAATCCGACCGTGCCGGCGACGATTCTCGACGACCCAGCGAGGACCTCCGACCCGTGTAACTCCACTGTTCGTCGTTTGGGCTCTTTCCGTGTACCGTGCGTGCGTCGCGACTTTTCCCCGCCGACGCGTAACGTTCCGTTTTCTGTATCGCGACCCGTCGAGACAAGTGAAACTTGCTACATGCTATTCAAACTATTCTTATACGAAATTATCTATTCTCCTATTAAATCTCTAGATAGAATCGAAAGTCTTGAATTTCAAGTTAACCGCATAACGTTCCGTATACATATTTTCTGATCTAGAACTTGAAACTTAATTGTTGCATCTAGTTTTTTATACCTAGTAATCACATGTATATGTTAGACCACATGATCACAATTGTTTTATAGCCATGATACCCTTTTTCTCTAGTTTTAACCTATCGGATATCCGTGTGCATCTTTAACCGGTTTAGTTACAATTGCATCCATGGAACATATTATACATGTCATCGCATCCATAGATTACTCAATACTTATTAACTTGATTTTTTTAACATTCATATCTGTCATACTGTATCCATATAATGCTGAAACCATCTCTTAAAACACAAACTGATGACCGTACAGCTAAGTAGTTTAATCTGCACATATTGCTTAACCTATTACATGTGCCAATTTATTGTATTATTGATACCCATGCTTGTTTATTTACAACCATGATTTTTGTCAGTTGATTATGAGCACTCACATGATATCCTTTACATCCTGATATGACTTGCTACACACATACTACTTGACCCGACATGGTACCGTACACTACTTGACTTGACCTGATGTACCATAGCTTGACCTGTTACCTGATCTTGTGTCTAATGCCAACAAACCTGACATGTAGTCCTTACGGACCGTTCATGTTGTCCCTACCTGCTCCTGTGTTGGCATTTGTTCTTGATTACTTAAATACCTGACTTGAACACCTATAACTTGGGGGTATGGGGAAATCAATGATGAAACTTGACTTGTAACTCGACAGTGTGCTACCTTTACCGACCAGTTTTAGAGGCTGGGCCAGCCTTGGGATGATGCTGCTGACATCATCCATCGTTATCCATTACCTTTTAGAGGCTAGGCCAGCCTTGGGATGATGCCATGGACATCATTCATCTTTACCCTTTTCCTTTAGTGCCTAGCGGCATGTCTCGGTTTCAGCCCGAGAATCTTCATTGTGATCCCGGGCACGCACGGGATACTATTGAGTTATATCGATGATTCATTAAATTGATTTTAAAGACTTGAGAGTAGATAACCCAATAGACCAGTTTAGTTTACTCACTGCACACTACCCTTCACTGCCTTGATGTATATTGCTGTTACACCTGCTTTACCATTCATGATTATATTTGCATTGCTTGTTACCCTGTTTATACTTTATTACTTGATGACGCGCTGACGTCTGGGTTTTGCATGGCCCAGATTCCATACCTTTGCTGCAGTCCGAGTAGGAGTACTTCAGCCAGCAGGCTGAGCAGTGAGGATCCAGTAGTAGTTAGTTCTTTTACTTTTCTGCATTTTATTCCTGATGTGAGCCCGCATTATGGGACATACATTCCAGTTATTTTGTATTGGATCTTTTGCTTCCGCATTATTATTATTCTTGATTCATTTTATTTTGGCTTATGGACATGCTAGATAGTTTTTTTTATTCTTGATATCTCGACAGCCGTAATGTGACTGTGGATGGATACTTCCTACTCACAGGTAGCATAGTTGGCTATGTCACGTGCCCATCTTAGCGTACTCTGGGAAGCGGGGCGTGACAACTGCTGTCCTAAACTATGAGACCCGGCAGGAGGATGAGTATAGCGTCGTTCTAAACTAGCTTTAGATGTGAACGCGTATATGACTCTTCCAGAGGGTTGTTGTAGTCAGTGGGAGCAGCGGAAGCATAGTGGACAATTAGCTTGGCATGCGGATAGGCTGCAACCTGTCGAGGTTAGGATCAAGTCCCGACCAGATTTCTTTTTCCATTTTACTTTCTTCAGACTTATAGAAGAGAATTGTTTCTGCGCCTCTGCGTTTGGGAGGTACGTAGAAAGTCACCGGCTCTTCCACCTTATGGGTGCTGATTGTATCAAGCTAATTATAATGCCGAGATGGGGCCATTGTGACGTGTAGAGTCCGGTCCGCCTCGTCAAGAACTTTTACCGAGAGATAGGAGGAGAACACCGTATCGACATCTTCTTCAGAGTCGCTGCCGAAGATTGGCACGGCAGCTGCTTGCTTTTGTTTGACTTTTTCTGACTGTGGTTGGCCAGAGAATATAATCTCTTCATTCTTCTAAAAACCGGGATAGTGGCCACCTGTTTTTGCTTGCTTTTCCTTCTAGATGTGGGTTGGTTACATCTTTCGATATCTTCAAAGTCAGGTAAGAAATACTTGGCTTCTTCGTATTTGCGTACTTCATTCACCGAGAAGGGATTGAGTTCTCCTCTAATGGTGTGCTCTTTTCCATCCTTAAAGTACTTCATACATTGATATTGTGTAGAAGGGATAATATTATACTCGTGTAGCCAGGGTCTACCAAGTAGAGCTTTGTAGCAAGTTTTAGTGTCAATGACACGGAACTTGACGTCAGTGACGAGTTGTCCAAACCGAAGTGTTGGCACTACATACCCACAAGTTTGCGAGGATCAAGAGTCAAACCCGGAGATTGTGATCTTCTCCCGGCATAGAAATATGGAATCAATGGCCAGTTCCTTGAGCACCCGTACATTTAGCAGGTTATCCGAGGATCCGTTGTCAATGAGGATTTTATTTATCCTCACATCTTTACAGTATCCGGCAACATAGAGCGGTCGATTATGTTCAAACGTCCCTAAAAGGAGATCTTCTTTGCTGAAGGTTATATCGGTAATATGTACCTCTGCCAATTCATCTTTCATTTCTTCCTCAGCAAAGAAAGCTTGGAAATGATCAGGCTCGCTTAAAGGCTTGATTAGGGACTCCCGCAGCTCTTTCGACAGGAACAGAGCGTCGTATATGCTCAAATGTGATGGCGGCTTCTTCAAGTGCGCCAGAATATTATAATCCACCTTGGTTTTCTTCGGTGAGTCCTCGGCGGTGAGGTCTTTGGCAACTTTTTCGCTGACCTCAATCTCTTCGATCACTTTCTCTTTTCCTTTATCCTACTTCCTTGAAGCTTTATTTGAAGGTCCGAGATTTTTCTCGGGAAGGGTACGATTTCGCAACTGGATGTTGCTACAGGCTCTTGTCTTTTCTTCTTTCTTCGAGGCGGGGCTTACGACTGGAAGAGGATTGAAGATGACTTCATCTTCAGAATAACTCCCGAAGGAGGGAATTTTAGAACTTCCTTCTTTTGGAGGATGGACCTAATTTGGGTGGCCGTTGATTATGTGGCGGCTTTCCACCATCGATCCCATTTCTTTGCCTGCTTTGGAGTTATCGTCCTCAAGCTTACGAGTACAGGCTTTACATTTCTCCTTCTTTAATTTTCTTTGATGAGAAATATAGCCTCGCAACCATTTCTTGAACGCATTACATTCATCAATGTAGAGAGAGATCCTCCGATGGTAGAGGTAATACTTTTGGTGTTCTTCTCTACCGTCGAAATACGGTACTCCGAGGGTATACACCATAAGGGGTGGCAGTTTCATCTCCTTAGACAGGGCTTCTACAAACCGATTCTTGACCTTGGGATTGCTTCTGAACTTTTTGGCTGGAGATTGCTTCAATTGGGAGGTATCATGACTCATCCCTTCTGTGGCTTGTTTGCTTATGCACAGTTGTTTGGCCTTTTCATATATTGTCGTTTCACACTATAAAATATCATCACGCTCTTGAACAGTTTCTTTTATCGGCGTATCAATCGGATCTTCTTGTGACAGATTTAGAGCACTTTGTGCGGACCCTGCCCCTGCTTAGTCATGTCATTTACTGAAGAAGCCTCTTCATCTGACGCTGGCGGAGCACCTTCATCTGATACAAAGGAGTAGGAGACCATATAGCAGCTTTCTACATGCTCTTCTTCTTCTTCCGCTAGGTCCACTTCTTCAGCGTTGCTGTTTTCGAAAAGATTCCGGAGGAATTCTTCTAGCGTAATTGGAATGCGCACCTTCTGGTTATATTCTTCCAACGCATCAATATACTTTTTAAGGACTGTACGCTTGTCGACGTATTCATCAAGCTGTACAGGTTTCTTGGCCTTCTTTTTCTTCTTCTTAGAAGAGGGGATTAAAAGACTTTTCTTCTTGTTATTGACCTTTATCGTGGGTCGTGTCACGCCCTGCTTTCCAGTAGACGGAAACGGTGATGTGGCGAGCCTGTGACATATTTATTCAGAGAAGGTCATTCCCTAAATAAATATGCTAAATTTATTGAAACAAAAATACACGATACAAGAATAAATAGAGACTGAGATTTTTTCAACAAATTTCTTTATTTACATTCAAACTTGAAATATTTACAATACATGAGTCCAATTGAAAAGGAAAAACAAGAACAGAAATGAGTAAATAGGTGGCATACATAAACTGAAAGAAAAGATAAGCTAAACTAAACTTGAGTAGTGATCTGGTCGTAATCCTCCTCTGTGACATCCACTTCCTCCATCTCAACAGTGCCTGATGAACATTCCAAGAAAACAAAAGTGGATGGAATGTCCGTTAGCGAACTAATACTCGGTAAGTCCCAAAGGTAAGGTAAATGTGAAAAATGATAGGTATAGCATAAAATGAAGTAAAGTAAATGACGAGTAAATGTGTGTGGAAGTGAACATGGGTATATGTCATATAAGTCTCTATATGGTAACTATGTTAACGTTAAATCCAAGTATGAATGTCAACGCAACCGTAGAAGTATTCACGAGTTCAAGAGTATGGCCCCAGAAGCAAGAAAACACTGGCACATTTCATGTGTTAGCATCGGGGCTCCAAACCGTGGAGGAGTTAACGCGACTAAGATTCGAGTAAATAGAATTCGAGTAGCTTAATACGGGACTCCTAAAGTTTCGTTGAATTCACACTTGTAACTACCCTAAGCACCTCGAGTATAATAGATAATAACTGTTAGATAGACTTAGTTGATTTGATTGATTGATTATAACATATCTTGATCGAAACCATAGATTGCAAAATGTGAAGAATGAAGTCGAGTATAATGCGAGTTATGTCAGTTGCAATTCTGGGTCGAGTCAAGTTAGGTGTTCAAATTCAAGTTCAAGATTAGGTTCGAGTTTGGATTCGAGTTTGAGTTCAAATCAAGTTTGAGTTTGTATTCAGATGATAGTTATATCTTATTAATAGATTTAATCTTGTGAATTTCTTGAGCTTGAAAAATATCGATAACTGCCGCACATGGACAGCAGAATTTGTGTCTTTTTCAAAGACGAATATCATTTGATAAATTCCACCCTGAGATTACAATTTATATTTAGGGAGAGACAAGTGGTGCATCATTGTCTCTGGAAATTCCGGGGCAACTGATAAGAGAAGATATCATTTAAACTAATCTGCAACCTAAATACGTAACCTAGACTTATCTTTTGATTTCTACAATATTTTAGTAAAAATGTCATTTAAAAATTCTCGAGAGTTTTTAATTCGTCCTAAAGTCTCGAATAAATTTTTAATAAAAATATATTGTTTAAAAAGTCAAGATTTTTGTATAAAAATGTATTTTATATTTTATGGTATTTTAGTGTAAAAATCTAACTTCTAAAGTTTAGATATTTTAATGAAAACTACCACTTTTGGAAACTTGATAGTATATTGGTGTAACTTTAATCTTTCATTTAAAAATATAGTTTTAAAATTTGTTTTCATAAAAATACGGATTTATGATTTAAATAATTTTCCAAATGATTTAATTTGTTTTAAAAATCGTATTTCTTTAAAATCGTTTTTTAATTTCTTTCGAGACCGAATTCTCTGTGAAGAGTTCTGTATCTCGCTCTACTATCGAAAGGACGTGTGATAACTCGCACAATCCACAAATGGGTCCTCTAACGAGAGTTGTAGAGGTATAATTGTAAAAGTGTTAAAAATATCGATTAAAATGTATTTTTATAAAGCGAGGGTATTTTCTTGAAAATTGTTTCTTTTAGAATAAAACATATAACCAAAACATAGTGCTATGAAAACCATTGTGCATGTGAGTGGGGTAGGTCGTTACCCTATGGATTTTCTAGAATTATAGGTCATGATAACGTTAAAAGGTACATGCAAAGTTCATGGTATTTTTGTGTAATTTTCGATGTATGGTTTATTTAGCACGGAATTTTAAACACATTCAAAATTAATGAGATGAATAATATTTTAAGATGATGTTAGAAAGATTAGTGTGACTTATAGAGTATGATAATTATGATAAAAAAAATTATTTAAAAGAAATTGTTAGAAACTAACTCCACTTTTTATCGATTATCGTTTTAAGGATTGTTTGAAATTAAACGATTGTGAGGAGGGGAAAAGAACGAAGGGATTTATGCGCAAATAGAACGTGAGAAATGACGGAAATTTCCATTGAGGCATTTCATCGAACATCTCCGAGTGTAAATCTGGAACGTCGACGGATTGAAGATCCGGAAGTATAAAAATGACCGTGGCGCTCATGCGGACTCGTGCTTGACCTTGAAGCCTCATTTTTCGGCCCGTAATGCATCAAATATGATGTCAAAGGTAAAGGGTTTTTGGTGTTGGTGGTGGTGTTGCGGCTGCTATTGTCGACGACGATGATGGTGATGACGACGGAGTGTTGCAATGGGGGCGAGAGGGAGTCTCGGGTTGTTGGGTTTGCTCGGCTATAGAGGGGAAGATGATAGAGAGGGAGATGTAGTGATGGTAGTGATGTTTGAATATGTATATATGTATATGTAGTGAGAGAGAGCAGCAAGGGTTTTAAAAGTGAGGCTGGGGTTACGAAAAGAAGGGTGGGAAGAGGAAAGGTCTGTTCATTGAGAGGGAGGTGAAGGGAATTGGAGTGAGGTGTAATTAGAAGGTGGGTTTTTTTTTTTAATTTGGGTAGTTAAGAAAAAGAGAGGTTTTGATCACATTTTATTCTAAAGGAAATAAGGAGAAGAAGGGTCAGTACAAAAATGAAAAGGGAAAGAATGAGAAGGAATTGGGCATGGGGCCTGTAAGAATAAGAAAAAGGAAATGAAAAATAAAGGAAATTGATTTGGTGATGGTTTCGGGTTTTCTTTAGTACCATAAAATATAAATGGGTATTGTCACGCCCCGCTTCCCAGTGTACGGGAAGGGGACGCGACGGGCCACTACGTATTTACTCAAAAGTAAACACGCTAAGCATATCTAAGCAATATAAAATGAAATGTATACAAGAGACAAGATGTAAATAAACAACAAATTTATTTATTAACATTCTTTTTACAATACATCTGAAAAGTAAATATATGGAATGGAAATCAATGCCTAAATAGTGGCATAACAGAAATGTAAAGGAAATGTAAATATGTACAAGGAATCCAAAGCTCTGCGTTGAAAGCTAGCTGGTCCAAGTCCTCGCTGGTGGGCTCGATCTCCTGAAGGTACGATCCACCTGACAACATTCCAAAGAAGAAAGAAAAAGAATGTTGCCAGCGAACAATCACTCAGTAAGTCCCAAAGATGAGGGAGAAATAGAATAAACAGAGAGAGTGTGTAACTTTTAAAGTTGTATTATATTGTTAACGCTGTTGTTTGTAGCTTGGTACAGAAGAGGCCAGTGTATATGAGAGGAGTCTCACTATACCAGAGACTACGGTATACGGAGTATAAGGAACCGTTCAGCCACGGTACAACGGCAATGGAGATTCAGGTTAGGTGTCTTATGGTTGCAATCTCGTGCCACTCCTAACACCTTCCGTATCAATCTACCCCTTTTAAACCCCGCGATATTTTGGTTGTATTATTTGTATTGTGTTGAATTATATAATAAACTGTATAGATGAATGACTTGCCAAAACCATGATATCAGTAAATAGATATAACTGGAGGATCATATAGATGAATGTATATCCATGGTTCGATTCAGTTAATATAGATTGAATAGATTGAACAAATTGAACATATGTATTCATGGATTCATGTTGAATTGTAATTTATACTTGAATCATATTCAAGTTAGATTGATTATATTGAGACTCCGTCTGAGTCAGTCAATTAGAAAAGAAATTGAATCCTGAATTAGGTTTTGGTGTTATCGATAACTGCTGCACATGGACGGCAGGATTTGTGTCTTTTTCCAAGACAAATACCATATTGATTACACCGTGTGTTAGATTATCTACCTTAAATAAGAGAGCACCCATATCTCCGGCTCTCTGAGGCTCAAGAGACCGGTCCCGCTTAAACCTATATTTGCTAGGGTCCTTATTGAAATTTAGTATAACTTGAGGGGGTTTTATGTAAAAAATAATTTGATATAATTCCAAAATACACCTCAACCATTTAATTATCATCTTTAGGGTTTTCATTGATGTATATTTTATAAACATGACATTTCTAGTGAATAAAACCTAATTTCATAATATATGGTAATTATTTATAATATGAATATTGTTTGAATTGTCATGGTAGTTTCATGTAATATTGGAATTCTTTTCTTGAGTTTTGGAAACGTGGAATAATATATATATTTAAAATAAGTATTTTGGTAATAATTATATATACATATTAAATGAAAATAATTTTATTTGTTTTCTTGTAAAAATCTCATTTTCTAAAGAAAAATGTATAAAAATTCCATCGAGATCGAATGCTCCTTGCGGAAGTCTGCATCTCGCTCTACTAAGCCTGAGAATGTGCGATAATCTGCACTATCCAAAATGGGGTTCCTAAAATAGGTTGTAGAGGCTCAATTGCATGGAAATATTTTAATACATCTTTTAAAGAAAACGGCTTTATAAGTTAAAGGGATTTATTTGCAAGGTCGTATTTCCCGTATTCTATTGTCCTATGATTCATCGTTCTATAATAGATATGTGTGTTGTGATGAGATAGGTCATTACCTCGTGAGTTGTTCTAAGGTAATACGGTTAAAAGGTATAAGCATGCCGAAATGAAACATGAAGGTATTTTAATGTAAAAGTGGAATAAAACTTGCTATGGTTATTATTTTAAAGTCAAACTTGTTCTATTGTCTTTGTTAATGATTACTAAACAATATATCAAAAGTTGTAAGTTTGTTATTTAAGAAAAAGTTGTATTTTTAAAAGAAAAGAGAATCGAAAGCCGGATAACTCCGCTTCCGACATGTTTTAAGAATGAAGAGTTTGAGAATAGCAAAAGAGAGAGATAAGAGGGAATTACTGGCTTTGATGAGAGGGGAGAGGTAGGAGGAGGTCTAGGATTCGTCGGTGCTTTGTTTCATTGCCGGAAACTCTTTGTATCGTCGCCGGAACTTCATCGGAGTTTCGCCCTTTGTTAACTCCACTTGTACACTATGGGAACTTGGAAATTTCTTGAGAGTTTTGGCAAGGAATTATGAGTGAGGAGGTGTGAAATGAGGGTGGTATTTATAGGAAAAAATTAGTGTTTAGGGTGTTTAAATAATGCATTGAAATATGCATTAAAATGAGGTTAAATGGGCATTTTATTGTTCTCTGGATTAATTCAGAGTAAACAAGCAATGAGGGAGTAGTGGAGTAGCTGAAAGGGTGCAGGGGGTAAAGTTTAGGAGCATTTGGGATGGGGGAGACCGACATCGCTGATTTTATTGCCCATGTCGCCGGCCCAATTCCAACGGGGGGTGTTGGTTCTTTGGCCACGTGTCCCTGTCGCTTCAATTTCTCTCGTGTTTATGTTTGTTTATTCTGCAACATACCCTATTACGCGTGTTGCACTCTTGCTCTTCTAAAAGGTTAAAAGCATTTAAAATAAAAAGATATTGTGGCTGATGTGCTTTGGTTCAGCAGTGCAAGGTCTTACCAGTGAGCTATAAGCTCTTTCTTTCTGTTCAAAATTGAATCAAATACTTATAGTACTCACAAAAATTGTAAATATCCCAATTGTACATTAATTTTAAATAAATTTTATGTACATAGAAATTGGAGTTGTTACAGGTATGGTTGATGGATTGTGTTTGGAAATAAAAGATTTAAAGGGAATAAATAACTAACGAGAATTAACTAATAGAACGGGCTTTTGGGCTTAGGGAGAAAAATAGTAGAAATAGATGGAGGATCAAATAGAAATAATATATTTAATAGAAAACAGAATATATGGAAAATACCAAATACAGTATTTTATTGAAGAAAGATAGAACGAATGTATAGGGATTTTGGGTCGTTAAACTTACATCCCTTAAAAATAATTCCGTCCTCAAAATTACTGAAGATAGATGTTGCAACAGGGCAAGAAAACAAGGTTAGGATATGGCGGCCGCGTTTCGTCGTCGTGCTCTATCAGTCGGTACTCTCGTCGATAAACGGTATGAAACTAGAGTAAATCTCAATAGGAAAACTAGAAGGATGAGGAGTTTCGAAAATCAGAATAGATACTGTCAGGATAATCAAGATTGGTTTTCAAGAATGTTGTAACAAGAAATGTAGATAGAAATTGGATTGTTGAGAATGGTACAAAGATAAAGAATGAAAATCAAATTTAAAATCCGGGAAAGAACAACGAAGATAGGATTCGATAATATTGGATAAGGATATAGAACATAGATAAATAAAACGGAAAAGAGAATCAAAGGCAGAACTCCAAGTCACTTAAGTACAGTACCGCATTGTAATTATACTGCAGTTCATAATTACAATCACATAATTTCATTTAAATCGCCCAAATCTTATTATCAAAGTCAATGGGATAAGATTTAAGAAGACAATAAGAAATCCAGAAAAATAAGGTCAAAAGAAGATAGAGGGTTCACGGTTTTCGTTTTCCTTACACCGAGACACGATAACAAGAAAGGATTCAAAGGGTGATATCATGGTGTAGACGTTACAGTCTACCCTCTTTAAAAAAATTTCGTCCTCGATCCCTTGAGAAGCACATCATAACAAGACACGGGAAAAGCTAAGGATGATTGTCGTCTTCGAGCTCTATCGATCAATACTCTATCCAGATTTTTATAGGCCTACGGATTCAAGTAGAAGGGATGATCAAGAGTTAAGGATTCAAAAGTCGAGAGATGATCATCACGAAAGTCGAAAGTGGAGTTTAAGATTAATTTAAGGATAGAATAGGATTCAAAAGAATTGAAATGCATAGAATGTAAAAGTTGCTGAATCTTATAATTCTTATGATGTATTTGCTTAAGACTTCATGCAAAACTGACCTGCATGGGTCACCTATAAAATCTGCCACACCCTGCTTCCCAGTAGACGAAAACGGTGACGTAGCAAACCCTCGACATATTTATTCAGAGAAGGTCATTCCCTAAATAAATATGCTAAGCGTATTGAAACGAAAATACACAATGCAAGAATAAATGGAGACAGAAATTTTTTCAACAAACTTCTTTATTTACATTCAAACTTGAAATATTTACAATACATGAGTCCGACTGAAAAGGAAATATAAGAAAAGAAATGTCTAAATAGGTGGCATATATAAACTGAAAGAAAAAATAAGCTAAGCTATGCTAAGTTTGAATAGTGATCTGGTCGTAATCCTCCTTCCTGGCGTCCACTTCCTCCATTTTAACAATGCCCGACGAACATTTCAAGAAAACAAAGTTGGGTGGAATGCCCGTCAGCGAACTAACGCTCAGTAAGTCGCAAAGGTAAAGTAAATATGAAAAGTGATAGGTATAGCATAAAATGAAGTAAAATAAATGACGAGTAAAAGTGTGTAGAAGTGAACATGGGTATATATCATATAGGTCTCTATATGATAACTATGTTAACGTTAAGTCTAAGTGTGAATGTCAACTCAACCGTAGAAGTATTCACGAGCACAAGAGTGGGGACCCAGGAGCAAGAAAACACGGGCCCATTTTATGTGTTAGCATCTGGACTCCAAGCCGTGGAGGAGTCGACCCGACTAAGATTTGAGTAAATAGAATTCGAGTAGGTTAACACGGGATTCCTGAACTTCTGTTGGATTCACACTTGTAACTCCCCAAGTACCCCGAGTATAATAAATTATAACTGTTAGATTAACTTAATTGATTTGATTGGTTGATTATAACATGCCTTGATCGAAACCATAGATTGCAAAAGGTGAAGAATGAAGTCGAGTAAGTCGAGTTGAATGTGGGTTATGTCAGTTGCAATCCTGGGTTGAGTCAAATTAGGTGTTCAAGTTCAAGTACAAGGTAGGTTCAAGTTTGAATTCGAGTTCGAGTTCAAATCAAGTTTGAGTTTATATTCAGGTGATAGTTATATCTTATTAATAGATTTAGTCTTGTGAATTTCTTGAGTTTGGAAAATATCGATAACCGCTGCACATGGACGGCAGGATTTGTGTCATTTTCAAAGAAGATTATCATTTGATAAATTCCACCATAAGGTTATGATATATATTTAGGGAGAAGTAAGTGGTGCATCATTGTCTCCGGCAACCCCGAGATAACTGACAAGAGAAGATACGTTCAAACCATTCTGCAATCTAAATACGTAACCAAGACTGGTCTTTTGATTTCTAGAGTATTTTAGTAAAAATGTCATTTAAAAATTCTTGAGGGTTTCTAATTCGTCCTAAAGCCTTGAATAAATTTGTAATCAAAATATGTTGTTTAAAAAGTCAAGATTTTTGTATAAAAACATATATTATATTTTGTGGTATTTTAGTGTAAAAATCTAACTTTTAAAGTTTATGGTATTTTAATGAAAACTACCACTTTTGAAAACTTGAAGGTATTTTGGTGTAACTTTAATCTTTCATTTAAAAATATATTTTTCAAAATTTGTTTACATAAAAATATAGATTTATGATTTAAATAATTTTCCAAATAATTTAATTTATTTTAAAAGGCACATTTCTTTAAAATTGTATTTTTATTCTTTTCGAAACCGAATTCACTGTGAGGAGTTCTGCATCTCGCTCTACCATCCCAAGGACGTTCGATAACCTGCACCATCCACAATGGGTTCCCTAACGAGGGTTGTAGAGACGTAATTGCAAAGGTGTTAAAAATAGCGATTAAAACGTATTTTTATAAACCGAGGGTATTTTCTTGAAAATTGTTTCTTTTAGAATAAAACATATAACCAAAATATAGTGCTATGAAAACCATTGTGTATGTGAGTGGGTTACGTCGTTACCCCGTGAATTTTCTAGAGTTATAGGTCATTACTGAAAGTATGGCTTAGCACCACTACTAGGTTTTTAGAAGTATCAAGTATACAATTTTAAAAAATCTAATGTGATAATGCATGCCATCCTAGAATCGAACTAGAGAATTAGGATTTTATTGTATGTAAACAAACTTTACATTAAGTGAATAAGGAATTTAACCTCTGTAGACCGGTCCTTCATTTCTAAAGCTCCAAGTAGTAGTCCCTTAACTCCAAGTAGTGGTCCCCCGAACTCTTCTTAGGCTTCACTTGGCGAAAGGAACGAGCTTGCTTAAAAATCTTCAAGGTCGAAGATGATCCACCTTGAGAAATCTCTAACTCAAGCTACCTCTTCACTAATTGAGGAATTAGTGAAGTAAACAAGCTATACTAAATGGCTAGTTTGGTATAGATTGATGAAGTAGGAATTTTGCTCACTTTAGAATTATTTTTCTCCTTTTCTTTTTTCACCTCATCAAAAGCTAGAGAAGAAAAATGAGGTGAAGAAGATGATCAAGTGATGAACCATAGTGAAAAAATATGTCAAATGATATTTATAAAGACTTAACCATGATTAAAGATAATGATTGGGTTAATAAATATCTAGAGTAAAACAAAATTAGCAGACTAAGTGAGGGTTCTACATGCTTCCACAAGTATCTTAAATCATGCCATTTTCCACCTAATTTTGGTTTATCCCTTAGTAATTAAATCACCCAAATTATCTTTAGTTTGGTATGAATCTCATACACCCATGTCCAATGTATCATCTAGCATGACACAATAATAAATACATTAATATATATCTCATATATATATATATATATATTCTAATGTATTTATAGAAAAGAAATTTTTAAGTGAGCTGATATTAGTTAATATATATATATATATATTAATATATCAAATATATAATTATGTATTAAATTATTATATCAACACTTGATTTAATAATCCGGCTATATCATATATAACTAACTAATATCATTTATATGTATATCAAATATACATATAACAAATTATCGAATCAATAATTGATTCAATAATCCGGTTATCTCACATATAACCTATATCGCGAGATCAGAATACGGTATCACATACACATATTAATCTCGGTCCCGCACATATCATATATGTGCCCTACTTCGTATCGCTTGAGCTAGGAAACCACTGTGTGGGACTCTAAAGACCCGTCAATACGCTAACAGTAGGTAATGATCATATCAGTTACTCACAAGCCGTCAGCGGTACTATCTGGACGTAACGGCTACCCAGGTATTGAGCGAATAGACGATCAACAAGAAAGTTTGTCCAAACTCCCATGAATCCTATAAGTACACTACCGTACAGTCCGGTCTCTTCATCTGATATGTCGCATATCGAGTCTGGGGGTGGAATCGTCAGACTCCAATAACTTGATAAATCATGCCGATGTGAGGCTCATAAAGGGTTGAGAAACTACTGATAATACTTACCAGTAAATTTCATCAATAGCCCTGGCCAGGAATTTACCGTTATAGCTAATCGAGCATAGCGCAACATCAACTCCCAATATCGGGAGAGACGAAACCCCTCCTATCGCTCATTGCCTCCATGTGACTCGGAACTATACCCAAAATCCACCTGTTTGCACGACTCCTTTGAACTGTGGTAGGGAGGAAATCAAAGCATAGTGGGAACCACACAAGACTTTATGACGATCTCGGGTCTACAGACTAACATGTACCAATGTCACCAGAGAACTGCTATCTAACGATAGGTATAATACCATCTAGGAGTTCTCGGCGAGTCCTGTTCGGTGTACCCATTCTCCAATGAGCACCTGTGTACAATCTCTGATGTCAAACACCAATGGCTGTGGGATCAACCACCGCCCCATACAGGGTCAAGAAATGTACATACTAGTCTACTCTAGAATATTGCTGCCCTGTCTCGATACTCTCTTGACTAGGACCAATTAAAGGATGTACTTGTGGACTATCCTGGCCCCATTAGTATGATCTACATCACAGTCCTGGTAGTCAAGTACGCATCCTAAAGGCTTTATCAACATGTAACAGAGAGACTGTATAATAACACAAGTGTACATGTTAAGATAAAGAGTAACCAGATAGCATACTATCATGTTGAGCAAGAAAGTCCTCTCTATATATGTTCAAGGATCCACTATAATATACAATCATGTACAATAATGGCCTCTAGGGCATATATATAACTAACAATTATAACGTTAAAAGGTACATGCAAAGTTTATAGTATTTTTGTGTAATTTTCGATGTATGATTTATTTAGCACGGAATTTTAGACACGTTCAAAATTAATGAGATGAATAATATTTTAAGATTATGTTAGAAAGATTAGTGTGACTTATCTAGTATGATAGTTCAAAATTAATGAGATGAATAATATTTTAAGATTATGTTAGAAAGATTAGTGTGACTTATCTAGTATGATAATTGTGATAAAATATTATTTAAAAGAAATTGTTAGAAACTGACTCCACTTTTTATCGATTATCGTTTTAAAAGTTGTTTGAAATTAAACAATTGAGAAGAGGGGAAAGAAAGAAGGGACATACGCGCAAATAGAACATGAGAGACGATGGAAATTTCTATTGAGGTATTTCATCGAACATCTTCAAGCATAAATCCGGAACGTTGATGGGTTAAAGATCTGGAGGTATGGAAATGACCGTGGCGCTCACGCGGAGTCGCGCCTAGCTTTGAAACCTCATTTCTCGGCCCATAATGCATCAAATACGCTGTCGAACATAAAGGATTTTTGGTGTTGTTGGTGGTGTTGCTGCTGTTGTTGTTCACGACGATGATGGTGATGACGATAGAGTGTTACAGTGGGGGCGTGAGGGGGTGTCAGGTGGGTGGGTTTGCTCAGCAATGGAGGGGGTGGTCAGCCATGGAGGGAAAGATGATGGAGAGGGAGATGTGGGTGATGGTGGTGATGTTTGAATATGTATATATGTATATGCAGTGTGAGAGAGAGAGCAGCAAGGGTTTTAAAAGTGAGATGGGGGTTACAAGAAGAGGGATGGGAAGAGAAAAGATCTGTTCATTGACAGAGAGGTGAAGGGAATTGGAGTGAGGTGTAATTAGAAGGTGGGGTTTTTAATTTGGGGAGTTAAGAAAATGAAAGGTTTTGATCACATTTTAATCTAAAGGAAATAAGGAGAAGAAGGGTCAGCACAAAAATGAAAAGGGAAAGAATGAAAAGGGATTATGATCGGGGTCTGTAAGAATAAGAAAAAGGAAATGAAAAATAAAGGAAACTGATTTGGTGAGGGTTTCAGTTTTTCTTTAGTACCATAAAATATATGGGTATGGCTGATGGATTGTATTTGGAAATAAAAGATTTAGAGGGAATAAATAGATAAAGTGAATTGGCTAGAATAGGCTTTTGGGCTCAGGGAGAAAAATAGTAGAAATAGATGGAGGATCAAATAGAAATAATATATTTAATAGAAAACATAATATATGGAAAATACCAAATACAATATTTTATTGAAAAAAGATAGTACGAATGTATAGGAATTTTGGGGTCGTTACAGGACGTGGAATCAACATCCCTTCAATGATTTGTGGCTCAAGCGGATTTTTCCACTTGATTACAGGACTGACACGCAGCTCTTTTAGCATCCTTTAGTTTTTGATGGGAGGATAATTTCTCACAGGTTTTCCGTTATCATTGAGTAAGAAGCCCCTACCGCATCAGCTTTCTTGGGAACATGCTTCTATGGCGGATCCACCTTCCAAATGTCTCTGTCAGCATGATTTTGTCCTGCTTGTACTGATCTTCGACCGAGCTCTTAAATATGAAGCAGTCCTCAATCGGGTGATTTACAACCGCCTTGCTGATGATATGGGTAGTGGTTAGGGTCGTTGACCACATTTTCTTGTGCCGGTTGCCGTGTTTCAGACAGCGCCAACATGCAATTTTTCATGGCAAGGTTGAATAACTTCTTCATCTTGTCACGAGGAAAAGAATATCCGCGTCCCAACTTCTCTTCAAGGGTGGGACCCAAACAGTTATCATTTCGACGGTCGGGTGCTTTACAACCGCCTTGCTGTTGCTGAGCATTGGCGACAAACGCCGCTTTGTTTTTGCCTTTACTGTTTCAAGATTCCCCTCCTGAGGAGGAGGAGACCCGGTCAATTTGCTCCAGTTGAACCAGCTTGTCAAGGATCTCTTGATATATAGTAGGCTTGGAGAAGGATAAGATTGAGTAGAGCTTCAGTTAAGGGTCGAGAGTGCCTATGAACTTCCTGACGGCTGAAGGTTCAGTGATGAGTTGCTCACATTTTGAGGCAAGATTTCTTAACTGGATGGCGTATTGCAATAGTGTTTCATTCGATCTTACCCTCTCGTTGATTAACGCGGAGATTGTATAACGCTTGCTTATGCTAAAAAATCTCTGCGTAAAGAGTAGTTCCATATCAGTGAAGGTCTCTATGGATTAATTTGGGAGCTCTGAGTACCATTCGAATGCAGTATCCGCTAGACTGCTGACGAACTATCGGAGGAGTAGCTTATTATCGCCTCTAGTGTTACCACACATTAATTTGAACTGTGCGATATGCTGGTGGGGATTGTCGTTTCCCTTTAAGACATTGAACTTCGTAATCGTACACCCCAGAGGGTACTACTTCTAGTCGTACCATGCTGGATATGGACGACCAGTTTTGACCGGCTTGGTGTTCGCTTTGCTGGCAGTGAGGAGTTTAACCTGTTGGGCTATATACTTGTTCATATCATAATATTGCATTATTATATTCCCCATTCCTAGTCATTTTACAAATAAACAGGTGCTTTTGATCCATGTCTGCTAATTAGTTGCAGCTTACAGGTTCTTGGAATAAAAACAGTGAAAAAGACAAAAGACGATACAAAAGTGAGATTTCGACCAACAAACAGAGAATCTTGATAAAGCCTACACGAAGATCAGTTCACAAAATACAAGGCAGCGCAAGGTTCAAAACTTCATCACGAAGCAACGGTAAAAGTCTACTACAATTATTCACTGTGGAATCTGGAAGAAACCTAGAAGCCAATCTGAGAAAAGAACCAAAGAAACAGGAAGAAAAAGTCAACACAAAGCAGAATACCAAATTTCAGCAAAGGAGCCTCTTATTTGGCTGCGGAACCGCGGCCAAACCTGGCCTGCGGCCGCGGTTCCGCAGCCGTGCGAAGCCCGTAGTGGCAGAAAAATTTCCAAAAGATTGGCGGTGCGTGGAGCGTTGACTTGGTCTTTTTCTTAGGGGGTATTTTTGTAAAAGCAGATATGCGAGTCAATTGTAACCCTAGGGTTTCTATCCTCTATAAATAGGAACCCTAGATGAGGTCCTATTTCTAGCCCTTTGGAACAGTTAGGAGCTGTCTAGCTGACCTAGATGACCCTAGATCTAGGCCTGATTGTGCATTTGTGGTTGATTGTATTTGTGTCAAAGCCCTTTATCAAATTTTTTTTTTTGCAAAATGTTCCAAATAATTTTTTTTAAAAAAAGACTTGCAACTTTTGTCACTAAGAACTCCTTGCACCAACCACCTTCTTTCTCTTCTCCTTTCTTACATCATGGGTACCCCACCTCACAAATCTCTTGCCGAACTTTGGTACCCCGAACCAAACTTTGCCTCTTACGCGAATTGTTTCGGTCGATTTAAGGATGACCCATCCATTCCCAAAATTTCTTTGAAAGATCGAATAGAAGCGTCTAGGAGAAACAGTTTGACTCCGCAATCCACTTTGTAGCAACCGTGTCAACCTTCACCACCTTCGTACGTTGATACCACTTTTTCGAGTCCTGTTGTAACTCCTAAACCCATGTCTATTGCTGAGCATATTGAACAATCTCATAGTCGATCTTTCACTCCTCTCAACACATCCAGTTCTTGAGATCAACAAGTCCATTCACCTTTTTATCTAAATGTTGATCCTACTCCTGTCCAACCATCCAATTCTTACCAGTCCTACCCGACTTCCGCACCTTCCCTAGACATTACTTCTACACAGCCATTTGGGAGTTTTACGTATCCAAACAATTTTGAATCTTTTACCGAAACCCCTTCACAACCCATGTCTAGTCTAGAACAGTCGTTGGAGGCTTATATAGTAGCGACAAACCAAATGATTAGGAACGTGGATGCGTCCATTACCGCCCTTATGCAACCTAGTGAACCGGTAGCTAGTTTCCAACTAGCTCCAAAAATTCCAATGTATGAGGAGGCGGTTGGACAAAGTGAGAATTTGAGAGGATTTCCAAATCAAACCTACCCATACCCAATTGAATCCAACAACTCCAGTTTTCAAACATGTGTCCAAAATGATGAGTTGTGCGACTTTGTAGTGCTTGATTTGCCAGATTGTGAAGAGTCCCTTTCGAGTGAAACCATACCTAATCTTTTTGAACTTTACACCTCCACTTTAGAGCCTAAATCAATTGATATCCATGCTTTTGATGAGGTGTCTGAAAAAATTGATTTTCACTTGATTGAGGATATAGAAGCCGGGGATATTTTGGATGATGAACCCGTAGATTTGATTGAAATTTTATGTCCAACTCATCATCCCGAGTCATTAAATGTTTCTCCCGAACCTCCTATGCGTCTTGATTTTGATGATAATAGCATGGATAAGCTAAATTTTGAGGAGAATTATGAGGATAGTATTGAGGAGAGTGTTAAGGATAATATTGAGGATGAACCATTTTTGTTTGATGTGTCGGATTTTCCAATTCATCCTCCTGAATCTTTAACTGTTATACTTCCTAAATCACCCTCCCTCCTTTCCATCGTTCCGACCGCGCAAAAGATCACGCTTGAAGATTGTGAGCTTGAAAAATTTCTCTTTGAATCTGACACAGTTCTCACAAACGATAACGATTACGAGTGTTTCACTTTTTCGGACGATGTTGAAAACTCACCTCCCGAGTTTGAGTCCTTTACATTTTCAGATGAGTTAGTTGAACCATCAAACTCGGTTGCTTACAGTCATTTCGAACCATTGATGGAATCCTTCAAATTCGAGACAGATTACTTAGGTGAGAATAAGACTATCCCTAAATCACTCCCTTTCGTCCTTCCTATCGTTTCGACCACGCAAGACTCCGTCGCGTTTCCATTTTCAATGGAGGGTTTACCAAGTTCAAAGTACCCATGTTTTCTCATAAATCTTGAGGGATTTGACCCCATTTCTCGACGGGTTGATAAATTAGCACAATCGCTTTTAACACATCGGTCATCACAATTTGCGCTAATTTATTCCCTCGATTTACACCCTCAAGATCGTACCACACTTCTTTCTCTTTTCCGACATTTTTCTCCTCCACCAAGACCATATTCCACTCTTCTTCCCATACGGTCTCGTGTGCTTCTCAACTCCTTTCTCTACACTCCATTCTTCCACCAACCCTACTATTATCACGACAGAATTTTTGAATGGTTGGTGCTATCGTTTGGCCTGTGTAAGGCCTTGTTTAGTTTGGGGATGACCTTGTTGTATATATGTATATATATTTTTTGTTTTTCTTTTAACAATAAAAAATTATAAATAAATAAACAGGGGAGTGCCGACATCTTGACCCTCTTGGTGTAGCATGACAGTGAGGACACCGTCAAGTTTAAGTTTGGGGGTATGCTCGGTAAGACTTCTTCCTTCGCATTCATGTGTATATTTTTGCATTTGCATACTTATTTTAAAACCCATAAAAAATTGAAAATTTTAAAAATTATAAAAATTAAAGTATTCAATTTTGGCCTAATTGACTTGAGTTTGACAAAAAGGTTAACTAGCTAGGAACAACTAGATCTAGACTTAGTAAATTAAAAATCCTAAAAATAACCTTTCTTAAAGTTTAACGGTAGAAAGTATATGTCTTTGTAGTTTATTTAGAAATAGGCAAATTTTGAGTTCACTTCGTGGGCTAAGTTAAAATAATGGAAGAGTATTGAAATTTTTATTAAAGTATAAATTTGAAAAATAATTCCTAGCTTAAGTCTAAATTCTGAAAATATATACCCTACAATTTGCACAAACACGCACCTTGAAACTTGGAATACTAGATGAGACCTTGAAATGCTCTTGTCTAAAGTCCTTAGTACGAAGAAAATAAAATAAAAATTCAAGTGTGAATAAAGAGATAAAAAAAATGAACACTGGTTTTTGTGATTACTTAAGACTGCAAAAAATAGAAAAATATTTAGCGAGGGTGCTTCATCACCTAGTGCCTTAGACCAACTGGTTTGGGAATCACTGCTAAAGCCTTAGGTATTGCAAGACTAGGAATTATGCTTTAATGTGCAAACACGTCTTGTAATCGGTTGTTGGTACCTCAAGAAGTATTAACGGTCGCATGAAGGATGTGTGAGCGAAATTCATCTAAAAATTCACCTATTAAGAAGTGATTTGGACAACGGACAAGAGTATGATTGCTTGATTTGAATTTCCAAGTGTAGGGGTGATTTATACACACACGTAGGGGTATGTGATTGGGGTTTAGATAAGAGATAGGAATGAAGAATAGGACTTGTATCTTTAGTAGAGATGATAAAAATTCTTAAGTTGAGATAGAACCCTAAAAGGAAAACTTAAGAGATGACGAAAGCTAAGTAAGTCTACAGAATATATATAATCTTAAGTTAAATGATAAGGAAGCATGAAGAATACGGGTGGATAATTTATGAGTCGAAGATAATAGAGTTCTTGTTAGAAAACCTAATTGGAGAATAAAAGTTAATGGGCCAAATTGATAGGATTTTGTGGGTAGTATCCGCTGAAAACCCTCAGGAGACAACACTCCTCCTACTAGGGACACCTAGAGGTTTAACGGCTTGTTGCACGAGCTCAGTGCAATCGCGTTTCCCTGCGAAAGTGAGGTTAGGTTTCTGTTGAGAATAAAACTAGGTTTGCTCGAGGACAAGCAAAAGATAAGTTTGGGGTATTTGTTTATACCATAATATTGCATTATTATATTCCCCATTCCTAGTCATTTTACAAATAAACAGGTGCTTTTGACCCATGTCTGCTAATTAGTTGCAGGTTACAGGTTCTTGGAATAAAAACAGTGAAAAAGACAAAAGACGATACAAAAGTGAGACTTCGACCAACAAACAGAGAATCTTGATAAGGCCTACACGAAGATTAGTTCACAAAATACAAGGCAGTGCAAGATTCAAGACTTCGTCACGAAGCAATGGTAAAAGTCCACTACAATTATTCACTGTGGAATCTGGAAGAAACCTAGAAACCAACCTAAGAAAAGAACCAAAGAAACAAGAAGAAAAAGTCAACACAAAGCAGAATACCAAATTTCAGCAAAGGAGCCTCTTATTTGGCCACGGAACCGCGGCCAAACCTGGCCTGCGGCGGCGGTTCCGCGGCCGTGCGGAGTCCGTAGTGGCAGAAAAATTTCCAAAAGATTGGCGGTGCGCGGAGCGTTGACTAAGTCTTTTTCTTAGGGGGTATTTTTATAAAAGCAGATATGCGAGTCAATTGTAACCCTAGGGTTTCTATCCTCTATAAATAGGAACCCTAGATCTTTTATTAGGTTATGCCTCCTTTCATTAATAAAATTCAGAATTCTTTTTGGAGAGCATCGGTGCCTCTTTTCATTTCATCTATTCAGATCTGACAAGTCTTGTGTAAATGTTTGGGGAGAGCCATCAAGTAAGTAGTTTTATTTAATTGCCTTAGTATAGATCTTTAATTCCTTGCCCTAGATAGATAGTTTAGATCTGTTCTTCAAATTCCCTAATGAGCGAATAGTCTCCTCGCTTGTTAGGGTTAGCTTTGGGGAAGGCTTTTGAGAGATGAAGATCTCTCATCCCTTTCTTGCCCATCACACTTTTTTATAGGACTCCATGCATACATGCACACACCGCTCCCTACGGCACCCTATCCCACGAGGTAGCGGTGATACCGTAGTATAAAGGCCCGGTTGAGCGTGTTTTCCATGGAGGTTAGGGTAAGGATTGATAAAGGAAGGACAAGAACCTAGAGGAAGAAACACCTTCCCGAATGGTTCTAATCCCCTTTATTAATAATTATCACCTCATAGATCTTAATTTGGGTATAGAAAGCGGTGAGATTTATTTACATTTCCAAACCTACCCTAAACCTAACCGTAGCAAGATTTAGATCTAGATAGATTTAGTTTTTAGATTTAATCAATAAGATCCGACACCCATCGGAATTAACTCGTAAGAGCGATTAGAAAATTCACAAAATCCCTGTGGACCAACCCGTACTCACCGGCTAGCTACCAAGCGACGCCGTTCTTGATTGCGGTTATAAATATTTTTGATTCATCTTTAAAAAGCGCATAAGCTAGTTAAAATCATTTAAATCAATACTCGTTGAGCTGAGCCTTCGAGATCGTTTCATCCTTCGTGGCTGAAGGGGCTTGGAAATGACTTGTCGCCTCCCCTTTTTCATTATCAAGGATCACTAGCGGATCTTCTGCCAGCGGTTCTGACGGCAGGGCCATCATCCCACACATTTGCTGCATGAGGAGGTTTTTCTTATCAAGAGCTCATTTCAAAGAGTCAACATCAGACCCTTGTCCCTCAGAATTTTCTTGTTCGTCCTCCGGATGCGCTTTGGGCGGCGGACTGACGAGTGCTGCCTTTGAGCCACAGTCAACTACCGAGTTTGGAGTCGATGACTGGTGGAAGCATTGTTTTCACTTCCATTGAGATGTATCATCCGCACGGTGTAGACTATTTCAGAATCGTGCATAGAGCTTCTGACATTCAGCCTCTTGGGATTTACTCTAAGCGACGGGAATCTCTTCGGCCTTTGCCTTTTTGGGAAGACCACTTCAGACTTAAAAGTTGGTTTATCAGCCCTCGGTTGATGCTTGAACTTCTTCGATCTCGGAGATGGCTTGCTACTGACCACAGAGCTATGGACCTCCTTCCAGAGTCACGGCGGTGAAAGTACTGGCTTCTACTCACTTGATGTCTCTACAGACGATGGAGAATTCTTTAAGATGGTGGTAGACGAGTTTCGCCTGACCCTGTTCAGTGTCTCGAAACTGTTGTCAGTCGAGACAGCTGCATTGAAAGCTGAGCTTGGCATGGGTGGAGTAAATCCTGATGGGGAGATATGAAAGTTCCCAGTGCCCTTCGCTGAAGATGATCCACCCGAGAGAACCAAGTTCAAGCTTCAACTTCATCAATGAAGTAACTAAAGACCCTATGTTGCTAATCTAGGATGCTTAGTAATTTTTGTGAGTATTCTAGCATTTTTCTTTCTCTTTATCTTCATGATTCTCAACTCATGAGAGGGTTTAAGATGAAGAAGAAGAAGAAGAAGAAGAAGAAGAAAGAGCTATGGAAGAAAGATGAGCTGGAATGGTGGAATGAAGAAGTCATTCTCAAATCAAGCATGCAACATTTTCTTTTGTTAAAAGAATTTTCCAATTTAAAATTACAAACATGCTTGAATAGTATATGCAAATGAATTAATAATTCATCTGCCCGTACCCTCCACCATTTCTTTTTTCCACCTCATTTCTTAATTTCTTTAAAAAGAAATGAAAATCTAGAAATGATGTATCCTCCTTCTAGAAGTATTCTTGTATAAATACAGGAATACGTCCCCGCAAATACATTCCCTTATTCATATCAAAATACGAATACCCAAAAGATAGAAAAATACAATAAACATAATACTAGATTATACATATCGAAATATATATTAAATCAAAACTTGATTTAATAATCCGGCTTAATCCTAAACCGGCTAGTATTATCATCCGCCTGATTGAAGTCCGTGTGGCTAGCACACATACCTAATCGGAACCCTGCACGTATTAATATACAGCCACTATATCATTTTGCCTGAACTGAGAAAAACCCTCTGTGTGGGACTCTGAAGACTCGTCAATACGCTGACAGTGATTTTAATCACTACTACGTCAGCGGCACTAGCTGTACGTAATGGCTACCCAGGTATTGAAAGAAAGGAAGGCCGACCAACAAAACTCATCCGTACCCCTACTGAGCCTGTCTGTGACAACCTTCGTACAGTCTTGTCTCTTCGTTTGAGATTATTGCATACCGGGTCCACGGGGTGGATAACGTCTGACCCTTACAAACCCGATAAGTTGTGCCAGTATGAAACTCATCGCCCACTGAGAAACTACTGATATCACATCAGTAAATCTCATCCACCTTGGCCAAGGGTTTCTGGTAATGGCTGACCCAATACAGCACGATATCGACTCTCAATACCGGGAGAGACGAATCTTTGACGATTGTTCACTGCCACCATGTGGCTCGGGATTGTACCCAACTAAAACCTGTTTGCACGACTTATTTGAGCCATAGTAGTGTAGTAATCTAAGTACAGTGGGAACTCACACGAGACAAATGAAAATCTCATGTCAAAGGACTAACATGTACTCATACCACAAAAGAACTTCCATCTGACGATAGGTATAATACCATCTAGAAGTTCCCGGCGAGTCCGTCCGGTGTACTCACCTCCAGTGAGCACCTGTATACTATCTCCGGTGACTCAACACCAATAGCTTGTGAGACCGGCCACTGTCCCTCGTCGGGGTCTCAAAAAGTATACACCGGTATACTCCGGAGTATCGATGCCCTGTCTCGATACTCGCTCGACTAGGGACATTTAAGGATGTGCTTATGGACCATCCAGCTCCCACGTATATGATCGCCATCATAATACTGGTAGTCAAGCAATAATCCTACGGGCTTTATCAAAACGTATACATATAATGATAAAGACAATCCAGATAGCATACTATCATCTCGAATAAAACCGTTCTACCTATATAGGTCCTCTTTCAATCATCATAATCGCCTGCCTGCGATTACAATAATTGCCTTGAGGGCACTATATCCAACAATCTTCTACTTGCACTTAAGTCCAATTATTGCGGTATTGCATACTCATAACTCGTGTGCTACCGAATATCCAACTTCTTGAGAAACTTATGTGTTCGAGAAATAGCCTTAGTGAGTGGATCCGCTCTAATATTTCTATCTTTATCTCTCTATATCTCAATTTCGCGGAGAACAACTATCTCCCGAAATGAGCGATACCTGTTTTAGAACTTGTCTGGATATCTGATGGGACCTTGTTCATAACATGAACACCAAATCCAACAAGCTTCTTAGATTGTATCCATTTGCCGACGTAATCAGCACCCAGTGCCATGACCACCTCAGTATCCTGCTTAGAAACCTATCCAACATACTATACCTCAAAAGAGAGAAAACTATTAAATCTGACAGCTACTCTATCATCCAGGTCATATCTTGGAAGCCTGAAATGATAACCGCCTCCTCAAGGAGGCTGCCGTTACCATATACCAAGAACATCCTATTATGTTCATAACTGCTTCCCAATGTTTCTTCAGGATCGAATTAATATATGCTTATAGCAGCTAGTGCAAAAGCAATGTCCGGTGTGGTACTTGATATCTCATGATTGACTCTATTGCCAAAATATGGGATATGTCAATCATGCAAATCTCTCTTCTCATCAGTCTAGAAGATATCTTTTTAAAGAGGGTGACTCCATCACCTGCGGGTACACCATCATGTCAGGAGTCGATCATTCTAAAATACTTTAGAATAGTGTCCAAGTACCCTAATTAGGACATTTCCCAAATCTAGATCTAAAACCATAGATCTAGTTACCAGAATCCGTAATATATTGTCCATATCTTATATGGAGAAACACCTTGTGACAACCAAAATTTGACTGATCGTAGTATAGGAACATCATCTTCTATCAGGAGCATGCCATCTAAATACAAGGAATCACTCCCTACTGCCTTTTTATCAGGTCCATCTGTTGTTCTGATGAAGTCAAAATCTTTAACTTTCATATCAAACTAGATGACCAAGTCCGCTTTCCTTTCTTTAGTCTTAAATAGACATAAGCAACTTTCCCACCATTTGCTTCTGCTGCTCCCACTGACTATTGTTGGATATATATGCCCTAGAGGCCTTCATTGTATAGGATGCTAGGGATATGTATGTACATGACAATCTTGCTTGATATGATAGTACGTTATTTGGTTTGTCTTTATCTTAATGTGTGATGTATTTTACTTTGTATTTATATACTTGTTGATAAAGCCCGTAGGGTGTTTGCCTGACTACCGGCGTTGTGATGGCGGTCATACTTATGGGAACTGGATAGTCAATAGGCACATCCTTAAATGTCCCTAGTTGCAGGAGTATCGAGACCGGGCATCGATGCTCCAGAGTAGACTAGTGTATACATATCTAGACCCTGACGAGGGGTGATGGATTGGTCCCGCAGCCATTGGTGATGTGCACCTAAGATTGTATACAGATGCTCACTGAGTGTGAGTACACCGGACAGGACTTGCCAAGAACTGACTGGATAGTATTATACCTAGCGTCAGATAGCAGTTCTCAGGTGACATGTGTATAGATAGTCTGTCGACTTGAGGTCGTCATTTGTCTCGCGTGAGTTCCCACTGTACTTTGATTACTACCCTACCACGGCTCAAAAGAGTCGTGCAAACAGGTTTTAGTTGGGTACAGTCCCGAGCCACATGGAGGCAGTGAGCGACTGTTAGGGATTCGTCTCTCCCGGTATAGGGAGTCGATATCGCAATGTAATCGGTTGGTCATTACCATAAGTCCCTGGCCAGGGCTGATAGAGAATTACTGGTGGATTGACCAGTAGATTCTCGGATGGTCTTGAGCCACACCGGCACGACTTGTAAGGTTGTTAAGGGTGACGTTTACCACCTTCCTAGACCATACATGCGATACTCTCAGACGAACAGACTAGACTGCACGGATATTGTCACGGACAGGCTCAGTAGGGGTTACGGACGAGTTCGCTCGTCGGCCTCCTTTTCGACACGTACCTGGGTTGCCGTTACGTACAGCTAGTGCCACTGACGGACTTTTGGTTAAACCTACTGCCAGCGTATTGTCGAGTCTTTAGAGTCCTACACAGAGGGTTTCCCTGGATCAGGCGAGACGATGTAGACGCCGTATGGTTTTACGGCAGGGTTTCGATCGCATTCGTGTACTGGCTACTCGAATGACGATCGGACGGATAATACTAGTGGGCTTTGGTTTAAGCCGGATACTAGTATTGTAGTATTGGATTATACTGATCTTAGTGTATCTGTATTTTTTGGAATACGGATACGGGTATGAAAATACGGAAAAATGGCATTCTTGTAAATTCACAAGATTGACCTTCTAGAAGGAGACACCTCATTATTGTTTTATTCTTTTTCATTAAAGAATTAATGAGGTGGAAATTAGGAGGCATGGGTTGAAGAATGGCTAAGTATTTGTTTATTTCTTTTGGAGCCACTATTCAAGCATATTTGTAGATTATATGATTTAATAATGCCATGGTTGAATTATTGGCTTAAGACTTAACCATTCTTCTTCTCATTTCTATTATCATTATCACAAAAGGATTCTCTCTCCAGGTTCTCTTCTCTCCATCTTCCTCAAGCTCATACACTTGCATGTGTTGCAAAACAATGAGCTTTGAGATCAATTAATCTAATACACTCACTCTACATCAACTTAGTCTTCTCTCTTAGCAAGTTTGATCACTAAGTTATCTCATGGAGGTTGGAACTTGACCATAGGCCCTCGGGTGGATCCATCTTCGACGCAAAGGAGACCGGCAACCGAGTTCATTCAAGAACCAAGGAGCAAGGAGCAACTTGAAGACTCGAAGGACTAGGAATGAGGGTATAACTCCTTTACATAGTAGTTAGCTCTCTCTCTTAGTCTAGTTTTTGTTAACTAAGGTTTAAACAAGATCCTAAAGTGGAACAAGTTCATGATGCAAAGCTAAAACATGATTCTTAATGAGGTGAGAAAATCGTTTTTCAAGTTTTCCACCTCCCCGCAAGCCGTGGGGTGTGCATCATGGACTTACACTGGTATCAGAGACTATTTAAACCTTAACTAACTTGTTAGCAAAGTGTTAGAAATTCGATCGCCGGAAAAATCCCAAAAACGCGTCCGAAAAATCTAGTTTCTGTCGATTTTGAAATCTGGTCGTAAAATTATTTCAGAAGGCTTAAAAATACAGGCAGGCTTTTTTAAGAATACAGAAGAAATTTGGGCTCCTGAATCGGTCAGACCACCGCGGATCCACGGCAGAACCCAGAGTTCCGCCGTGGATCCGCGGCCGAGTCGACTCCGATTCAGCCTAAATTTATTCTGTTATTCTTATTTTCTGGATTTGTGATTTTTAGGATATTTTGATTCTGCCCAGATATTTTGTGTACTCTGTGGAACTTGGGGTAGACTCAAATTTGCTTAATCGATTGAAATTCTAATTGCTTTAGCTAATCGGTTCTTCTGTAATGTTATGTGTGTTTTGAAATGTCTGCTAATCGTTATACGACGATTAGTGGGGGTTGCACATATCTGTGATGATTGGTTTGTGTATATGAATCTTATTGGATCGTTGTGATGAATAGCCGGGGTGTGTGAGACGAGTGTTTTCTTTTCTTTCATTCAATGTAATTTGTAAAATTGATATAATATTATTTTTGCGGGGCACATCCGGGATGAGGTTGTAGCCACCGTTGTATTATTTCTTTTACTGTTTTTGCTCCTAGGATAGACCCAAGGAGGGGCACAAACTACCGGGTATTTTGAAGTGCTTAGTGGCCTACTCATGTTGTTGAGGGAGACTGCTTCACTTCTGGTACTTGGCGGGTAGTTTGCCGCACCCGTAGGGGTCTAGGGTGGGATTTTGGCTATTCATCACGACCGTGGAACCCGTTTTTCGTTATGCGCTTAAACGAATTGCGGAATTCCTAGTATATCCAATATGTTTATCTGTGATCTGGAATGCCTATTATTGCGTGCGACGAATGGATATATCTATATATGATATTTATTAGGCGTTGCTTATGTTTTACACCCGCGCTAGTCCAGCCCCCGCTATGTCGTTAGTTAAGTAACCTAACGGGTGATGACGGGGCCCAGTGGCGAATACGGATGGCATAAGCGTACGTTGTATTTTCGTTGTTTTCTGCAATGGTAGGATTAAATGATGGGACGACATTAATTCATTAATGCAAAGAAAATAAACCTAAACTAAATCGTTTGAACAATTTCAAAACCACTCGGTTTTCTTCAAAAAACAAATTTTAAATGCGGAGCTTAAGCCACTCCTTTCAAAAAGCTATCTTGGTTCCTTCAATCATATCAAGTTCACTACGTTAACGGTTTCGCCAAAAACCAGCCGTAACCCTCCGTCGTTTCAAATAAACAGCACATCGTATTCATGCTATGTTTTTTGGCCTACGTCAAGGCATGGTGTATGGTAGCAATGTGTTGCTTATTTGTTGCATAGATAGATGCATTAGTTTAGGACAGTCGCACAGCCTTGTTAGCCTACGTCAAGAGCGAGTACGGATAGATCTAAATTAATCAGGACAACGATGGGTAGAACTTGACTTGCATCTTATGATTTGTTGGCCTACGTCAAAGTCATAAGAGCTTGGGGTAAAAATCGCATCGGGAGTTTCAAACATAAAGGAAACTTGCAGATTTAGCATACCTTCTGGAGTATGGTAACTAGAGTGGCTTCCATCTAGGGTATCATACGATGATAGTTGGATCTCGATCCCACTGATGAGTAGGATTACTCTCGGGAGATTTTCTCACTTAACAATCAATGCTATAAACCAAGTAGGTGTCTAGAAAGGTGTTAGTGGGGCTACGCCTCCTGGGAAAAGAGGTTATATAATTAAGGAACTTCGCAAAAGCGTTGGAAAACCTCCCTCGAAGTACCAACACTGGCCTGGCTGAAAGGTTAAGCAAGTATTGTGAGGTGCGATTAATCCTGACTAATTCTTCTTTTAGGGTTTAAAGAAGGATTTGAGGAAACAGTGGGAGCCATCCTTTTTAGATAAACTAATAAACCAATATAAACTTGTAAGAGCATATGCTGAGTGTTTCTTTTTTCTCTCTCTCTGGCAGCTACCATGATAGGACTAAAACTATTACTTGAAAAAAATACACTGACCGGGCCAAACTATAAAGATTGGCTAAGGAACGTCAACATTGCACTGACTTATGACAAAGTTACATATGTTACCACCGCTGTTCCTTCCCCTATCCCAGGACCAGATTCCTCAGTTGCGGACAAGGAGGTTCGCAAAACCTGGAATCTAGACTGTGAGAGAGCTAAGTGTATCGTGCTGGCGTCCATGAACAATGAACTCCAGAAACGGCACAAGTGTATGGATATTATATCCATCTTTCTCCATTGCAAGGAACTGTATGGAGAGCACTCCCGTATCGCGAGGTACGAGACCTCAAGGAAACTGTTCCAGATGAGATTAGATCCAGGATCACCTGTAGGAGGGCACGTCCTGAAAATGATCAGCCTCATTGAGGAACTCGCAAACCTGGGATGCGTGCTAGAGAATAAGTTGTACATCGACTTGATTTTGCAGTCCCTTCCCCACACCTTCTCTCAGTTCGTGTTGAACTTCAACATGCACAAAATGGAAGCTGATCTTCCAAAGCTCCTCAACATGCTGAGGGTAGAAGAGGCCTCCTTGAAAAAGGAGAAGACCCCCGTCCTATATGTTGGCCAATCATCCTCTTCTAAATCTAAAGCGAAAGCTAAAGGGAAGAAGAAGATGAAAGCCACCAAATCGAAAGGCGGGGTCAAGAAGGTGCAGGGAATGAACAAGGCAGGAAGGGTGAAGGCGGATAAGAATGAATGCTACTATTGTCACAAACAAGGGCACTGGAAGAAGGATTGCATGGCTTTCAAAGCCAAGGACACGAAGCAAGCTGCTGCTTCTGCTTCAGGTGTGTTTGTAATCGAAAATTGTCTTTCAGTAAACTCTACATCATGGGTACTTGATACCGGTTCTGGTTCTCACATCTGTAATTCTTCGCAGGCTCTGAGAAACCGTAGAGCACTGAAGACAGGTGATATGACTCTCCGGATGGGCAATGGAATGCACGTAGATGCTGTTGCAATGGGGGAATATCACCTGGGGTTGACTAGTGGGCGCATTTTGGTGTTGTACAGCTGTTTTTGTATTCTCAGTATGCTGTGTAATATTATATCAGTATCTTTGTTATCTAATGAAGGATATAATTTTGCATTTGAAAGAAATGTCATGAACATTCTCCTAAATCAAGAAATGATTGGGTTTGGCACACTGGAAAATGGCATATACATACTTAATCAATTTCAATATTCAAAACACGCTTAAAAGGAAGGCTCCAGATTCAAACCAAGCTTTCCTATGGCATTGTAGACTTGGTCATATAAATGAAATAAGGTTGACTAAGTTACATAAAGATGGATATTTAGATCCGTTTGAATATTCATCATATGCAACTTGTCAATCATGTATCAAAAGAAAGATGACCAAATCTCCGTTCACCGGACACGGAGAAAGAGCCACGGAACTCTTGGGACTTGTACACAGTGATGTATGTGGTCCAATGTTTACACATACACGAAGCGGTCACTCCTACTTCATCACTTTTACTGATGACTTCTCTAGGTATGGACATGTGTTTTTAATGAAGCATAAATCCGAGGCTTTTGAGAAGTTTAAGGAGTATAAAAATGAAGTGGAGAAACAGACTGGTAAAAGCATCAAGACACTTCGATCTGATCGAGATGGAGAATACTTAAGTACCAGTTTCCTTGAATGCTTAAAAGAGAATGGAATTCTCTTTCAGCTTACTCCACCTTATACACCTCAGCATAATGGTGTATCAGAAAGGAGGAACCGCACGCTACTAGACATAGTGCGTTCAATGATGAGTAGTGCTGAGTTGCCACTTTCCTTCTGGGGTTTTGCGCTAGAATCAACAGCATACCTATTGAATAGAGTTCCAACTAAGTCTGTGCATACCACTCCATATGAAATGTGGAGCGGGAAGAGACCATGTCTCAAGTATATCAAGATATGGGGGTGTCCGGCATTTGTTAAAAAGCATAATCCGGATAAGCTCGAGGCACGATCAGTTTTGTGCAAGTTTGTGGGATACCCCAAGCATTCAAGGGGATATCTGGTCTACTACACTGAAGAAAAAAAGGTGTTTATCGCTCGCCACATTGTCTTCTTAGAGAGCGAATTTCTTGCAAAAGAAATTAGTGGGAGCGCGGTAGAGCTGGAAGAAATTCCAGAACCTCAAACCACTGCCGAGGACTTAGTAGAACCTCAGGTTTCAATAGAGCCCGACGAACCAACGCCGCTCCGCAAATCAGGTAGGCTTTCTCGTCCTCCTGAAAGATACTATGGGTTTCTTATAAATGGGGATCGAGAGGATTGCATCATCGATGATGATGAGCCTACTAATTTTCAGCAGGCTATCACGAGTAAAGACTCGGTGAAGTGGCTGGATGCTATGAGATCCGAAATGGAATCCATGTACACCAATAAAGTTTAGACTTTAGATGTTGCTCCTCCTGGGGTGAAACCAGTTGGATGCAAATGGATCTTCAAAAAGAAGATTGGTGCATTTGGACAAGTTGAAACCTACAAAGCTAGACTCGTTGCAAAAGGTTTTCGTCAAAGACCAGGATTGGACTATGATGAAACCTTTTCACCAGTAGCTATGCTTAAATCCATTCGGATCCTGCTTGCCATTGCTGCCTTCCATGACGATGAAATCTGGCAGATGGACGTAAAAACAGCTTTTCTAAATGACATTTAGAAGAAACTGTTTACATGGATCAACCAAAAGGTTTCTTAGACAGTGGGAGCAGCGGAAAGGTGTGCAAGTTGCTTAAATCCATTTATGGATTAAAACAAGTATCGCGGAGTTGGAATATCTGCTTTGATGAGACGGTCAAAGAATTTGACTTTATCAAAAATATAGATGAACCATGCATTTATAGGAAGATTGTGGAAAGAGCAGTAGTCTTCCTCGTTTTGTACGTCAACAACATACTACTGATAGGGAATGATGTCCCTATGCTACAATCAGTAAAGCTCTTCTTGTCACAGAAATTCTCCATGAAAGACCTGGGAGATGCATCCTATATTCTGGGTATTAAGATCTATCGTGATAGATCCAAAAGGATGTTGGGACTTTCACAGTCCGGGTATATTGACACTATACTAAAGAGATTTAGTATGGAAGATTCCAAGCGCGGTAATTTACCCGCTTGTCACGGGATCACTCTCTCCAAAGAGATGTCTCCAAAGACTGATGAAGAGAGGGCTCGCATAAGCATTATACCCTACGCTTCGGCAGTAGGATCCATAATGTATGCGATATTATGTACCAGACCAGTTGTAGCTTACGCACTTAGTGTGGTAAGCAGGTATCAGTCTGACCCAGGTGAGAGGCATTAGATAGCGGTAAAGAACATTCTCAAGTACCTTAGAAGGACTAAGGAGATGTTCTTGGATTACGGTAATGGGGACCTACAGGTCGAGGCTTTTACCGACTCCAGCTTCCAAAGTGACAAAAATGACTCTAAATCCGTTTCGGGTTTTGTGTTTACCCTCAATGGAGGGGAGGTATGTTGGAGGAGTTCCAAACAGGATACCGTCGCAGACTCAACTATGGAGGCTGAGTATATAGCTGCTAACGATGCCGCGAAAGAGGCTGTCTGGATGAAAAAGTTCATCTCTGAACTTCAGGTGGTTCCGTCCATTGCCAATCCAATACCTTTGTATTGTGATAACAATAGGGCTGTAGCATTAGCGAAGGAACCAAGGTCCCATCAGAAATCCAGGCATATCTTAAGGCGGTATCACCTGATCAGGGAGATCGTGGATCGCCGGGAGATCGAGGTGCGGAGAGTGGACACAAAAGACAACACGGCAGATCCATTCACCAAGGCCATCCCTCAAGTCCAGTTCGAGAGGCTGTTTGAGATGTTGGGCATGCGGTACGCCAGCAACTGGATCTAGTGCAGACAGTGGGTACTCATTGCGCCAATTACAGGCCTTAGTGCGAGTGGGAGATTGTTGGATATATATGCCCTAGAGGCCTTCATTGTATAGGATGCTAGGGATATGTATGTACATGACAATCTTGCTTGATATGATAGTACGCTATTTAGTTTGTCTTTATCTTAACGTGTGATATATTTTACTTTGTATTTATATACTTATTAATAAAGCCCGTAGGATGTTTGCCTGACTACCGACGTTGTGATGGCAGTCATACTTGTGGGAGCTGGATAGTCAATAGGCACATCTTTAAATGTCCCTAGTCGCAGGAGTATCGAGACCGGGCATCGATGCTCCAGAGTAGACAAGTGTATACATATCTAGACCCTGACGAGGGATGATGGATTGGTCCCGCAGCCATTGGTGATGTGTACCTAAGATTTATACAGATGCTCACTGAGTGTGAGTACACCGGACAGGACTCGCCGAGAACTGACTGGATGGTATTATACCTAGCGTCAGATAGCAGTTCTCAGGTGACATGTGTATAGATAGTCTGTCTACTTGAGGTCGTCATTTGTCTCGTGTGAGTTCCCACTGTACTTTGATTACTACCCTACCACGGCTCAAAGGAGTCATGCAAACAGGTTTTAGTTGGGTACAGTCCCAAGCCACATGGAGGCAGTGAGCGACTGTTAGGGATTCGTCTCTCCCGGTATAGATATCACACTGTAATCGGTTGGTCATTACCATAAGTCCCTGGCCAGGGCTGATAGAGAATTACTGGTGGATTGACCAGTAGATTCTCGGATGGTCTTGAGCCAGACCGGCATGACTTGTACGGTTGTTAGGGGTCTGACGTTTACCACCTCCCTAGAACATACATGCGACATACATGCGATACTCTCAGACGAAGAGACCGGACTGCACGGATATTGTCACGGATAGGCTCAGTAGGGGTTACGGATGAGTTCGCTCATCGGCCTCCTTTTTGACACGTACCTGGGTTGCCGTTACGTACAGCTAGTGCCACTGACGGACTTTTGGTTAAACCCACTGTCAGCGTACTGTCGAGTCTTTAGAGTCCTACACAGAGGGTTTCCCTGGATCAGGCGAGACGATGTAGACGCCGTATGGTTTTACGGCAGGGTTTCGATCGCATTCGTGTACTGGCTACTCGAATGACGATCGGACGGATAATACTAGTGGGCTTTGGTTTAAGCCGGATACTAGTATTGTAGTATTGGATTATACTGATCTCAGTGTATCCGTATTTTTCGAAATACGGATACGGGTATGAAAATACGGAAAAAGGGCATTCTTGTAAATTCATAAGATTGACCTTCTAGAAGGAGACACCTCATTATTGTTTTATTCTTTTTCATTAAAGAATTAATGAGGTGGAAATCAGGAGGCATGGGTTGAAGAATGGCTAAGTATTTGTTTATTTCTTTTGAAGCCACTATTCAAGCATGGTTGTAGATTATATGATTTAATAATACCATGGTTGAATTATTGGCTCAAGACTTAACCATTCTTCTTCTCATTTCTATTATCATTATCACAAAAGGATTCTCTCTCCTAGGTTCTCTTCTCTCCTTCTTCCTCAAGCTCATACACTTGCATGTGTTGTAAAACAATGAGCTTTGAGATCAATTAATCTAATACACTCACTTTACATCAATTTAGTCTTCTCTCTTAGCAAGTTTGATCACTAAGTTATCTCATGGAGGTTGGAGCTTGACCATAGGCCCTCGGTGGATCCATCTTCGACGCAAAGGAGACCGGCAACCGAGTTCATTCAAGAACCAAGGAGCAAGGAACAACTTCAAGACCTGAAGGACTAGGAACGAGGGTATAACTCCTTTATATAGTAGTTAGCTCTTTCTCTTAGTCTAGTTTTTGTTAGCTAAGGTTTAAACAAGATCCTAAAGTGGAACAAGTTCATGATGCAAAGCTAAAACATGTTTCTTAATGAGGTGAGAAAATCGTTTTTCAAGTTTTCCGCCTCCCCGTAAGCCGTGGGGTGTGTATTATGGACTTACAACTATAACAGCCCTCTGGCAGAGTCATATTCACATGCACTTCCAATTAAATTTAGAATGACGTTATAGTCACCCACCTGCCAGATCTCATAGTCAAAAAAAGCAGTAGTGAAAAGCTTATGTTATTAAAACCTCCCTGTCACCGTCTTTGAGGCAACCGAAGTATCTTTCGGGTGGCTGAGCTTACCCACTAAAACTGTGGAATGGCTTATGGATTGTCGAATTTAATTGAATCTCCAGGTTCTACTAAATTTTTAGTAACCGTTTGTGATTCTGGAATCACTTCCAGTTCTACCATACTCCCACTTGTTTCTTTTGCAAAAAGATTCTTTTTATAAAAAGGTGGTGAGTCAAGAACAAATCAATTTTTGATCATGAAATGGTAGAAATTAAACCCTTGCTAAAAGCCTGAAATATCCTAAAAACTGGCGTTATAGAAATATGTTTTGAGTTTGTCCGGATTCAGCTTTTAAACAGAAACCGGATAACTCGATATCTTAACATTCTCAAGATATGCAACCATTCTATATCCACATAGAAATAAAGGCACTAATCTAAATGGAACCATATTCAATTGTTATGCGACTGTCTCCAGTGCATATCCTATATGGAAAACGGCCATGCAGTATTACTCATCAAGAAGCACACCCACGGATGAGTAACCTGAGAGAGAAGCAAGTTCTCAAATATTACTATGATGGAATACCTATCATAAATATCTACATTTTCAATCATTTCGAAGAATCCTGATACTTCCAACACATGGTTCTTTATTTTATTCTTATACCCATAACTTCTCAACATTTGGATATTGTATTTCATAAGTAAACGGAATATAGTACGAGTACCAACCCCTTGTCCTAATGGACACCGGACAACATACATTGCCATGTATAAGTCCTTAGAGTACACTAACTCAAATTCCGTGTGTTGTAAGTTGAAAACTATATTTTGGTTAAGAATATCTATATCGTTATTCAATGCACCTTATTTTATCCTTAACTGATAAGGTAAATGTTTAAAACACAATTTTTAAAATTTATATCTCACTTTATAAAATAAAGTTACAAATATTCAATTTTAAAAATTGGTGCATAATAACGGTTATTCAAAACCAAATATTTATTGTAAGGCAAAACCTTGTTGATTTTCTCAAATATCACCAATTACAAAGAATTCTGATATCGAGGATTTAATCACCCGATTCCTAATATTCTACTCACACTCTGCAAAACCCAGGTGATTTTCTCAAATGTCGAAAGTTTCGAGTACCCTCACCGCTAACCTGCGGCCATTGAGGAATTCAGAAACAAAAAATTTCGTAGCACTAGAAACTAAACCCTAAGAATCTAACCAACCACCTAAACTAGAAAACACAAGAAGATAGAAATCACAACCTTTGTAGCATCTTCATTTGCTCTAATTAGGTTGAACTCTTGCATGCTCTCAAAAGCTTAGATCGTGCTTGCAAGCCGGTCTTCCTTCATCGAAGATGATCTACCCGAGAGAACCAACTTCAAGTTTCAACTTCATCAATGAAGTAACTAAAGATCCTAGGTTGCTAATCTAGAATATTTAATGATGTGTGTGAGTGTTCTGGCATTTTTCTTTCTCTTTATCTTCATAATTCTCAACTTATGAGAGGGTTGAAGATGAAGAAGAAGAAGAAGCCATGGAAGAAAGATGAGCTAGAATGGTGGAATGAAGAAGTCATTCTCAAATCAAGCATGCAACATTTTCTTTTGTTAAAAAAATTTCCCAATTTAAAATTACGATCATGCTTGAATAGTATATGCAAATGAATTAATAATTCATTTATCCATACCCTCAACCATTTCTTTCTTCCTCCTCATTTCTTAATTTCTTTAAAATGAAATTAAAACCTAACAATGAGGTGTCCTCTTTCTAAAAGTATTCTTGTATAAATACAAGAACACGTCCCCGCAAATACATGCTTGTATTCATATTAAAATACGAATATCCAAAAGATAGAAAAATACAATGAACATAATACTAGATTATACATATCGAAATATATATATGTAAATTATTAAATCAAAACTTGATTTAATAATCCGGCTAATCCTAAGCCGGCTTGTATTATCATCCACCTGATTAAAATCCGTGTGGCTAGCACACATACCTAATCGGAACGCTACACGTATCAATATACGACCACTACATCATTTTGCCTGAATTGGGAAAAACCCTCTATGTGGGACTCTAAAGAACCGTCAATACCCTGGCAGTGGGTTTAACCACAAGCACGTCGGCGGCACTAGCTATACGTAACGACTACCCAGGTATTGAGCGAAAGAAATACCGACGAGCAAACTCATCCGTACCCCTATTGAGCCTTTCTGTGACAATTTTTGTACAGTCCAGTCTCTTCATATGAAATTATTGCATACCGGGTCCAGGAAGGTGGATAACGTCAGGCCCCTACTAACCCAATAAGTTGTGCCGGTCTGAAGCTCATCACCCACTGAGAAACTACTGATATCATATCAGTAAATCTCATCCACCTTGGCCAAGAATTTCTGGCGATGGCTGACCCAACACAGCGCGATATCGACTCCCAATACCTGGAGAGACGAATCTCTAACGATTGTTCAATGCCTCCATGTGGCTCGGGACTGTACCCAACTAAAACCTATCTGCATGACTTCTTTGAGCCGTGGTAGGGCAGTAATGTTAGTACAGTGGGAACTCACACAAGACAAATGAAAATCTCAGGTCAAAAGACTAATCTGTACTCATGCCACAAGAGAACTTCCATCTGACGATAGGTATAATACCATCTAGAAGTTCTCAGCGAGTCTATCCGGTATACTCACCTTCAGTGAGCACCTGTATACTATCTTGGGTGACTCAATACCAATGGCTTTGGAGACCGGCAACCGTCCCTAGTCGAGGTCTTGAAAAGTATACACTAGTCTATTCCGGAGTATAGATGCCCAGTCTCGATACTCCCTTGACTAGGGACATTTAAAGATGTGCTTATGAACCACCCAGCTACCACGTATATGATCGCCATCATAATGCTGGTACTCAAGCAATAATCCTATGGGTTTTATCAAATCGTATATGCATAACGATAAAAACAAACCAGATAGCATACTATCGTCTCGAGTAAGACTGTTCTACCTGTATAGATCCTTTTTAAATCATCATAATCGCCATCTTGCGATTACAATAATTGCCTTGAGAGCACTATATCCAACAAGATTCTCCTAGCATGCCTTTGTCGGTGCCCGTAACGGCTTCGAACACATCTTGAAACAGGAGTTTCTTCAGCTTTAGTAACTTCATCATTACACCCCCTATGCGGTCTTTGAGCTTCAGTAGGTTCCAGTCGTTTGAGGACTGACTTCTTTGACAACATGGACGCATTGGGCACCGGTCTTTAGAAGACGGACTCTTTTGGAGTAGCCAGAACAGCAGATGATAGCTTGTGGAAGACAGGCTCTCTTGGAGTAGTTGGAACGGTAGGAGCAGTGAAGGTCGGCCTCTTAAAGACTGAGTTCTTTGGAATTGTAGGCGTTTTTTATGGGACCACGGAGCTTGGTGTCAATCTCTTGAAGACCGAGCTTTCTAGTTTTACAGGCTTTTTGAACGAGCCTACAGAGTTTGTTGCCAGCCTATCAAAGACCGAGTTCTTCGGAGCTTCCTCCCTTGGCGTTGAGACACCAATGGTCGGGAAGAGAGGCATCTGCCCAAATTGAAGCCCATTCAATTCTTACATGAGTTGGGCCAATGGAATGCCAAGTAGTGAGGCCATGAACTGACCTGACATGATCAGCTGAGATGCGGCGATCTTGGAGTTGCTGTTGCAGTTAATGCAGGATGCTATTGGAATCTGCACAAAAGATAGAACATCAGTTTCAGTACCCCTAAATCTAAGAGCAACCAAATCATAAAGACCATGATTTTGTTCTCTAAAACACGACATATGAAATGTGGAGTGGAAAGAGAAAAATAGTCCCACCGAGCGTCCCAGAATCTGTTTGCCGCCAAAAATCGGAAAAAGAACTGGGATTGGACGTCTTTCCTGAATTTAGGGGAAGATGCTTAGGTTTGATCCATCCACCTCTCCAAAGACACTAAGTGATTATACCGCCGTATATCGGAGGTTTGAAAGGATGCGACCGATGTAACCGACTTCAGATTCCCTCTCACAAATGAAAGGTTTATTGATTGTGGGGACATAGTTTTCCTTATAGGAGCAAGCCCCTATAGTTAATTACGTTGTTGCGAACAACAACAACTTTCTGCACTCTAGCTTCTTTGCTTTGCGTGTCGCATTTTTTTTGTTTATTTAGGGTTGCCCTTGGATTGTATATGGAGACTAATTCTGTCGTCGCCTGTTAAGCGCGGATTAGTCCAAATCCATATATATTTTAGATTTGGATCAAGCATTTACCTGACACGTTAGTAGTTTGGTTTTCCAATGGGAGTGAAATTAGGTTTCATTTCTCACATTTGTGAGGTCCATCGGTTCACTGGGAAGCTTAATCTTTATCTAAGGACACGTTAGTCTCAATTGAGAACTAATGTCAACTTAGAGTTTTAAGGAACATATGCTCTGTCTAGGGATACTTAGTCTCATTTGAGGACTAGGTCATACCAGTTGGCTTAAGAAATTATTTTTTATTGATTTTAAGATCATCTAGAAGCTTAAACTTCAAGACTTAGACAATTCACGCTAAATATGGGGTCTGTTTGGCACCCAAATATGTTTGGCACATGGCGCTTGGCACAGCTCAAGTCGGTTTGGCATTGGCGCACGACTTTGGCATTGGCATTGTTCCCTCATGGAAACTGAATAAAGCAGCAAGGAAATACCCAAAAGGGGCATCACGTGTCCACACGTGATCGGGCATCACGTGTCCACACGTGATCGGGCATCACGTGGGGACACGTGACCTTCTATAAGCAAAGTTATAGGTGCTGAAATACACAATTAGAGATGGGGTCACGTGCCAGCACGTGATGGGCCCCTGAGCTCTTTGAAATAATAGAATTAAATTCTAATGAAATGCCTAACTGGTGGGGTAACGTGCTAACACGTGATGGACTCTTAAGTCTTCTGAGCGAATAGAATTAAATTCTAATTAGATAGATCACGTGCCAACAAGTGATGGGCCCCTAAGCTCTTTGAAATAATAGAATTAATGTCTAATGAAATGCCTAACTGGTGGGGTAATGTGCCAACACGTGATGGACTCTTAAGTCCTCTGAGCAAATAGAATTAAATTCTAATTAGATGGGTCGCGTGCCAACACGTGATGGGTTCTTAGACCCTCTGAAACAATAGAATTAAATTCTAATTAAAGGGAATCAAAAACCCTAACTGGAAAAATATTTCCCTAGATTTTTCTAAACAGAAAAGATTGCACTCTGTAAAGTGGAGCACCGTTGGATTAAAAATCCAATGGTTCAAGGAAATATTTTCCTAAAATATGCCAGGAACAACAAATAAAATATCTTTTGGATTAAAAATCCAATGGTGAATAAAATTCACTGAGTGATCTAAAAGATCATATTGGTTATAAAATCAATCAAAATCTTTCAATGAAAGATGGACTAAACAAACTGATTCTTTTCTTTCTCCTATAAATAGGAGCCAAGAAGAGAATACAAAAAAGAGAGACAACAACAGAGAGAAAAAAGAAGAGAAATGAATTCTCCAAAAAGAAGAAGATCTCTTCAGAAAAGAAAGAAAGCCTAGGTAGGAGAGGGAAAGAGATCATTCTATAAGCTCCCACAAAAAGAGAATTTAATTCTCGAACTAAGAGTTTAACTCTTCTGAATAAGAACTTAGTTCTTCTTTAGGTTGAAGATCTGCAGAAGCATATCTCCCCATAAGTTGAGAATTTAATTCTCATCGGGGGGATTCTGCCATGCAGTTCTAAAACCTAAGGGAGGACCTAAGTTCAGAGAATTTTATTCTCTCACAAAGCACATAGGAATGTTATTCCTCCAACAAAGATAGGGTTTAACCCTTAATATAAAGAACTTAGTTCTTCTTTATGGTAATAGAACTGCAGAAGAAGATCTTCCCATAAATTGAAAATTTAATTCTCATCGCGGAGATTCTACAATGCAGATCCAAAACTTAGAGGGAGAATTGAGTTTACAGAATTTAATTCTTTCGAACATATAGGAATTTAATTCCTCTAAATAAAATTAGGGTTTAACCCTATAAAAGAATTTAATTCTTAAACAAGGGATCTATCTTTCTATGCACGTAAAAAGATCAAGTACCCAACATGATCACGTGGCGACACGTAACTCTCCCCTTCAATGATCAAAAGAGAACGAATAAGAATAGGTCACGTGCTCCCACGTGACCCTTGAACAGACTCCTCAAAATAAGAAGGGCAGAACAGATTTTGGTCGTCTCATGTGCTCCCACGTGACCCCTTAGCAATTATCAAACAAAAGAGGATTCTACCCAAGGGCAATGCCTCACGTGTCCCCACGTGACCCCTAACAAATACTTTTAATATCCGATGCATGGGTACCGATCACGTGCCCACACGTGATGGCTACAAAGATCAAGTGTTTAACACTTATATATTCTGGGAGTAAAATAAAAGAAACACAGCCCAATCTTCAGGCGTCTCACGTGACCCCACGTGAGCGCTTCAGTTTTAGTGTTTAACACTACTTTAAGTGTCTCACGTGGGAGCACGTGAGGGCTGAATGTATTCTAGTGTTTAACACTATATTCAAGTCAATCTTAGCTCAAATTAGCTAAGTCTTCCGGAGGCAAGATCCCTTGAAACTGAACCTCAAATACACTCTTGTCTTCCGAAATTGCTCATCTCATATGACATTCAAAGCCAAAACCCAGAGCCTTTCAATCAACTTTGGTTCAAGGGTACATCTCTTCACACCTCTGATACATGTCGTTGTAATTCTTCAACGTCTTCAGAGAGGTGGTGGGTCCCAATGACCAATAATTGTCTGGTGCATTTCCAAACCCATGTTTGCATCTGAACTTGGACCGCAATGTCCCTAAACTAAACAATAAGAGCCCTAATGCTCTTTTGTTGGATCTAAATGATCCTGTTAAGTAGATCTTAATCTAAAATTAGACTAACGTATTCTTAACAAATATTTAAGTTGATCTTAATTTCAAACGAGACTAACGATCCTTAAATCAATCCAACTACAGGTCCCCCAACCAACATTGTTTCAAGGGTACATCTCGTCACTCCTCTAATATTTGTCGTTGTAATCCTTCAACATCTTCAGAGAGGTGACGGGTCCCAACAACCAGATATTCTACGGACTGTGGGGTCCTTAAACTCATGGACTATGACGTCCTTAAATATTACGGACTGTGGAGTCCTTAAACTTATGGACTATGATGTCCTTAAACTTTACAGACTATGACGTCTCTAAACTAGACTATGATGTCTTTAAACTCTATGGACTATGATGTCCTTAAATTTCTGGACCGCAATGTCTCTAAACTAAACTCTACAGACTATGATGTCTCTAAACTAGACTATGATGTCTTTAAACTTCACGAACTATGATGTTCTTAAATTTCTAGACCGCAAAGTCCCTAAACTAAAACAATAGAGCTCAAATGCTCTTTTATTGGATCTAAATGATCCTGTTAAGTAGATCTTAGTCTAAATTTAGACTAACGTATCCTTGACAAACTGTTGAGTTGATCTTAGTCTAAAATTAGACTAACGTATCCTTAACAAACGTTTAAGTTGATCTCAGTCTCAAATGAGATTAACGATCCTTAAACCCAACCCAAACCCAAATCTAAGAAAATACGGATTTGGACTAATCCACGCCCTACGGGCGACAACATAAATTAGTCTCCGTATACAATCCATGGGCAACCAAAAATAAAATAAACACACACGACACGAAGTGACCATCTGGAGAAGGAGAAAGTGGTTACCGCGATGCGGTAGCATAATTAACTACAGGGGCTTGCGCCTGCAGGGAAGAGCGTCCCCACAATCAAAAACCCCCTCAAATGAGGGGGAATCTGACGAAGTCTGCTACATCGGCCGCATCCGTCTAAACCTTCGATACACGGTGCCATAAATCAACTTGGCATCTTCGGAGAGGTGGATGGATAAAACCAAATAGCATCTGCCCCCGAGAATTCAGGCCTGACATCCCAACATCTCGGTCACATCTTTTCGGCGGAGAACAGATTCTGGTACGCCCGGTGGGACCTCTTCCTCTTTCCACTTCACACTTCGTGTGTCGTGTTTCGTGAACAAGTCGCGGTTTGACATGGTTTCCTTTGGATGTGAAGTACTAAGATTTGGTATCTTGCTCCGTGCAGAAAAACAGAAGATCAATCGCTTCAAACTGCACTAATTGCAACAACTTCCACTCCGTCCTCGCCAGAGGAGTGACCTACGGGCCTCAAGTGGCCTCCCTTTTTACAATGCCGGTGGAACAGGCGACTCAGGCTACCACTGGACTGTTCTTCAGGTCCATGCTCCCACCAATGAGAAGAAGTCGGTCTTTGATCGGCTTACAACTTCCGCGGCCCTTCTCAATGGGTCGCCCAAGTCTAGTGCCTCAGTTTTCAGCAGACTGGGCCAAAGCTCAAGTGGGCCCATGAAGAAGCCCGCGATACCTGAAGCGGCCATCCCGAAGCGGATAGCCATTCCTGCTCCTGAAATAGTCACGAAGGCTGCTTCCCCTGTTCGAAAGTCAGCCTTCGCAAGACTGACTATCCCCTCTCAACGGACGTTAGTCTTCGACAAGCTAGCACCAATAACGGCCTCTCCTCAAAGCAGAGGGCATGAAGAAGCTTATCCAACAGCGGAGGTGATCCCGGCCGCACGACATGCTCGACGTCGCCACTGGTGCTGAGTGAGGAAAGCTGGGGGCAGTCCACCCTCTGGACTGACTCTGCCAGCTCCAACTGTAGAAGTTGATACTGCTGTTCCAACTGGGAACAGCTTTGAACCACTCAGGAGGGTCCGCAAGAACTCACCGACTGCTATGCTGAAAAGATCTCCTCCACCTATGGAGAATGTTACAAAGGTGAAGCTGCAGCAGCCCCCTCAGCGGCTGTCCTCTAAAATTTACAAGGTCTTGTTAGTTATATGTTTGCCCTAGAGGCCATTACTGTACATACGTTGTATATTGTAGTGGATGCTTGGACATATATAGGAAGGACTTTCTTGCTCGACAGGATAGTATGGTATCTGGTTACTCTTTATCTTAACATGTACTCTGATTGTCTCTATGTCACATGTTGATAAATCCTTTAGGATGAGTACTTGACTACCAGGACTATGATGCATATCATACTAATGGGGACAGAGTAGTCGCCAAGTACATCCTTCAAATGTTCCTAGTCGTGGGAGTACCGAGACAAGGCATCGATACTCCAGAGTAGACTAACGTATGCGCTTCTTAACCCATATGATGGGCGATGGATGATCCTATATCCATTGGTGTTTGACATCAGAGAAGGTATACGGGAGCTCAGTGGAGACTGGGTACACTGGACGGACTCGCTGAGAACTCCTAGATGGTATTATATCTCACGTCAGATGGTAGTTCTTTGGTGACACTGGTACAGGTTAGTCTATAGACCCGAGATCGTCATAGAGTCTTGTGTGATTCCCACTGTGCTTTGATTTCCACCTTACCACATACATGGGGGCGTGCAAAACGGTGGTTTTTGGGTACAGTCGCGAATCACATGGAGGCAATGAGCGATAGGAGGGGTTTCGTCTCTCCCGGTATAGGGAGTTGATGTTGCGCTGTGTTCGATTGGTTATAACTGGAAATCCCTGGCCATGGTTGCTGAGATTTACTGGTAAGTGTTATCAGTAGTTTCTCGAACTGTTATGGACCACATATCGACACGACTTATCAATCTACTGGGGTCTGACGTTTACCACCCTTAAACGAGATATGCGACATATCAGACGAAGAGACCGGACTGTACGGGAGTGTTACTGATTGGATTCGCAGGAGAATGTACAGGCTTGCTTGTTGATCTTCTGATCGCTCAATACCTGGGTGGCTATTACATTTAGCCGACCGCTTGCAGCTTGTGGGTGTTTGATATGATCATCACCTACTGCCGGCATATTGACGATTCTTTAGAGTCCTACACAGAGGTTTCCTGGCTCAGGCAAAAAGGAGTAGGAGCACATATGTGATATGTACGGGACCGAGAACAATACGTGTATGTGATACCGTATTAGGTTCTCACGATATGTGATATCGGCCGGGTATATGTGATATAGCCGAGTCATCGGATCAAGTGTTGATTCGATGAACCAATACAGATTATATTAGTCGGTTATTTGTGAAATAGCCGGATTATCGGATCAAGTGTTGATTCGATAATTTAATGTATAATTATATATTTGATATATTAAATTACATTAACTAATATAAGCTCACTTAAAGATCCTTTTTCTCACTCGGGTAATATATTGATATATATGTGATATATGTTAATTGTATTATTTTATTTTGTTACAATAAATATTGTATATGTGATATATAATAATGTAACAAGTTAAGGTTACAAATGCAACATGTTTTGTGGAGTTTAAACATGGTTAGGGTTTGGATTAGGGTTAAGCTTTCTTGAAGCTTCTAGAAGCTTTGCTTTTGTTTTAAGCAAAGATATTTTGTAAAGATATTTTGCATAGATATTTCTTAACCAAACCCAAACCCTTTACCATGGTAGAATCTCTACAAGGGTTAAGTCATTATTCTTAACCCATGGTTGCATTTCTAACCTCACACCTTTATTTCATTATTCATCACAAATGGTTTTGTTCTTCTTCTTCCTTCTTCTCTCCTGAAAAAGCTTTCTAGCTTTTTATGAAGTGATGAAAATGAGTAAGATAAAGAAAACAAATGAGAGCTAAATTCCTACTTCATCATCCTCATCTATTCTAGCCACTTAGATTAGAGTGTTCGCTTTGCTAATGCTTGATTAGCAAAGCAAGAGCTTGGGTTTGAGTTTCTTCAAGGTAGATCATCTTTGTTATTGAAGATCGGAAGCAAGATTGTATTTTTCTCTTCATGGAGCCTCTCTAGAGTCCGGGTACACAATGATCGCAGTGAAGGGACCTCAACACGGAGCTTTAGAAGTGAAGGAACGGACTACAAAGGTTGTAATCCCTAACTCTTAGATGTAAAGTTGTTTACATACTTTGTTTCGCCTAATCTCTAGTCTAAGATCTTGGTTAGGCTTGTTCGGCACATGAAAATTTTGATTTTGGCATGGTTGATACCTTATAGAACCTTGTGACTGTGCCTAGTAACCCTACAGTGGTATCTGAGCTAGGCTAGAAATTTAGGCGAAATCTAGACGAAGTTTAAAGTCCGATCGAACCCCAAAACCCTATTTTACACCCCTCTCTGGAAATTTTTTAAAATGTTGATTTTTTCTGTATTAAAAATACTCAGAAAATTAAACAGGGAATTCTAAGTATTAATGTGAAGTACGGAGCACTAATTCCCTCATTGGACCGCGGAACCGCGGCCAAACCATGCGTTTGGCGGCGGTTCCGCGGCCAACTTCAAAAGTTGTGTGCTACCACTTCTGGGGTTTATTCTTGGTTAATTTTGCATGCTTCTGGGAATTTTTAATTATACTCAAGTGTTGAGATTTCTGGAGATCTTTTGTATTCGTTGATTCGATCGGAAAGTTTAACTTCGTTTAAGTTTTTCCAGGTAATTTAGAACGTGTTAAAAAGTTCGAACGGATATCAATAACTCACTTTTTCCCCTGCCGGAAAATTTCTAAGTGTTGGATTTTTTCCTTAATTAAAAAACGTTCTAAGTCGTGCAAGTAACGCGGTGGACCCTCTAAAAGAACACAAACCTTAACTCGATTATGTGACCGTCTGAACCACCTCTAAATCTTAGGGTTTGGGGCAGTACGGCGTTGCCACATGTGAGGCGTTGGTTTGGCCCTTCTACGGCTGGACCATTGGTACTGTGACATGTGATGGATATTTTTTAAACTCCGCTCAAGTGTTGAGCTATTTGGGAAATCTTGGGTGTTTGTTTATTCGATCGGAAAGCTTAACATTATTTATTTATCTGGAATGTGATACAATATTTAGAATCCACAAGTAGTTATGAGATAACTAATTTGAATGTTATAAATCTAGCAATTCAGTCTCATTTGATCGGTTGCCACGGGATTTTGATGTGATCAAAAGTCCGTCGCAATCACGTAGCGTACGCGGATACTTGCCGGGTAAACTTAATAGATAGCCATGCCCCATAGCCCCGACCAAGTGACTGTAGGAGAACCCCGTTGCCAAAAGCATCCGTTCGGGTGCTCGCGGCAGCAGTGTTCCGTCTTAGTGCACTTCGTCGATGGCATCTGGGGGTGCGGCCGTCTACTAAAGTTTGCGACGAGCATTCGATCAGGATGTCGGGAATCTTGTTGAATTGCCCGACTAGATATTGAAAAGTGTTTTCGATATTGAGACTAAGATACGGGGTTTATAATTGTTAGGCATGAGATGTCTAAGGAATTCATTTGGTTAGGCATGCGATGTCTAAGGAGGTTGCAGATTCCAACTGTTGTAGTTTTACACTTTCTTTTCTGTGACCGTAAGTGTAATATGTGGTGTATCGCCGGTTTCGTTTCTATACATCAACGACAACTGGGATACGCATATTTACTTACGTTGATGATATGTGATATTATGTGTTGCTGTGATATGTTATATTGGACATCGTGTTTGAATAGCCGTGGGTTTTATGTGAGATGAGAGTTTTTCTTTTTCATTCATGTAAAATTCATTGTATGTAATATTCTTTTATTGGGGCACTTCCGGGATGAGGATGATGTCACCATTGTATATTATTTACTTTTCCGCATTAGGATAGACCCAAGGCGGGGAGCACAAGTAACCAAGTTCTAGGGTCCAGTGGGAGACCATCTCGAGAAGTCGAGACCGGGTCTCCTAACTCTAGAACTGGCAGGGTTACTTACCGCTCTCGTAGGGGTTTAGGGATGTGGGTTTGGCTATTCATCACGACCGTGGAATCCGTGTTTTATACTGGTTCGTATTAAAACACAGACCTCCTAGTATATCCAATATTTCATATATGTTCTTCTGCTGCAATGTTCTGTGATAAGATCATATTACTGCCTGAGACGAATGTTTATATTGTATATATGAGATATATATTATATATTGTTGATTTCGTTTCATATCTGATGCTTGTGAAGCATAATAAAATGGGACTTTATTAATGAGATTAATGAAATAAAAGAAACCTAAAGATATTGTAGAAACTTGTTTAAAAACTGGTAGCTCTAGTTCTTGCTTTGCATAGCGGTATTCCTTATAGAATATCCATCACCTTATTCGATGAGGAAAGAGCCGAGATCCCTTCACCGAGAGTGACCTCTTTAGCGAAACTAGCAGATGCTACAAACTCGGTTTGCCTTTTGATTGTTTTTATAGTTTTTGCTTTGCATTGTGATATTTGTGAAATATCCTGCACCTTATTCGATGAGGAAAGAGCCGAGATCCCTTCACCGTGAGTGACCTCTTTAGCAAAACTAGAAAAGTCCTCAAAAACATTCCATTTAAAATCACTCGATTCTACAACGATATCAAGTTCATTACGCAAAGGGTTTTCTTAAAAACCTGTCGTAGCCCTCCGTCATTTTAGGAAGTAGAGTACTTAGTATTCGTGCTGCGTATGTCGACTATAGTTGAGGCGTGGTGTACGGTAGCTAAGTGATGTCTTCCTACACAGTATATAATGCGATTAATTAGGACAGTCATGTGATTATGTCGACCATGGTTGAGGGTCATGTGGGTGGGTCTAATTAATCATGAAATGACGCGAAGAACTTGACTAGTGCTTATGATATGTTGACCATAGTTAAGATCATAAGTGCTAGGGGCAAAATATTATCGGGAATTTCAAGTGTTGAAATTTGCAATGAGATTGCATACTTCCTTTGAGATAGTTGGATCCCGATACCCGCTGCGGGTAAGAGTTACTCCTGGGAGAGTCTTACACATTACAATTAGCCGATCAAGTAGGTGTCTAGAAAGGTATCAACGGGGTTATGCCTCTGAGAAAACGAGGTTTACTTTAAATTAGGTCCGTGCGAAAGCACGGGGAACCTCCCTCAAAGTACCGGCACTGGCCTGGCTGAAAGATTGGCGAACTTGTAGAGTGTAATTAATCCCGGCTAGTCTTTCCTTTTAGGGTTTGAAGGAAGATTTGACTAAAACAGTGGGAGACATCCTGATTAGATATATTAATAACCAATCTAATCTTGCAAGAGCATACGCTGAGTGTTTTCTTCTCTTTCTCTCCAGGTAGCGAGCATGTCACGCCTTAATCAAGATAATAATACGGATGTATTGACCGAACCCGCTTGTTATACTGAGCTAGGGAACGTTGGTCCTGCTCCAACTTATAATTGTTATAAGACAGAGCAGGAAATAGGAGATTACCAGAATTCCCGTGCCGCCCAAACGAAGAAAATACATGTTGGTGCATCTTCTTCGGGTGTGTTCATTACCGAGAACTGTTTCTCAGTATCCTTTACGTCCTGGGTATGAGATACCGGATCAGAATCCCGCAAATGTAATCTGTTACATGGGCTACAGAAAGGTAGAGAACTGAGAACGGGTGATAAGTTTCAAAAGTTGGATATAATGCAAGTGTTGCAGCCAAGTCTATTGGCAGTTATCACCCTGTATTATCAGAATACGTTGATTCTGAATGAATGTTATTAGATACTGAACCTGATATACAACATCATACCAGTATCTTTATTAATAAAGAAAGGATATAATTTTGTATTGTTGGATAATGTTTTGAACATTTCCTATATCAAGAGTTGATCGGTTCAGGCACGTTATCTAAAAGTATAGACGTTCTAAATCAAACCACAGTTCTTAACGTACAGAACACACACAAGAGGAAGAGTTCAGAAATGAACGAATCCTTCTTGAGGCATTGTAGACTAGGTCATATCAATGCGACCCGACTAGCTGAAGTTACATAAAGATGCATATTTAAATTATTTTGGATTTACATCTTGTAAAACTTGCCAGTCATGTCACAAAGATAAGATAACCACAGCTCCGTTTATTAGAAACAGAGAAAGAGTTAGTGAACTCTTGGGATTGATACATGCTGATGTATGAAAGTCCCCTGTCTACAAATGCCAGGACCGGTTCTTTATACTTCATTGCATTCACTGATGATCTCTCAAGATTCAGAATTATGTTCCTGTTGAAACACAAGTCCGAAGCTTTTGAGATAATCATAGAATATAAGTTAGAAGTAGAGAACCAAAAACGGGTATAAGTATTATGTCCTTTGATGTGATCAAGGAGGAGAATACTTGAGCACGGAATTCCTGAACTATTCTGAAGGAGAATGAGATTCTCTCTCAGCATTATTCCTCCGTATACACCACAGCACGTCGGTGTATCGGGGCGGAGTAATCGCACCCTATGTGATATGGTGTGCTCTATGATGAGTACTACTGAGTTGCCTATTTTCTTTTGGGGTTATGCACTTGAGAAGTTGCATACCTATTGAATAGGGTTCCAACCAAATCAGAAGCCTACCACTCCATATGTGATGTGGTGTGGGAAGAGCCCATCTATTAAGGATGGGGTTGTCCGGCCTATGTCTAAAAGCAAAATCCGGACAAGCTCGAGGTAATGTCAGTTCTGTGGAAGTTTGTTGGATATCCCAAGCATTCGCAAGGGAATATTTTCTACTGAACCGAGGAACAAAAGATGTTTTGTTTCTCAGCATACCACCTTTGTGAAAGGGAATTTCTTGTGAAGAAATTATTGGTCATGAGGTAGAACTGGAAGGAGTTCCAGCTATACAAAGTACACCTGATGATTTGGTAAACCCGGAGGATTCAATAGTTTCCAACGAACCTCAGCCTCTCCGCCGATCTGGTAGGGTTCCTCATCCATCTGATAGATGCTTCGGTTTCTCTATGACAGTGGGAGCAAGGATTGCATCATGAGACGATGACCCAACTAGTTTCGAGCAGGCCATCAGGAGTGGGGACTTTGTGAGAATAGCTGGATGCTTAGCATCTGAGATGGAATCCATATACACCAATAAAGTATGGACTTTGGTTGCTTTATCTGAAGGGTTAAATCCCCATCAGGAGCAAGTATATCTTGAGAAGATTACTTGGTATACATAGAAAAGTTGAGACTTTCAAAGCTATGCTTAAGTCCATTCAGATCCTACTTGCCACGGCTACATACCATAACTACGATATCTGACGGTTGGGTGTCATGACTGCTTTTCTAAATATTGATTTGGAAGAGAACGTCTATAAGTACACAGCTAGAGGGCTTCGTAGACAGTGGGAGCAGCGAAAACGTGAGCATGATGTTTTATGGGATAAATCAGGCATCGCGGAGTTGGAATGTCTGTTTTGATGTGGTAGTCAAAGAGTTTGACTTCATCAAAATGGTAGATGAACCAAGTATGTACAAAAAGGATGTAGGGAGTATGGTGGTGATCCTCGTATAGTACGTGGATGACATACTCTTGATAGGGAAAAAGTTTCCTATGCTACGCTCGGTCAATACCACTTATCACAAAGATTCTCTATAGGATCAAGGTGATACCTCCTAAATCCTGGGTTATGGATCTATGGGATAGATCTAATTGGATGTTAGGATTCTCACTAGTTGTAGTGAGATGGTATCAATCGATCCTTGGGAGTGTTAGTGTATATGCCCTAGAGGCCATTACTGTATCATACTAGTTTGTATATTACTTAATGGATGCTTGGGATATTCACCTTGTATATACAATCTTGCTCAAAATAGTAGTATGCTACTTGGTTTGTTTCTACTTCAATGTGTACTTGTGTTTATTTCAGTATATCACTTATACGCATTAGTGGAGCCCTTAGGATCTTTGCTTGATTACCAGCGTTGTGATGGCAGTCACACTAGTGGGGGCTGGGTAATCTATAAGCACATCCTTATACAGGTCCCTAGTCGCAGGACTATCGAGACAGGGCATCGATACTCCGGAGTAGACTAGCGTATGCGCTTCTCATCCCAGTGTGGGAGATGGTCTGTCCCACAGCCATCAGTACGTCGTACTGGAGATAGTATACGGGTGCTCGTTGGGTTACGAGTACACTGGACAGGACTCGTCGGGAACTGACAGGTTGGTATTATACCTATCGTCAGTCATCAGTTCCCAGGTGACATGAGTACAGCTTAGTCCGCTGACTTGACACTGGCACTTCGCCTCAAGTGTGTTCCCACTGCACTTTGATCACTACCCTACCACGGCTCAAAGGAGTCGTGCAAACAGGTGGCGGTTGGGTGCAATCCCGAAGCACTTGGAGGCAGTGACGGTTAGACAGGATTCGTCTCTCCCGGTATTGGGGGTTGACATCGCGCTGTGTCTAGGAGAGCCATTACACGAGTAGTCCCTGGCCAGGGCAAACGAGATATACTGGTAGGTTTCCAGTGTTATCTCAGGGTGTTTTGGGCTTCGCTCCGGCACGACTTGTACCGCTATTGGGGGACTGACGTTTACCACCCCCTAGGCCCGCCATGCGATGTATCAGACGAACAGACCGGACTGTACGGAGACTGTCACATTCAGACTCAGTAGGAGTACAGATGGGGTTTCACCTCGTCAGCCTTCTTGTCGACATCTACCTGGGGACCGTTACGCACAGCTAGTGCCGCTTGCGGTCTGTGGTTAAACCCACTGCCAGCGTAGTGTCGAGTCTTTAGAGTCCCACACAGAGGGTATTCGCCTCTGGGCAAAACAGAGTAGAGGTCGCATGGTTTTGCGACAGGGTTCGTTCTCATCCGCGCACTTGTGCACGTTTGGAGTCCGGACGGATATTATCAGTGGGCTCTGGTTTGAGCCGGATACTGGTATAGTATTTGGGGTTGCTTTTATCTCTCAGTATTCATGTTCCTCGGAACGAGAATGCAGGTGTGTATGCACAGTTATTTGAGGAGGAGGAAGATGACTTTCATTAGGGTTTCGGAACGGGTGCGTATGCACAGTTGACAGTCGTCTTTTTCCAAACCCTAATGGATTTGTATTATATCATTTAATAATATATAATAAAATGAAATTGTGTCATGGTTAGTTTTTGTTGACTTGTTGACCATGGTTGACTTGTTGACCATGGTTGAACATTTGACTACCATCATTACAAATGCAAGATGCTTTTTCATTCTTGCTTTTTCATTTAATGTTTGTAATGATATTAGTCATTCCTAAACTTTCCATCAAACCTTTTTCATTTTGATTATTATTATTGTTATTTGATAATTCATTTTCTTTTTGCATTATGGTTGCAAGAAAGGAAATGAGAGCTCATTTTATCATTCTCACTCTCTCTCTTCACTTCATCTTCTTCTTCCTCTAGTCAAGAGAAACCTTCTCATGAGTTGAGAATCCTTCTCTTGAAAAACAAAAGCAAACCCTAGACACTCTCTACTCACTCTAGGATCAAGGGTCTAGCAAGCCGGCGATTCTAGTTCACTCCAAGTACGAGAAAGAGCCCAAAGGTCGAGCCTTCGAGGTGGATCCATCTTCGACGGAAGAAGGCGACAAAGGAGAACCATCAACCTCTACAAAGTTTGAAGACGAAGGAGTTCAAGTCTAGGTATAACCATCTTCATCCGAGTAGCTAACTCTCTTTAGCTAAGTTTGCTAGTTTTAGTTTAGGTAACGATCCCGACCAAAGTTTAGTCCATGTTGCCTCTTGCGTTAAAATTTTGATTTTATACCGTTTCCGCCTCCCCGTAAGAACCGGGGGTCGCAATATGGACTAACAGTGGTATCAGAGCCTAACTAAACTTAAACTAGCTTGGTAGTGAAGTGTAACGAAGTTCGGAAATGAAAAATCACAAAACCGGAGAAAATTCAAAACCTGAGTTTCTGTTGGAATATTTTTGGCTAAAAATGAAAAACTTTATACTCCTAAATTCGTCTCAGGGTTTTGTTAGAACACCCATGAAAAACGGTTCACCAATTCGTTCAAACCGCCGCGCTTCCGCCGCGTGATGTAGGGATCTGCCGCGGAAGCGCCGCGGTTTGTCGTCTTCAGTGCATAGTTTTTCGTGCAGTGTGTGTCTGTGTTGGTTTTGGGATTTTTGAAATATATTATATGTGCCCAGATTTTCCAGAAAAGAAATTTCCTTTTGGGGTCCTATAATTCCGTATTTTTTTCCGAACTTCACTGCACTTTTGACTATGATGGTTATATCTGTGATGCTTGCATGTATTGAACGTCGGCTAATCGCTATAAGACGATTAGTCGGGGTTATACATGATCTGTAATGTGCTGGAATGTGTATATGAATGTGTTGGACTGTCGCGGGTGAATAGCCGGGGTGGATGTGAGATGAGCTTTTGTTTTTCTTTCATTCATTGTAAATGTAAATTGATGTAATAATTATTATTTGTTTGGCCGCACAACCGGGTCGGGGTTGTAGCCGTCATTGTATAATTCTTTTTACTGTTTTTGCTCCTAGGATAGACCCATGGAGGGGTGCACAAACTACCGAGTACTTGGCGGGTAGTTTGCCGCACCCGTAGGGGTCTTGGGTGGGGTATTTGGCTATTCACCGCGACCGTGTTATCCGCTTTTCGTTTCAGGCTCGAAAGGATTGCGGATTGCTAGTATATCCAATGCATTCATCTGTGATCTGTAATGTCTACTATTGCTATATCTATAATTATTTAGGCGTTGCTTATGTTTTACAGACGCGCTAGCCCAGCCCCCGCTCTGTCGTTAGTTAAGTAACCTAACGGGTAATGACGGGGCCCAGTGGCGAATGCGAATGGCATAAGCGTACGTCATATTTTGGTTGTTTTCTGCAATGGTAGGGTTAAATGATGGGACGCATTAAAAGTACTAATGCAAGAATATCACGCATTAAAAGAACTAATGCAAGATAATAAACCAAGTTTAAAGTCGTTGGAACACTTTCGAAAAACCACTCGGTTCTTTTCAAAAATAACTTTTAAATGCGGAGCTTGAGCCACTCCTTCTAAAAGCTATCTCGTTCCATCGACTATATTAAGTTCACTACGTTCACGGTTTCGCCAAAACCATTCGTAGCCCTCCATCATTTCAGTTAAATGTACGGTAGTATTCAAGCTATGTATTTTGACCTCACGCCAAGGCATAGTGATTGGTAGCTACCGGATATTTATCTGTTGCATAGATAGAATGCGTTGGTTTGAGACAGTCGTACTGCCATTTTGGCCTACGTCAAGGGTATGTACGGGTGGATTCAAATTAACCTGGATAATGATGGGACGAACTTGACATGTGACTTATGACATTTTGACCTCACGCCAAGGTCATAAGAGCATGGGGCAAAAATCCACATCGGGAGTTTCATAAGTACTGAAACTTGCTAGATTTGCATACCATTTGGAGTGTGGTGATTCTGGTAGGATTCCTTCAGTTTCATCACGCGATGATATTTGGATCCCGATCCTACTGTGAGTATATGCTACTCCTCGGGAAATTTCTCACTAAACGATCAATGCTATAAACCTAGTAGGTGCCTAGAAAGGTGTTAGCGGGGCTACGCCCCCAGGGAAAAGAGGTTCTTTAATTAAGGAACTTCGCGAAAGCGTTGGAAAACCTCCCTCGAAGTACCAACACCGGCCTGGCTGAACGGTTAAGCAAGTATTGTACGGTGGGATTGATCCTGGCTAATTCTTCCTTTATGGTTTGAGGAGGGATTCGAGAAACAGTGGGAGCCATCCTGTTTAGACAAACTAAAAACCACTCTAAACTTGCAAGAGCATCATGCTGAGTGTTTCTTCTTCTCTCTCCAAATTGCAGCGACCAATCAACATGACTGGACTTAAGTTACTCCTAGATAAAAACAAGCTGACAGGGCCAAACTACAAAGATTGGCTCAGGAATGTCAAGATAGCAATCACTTATGACAAGCTGGGGTATCTTCTTACCACCAAAGCTCCCCCTGTCCCTGGTCCAACTTCCAGTGTCGCGGATAAGGAAATCCGCAAGACTTGGGAGATTGATAACGCGAAGGCCAAGTGCCTCCTGCTTGCCTCGATGGACAACGAACATCAGAGGAGGCATGAGAATATGGACATGGAGTCCATATTGCTTCATACAAAAGAACTGTATGGAGAGCAATCACGTATCGCAAGATACGAAGCGTCGAAAAAGTTGTTTTCGACAAGAATGGCCGTCGGATCATCAGTAGCCGAGCACGTGCTAAAGATGATCGGCTACATTGAGGAGCTCGCTGACCTAGGGATCACATTGGAGAGGGAGCTATATACGGATATAGTTCTCCAGTCCCTTCCTTCCACTTACGCCCAGTTTATAATGAACTTCAACCTACAAGAAAAGGAGGTTGAACTTTCAGAGCTCCTCAACCTGCTGAGGAGCGCAGAGGGCACCCTACAGAAAGGTAGGGAAACATCCACTTTGTTTGTAGGAGGATCATCTTCTTCTAGGTCCAAGGCGAAAGCCAAGGGAAAGAAGAAGAAGGCCCCCGCCAAACCAAGGGGCGGTGTTGGTAAAGTGGATACGAAGGGAAAGGGTAAAGCAACAAAGATAGCGGGGAAGCTTGTGGATAAGGAAGAATGCTTCTTTTGTCATAAGAAAGGACACTGGAAGAATGATTGCAGGGCCTGGAAGGCCAGAACACAGGAATTGAAGCAGGTTGCAGCTTCAGCTTCAGGTGTGTATGTTATTGAAAACTGTCTTTCAATAAACTCTACTTCCTGGGTATTGGATACCGGATCAGGATCTCATATCTGTAATTCTTTGCAGGCGTTGAGAAACCGTAGGGATTTGAAGGCAGGTGACATGACCCTCAGAGTTGCGAACGGAGCTAGCATGGATGCTAAAGCCGTGGGGGACTATCACCTGGGAATGTCAGATGGACATGTTTTGGTTTTGCGTAATTGCTTTTTTGTACCCAACGCAACTTGTAATATCATTTCTGTATCTTTAGTTTCTAAAGAAGGTTATGAATTTGCGTTTGTAAGTAATGTTGTAAACATTCACCTTAATCAAGTATTGATTGGGTCAGGTACTCTGAGTAATGGTATATACGTGTTAAACCAACCACAGATTTTTAATGTCCAGAATACACACAAAAGAAAGTCTCCAGAAATAAATCAGACTTTCTTATGGCATTGTAGATTGGGTCACATCAATGAGAGAAGGTTGACGAAGTTACATACAGAAGGGTATTTGAATGCGTTCGAATATCAGTCGTATGCCACTTGTCAATCCTGTCTCAAGGGAAAGATGACAAAGACTCCGTTTACTGGACATGGAGTAAGAGCGAGCGAGCTCTTGGGACTCGTACACAGTGACGTGTGCGGTCCAATGTCTACACATGCCCGAAGCGGACATTCTTACTTCATTACTTTTACGGATGACTTCTCAAGGTACGGTTATGTCTTCTTAATGAAACATAAGTCCGAGGCCTTTGGAAAATTCCAGGAGTATAAGAATGAAGTAGAGAAACAGACCGGCAAAAGTATTAAGATTCTAAGATCGGATCGAGGTGGAGAATACTTAAGTGCCGAGTTCCTGGACTATTTAAAAGAGAACGGAATTCTCTCTCAGCTTACTCCTCCTTACACCCCGCAACATAACGGTGTATCGGAGAGACGGAACCGCACCCTATTGGATATGGTGCGGTCCATGATGAGTAACGCTGAGTTGCCGCGATCATTCTGGGGGTATGCGCTAGAATCAGCTGCGTACCTTTTGAACCGAGTTCCTACTAAGACTGTGCCTACTACTCCATATGAGATGTGGAGTGGGAAGAAACCCTATCTTCAATATCTGAAGATCTGGGGATGTCCGGCTTTTGTCAAAAAGCAGCATGCGGACAAGCTCGAGGCACGCTCAGTACTGTGCAAGTTTGTGGGATACCCAAAGAACACCAGGGGGTATCTTTTCTACTACGCAGAGGAACAAAAAGTCCTTGTTTCTCGTAATGCCCACTTTCTAGAACACCAGTTCTTGGAAAAGGAGATTAGTGGGAGCGCAGTAGAACTGGAAGAAATTCCAGAACCACAAACTATTACTGAAAGGTTAGTGGAACCAGAGGGTTCAACAGAACAGGACATTCCTACGCCGCTCCGCAGGAGTAGTAGGCAGTCTCATCCGCCCGAGAGATACTACGGTTTTCTCATAGACGGGGATCGAGAGGATTGCATCATAGATTATGATGAGCCTACTAGCTTCCAGCAAGCCGTTCAGAGCGTTGACTCGGTAAAATGGCTGGATGCAATGCGGACCGAAATGGAGTCCATGTACACCAACAAGGTATGGACGTTGGACATTGCTCCAGACGGGGTAAAACCCGTAGGATGCAAGTGGATCTTCAAAAGGAAGATTGGTGTAGATGGACAGGTTGAGACCTATAAAGCTAGGCTGGTAGCAAAGGGTTTTCGTCAAAGACCTGGCTTGGACTACGACGAAACCTTTTCTCCAGTAGCCATGCTGAAATCCATTCGGATCCTTCTTGCCATTGCTGCCTTCCACGATTATGAGATCTGGCAAATGGACGTAAAGACAGCTTTTCTAAATGGAAATTTAGAGGAGTGTGTCTATATGGACCAGCCAGAGGGTTTCAATCAGAGTGGGAGCAGCGGAAAGGTGTGCAAGTTGCTTAAGTCCATCTATGGACTAAAGCAGGCATCGCGGAGTTGGAACATCTGTTTTGATGAGACGGTCAAGGAATTTGGCTTTATCAAAAATCCAGATGAACCATGCATCTATAGTAGATTTATAGCGAGAACTGTAGTATTCCTCGTTTTATACGTGGATGACATTCTCTTAATAGGAAATGATATTCCTATGCTACAATCTGTCAAGGGGTTCTTGTCACAAAGGTTCTCCATGAAAGACCTGGGTGATGCCTCATACATCCTGGGGATCCGGATCCATCGTGATAGATCCAAGAGGATATTGGGACTTTCTCAGTCCAGGTACATCGACACCATAGTAAAAAGATTCGCTATGGAAGATTCCAAACGCGGTAACCTACCGGCTTGTCACGGGATCACCCTCTCTAAAGAGATGTCTCCCAAGACTGATTTGGAGAGGGATCGCATGTCTATTATACCCTACGCTTCTGCGGTAGGCTCTATAATGTATGCGATGTTGTGTACCAGACCGGATGTAGCTTATGCACTGAGCGTGGTAAGCCGGTATCAGTCTAACCCTGGGGAGAAACACTGGATAGCAGTAAAGAACATTCTCAAGTACCTGAGAAGGACTAAGGAGATGTTCTTGGTGTATGGCGGAAAAGACCTCCAGATCGAAGCCTTTGCTGACTCCAGCTTCCAGAGTGACAAGGATGATTCCAAGTCCATGTCGGGTTTTGTCTTCACCCTCAATGGAGGGGCGGTGTGTTGGAAGAGTTCCAAACAGGAAACCGTTGCAGACTCGACGATGGAAGCGGAATACATCGCTGCATCTGATGCCGCAAAAGAAGCTGTCTGGATGAGGAAGTTCTTGAAAGAACTTCAGGTGGTTCCGTCCATTGTTGATCCAATACCTCTGTATTGCGACAACAACGGGGCTATAGCTTTAGCGAAGGAACCCAGGTCCCATCAGAGATCCAGGCACATCTTGAGGCGGTATCACCTGATCAGGGAGATCGTGGATCGCAAGGAGATCGAGGTTCGGAGAGTCGCTTCAGAAGACAACACTGCAGATCCATTCACCAAGGCCTTGCCCCAGACTCAGTTCGAGCGGCTGATCGAGATGATAGGTCTTCGATACGCCAGTACATGGCCTTAGTGCAAGTGGGAGATTGTTAGTGTATATGCCCTAGAGGCCATTACTGTATCATACTAGTTTGTATATTACTTAATGGATGCTTGGGATATTCACCTTGTATATACAATCTTGCTCAAAATAGTAGTATGCTACTTGGTTTGTTTCTACTTCAATGTGTACTTGTGTTTATTTCAGTATATCACTTATACGCATTAGTGGAGCCCTTAGGATCTTTGCTTGATTACCAGCGTTGTGATGGCAGTCACACTAGTGGGGGCTGGGTAATCTATAAGCACATCCTTATACAGGTCCCTAGTCGCAGGACTATCGAGACAGGGCATCGATACTCCGGAGTAGACTAGCGTATGCGCTTCTCATCCCAGTGTGGGAGATGGTCTGTCCCACAGCCATCAGTACGTCGTACTGGAGATAGTATACGGGTGCTCGTTGGGTTACGAGTACACTGGACAGGACTCGTCGGGAACTGACAGGTTGGTATTATACCTATCGTCAGTCATCAGTTCCCAGGTGACATGAGTACAGCTTAGTCCGCTGACTTGACACTGGCACTTCGCCTCAAGTGTGTTCCCACTGCACTTTGATCACTACCCTACCACGGCTCAAAGGAGTCGTGCAAACAGGTGGCGGTTGGGTGCAGTCCCGAAGCACTTGGAGGCAGTGGCGGTTAGACAGGATTCGTCTCTCCCGGTATTGGGGGTTGACATCGCGCTGTGTCTAGGAGAGCCATTACACGAGTAGTCCCTGGCCAGGGCAAACGAGATATACTGGTAGGTTTCCAGTGTTATCTCAGGGTGTTTTGGGCTTCGCTCCGGCACGACTTGTACCGCTATTGGGGGACTGACGTTTACCGCCCCCTAGGCCCGCCATGCGATGTATCAGACGAACAGACCGGACTGTACGGAGACTGTCACATTCAGACTCAGTAGGAGTACAGATGGGGTTTCACCTCGTCAGCCTTCTTGTCGACATCTACCTGGGGACCGTTACGCACAGCTAGTGCCGCTTGCGGTCTGTGGTTAAACCCACTGCCAGCGTAGTGTCGAGTCTTTAGAGTCCCACACAGAGGGTATTCGCCTCTGGGCAAAACAGAGTAGAGGTCGCATGGTTTTGCGACAGGGTTCGTTCTCATCCGCGCACTTGTGCACGTTTGGAGTCCGGACGGATATTATCAGTGGGCTCTGGTTTGAGCCGGATACTGGTATAGTATTTGGGGTTGCTTTTATCTCTCAGTATTCATGTTCCTCGGAACGAGAATGCAGGTGTGTATGCACAGTTATTTGAGGAGGAGGAAGATGACTTTCATTAGGGTTTCGGAACGGGTGCGTATGCACAGTTGACAGTCGTCTTTTTCCAAACCCTAATGGATTTGTATTATATCATTTAATAATATATAATAAAATGAAATTGTGTCATGGTTAGTTTTTGTTGACTTGTTGACCATGGTTGACTTGTTGACCATGGTTGAACATTTGACTACCATCATTACAAATGCAAGATGCTTTTTCATTCTTGCTTTTTCATTTAATGTTTGTAATGATATTAGTCATTCCTAAACTTTCCATCAAACCTTTTTCATTTTGATTATTATTATTGTTATTTGATAATTCATTTTCTTTTTGCATTATGGTTGCAAGAAAGGAAATGAGAGCTCATTCTATCATTCTCACTCTCTCTCTTCACTTCATCTTCTTCTTCCTCTAGTCAAGAGAAACCTTCTCATGAGTTGAGAATCCTTCTCTTGAAAAACAAAAGCAAACCCTAGACACTCTCTACTCACTCTAGGATCAAGGGTCTAGCAAGCCGGCGATTCTAGTTCACTCCAAGTACGAGAAAGAGCCCAAAGGTCGAGCCTTCGAGGTGGATCCATCTTCGACGGAAGAAGGCGACAAAGGAGAACCATCAACCTCTACAAAGTTTGAAGACGAAGGAGTTCAAGTCTAGGTATAACCATCTTCATCCGAGTAGCTAACTCTCTTTAGCTAAGTTTGCTAGTTTTAGTTTAGGTAACGATCCCGACCAAAGTTTAGTCCATGTTGCCTCTTGCGTTAAAATTTTGATTTTATACCGTTTCCGCCTCCCCGTAAGAACCGGGGGTCGCAATATGGACTAACAGGGAGAATCACTGGAAAGGTTCCAGGGTGATAAGGACGACTGAATGTCAGTCGCAGGCATTGTCTTTACCCTCAGTGGAGGGACGGTATGTTGGAAGAGTTCCAAGCTAGATACCGTGACTTACTAGACGATTAAAGGCAAGATACATCGTTACCAAGGATGCTACCAAAGAGGCAGTCTGGATATATATAATAGTTCATGAGATAAACTTAGTTCCTACCATTGTGTGACAATGGAGTTGTGGCTTAAGCCTAGGAACCCACGTCCCGTCAGAGATCCAGACATATTCTTAGGCAGTATCGCCTGATCATGGAGATGGTTGATTTCCAGGGAGATCAAGGTTAGGAAAGTAGACACAGAGGACAACAATGCGGATCCACTCACAAAAGCCTATTTCCAAGTAGAGACTTTTATGAGATGGTTGAGTATGAGATACTTCAACCACAGCTTATTGTTGGGTATGAGATACTACAACAGATGGCTCTAGTAAAAGTGGGAGATTGTTAGTTATATGTATGCCCTAGAGGCCATTACTGTACATACGTTGTATATTGTAGTGGATGCTTGGGCATATATAGGGAGGACTTTCTTGCTCGACATGATAGTATGCTATCTGAATACTCTTTATCTTAACATGTACTTTGATTGTCTCTATGTCATATGTTGATAAAGCCCTTAGGATGAGTACTTGACTACCAGGACTATGATGCAGATCATACTAATGGGGACAGAGTAGTCTCCAAGTACATCCTTCAAATGTTCCTAGTCGTGGGAGTACCGAGACAGGGCATCGATACTTCAGAGTAGACTAGCGTATGCGCTTCTTGACCCATATGATAGGCGATGGATGATCCCATAACCATTGGTGTTTGACATCAGAGAAGGTATACGGGTGCTCAGTGGAGACTGGGTATACTGTACGGACTCGCCGATAACTCCTAGATGGTATTATATCTTACGTCAGATAGCAATTCTCTGGTGACACTGGTACAGGTTAGTCTGTAGACCCGAGATCGTCATAGAGTCTTGTGTGATTCCTACTGTGCTTTGATTTCCACCTTACCACGTCCATGGGGGCATGCAAAACGGTGGCTTTTGGGTACAGTCTCGAATCACATGGAGGCAATGAGCGATAGGAGGGGTTTCGTCTCTCCCGGTATAGGGATTTGATGTCGCGCTGTGTTCGATTGGCTATAACTGGAAATCCCTGGCCAGGGTTGCTGAGATTTACTGGTAAGTGTTATCAGTAGTTTCTCGAACTGTTATGGACCTCATATCGACACGACTTATCAAGCTACTGGGGTCTGACGTTTACTACTCCTAGGCGAGATATGCGACATATCAGACGAAGAGACCGGACTGTACGGGAGTGTTACTGATTGGATTCGCAGGAGAATGTACAGGCTTGCTTGTTGATCTTCTGATTGCTCAATACCTGGGTGGCTATTACGTTTAGCTGATCGCTTGCAGCTTGTGGGTGTTTGATATGATCATCACCTACTGCCGGCGTATTGACGATTCTTTAGAGTCCTACACAGAGGTTTCCTGGCTCAGGCAAAACGGAGTAGGAGCACATATGTGATATGTGCGGGACCGAGAACAACACATGTATGTGATACCGTATTAGATTCTCACGATATGTGATATCGGCCGGGTATATGTGATATAGCCGGGTCATCGGATCAAGTGTTGATTCGATGAACCGATACAGATTATATTAGTCGGTTATTTGTGAAATAGCCGGATTATCGGATCAAGTGTTGATTCGATAATTTATTGTATAATTATATATTTGATATATTAAATTACATTAACTAATTAAGGACACTTAAAGATTCTTTTTCTCACTCGGGTAATACATTGATATATATGTGATATATGTTAATTGTATTATTTTATTTTGTTACAATAAATATTGTATATGTGATATATAATATTGTAACAAGTTAAGGTTACAAATGCAACATGTTTTGTGGAGTTTAAACATGGTTAGGGTTTGGATTAGGGTTAAGCTTTCTTGAAGCTTCTAGAAGCTTTGCTTTTGTTTTAAGCAAAGATATTTTGTAAAGATATTTTGCATAGATATTTCTTAACCAAACCCAAACCCTTTACCATGGTAGAATCTCTCCAAGGGTTAAGTCATTATTCTTAACACATGGTTGCATTTCTAACCTCACACCTTGATTTCATTATTCATCACAAATGGTTTTGTTCTTCTTCTTCCTTCTTCTCTCTTGAAAAAGCTTTCTAGCTTTTTATGAAGTAATGTAAATGAGTGAGATAAAGAAAACAAATGAGAGCTAAATTCCTACTTCATCATCCTCATCTATTCTAGCCACTTAGATTAGGGTGTTTGCTTTGCTAATGCTTGATTAGCAAAGTAAGAGCTTGGGTTTGAGTTTCTTCAAGGTAGATCATCTTTGTTATTGAAGATCGGAAGCAAGATTGCATCTTTCTCTTCATGGAGCCTCTCTAGAGTCTGGGTACACGATGATCGCAGCGAAGAGACCTCAACATAGAGCTTTAGAAGTGAAGGAATGGACTACAAAGGTTGCAATCCCTAACTCTTAGATGTAAAGTTGTTTACATGCTTTGTTTCGCCTAATCTCTAGTCTAAGATCTTGGTTAGGGTTGTTCGGCACATGAAAAATTTGATTTTGGCATGGTTGATGCCTTGTAGAACCTTGTAACTGTGCCTAGTAACCCTACAGGTCTGGCATCAAGTCCAAGACTCGGTGATTGATCAAGATTACTCCCGCCGACCGAAGTAGATAAAGGTTCGGCAAGAGAAGGACCACTTTTTCGTACCACAGAAGGTGTCATCTGTTTGGGTGCCCGCTGCAACGACTCCCTCAACTTCGACCGCCCACAAAAGAAGGATGCCGTAGAAGATCCCTGCGTCTTTGGCAAATCGCAAGGACACTGAATTTAAATGCCCCAAGTCTGGGGGCATGGTGGTGCATACTGTTTATATGGCTTCCAGAAAAGAGGATAGCCATATCTCTACAGGTCACCGACCACTTACACGGTCTGTGACTAAGGCTCAAGAGCAGCAACAACAAAAGCTCCAAGAAATACTGACAGCCATGGCTGCACTCACTGGACCAAAAGCTAGCCCGGAGACATCTTCGGAGCAGTGTCATAAGCAGGAAACGGATGCCGAATTCCTTCGGAGAATACTTGAGAAGAAGGATAAAGAGGCTGCGGAACAAACGGCCAACATAAAATAAATGACCCTTTTATTCCAAGATATAGTGAGCCTGATAATCCAGCCGGACCCTCCAGCCGAAGATCCTCCTGTAATAATTGAAGATGATAGAGGAGAGACATCAAATACTCCGCCGGCTTTGTCAGCAGCCAAGGAGGAGACCATCTCCAAAGCCATGCTCGATGATTATATAGCTCAGTAAATACGAGCTCATCAAGTGAATGAAGCAACCGGCCAACTCGTCAGAACTGGGCGACCATATCCAGGATGGTACGATCAGATAAATCACCCACCAGTATACACAATTCCTAAATTCCATGTGTACAAGGGGATAGGTAATCCCCATCAACATGTCGCTCAGTTCAGGGCTCTCTGCGGCAACACTGGAGGGGATGATAAGTTACTGCTTCGCCAGTTTGTTGGCAGCTTGGCGGAGACGGCGTTCGAATGGTACTCAGAGCTTCCCAACGACTCCGTCAAAACTTTTACGGAGATGGAATTGCTGTTCACCCAACATTTCGCCAGCACTAGTGAGCACACCCCGATCACCGCGTTAATTAACGCCAGAGTGAAGCCAGGCGAAACATGGGTGCAGTACGCGATACAGTGGCGGAATCTATGGTCGAAGTACGAACAAAGCATCGAAGAAGCGCCTGCAGTGGGCATGTTCATGGGAACCCTCGATCCACAGGCGACCATTTCCCAATTCATGATGTTCTTCAAGCCAACCACCTTTCAGGCCATGATTGACAAGCTGGCTCAGATGGATCAGATGGGCCACAGGCCGTCTTCTTCAAAAGCGGATTCTCGAAACGAAAAGGGGAAAGGGAAAGCGACCTTCGTCGCCAATGCACAGCAGCAACCCAGTGGTCCAAAACCAACTGACCGCCAAGACGAAAGACAACGATTCTTTAATGAGAAACTGAAGCGCCCTTATTCGTTTCCCCGGGATAAAATGAGGAAACTGTTCGAGCTGGCGGTGCGCAACAGGCTCATCACCTTGCCGGATCCAAAATTCCCATTGCAACCCGGTAAGGCCAATAATCCTAATTATTGCCCCTATCACCAAGTGGTAGGCCATCCAATCGAAAATTGCTTCGTCTTCAAAGGCTGGATTGAGGACCAATACCAACAGGGCAAATTCGCACTATCCGAGAATTGGAAAGTAAGCCCGCCTCAGCCGCACGTTTTTAAAAGGGGGGACACATCAGGGGCATCATGCTCTTTTATAGAAGAAGCTCCATGGGAGGTCGCTCTTTCAGCCAAGATGAAAAGAATACTGAAGGATCTCCAAACATGCCCGGCAATCAGGTGGAAAAGTCTTCTGGAACCCGAGGTCATTGAGGTAATGCTGAAGCCGCGCCTGACTCCAAGAGTTAGTAGCAATGGGTAAAACACCCAGGCCCGGCCGTCAAAGTCTTCGAAGAAAAAGAAGAAGACCAAAAAGCTCACGCAGTCTGACGACAAGCACACTGATCTGCAAAAGCATATTGACGCACTGGAAGAATACAACCAGTAGACGCAAACCCCAGTCACGCTTCAAGAATTTCTCAATCACATCCTTGAAAGTGAAGATAATGACAATGATGAGGGAGACGACTCGTCAGAGGACCCCGAAGATTATGTGGTGAGTTGCCACATGATCTCTCATTCGTCGCTAAGTAACAAAGAAGCTCACTCGGCATTAGAAGATAGCATAGAGGAGCTGGGGGCAGGAGCATTGCCAAAATCCTTGGATTATGTGACAAGGTCTATCAAGGAGAAACCTACATGTTCATAGAGCATCCGGCGAAACTTCGCCTCAAAGCTACCACGGACCGAAATGTCCCTAAACTAATAATGGACTGCAATGTCCTAAAACTTGCAACTGACCGAGTCGTTTATAATCTACTACGGACCGCAGCATCCCAAGGCTGACAACAAAAAAATGGTATGTCCACAAGCAAAATGGGCACGGATGAAAACCCGAAAGGGCGCCGCGAATAAAAATAGCAGGACTACCGGCGATGTTTGTGAAAACTCGAAAGGGCGTAGAATCGTAAGAAGAAAAAATGGTACGTCCATAAGCGAGATGGGCACGGATGAAAACCCGAAAGGGCTCCATGAGTAAAAACAGCAGGACTACCGACGAGTTTGTGAAAACCCGAAAGGGCGCAATCTCGTTAAAAGACACTTGCAAGGTCCTCTCGACCCTGTAAGGAGAAAATACCTGCATGAGATCCTTACGACTCACAAGAGAGCAATACACTTAGGAATCCCCATGATTCCTGAGGAGAAAACACACTTACGAGATCCTCACGACTCGTAAGGAGAATTCCCCTTTGAGACCCTCACGGCTCATGAGATTCAAAAGCCTTAAGCTACAGGGATCTGAACCTTTTCTTAAGCCGTCACACACCCAGCTTTGGCCCTACAAGTTGTTCAGTATTGACCCTTGTATACAATCCACAAGCACGAATAAACATCTCCCTAGCAGAGTCCCATTAGCGGCTAGGGATATGCTCGCATGGTGAACAAACCCTTGTAAGTCCTCTTCACTTATAAGGACAAAACACTCTTGTAAGATCCTAACTTATAAGAGAACATACACTTAAGAATCCTTGCGATTTTTATGGAGAAAATGCACTTACGAGATCCCCACGACTTGTAGGGAGAAATACCTTTATGAGACCCTTACGGCTCACGAAGTTAAAAGCCTTAGTCGACAGGATCCTAACCCTGTCTGCTAAACCACCTTTGTTCAAACCGACAAGGGCAAATGATGGTTCGCTCCTGTCAATATCCCAGTTGTAGCGATGCTGATGCCTAAATCGGTATCAAGTTCCAAGTCCTTTCACGGCAAATGATGATTCACTCCTGGCAATGTCCCAGTTGTAGCGATACTGATGCCTAAATCAGTATCAAGTTCCAAGTCCTTTCACAGCAAATGATGATTCGCTCCTGGCAATATTGCAGTCGCAGCGATGCTGATGCTAATATTGGTATCAGATCTTGAGTTCCTACTCGAAAAAAAATGCATGTAAAATAATCGAAATAATGGGGCAACTTGCAACAAAATCAGCAAGTAAAATATATGCATACAAAAACAGCCGAAATGATTGGGCGCCGCGAAAAATAGCCGAAATGATTGGGCAATTGCGACTTTCGCGATACAAAAAGCTGAAATGATAGAGCATCGCGGAAAAAAAACAAAAATGAAATAAAACTTTTTGCCCTACAGGTGAGATCACATCGATCCTTGCATATAATCCAGGGGCACAAACAAAGAGGGAATCATATCATCCCACCAATCTTTTTCAAACGAAGAGTCAAATCTCAACGGCGATATCTACAGCCAAGAGATCATCAACGGTGTTCCTCCTCATTCCAGCAGGATACGGACGCAACATCCACCAAATGGAGCCATGATAAAGTCCCTAGTTCCAGATTTCAACGGTGACATCTACAGCCTAGAGATCATCAACAGCGTTCCTCCTCATTCCAGCAGGATTTAGACGCGACAATCAATCTCGGAGCCACGGCAAAGTCCCTAGTTCCAAGTCTCGACGGCCACATCTACAGCCTGAAGACCCACAACAGCGTTCCTCCTCATTCCAGCAGGATACGGACGCGACATCAACCAGCGGAGCCACGACAAAGTTCCCAGTTCCAGGACTCGGCGGTGCACAGACAACCGAGAGTCAACCCCTGACCGCGTACGGCCAAAGTCAATCCTGACACCGTATGGCTAAAGTCAACCCCTGACCCCGTACGACCAAAGTCAATCTTGACCCCGTATGGCTAAAGTCAACCCCTTCAACCCCTGACCCCGTACGGCCAAAGTCAATCCTGACCCCGTATGGCAAAAGTCAATCCTGACCCCGTATGGCTAAAGTCAACACCTGACCCCGTCGCGGAAACACGTCATCCACATGACCCCGTCGCGGAAACACGTCATCTATATGACACCGTCTCGGAAATACGTCATTCAAATGACCCCGTCTCGGAAGTACGTCATCCACATGACCCCGTCATGAAAATACGTCAGCACATGACCCCGTCTCGGAAATACGTCAGCACATGACCCCGTCGCGGAAATACGTCATCCACATGACCCCATCGCGGAAACACGTCATCATGACCCCGTCCTGGAAACACGTCATCCACATAACCCCGTCGCGGAAACACGTCATCCACATGACCCCGTCGCGGAAATACTTCATCCACATGACCCCGTCTCGGAAATACGTCATTCAAATGACCCCGTCTCGGAAGTACGTCATCCACATGACCCCGTCGTGGAAATACGTCAGCACATGACCCCGTCTCGGAAATACGTCATCCACATGACCCCGTCGTGGAAACACGTCATCCACATGACCCCGTCGTGGAAATACGTCATCCACATGACCCCGTCTCGGAAATACGTCATCCAAATGACCCCGTCTTAGAAATACGTCATCTACATGATCCCGTCGCGGAAATACGTCATCCACATGACCCCGTCGCGGAAATACGTCATCCAAATGACCCCGTCGCGGAAACACGTCATCCAATGACCCCATCGCGGAAACATGTCATCAACTGACCCTGTACAGCCAAAGTAAACCCTCGACCTCCCCGTCGAAGCAATGCTTTGATTCGGGAGCAGGTCAACTCATCAATCACTTATAAGTCCTCTCGACTTGTAAGGAAGAAAATTCTCTTGTGAGATCCTTACGACTCTCAAGAGAAAACACACTTAGGAATCCTCACGATTCTTAAGGAGAAAATACACCTACGAGATCCTTTCGACTCGTAGGGAGAAAAGTCTTTATGAGACCCTCACGGCTCATAAAGTTGAAAAGTCTTAGGCGACATATCTGAACCTGTTTCCTAAGCCATCGCTACCTTGTAAAGAGTCCAAGATGGACAACTACCTACTGTCTACAGACCACATTTGCCAAAGTTACATGTTAGAAAAATGGAGGTGCTACTCAAGAATACGCAAACTGCTCTGCATCAAATCGAAATGAAAAGGCGTAACCTGCGGACGTCAACCACATACTATGAATGACAGTAAGAGGAACATTTGATTCGCATCCAGTTAAGCGTTCGAAGCATATCCATTTGTGTATGTGCGGAAAAAGTTTAGTGCATAAAATAAACATGTGGAAACAAGAATTGTCTATTCATACTTCAGAAAATTCTTACAGTGATGAAAACGGTAAACAAAAACATCATTAAATGTTTACAATGGAAAGACATCAAATCCAGGAAATGGATTGAGAAATTTAAAAGTAAGGCCATCTAAAATATTGCGGGCCTCTCCAACCATTCTCGTATGCATCCTCTCACGCTCGCAAGCGTCAGGATCTTCACTGATGTCCTCCGTCCTTCGATAGGCAGCGATTATCGTCGCCTGTTGGAAAGTTTGATGCAGAATATCAACAAGATTGTCTCGCCTTTTCTTTGAGATTAGGCCCATCAGATACACCGAGTGTACCTTATCTTCGGCATCATCCAATACCTTAAGCGGCATGCCTGCATAGAATAAAGGAAGTGCTTCCCAGATCGCTATCACAATGAGCTTCCAAAGAGCGGAACGACGAGAAAGCAGTCGACCATTATATTCATCAAAGCGACGCATGATTTCGGCGCACTGAGCATTTGTGAACTCCTGATTTTTGCAGCGGCCTAATGCCCGAATGTCCCCATATGAAATAATTTCGTTAAGGTCATACAGATGAGCGGCCATAGCACCTGAAAATGAAAATCGGTGAAAGTTCAGTGGACAGACTGATCCAGATATAGGAATTTGAACAACCCTTAATATCCGCATAGAGATAAAAAAAATAAGTGCTGATTAAGAAGCCCATCATGAACTCTGCGTAGATCAAGCAAAATCCCAACTAAAACTTTTTGGGTCAAGAACAACTGGAGATCTAAATCCCAAGAAGTTTCCTTTTTAAAACTAAGTTCTCTAAGGGAATTAAATTCCTTCTGAACAGAGGAATTAAATTCCAAGAAAATTTTCAGAGCTAAGCTCTTTGGAATGAAATTAAATTCCAAAAGAAAATGAGTACCATCATCAGTCCCTTAAGATCAGAGAAAAAACGCCTAACATTGGGGGTTTACTACCAAAAGATCGTGCATTCTTAGAGCTTGGAAAGATGAGTTCTTTTTTAAGGAAAAAACCTTTGGTGTGGATTTAAAATCCAAAGAAAAATGTCTATAAAAAGTTCCTCGGCCGTTCAAGATCCTTACCTGAAAAGGGATTCCTTTTTGACAGAGTTAAACTCCGGATTTTGTTTTAATGAACAGAGAACTGAGCTCTGAAGAAGAGAATTAAATTCTCAAAGAAAGTTAACAAGGAAGAAGATGAAGGAATGGAGGCGTTCTGATGAGACTGCTGCATTTATAGGATGTGATAGGAAACGGTTCATCTTCCCCATTCCCTAGGCGAATCTTACGGCCACAAAGGTTACAGCGTTGCACTCACATGCAAACATGTGAGAACAACGCTGTGGGGGCATTTGTTCCCTCATGGGAACTGAATAAAGCAGCAAGGAAATACCCAAAAGGAGCATCACGTGTCCACACATGATCGGGCATCACGTGTCTACACGTGATCGGACATCACGTGGGGATACGTGACCTTCTATGAGCAAAGTTATGGGCGCTTAAATACACAATTGGAGATGGGGTCACGTGCCAGCACGTGATGGGCCCCTAGGCTCTTTGAAATAATAGAATTAAATTCTAATGAAATGCTTAGCTGGTGGGGTCACGTGCCAACACGTGATAGACTCTTAAGTCCTCTGAGCGAATAGAATTAAATTCTAATTAGATGGGTCACGTGCCAACACGTGATGGGCCCCTGAGCTCTTTGAAATAATAAAATTAAAGTCTAATGAAATGCCTAACTGGTGGGGTCACGTGCCAACACGTGATGGACTCTTAAGTCCTCTGAGCGAATAGAATTAAATTCTAATTAGATGAGTCACATGCCAATACGTGATGGGTTCTTAGACCCTCTGGAACAATAGAATTAAATTCTAATCAAAGAGAATCAAAAACCCTAACTGGAAAAATATTTCCCTAGATCTTTCCAAACAGAAAAGATTGCACTCTTTAAAGTGGAGCACCGTTGGATTAAAAATCCAATGGTACAAGAAAATATTTTCCTAAAATTTGCCAGGAACAACAAATAAAATATCTTTTGGATTAAAAATCCAATAGTGAATAAAATTCATCGAGCGATCTAAAAGATCATGTTGGTTATAAAATCAATTAAAATCTTTCAATGAAAGATGGACTAAACAAACTGATTCTTTTCTTTCTCCTATAAATAGGAGCCAAGAAGAGAATACAAAAAAAGAGACAACAACAGAGAGAAAAAAGAAGAGAATTGAATTCTCCAAACGGAAGAAGATCTCTTCAGAAAAGAAAGAAACCCTAGGTAAGAGAGGGAAAGAGATCATTCTATAAGCTCCCACAAAAAGAGAATTTAATTCTCGAACTAAGAGTTTAATTCTTCTGAATAAGAGCTTAGTTCTTCTTTTGGTTGAAGATTTGCAGAAGCAGATCTTCCCACAAGTTGAGAATTTAATTCTCATCGGGAGGATTCTGCCATGCAGATCTAAAACCTAAGGGAGTACCTAAATTCAGAGAATTTTATTCTCCCACAAAGCACATAGGAATTTAATTCCTCCAACAAAGATAGGGTTTAGCCCTTAATAAAAAGAACTTAGTTCTTCTTCATGGTAATAGATCTGCAGAAGCAGATCTTCCCATAAATTGAGAATTTAATTCTCATCAGGGAGATTCTGCCATGCAGATCCAAAATTTAGAGCGAGAATTGAATTTAAAGAATTTAATTCTTTCGAACATATAGGAATTTAATTCCTCTAAATAAAATTAGGATTTAACCCTATAAGAGAATTTAATTTTTAAACAAGAGATCTATCTCTCTATGCACGTAAAAAGATCAAGTACCCAACATGATCACGTGGCGACACGTGACTATCCCCTTCAATGATCAAAAGAGAACGAATAAGAATAGGTCACGTGCTCCCACGTGACCCTTGAACAGACTCCTCAAAATAAGAAGGGCGGAACAGATTTTGGGCGTCTCACGTGCTCCCTCGTGACCCCTTAGCAATTATCAAACAAAAGAGGATTCTACCCAAGGGCAATGCCTCACGTGTCCGTACGTGACCCCTAACAAATACTTTTAATATCCAACGAATGGGTACCCATCACGTGCCCACACGTGATTGCTATAAAGATCAAGTGTTTAACACTTATATATTCTGGGAGTAAAATAAAAGAAGCACAACCCAATCTTCATGCGCCTCACGTGACCCCACGTGAGCGCTTCAGTTTTAGTGTTTAACACTACTTTAAGTGCCTCACGTGGGAGCACGTGAGCGCTGAATGTATTCAAGTGTTTAACATTATATTCAAGTCAATCTTAGCCCAAATTAGCTAAGGCTTTCAGAGGCAAGATCCTTTGAAACTGAACCTTAAATATACTCTTGTCTTCCAAAATTGATCATCTCATATGACATTCAAAGCCAAAACCCAGAGCCTTTCAATCAACTTTAGTTCAAGGGTACATCTTTTCACACCTCTGATATATGTCGTTGTAATTCTTCAACGTCTTCAGAGAGGTATTGGGTCCCAATGACCAATAACTATCTGGTGCATTTCCAAACCCATGTTTGCATCTGAACTTGGACCGCAATGTCCTTAAACTAAACAATAAGAGCCATAATGCTCTTTTGTTGGATCTAAATGATCCTGTTAAGTAGATCTTAGTCTAAAATTAGACTAACGTATCCTTAACAAACATTTAAGTTGATCTTAATCTCAAACGAGACTAACGATCCTTAAATCAATACAACTATAGGTCCCCCAACCAACATTGGTTTAAGGGTACATCTCGTTACTCCTTTGATATTTGTCGTTGTAATCCTTCAATGTCTTCAGAGAGATGACGGGTCCCAACAACCAGATATTCAACGGACTGTGGGGTCCTTAAACTCATGGACTATGACGTCCTTAAACTTTACAGACTGTGGGGTCCTTAAACTCATGGACAATGACGTCCTTAAACTTTACGGACTATGACGTCTCTAAACTAGACTATGATATCTTTAAACTCTATGGACTATGATGTCCTTAAACTTCTGGACCGCAATGTCCCTAAACTAAACCCTACAGACTATGATGTCTCTAAACTAGACTATGATGTCTTTAAACTTCACGGACTATGATGTTCTTAAATTTCTGGACCGCAAAATCCCTAAACTAAAACAATAGAGCCCAAATACTCTTTTGTTGGATCTAAATGATCCTGTTAAGTAGATCTTCGTCTAAAATTAGACTAACGTATCCTTAACAAACTGTTGAGTTGATCTTAGTCTAAAATTAGATTAACTTATCCTTAACAAATGTTTAAGTTGATCTTAGTCTCAAATGAGATTAACAATCCTTAAGCCCAACCCAAACCCAAATCTAAGAAAATACGGATTTGGACTAATCCACGCCCTACGGGCGACAACATAAATTAGTCTTCGTATACAATCCACGGGTAACCAAAAATAAAACAAACACATACGACACGAAGTGACCATCTGGAGAAGGAGAAAGTGGTTACCGCGATGCGGTAGCGTAATTAACTGCAGGGGCTTGCGCCTGCAGGGAAGAGCGTCCCCACAATCAAAAAAACCCTCAAATGAGGGGGAATCTGATGAAGTCTGCTACATCGGCCGCATCCGTCTAAACCTTCAATACACGGTGCCATAAATCAACTTGGCATCTTCGGAGAGGTGGACGGATAAAACCAAATAGTATCTGCCCCCGAGAATTCAGGCCTGACGTCCCAACGTCCCTGTCGCGTCTTTTCGGCGGAGAATAGGCACATGCTCATGTGTATTGCACGTAGTGCCCAGTGGGACAAGGTGTATTCTTGGCACTGGCGCACGGTTTAGATGCTGCTCGGCTCGACTTGATGCCGGCGCACATCCTTTGCACATGGCGCGGCCCAAAAATCTAAAGGTTAACCTTTCGCTAACTTAGCAAAAGTGTTATGCAACAATCTTTGGTGCCACGCCAGGGTTTTAGAAGATTGATCTCCTTAAAAAAATTAACCTTTTAGAAACTTAAGTTACTCATCATACAAAATAATCTTTTGATTATTAACATTCATCAAGATCCAATTCTTATGATCTTGGGTTCTATTTTTGTTGTAATTCTTAACGACGGTAAGTAGTCTTGGAAACTTGAGGGTTTCATGAAGTTTAAGCTTCAATTTTTTCCATAGTCTTGAGGATTTTGTATATATATTTTTTTGGTGGAGGAATATCTAAGTTTTCTCCTAGAACTTAGATTTTGAGATCAAACCCCTTCATGAGAACTTAAGTTCTCAACAAGGAGATATTTGACTCATGGATATTTGATCCAAGTGAAGAACTTAAGCTCTTATGAAGTTTAAGCTTCTTAATGGAGAGAATAGGCAAAAGGAGTTTTTTTCCATACTTTACCTAGAGTTTGGTTGAGAAAGATGAAGATCTTTTGCAGATGCTCAAGTCTCTTTTTTCTCTTCACCTCATGAGGAGTATTATGTATATGAATTCCCTCCTCCTATTTATAGGAGAGGGGATGGTTGGATAAGTTGAAAGAATGTCTCATTTGAGAAATCTCAAATTGATCTTAAAATCAACCAGTGATGATTAAGTATCGTTGGATTTTTGATCCAAGGCTCTCTGTTAACAGAGGAAGTATTTTTGCTTGATACATGAAAAATTCTTGTTAATAAGAAAATTTATTTCTGTTTTAGAAAGATAAAGAAAAATATTTTCCCAAATAGAGCTTAAGCTATACTTGAAACATACGCTTCTATAGAGATTGGCGCCGGCGCCACGTGCATTGCACGTGTGGAGCTGGCGCCATGGTTTAGTGTTGGCGTTGCTTGCGGTAGAATAGTATCGGCTCAGCTTGAGCTGGAGAGAGCATTGGCGCTTCTGCGCGAAGGTGGAATTGGCGTTTCCTATTCCAGGATGGCATCGGCTCAGTTTGAGCCGGAGATGGCATTGGCGCTGCCTGCACCAGAGTTGAGCCCAAATTTGGATGGAAACACCCCTTCAGAACTCCAGCCATAAGCCATGAATACATGTTCTCAAATACCGTCCGAACCATCTGCTCTGCTCCGCCAATATACTTAGGATTAAAAGTGCAACGACCCTAAAATTCATATACACTTGTATTATTGTATTGATTTTGTTGGATATAGTGCCCTCAAAGTCAATTATTGGATCGCAGGTATGTGATTACAATGATTGAGGGAGGACCTATAGCGATATGACAGTCTTGCTCGAGATGATAGTATGCTATCTGGTTTGTCTTTATCATCGTATACATACTTTAGTTCACTATTGCATGTTGATAGAGCCCATAGGATTCTTACTTGACTGCCAGCAGTATGATGGCGATCATATACGTGAAAGTTGGGGTCTATAAGTACATCCTTAATGTGTCCCTAGTCGTGGGAGTTTCGAGACAGGGCATCGATACTCCAGAATAGACTAGTGTATACAGTCGAGACCCCGGCGAGGAGCGGTGGCCGATCTCACAAGCCATTGGTGTCAGTTGGTTCACCTAAGATGTATACAGGTGCTCATTGCATTATGAGTACACCGGACAGGACTCGCCGGGAACATGCTAGTTGGTATTATACATATCGTCAGATAGCAGTTCCCAGGTGACATGTGTACAGCTTAGTCTGTCGACCCGAGATCGTCATTTCTCTCGTGTGAGTTCCCACTGTGCTTTGATTACTACCCTACCACTGCTAAAAGGAGTCGTGCAAACAGGTTTTAGTTGGGTATAGTCCCGAGCCACATGGAGGCAGTGAGCGGATCGTCAGGGATTCGTCTCTCCCGGTATTGGGGGTGAGATCGCGCTGTATTTAAGAGAGCCATTGCACGAAATCCCTGGTCAGGATAATCGAGATTTACTGGTAGGTATTCCAGTAGTATCTCAGGGTGTTCTGGGCCACTCTCTGACACGACTTATACAGTTATTGGGGGTCTGACGTTTACTAGCCCTCTAGGCCCGATATGCGATACTCATAGACGAACGGGCCGGACTGTGCGGATATTGACACTGTCAGGCTCAGTAAGGTTTCTGGATGAGTTCGCTCGTCGGCTTCTCTTCCGATCAATACATCGGCAACCGTTACATACAGCCAGTATCTCTGACGTGCTAGTGGTTATACCCAGAGCCAGTGTATTGATGAGTCATTAGAGTCCCCCACAGACAGTTTCCCAAATTCGGGCGAAACGTTGTAGAGGCCGTATGGTTTTATGGCAGGGTTCGATCATATCCGTGCACTTGTGCACGGATCAGGATCGGACGGATAATACTAGCGGGTTTTGGTTTAAGTCAGATGCTAGTATTATAGTGTATGGATATTTTTGTCTCATTGCATTTGTATTCGGTCGGAATACAAATACGGGTATGTATTTACAGTTGAGCAGTAATCTCGTAATTTGTTACGGGATTATTTTAGGAGTTGTCAGTTTTCTTTTTTTTCCGTCTCAAAACATCTTAATTCTTGTGAGCTATTTGACCATTTGACCTTGACCCTTTCTTTGCACTGAAATCCATGGGGCTGCGTGCACTGTAGGGAGGCATGGTCATTGACTAGGGATGGGTTTTTATTTGTTTCATTGATTAAAAAATTGGTGGCTGATTTTGTCCATGAGGGGGCCTGTGCAAATTGGCCAAGGTTTAATTGGGGGATGGGTTAAAATTTGGGGGGATTAATTATTGGTGGGGATTCCATTCATACACATTTCTTTTACACACTCACTTGTTCAACACAATTTTCCAGTGAGCATTCTCTGATTGTGGCCGGCCCCACCATTCAAAGCCTGCATGTTTTTCTTCACTTGTAGAATTCCATTCACAGAGAAAAAATTTCTTGGAGTGGCCTCATTCTCCTCTTGGTTTCTCACAAGTTTTCTTCATGTGCTCAAAAAAACTCATATCCTTGGCAACTTCAATTAACCTCTATCCAATCGTTTGGGTGGCTTGAGACAAAAGATCCTACACATTTTTTACTTCACTCTTGGACATGTCGGCTAGCAAACTTCATGTCCGAGTTGCCTCGGTTCGAGACGGAAGCCCGTATAAAGATTCATTGACGTGGCGCCGCTTTGACGAGCGAGACCGGGAGCGGGCTTCGTCAACACAGCAGTGAGGAGTCTGGTGCGGAGATTAAAGACCGAAGGATACGGATCGATCGGTACAATCTTTTAACTCATTTTACATATTGCTAGTTTACGGTTAATGGAACGATCCGGGTTTTTGGCCGCGGCGGCGCCGGTTCCGTAAAAAGTTTTTGTTCCGCATTTGGCGTCGGTTTGACGGCCGGGGCACCGCCGCATCCCAACATGGTATCAGAGTCACCCCATTTACCGTATACTAGCTTTTTCTAACATGTTTAAAATCTCGATCGGACAAAATTTCCAAAACCGCATTTTCAAGTTCAATGTTTCTGTCGAATTTTTTTGTCGTCAAATAATTATTTTGAGTGTTTCAGAAAATCAGGCAGGCTTTTATAAGACTACTGTAAAATTTTGGTACAATGATCCTTCTGTAGCGCCGCGGAACCGCGGCCATACCCACGTTTTGGACGCGGTTCCGCCGCAGTGTTGAGGTTTCATTGCACTAAATTTTTTGCTTTGGGTCTTTGACTTGGAACTGGGGTTTCTGGAAAATTTAGTTCTGGCCCAGATTATTTTGAGTACTGGATTTGTGCTTGGGGCCCACTTCGGAAATTTTTGTCGATCGAAATTTTAAATATGTTAGTTTACAGTGCTTTACATTACTATCTGTGACCGCGAATGTCATTTGATCGGTAAAACTTGTCTGATTGCTATAGTCCTTTTAGACAGGTTTTGCGAACGTGACATTCATGTTGATGTTCTGTGTTGTGCTGTGATGTTGCGGATTTGTTGTGGTGGATAGCTTGGTGCAATGTTAGTACTGTTTGGATTTATTTGTACATTTGATATTGCGGGGCGAGCGTCCGACATGTGGACTGCCGTCACTGCCTGTTTGTATATTATTCTTTTGGGGGCACGACCAGGATGAGGTCGGTGTACCCGTTGTATATATTTTCTTTTCTGTACTAAGATTACCCCGCGGTGGGGTGCACGGATAGCCGGGTTCTAGAGGGCAACGGGCCCGCATCTCATGGCATAGAAACGGAGGGGGCTTCACTCTAGAATTGGCGGGCTATTCGCCGCACTCGTATGGGGTATAGGTTGACCCAAGGAGGAGTGCTCAAGTTACTGGATTCCGTGAAGTGTTGGGTGGTCTATTCACGTTGTTGAAGGGGGCTGCCTCGCCTCAGGTTTTGGCGGGTAACTCACTGCACTCGTAGGGGTCTAGATTTTCATTGCACAGGCTATCCATATGACCAGGGGAACGTCAGGTTTCACTTGCGGCTCTGTGAAATCCGGAGCTCCCAGATTATCTGTATTGTTCTGTGATACTTATTACTTTTCTGTGATGTTGCATTTATCATGCCTGGAGGGATTATTATATATTGATATATATACTAGTAGATGTTGTATATGTTTTGCACCCGCGCTAGCCCAGTCCCCGCTTGTCGTTAGTTAAGTAACCTAACGGGTGATGACGGGACCCAGTGGCGAATGCGGATGGTATATACGTACATTTTATTTTCGTTCTTTTGTGGTGTGATCAATTGATGGGACTGCGTTGATTTCTATCAATGCAAGAAAAATAAACCTATATATGATGTTGTTGGAACCAATTTTTCAAAAAGCTGTTATTACAAGGGCGTTCTCTTTTGTTTTGCACAGTGGTATTCGGTTATGAATATCCAGCACCTCATTCGACGAGGCAAGGGCCGAGATCTCTTCACCGGGAGTGACCCCTTGAACTGAGGTTTGCGTCAGGGTAATAACTTCACTATAGTCGATTACTTTTTGTTTTGCATCGTGGTATTCAGTTTGGAATATCCTGCACCTCATTCGACGAGAAAAGAGCCGAGATCCCTTTACCGGGAGTGACCTCTTTAGCAAAGGTTTTTGCTACTATATTTTTATAAAACCACTTGGATTCCTTCAACGATATCAAGTTCATTACGCTAAAAGTTTTCCGCCAAAAACTAGCCGTAGCCCTCCGTCATTTAAGATTAGTATTGCTTAGTATTCGTGCTGCGTTTGTTACCTTGTCAAGGCGTAGTGAGCGGTAGCTCTGTAATACTTTTCTGTCGCAAGCAAATGTGGATTGGTTAGGACAGTCATTCGACCTTGTTGACCTTGTCAAGGGTCTGTGCGGGTGGGTCTAATGCAATCAAGAAAATGATGGGTTGAACTTGACTAGGACCATTTGACTCGTTGACCTTGTCAAGGTCACTTGGATTCTAGGGGTAAAAATCATATCGGGAGTTTCAACATACAGGAAACTTGCCATGCTTGAGCATACCTTCTGAAGTGTGATGACGTGAGTGACTTCCATCACGTTATCATGCGATGATAGTTGGATCCCGATTTCCACTGATGAGTTGGTTTACTCCTCGGGTGACCCCGACTAATTTTTCTTTCATATTTGGAGGAGAATTTGAGAATACAATGAAAAATTTCCTGATTAGATAAATTGATTAACCATTCTGATCTAGGTTAGAGTGCACGCAGAGTGTTTCTACTTATTCTCTCTTTGACTGCGACCATGACCCGACCCTAGACTATAACTCAGTGACCTAGTTGACCGAACTTTCTTAAAACACTGGCTTTTGGATTGTCTGAGTTGCATACATCATTGCAACCTTTTCTTTTACCCTTTGAGTTTCTCCAGAACACCCCGTATTATTGTAAGTGCACGGCGGCGTCCCGGCCGTCAATCCGACGCCGGAATGCGGAAGCGAAAAACTTTGCAAACTAGCAAACCGGCACCACCGCGCACTATAAACCCGGATCGGGCCATTAAACTAGTCCTAGCTAAACTAGAGAAGGGGAAAGAGAGATATACCGAGTGATCCGAGTCCTCCGGTCTTCTCGCCGTCGTCCCAATCTCCCGCGGAATCTCCGGTCTCCATCACGTCGCCGGAAGGGCACCACATGGCCGGCTTCTTTTACGGGCTCCCACCTCTGGTCCGAGGCAACTCGGGCACGAAGTTGGCGAGTCGACGTGCCCAAGATTTGCTAATAGTGTAGTGCTATATGTGTCTCTCGGGGTTGAGGTAGTTGCCATATGGTGGAGGAAATGATATGAGCTTTTGGAGGAGGAGCTAAATGGATTTTGTAAAGCCAAAAGAACAAAATTCCCCTCACAAAATTATGGGACAGCCCCCATAACATTGGCCGGCCAAAATGATCAAGGAGAGAAGTGGGATCTCAAGGGGGGAAAACACAAAAGAGAGGAGGATGAGTGTCATGCAAGAAAGAATGATGATTCATTATGAGAACAAAATCATCACCCACAAAAACCAACACTCCAACATCATAACACATCATCATGACACCACAAGTCAAGCCATGATGACTAAAGAAAGTCAAGTGATCATGACACAACAATATGCAAAGACAACCCTCCAAAATGCTTATTTGCACAATTGCAAATAAGCCCTCCTCCACCAATCTTCGGCCAATGAAAGATACAAAGAAATATGGCCGAAACGGAAAGCAAACTGGCAACTCCAGAAAACTGATCCCGTAATAAATTACAGGAAAACCCCGATACTGTGTATACACACCCGCATTTGTATTCCGACCGAATACAAATGCAATGAGACAAAATCTACACTGTACTATACTAGGATCCGGCTTAAACCAAAGCCTGCTAGTATTATCCGTCCGATCCTGATCCGTGCAATACCGCACGTATCTGATCAAACCCTGCCATATCTTCATACGGCCTCTACAGCGTTTCGCCCGAAAACTTGAGCAACTGTCTGTGGGGGACTCTAAAGACTCGTCAATACTATGGCTGTGGATTTAACCACTAGCACGTCAGAGGTATTAGCCATACGTGACGAGCTACCAGCTATTGACCAAAAGGGACGTCGATGAGCGAACTCATCCTGACACCCTACTGAGCCTGTCAGTGACAATATCCGTACAGTCCGGTCCGTTCGTCTATGAGCATCGCATGGCGGGCTTAGGGGGTTGGTAAAAGTCAGACCCCTAAAAGCGGTACAAGTCGTGTCGGAGTGAAGCCCAGAACACCCTGAAATACTACTGGAATACCTACCAGTAAATCTCCTGCCTTGGCCAAGGACTTCGTGTAATGGCTCTCCTAAACACAGCATGACCTCGCCCCCAATACCGGGAGAGACGAACCCCTGAAGATCCGCTCACTGCCTCCATGTGGCTCGGGACTGTACCCAACTAAAACCTGTTTGCACGTCTCCTTTGAGCGTGGTAGGGTAGTAATCAAAGTACAGTGGGAACTCACACGAGACAAATGACGATCCTCAGGTCGATGAACTAACCTGTACACATGTCACCAGGGAACTGCTATCTGACGTCAGGTATAAGACCAACTAGCATGTTCCCGGCAAGTCCTGTCCGGTGTACTGATAACCCAATGAGCACCTGTATACATCTTAGGTGAACCAACTGACACCAGTGGCTTGTGAGACCGGCCACCGCCCCTCGTCGGGGTCTCGACTGTATACACTAGTCTACTCTGGAGTATCGATGCCCTATCTCGAAACTCCCACGACTAGGGACCTTTTAAGTGTTAGTGTATATGCCCTAGAGGCCATTACTGTATCATACTAGTTTGTATATTACTTGATGGAAGCTTGGGATATTCACCTTGTATAAACAATCTTGCTCAAAATAGTAGTATGCTACTTGGTTTGTTTCTACTTCAATGTGTACATGTGTTTATATTGCGATATCACCTATACGCATTAGTGGAGCCCTTAGGATCTTTGCTTGATTACCAGCGTTGTGATGGCAGTCACACTAGTGGGGGCTGGGTAATCTATAAGCACATCCTTATACAGGTCCCTAGTCGCAGGACTATCGAGACAGGGCATCGATACTCCGGAGTAGACTAGCGTATGCGCTTCTCATCCCAGTGTGGGAGATGGTCTGTCCCACAGCCATCAGTACGTCGTACTGGAGATAGTATATGGGTGCTCGTTGGGTTACGAGTACACTGGACAGGACTCGTCGGGAACTGACAGGTTGGTATTATACCTATCGTCATTTATCAGTTCCCAGGTGACATGAGTACAGCTTAGTCCGCTGACTTGACACTGGCACTTCGCCTCGAGTGTGTTCCCACTGCACTTTGATCATTACCCTACCACGGCTCAAAGGAGTCGTGCAAACAGGTGGTGGTTGGGTGCAGTCCCGAAGCACTTGGAGGCAGTGACGGTTAGACAGGATTCGTCTCTCCCGGTATTTGGGGTTGACATCGCGCTGTGTCTAGGAGAGCCATTACACGAGTAGTCCCTGGCCAGGGCAAGCGAGACATACTGGTAGGTTCAAGTGTTATCTCAGGGTGTTTTGGGCTTCACTCCGACACGACTTGTACCGCTATTGGGGGACTGACGTTTTACCGCCCCCTAGGCCCGACATGCGATGTATCAGACGAACGGACCGGACTGTACGGAGACTGTCACATTCAGACTCAGTAGGAGTTCAGATGGGGTTTCACCTCGTCAGCCTTCTTGTCGGCATCTACCTGGGGACCGTTACCCACAGCTAGTGCCGCTTGCGGTCTGTGGTTAAACCCACTGCCAGCGTAGTGTCGAGTCTTTAGAGTCCCACACAGAGGGTATTCGCCTCTGGGCAAAACAGAGTAGAGGTCGCATGGTTTTGCGACAGAGTTCGTTCTCATCCGCGCACTTGTGCACGTTTGGAGTCCGGACGGATATTACTGGTTGGCTCTGGTTTGAGTCAGATACCGGTATATGTTTTGGGGTTGCTTTTATCTCTCAGTATTCATGTTCCTCGGAACAAGAATGCAGGTGTGTATGCACAGTTTTTGAGGAGGAGGAAGATGACTTTCATTAGGGTTTCGGAACGGGTGCGTATGCACAGTTGACAGTCGTATTTTTCCAAACCCTAAGGGATTTGTATTATATCAATTAATAATATATAATAAAATGAAATTGTGTTATGGTTGGTTTTTGTTGACTTGTTGACCATGGTTGACTTGTTGACCATGGTTGAAGTTTTGACCATCATCATTACAAAAGAAAGATGCTCTTTGATTCTAGCAAATTCATTTAATGTTTGAAATGATAATGGTCATTCTAAAACTTTCCATCAACCTTTTCATTTTCATTATTATTATTATTGATAATTCTTTTTCTTTTGCATTATGGTTGCAAGAAAGAAAAAGGATAGCTCATTCTATCATATTCATTCTCTCTCTTCACATCATCTTCTTCTTCCTCTAGCTAAAGAGAAACCTTCTCATGTGTTGAGAATCCTTCTCTTTAAAAAGAAAAGCACCCCTTAGACTCTCTCTACTCATTCTAGGTTCAAGGTTTAGCAAGCCGGAAACCCTAGTTCACTCAAAGATCGAGGAAGAGCCCAAAGGTCGAACCTTCGAGGTGGATCTATCTTCGACGGAAGAAGGCGACAAGAAGAGAACCATCAACCTCTACAAAAGTTTGAAGAAGAAGGAGTTCAAGTTTAGGTATAACCATCCTCATCCGAGTAGCTAACTTTCTTTAGCTTGTATGCTAGTTTTAGTTTAGCTAAAGATCCCGACTTTGCTTAGTCCATGTTGCCCCTTGCGCTAAAAATTTGATTTTTATACCGTTTCCGCCTCCCCGTAAGAACCGGGGGTCGCAACGTGGACTTACAGTGGTATCAGAGCCTAACTAAACTTAAACTAGCTTGGTAGTGAAGTGTAACGAAGTTCGGAACCGAAAAAAAATCACAAAACCGGAAAAACAAAACCCCAAGTTTCTGTTGAAATTTTTTCTGCTCCAAATGAAAAACTTTATACTTGTAAATTCGGCTCAGGGTTTTGTGTGAACACCCATGAAAAACGTTGCCCTAATTCGTTCAAACCGCCGCGCTTCCGCCGCACGAGGTAGGCATGTGCCGCGGAAGCGCCGCGGTTTGTCGTCTTCTGTGCATCGTTTTTCGTGCAGTGTGTGTCTGTGTTGGTATTGGGATTTTTAAAATATATTATATGTGCCCAGATTTTCCAGAACTGAAATTCACTTTTGGGGTCCTATAATTCCGTATTTTTTCCGAACTTCACTGCACTTTGACTATGATGGTTATATCTGTGATGCTTGCATGTATTGAACGTCGGTTAATCGCTATAAGACGATTAGTCGGGGTTATACATGATCTGTGTTTGATATTGGAATGTGTATATGAATGTATTGGACTGTCGCGGGTGAATAGCCGGGGTGGATGTGAGATGAGCTTTTGTTTTTTCTTTCATTCATTGTAAATGTAAATTGATGTAATTATATTATTTGTTTGGCCGCACAACCGGGTCGGGGTTGTAGCCGTCATTGTATAATTCTTTTTACTGTTTTTGCTCCTAGGATAGACCCATGGAGGGGGTGCATAAACTGCCGAGTACTTGGCGGGTAGTTTGCCGCACCCGTAGGGGTCTTGGGTGGGGTATTTGGCTATTCACCGCGACCGTGTAATCCGCTTTTCGTTGCAGGCTCGAAAGGATTGCGGATTGCTAGTATATCCAATGTATTCATCTGTGATCTGTAATGTCTATCATTGCTTTCTATTTAGGCGTTGCTTATGTTTTACAGCCGCGCTAGCCCAGCCCCCGCTCTGTCGTTAGTTAAGTAACCTAACGAGTGATGACGGGACCCCGTGGCGAATGCGAATGGCATAAGCGTACGTCATATTTTGGTTGTTTTCTGCAATGGTAGGAATTAAATGATGGGACGCATTAAAAGTACTAATGCAAGAATATCACGCATTAAAAGAACTAATGCAAGATAATAAACCAAGTTAAAATCGTTGGAACACTTTCGAAAAACCACTCGGTTCTTTTCAAAACTAACTTTTAAACGCGGAGATTGAGCCACTCCTTCTAAAAGCTATCTCGTTCCATCGATTATATCAAGTTCACTACGTTCACGGTTTTACCAAAACCATTCGTAGCCCTCCGTCGTTTCACATGAATAGTCAATAGTATTCAAGCTGTGTTTGTTGGCCAAAGTCAAGGCATAGTGATTGGTAGCTATTGGGTATTCATGTGCAGCATAGATAGATGCGTTGGTTTGGAACAGTCGTACTGCCTTGTTGGCCAAAGTCAAGGGTAGGTACGGGTGGATTCAAATTAACCTGGAGAACGACGGGTAGAACTTGACATGTGACTTATGATTTGTTGGCCAAAGTCAAGGTCATAAGAGCATGGGGCAAAAATCCACATCGGGAGTTTCATAAGTACTGAAACTTGCTAGATTTGCATACCATTTGGAGTGTGATGATTCTGGTAGGATTCCTTCAGTTTCGTCACGCGATGATATTTGGATCCCGATCCTACTGTGAGTATATGCTACTCCTCGGGAAATTTCTCACTAAACGATCAATGCTATAAACCTAGTAGGTGCCTAGAAAGGTGTTAGCGGGGCTACGCTCCCAGGGAAAAGAGGTTATTTAATTAAGGAACTTCGCGAAAGCGTTGGAAAACCTCCCTCGAAGTACCGACACTGGCCTGGCTGAACGGTTAAGCAAGTATTGTGCGGTGGGATTGATCCCGGCTAATTCTTCCTTTGTGGTTTGAGGAGGGATTCGAGAGACAGTGGGAGCCATCCTGTTTAGACAAATTAAAAACCATTCTAAACTTGCAAGAGCATCGTGCTAAAGTGTTTCTTCTCTCCCCCCTTCAGCGACCAAATTCGAAATGACTGGACTTAAGTTACTTCTAGATAAAAACATATTGACAGGGCCAAACTACAAAGATTGGCTCAGGAATGTCAAATTGGCAATCTCTTACGACAAGCTGGGGTATCTTCTTACCACCAAAGCTCCCCCCGTCCCAGGTCCCACCTCCAGCGTCGCGGATAAGGAAATCCGTAAGACTTGGGAGATTGACAGCGCGAAGGCCAGATGCCTCGTACTTGCCTCGATGGACAACGACCATCAGAGGAGGCATGAGAATATGGATTTGGAATCCATATTTCTTCATACAAAAGAACTGTATGGAGAGCAGTCTCGTATCGCAAGATACGAAGTGTCGAAGAAGTTATTTTCGACAAAGTTGGCCGTCGGATCATCGGTAGCGGACCACGTGCTTAAGATGATTGGCTACACTGAGGAGCTCGCGGAACTTGGGACCACGTTGGACAGTGAACTCTATACGGATATAATTCTCCAGTCCCTTCCATCCACTTACGCTCAGTTCATACTGAACTTCAACTTGCAAGAAAAGAAAGTTGAACTTTCAGAACTCCTCAACCTGCTGAGGAGCGCAGAGGGCACCCTACAGAAGGGTAGGGAAACACCCGCTTTGTTTGTAGGAGGATCTTCTTCCTCTAGGTCCAAGGCGAAAGCCAAGGGAAAGAGGAAGAAAGCCCCCGCCAAACCAAGAGGCGGTGTTAGTAAAGTGGGTGCGAAGGGAAAGGAAAAGGCAACAAAGATTGCGGGGAAGCTTGTTGGAAAGGAAGAGTGCTTCTATTGTCTTAAGAGTGGACACTGGAATAAAGATTGCAGGGTTTGGAAAGCCAGGACACAGGAACTGAAGCAGGTTGCAGCTTCAGCTTCAGGTGTGTATGTTATTGAAAACTGTCTTTCTATAAACTCTACTTCCTGGGTATTGGATACCGGATCAGGATCTCATATCTGTAATTCTTTGCAGGCGTTGAGAAACCGTAGTGTTTTGAAGGCAGGTGACATGACCCTCAGAGTTGCAAACGGAGCTAGCATGGACGCTAAAGCCGTGGGGGACTATCACCTGGGAATGTCAGATGGGCATGTTTTGGTTTTGCGTAATTGCTTTTTTGTACCCAACGCAACTTGTAATATCATTTCTGTATCTTTGGTTTCTAAAGAAGGTTATGAATTTGCGTTTGTAAGTAATGTTGTAAACATTCACCTTAATCAAGTTCTGATTGGGTCAGGTACACTGAGCAATGGTATATACGTATTGAACCAACCACAGATTTTCAATGTCCAGAATACACACAAAAGAAAGTCACCAGATATTAATCAGGCTTTCTTATGGCATTGTAGACTGGGTCACATCAATGAGACACGGTTGACTAAGTTACATAAAGAAGGATACTTGGATCCGTTCGAGTATCAGTCTTATGCCACTTGTGAATCTTGTCTCATGGGAAAGATGACAAAGACTCCGTTCACTGGACACGGAAAAAGAGCGAGCGAGCTCTTGGGACTCGTACACAGCGACGTGTGCGGTCCAATGTCTACACATGCGCGAAGCGGTTACTCTTACTTCATTACTTTTACGGATGATTTTTCAAGGTACGGTTATGTCTTCTTAATGAAACATAAGTCCGAGGCTTTTGAAAAGTTCCAGGAATATAAGAATGAAGTAGAGAAACAGACCGGCAAAAGTATCAAGATTCTAAGATCGGATCGAGGTGGAGAATACTTAAGTGCCGAGTTCCTAAATTACTTAAAAGAGAATAGGATTCTCTCTCAGCTTACTCCTCCATACACTCCGCAGCACAACGGTGTATCGGAGAGACGGAACCGAACCCTATTGGATATGGTACGGTCCATGATGAGTAACGCTGAGTTACCGCGATCATTCTGAGGGTATGCGCTAGAATCAGCTGCGTACCTTTTGAACCGAGTTCCTACTGAGACTGTGCCTACTACACCATATGAGATGTGGAGTGGGAAGAGACCCTATCTTAAGCACATTAAGACATGGGGATGTCCAGCTTTTGTTAAAAAGCAGCATGCGGACAAGCTCGAGGCACGCTCAGTACAGTGTAAGTTCGTGGGATATCCAAATAACTCCAAGGGATATTTCTTCTACTGTGAAGAGGAACAAAAAGTTCTTGTTTCTCGTCATGCCTACTTCTTGGAAACTGAGTTTTTGGAAAACCAGATAAGTGGGAGCACAGTAGAACTGGAAGAAATTCCAGAACCACGAGCTATTACTGAAAGCTTAGAGGAACCAGAGGGTTCAAAAGAACAGGACATTCCTACGCCGCTCCGCAGGAGTAGTAGGCAGTCTCATCCGCCCGAGAGATACTACGGTTTTCTCATAGATGGGGATCGAGAGGATTGCATCATAGATTATGATGAGCCTACTACCTTCCAGCAGGCCGTTCAGAGCGTTGACTCGGTAAAATGGCTGGATGCAATGCGGACCGAAATGGAGTCCATGTACACCAACAAAGTATGGACGTTGGACATTGCTCCAGACGGGGTAAAACCCGTAGGATGCAAGTGGATCTTCAAAAGGAAGATTGGTGTAGATGGACAGGTTGAGACCTATAAAGCTAGACTTGTAGCAAAGGGTTTCCGTCAAAGACCTGGCTTGGACTATGACGAAACCTTTTCTCCAGTGGCTATGCTGAAATCCATTCGGATCCTTCTTGCCATTGCTGCCTTCCACGATTATGAGATTTGGCAGATGGACGTAAAGACCGCTTTTCTGAATGGAAATTTAGAGGAGTGTGTCTATATGGATCAGCCAGAGGGTTTCATTCAGAGTGGGAGCAGCGGAAAGGTGTGCAAGTTGCTTAAGTCCATCTATGGACTAAAGCAGGCATCGCGGAGTTGGAACATCTGTTTTGATGAGACGGTCAAGGAATTTGGCTTTATCAAAAATCCAGATGAACCATGCATCTATAGTAGATTTGTAGCGAGAACTGTAGTATTCCTCGTTTTATACGTGGATGACATTCTCTTAATAGGAAATGACATTCCTATGCTACAATCTGTCAAGGGGTTTTTATCACACAGGTTCTCCATGAAAGACCTGGGTGATGCCTCATACATCCTGGGGATCCGGATCCATCGTGATAGATCCAAGAGGATATTAGGACTTTCACAGTCCAGGTACATCGACACCGTACTGAAAAGATTCAGTATGGAAGATTCCAAGCGCGGTAACCTACCGGCTTGTCACGGGATCACCCTCTCTAAAGAGATGTCTCCCAAGACTGATTTGGAGAGGGATCGCATGTCTATTATACCCTACGCTTCTGCGGTAGGCTCTATAATGTATGCGATGTTATGTACCAGACCGGATGTAGCTTATGCACTGAGTGTGGTAAGCCGGTATCAGTCAAACCCTGGGGAGAAACACTGGATAGCAGTAAAGAACATTCTCAAGTACCTGAGGAGGACTAAGAAGATGTTCTTGGTGTATGGCGGAAAAGACCTCCAGATCGAGGCCTTTGCTGACTCCAGCTTCCAGAGTGACAAGGATGATTCCAAGTCCATGTCGGGTTTTGTCTTTACCCTCAATGGAGGGGCGGTGTGTTGGAAGAGTTCCAAACAGGAAACCGTTGCAGACTCGACTATGGAAGCGGAATACATCGCTGCATCTGATGCCGCAAAAGAAGCTGTCTGGATGAGGAAGTTCTTGAAAGAACTTCAGGTGGTTCCGTCCATTGTTGACCCAATACCTCTGTATTGCGATAACAACGGGGCTATAGCTTTAGCGAAGGAACCCAGGTCCCATCAGAGATCCAGGCACATCTTAAGGCGGTATCACCTGATCAGGGAGATCGTAGATCGCAAGGAGATCGAGGTTCGGAGGGTTGCTTCAGAAGAGAACACTGCAGATCCATTCACCAAGGCCTTACCCCAGACTCAGTTCGAGCGGCTGATCGAGATGATAGGTCTTCGGTACGCCAGTTCATGGCCTTAGTGCAAGTGGGAGATTGTTAGTGTATATGCCCTAGAGGCCATTACTGTATCATACTAGTTTGTATATTACTTGATGGAAGCTTGGGATATTCACCTTGTATAAACAATCTTGCTCAAAATAGTAGTACGCTACTTGGTTTGTTTCTACTTCAATGTGTACATGTGTTTATATTGCGATATCACCTATACGCATTAGTGGAGCCCTTAGGATCTTTGCTTGATTACCAGCGTTGTGATGGCAGTCACACTAGTGGGGGCTGGGTAATCTATAAGCACATCCTTATACAGGTCCCTAGTCGCAGCACTATCGAGACAGGGTATCGATACTCCGGAGTAGACTAGCGTATGCGCTTCTCATCCCAGTGTGGGAGATGGTCTGTCCCACAGCCATCAGTACGTCGTACTGGAGATAGTATATGGGTGCTCGTTGGGTTACGAGTACACTGGACAGGACTCGTCGGGAACTGACAGGTTGGTATTATACCTATCGTCAGTTATCAGTTCCCAGGTGACATGAGTACAGCTTAGTCCGCTGACTTGACACTGGCACTTCGCCTCGAGTGTGTTCCCACTGCACTTTGATCACTACCCTACCACGGCTCAAAGGAGTCGTGCAAACAGGTGGTGGTTGGGTGCAGTCCCGAAGCACTTGGAGGCAGTGACGGTTAGACAGGATTCGTCTCTCCCGGTATTGGGGGTTGATATCGCGCTGTGTCTAGGAGTGCCATTACACGAGTAGTCCCTGGCCAGGGCAAGCGAGACATACTGGTTGGTTCCAGTGTTATCTCAGGGTGTTTTGGGCTTCACTCCGACACGACTTGTACCGCTATTGAGGGACTGACGTTTTACCGCCCCCTAGGCCCGACATGCGATGTATCAGACGAACGGACCGGACTGTACGGAGACTGTCACATTTAGACTCAGTAGGAGTTCAGATGGGGTTTCACCTCGTCAGCCTTCTTGTCGGCATCTACCTGGGGACCGTTACGCACAGCTAGTGCCGCTTGCGGTCTGTGGTTAAACCCACTGCCAGCGTAGTGTCGAGTCTTTAGAGTCCCACACAGAGGGTATTCGCCTCTGGGCAAAACAGAGTAGAGGTCGCATGGTTTTGCGACAGAGTTCGTTCTCATCCGCGCACTTGTGCACGTTTGGAGTCCGGACGGATATTACTGGCTGGCTCTGGTTTGAGTCAGATACCGGTATATGTTTTGGGGTTGCTTTTATCTCTCAGTATTCATGTTCCTCGGAACAAGAATGCAGGTGTGTATGCACAGTTTTTGAGGAGGAGGAAGATGACTTTCATTAGGGTTTCGGAACGGGTGCGTATGCACAGTTGACAGTCGTCTTTTTCCAAACCCTAATGGATTTGTATTATATCAATTAATAATATATAATAAAATGAAATTGTGTTATGGTTGGTTTTTGTTGACTTGTTGACCATGGTTGACTTGTTGACCATGGTTGAAGTTTTGACCATCATCATTACAAAAGAAAGATGCTCTTTGATTCTAGCAAATTCATTTAATGTTTGAAATGATAATGGTCATTCTAAAAATTTCCATCAACCTTTTCATTTTCATTATTATTATTATTGATAATTCTTTTTCTTTTGCATTATGGTTGCAAGAAAGAAAAAGGATAGCTCATTCTATCATATTCATTCTCTCTCTTCACATCATCTTCTTCTTCCTCTAGCTAAAGAGAAACCTTCTCATGTGTTGAGAATCCTTCTCTTTAAAAAGAAAAGCACCCCTTAGACTCTCTCTACTCATTCTAGGTTCAAGGTTTAGCAAGCCGGAAACCCTAGTTCACTCAAAGATCGAGGAAGAGCCCAAAGGTCGAACCTTCGAGGTGGATCCATCTTCGACGGAAGAAGGCGACAAGAAGAGAACCATCAACCTCTACAAAAGTTTGAAGAAGAAGGAGTTCAAGTTTAGGTATAACCATCCTCATCCGAGTAGCTAACTTTCTTTAGCTTGTATGCTAGTTTTAGTTTAGCTAAAGATCCCGACTTTGCTTAGTCCATGTTGCCCCTTGCGCTAAAAATTTGATTTTTATACCGTTTCCGCCTCCCCGTAAGAACCGGGGGTCGCAACGTGGACTTACAGTGGTATCAGAGCCTAACTAAACTTAAACTAGCTTGGTAGTGAAGTGTAACGAAGTTCGGAACCGAAAAAAAATCACAAAACCGGAAAAACAAAACCCCAAGTTTCTGTTGAAATTTTTTCTGCTCCAAATGAAAAACTTTATACTTGTAAATTCGGCTCAGGGTTTTGTGTGAACACCCATGAAAAACGTTGCCCTAATTCGTTCAAACCGCCGCGCTTCCGCCGCACGAGGTAGGCATGTGCCGCGGAAGCGCCGCGGTTTGTCGTCTTCTGTGCATCGTTTTTCGTGCAGTGTGTGTCTGTGTTGGTATTGGGATTTTTAAAATATATTATATGTGCCCAGATTTTCCAGAACTGAAATTCATTTTTGGGGTCCTATAATTCCGTATTTTTTCCGAACTTCACTGCACTTTGACTATGATGGTTATATCTGTGATGCTTGCATGTATTGAACGTCGGCTAATCGCTATAAGACGATTAGTCGGGGTTATACATGATCTGTGTTTGATATTGGAATGTGTATATGAATGTATTGGACTGTCGCGGGTGAATAGCCGGGGTGGATGTGAGATGAGCTTTTGTTTTTTCTTTCATTCATTGTAAACGTAAATTGATGTAATTATATTATTTGTTTGGCCGCACAACCGGGTCGGGGTTGTAGCCGTCATTGTATAATTCTTTTTACTGTTTTTGCTCCTAGGATAGACCCATGGAGGGGGTGCACAAACTGCCGAGTACTTGGCGGGTAGTTTGCCGCACCCGTAGGGGTCTTGGGTGGGGTATTTGGCTATTCACCGCGACCGTGTAATCCGCTTTTCGTTGCAGGCTCGAAAGGATTGCGGATTGCTAGTATATCCAATGTATTCATCTGTGATCTGTAATGTCTATCATTGCTTTCTATTTAGGCGTTGCTTATGTTTTACAGCCGCGCTAGCCCAGCCCCCGCTCTGTCGTTAGTTAAGTAACCTAACGAGTGATGACGGGACCCCGTGGCGAATGCGAATGGCATAAGCGTACGTCATATTTTGGTTGTTTTCTGCAATGGTAGGAATTAAATGATGGGACGCATTAAAAGTACTAATGCAAGAATATCACGCATTAAAAGAACTAATGCAAGATAATAAACCAAGTTAAAATCGTTGGAACACTTTCCAAAAACTACTCGGTTCTTTTCAAAACTAACTTTTAAACGCGGAGATTGAGCCACTCCTTCTAAAAGCTATCTCGTTCCATCGATTATATCAAGTTCACTACGTTCACGGTTTTACCAAAACCATTCGTAGCCCTCCGTCGTTTCACATGAATAGTCAATAGTATTCAAGCTGTGTTTGTTGGCCAAAGTCAAGGCATAGTGATTGGTAGCTATTGGGTATTCATGTGCAGCATAGATAGATGCGTTGGTTTGGAACAGTCGTACTACCTTGTTGACCAAAGTCAAGGGTAGGTACGAGTGGATTCAAATTAACCTGGAGAACGACGGGTAGAACTTGACATGTGACTTATGATTTGTTGGCCAAAGTCAAGGTCATAAGAGCATGGGGCAAAAATCCACATCGGGAGTTTCATAAGTACTGAAACTTGCTAGATTTGCATACCATTTGGAGTGTGATGATTCTGGTAGGATTCCTTCAGTTTCGTCACGCGATGATATTTGGATCCCGATCCTACTGTGAGTATATGCTACTCCTCGGGAAATTTCTCACTAAACGATCAATGCTATAAACCTAGTAGGTGCCTAGAAAGGTGTTAGCGGGGCAACGCCCCCAGGGAAAAGAGGTTATTTAATTAAGGAACTTCGCGAAAGCGTTGGAAAACCTCCCTCGAAGTACCGACACTGGCCTGGCTGAACGGTTAAGCAAGTATTGTGCGGTGGGATTGATCCCGGCTAATTCTTCCTTTGTGGTTTGAGGAGGGATTCGAGAGACAGTGGGAGCCATCCTGTTTAGACAAATTAAAAACCATTCTAAACTTGCAAGAGCATCGTGCTAAAGTGTTTCTTCTCTCCCCCCTGCAGCGACCAAATTCGAAATGACTGGAATTAAGTTACTTCTAGATAAAAACATATTGACAGGGCCAAACTACAAAGATTGGCTCAGGAATGTCAAATTGGCAATCTCTTACGACAAGCTGGGGTATCTTCTTACCACCAAAGCTCCCCCCGTCCCAGGTCCCACCTCCAGCGTCGCGGATAAGGAAATCCGTAAGACTTGGGAGATTGACAGCGCGAAGGCCAGATGCCTCGTACTTGCCTCGATGGACAACGACCATCAGAGGAGGCACGAGAATATGGATTTGAAATCCATATTTCTTCATACAAAAGAACTGTATGGAGAGCAGTCTCGTATCGCAAGATACGAAGTGTCGAAGAAGTTATTTTCGACAAAGTTGGCCGTCGGATCATCGGTAGCGGACCACGTGCTTAAGATGATTGGCTACACTGAGGAGCTCGCGGAACTTAGGACCACGTTGGACAGTGAACTCTATACGGATATAATTCTCCAGTCCCTTCCATCCACTTACGCCCAGTTCATACTGAACTTCAACTTGCAAGAAAAGAAAGTTGAACTTTCAGAACTCCTCAACCTGCTGAGGAGCGCAGAGGGCACCCTACAGAAGGGTAGGGAAACACCCGCTTTGTTTGTAGGAGGATCTTCTTCCTCTAGGTCCAAGGCGAAAGCCAAGGGAAAGAGGAAGAAAGCCCCCGCCAAACCAAGAGGCGGTGTTAGTAAAGTGGGTGCGAAGGGAAAGGAAAAGGCAACAAAGATTGCGGGGAAGCTTGTTGGAAAGGAAGAGTGCTTCTATTGTCATAAGAGTGGACACTGGAATAAAGATTGCAGGGCTTGGAAAGCCAGGACACAGGAACTGAAGCAGATTGCAGCTTCAGCTTCAGGTGTGTATGTTATTGAAAACTGTCTTTCTATAAACTCTACTTCCTGGGTATTGGATACCGGATCAGGATCTCATATCTGTAATTCTTTGCAGGCGTTGAGAAACCGTAGTGTTTTGAAGGCAGGTGACATTACCCTCAGAGTTTCAAACGGAGCTAGCATGGACGCTAAAGCCGTGGGGGACTATCACCTGGGAATGTCAGATGGGCATGTTTTGGTTTTGCGTAATTGCTTTTTTGTATCCAACGCAACTTGTAATATCATTTCTGTATCTTTGGTTTCTAAAGAAGGTTATGAATTTGCGTTTGTAAGTAATGTTGTAAACATTCACCTTAATCAAGTTCTGATTAGGTCAGGTACACTGAGCAATGGTATATACGTATTGAACCAACCACAGATTTTCAATGTCCAGAATACACACAAAAGAAAGTCACCAGATATTAATCAGGCTTTCTTATGGCATTGTAGACTGTGTCACATCAATGAGACACGGTTGACTAAGTTACATAAAGAAGGATACTTGGATCCGTTCGAGTATCAGTCTTATGCCACTTGTGAATCTTGTCTCATGGGAAAGATGACAAAGACTCTGTTCACTGGACACGGAGAAAGAGCGAGCGAGCTCTTGGGACTCGTACACAGCGACGTGTGCGGTCCAATGTCTACACATGCGCGAAGCGGTTACTCTTACTTCATTACTTTTACGGATGATTTTTCAAGGTACGGTTATGTCTTCTTAATGAAACATAAGTCCGAGGCTTTTGAAAAGTTCCAGGAATATAAGAATGAAGTAGAGAAACAGACCGGCAAAAGTATCAAGATTCTAAGATCGGATCGAGGTGGAGAATACTTAAGTGCCGAGTTCCTAAATTACTTAAAAGAGAATGGGATTCTCTCTCAGCTTACTCCTCCATACACTCCGCAGCACAACGGTGTATCGGAGAGACGGAACCGAACCCTATTGGATATGGTACGGTCCATGATGAGTAACGCTGAGTTACCGCGATCATTCTGAGGGTATGCGCTAGAATCAGCTGCGTACCTTTTGAACCGAGTTCCTACTGAGACTGTGCCTACTACACCATATGAGATGTGGAGTGGGAAGAGACCCTATCTTAAGCACATTAAGACATGGGGATGTCCAGCTTTTGTTAAAAAGCAGCATGCGGACAAGCTCGAGGCACGCTCAGTACAGTGTAAGTTCGTGGGATATCCAAATAACTCCAAGGGATATTTCTTCTACTGTGAAGAGGAACAAAAAGTTCTTGTTTCTCGTCATGCCTACTTCTTGGAAACTGAGTTTTTGGAAAACCAGATAAGTGGGAGCACAGTAGAACTGGAAGAAATTCCAGAACCACGAGCTATTACTGAAAGCTTAGAGGAACCAGAGGGTTCAAAAGAACAGGACATTCCTACGCCGCTCCGCAGGAGTAGTAGGCAGTCTCATCCGCCCGAGAGATACTACGGTTTTCTCATAGATGGGGATCGAGAGGATTGCATCATAGATTATGATGAGCCTACTACCTTCCAGCAGGCCGTTCAGAGCGTTGACTCGGTAAAATGGCTGGATGCAATGCGGACCGAAATGGAGTCCATGTACACCAACAAAGTATGGACGTTGGACATTGCTCCAGACGGGGTAAAACCCGTAGGATGCAAGTGGATCTTCAAAAGGAAGATTGGTGTAGATGGACAGGTTGAGACCTATAAAGCTAGACTTGTAGCAAAGGGTTTCCGTCAAAGACCTGGCTTGGACTATGACGAAACCTTTTCTCCAGTGGCTATGCTGAAATCCATTCGGATCCTTCTTGCCATTGCTGCCTTCCACGATTATGAGATTTGGCAGATGGACGTAAAGACCGCTTTTCTGAATGGAAATTTAGAGGAGTGTGTCTATATGGATCAGCCAGAGGGTTTCATTCAGAGTGGGAGCAGCGGAAAGGTGTGCAAGTTGCTTAAGTCCATCTATGGACTAAAGCAGGCATCGCGGTGTTGGAACATCTGTTTTGATGAGACGGTCAAGGAATTTGGCTTTATCAAAAATCCAGATGAACCATGCATCTATAGTAGATTTGTAGCGAGAACTGTAGTATTCCTCGTTTTATACGTGGATGACATTCTCTTAATAGGAAATGACATTCCTATGCTACAATCTGTCAAGGGGTTCTTGTCACACAGGTTCTCCATGAAAGACCTGGGTGATGCCTCATACATCCTGGGGATCCGGATCCATCGTGATAGATCCAAGAGGATATTAGGACTTTCACAGTCCAGGTACATCGACACCGTACTGAAAAGTTCAGTATGGAAGATTCCAAGCGCGGTAACCTACCGGCTTGTCACGGGATCACCCTCTCTAAAGAGATGTCTCCCAAGACTGATTTGGAGAGGGATCGCATGTCTATTATACCCTACGCTTCTGCGGTAGGCTCTATAATGTATGCGATGTTATGTACCAGACCGGATGTAGCTTATGCACTGAATGTGGTAAGCCGGTATCAGTCAAACCCTGGGGAGAAACACTGGATAGCAGTAAAGAACATTCTCAAGTACCTGAGGAGGACTAAGGAGATGTTCTTGGTGTATGGCGGAAAAGACCTCCAGATCGAGGCCTTTGCTGACTCCAGCTTCCAGAGTGACAAGGATGATTCCAAGTCCATGTCGGGTTTTGTCTTTACCCTCAATGGAGGGGCGGTGTGTTGGAAGAGTTCCAAACAGGAAACCGTTGCAGACTCGACTATGGAAGCGGAATACATCGCTGCATCTGATGCCGCAAAAGAAGCTGTCTGGATGAGGAAGTTCTTGAAAGAACTTCAGGTGGTTCCGTCCATTGTTGACCCAATACCTCTGTATTGCGATAACAACGGGGCTATAGCTTTAGCGAAGGAACCCAGGTCCCATCAGAGATCCAGGCACATCTTAAGGCGGTATCACCTGATCAGGGAGATCGTAGATCGCAAGGAGATCGAGGTTCGGAGGGTTGCTTCAGAAGAGAACACTGCAGATCCATTCACCAAGGCCTTACCCCAGACTCAGTTCGAGCGGCTGATCGAGATGATAGGTCTTCGGTACGCCAGTTCATGGCCTTAGTGCAAGTGGGAGATTGTTAGTGTATATGCCCTAGAGGCCATTACTGTATCATACTAGTTTGTATATTACTTGATGGAAGCTTGGGATATTCACCTTGTATAAACAATCTTGCTCAAAATAGTAGTATGCTACTTGGTTTGTTTCTACTTCAATGTGTACATGTGTTTATATTGCGATATCACCTATACGCATTAGTGGAGCCCTTAGGATCTTTGCTTGATTACCAGCGTTGTGATGACAGTCACACTAGTGGGGGCTGGGTAATCTATAAGCACATCCTTATACAGGTCCCTAGTCGCAGGACTATCGAGACAGGGCATCGATACTCCGGAGTAGACTAGCGTATGCGCTTCTCATCCCAGTGTGGGAGATGGTCTGTCCCACAGCCATCAGTACGTCGTACTGGAGATAGTATATGGGTGCTCGTTGGGTTACGAGTACACTGGACAGGACTCGTCGGGAACTGACAGGTTGGTATTATACCTATCGTCATTTATCAGTTCCCAGGTGACATGAGTACAGCTTAGTCCGCTAACTTGACACTGGCACTTCGCCTCGAGTGTGTTCCCACTGCACTTTGATCACTACCCTACCACGGCTCAAAGGAGTCGTGTAAACAGGTGGTGGTTGGGTGCAGTCCCGAAGCACTTGGAGGCAGTGACGGTTAGACAGGATTCGTCTCTCCCGGTATTTGGGGTTGACATCGCGCTGTGTCTAGGAGAGCCATTACACGAGTAGTCCCTGGCCAGGGCAAGCGAGACATACTGGTAGGTTCCAGTGTTATCTCAGGGTGCTTTGGGCTTCACTCCGACACGACTTGTACCGCTATTGGGGGACTGACGTTTTACCGCCCCCTAGGCCCGACATGCGATGTATCAGACGAACGGACCGGACTGTACGGAGACTGTCACATTCAGACTCAGTAGGAGTTCAGATGGGGTTTCACCTCGTCAGCCTTCTTGTCGGCATCTACCTGGGGACCGTTACGCACAGCTAGTACCGCTTGCGGTCTGTGGTTAAACCCACTGCCAGCGTAGTGTCGAGTCTTTAGAGTCCCACACAGAGGGTATTCGCCTCTGGGCAAAACAGAGTAGAGGTCGCATGGTTTTGCGACAGAGTTCGTTCTCATCCGCGCACTTGTGCACGTTTGGAGTCCGGACGGATATTACTGGCTGGCTCTGGTTTGAGTCAGATACCGGTATATGTTTTGGGGTTGCTTTTATCTCTCAGTATTCATGTTCCTCGGAACAAGAATGCAGGTGTGTATGCACAGTTTTTGAGGAGGAGGAAGATGACTTTCATTAGGGTTTCGGAACGGGTGCGTATGCACAGTTGACAGTCGTCTTTTTCCAAACCCTAATGGATTTGTATTATATCAATTAATAATATATAATAAAATGAAATTGTGTTATGGTTGGTTTTTGTTGACTTGTTGACCATGGTTGACTTGTTGACCATGGTTGAAGTTTTGACCATCATCATTACAAAAGAAAGATGCTCTTTGATTCTAGCAAATTCATTTAATGTTTGAAATGATAATGGTCATTCTAAAACTTTCCATCAACCTTTTCATTTTCATTATTATTATTATTGATAATTCTTTTTCTTTTGCATTATGGTTGCAAGAAAGAAAAAGGATAGCTCATTCTATCATATTCATTCTCTCTCTTCACATCATCTTCTTCTTCCTCTAGCTAAAGAGAAACCTTCTCATGTGTTGAGAATCCTTCTCTTTAAAAAGAAAAGCACCCCTTAGACTCTCTCTACTCATTCTAGGTTCAAGGTTTAGCAAGCCGGAAACCCTAGTTCACTCAAAGATCGAGGAAGAGCCCAAAGGTCGAACCTTCGAGGTGGATCCATCTTCGACGGAAGAAGGCGACAAGAAGAGAACCATCAACCTCTACAAAAGTTTGAAGAAGAAGGAGTTCAAGTTTAGGTATAACCATCCTCATCCGAGTAGCTAACTTTCTTTAGCTTGTATGCTAGTTTTAGTTTAGCTAAAGATCCCGACTTTGCTTAGTCCATGTTGCCCCTTGCGCTAAAAATTTGATTTTTATACCGTTTCCGCCTCCCCGTAAGAACCGGGGGTCGCAACGTGGACTTACATTAAGGATGTACTTATAGACCACCAGCTCTCACGTATATGATCGCCCTCATACTGCTGGCAGTCAAGCAAGAATCCTAGGGGCTCTATCAACGTGTAATAGCGACCTGTCAGGTCACCTAAAGCAGTACACGATGATAAAGATAAACCAGATAGCATACTATCATCTTGAGTAAGACTGTCCTACCGGAATAGGTCCTCCCTCAATCATTGCAATCACGTGCCTGTGATCCAATAATTGACTCTGAGGGCGCTATCTCCAACAATCTCCCACTTGCACTCAAGGCTAATTATTGCGATGTTGCATACTCACAGCCCGTGTGATACCGAACACCCAACTCCTCTACTTGTCAGTCTCACAAAGCTCATTTGCGAAACTATTGCATTCGAGGAATAGCCTCAGTGAGTGGATCCGCCTGGATGTTTCCTTCTATGTCTCTTTATATCTCATGTTCGCGGAGAAAGCCATCTCCCGAAATGAGCAATACCTGTCTTAGAATGTGTCTGGATGTCTGATGGGACCTAGCTCATAAATGAACTCCAAATCCAAACTTCTTAGACTGTATTGTCAACTGAACTTAATCAGTATCCTGCGCCATGCCTCCCTCAGTATCTGCCTGGATCACCTGTCCAAAATACTGCCCCTCGTCAGAGGAAAAACTATAACTCTGATAACCTCTTTGTTGTCCAGGTCATCTTGGAAGCCTGGAATGATATCTGTCTCCCGAATGAGGCTATCGTTATCATATCCCTAGAACACCCACTTATGTTCTAAAACTGCTTCCGACTTTTTCTCTAGGATAGGATCAATATCAACTTATTGCATCTACTGCAAGAACAACATCTGGTGTGGTACTTGACATCTCATGATTGACTCAATTGCCTGAGCAAGTGATTTGCCAATCATGCACATCCCTCTCCCTTTTAGTCTGTAAGACACCTTTAGAGAGAGTGACTCCATCACCTGCAGGTACACTACCGTGCCAGGAGTCGTCCATTCTAAATACTCTTAGAATGCTGTCTAAGCACCCTGATTGGGAAACCACCCAAATCTAGATCTAAAACCATAGATCTAGTAACCAGTATGTCTGATATAATGTCTAAGTCCCATGTGGAGAAACCACTGTGTGACGACCAAAGTATAACTGATTGTAGTATAGGAGTTTCCTTTCCTACTCTGTGTATGTCATCCAAATACCATGACATCACACCCTACTACCTTCTCAACAGATCCATCCCCTATTCTGATGAAGTCAAACCTATGACTGTCACGTCAGAAATAGATGATCTATCTCCGCTATATCCGCTTTAGTCTATAAATAGACATAAGCCATTTGTCCACCAATGCTTCCGCTGCTCCCACTGACTATGACAACCCTTTGGCAGAGTCATTGTCATGCCCCGCTTCCCAAAATACGGAAAACGAGGGATGACTAGGCCAGCCATGCTCCTACGGTCAAGGAATCATCCCGCCGTAGTCACACTTCGGTTTCTAGCATTACATGGCAATCAGTAAATAAAGCACAGTAGTAAAGAAATCACATCACTAATTTATTACATTAAAATTCCATTGTTCATAAATTACAGATAACAAGAACAATTACTAACCAAGTTCAATCTCATGATCACTTTTATGGAAAGCAGTAAATGAAGAAAGTACACCAAGCTATATCTCCGTAAACTCGAAGGGTAGATCCGTCTTCTGTACTGGTCCTTCCGCGGAATCTGAGCATGCATACTCAGGTCGTCAGAGCGACACAATAGCAATATTATTATAATAAGATGAAACATGTAAATGAGGTAATACTAATGTAAGAACTTTGCAAGTAATCACTATGTCACTATATGATGCAGAATATGTTCTGTGTCCCTATCGGTCTATAGGTCATGTTTGAAATTGTTTAGTGGAAGGAGGATCATGTTTAACAGGAGTCTCGTACATACCCGAGACAACGGCCCACATGCTCGGGACATAACCCTGTCAGCTGGATCGCTAGATCCTACCTAATATATATATCACTGCTCGAATGATCATCCTCTAAAACACGGTCCCGCTAAATACGATTCTCTTTCCACTTTGATTTCCCCTTTATCCCCAGGTTTACACTATTTGTGATCTTGGTTCAGTCGTGTACAAGTATACTAATGGCACGGTTTTATCACTGCTCACTGTATCAATCACTGTCACGAATGTTCACTTCCCATTAGTATACTCGTCACTTCTAAACCAATATCAACCACGCACGATAATGCAATGTCCACTGACTCTAACACTCACTAACACTATGTACATGGCAAATGGGGTATGATATATGTATGTATGTCATCATTAAGCTATGAGTATTATGAATCAATAAGCATGTCATTATCTTACAAAAATTGCATAAATTCATATGTTAACAATTCAACAAAATGATGCAATTAAGATAAATAGAACACTCAGTCAGCAATTCATCAAAATTTGTTTCAGTTCAATCGGGATTCCGGTTTTCAAGATACAGCTGTTTCATTTTAAGTGCTCGCGGCTGGAAATTCAGTTTCAGAACTGAACGTTCGTTTCGCGACAAGAATTGCACCCAGTTGGGTTCAGATTTTAGCGACGCTACAGTTGAATAAAATCTAGGGTTTCCATTAGAGTATTCAACGCAATAGACGGATTCCCAATCGCGTCTGTATGTCGAATGTTATACACAGTTTAACTTCACTATGTCATTTCTGAATCTGTTCTGGACAGTTATACGTCCTGCCCTTTTAAATACAGTTTAAAATAGTAAACGGCAATGAAACGGAATGGAACCACTTGTTTTGTTTAGCTAACAGAATTTTCTTTAACCTACTGTAGATTTCCGTAACATACAACTTCAGGAAACACAGTGACACACATTTTAGTACAGTACACGATAAACAAAGTCGCTCTGGACTGCAGTCCAGAGTCGCACTCCGATCCAATTATCATCGCAGTTACATAACAAACATCATCAGAATTTTACATAGGGTTAAAGTTCGTTGAGTCGGCTTCGATTTAAGCCTTTGAACGTATCATTCCAATATGTATATAATTTACGGTGATTTTATTCATTTTCAGATACGAGAAGAATTCCAGTTTTAACGACATATTTGGGGGTATCAATTTTTGTCCCTAACAATCGTATTTTCCAGCGAGATTCATACACTATATTTATCATCATATGGGCCAACAGAAAATATCGGTTTCTGTCAAAATAAACAATTATATTCATTGGAGACTAGCATCGAACACTTAGGTCACAATATATATCGGTAATCGGTAAGTTTATAAACCATATGATTTAGGTTTGTAACACAACTATATTAGTATGAAGCAAGTAAACACTTGCCTGGAAACGTCTCAGGGTCGCAAGGCAGCAACGCGTCACGAACGCGTGATGTACGCCGTGAAACCGATTTGCGCGAGCTTGGCTCGAGACACGGGTTTGACGTCGGAGTTTCCCGGAGTCGTCTTGTGCTCGCTGGAAGTGTAGAGGAGGCTCTATGGATCTCCCGGGTGTGCTGGGATCGACGATGTCGGCGGTGGTCGCTCCGGCGACGTGCACAGTGAAGCTTGCAGTGAGGGGGAAAACGTTTGGAAAATGGGTTTTGGAATTTTGAAGAGAGGGAGAGGTTAAGTAGTGGGGCTAGGGGATTGTTGTGATGGTGATGATGCTGAGGAGGTGGAGGTCGTAGGGAGGTCGGCGATGTGGTGGGGAGTTCGCCGGCGTCGAGGGGTGTAAGGTGGCCGAGCTCGGTTGAAGTGGGTCTGTGTGCAGGGGAGTTGGTGTGCAGGGTCGGGTTGATGAAGTGTGGAGTCTTAGAGAGAGAAAGTTGGTGGAGGAGTAGTGAGCGAGGGTTGTCGCCGTCGGCGGTGGAGGTTGAGCAAGATGCAGTGGGTGCTCGAGTTTGGGAGGCTCGGTGGATGTAGAGAGAGATGAGGAGTTTGAGAGATTGTGAGGGTGTGAGGAAGAGAACGAGGTTGAAGTCGTGGGTGTAACGTTGCGAGAACGAGGGCGAGGGTGTGGGCGTGAGGCGCGGCGGAGGAGGGGTGTCGCGAATTAAAGAGGAAGCGGGAAAAGAGGGAGCCGTTGAGGGAAGGAGAAGGGTGTGAAGCGGGTCGGGTCGGGTCTTAAGGATTGGGCCGGGCTCCTTTAAAAAAATAATTCCTTTTAAAAAAATGAAGTGGGCTGAGGGTTGAGAGTGGGCCGGGGGATTTTATAAAGGGATTAATAAAGAAAATGTTTAGTGGGCTGAGGAAAATAAGCTTGGGCTGAAGGTTTTTAAATAGGTTTAAAGTTAAGTATTTTACTCATTTTAGTTTAATTCGGTTTTGGTTTTAAATCTTGGGTTTTGGCTTTTAGGGTTTGGACTATAGTTCCAAAAGAGTTGGAAAAAATAAGGTTTAGATATTAAGCTTAAACAACCAATTCAAATATGAAGGAAAAAGAAAGGAAACCACTGGAATTCAGAAAATAGGGAACTTTTATTAAAATGGAAACGGGGATTTATATCATACCCCCCTTAACAAAAATTTCGTCCTCGAAATTTAACAAGGATACAAGGAGACAATGTATTAAACAAAGAGATGTGGATAACGATCACGGATATCTTCCTCCCGCTCCCAGGTGGATTCTCCTGGGGAACGACCGCCCCAAGACACTCGGACTAATGGAATGACCTTATTCTTCAGCACTTTCTCTCTGCGGTCGAGGATGGTAGTGGGCTGCTCCTCGTATGACAGATCGGTACCCAAAACTAGCTCCGAATGGTCCAGGACATGGCTCTCATCCCGAACATAACGCCGCAACTGTGACACGTGGAAGGTATTGTGCACACCAGCTAGCCATGGAGGCAAGGCAAGTCGATAGGCCACCTCTCCCACTCGCTCTAGCACCTCAAAAGGTCCGATAAAACGGGGACTAAGCTTTCCCCGACCTCCGAACCTGATAACTCCACGAGTAGGGGAAATCTTTAAGAATACGTGATCTCCGACTTCGAATTCTAGCGCCCTTCTGCTGGTATCTGCCCAACTCTTCTGTCGATCCTGAGCCGCCTTGATACGCTGTCTGATCATTTGGACCTTGTCGACTGTCTGAACAATTAGTTTGGGGCCCAGTAATCTTCGTTCTCCCACATCATCCCAACATACTGGGGATCGACACTTCCACCCGTATAGTGCTTCAAAAGGAGCCATCTGAATACTAGCCTGATAACTATTGTTATAGGAGAACTCGGCTAGGTGCAGATGGTCCTTCCAGGAACCCTGAAAGTCCAACATACAGGCTCTCAACATATTCTCGAGCGTCTGAATCGTACGCTCGGATTGTCCATCCATCTGCGGGTGATACGCTGTGCTGAATTTAAGGCGGGTTCCCAAACTCTCCTGCAGGCTCTTCCAAAAGTGTGACAAGAATCTGGTGTCCCGGTCTGACACAATGCTAACTGGAACACCGTGAAGTCGTACAATCTCCTGCATATATCTTTCTGCCAGTGATTCTGTCGACTGTCCCACTCGGAAAGGTATGAAGTGTGCAGCTTTTGTGAGGCGATCGACGATAACCCAAATGGCGTTATTGCCCCTAGGGCTCCGTGGTAAGGCCCACTTCCATTCAGGTATTGGCAATGGTTGTAACAATCCTGCTGTCCTCTGATGTTCCGCCTTCACCTGCTGACATACCAAGCACCTGGATACGAACCTCGCAATTTCCCGCTTCATTCCGTTCCACCAAAAGTACTGCTTTAGGTCCTGATACATTTTTGTACTTTCCGGATGCACAGAATAAGCTGAACTGTGTGCTTCAGCCAATACTTCTTCTCAAACATCTCCCTTAGGTACGCAGAGTCTGCTACCGAATCTCAGAGAGCCATCATCATGTATAATCAAGTCAGTTCTCAGTCCGGCTTCCACTTGCTCTCTGAACTTTTGCAATCGGGGATCATCCGCTTGTGCAGTCTTGATGCGATCCACCAGAGAAGATTGCACCTGTAGCTGCCAAAGTTGACTGAGTGCGTTCGGCGTAACGACTTCAAGTTCAAGTCTCCGGAAGTCCTCAATAATGCTCCTCTGATCGGTCAACATCATGACCGCTGGCTTGCGACTGAGCGCATCTGGTACAACATTGACCTTCCCCGGGTGATACTGAAGGTCCAAGTCATAATCTGCCATCAACTCTAGCCATCGGCGCTGCCTCATGTTCAGTTCTTTCTGAGTGAAAACATACATCAAACTTTTATGATTTGTGTACACCTCCACTTTCTCACCCAATAGATAGTGCCTCCAAATCTTCAACGCAAAAACTACCGCAGCTAACTCCAAGTCATGCGTAGGGTAGTTCTTCTCATGGTTTCTCAGTTGTCGAGAGGCGTAAGCAACCACTCGGCCGTGCTGCATTAGGACACAACCTAATCCCTTCCCTGAAGCATCACTGTGTATCACCAAACCACCGGAAGTATCTGGTACTGTAAGTATAGGTGCCATGGTTAACTTCTGCTTCAGTGTGTCAAATGCCTGAGTGCACTCCTCTGTCCACGTAAACGGTACGTCCTTCCATGTCAGCCTCGTCGATGGTTCAGTGATTCTTGAGAAATCTTGGACGAATCTCCGATAATAACCTGCCAATCCCAGAAAGCTCCTGATCTCGGCCACTGACTTCGGCGTTGGCCAATCTCTGACAGATTCTATCTTTGCCGGGTCCACCGAGATGCCTTCGCCCGAAACGATATGTCCCAAAAACTGAACCTTGTCAAGCCAGAATTCACACTTGCTTAGCTTCGCATACAACTTCTCTTCCCGAAGAATTTGTAGGACCGTGCGCAAATGCTCAACGTGCTCTTCCCGGATCTTCGAGTAGACAAGTATGTCGTCGATAAACACAACGACAAACGTGTCCAAGTACTTTGCGAACACCCTGTTCATTAAGTCCATGAATATTGCTGGGGCATTGGTAACACCGAACGGCATCACAAGGAACTCGTAATGTCCGTATCGGGTCCTAAAAGCCGTTTTGCATACATCCTCGGCTGCTACTCTGATTTGATGATATCCAGAACGTAGGTCCAACTTCGAGAACACCTTGGCTCCACTTAGTTGATCGAATAGGTCTTCAATACGCGGGATTGGGTACTTGTTCTTTATTGTGACCTTGTTCAGCTCCCGATAATCTATACACATTCGCAGCGATCCATCTTTCTTCTTTACTAACAGAACTGGTGCACCCCACGGTGAAGCGCTTGGCCGAATAAATCCCTTCTCCAATAGTTCTTCAACCTGCTTCTTCAATTCCGCCAACTCAACTGGCGCCATTCTGTATGGGGCTCTGGATACTGGGGCTGTACCTGGAATCAAATCGATTGAGAACTCCAAGATTCGAGGAGGTGGTAGACCTGGTAGAGCTTCGGGAAATACATCCAGAAAGTCCCAAACAATTTCTGGGACTGGGCTCTTATCAATCTCCATAGCTGTCAATTCCATGGGCTTGGCTCTATACTTAGCTGGCTCTAAAGATTCACTTCCGCCCTCGAAAATAAACTCCGGGTGATTGGGGATGCGGAAGATCACCTTCCTTGCACGACAATCGATAACTGCATGAAAAGTGCTCATCCAATCCATCCCGAGAATTGCGTCGTGACTGCCTGTCCCAATCAGAAGGAAATTCGCATAGAATTCCCTGCCACACACTACGACCGGGCATAATCTACATTCTCGACTAGATATTATAATGCCATTACCCGTATGAATTTCCCATCCCTTGGTTAGTGGTTCATGTGGTATTGAGTGTGTATCAGTGAAATGCTCAGACAAGAAACAATGCGATACTCCCGAATCAAATAGTACTCTAGCTGGCAAGGAATGTACAAGTAGAGTACCTGTAACCACGTCTCCTGACGCCTCTGCCTGCTCGGCGGTCAAGGTGAAAGCCCGTCCCTGACGGCGACCTGTAAAGGGTTGCCTCTACTCCTGCGGCCTCTGCTGTGGCGGTCCAGAACCTCCCTGTATCTCTTCTCGCTCAGGGCAACTGTTAATCTTGTGCTGACTGGACCCGCAAATCAAACACTGTCCCTTGGCACGGCGACAGTCTTTCTGGGTATGCCCTCCTCTACCGCAATAGCCGCAAACTACGCCCTGTCTCTGGAGGCGATGCTGTGGTACGAACAGGCGCTTCATTTGTGTCGTTCCTGCTCTGTGAACCGGTATGGCTTCTCGAGAAGGCGCATGGGTACGTGTTGGAACGACTGGGGGTCTTCTGAACTTGTTAATCAATTGCTCCTGAACTCTCGCCGCGTTGAGTACCTGTGCGAAAGTCTGTAAATCCAACGATGCAATCAACTGCTGCAACTTGAAATCTAACCCCTGAAGGAAACGTCTGGCCCTGGTGGCATCTGATTTAACCATGTATAGAGCAAAGCGGCTCAGACGGTTGAATTCTGCCGTATATACGTCCACTGGGCGTCCATTCTGCTTCAAAAGAATAAACCTTTCCTCCATTTCTGCCTTGACTGTGGAAGGAAAATAATGATCTAGAAAGCACTCCTTAAACTTGCTCCATTCAATCGGCTCGTCAAATCTGCTTTCTTCCACCGACCACCATATACGGGCTTCGTCTTCTAATTGAATCTTTATCACGTCCACTCTGTCTTCCTCTGGAACCCTGGCGGCTGTCAATAAATTCTCCATGTTTACCAGCCATTGCTCAGCCTCAAGGGGTTCAGCTAGCCCTGTGAATGCAGCTGGGTGTAACCGTCGGAAGTCTGATACGGTACCAGCCCTAGCCTGATAAGCTGGTGGAGTAGCGCCCTCGGGGACGGTAATGAGTGCGGAGGGTCCTCCTGCGGCGGTAATCGCCCTGAGTCCCTCAGCGAGTAAATCTGTCTTCCTCTTCTGAGCTTTCGCGAGAGTGGTCAGTGCACTAAGTATCCTTTCCGTGCGGTCCTGAGAGCTGGAGTCCTAGGAGGGGTCGTTCGGGGACGTCATATCACTGGAAGATTCAAAAGGATAGGATCAGATTCAAGGATGAAAATCAAGAGTAGTGAAACAAGAATAACGTAATACAGTATAGTTAATGTTATCCCTTGATACTAAACACAGGCTCTGATACCAACTAAACCATGTCACGTCCCGCTTCCCAAAATACGGAAAACGAGGGATGACTAGGCCAGCCATGCTCCTACGGTCAAGGAATCATCCCGCCGTAGTCACACTTCGGCTTCTAGCATTACATGGCAATCAGTAAATAAAGCACAGTAGTAAAGGAATCACATCACTAATTTATTACATTAAAATTCCATTGTTCACAAATTACAGATAACAAGAACAATTACTAACCAAGTTCAATCTCACGATCACTTTTATGGAAAGTAGTAAATGAAGAAAGTACACCGAGCTATATCTCCGTGAACTCGAAGGGTAGATCCGTCTCCTGTACTGGTCCTTCCGCGGAATCTGAGCATGCATACTCAGGTCGTCAGAGCGACACAATAGCAATATTATTATAATAAGATGAAACAGGTAAATGAGGTAATACTAATGTAAGAACTTTGCAAGTAATCACTATGTCACTATATGATGCAGAATATGTTCTGTGTCCCTATCGGTCTCTAGGTCATGTTTGAAATCGTTTAGTGGAAGGAGGATCATGTTTAACAGGAGTCTCGTACATACCCGAGACAACGGCCCACATGCTCGGGACATAACCCTATCAGCCGGATCGCTAGATCCTACCTAATATATATATCACTGCTCGAATGATCATCCTCTAAAACAAGGTCCCGCTAAATAAGATTCTCTTTCCACTTTGATTTCCCCTTTATCCCCAGATTTACACTATTTGTGATCTTGGTTCAGTCGTGTACAAGTATACTAATGGCACGGTTTTATCACTGCTCACTGTATCAATCACTGTCACGAATGTTCACTTCCCATTAGTATACTCGTCACTTCTAAACCAACATCAATCACGCACGATAATGCAATGTCCACTGACTCTAACACTCACTAACACTATGTACATGGCAAATGGGGTATGATATATGTATGTATGTCATCATTAAGCTATGAGTATTATGAATCAATAAGCTTGTCATTATCTTACAAAAATTGCATAAATTCATATGTTAACAATTCAACAAAATGATGCAAGTAAGATAAATAGAACACTCAGTCAGAAATTCATCAAAATTTGTTTCAGTTCAATCGGGATTCCGGTTTTCAAGATACAGTTGTTTCATTTTAAGTGCTCGTGGCTGGAAATTCAGTTTCAGAACTGAACGTCCGTTTCGCGACAAGAATTGCACCCAGTTGGGTTCAGATTTTAGCGACGCTACAGTTGAATAAAATCTAGGGTTTCCATTAGAGTATTCAACGCAATAGATGGATTCCCAATCGCGTCTGTACGTCGAAAGTTATACACAGTTTAACTTCACTATGTCATTTCTGAATCTGTTCTGGACAGTTATACGTCCTGCCCTTTTAAATACAGTTTAAAATAGCAAACGGAAATGAAACGGAATGGAACCACTTGTTTTGTTTAGCTAACAGAATTTTCTTTAATCTACTGCAGAGTTCCGTAACATACGACTTCAGGAAACACAGTGACACACATTTTGGTACAGTACACGATAAACAAAGTCGCTCTGGACTGCAGTCCAGAGTCGCACTCCGATGCAATTATCATCGCAGTTACATAACAAACATCATCAGAATTTTACATAGGGTTAAATTTCGTCGAGTCGGCTTCGATTTAAGCCTTTGAACGTATCATTCTAATATGTATATAATTTACGGTGATTTTATTCATTTTCAGATACGAGAAGAATTTCAGTTTTAACGGCATATTTGGGGGCATCAATTTTTGTCCCTAACAATCGTATTTTCCAGCGAGATTCATACACTATATTTATCATCATATGGGCCAACATAAAATATCAGTTTCCGTCAAAATAAACAATTATATTCATTGGAGACTAGCATCGAACACTTAGGTCACAATATATATCGGTAATCGGTAAGTTTATAAACCATATGATTTAGGTTTGTAACACAACTATATTAGCATGAAGCAAGTAAACACTTGCCTGGAAACGTCTCAGGGTTGCAAGGCAGCAACGGCGTCACGAACGCGTGATGTACGCCGTGAAACCGATTCGCGCGAGCTTGGCTCAAGACACGGATTTGACGTCGGAGTTTCCCGGAGTTGTCTTGTGCTCGCTGGAAGTGTAGAGGAGGTTCTGTGGATCTCCCGGGTGCGCTAGGGTCGACGATGTCGGCGGTGGTCGCTTCGGCGACGTGCACAGTGAAGCTCGCAGTGAGGGGGAAAACGTTTGGAAAATGGGTTTTGGAATTTTGAAGAGAGGGAGAGGTTAAGCAGTGGGGCTAGGGGATTGTTGTGATGGTGATGATGCTGAGGAGGTGGAGGTCGTAGGGAGGTCGGCGATGTGGTGGGGAGTTCGCCGGCGTCGAGAGGTGTAAGGTTGCCGAGCTCGGTTGAAGTGGGTCTGTGTGCAGGGGAGTTAGTGTGCAGGGTCGGGTTGATGAAGTGTGGAGTCTTAGAGGGAGAAAGTTGGTGGAGGAGTAGTGAGCGAGGGTTGTCGCCGTCGGCGGTGGAGGTTGAGCAAGATGCAGTGGGTGCTCGAGTTTGGGGGGCTCGGTTGATGTAGAGAGAGATGAGGAGTTTGAGAGATTGTGAGGATGTGAGGAAGAGAACGAGGTTGAAGTCGTGGGTGTAACGTTGCGAGAACGGGGGCGAGGGCGTGGGCGTGAGGCGCGGCGGAGGGGGGTGTCGCGAATTGAAAAGGAAGCGGGAAAAGAGGGAGCCGTTGAGGGAAGGAGAAGGGTGTGAAGCGGGTCGGGTCGGGTCTTAAGGATTGGGCCGGGCCCGTTTAAAAAAATAATTCCTTTTAAAAAAATGAAGTGGGCTGAGGGTTGAGAGTGGGCCGGGGGATTTTATAAAGGGATTAATAAAGAAAAATTTTAGTGGGCTGAGGAAAATAAGCTTGGGCTGAAGGTTTTTAAATAGGTTTAAAGTTAAGTATTTTACTCATTTTAGTTTAATTCGGCTTTGGTTTTAAATCTTGGGTTTTGGCTTTTAGGGTTTGGACTATAATTCCAAAAGAGTTGGAAAAAATAAGGTTTAGATATTAAGCTTAAACAACCAATTCAAATACGAAGGAAAAAGAAAGGAAACCACTGGAATTCAGAAAATAAGGAACTTTTATTAAAATGGAAACAGGGATTTACAGTCATATTGACGTGCGCTTCTAAAACCTATTTAGAATGACGCTATATTCATCCTCCTGCCAGGTCTCGCAGCTTGGAACAACAGCAATGACAAGTCTGGGTAAACAAGAACCTCCCTGTCACCGTCCTTGAGGTTACCGGAGTACCCCTCGGGTGCCTGAGGTTACCTCCCTTATCTGCGGAGTGGCCAATGGAATGTCAAACCAGATTGAATGTTTAGGTCCCTATCAAATCTTCAGTAATCGTTTATGGTTCTGGAATCACTTCCAGTTCTACCATACTCCCATTACTGTTTTCTAAAAAAATCTATTTTATTAAAACTGTGGCGAGTCTAGAACAATATCACTATTGATCTTCCAGATGGTAGAAAGTCAACCCTCGTCATAGCCTGGGTCAACCCACAAACAGCCATTACAGAAACGTGCCTTGAGTTATCTAGAGTCTGGTTTTAATCATAAGCCGGACAACTCCCCGTACCTTAACAATGTTAAGATATGAACTGTTCTATATCCAATATAGAACCAGAGACACTGATTTAATTGAACCAGATTCAAATCATGCAGCTGTCTCCAGTGCATGTCAACTAAATGGAAAGAGGCCGATCAGCGTTACTCAATTTAGGAATACTTCCACTTATGAGCAACCTGAAAGAGAAGCAAGTTCTCTTAATCATTACTATCAACTGAATACCATACACAAGTATCTACATGTCACGCCCCACCCCCAATACAGAGAGTATTGTCCGCTCTGGCCGAAACCGCACAGTTTTATCCTTCGGGGCGAACCGGACCCGACCAGGGGCCACTTCCCAGGAGTTCACCCATCCCAGAACTTCCCTGGCTCGAGCACGCTTAACTACGGAGTTCTCAAGCTCCTGTAGTGCCGGTTCACTTAAAAGGCGCCTCTGTATTGAAGAGTGGTATCATTCCATTTATAGTACAGATCTGCCCCCTTTCGGAATGTATTCCGAAGAGTCCTCATTGTTCTACAGTGGGTTCCACGGACTCAAGAGGTGGCCCCCACGGATTCAAGAGGTGGCCCCCGCCCACTTAACACGATACTTGGCGTGGCACTTTGTTCCGTGTGGCACTTTGCTCCGTGAGCAAGAACCGGGTCCCGACATTCTCCCCACCTTTGAACAATGGTTCGTCCTCGAACCACAGACCTACTATTGGGGGACCAGCTCTGATACCATTCTGCCACGCCCCACCCCCAATACAGAGAGTATTGTCCGCTCTGGCCGAAGCCGCACGGTTTTATCCTTCGGGGCAAACCGAACCCGACCAGGGGCCACTTCCCAGGAGGTCACCCATCCCAGAACTTCCCTGGCTCGAGCACGCTTAACTACGGAGTTCTCAAGCTCCTGTAGTGCCGGTTCACTTAAAAGGCGCCTCTGTATTGAAGAGTGGTATCATTCCATTTATAGTACAGATCTGCCCCCTTTCGGAATGTATTCCGAAGAGTCCCCATTGTTCTACAGTGGGTTCCACGGACTCAAGAGGTGGCCCCCACGGATTCAAGAGGTGGCCCCCGCCCGCTTAACACGACACTTGGCGTGGCACTTTGTTCCGTGTGGCACTTTGCTCCGTGAGCAAGAACCGGGTCCCGACACTACATCTTCGATCACCTTGAAGAATCCCGATACTTGCAACACCTGGTCCTCTAATTTATTCATATACCTATAACTTCTCAAAATTCGGACCCTGTGTTTCTACGAAACACCTGTCTAAAACTAGAGAAGTCATAAGTAAACTGAATATAGTACGAGAACCAATCCCTCTGTCCTAATGGACACTGGACAACATACAATACTCTGTATAAGTCCCTTGAGTCTAATAACTCATTCCCTGTACGTCGTAGGTTGAAAACTGTACTTATGGTTAAGAAGAATTACACCGCTGTTCAATGCTTCTTACCTAACCATCCACTGATATAGGTAAATGTCATAGACACAATTTGAAAAAGGTATATCTCACTCTATAAAATTGACGTACAGATATATCAATTTGAAATTGGTGCATAACAACGGATATTCAAAACCAAATATTTGCCGACCGGTAAACAGTCCAGGTGACTTCCTCAAATATCATCGATTACAACGAATCCCGATATAATGAGGATGATCACCTAATTCCCAATAACTTACTCCCACTCATCATCCGTAAAACCATACAGATGTGAGAATCATACCTGGTAAATACATACCCTGGAGCAAGTGTCAGATTGGGAAATCAGTTTTCCTTTAACAGTACACAGTGAAACTGAAACATTGTAAATGTTTCGCAGGGGTATCCTGGTATTCCTAGTAATGCCTCTTCCATTATCCAGATTCACAACTGTAACCGTGTAATTCTTTACCATCTTTCCAAATCCCTTTATATGTCTTTAGTCATTACCTTCTGTATACCCCTTTAGGCCAAATGGTTTTCTTCCTTCCCTACCGTTCGGCACCAGCTTATGGTTTGGAAGAAGACTATCCAATAAGCATAATGGGTGTACTGTCCTAATCCTAGGAGCACTCGCAATGCGAGAGAATGTGAAGATAAAAGACAACCGAATAAACCTTATTCATATTTCTCTTGAACCAGAATCCATCCCCGAACTGGAACAAGTTCCTTTCGAGTTCGTATATAACCATACGATGGAGTATCCAATAAACTGTGGATCTTCGTAGTGATACGGAGTGTCCTGGAGAAATACAAAGGTGATTTAGGATTGGCAAAGAAATACTTGGTTTGGTCGTGAATAGCAGTCGCAATTTACTTTGCCCTCTTACTAATCCCTTGATATGTCTTTACTTAATACCTTCTGTACACCATCGTTATGCTAATTGGTTTTCTTCATTCCCCACCTGTCGGCACCAGCCTAAGGTTTGGAAGAAGACTATCCAATTTGCGTAATAGGTGTACTATCTCCTAAACCAAGGAGTACTCGCAACCTGAGAGAAGGTAAAAGGAAAAGACAACTGAATAGTCCTATTCGTTTTCTCCAGAACCGGAAACTATCCTCGAATAAATTCCTTCGAGTTCGTATATAACCATACGATGGTTTTTGTCCAATGGAAGTGGACGTTCGTAGTAATACGGGGTGTCCTGGAGAAAAGGGTAAAAGTAGGAGTGGTAATGAGGTTTGCAACTCTGACAATCCAAAAGCCAGTGTTTTAAGAAAGTTCGGTTAATTTTGGTCACTGAGTCATAGTCTTAGGGTCGGGTCAATGGTCGCTGCCAAAGAGAGAGAGAAAAGAAACACTCAGCGTGCACTCTAACCTAGATCAGAATGGTTACCAATTTATCTAATTTGGAAACCTCCTACTGTACCGTCAAATTCTCCTCCAAACCTGAAAGAAGAATTAGTCGGGATCACCCGAGGAGTAAACCAACTCATCAGTGGGAATCGGGATCCAACTATCATCGCATGATAACGTGACGGAATCCGCTCACGTTATCACACTCCAGAAGGTATGCGCATATCTGGCAAGTTTCAGTTTCTTTAGAAACTCCCGATGTGGATTTTTGCCCCATGCTCTTATGACCTTGACGAAGGCCAACATATCATAAGTCGCATATCAAGTTCTACCCGTCATTGTCCAGATTAATTTGAATCCACCCGTACATACCCTTGACGAAGGCCAAAATAGTAGTATGACTGTCCCAAACCAACGCATCTATCTATGCAGCAGAAAGGTAACAAGCAGCTACCATACACTATGCCTTGACGAAGGCCAACATACATAGCATGAATACTACGTGCTACCCATCTGAAACGACGGAGGGCTACGAATGGTTTCTGGCGAAAACCTTTAACGTAATGAACTTGATATCGTTGAAGGAACGGATAGCTTTTTAGAAAAATATAGTGACGAAAACCTTTGCTAAAGAGGTCACTCCCGGTGAAGGGATCTCGGCTCTTTCCCCGTAGAGTGAGGTGCAGGATATTCCAATTGAATACCGCGATGCAAAGCAAAAGTAAACGACTATAGTGAAGTTATTGCCCTGACGCAAACTTTTATCCAAGGGGTCACTCCCGGTGAAGGGATCTCGGCCCTTGCCTCGTCGACTGAGGAGCAGGATATTCCAACTGAATACCACGATGCAAAACAAAAGAGAACGTTCTTGCAATAACAGCTTTTTGAAAATTGTTCCAACAACATCAATAAGGTTTGTTTTTAACTTGCATTGATCCGAATCAACGCAGTCCCATCAATTGATCACATCACAAAGAATGAAAATAATGACGTACGTATATGCCATCCGCATTCGCCACTGGGTCCCGTCATTACCCGTTAGGTTAGCTAACTAACGACAGAGCGGGGACTGGACTAGCGCGGATGCAAAACATATACAACATCTACTAATATATATATAATATATAATATTTCGCTCAAGACGTGATAAAATGCAACATCACAGAAATGTACAGCATCACAGAACAATACAGATATCTGGGATCCCCGGGTTTCACAGAGCCGCTACTGAAACCCGACGTTCCCCTGGTCATGTGGATAGCCTGTGCAATGAAATCCTAGACCCCTACGGGCGCGGCAAGTCACCCGCTAAAACCTGAAGCGAGGCAGTCCCCTTCAGCACTGTGAATGGACCACCCAGCACTTCACGGAATCCGATAACTTGGGCACCCCTCCTGGGTCAACCTGTACCCCCTACGAGTGCGGCGAATAGCCCGCCAATTCTAGAGTAAAGCCCCGTCCGTCTCAATGCCATGAGATGCGGGCTTGTTGCCCTCTAGAACCCGGCTATCCATGCACCCCTCCTTGGGGTAATCCTAGTACAGAAAGTAAAATATACATACAACGGGTATATCGACCTCGACCTGGTCGTGCCCCAAAAGAATAATATACAATCAGGCAGTGACGGCAGTCCACATGTCGGACGCTCGCCCCGCAATATCAAATGTACATAATACAACAAAAAACTGTACTAGCATTGCACCCAGGCTATCCCCCACGACCGATCCGCAACATCACAGCATAACACAGAACATCAACGTGAATGTCACGTTCGCAAATCCGTCTAACCGGGCTATAGCAGTTAGACAGGATTTACCGATCAAGTGACATTCACGGTCGCAGATATAATGTAAAAACTGTGAACAAACATGTTTAAAATATCCGATCGATCAAATTTTACCAAGTGGGCCCCAAGCATTACTGTAGAAGATGAAGAAATTCTGGGCCCAAAAATAATATACCAAAACCCCTATTTTCAGCCCAGAGACCCTCTGTAAAAAATTTATCCACTGAACTGCAAATACTGCGGCGGAACCGCGGCCCAAGCATAGGTTTAGCCGCGGTTCCACGGTCGTATAGAGCGTTCACGTGATCAAATTTCTACAGAATTCTTATAATTCCCTGCACATCATTCTGCAACACTCTGAAAAATTTTTGGAGACAAAAAAATTTCGACAGAAACTGATTGTACATGAAAACGCGGTTTTGGGATTTTTGTTCGATCGGAAATGTAAAACACATTAAACAAAGCTAGACTATGTTAATGGCCTGGCTCTAATACCACTGTAAGTGCACGGCGGCGCCCCGGCAGTCAATCCGACGCCGGAATGCGAAAGCGAAAAACTTTGCAAACTAGCAAACCGGCACCACCGCGCACTATAAACCCGGATCGGGCCATTAAACTAGTCCTAGCTAAACTAGAGAAGGGGAAAGAGAGATATACCGAGTGATCCGAGTCCTCCGGTCTTCTCACCGTCGTCCCGATCTCCCGCGGAATCTCCGGTCTCCATCACGTCGCCGAAAGGGCACCACATCGCTGGCTTCTTTTACGGGCTCCCACCTCTGGTCCGAGGCAACTCGGGCATGAAGTTGGCGAGTCGACGTGCCCAAGATTTGCAGTAGAATAGTGTAGTGCTATATGTGTCTCTCGGGGTTGAGGGAGTTGCCATATGGTGGAGGAAATGATATGAGCTTTTTGAGGAGGAGCTAAATGGATTTTGTGAAGCCAAAAGAACAAAATTCCCCTCACAAAATTATGGGACAGCCCCCATAACATTGGCCGGCCAAAATGATCAAGGAGAGAAGTGGGATCTCAAGGGGGGAAACACAAAAGAGAGGAGGATGAGTGTCATGCAAGAAAGAATGATGATTCATTATGAGAACAAAATCATCACCCACAAAAACCAACACTCCAACATCATAACACATCATCATGACACCACAAGTCAAGCCATGATGACTAAAGAAAGTCAAGTGATCATGACACAACAATATGCAAAGACAACCCTCCAAAATGCTTATTTGCACAATTGCAAATAAGCCCTCCTCCACCAATCTTCGGCCAATGAAAGATACAAAGAAATATGGCCGAAACGGAAAGCAAACTGGCAACTCCAGAAAACTGATCCCGTAATAAATTACAGGAAAACCCCGATACTGTGTATACACCCCGCATTTGTATTCCGACCGAATACAAATGCAATGAGACAAAATCTACACCGTACTATACTAGGATCCGGCTTAAACCAAAGCCTGCTAGTATTATCCGTCCGATCATGATCCGTGCAATACCGCACGCATCTGATCGAACCCTGCCATATCTCCATACGGCCTCTACAGCGTTTCGCCCGAAAACTTGAGCAACTGTCTGTGGGGGACTCTAAAGACTCGTCAATACTATGGCTGTGGATTTAACCACTAGCACATCAGAGGTATTAGCCATACGTGACGGGCTACCAGCTATTGACCAAAAGGGACGTCGATGAGCGAACTCATCCTGACACCCTACTGAGCCTGTCAGTGATAATATCCGTACAGTCCGGTCCGTTCGTCTATGAGCATCGCATGGCGGGCCTAGGGGGTTGGTAAAAGTCAGACCCCCAAAAGCGGTACAAGTCGTGTCGGAGTGAAGCCCAGAACACCCTGAGATACTACTGGAATACCTACCAGTAAATCTCCTGCCTTGGCCAAGGACTTCGTGTAATGGCTCTCCTAGACACAGCGCGACCTCGCCCCCAATACCGGGAGAGACGAACCCCTGAAGATCCGCTCACTGCCTCCATGTGGCTCGGGACTGTACCCAACTAAAACCTGTTTGCACGTCTCTTATGAGCGTGGTAGGGTAGTAATCAAAGTACAGTGGGAACTCACACGAGACAAATGACGATCCTCAGGTCGATGAACTAACCTGTATACATGTCACCAGGGAACTGCTATCTGACGTCAGGTATAAGACCAACTAGCATGTTCCCGGCGAGTCCTGTCCGGTGTACTGATAACCCAATGAGCACCTGTATACATCTTAGGTGGAGCACCAACTGACACCAGTGGCTTGTGAGACCGGCCACCGCCCCTCGTCGGGGTCTCGACTGTATACACTAGTCTACTCTGGAGTATCGATGCCCTATCTCGAAACTCCCACGACTAGGGACCTTTTAAGGATGTGCTTATAGATCACCAGCTCTCACGTATATGATCGCCCTCATACTGCTGGCAGTCAAGCAAGAATCGAAGGGGCTCTATCAACGTGTAATAGCGATCTGTCAGGTCACCTAAAGCAGTACACGATGATAAAGATAAACCAGATAGCATACTATCATCTTGAGTAAGACTGTCCTACCGGAATAGGTCCTCTCTCAATCATTGCAATCACGTGCCTGTGATCCAATAATTGACTCTGAGGGCACTATCTCCAACAATTATTACGAACATCCACTTCCATTAGATAAATCCATCGTATGGTTATATACGAACTCGGAGGAACTTCTTCGAGGATGGATTTTGGTTCTGGAGAGATTGAATAGGACTATTCAGTTGTCTTTTCCTTTTACCTTCTCTTAGGTTGTGAGGGCTCCTAGGATTAGGAGAGAGTACACCTATTAGGATTATTGGATAGTCTTCTTCCAAACCATAAGCAGGTGCCGAAAGGTATGGAATGAAGAAAACCAATTAGCCTAAGTTGGGTGTACAGAAGGTAATAAGTAAAGACAAATAAAGGGATCACAAAGAGGGCAAAGTAAATTGCGACTGTTATCATTCACGACCAAACCACGTATTTCATCGCCACCCCTACTTCATCTTTATATTTCTCCAGAACACCTCGTATCACTATGAACATCCAATTCCATTGGATAAATCCATCGTATGGTTATATACGAACTCGAAGGAACTTTTTCGAGGATGGATTCTGGTTCAGGAGAAATAGGAATAAGCTTTATTCAGTTGTCTTTTATCCTTACCTTCTCTCAGGTTGCTAGTGCTCCTAGGATTAGGAGAGTACACATATTATACTTATTGGATAGTCTTCTTCCAAACCATAGACTGGTGCCGAACGGTAGGGAAGGAAGAATACCATTAAGCCTAACGATGGTGTACAGAAGGTAACGACTAAAGACAAATAAAGGGAATTGGAGAGATGGCAAGGAAATATACGGTTACAGTCATGAATCTGATAATAGAAGAGGCATTACTAAGAATACCCGGATACCCCTTCGAAACATTTTCATATTTCAGTTTCGATGTGCATTGTTAATTGAAAGCTGATTTCCAAATTAGACACTTGCTCCAGGGTATGTATTTACCAGGTATGATTCTCACATCTGTATAGTTTTACAGATGATGAGTGGGAGTAAATTATTGGGAATTAGGTGATCATCCTCATTATATCGGAATTCGTTATAATTGGTGATATTTGAGGAAATTGTCTGGGTACAGTTTTCAACCCACTACACACAAAGTTTGAGTTATTCAACTCAGGGGACTTATACAAAGTATTGTATATTGTCTAGTTTCCATTAGGACAAAGGGGTTGGTCCTCGTACTGTATTCTGTTTACTTGTGACTTCTCAAGTTTTGGACGAGTGTTTCGTAGAAATACAAGGTCCAAGTTTGAGAAGTTCCAAGTACAAGAATAAAGTAGAGAACCAGGTGTCCCAAGTATCGGGATTCTTCAAGGTGATCGAAGATGTAGATACTTGTATGAGGTATTCAGATGATAGTAATAGTTTTGAGAAACTTGTTTCTCTTTCAGATTACTCATAATTGGACACACTCCTAAGTTGAGTAATACTGATCGGTCTCTCTCCATTTAGTTGACATGCACTGGAAACAGATGCATGGTTTGAATCTGGTTCCAATTAAATCAGTGCCTCTATTTCTATATTGTATATAGAATGGTTCATATCTTAACGATGTTAAGGTACGGGGAGTTGTCCGGCTTATGCTTAAAACCAGACTCCAGATAACTCAAGGCACGTTTCTGTAATGGCTGTTTGTGGGTTAACCCGGACTTTGACGAGGGTTGACTTTCTACCATCTGGAAGATCAATAGTGATATTGTTCTTGACTCTCCACAGTTTTAGTAAAATGGACTTTTTCAGAAAACTGTAGTGGGAGTATGGTAGAACTGAAAGAGATTCCAAAACCGTAAACGATTACGGAAAATTTAATAGGACCTAAAGATTCAATCAGGATTGACATTCTATTAGCCACTCCGCAGATATGGTGGGTAACCTCAGGCGCCCGAGAGGTACTCCGGTATCCTCAAGGACGGTGACAGGGAGGTTCTTGTTTACCCAGACTTGACATTACTGTTGTTCCAGACTATGAGACCCGGCAGGAGGATGAGTATAGCGTCGTTCTAAACTAGCTTTAGAAGCGCATGTATATATATTATTCTGCCAGAGGGCTGTTGTGTTCAGTAGAGCAGCGGAAGCATAGTGGACAAGTAGCTTATGTCTATTTATAGACTATAGCAGATATAGCGGAGATAGATCATCTATTTTTGATGTGACAGTCATAGGTTTTGACTTCATCATAGGAGATGGATCTGTTAAGAAGGTAGTAGGGTGTGATGTCCTGGTACTTGGATGACATACACATAGTAGAAAGTGAAATTCCTACACTACGATCGATTATACCGTGGTTGTCACACAGTAGTTTCCCCACATAGGATATGGATATAATGTCATATGTTGTTTTTGGCACTAGATGCAATAGGTTGATATATTATTCCAATCCTGGAGAAATGTTCGGAAGCAGCTTATGAACATGAGTGGTTGTTTAAAGGATTTGATAACGACAGCCTCCTTCGGGAGACAGTTATTATTCCAGGCTTCCAAGGTGACCCGGATGACAGAGTGACTGTCAGAGTTATACTTTTCCCTCTGACGAGGGGCAATAGTTTGGACATGTAGCCCAAGCGGATACTGAGGGAGGCATGGCGCAGGATACTGATTAAATTCAGTTGACGATACAGTCTAAAAAGTTTGCTGGATTTGGAGTTCATTTATGAACTGGGTCCCATCAGACATCCAGACATATTCTAAGACAGGTATTGCTTTTCGGGAGATTGTTTTCTCAGCGAATTTGAGACAAAGAGAGACTTGGAAAGAAACATCAGGGCGGATCCACTCACTGAGGCTATTTCTTGAATACAATAGTTTTACAAATGAGATTTGTAAACTGATTAGTAGAGGGGTTGGATGTTTGGTATCACACGAGCTGTGAGTACGCGACGTCGCAATAATTAGCTTTAAGTGCAAGTGGGAGATTGTTGGATATAGTGTCCTCAAAGTCAATTATTGGATCGCAGGTACATGATTGCAATGATTGATGGAGGACCTATACCGATATGACAGTCTTGCTCGAGATGATAGTATGCTATCTGGTTTGTTTTTATCATCGTATACATGCTTTAGTTCACTATTGCATGTTGATAGAGCCCATAGGATTCTTACTTGATTGCCAGCAGTATGATGGCGATCATATACGTGAGAGCTGAGGTTTATAAGCACATTCTTAAAGTGTCCCTAGTCGTGGGAGTTTTGAGACAGGGCATCGATACTCCAGAGTAGACTAGTGTATACAGTCGAGACCCCGGAGAGGGGCGGTGGCCGGTCTCACAAGCCATTGGTGTCAGTTGGTTCACCTAAGATGTATACAGGTGCTCATTGCGTTATGAGTACACCGGACAGGACTCACCGGGAACATGCTAGTTGGTATTATACATATCGTCAGATAGCAGTTCCCAGGTGACATGTGTACAGCTTAGTCTGTCGACCTGAGATCGTCATTTGTCTCGTGTGAGTTCCCACCGTGCTTTGATTACTACCCTACCACGGTTCAAAGGAGTCGTGCAAATAGGTTTTAGTTAGGTACAGTCCCGAGCCACATGGAGGCAGTGAGCGGATCGTCGGGGATTCGTCTCTCCCGGTATTGGGGGCGAAATCGCACTGTGTTTAAGAGAGCCATTGCACGAAATCCCTGGCCAGGGTAATCGAGATTTACTGGTGGGTATTCCAGTAGTATCTCAGGGTGTTCTGAGCTACTCTCTGACACGACTTATACAGCTATTGGGGGTCTGACGTTTACCAGCCCCCTAGGCCCGATATGCGATACTCATAGACGAACGGACCGGACTATGCGGATATTGTCACTGTCAGGCTCAGTAGGGTTTCTGGATGAGTTCGCTCGTCAGCTTCCCTTCCAATCAATATATCGGCAACCATTACGTACAGCTAGTATCTCTGACGTGCTAGTGGTTATACCCAGAGCCAGTGTATTGATGAGTCATTAGAGTCCCCCACAGACAGTTTCCCAAGTTCGGGCGAAACGTTGTAGAGGCCGTATGGTTTTATGGCAGAGTTTGATCATATTCGTGCACTTGTGCACGGATCAGGATCGGACGGATGATACTAGCGGGCTTTGGTTTAAGTCAGATGCTAGTATTATAGTGTAGGAATATTTTTGTCTCATTGCATTTGTATTCGGTCGGAATACAAATGCGGGTATGTATTTACAGTTGAGGTGTAATCTCGTAATTCGTTACGGGATTATTTTGAGAGTTGCCAGTTTTCTTTTTTTTTTTTCCATCTCAAAACATTTTAATTCTTGTGAGCTATTTGACCATTTGTCCTTGACCCTTTCTTTGCACTGAAATCCATGGGGCTGCGTGCACTGTAGGGAGGCGTGGTCATTTACTAGGGATGGGTTTTTATTTTGCTTCATTAATTAAAAAAATTGGTGGCTGATTTTGTGCATGAGGGGGCCTGTGCAAATTGGCCAAGGTTTAATTGGGGGATGGGTTAAAATTTGGGGGGATTAATTATTGGTGGGGATTCCATTCATACACATTTCTTTTACACACTCACTTGTTCAACACAATTTTCCAGTGAGCATTCTCTGATTGTGGCCGGCCCCACCATTCAAAGCCTGCATGTTTTTCTTCACTTGTAGAATTCCATTCACAGAGAAAAAATTTCTTGGAGTGGCCGAGCCCTCATTCTCCTCTTGGTTTCTCACAAGTTTTCTTCATGTGCTCAAAAAAACTCATATCCTTGGCAACTTCAATTAATCTCTACCCAATCGTTTGGGTGCCTTGAGACAAAAAATTCTACACTCTTTCTACTTCACTCTTGGACATGTCGGCTAGTAAACTTCATGTCCGAGTTGCCTCGGTTTGAGGCGGGAGCCCGTATAAAGATTCATTGACATGGCGCCACTTTGACGAGCGAGACCGGGAGCGGACTTCGTCAACACAGCAGCGAGAAGTCTGGTGCGGAGATTAAAGACCGAAGGATACGGATCGATCGGTATAATCTTTTAACTCCTTTTACATATTGCTAGTTTACGGTTAATGGAACGATCCGGGTTTTTGGGCCACGGTGGCGCCGGTTCCGTAAAAAATTTTTGTTCCGCATTTGGTGTCGGTTTGACGGCCGGGGCGCCGCCGCATCCCAACAGATTTTGTTTCACATTGTGCGTATATTTTTGTTTCCTTTTTAATATATTTTCTATTTATTCTCTCATCCTACTCTAATTCTTTTTCCTATTCCAAAAGGCTTTAGCCCAAATCTATTATTCTCATTTTTTATTTTGTTAATTTTCTTTCTCTACAGCTTAAGAGTTAAGACCCCTTCTTCTTTTCCTCCCTTTTCTTTCTCTTTGCAAACCTAGGCCTAAAAGCCCACAACTCCCAACCCATTTAATTTAGTCTATTTTCCTATTTAAATCTCAAGTTAACTTAACCCAAACACAAACCCAAACCCAAACTCAGCCCAACTCCTCCCTTTTCTTCTCTTTCTTTTTTTTCTTCTTTTCTTTCTTTTCTCTCCCCAGTTTACTGCCCCGCATGCAACCGACCCGACCCCTTCACTTCCCATGCAAAACGTAGGTTCATCTCCTTCACCTCTTCCCCTTCCTCCTTACAAAACCGACGACCCTTCTTCTCCCCCCACTCTCTCTTCCTCTTCTTCTATATATATAAAGGCCTCCATCCTCTCCTCCTCCATCTCTCTCCCTCTTCTTCTCATCTTTCTCTCTCCTCGAACAACTATGGCCGGCCAACCCCTCCATGGACAAGAAGCCTTTCGAACTAGCCCCCTCATCCTCTTTCTCCATCAACAGCACCATCGAACCAACCTTCATCACCGTCGTCGCCAACAACAGCAGCCACCAGCCTTCAAGTTTTGGCCAAGCACCCCCTAACCATCCTTGACCGTTGTCTGTCTTTTTGATACGTTCCGGGCCATGAAACGAGACTCCAAGTCTAAGCCCGAGTCCGCGTGAGCGCCACGATCATTTCCATACGTCTAGATCTCCGTTCCGTCGACATTTTAAATTTTGCGCACATAGGTGTTCGGTGAAACGCCCGATGAGTTTACGGTCATTTCTCACTTCTCACGTGTAAGGCCCCCCCCCCCCCCCCCCTCCTCTCTCTCATTAACTGTACCTTATTACATTTTCCTCTCTCATTCACTGTACCTTATTACATTTTCCTCTCCATTAGTTCACCTATGGCCGGTATAATTGTTAGGCTATGTCATATGTAATTGTACCAATACTCTAATAATACAACTATCTTATAATAATTAATAGGTGATGACAACTGTTATTTAATTTCCACGCATTGTGCAACACTGTGCTATAATATATAACTCCATACACTAATGCTCATGAATCAACACCACGGCTAAATACTATTTTGCGCACCTGATGCTAAACTATGTTACTGTAATAACATGAAATAATTAACCACCAAAACTAAACACACTTACCAAATATATAAAGCATCTTGCATATAATGTAGGTGTCTCTCTCTCTCTCTCACACACACACACACACACACACACACACATATATATATATATATATAGAGAGAGAGAGAGGGGGGGGGGGGGGGGTTGTATGTGATCAGATTTACTGGTTATTGGTAAATAGCACAATGTGCCTAGTCTACAACGCCTTTGAGAGAAAAATCTCTGGAAGCCCGTTATCATCGCTGCTTAACGCTGCTTCCGTGAAAAAACCCTAAAGCCTTCTTCGCTTTCCTCTCTCTCTCTCTCTCTCTCTTCAAGTCTCTTAGGTGAAAAAATACCCAAATCCTTGCGTGTCCTTTCATCTTCGATCTCATCGTCTTTGGGCTCGCCGTCGCCGCTGAACAGCGGAAGAGCACGACAATCACCTCAATGGATCTCAGATCTGAGCAGCGGAGGAGCTCGTCGTCTTCATTGTCCTCGTCATCGATCTTATAGCCTTTGGGCTTGCCGTTTGGGAGATGACTAGAGCGGCTACCAGAACTTTACTGAAGATCATTAATCGTAGATTTATTTTCCTTTACTTTTAGCTTTTAGCATGTGCGTCCTTATGGGACATTAGGACTTTTGTATCTCTTTCGGATCTTATTTTATTCCGAATCTTTTGTTTTAGATCTTTAATTGCATCAATTATCTAGTGGACCCGTTTTTAGGATTTCTTGTGGTTTCATTGCAGCATGATTATCAGTATTATTTCTTTTGGTATTGGATTTTATTTTGACAGGTTAATTTAGACAGCCTTATGTGACCATGGAAGTACTTTTCCTTACCGTAGGTAGCACGGCTGGCCTTCGTCGCCCTCCGTATTCCGGATTTTGGGAAGCGGGACGTGACAAGGTTTTAGGCTTTTTTCTCCTCCGCAAGATGTTGGGTTCTACAATACACATCTTTTGGTAATTCTTTGTCTGGATATTCTATTAATTAAAGTTCTCAACATAAATTATATAAATTCTCTGTTAGGTAATTATCCCAATTATGAACAAATAGATGATTATATAAATTCTCAACATAAATTATAAAAATTCCATGCAAGTTAATTCCTTTTTTATTTTGAAAAGTCATATTTAACTTAAGTAATTTGAATTATATTAGGAATGGCTTCAAGCAATGGATCTGAAGATCCGCACATAGATGATATTTCAGATGAGGTTCATAACATGTCCCAAATCGATATTACAAATGAAATGATGATCCCAGAACCAACATCTAGATTATTACTGGAGCCGGAAGTAGGCATGGCATTTCATTCTGAAATAGAAGCCAATGGGTTTTATAACAAGTATGCTAAGATAAAGGGATTTAGTGTTCGAAAGGATTATCTTGATAGAAGAAAAGATGGAAGTATACAACGTCAAACTTTGATGTGTAATAGAGAAGGAACTCGTGGAATTCATTCTAAACATATAACATAGAAGGCATGCCCAATTGAAAGAACAAATTGTTTAGCACGAATAGAGTTTAAAGTGGATCGTGATGGTGTATGGAATGTCAGTAAGGTTATTGACAAGCATAATCATTAATTTGCTAGTCCCAATAAAGTTTTTATGCTAAAATCACACATAATGATCGTGCCTGCTCAATGCAATTTGATAGAACAACTTGATAAGGCTGGAATTAGTCCTTGTGAAGGTTTTGAAGTTATAGAAGTCGGGTGCGAAGGTGCCGACAAAGTTGGTTTCCTATCAAAGAATTATTCTAACTACCTTTATGCAACAAGAATGAGAGATTTTGCTACTAAAGATGCACAATATTTATTAGAGATATTAAAAGAGAAGTAGAAGGAGAATCCTGCATTCTTTTTATGCATTACAGCTTGACAAAGAAGGTCAGATAGCTAACTTCTTTTGGGCAGATGGTCGATTGACTGCTGATTATAATTATTTTTGTGATGTATTATCCTTTGATACTACATTTCAGACAAATAGATATGAATTACCTTTCGCACCGTTTCTTGGTATAAATCACCATAAGCAAACTGTGATATTTGGTGCGGCATTAATATTGGATGAAACTACTGAGTCTTTTGTATGGCTGTTTAAGACATTTTGTATTGCAATACCGGGAAAGTAACCGAAAACTATCTTTACTGACCAATGTGCTACAATGTCAAAAGCTATTAGTTTGGTACTTCTAGATACATGTCACCGTCTTTGTTTATGGCATGTATATCTGAATGCTGCAAAACACTTGTCACACGTTTATAGTAGTCATTCTGATTTTCATCATGAGTTCACTACTACAAATATGGGTTGCTCCTACGGATTTATCCGTAGGGGCAACCCACTGCCCCTACGGATATATCCGTAGGGGCTAAAAAATACCCCGTAGGTGCAAAGGCCGCAGGTGCAAGTTGAGGCCCCGAACGTGCCCCTACGGATAAATTTATGCCCCTACGGATAACTCAGTAGGTGCTATAGCCCCTACGCAGTACCCCGTAGGGGTAATAAAATCATATATTTAATTTTTTTTTTTGAATATATTGTCTGTACCTACGGGTATATCTGTAGGTCCTATTAGTTCCCCTACGGCTACAGCCGTAGGGGATATAAAGTAGCCCCTACAAATATATCCGTAGGGGCCACTCCCAACACACTGCACTGAGATCGGGGGGAAAATATCAGGATAACCTGATATTTTGCCCCTACGGTTATATACGTAGGGGATAAACAGTAGCCCCTACGTACATATCCGTAGGGGCATCCCCAACACCCTGCACTGATATCAGGTGGGAAAATATCAGGTTTCCTGATAGTTTGCCCCTACGGCTAACGCCGTAGGGGCAACATATATACCTACGGATTAATCCGTAGGTACAGTTTGTCTGTATTTTTTTTTAAAAAAGGGCTGCTTGATTTTTTCCCGCCCTGTGCACAATACTATATACATCAATCAAATCATATATTGCAGTATTCATAATCACATCCCACGCATATATATAATATACAAAAGAAACCCAAAAACTGAATATGATATAAATTCAAACCAATATCAATATCGTTTCAAAATGTAGTACAATGTGATATAAATAAATACATGTTTCAAAAAATAAAAACCAAAAATCTACCCTAGTTCGGTCCAGCTCCACCTCCGAATAACGTTAAAATAACGCGCGCCTGCTCCTCGGTAAATACACTCTCCAATGCTACAGATAAGGGAGTCTGAGCGGCATGTGGAGCTGGCGTTGTGGTCTGCGCAGCCGCCGTCGAGGTAGTCGCTTGCGGAGCCGCGGCTGCGGGAGTCTGAGTGGGCGGTGGAGCTACAGGAGCTGTCTGCGGTACCGCAGCCGATGTAGTGGCTTGCGGAGCCGCAGCCGAAGGAGATGCATGTGGAGGCTCGGCCGATCTACCCTGTCGCGTCTGGACATAACGTGTGTAAGAAACGTGTAAGAACTGTGTATTATTCGAATTCGTTTCATTATTAAGTTATTTCGAAACCCTGTTTGGATATCTAGTTTGGAAAAGCGTTGTTTATTTTAATTACATATGTATGTATGATTAATCAAACTTAATTCTAAAACCAAATAAGCTCAAGCTACGTACTAATTATGGATATGTTGATATGTATATAATATGAAATGATATTTTACTATAAAGTAGTATACATACCAGCATCTCCTTCAACTCCTGAACGGTGGCCCTCAAGCTATCCAGTTCCTGATGGACATGCCGGCCACTGGAGACGGAGGAAGTAACCGCCGGGGTGGAGTCCAACCTCATATGGGCCCTGCTGGGGCCCAATCCCCGGCCTCTCTCCCAACCTCCGTGGTGCCCTCCGTGTGCGGCGTCCAGAACTGGGGTCAGCAGCCTCGGATCGTTCTGTCCGGTAAAATCGATCCCCGAGGCCTGGGCCTGCTCAACCACCCGCTCCTACACCCACATTAAGCAGTAAAGTATAAGTATAAAATTTAAACTTGAACCTTCCAAAACTAAAATTTCAAATTTGGGTAGAAAAAATATTAACACTTACGCAGTACTCCTGGATAGCGACGTCGGGACATCGAAGCTCGCCCGTGGCGGGATCTGTCGAGGTGCCGTGGACGGCAAGATATGCGGACAGCACGCTCGGTGTACCACCTGACGCCACGGTCCGAGCTGTCTGCAATATTAGAAAGTAACTCTTAATATTAGAAATGTTAGAGAATAACTCTTAATATTGCAGAATATTAGAGAATAACTCTTAATTTACCGATAACTCCATGGCTCGAGTAATGTTCCTCGAGCCACCTGTGTAAGTGGGGCGACCCCTCTTCGCCGACTTCCTGTTCTCCGTATTCTGAGCGGCCTGTTTCTGCACAACGCATTAACATTTAGTTTTCTAATTAAGAAACACAAAGAAATAAATTATATCATAAATAATGAATTAAATTTAAAATACATACTCGTTTGCGTTCGGAGTCGAAATAAGCGCACAATATAGGCCATGTCTCTACGTCGACTCTCGCAAACGCCGGAGTAGATAGGAGGGCCGCTCTCTCTGCCTCGGGGGTCGCTATCCACAGGGAGTAGCAGTCGGCCTTCAGCTCATTCCTGTTGTATCGGATCTTGGCCTGCATGTTCTTCATCAGGCCATTGTACAGAGCATGAAGGTCGAGCACCCTCCCCGGGTGATCAGGGTCGGCTACAGGCTGAAAATCGTAATCCAACTGAAAATACAAAAAAACATTGTTATTAGATTGCAAGTGTTAATAATAAATATATTGGATAGATCAAATGAAAATATATATTAATACATACCTGAGCCTGTTCAAAGAAGAGGGCGAATGAGCGCTGGTGCTGCTCGCCCCACTCAACGTGAAGTGGATAGTTCTTCACGATCCGGCTCTCGTCCCCTAAATACCGGCCGAACCTCTCGGCATAAGGACCGGTATAGCGATAGTCAAGGGTAAAAAATAGGGGGAATGCTGCCTCCCCCCTAGCTCTATCAGGCCTCAGCCTATGGGACTGATTCGGGCCTCGAGTCCCCCTCTGGGGGTGGAGAGGCCCTGCGTCTGCACGAAATATCAAGACAATCAATAATAAGACAAAGTTGTATTAAGAATTCAAGTGTGATATATACCTCCGGTGAATAGCGCACGAGCCTGGGCCCGAGCAGCAGCACGAGCGGGACGATAGTTCCTCCGGTGAGGAACAACCGGGGTCCCGGACGCATCCCCTCCAACTGTAAAATAAACATCGACGCTAAATCTCCATGAAGTTCATATTTATTCTATAGAGCATATGTAAAATAAATAAATATTTTAAATTTATTCATACTAACCTGCAGACGATGCGGAGGGTATGGAAGCGGCAGGAGTGGCCCCTGTGGAAGGTGTGGACGCACCACCTATAATTAGACAATTAAAAATAGATTTTATAAGTAATTGCAAAAAGAATGTGTAGATCAATAATATAACGTTCTAAATCAATATGCATGCACTATAGGACATATAAACATACCCGCAGGTGCGGTGGTGTCACCACCTACAGCTAGACAATAATAAAAATTGCTAAGTAAGAGCAAAAGGAATGTGTATATTTATGATATAGCATTCTAAATCAATATACATACACTATATGATATATAAACATACCTGGAGGAGCGGGGGTGGCCTCTGTCCCAGATGTGGACGCATCACCAACAACTAGACAATCAAACATTGACAATATAAGTAATTTTTACATAAACATGCATGAATATCTGTAATATTACATTCAAAATGGATATGCGTGCAGTATACCTGGAGGTGTGGCCAAATCAACACGGAAGGAGGCATCCGAAGGGGTCTCCGATCTGGGTGCAAGACCGGCCCTCTGAAGCTCCCTACGGAGCTCTCCGGGCGGCAGAACCGCTCTGCCTCTGCCTCTGCCTCTGCCGCGGCTGGAGCTCCTGCCGCCCCTCGCTGCTCCCGACATCGTCATCAAATCTAGATAAACGGTTCGTGGACGCATTAGACAATCATTAAAAGTATTGACTATATATGATCTAGAGCGTAAAATGTGAAGTAATAATATAACATTACTGATAACCTTTTTCGTTTCGTGGGCGCATCATACATATCTACTTGGATTTCATCGTCGATGTCATTTCTAACCCACGTAACTTCATGATCGGTCGAAGACAACCCGTCCTTCGAAACAGACGGTCGGAGCACTTTAAGCCTTCTCTCTTCTTCGTCCTCATCGCTGTCCTCGTATTCTGGGACATCGTAGACATCTCTAGGTTTCCATCGACATACAACACTCCACCCCGGATGCTTCAAGCACTGTGAGTAGTATACTTGGAACGCTTGGTTCGGAAAGATAAACGGATCGTCCTGACCGTAAAATCGAAGTGTGTTCACACTTGTCAATCCATATTCATCTTTCCAGGTCCCAAGACTGCTTCTCCACTTGTCTGTATCGGTTCGCGGATCGTACCAAGTACAGTGGAATATATAAAAGGGTTCTGATCGTCCGGGATAGTGGATGCCGAGTATACAATTTAAGTACCCATAGTAAATCACACCGTCCGATCCTACCGTCGCAATCCCACTGTTCTGAGTGATTCTAGATGTTTCTATGTCCTTAACTTCGAATTTGTATCCAAGGACACCAAATCCTTTGTAATGTGCAACTTCCATACTAGGAAATTGAGCTAAACATCTTGAATCACTCTCAAATGATGCAGACAAGTTCGGATCGGGGATCTAACAAAACAAATTTTACGATAAATACAGAACGATACAAGTTTAGATTAAAACCGATAGCAATAAAATGTAATTCGAATAACTTACATGCTCTGTGACCCAATCACAAAAATTATCCTGATGGTATTTTTCCAAACGCTCTTCGTTCCAATCAGGATGCCCCTCACGTACCTCGATAAAATGAGTTCTGTTTTCGACAAATAATTGTGACATTAATATTATGTCATTTCATACACAAACACAGATATAACAATTAATCCAAAAAAACTTACTCTCTAATTTGTTCAAGACATACGCAATTAAGCAAGATAAACCGGTATATCTTGTTGATAAACATAGTGTCTACCCTCTTATACTCGGCTTTACCATATGGCCCGTCTTGAATTCTTCGTGGTCGGTTAAGCCTTGTCTCAATGTTCTCGTCCAGATAGCGGGAACAAAATGTGGTTGCTTCATCAAGAAGATAACCTTGCATGATAGAACCCTCTGGTCGATTTTTATTGCGTATATACTTCTTAAGAGTGTAAAGGTACCTAATGAGAATATGTTGAATAAATAAACACGGGCATACATGACAAAAATAAATTTATAAATTGCGCGAAACGAAAAATTTAACGTACCTCTCGACGGGATACATCCATCGATATTGTACCGGTCCGGCTAATTTCGCCTCAGTTGCAAGATGAACCGTCAAGTGTATTATGATATCGAAGAATGACGGTGGGAAAATACGCTCAAACTTGCAAAGTATCAACGCAATAGAATTTTCTAGTTTATCCAGCGTCGCAACCTCCAGCGTTTTAGCACACAACTCCCTGAAAAAACAACATAGGTCGTTGATTACCAGACCAACCGAGTCGGGGAGAGAAGTCCTGAGGGCTAATGGAAGAAGGTGCTCCACGATAACATGGTGGTCATGACTTTTCAGCCCATCGATCTTGCCCTTCACAATTTTTATTTTCTTGCTGAATGATCCTGAGAAGCCTGTGGGGACTTTCAAATCATGCAACACCTGCAGGAATCTTTTCTTCTCCAGTTGTGACATATGATAAGCGGCATTGGGAAGTACAAACTTGCCCGGTTTACCCGCTACCGGTTTAGGGTGCAGTTCACTTCTTATTCCCCACTCTTGTAGATCCATCCGGGCATTCATGTTGTCTTTCGATTTCCCGTCTTTACACAGAAGCAAGTTAAGTATGTGCTCTGATACTCCCTTCTCTATATGCATGACGTCCAGACAATGACGCACTGAATTTGTAGACCAGTACGGAAGCTCGAAGAAAATGCTTAACTTGTTCCAATATTGTGGTTTGACCTGTCTCGTCGGATCCATCCCGAAGGTCACGTTATTGTAACCATCCCATTTAGCAGTCACGTCCTCTCCGGACAATGGGGATGGAGGCCCAAGAAGCTCCTGATGACCATCAAAGTGAACCGTGTCTAACCTATAGGGATGGTCTGGAGGCAGAAAACGTCGATGGCCGCAATAACAAACCTTCCTGCTAAAATTCAAAAATTTTGATGTTGTGTGTTCATGGCAATGAGGACATGCTTTGTGACCATGTACGGACCAACCTGAAAGCATTCCATACGCAGGAAAGTCATTAATTGTCCACATTAAAGCCGCACGCAGTATGAAGGTTGTATTTGTGTTTGAATCATATGTCTCTACACCATCAATGAACAAAGTTTTCAGCTCCTCAATCAGAGGTCGGAGATAGACGTCGATATTGTTCCCCGGTGAGTTTGGTCCGTCGATAAGAAGAGGCATCATAAAGTATGATTGGTCCATAGCCAACCAAGGCGACAGATTATAAATTATCATTACAACGGGCCATGTACTGTGACTTCCAGCCATATAGTTGAATGGGCAGAAGCCATCGGCAGCCAGTCCGAGCCGGACATTGCGAGGATCGCTACTGAATATTGCGTGCCTCCTATCGAAATCCTTCCATGCCGGTGAATCTCTTGGATGGCTCATTTTTCCATTTTCGCTTGGAGGAGCACGGTGATGCCAAATCATTGCCTCGGCTGTTTTCTTGCACCTAAATAGCCTCTGTAGCCTCTGTGTTATGGGAAAATATCGTGCTATCTTCACAGGTATATCAGGCTTCTTATCAGAATCTTTCGGCTTATACCTGGCCTCTCCGCATGTTGGACACTCTTTCAAATCTGAATTCTCTTTCCGGTACAACACGCAATTTTTAGGACATGCTTGAATCTTCTCGCACTTTAGACCCAAATCAGACATCATTTTCTGGGCTTCGTACCAGCTTTCGGGCACATTATTTCCCGGAGGCATAGAATCTTTCAAGAACGAAAGAAGCATTGTGAATGACTTGTTGCTCCATCCATTTAGGCACTTAATTTGGAAAAGTTGGACGAACCATGATAGGGTGGAATACTTCGCATTCTCATAAATTGGTTTCCTAGCATCATTCATGAAATTTTCATATTTATCCGCACGCGGTCCTTGACCGGAAGGAATGTCATCTTCGGTACGAATAGATTCACCTAGGGCAGCCTCTACCATATCCTCCATTTCTTCTGATGGAAATAAATTTCCGTATCCTGCCGTATTACCGAATTCTTCTTCTTCTCCTGCCGCATTATCGTGTTCTCCTTCTTCTACCGCAGTACTGCATTCTTCTCCTTCCCCGTGATATTTCCAAATTGAATAAAGTCTAGTAAACCCATATTTTACAATATGAAGCTCTGCCAATTCTACCTTCCGCCAGTACTTATTGCCACATCTATCACACGGACAAAGAATCTTCTCTATTATGATCTTATTATGTGCTCGTGCAAATTCAAGGAAAGCAGCAACTCCTGCGACAAACTTAGATTGCATACGTTGTTTCCAATCCACATACATCCAGTCCTTAACTCTGACGTACTCATGGGCCATGTTAGACTGAATAACATATAAATTGTAGGTTATGCTGACTATATTGAGAAATATAAGAACGGGATAGTTACTGACAAAGAAGAAAATTCATGTATATGCTTTGTGTGTGCGTTTGTCGTTGAAAAGAATAAATTATCGCACGTTATGTTGACCGATAGACGGGGACTAAGTGGCGCTTTTAGTTTCATATATGGGTATCGATGGGAATATGAAGGTTTCATATTATCATATATTGGTTTTAACCCGAACATTTCGAGTCGCTCTCTGATTATGCGTTTGTATGTATGTGTTCCGGCTGTCGGGGGTAGGCTTCTATCCCATTAAGAATGTATAGAGCGAACGCCCATCACTTGTGCTTTCAACCGTTTCGAGTAAATTTCGGCAGCACCTCCCCGCTGTTCTCCGAATACACTGTAATAGAATAGATAATCATTTCAAAGCTGAGAAACAACGTTGAAATGAACATCTAATCTATCTTTGTACACGGAGAACCAGCGGAAAGGTACCGACGAAATATCTCGAAACGGATGAAAACACAAGTGAATGAAGGCGTTTGCTTTATACATTCTTAACTTGTCCACACGGGACAAATCTATGGGTTACCATACGATTGAATTTTCTCGTCGCGTAGACTATACGACGGTTGTTAGTATCGAGCTATACTGTCCGATATTTAACAACCTTCGTATAGTTCTAGGTCACGACGAGCATCGCACGTATGTTAACCGATAGACGGGGACTAAGTGGCGCTTTTAGTTTCATATACGGGTATCGATGGGAATATGAAGGTTTCATATCATCATCGAGTATCATATATTGGTTTTAACCCGAACATCTCGAGTCGCTCTCTGATTATGCGTTTGTATGTATGTGTTCCGGCTGTCGGGGGTAGGCTTCTATCCCATTAAGAGTGTATAGAGCGAACGCCCATCACTTGTGCTTTCAACCGTTTCGAGTAAATTTCGGCAGCACCTCCCCGCTGTTCTCCGAGTACACTGTAATAGAATAGATAATCATTTCAAAGCTGTGAAACAACGTTGAAATGAACATCTAATCTATCTTTGTACACGGAGAACCAGCGGAAAGGTACCGACGAAATATCTCGAAACGGATGAAAACACAAGTGAATGAAGGCGTTTACTTTATACATTCTTAACTTGTCCACACGGGACAAATCTATGGGTTACCATACGATTGAATTTTCTCGTCGCGTAGACTATACGACGGTTGTTAGTATCGAGCTATACTGTCCGATATTTAACAACCTTCGTATAGTTCTAGGTCACGACGAGCATCGCACGTATGTTAACCGATAGACGGGAACTAAGTGGCGCTTTTAGTTTCATATATGGGTATCGATGGGAATATGAAGGTTTCATATTATCATCGAGTATCATATATTGGTTATAACTTGAAAAACGTGCCGTTGAAACAAATTATTGTTCTCCACCTTGCACTCTCTTAACAATGGTACATGCATTAAACATGTAGAGCTATCTATAACAACTCTAAAGTTTCACCTGTTGGGTTCAACAGAAAGGTTTTTGATATAACAAACACAATCTTCCTCAATTTTTCCCTTGAATCGATGTGAAATTAATAGTGTCCATATGACACAATGGATATATTTTCTACACAAAAGGAAAAAGGCAAACAATAATAAAGCAATTATAATTCTATCAAGTATCCATACTGAAAAAGAATAAATAGCAAACTAAAAATTAATCACTAATGAAAAACAAACAAAAGTGCTTATTATTATACTTCAGAGGTTATAAGTGCTTGATCCCCATAGTACATAGGCTGTATCCGCAATTAACCCTTTTCTATATACTTGAGTGTATAGAATTTCTAAAAGTTACACACGGTTTTTCTAAATCCAATTCTTTCCTTTCACTACAAAACCCTTTATATTTTCTAATAGGTACCAAGAACTTTCAAAGTTTTTGGATATGCACAAAAAGAAAGTATCGCCAATAAGATTGACATAACCCAAATGACTTTGACCCATTACATATAAATGTCATGGTCTTTCAATATTTATCAAACAAATACCATAGACTTTGTTTGTTACAAATAAATACCATGAAGTTTTAACGTTTCACATAATTTTCATAGATTTTGTTGTTTACAAATACATACCATTGACCTCCAACGTTTTCCAGATAAATACCATGAATTTTGTTGTTTACAAATAAATACATGAACTTTCAGCGTTTTTTAGATAAATCCCATAGACTTTCATGGACCATTTTCTCATATAAAAATCATGGACTGTGTTATTCACAAATAAACAGTATCGACTTTCACTATTTTCCAGATCAATCCCCTAAAATTTCACCTTTTTAAGCCTAACCCAGCCCCAGCCGAACCCCAACCCAACACCAAACCCTAACCCGGCCTAACCCTAACCCCAACCCAGCCCCAGCCGAACCCCAACCCAACACCAAACCCTAACCCCAACCCAGCCGGAGCCGAACCCCAACCCAACACCAAACCCTAACCCCAACCCAGCCCCAGCCGAACCCCAACCCCAACACCAAACCCCAACCGAACCCTAACCCTAACCCTAACCCCAACACCAGTCGAACCCCAACCGATCGAACCCGTACCCTAACCCTAATCCTAACCCTAACCACAACCGATACCTAACCATAACCCTCATCGCTACCCTAACATCATTAAAATAATGTTTAACTAACCTGTAGGCTAGGCGGTGGAGGAGACGACGGAGACGCAATCGGCGACGACGAGGGCGGTGGCGACGACGAGATCACTGCAGGCGGTGGCGACGACGATTCGGCCGGCGGTGGCGACGACGAGATCACTGCAGGCGGTTGCGACGACGATTCGGCCGGCGCTGGCGATGACGAGAACGGCGATCGGCGGGAACGTCAAGGTTTGGGGATTTGGGTTCGCGCGTAAATTAAAGGAAATAAGAAATAATCAGCGTAGGGAACGATTACTTAAATCGCTATTTAGTTGTCCCTACGGATATACCCGTAGGTACTTGGTTTGCGCCACCGTAGGGGCAAAAAACACTTTAAGATTTAATAATTTTTAAATAAATATTGAACGACCGTAGGGGCAACCACTTTGCCCTACGTATTAATCCGTAGGGCCAAACTTTTATTGCCCCTACGGATGATATTATCCGTAGGGGCAACCCATTATTTTACTAGTGGTTTAACAAATGTGTATATGAAGGTGGTTCCATTGAAGATTTTGAAAATAAATGGCAACAGATGACTACCCGTTACTGTCTTACTGAGCACTCTTGGTTAAATGATCTGTATGCATTTAAGAAGAAATGGGCATTGGTATTCCGTCGTGAGTCATTTTGTGCTACAATGACAATAACTCAACGTAGCGAAATCATGAATAGACACTTTAAGAAATATTTCAATAGACGGTTATTTCTTTCAAAGTTCATTGAATAATATCAAAGAGCGTTAATTCGATTTCGTAAGAAGGAACTTTACGAAGATTATAAATCCAGACAAATCGAACCAGTTTTATATATTTGTGACATGCCTATGTTGATTGAAGCAAGTAAGTCATATACAAGAATAATATATGCAGATTTTGAGGAAGAGTTCAAGAGTCAATTTACATGTTTATGTGAGTTTATCAATGTTGATGGTTTAGTATGCACCTATAAAGTGTCTTCTCCAAAAGCTCGGATTTCTGGAATGGTTGAAATTAATACCGTAGATGTTACAGTCAAGTGTAGTTGTATGAAGTTTGAGTCAATGCGAATTCTATGCATGCATGCACTCAAAATTCTCAACTATAATAATATTTTATATCTTCTCAATATACATTGAAGAGGTGGACTAAATTTGTAAGGGATGGACCAATGGAGAATAGTCTATTTGTGGAATTAGATTTCGATGGTGAAGAAAGTCTTCAAACAAGATATAGAAGGGTTTGTCATAAATCAGTAAGTATTGCAATTAAATGTGCAAATTCCAAAGAGGTGACTGAAATGTTGGACCAAGAGCTTGAAATATTATCTTTGAGAGTAGAGAAAATATTACATTCATCCAGTAAAAATTTTGCCGAATGAACAAATGAAAGTGTAGCTATCGATAAAGAGCAAACTAATTCGTTTGCTCCTGAAATAAGGGAATGTGCTATAAACAATCAAATTACCATAAAACCTCCTTCTGTTCGAAATAAAGCAGGTATACGAGGTTCTGCCGGAAGAAAGAAGAGTATCCTTGAAAAGAAGCGAAGAAAAAATGGTGGTTCATCAAGCCAAAGAAATCATTGTTCTGCGTGTAACACAATTTCTTCATCACAATCAAGCAATAACACATTTCCTTCATCACAATCAAGCATATTGCCTTCCCAGGTAAAAGTTTATACATTTTTGTTGAAATATTATAGTTGCTTATTATTATATTTTTACTTTATTTAAACTTATAATAATATAGGAGGCAACTATGGCATCTCACTCGGTCTTCAACCTGTCAATGGGATCACAATGTTTAAATACTCCAAGTTTATGGAATAGTCCTAGTCCAAAGGTTAATAAAAATTACAATCCTTTCGTTTATTTTATTATGAAAATACTTTAATGCTAACTAATAGGTTTACGTAATTTTTTGGTATTCAACTTCAGATTATTCTAAGTATCCATGCCCCCACAACTTCCAAATATCAAGTTTCTCAATCTCCTCTATCTCAGATCATAGTATGATACCTAATTATATTTCAATAAGTGAATTATATACTTTTATTGATCAGTTTAATAATATATTTCTATATTTTGAACAATGTTAGTTTTAAGACATGTCAAATATAAATATGTCAGCGACTTTTACGTTCCATGTTAGTTCAGTCTTACCGAAACATCATTCTTCTAATCCAGATTTTGATAATCAGACAGGTGCCGTGCGTACATATATAAGCATTATTTTCTTTTAATTGTAATTATATATAATTGAGCTTATTTGGTTTTATAGTTTTTGTGCCATGTTCGCAGCTAAATGGTGTTCCCAGATGACAAATACTCAAGGAAGCAGGTTCTTCTAAAGAAGTAGTTTGGATTGGGAACCTAGCGCTCGACGACTTCAGGGGCAAAGCTGAATGCATGCCCTTTTGGGATTTGGTTTCATTTTGTTGCTATGCTCCTATGTTTCATGTTAGTTCTTCTAAAGAAGCAGTTTGAATTTGGTTTCATTTTGTTGCTATATTTGAGTCACTGAGATGTCATGACCTTTTGGGATGCTTTATTTTTATGTATGTGTTGAACTTGTCTTTGGTAGCCATGTATATTTTGAAATTGTCTTTGCTTGTACGCTTTTGGCCTTAATGGATATTCTATGTAACCATTAAAAACTGATTAATGAATTATGGTGGTTAATTATCCACTTTTTCTTTCCATCCAAAAGCAAATTAAATAGCTGTTTATCGCCATATGAAACTTATAGGTACACCTTGCTCTAATCTTAGCTGCGGCGTTTATGCTTGAAGTGTTGTTGTGGTTGAGAGGATCTGAGAAATCTGCTGCGTCTTCGGCTTTTTAAATGTGGTTTTTGAAGTTTTTTGTTTTCGGTTTTTGGGTTCAAAGGCAAATCTTGTACTCTTGATAATAGCATATGATATTGAGCTATCTATCATAAAAAAATTCTATTTACCTCTGAGGTAGCAAATACAACAAAAGAACCAAATGGAAAGGCATAGTTCATCAGTTAATTGCCCATGATTCACATTGTCCTGCAGGTTTTTCACGCGAAAGATAACAGGCAAAAAATAAAATAAAATAAAAGAGAGATACGGTTTATAATTTCATAAGCTTGAAACAAATATACCGCATATTTAAATAAATCTACAAGTTGTGCAACAAGGCTATCTGCAGCACAAATCATGAAAGGGATGTACTAAGTGCACTTTCAAACCGAGGCAGTGATAGATATTTATAATGAAAAAAGTACACTTCGTATTGGTTCAGTCACTTCAATCTCCATATAATTTACATACCAACGAGAAGTTTTAACATTTACATTATAAAGTTGGAAGGGCTGTTGATGAAAGCGATGTTGGCAACCCAATCTCGGTTCTGATGTGCCACTCTGATAGCTAATCAAGATATGTCAGAGCACCAAACAAGAAAATAAATGGAAGGGCTGTCAGAGCAGTTCGACGAGTAAATTATAAGGAGATAGCAATATAATCACAAGCATGCAATACATATGGTATACAATGTTATGTCCCCATTGTACTATAGAAGGTAAAGGATAATAAAATATTTGCCATTGCTGGTCGAGAAACATCGAGGCCCAACTTATCAACATCATGCAAAAGATATTTATATAGATTTGACTCCTCAAGTGTGATATCTTTTTCTACCAATGCTAACTCGAGCTGAACTTTAAGGGCATGATTCTCCTTAGATAAGTTGGAAAAGTCAGGTTCAAAAGTCACTGCTTTACTGATGCTACAAGTCTCTTAGAAAGCAAAATTACTCGTTATATAGGCATTAACATACGCTTACCATATACTACTAATAATTATATCCTTACATTTCGAAAATACTCGTTATAAGCCTTCTGTGCTTCTTCCAGTGAATCATATCTGTGATGCACACAACTACTAAATTTATCAACTTGTTATTTGCATTCTGACCATGTTGTGTATATTCCTACCTTTCGGCCTTTGAATACTGTACATAATAATTTGGCATTTTATCTATCAAAAGCAGGAAACAAAGACAAATCAAATTTTTAGCATGTTCAAGAATAAAATTGAAGACATATGATTCTAACCATCATGCTTAAAGCAGTGGGACTGCACAAAAGCTAAGGTGATGAGCAGCTGATGAGAAGCTTAAAATGTTGAAAAAAGAGAAGCTTGAAATATTTTCTTAATGGTGAACAGTAAAACTAATTCTTCATGGTGAACAACTAGCATAAACATGAAGGGCCGTCAACTAACAAAAAATATCTAAAATCAACCAAGAAATTATTTAAATATATTCTTCAAACCAGGATAAATATACCATGACATACATCCAAAGAAGACATCTCCATCATATCTTAATTTAACTCTTCAATGCAAATTTTGCACCAAAAACAACAACAACATCAACAACTCCTATAGGTTAGAACTAAACGAGACTCAAACAAAGAATTTATGTTGATTGTTAATAATTGAGATAATTTTTCGACAATAGATAGAAATTAATGGCCATGTAAATAACTTATAAAATTATTATTGTTTAAATAAGCATCATCGATAGTCCAAAATACTATAGTCTAATTTACATATTACATGGCCATATTTCACTGATGCAAAAAAAATCTAATCTACATCTTTTGTAAAGAATTACCAAAAGATGTGTACTTTAGAACTCAACACCTTATGAAGGAGAAGAAAGCCTACCCTAATCACCCTCTAAACGACGAGCCCAAAGGCTATAAGATCAAAGATGAAGACAATGAAGACGACGAACTCCTCCGCTGCTCAGATCTGAGATCGATTAAGGTGATCACCGTGCTCCTCCACTGTTCAACAGTGACGGGGAGCCTAAAGGCGATGAGATCGAAGAAGAAAGGACACGCAAGGGTTTGGGTATTTTTTCACCGGAGAGACTTGAAGAGGGGGAGGGGAGGGAAGAAGGCTTTGGGTGTTTTTTCACGGAAGCGGCGTTAAGCAACGATGATATTTCTTTAGGATTCGTGATTGGGGTTGTTTACACGTGGCCTTCATCCAACGGGCTTCCAAAGATTTTTCTCTCAAAGACCTTACAGACTAGATTTTTCCCAAGGGATGCTTTATTTTTATAGTACAAGTTACAATAAAGGTCATATTACTGGACATTATATGAAGATTTGTTCTTTTATTTATTTAATTGTTGCATTGTTGAAGTATTAACTATTAGATTTCATATAAACCAGCAAAGTAACCGCTTAGTAATCGTAAAAGTGGATTAGAAATTTAAAATAAAGCTTTGACCAATGATTTTTTTATAGTTTAGTATTTTCACTAAAATACCCTAGAGTTTTAAAATGGTATTATCTGTTATCCTTTCTTCTTTGCGTATTTTGTAAGTAGACGTTCGTGTTCGTACCGCCAACTTGCGGCCAAAACAGAATACAAAACAAAAAATTTAAGAATAAGAGCACGAACTATTACGACCTAAAATCGATTCCAAATACTAAACTAGCAAACCAAGAAAGAGTTTAGCTACTCGGTCAGTGTTAACTGCCTTCTCAGTTGTGTCTTTCATCTTTTTTCCCCACTTCTTAAGCTTCTAAATCCCCCGGGAGCAAGTTTGGGAGTCGGTCTTCCTTTGTCGAAGATGATCCACCCGAAAGAACCATAGTTTAGGCTCTAGCTTCACACTAAATAACAAAATGAAGTAACTTGTAAACAAGACTTGCTAGGAATTGATCACACACTACTATAATAAGGGGTTGCCCCTACGGCTATAGGAATCCATAGGGCCAGCGATTTGCCCCTATGGTGTTCTACAGATTAATTAAAAAATATTAAAATGTAATCTTTTATTTACCCCTACGGAGCCACAAGAGAAGGCCCTACGGATTAATCCCTACGGGCAACGAAGAGTTATTTATAAAAAAAATAAAGCCCATAAATTTGCTCATTGTTCCCAAAATTTCCCAACTCCCCCGCGATCGATCTCCCGTGCGTGCCTCCTCGCCACTACACACGCGCGCACCTCTTCGTCGCCGGTACACCCATCTTCAACTTTCTCGTCGTCGTTGGCCGCACCATAGAGACCCGTAAGATCGTCGTCGAATGTGTCTCGTCAATAGCAGAATCCCCGGCCTCCTCCACCTCGTTGAGCAAAACTACTACTGAGGTGAGTTAATTTCAATTTTGAACTTATAATTATGCTTTTTTTGTGTTATTGTTGATTTTAGGGTTAGGGTTACTACTATTAGGCCGAGTTTACTAGGGTTAGGGTTAGGGTAATTAGGTAGGGTTAGGGTTAGAGTTAGGTCTAAGGTTTAGGCTAGGGTTAGGGTTAGGGTTCGGTATAGGGTTAGGGTTAGGGTTCAGTTTAGGGTTAGGGTTAGGTTTAGAGTTAGGGTTAGTTTGGGTTAATTAGGTAAAATAGGGTTGGTGATGATTAGTTTTGGGGTTAGGGTAAATTAGATTAATTAGGGTTAATTTTAGTTTGGACTAGAGTTAATTTGGGTTGGGTTTGGGTAATGATTAGGGTTAGGTTAATATGGGTTAGGGTTTATGCTAGAGTTAATTTGGGTTAATTAGGTAAAATATAGTGTATTTGTGTTAGGGTGTTGATTAGGGTTATTTTGGTTAATTGGGTTAATTAGGGATAATTTGAGTTAGGGTGTTGATTAGGGTTAATTTGGATTAATTAGGTTAATTTGGGTTGATAGGGTTAATTTTGGGTTAATTAGGGATAATTTGAGTTAGGGTGATGATTAGGGTTAATTAGGTTAATTTGGGTTTATTAGGGTTAGGGTTTAGGGTGCACTAGTTCCTTCACGACAATACGCGATGATAACGTAAACGTACAAGTTTACCGTAAACGCAATAAAAATTTACCCTAAACCAAAAACTTCGAACCCTTAATAACGAAACGTAAACGTAAAACCTATTCAAATTAAATGTTCAAGTTAAAACCAATATATGATACTCGATGATAATATGAAAATTTCATATTCTTATCGATACTCATATGTGAAAATCAAAGCACGGCTTAATCCCCGTCTATCAGTTAACACACGTTCGATGTTTCTCGTGACATAGAACTATACGAAGGTTGTTAAATATCGGACGGTATAGTTCGGTCCTAACAACCGTCGTGTAGTCTATGTGATGAGAAGATTCAAGCGTATGATAACCGATAGATTTTTCCAGATAAGTTAGGAATGTATAAAGCAAACACCTGCATTCATTTGTGTTTTCATTCGTTTCGATTTATTTTGTCGGTACTTTTCCGCTGGTTCTCTATATACAAATATAGATTAGATATTCATTTCAATGTTATTTCACAGTATTGAAATGATTATCTATTCTATTACAGTGTACTCGGAGAACAGCGGGGAGGTGCTGCCGAAATTTACTCGAAACGGATTAAAGCACAAGCGAATGAGTGTCTGCTCTATATATTCTTAATGAGATAGAAGCCTTACCCCCGACAGCTGAAATACACATATACAACACGAATACACAACAAACACACATACAAAGCACATACACACTAACAACTCTACACTTAAGTGAAATCATAAATTAAAACACACATACACAGAATAGAACTCATACTTGGGTATCTTCAAATCTAACTTTGTTTATCGATAATTTATTATTTTCAACGACAAACTTGCATCTACAGATTTTCTTCTTTGTCAGTAACCATCCCATTGTTAGATTTCTCAATATAGTCACCATAACCTACAATTTATATGTTATACAGTCTAACATGGCCCATGAGTACATTAGAGTTAAGGACCGGATGTACGTGGATTGGTAACAACGCATGCAATTTAAGTTTGTCGTAGGAGTTGCTGCTTTCATTGAATTTACACGCGCACATAATAAGATCGTGTTAGAGAAGATTCTCTGCCCCTGCGATAGATGTAGGAATAACTACTAGCAGAAGGTAGAAATCGTAGAGCTTCACATCGTTAAACATGGTTTTACTAGATTTTATACAACTTGGCTATATCATGGGGAAGGACAAGAAGAAGACAGTAATACGGCAGAAGAAGAAGGAGAAGACGGTAATGCGGCAGAAGAAAAGGACGATAATTTCTTTCCAGGAGAAGAAATGGAGGATATGGTAGAAGCTGCCCTAGGTGATAGTATTCCTATTGAAGATGACATTCCTTACGGTCAAGGGCCGCGTATGGATAAGTATGAAAAGTTCATGAATGATTCTAGAAGACCAATTATGAGAATGCAAAGTATTCCATCCTATCATAGTTCGTCCAACTTTTCCAGATTAAGTGCCTAAATGGATGGAGCAACAAGTCATTCACGATACTTCTGAAGTTCTTGAAAGATTCTATGCCCCCGGAAAATAACGTGCCCGGTAGCTGGTACGGAGCCCAGAATATAATGTATGATTTGGTTCTGAAGTGTGAGAAGATTCATGTATGTCCCAAAAATTACGTGTTGTACCGAAAAGATAATTCAGATTTGAAAGAGTGTCCAACATGTGGAGAGGCCAGGTATAACCCGAAAGAATATGATAAGAAGCCCGATATACCTGTCAAGATAGCACAATACTTTCCCATAACACAGAGACTGCAGAGGCTATTCAGGTGCAAGAAAACAGCCGATGCAATAATTTGGCATCATCGTGCTGCTCCAAGCGAAGATGGAAAAATGTGTCATCCAAGAGATTCACCGGCATGGAAGGATTTCGATAGGAGGCACGAAATATTCAGTAGTGATTCTCGCAATGTCAGGCTCGGACTCGCTTATGATGGCTTCTGCCCATTCAACTATATGGCTGGAAGCCACAGCATATGGCCCATTGTAATGTTAGTTTATAATCTGTCGTCTTGGTTGGCTATGGATCAATCCTACTTTATGATGCCTCTTCTTATTGACGGACCAAACTCGCCGGGAAACAATATCGACGTCTATCTCTGACCTCTGATCGATGAGTTAAAATCTTTATTCATTGATGGTGTAGAGACTTACGATGTAAATATAGATACAAGCTTCACACTGCGTGCGGCTTTAATGTGGACAATTAATGACTTTCCTGCATATGGAATGCTATCAGGTTGGTCCGTACATGGTCACAAAGTATGCCCTTATTTCCTTCAATATACAACATCGAAATTCTTGAATTTTAGCAGGAAGGTTTGTTACTGCGGTCATTGGCGTTTCCTGCCACTAGACCATCCTTACAGGTTAGACGCTGCTCACTTTAATAGTCATCAGGAGCTTCTTGGGCCTACAGACTCATTGTTCGGAGAGAACGTGACTGCTCAGTGGGATGGTTACAATAATGTGAGCTTCGGGATAGATCCGGCAAAACAGGTCAAACCACCATACTGGAACAAGTTAATCATTTTCTACGAGCTTCCGTACTGGTCAACAAATTTAGCGCGTCATTGCCTGGACGTCATGCACATAGAGAAGAGAGTATCCGAGCACGTACTCAACTTGCTTGTTTGTAAAGACGGAAAATCGAAAGATAACCTCCGTGCT